>CM038675.1:860075545-861351378 GCA_021605145.1 Aegilops bicornis | reverse complement strand
ATAGGTTAAAAATACGAAATTGTCATGGCTGAGGACTGTTGATGCACGTTCAGTGGGCATGTGCACGAGCATGACTGCATGAGCAAGGAAAGAAAGAGGCGTATACATGCGTGGTAATTAGTGCAAGCGATACGCTGAAATTAATCATTGGGAAATCTAATGTTGTGTTATTTTACTTTGAAGACATTGCCTTATTAATTTGATTTTTAACAGAAAATCAAGCACGTAAATTCAACATGTTTTAAGAAAAGTTTCCCCCTCCATTTTCGATTGTAGCTTATTTTTATAGTATGATTCCTGGGATTGAGGGGCTGCCATGCATTCCTAAAGAAGGAAGCTGCACCCAATTGATTGGGCATCCGACATGGTTTTTAGATCGATAGACCAAAACTCTGTAATAACCTTGAGGAACCTTATTTCTGCATTGGACCTCTGGTCACATCGTCTTGTGAGTTCACAAGACAAGGAGGACGTCTTCTCGTGGCGTTCCTACCTCTTTGCATGTTGTACCGTGCCTATGTAATTATGTACTCATTGCCACGGCAGTCCTTTCAGTAATATATTCAGGTGGGAGAACTCCCCCACCCCACACCCCCTCCCGGTGATTCTAAAAAAAAGAAAAAAAGAAAAAATTAAAGGAAATGTGAATCGCACTAATAGCATAGAAGGACCTAACTAAAGGAGGAGACAACAATTTGAGGATTAATTAACCCCAACAGTGTGGAGCTGCATGGATTTTTAGCACCAGCGGGCATGGATTTTAATTGTGGCATTTTTTTCCTTGTTGTATTTGCATATATAATTCTTACTAAATCCGCGCTAATTCTTTCTTCAGTTACAACGGATGACATGTGATGTGTTGCTTGCACTTACTGTCCTTACCAAATTTGAGACAATTTTAATTTCTCTCATTGTAACACACTGGAAGTTATGTTTACATATACAATCCTTACTGAATTCATGTTTATTTTTTCTTCCGTTGCAACGCACGGGCATTTTTTGCTAGTAATAATAAAGCATGGATTGACTTTGTCAGGTTCACCGTCACAATACGCTTCTTAGGAGGGCATCATGGATGATCTACTCCATTGGGATTTTAACCCCGGCCTCAAGGTCGAGGATCAGGTTCGTAGGAGATTCAGATCTACAGTGCACTTCTCCCCATCCCCCAACACCAAGGAATTCTTTTTGGTGGTCACGTTTTCCTCAGCCTCTTTCCCCCTTTCCTGTGATTCGGTTGGTTTGGCATTGCAATGTTGTATTGGGGGCCTTGTGTCTGGTTTCAATGTGTCCCAGCTTGGTGCAAAAAGTTTTCGTTTCTCAGTGGCATCAAACAAAGTTGGTCATTTTATCTATGCCCTAAGGGATAGAATTTGGCCAGACTTTGTCTGCCATTTTGGACTATTCAAGCAACCTTGGACGGCCCCATGGGATAATTCTGAACGCTGGGGTACATCACATGAAATCAGTGAGTTATGGTCTCGTGGTCCTAAAGCTATTCGGCCTAATCTGGGATTTCTTGAGCAAAGTGCTTCCAAAGATTTTTCTTCTCGTAATGAACTGGCGAAGTTTGGTTTTTCAAAACCTTCATCTACAAATTTGCTTAATGCTTTTGATGAAGCCGATGATCTAGTCTTGGATGATCATCATGGCCAGGATGAACTGCCGAACATTGCTACGGTGCACTTTGGTTCTTTGGAAATTCCCCTTTCTTCGGGAAATTACAATTTTCATTCCAAACAATTCATTGGTAAGGATCCCAGGGAGAGCAATTGGCGGGATATTCCTTCTGATGTTTTGGAACGTATATTGGATCTCCGGCAAGCTCATTATGAGGAGACAAACATCCGGCAAATCTGCGAATTGACTGACTTGCCGCCTACGGAAACCATTCACTCGTTGCTGGGGCGTTGCTCTAGATGCTGGGCCCAGGGTCATCAGGCGGCCCAGTGCGATGCGAAACTCTGTGAATCGTGTCACAATTTTGAGAGAGTTTGTTTCTGTATGAGGATGCCCACAGCCCAGCCCACTAAGGTTTGTAACCTTTGCAACAACCCGGCCCATAGGAGGGATGCCGGCCCTGGCCTGTTTTTTTGCACACGTTGCTCCTGCGTGGGCCATGACTCATTATCCTGCATAGAGGGAAAGAGTTTGCGATTTTTTTGGCGCATGAAGAAGACGGAGTGGCAACATATCTCCTCCACTAATCCTATGCACACGACACGTAAGAGGAAATCTCGCTTCCCAAAAATTATACGGATTTGGCGACCAAAATCGAGGCCAGACTCTGGGGCCCTTCCGTGTAATGCTATTGGCTTGACGCCTCCGCTTCCAGCTCCTCGTCGCTCCCCTGTTCCGCCACCCCTTTCGACCAACGAACAGCAAGGAAGTTCTCTCTGCAACCCACCGGCACGACGATCGCTGCTTCCAAGCCCCGCCTCCCGTGGCCAACTTCCCGGTCCGCCCCTTCCAGTTTGTGCCGATGGGAGCCCAGATCGAGCGAGGCCCGGACAATCGACTTGCGTGCAATATGATTGTGGTTGATGACCCGCCGCTCAGCCACGAAAGGTACGCCATTGTCACTGCTACCCCTCCGGTTCCTGATCATCAGAAGCAGTTGGTGCTGAATGAAGTTGTCCGCATCATGATTGAGGATTTCCACCTTCAAGTTCCTGATTCCTTTGTTTACCCCATTGGAGTGGGCATGGTTGCTTTTGCGGATGTTGCCCTCCGAGACCAATTTATTCAGGAAAGTCCTCATCAGTTAGATCCTGTAGATGAAGACATGACTTTCTCTTTTGTGCCTCATGACGACGGTGAAAACATGCGTCTCTGCCCCTTTCAGTATACTGCTTGGGTTCTGTTCCTGGCCTTCCCTATGGATTATCAGACATATCACTACATCAATAAGGCGGTCTCTTGTTTTGGTAAACTTGACCTTTGGCACAGACCGGGGCAGAACAAAGAGAGGGTTCTTGTTCGAGTTCTCATCAATGACATCGTCCTGGTGCCGCACAGTCTGGTTGTCAAACGTACCAGCACCCTCCCGGGTATGGGCAGATCATGATCAGTTCCAGTTTATATTCTCAACGGCAGAGATGTACTCCCAAGGCTTGTAGGCAACGAGGATGAGGCTCCACCTATGAATGCATCACCACATCCATTTGAACTGCCCTACCTGACGGCTGCTCAACAGTGGCTGCTTGACCATCAACAGTTGATGCAGCAACAGATCGATGCTGCTTGGGAACAGCAGGCTCCTCCACAACAGCAAATGCAGAATGATGGCTGGGGGGTTTGGCCAGTGGCACCCGCACCTTACAGAAGGTTCAGTTTCAGAACTCTGTTTCAATACACCGGTCCTTCCTCATGGATGGTGTAGAACAGGAAAACAACTTTTCTGATGATCCCCAGGATGAATGGTCAGTCTACTCGGAGGTGGAGGAAGTTGTTGATGCTCTCATCAATGGCAGATAGGTCTCTGGAGCTCGTTTTGTTCGTGCTGCAGGATCCTCCCATACTCTGATGGTGCGTGAAGAGGAAGGCTGGGCGCTTCTCGAGCTCCTCTGGGTAATCTCTCACGGCAGGTTTAGTCGCTGCATAGAAGGACCTGATCTTTGCTGTGCTCCCGTGCCGGTCCAGGGATGCCTGCCCTTAAACCCTCTTGCTTTGTTGGCAGCTGTTGTTTCAGCTAAGCGACATGTGGATGTTCCAGCGGGCCCCTTGACAAGCCACTTTAAGATGCATATCATCATTCTGTCTGAAATCTAGGGAAAGCATGTGACAAAACTTTCAGTACCTGCTTTGGACAGTGATGGCATGCTGCTTGCTTTAACTCATAAAGCTCCTGTCTCTCTGATGGATGAAAGCTCGACTGGCATATCCAACTCCGAATATATTCAGAAGATGGTGGAGGCGGAGACAGCCCCCATTGACACTACTTGCCTGCGCCGCAGCTCCCGCTCCACGAAATACGATGGCTTCAGAGTTCCACAGGTCACTGACGTCAAGAAGGCCAAGTCCAAGGTCCAACCGAGGGGTGCGCCCTCGGTTGTCTCCTCTTCCACTTCCACGGCTCCATGCACCAAACTGCTAATCACAGCCCCTCCAGCGTCGGATGATCAGGTGCCCCCTCCAACTCCTATCCAACAGCTTCAATATGTTGGCTCTGCGATGTGTGGAATCCCACCTGCTCATCTTACTCCTCAGAAGCTCCTCATGGGTGAGCAAGAGAGGGCTGATCCAAAGCGGAATTAGGAAGGATGGCGCCAAATAAACAGTGGAATGTGCTATGCTGGAACGTGCGTGGAATCAATTCTGAAGAGAAACAGCTGGCGATTCGTAATGCTATCGATATTAGTGGGTGTTCAGTTATTTGTCTCCAAGAAACTAAACGCGTCTCTTTTGATGCTTCGTATGTGAAGCAGTTCTGTCCTAAAAAAATTGATATGTTCGAATTTGTGCCCTCTGTTGGGACTTCTGGTGGTCTTATTACTGTATGGATCAGCTCTATGTTTTCTGGGGTGAGAATCTTTTCTGAATCCTTTGCTCTTGGGGTTAAACTTACCTCCACCCAATCTAATGACTTCTGGACGTTAGTCAACATCTATGGCCCTTGTGTTGATCCCAACAGATCTATCTTCACTACGTGGTTGTTCGACCTTGATATCCCAAACAGTGAGGACTGGCTCGTCCTTGGCGATTTTAACTTCATTCGTGCTCCGGATAACCGTAATAGGGGTGGGGGAGATGCTAATGATATGTTGCTCTTTAATGAATTCATCAGAAGGCAATCCCTCGTTGAGCTCCCGATTAAGGGGCGATCGTTTACCTGGAGCAATATGCAGACAGACCCGCTGCTTGAACAGTTAGATTGACATTTTACTTCAGTTAACTGGGCTGTAAAATACCCCAACACAGTCGTTATGCCCCTGGGTAAGCCGACCTCTGACCACGTACCCTGCTATGTGAGCATCCAATCTTATATCCCAAAATCCAAACTTTTCCGTTTCGAGGATTATTGGATCCATCAGCCTGGTTTCTTCGAGGTGGTTAGTACATCATGGGCTAAACGCTGTCACGCTTCGAATGCAGCCACAATGCTGTGTAAAAAGCTTAAGACGTTGCGGTATGACCTCAAGCAGTGGAGTAGAAAAAGCTCTAAACTCTCGATGCTCATCGATAATTGCAACAAAACCCTCCTGGAGATTGATGGCCTAGAAGAAAGGAGGAGACTGACAATCCCCGAGACCAATTTCAGGTTGATCCTGAAACAGCATCTCCTCCACTTACTGGACTGCAAAAAGCAGTACTGGAAAAAACGCTGTACCGTCATATGCTTCAAATTTGGGGACGGCAATACAAAATTTTTTCACAGAGTAGCCACTGAACGTTACCGCAGGAACAGTATTGCCTCTCTCCATCTACAAGACGACTCGATAATCCATGATCACGTCGGAAAGGAGGCGGTGCTCTTCCAAGCTTACAAGGAAAGACTTGGCTGTTCTGATAAAACCAGCATGAAGTTTGACCTGCCTCGGATCATCAAAAAAGTTGAGGGTCTTCAGGATTTGTCTGTCCCCTTCACGCGCAAAGAGATTGATCAAGTGATCAAAGACATGCCCGTGGATCGTGCACCAGGCCCTGATGGCTTTAGTGGCAGCTTCATCAAGTCGTATTGGCACATCATCAAAGAGGACTTTTATCGTCTCTGTTTTGATTTTCATGCAGGTACGCTGGACCTCGAGAGTCTAAATACTGGATTTATTTCACTCATCCCCAAGATCCAGTGGCCAGAAACTGCGAATGATTATCGCCCAATAACTTTGCTGAACTGCTGCCTTAAGATCCTGACAAAACTGCTAGCGAACACTTTTGCAACGTGTCGTTCTCAAGATCATCCACCGTAATCAGTATGGCTTTTTGAAAGGACGGTCGATTCAAGACTGTGTTGCTTGGGCGTATGAATTCATTCATCAGTGCCAAGTATCGGGGCGGCAGATTGCGATTCTGAAGCTAGACTTCGCTAAAGCCTTCGACACGATCGAACATGCCCCGATGATGGATATCATGAGATGTATGGGCTTTGATGATCGATGGCTTGGATGGATTAAGTGCCTGTTCTCGTCGGCTAAATCCTCTGTTCTCCTTAATGGGACGCCGGGGAGACAATTTTTCTGCCTGCGCGGTGTGCGCCAAGGTGATCCGCTTTCCCCTCTTATGTTTGTGCTTGCGGCTGATCTGCTGCAAGCGGCCATCAATGATGCATACAGAGCCGGTGCTATCCAGCTGCCCATCCCCGCCCGAAATGAGGACTACCCCGTGATCCAGTATGCCGATGACACAATATTGGTGTTGCCCGCTGATGAGATTCAGGCCGGTACCATCAAAACCATCCTACAAGACTATGCATCCTCTGTGGGCTTGCGGATCAACTTTCAGAAGTCCACGCTCATCACTGTCAACACGGCCGCGGACTGTACCTTGCGTTTGGCACAGGTGTTCGGCTGCGCGGTTGGCTCTATGCCCTTTACGTACCTTGGGATGCCTATGGGCACGGCCCGGCCATCAGTCGCAGACCTCATGCCTCTTGTCTCATCGGTTGAGCGCAAGCTCTCTACGGCTGCCTCGCTTCTTGATCTGGGCTCAAAGCTGACTCGTCAACTCCGTGATCACCTCCCCGGCGATCTACGCGATGTGCTCAATCAAGTTACCCCCGAAGATCCTTGAACACTTGGATAAGCTGCGTCGTTACTGCCTCTGGGCCAAGAACACTGACGATGGACTAAAGACTGTTTCCTTGGCGGCCTGGGACCTTGTATGCAGACCGAAACACAAAGGGGGGCTCGGCGTGATCGACCTGAAGATCCAAATTCAGGGCCTGTTGCTCAAGCTGTTACACAAGTTTTATAACCGTATGGAGATTCCGTGGGTTGAGCTCATTTGGGAAACCTACTATGAGGGTTTGGTCCCGCATGCGTTGGATCCCTACGGATCGTTCTGGTGGAGAGATGTCATGAGCCTGGCTCCTGTTTATAGGGGCGTCACGACCGTTGTGGTGTGTAACGGGAGCTCCACCCTCTTCTGGAAAGATGACTGGCATGGTGGCGTTCTAGCCGACAGCCACCCCCGGCTGTTCTCCTTCGCTAAACATGAAGATGCCTCCGTTCAAGGACTCTTGACTTCGCCAACGCTCGGCCAAAACTTCCACCTACCCCTGTCAACCCAAGCTAGGGATGAGCTCGAGGCCTTGCAAGACGCCCTGTCCTCGTTGGAGCTCACTGAAGAAAACGATGTATGGCGCCCGGTTTGGGGCTCGGAGGGGCTCGCCTCTAGAAAGTTCTACCTACACTGCTTTCGGCACGAGGAAGCGGATGAGGCGTTTGCATGGGTCTGGAAAGCAAAGTGCACCAACAAATGGAAAGTGTTTGGGTGGTTGCTTCTGGCGGACAGACTAAATGGTCTGCTCAAAAGAAAACACATGAAGCTGCGGGATGATGACTACACATGCCTTCTTTGCCGTCGGCCGCCCGAAGAAACTGTGGAACACCTGTTTTTCCAGTGTGAGTTCAGTCGGGCTTGCTGGGAGAAGCTGGGAATCACCTGGCCGAGCCAGGGTAATCGGTTGCAACTCTTGCATGCAACCAAAAGCTCGTGGAATGGGCCCATGTTCATGGATATATTCATTGTTGCTTCGTGGGGCCTTTGGAAAGAACGAAACAACAAACATTTTAGGGGGGTGACGCCGACCGTTGATGGGTGGGCTAAAAGATTCAAACTAGATTTTGGCATGATGAGACATAGGATCAAAGAGGCCTTAGTGCCGCTTGTTGATAGGGTGATTGGTCTAGTCTAGTCCCCCTATCTATACCCTTGTTGTATAGGAATTCCACTCTGCCCCACCATGTAAATTCTCTCTCATGTAATCTTGTGTGTTGAGTTGTAATACAAAGTCAGTGGAGGGTTGCCCTCACTGTCCCAAGCATTCAAAAAAAAAACAATACGCTTCTTCCCGTGAATTTATGCTTTCAGTTTTTTTCACCTATATTATTTCTTACATCCGAGGTGGTACTATTCATCTGATCATGTGGATCTTGATTTGACTTGGAGTCTGCCTTAACTAACGCCTCTGATATTTAGATAGAGATAAGGGGACAGGTGAATCCTGCGGAGGCGGAGGAGCGGCGGACAAGGTCACAAGGAGGCGTACGCCAAGGCCGATCCCATAAGGAACTACATCGACCGCCGTCGCCTCTCCTGTGAGCGTCCGGGAGCCCCTCCTCGGCTCCTCCCACAAACACATAGCGGCGTCTTAAGCACGTCGGCCGCTCGCTGCCGCGGATGTTGCAGCTGCTGCCGCCGGCTGGTCGTCATCTCCCTCACCGGCATCCCAACGAATCCATCGGCAGCAGCCTTCCTCTCTTCGATCTTGACGTTCTTTTCGTCCGTCGTTATCCAGCCCCCTACTCCCTGAGACGGCAAGGAGATGGACGCTGCCGAGGGTCAGGTCAAGCGCGGCAAAGCAGACAGACCCGATCCAGCCCATCCTCCCTGCTGCGGCAAGGAGACGGGCGCTTCACAGGCGAGGTCAGGCCCGACAAAGTAGGCTGGATCGATCTCATGCACGTACCAGTCGGGGCCGACTACTACTGAACCCCATCCATGAATGCAAGGTCTCCGTGCTCATCGTCGACGGCTGCACCTCGCCAAGTCGCTCATCATTCGCGAAGTACATCCATACCGCTGAAGGTGCGGTGACATGTACGAGGGTGCCGACGCTGACGGAAACGAGCACGTAAGAGGCTGCCGCCATCGAACCCGGCCGAGCATGCCACGCGCGGACCTGTGGAAGCGGTGTCGCCATCGTTGAACCTGGCCAGCCACGATAGTGCATGAATAAGGGCGCCGCAATCGAACCGACATGCTACGTGCGTGAAGCCGTGGAGTACGAAGGTGTAGGCCAGCGTGCATTGTGTCACTACCAGAATCGCTTTCCTATGCCGACGGCTGTGGCCGCTTGGCATACCCCTCGATCGGGTTGCCGGACAGTGCCTATGTCGACGGCCCCCGTCGGCATAGGGCCGTCGGCAACATATACGTCGGCGTAGCCCGGGAGGCCGTCGGCATAGAAAGGCCGTCGGCATAGAGGATATCCCGACGGGGGCCGTACATCTATGCCGACGGCCAGGGCCGTCGGCAACGTCCAGGTCTAACGGCGGCCGCCGTCAAGTATGTCCAATGCTTGGCCGCCACATGGCACACCTATGCCGACGGCATAGCGTCGGCTTAGTTTCAAAGTATGCCGACGACCAGGCCGTCGGCATAGATATGCCCCGTGGGGTCCAGCCGTTACGTGGGCCCCGTCAAGTATGACCAATGCTTGGCCGCCACGTGGCATACCTATGCCGACGGTATAGCCGTCGGCTTAGTTTGAAACTAAGCCAACGGCTATGCCTTCGGCATATCCCTTCCTCAGGAGCTACCAGTTGGTGACATGTGGCATCTATGCCGACGGCCTAGCCGACGGCCTAGCCGTCGGCTTAGTTAAAAAACTATGCCGACGGATAGGCCGTCGGCATAGATGCCACGTGTCACCAACTGGTAGCTCACGCCAACCCTATGCCGACGGCATAGCCGTCGGCATATCTTGCATTTGTTTTTTTCCTGTTTGTTTTCAGATCAATTCAATTCAAATATACAGCACATATACAACACATATCAGCACATATCAGGATATCATCCAGCCCCATCCATACAATATATGCATAAGCATCATCACAATCATAAGCATAAGCACAATCACAAGGCATAAGCACAATCATAATGCATAAGCATATAGAGAAGCACACAAGTCATCTAAAGGATCATCACCACACACAAGTCATCTAAAAAAACATAAGCATAAGCACACAAGTCCCCGAATGGCTTAAGCGCCATGACGTTGAGCACCGCGGAGGTCGTCACCGCCAAGACCGCCGAAGCCCAGGTCTTCACTGCTAGCGGCAGCGCTACCGCCAAGACCGCCTCCGCCTCCGCCTCCGTGGATCGGAGTGGTCAGACTCCGTGTCTCCGTAGTGCTGCGAAGACCACCGCCAACGGTAGATCCACCTGTTCCCTGCATGTTGAAAAGACATATTAACGGGATATATGACTGTGTTGAAAGGCATGACATGCTTTGGGTGAATAGATTGGGGATGAACTAACCGGCGAGGGGCCAGCGTTCTGTGCCACAAACTCCTCAAAGGTCAGCAGCACTGGTTGTGCTGGAGGGCATTGTGCTGGCTGCAACTGAGGACACCTGCCGGCTGCCATTTCCTGAAAAGCCTGCTCCAGCTGGCGATCCCTCTGCACTTGGTGTTCATGAAACCTCTGATGCCTCGCCATGGTCTCCTGGCGTGTGTACTCCAGGTAGGCCTACGGTATGACATGATGGAACTCATAAAACTACTAGATGCGGAAAATAAAGTGAGCAATGAAGATAAAAGGGAAAATACTTACATATTGTTGCTCCTGAAAGAGGGACTGCGCACTGGTCACTGGCTGGCTCGTGCGCTGGCTCAGGCTCGGGTCGATCCGACGGAGCTGTGTGTAGGAGATAGTCGGAGTGACCACAACATCGAGAACCGCCTCCCGACCGTGCTCCTTGGGCCCCATGATCACCACCGCCCTCTCGTCCAGATCCGCCGCAATGGGGTCAGGTGTGTCCGGATGTAACTTCAGATACGCTTGGGAGTAGGCCTTCTTCCTCCCCGCGGTCTTCTTGCCGTAGTACTTGGGCTCGCCAGACTTGGGGTCCTTCCGCGTATGGGCGATCTCCCACGCCTGCATGTCTGAGAGCGGCCGCTTCATTTTCTCCTCCTGCACCACCAAACAGAGGTTAGTCATACACAAGAAAGTGATGGTAAATAGAAGAAGAAGAATGTTTAATGGGGTTAGTCATACGTTAACTGCCTTGTGGAGATAGTGGTTTCGGTTTCCCTGAGCATGTACTCCCTCTGTCCCTCGGTTAGCCTTACTCCCTCCGTCCCTCGGTTAGCCTTATTTTTGATTCTCGTAGCTGCCCAGTCTCCAGCCTCATCACACCAAAGATCCACCAATGCCGCCCAGGACTCGTCTTTTCCATAACACCAATTTGGACACACCTACATAATAAAAGCATAATGGCATGTCAACATGAAACGGTGAAATGTACCACATGGTAATGAAAGCATAATGAAAGCACAATATATGAAAGCATAATGAAAAATCTTTTATACTTACCAGCAAGAACTCGGGCCTCTCCAAGGTAATGCCCATCCTCCGCGCTTCTTCCTTGGTCATCTTCACACCAAGAACGTCGTGGTAGTATGCCGAGATGGCCACATAGCGCACCTCTCGTCTTTGCATTTGGCGGGCCTTCTTCTTGCATTGGCGCGAGCACGATCTGGTCCGCTCTAGCCTGTGCTCCGGAAGAACTCGATAGAATTTCTACAATCATGCATGAAACAAGAATGGAAGAAGCCATGAGTTAAATCATTCATGAAACTAGAATGGAGTTGTGCTTCTGAAGAGAACTCACCCAGAAAGTAGTGATCAAGGCCTTGGCATGGGTCTCATGGTCCGCGTTGAGGGCCACTTCCCAATGGTCCCAGCTCGTGGCCAAAACCCGACGGTCCGGCTGCCCGACCGATCCGGACAAGACAACCCCGGCCAGTATAACTTCAGCAAGACGGTGATGAGGCCGTTGGGAATACGGACCCCTTTAGAATATATCCAGTTGCTGCAAAAGAATGAACTATTAGCATGTGACAAGAAAAATAAATAACAACCGGAATAAGCATGTGACAAGCAAAATAATGAACCACTTACTCTTTTCCCATGGGCTCAATGAGCCACTTCTGCTCGATGGCAGGCACCTGCTTTGGTCGCTTTGCGTTGCCACGCAGCCATCCCTTGTGGTCAACCCCCTTCCCGTCACCACCATCATCCCCGCCACCACCCCCCCTCCTCGCCTGCCTCCACCTCCCCAACTTCCTCCTCCTCCTCCTCCTCCTCCCTAGAGTGTACCTCACTAGAGGAGGGTACCTCACTAGAGGAGGGCCTCGAAGACAACACCCCTAAGTCGGTGAGGGTGCGCTCTTTCTGGCCGCGACCCCCTGTAGTGGCTCTCCCCCCGGCACCACATCCTCTAGAGGCTCTCCCCCCCCCCCCTCCTCCTCAAGGGGCACCACTCCCTCGACCACCCTGTGATGAGTCATCGTCAAGTAGCCGAGGGGGAGGATTACGTGCTCGACCACTCCGACTAGGCAGGCCGACGACCTTGCGTAGGAAACCCACGCTGTCGGCCTTCCCCTTGCCCATGTTCCACGAACCTGCATTGAAAAGAGAATAAGCAATTAGTAAATTAATGAAATGAAGAAAAAGGCATGATAATAAACACATTAATAAAAATTCATAAAAAGGCATATTCCTAAACTATAGAAAAAAAGACTTGAAATGTACATCTGCTAGAACCCATATGAATCATCACTGTTGTAACCTATTTCTCGGTCTGTCTCATCATCACTATCAATCATATCATCTTCGTTGTCCGACGGAGGTGGAGGCTCTTCCTCGTCGTCAACGTCTTCATTTAACTTTTATAGCATAAGTATGTCATTTTCATTGACAATGGTCTCACCATCATTCCGTGCATCGTCGACGTTTGGATCCACATCATCATCACCCAATGGTCTAGCGTCATCGTTTCTAACCACATCATCATCATCATCATCAGGTTGCTCTTGATAGAACACTCCCTCGTATGTCATGGGGTTAATGTTGTAGTAATCGTCTTCATTCGGGTCTGGTAGCTTACCATGTGGCGACACCTTGAACACAACTTCCCAACCCTTTAGATACTCTCTTTGGCATGGGTAAGGCAGATAACATACTTGTGTAGCTTGGGTAGCCGCAATGAAGAGATCGGCTCCGGCATAGATGGTTGATGGTTTAACTTCGACCAAACCAATGGAAGGCGTATGTTTTACCCCCTCCCGCGGATCGAACCATCGGCATTTGAACACAGGCAGACTTAGGGTCTCACGCCCCTGGCGGAATTTAACCTCGTATATATTTTGTACCCTTCCGTAGTAGTCTACTGAATTTTGAACGAGGGTGTACACTCCGGTATTTATAGTTTTGGAATCGGGCCGGCTGTTTTGGTGCTCCTCTGTATGGAAGCGATACCCATTCACATCATACTTTTTACATGTCATGACGGCAGGGTCAAAACCCATGGAAACCCATCTCAATTCATCATCCATAGAAATGTTCGGATCTTTTCCCTACAAGTATGGAAATTGTTGTGTGCATTAGTTCGGTTAATTAATAAATGTTGAACTAGGTACTTAATAGGGGAGTGTGGAAAATTACTTTCTCCATGAACCAAGCAACAAAATTTTTACGTCCAGGGTTTCCATAACGGAGAAGAGTAAGTGCCTCCGCCTCAGTAGGAGGATTCACTCCTGTCCATTCCTCTTGAACGAAATCACTAAAATAAGAAAACGGTGTTAGACCGGGACTAAGTGAACATGGAACATGATGATGTGGAAGACATAAAGGAATGGTTAGTGGTATTACCTCATCCACACTTCCTCAACTTCCTTGATGTTGTGCAGATATAGAACATGAGGTCCTCCGACTCTTGTCGTGGCATGTTATAATATTTCGGGGCCCCAGCCCTCCCACCTTGCGCGTTGAATAGATCGAGCCTGGGTTGATACTTGGGCTCTTCTATATTGTATCGAGGCACCTTGTTATGCAGTTGGGGAACGTGGTCTGGATAGTATGATGTCCTGAGGTCTGGCACCTCCTCCAGGATAACTGCCTCAGCCATGGAAGCTTCAATCTTAGCTTTGTTTCCACATTTCCGTCGGAGATGCTTGTTCTGCCTCTCGTGGTCAGATCGCCAGCGATTTTGCACAGGGCCCCCCAACAATACCTCGTTTGCGAGGTGCAAAATGAGATGTGTCATCGGAGTAAAGAAGCCTGGCAGAAAGATCTTCTCTAGCTTGACTATCAACTCCGATGCCTTCTTATGCAATTTTTCAATCACCTCTTTACTTACTTCTTTAGCACAGAGCGTGCGGAAGAAATGGCTAAGCTCGGCAAGCACTCGCCAGACATGCTCGGGGACATAGCCTCGAACCATTACCGGCACTATCCGCTCAATCCATACATGGTAGTCATGACTCTTCAGGCCGGTTACTTTGCCCGTTGAAAGATTGACTCCCTTACTTATATTCGATGCATAACCATCGGTGAACTTCAATTTTTTTTTCAGCCAGATAAGTACTTCTTTTTTTTCTCGCGGTTTAAGGACAAAGTCAGCATCTGGATTGAACCAGTTTTTTCGACCGCCTGTGGGAGGCTTCATGTTCAGGCGTGGTCTATCACAAATTCTCTGTTGATCGGCTCTAGCTTTTACGTTATCCTTCGTCTTATCAGGAATGTTGAGGATTGTGTGGAAAAGGGACTCTGCCACATTCTTTTCGGTGTGCATCACATCAATATTGTAAGAAAGTTTGAGGTCCTTGAAATAGGGAAGCTGCGAGAAGGGGGTAATGTGAGTCTAGTTGTGCGTCTCACCATATCCCTCGAAGCCTTTGGCTTTGGCTTTGGCTTTGCCTTTGACTTTAGGCTTGAGAGCTTTTAGCTGAGCAAGAACATCTGCCCCCGAAAATGTTGGAATCTCGGTTACTTCATGAACAACCCGGCCTTTCGTGAAGTTCTTCTTGTCTTCCCTGTCTGGATGGTCTGGAGGGAGGAACTGTCGATGCAGGTCAAAGGCTACATACTTGCCACCCTTACTCAGCCAAATCATTCGCAGAGCCTGCATGCACACTGGGCATGGCATCTTACCACTTGTACACCATCCGCAGAATAGAGCATAGCCGGGAAAGTCATGCATGCAATAGTGCAACCAAACTTTCATCAAGAAATTTCTCTGCAGATCCCGGTCGTATGTCAACCTCGGAAAGTACCAAGAATGGTGCAAAGCATCCACAAGCGGCTGCATAAACACACCCAATTGCTTCCCCTGGTATTCAGGCCCCGAAATGATGAGCGACAAGAACATGGTCTTCCGTTGCATTAGGGCACCGGGAGGAAGATTGAGCGGAATTACAAACACAAGCCAGCAGCTGTATGGATTGGACGACATACCATATGGATTCAACCCATCACCTGATATGGCTATTCTGACATTCCCAGCCTCGGCTGCTTCCTCGGGGTATTCTTCATCGAACGACTTCCATGCTTCCCCTCCCGATGGATGTACGATTTTTTTGATTGTACCTTATACCTTCCTGGTGCCACTTCATCATTTTAGCAGACTCCTTCGTGATGAAAAGGCGCTGCAGTCTTTTTATAAAATCAAGATACCAAGAACCTTAACGGGGATGGTTAGCTGCTTTTCTCACCATCCTCACCGACCACCTCAATGTACCGAGACGAACCGCACTTCCTACAAGATTTGTCATCCGCATACTGCGTGCCTAAACAAAAGGCAATTCTTCGGCAAACATCTATTTTCTCATAATCCATAGAGAGTGCCTTCATGATTTTCTTTGTATCGTACATGCTTTTCGGCAGTTCATGACCCTCGTGGAGGTTGTTAGCCCATACTCCTGTGAATGCTTGAAGCATTTACGGCTACACCGTACTCAGCCTTGACTGCAATCGGGCCAAGTAGATGGCATCCAGCTGAAATATTTTCGCACCCGCATAGAGAGGTTTCTTCGACGAGGCCAAGACCTCCAAGAAGGCCTTTGCGGTTGCCTCCGGCTCCTCCGGTCCATTCTCTGAAGGTGTCGCATTTGCCGTTTCTGCAACAATGACATCATCTAGCATGTCCCTGACCCCGTTGTCCTCATATCCATCGATGCGTTGTCGCATCACCTCCTCTCTACCACGGTCCTGCTCGGCTATGTTTATCGTTGGCATGTCAAAGTTTGGCATATATCCTTGCGTCCGAAGGTGCTCACTCATGTCCGTCTGATTTCTACGGTGACATCTGGCACATCTCGCACAGGGGCATGGTGGGATAATTCTCATTGGACGACGGAATATCTCCTTCAAATACACATCGGTTTTCGCGATCCACTCTGATGTTACTCGATTCGAGGATAAAACCACTGTACATCCACTGATTATCTGCCATCCTCTGCTTTTTTGCAACCCACACAACATAATTAAGGATTCACTTAAATTAATCACATCAAATTTTCAGTTTCTACCGCGTTTAATCCACCTACATCTCTAATAGGTAAAGATGGGTCCTAGTCCCACCCGAGGATGCGTAGATTGAGTACGTTCTCCATTCTACCCCGTTCCGAGACAAAATTTCGGCAGCACCTCCCCGCTGTTCTCTAGATACACGTCTCGGCAAATAGCCGAGAGAATGTGCTCCGGAGAACAATGGGGAGGCGCCGCCGAAATCCTGTCTCGGAACGGGGTAGAACATGGAGAACATACCCAATCTACACATCCTCGGGCTGTCCATGGAAAACGCTGGACAATCCGAAAGAGCTGCAGTGATAAATATGCAATTGAATGCATATTTATCGATACAACCCTTTCGGACGGGAGACGCCTAGGTTACGTCAGTTGACTTGAGAATGAAATCTAGTGATATGAGAAATTGGAGGAGATGGACTTGTAGCTCACCCTCGGCTGTAGAGGAAGTAGTCGAACAGCAGTGGGATGCTCAGGGGGACCAACGCGTCGGACAACGGTCACTCCAATGAAATGCGAAACCACAAAGCCTGCAAATTCCATCGCGACAAAAAATTAGAACATCACAACTCATAGAGCATATTTAAAACATTTAAACATGCATTCATTTATTTTTGCATCATGTAGGCAAAAACTAACAACATTAACAATATATTCATCATCGTCATCACATATTCATCATCATCATTATCACCTATTCGTCTAACCTAATTTTTTTACTACCTATATTCATCATCGTCATCACATATTCATCATCGTCATCACATATTCATCATCGCCATGACATATTCATCATCGTCATCACATATTCATCATCGCCATCACATATTCATCATCGTGACCAAATTTTTTTTCAAGGTATGCAACATATAGCATCTCATCTAACCAATTTTTTTTACTACCTATCTCACTATCTATCTAACTATCTACCTATCTAACTATGTATCTAACTATCTAAATACCTATCTAAATACCTACCTAAATACCTATCTAACTATCTATATCTAACTAGCTACAAAATTACTAAAAACACTAAAACTTCAAAAAATATCACCTTCGAGAGGGTCGGCCGGAGTTGGGGCGGGAGGCGGGGTAGGCGGGCGGCCGGGCGAGGTCGGGCGGGCGGCCGGCGCGAGGTCGGGCGGGAGGCGGGTCGGGCGGGCGGAGTGGGGGCGGGAGGAGGTCGGGCGGGCTGTCGGAGTTGGGGCGGGAGGCGAGGTCGGGCGGGCGGGCGCGGGGTCGGTGCGGGCGACCGGCACGGGGTCTGGGAGGGGCGGCGCGGAGTCGGGGCGGGGCGGCGCGGGCGGCGGTGGGCGGGCGGCGCGGCTCGGGCGGGAGGCGCGGCGGGCGGCGGGTCGGGCCGGGCGGTGGCGTGCGAGGGGCGGAGGTGGTAGGCGGCGCGCGGTGTGGGTCGGGAGGAAGGGGAGATGGTGAATGGGTGGTGGGGGCGAACCGCAAGGAGATAAGGTCGGCCCTATGCCGAGGGCCTGGCCGTCGGCATAGGCCTGGCCCTTTGCCACGTCATCGATCCGTGGACATGTGCGCTGCTAAGCCGTCGGCATAGATACTTTGCATTTTTTTATTACGACATATGTGTGACTCAGCACACTGTAAAAAATAGTCCCACCTCGCCCAAAGACAAGCATAGGAGAGCCCACCGTAACACCTGGCGGCATTGCTACCCCCCTCCGGTACCCCGTCCCGTCTAACCCTAACACAGACGACCGCCGGATCTAGCTCTTTGACTTCCGCCGGACTGGGTCTGGCCGGTGGACCTTTTCACATGGTTGTCGTAGCCCAGGCCATAGCTGCACCCCCAACACCATTCCGGCCCAACCCACCCAAACATACCCTCCGTGTCGGCCCGACGTGGCCGTTTCCCCCCTCCGGGACACGGCAGGACGGGGGCCCTGGGGGAGTAGTAATGCCACCGGAGCGTCGCACCGGGCCCTCATACATGCGGGGTAGTGTGGTGGCATGTCCGAAGAGGCGGCACGCGTCTCCGGGGTGTGCCCCCCCCCATGGACGGCGCCGCCGTCGGCACCTGGAGGGGGGAAACGGACGCGTCGGGTCTACACGGAGGGGATCTTGCTGTAGGTCTGGCCCGGATGTTGCTCTAGAGTGTTCCTATGGGCTGACCTAACACAACCGGGTGGGGAAGTCCACTAGTCAAAGCCCGTCCATGCAAAGTCAAAGGGCTAGATCGCGTGATCAAACACTACAGGGTTAGACGGGACGGGGGCACTGGGGGTAGCAATGCCACCGGAGCGTCGCACCGGGTCCTCATACATGCAGGGTGGTGTGGTGGCATGTCTGAAGAGGCGGGACGCGTCTCCGGGGCATGGCCCCCCCTCACGTACGGCGATGACACGGTAGTAAAGGCCAGAACCGCAGAACGTCTACTACCGTTCTGCACTGGACCGGCAGCAGCACCGCTCCCTCCCACCTAACCCCGTTCTAGACTGGCAGCAGCAGCGCAGACGGATTCAACCGCCTGCTCAGCAATGAAGAGCTCGATCCCAGGCCACAAATCGCCCCCATCTAGAGTATGTTCTAATATGTATGCTCAAGTTTGTGTTCTTGATTTTCCCCTGAAATTAGAATGCAAGTGGTCATAGCACTTAGTACTAATTTCTAGGGTTGCGGTGATTCAGTCGTTCCAGCAGGCCCCTGTTTTCAGCTCAATATAATGGTCAGTTTATGAATGGAATTGATTTTCATACAAACAGTTCTGTGTCTCCCACTCTTGAGATACTTTTTACTTTCATTGACGCTAACAACTGAGACATGGACTGAGGATGTCTGACTCTCGTACCATTCTGAATTTGTACACCAGCAGTTGATATGGGTGTTGAAAAATGGTCAATTAACACCTTAATTTTTGGGGATTGATTATGGAACAGTACGGACGGCGGCGAAGCTGCAACTCGGGCAGCACCATGTCTCCCTAAGCAGAGAAAACGAGATGAGGGGGAGGTCGGGGAGGAGCAACAGGATGAGTGAAGGAAAAGAAGCCGGTGGAGAAGGCCCTGCTCGCCAGAGAGCTCGACTGGAGGCGATGAACTGCGAGGCGGCAGCGCTCGCTGTAGCAGGAGTGTCAGGTTTTTTGTATGCTTCTTCTAGATTTCGTTTTGAGCTGATGGGTGCGAGATGTGGCATCACTTCTCGGCTCGACAAAATCCATGGCTGAAGTGCGTGTCCTGGGGCCCAGCAGCCTCCATCACTTCGTCAGTTCCCGCTTGGTTCAAGAACAAAAAAATTCAGTGTGGAAGACCACTAGCAGAATCGGATGTTGTATGCATTGCACCTTCATCTTGCAGTCCAATTAGTTGGATTATTTGGGACAAATTCGTTTGCTTTTAACCGTACTACAGTTATATAGCAGGATAAGGATACATGCTTGTACTGCCTCTATCACAAATTGCACATGAGTTAATTCTGAGTTCAGACAGCTAGCAATCAACCACTCTGAAGGTATTGCTCTTTTATTTTATTTCAGATCGTGAGGAAAGGGGTTCAGATATGTGACTACTCTATAGTATACTAACTACTCTATGTTGTACGGACTAATCATAGAATTATATTCTGTCCAGGAGTAGTACATAGAGGAGTTCTGTATCAGATATACACACGCTATTCACCTTCATAACCCGATTCTTTTTTTCTTATGACGATGTTTATTATTGGAAAGCTCTTGACAAAAGCATCAAGTAATGGGCCAATAATCGAATAACTGACTCACCTACAATCTTTTCTTTTAACGGCAGTATTATATACACAACAATATTTTTTTACATTTTTCTTATTGTTGCAAATATATATCTTGGTAGTTATAAGTGATACGTCTATTTGGTCTTGGTTTATACATATCAGATGCTTATCTGTAGTGTTTACGAGAGTTTTTTCGGTTGGAAATGACTTTTGATTCTTGGTTCTCGAGGAGGTATATTACTCTGAAGCTAGCACTTCAAATCTTGGCTCTGGCTAAGCATAATATATTACTTTACTACTGAGATTTGGCTACTAATTAATGATATATGTTACCATTGTTTTTGTTGTCTTTGATAGTATAAAAGACCTAAAGTGCATCAGCTATCATTGCTCCTGTTTGTTGGTAGATTTGGCAAACCCTCTAAGTTCATTTTTCACGAAAATATAGTTTGCAACACTGGTTAGAATTAATATATTGATATAAGTATGAGCAATATCCAAGTTTTTTTATAATGATATAAGTTCAGAACTTGTAATGCCATTCTACTATTTACACAAGAGCCTTGTGGCTAATCATACTTGATCCTGTGTGCTCTCATCTGTAGGTATGGGTTTCACGGTGTTGTCAATTTTGATATGTTTCACAGGATGAATGATGCGTCGGATTCTTCTAAAACTGCCACTATTCAGTATGTATCAGTCGCAACCTTAATTTATGTCTGTCATGCATTCATTTTCTTCATTTTTTGAGGCTCGATCCACTTTTAGCTTTTCTCCTCTTGAAGACGTCCTCCTTGAACAGCTTTGATTCAGTCATCAAGTCCAGGATAGGTTTCTGCTGGATGCCCAGCATCCGCTTGCACTTAGAGAGGGAGGGAGCTGCCATACTGAAGCATCACATATTCATGCCTACCCCGATCTCCAGAGTCAGGGATCCTTCACTGATTGAAAGATGGAAATATTGAGCTATGCTAACTAGAGTAATGCTATCTACTTTATATCAGCGTGTTTGATTTGATTCTTGTGGTACCTAGACAACATTGCACGACCAAATCATAACAGACCTGGTGATTGGCGTTCACCTACCTGTAAGGATTTTCCCAGGTTGTATCTATCGAGGAGTGAGCGGAGGAGCAGAATTAGGACATGTGTTAGCTCCAAGATCGAAAAACGCAGGAGGTAGACGAAGAATAAAAGAAACAGATCGAAACAGATCGAAACAGAGATGGTTTGGTACTGCCAACGTGCAGTTTTTCCTAGGTCTTTATTTCACATTATATAGGGCTCAAGGAGCCGACCTCACGACCAACTTGGCCTACTATTCGTGCCTAACACGTCGTGACCCTGATCACAAACCGACCAGGTTTAAAACACAATTTATCTCTAAGAGTTTGACCCTAAAACGACTTCAAACGAGACCTGAACTTTTTCTATCTTTTACAGACTCGGACACCTATCAGAACATGTGTTTACAGAGAACAGAAAACTCACGTTCACCTCCCTAAACACGATGTTATGACTACTTGACAGCCTTTACTCCGATCTTCTCACGCATCTCTTGGAACTTCACCTTCCCAAGTGAGTTCGTTAAAATGTCCGTGAGTTGATCGTTTGTATTGACATGCTCGACCTCCATCCTCCCTTCTTCCACACACTCGCGAATGTTGTGGAACTTTACATCAATGTGTTTGGTACGATCATGATGCACAGGATTCTTGCACAAAGATATGGTGGATTTATTGTCAATATGTAGCTTCACTTGCTTCGGCTGTTCTCCCATCAAGTCCGCATATAATCTACTGAGCCAAACTCGCTGACACGTCGCAGCCGTTCCTGCAATGTACTCCGCTTCGCAAGAAGAAAGTGCCACTACCTTCTGCTTCTGTGACAGCCAAGAGATCAAATTTTCACCTAAGAAAAAAACAACGCCAGTAGTACTTTTCCTGTCGTCCACGTCTCCTGCCATATCACTGTCACTATAGCCCACCAATGGTGGTCTTGCCTCTTTCTTTCTTGTGTACTTGCAGCCATATTTTAGAGTGCCCTTAACATACCTCAAAATTTGCTTCACTGCAGCTAGATGTTCAGTAGTAGGGTGCTCCATGTATCTACTAACGATCCCAACAGAGTAGGCCAAATCAGCCCTTGTGTTCACCAAGTACCTTAGGCTCCCCACAATGCTTCTGTAATCTGTTGGATCAATGGCGGCGCCTCACTCCGTTTGCTCAACTTGAGCTTAGCCTCCATAGGCGTATGTGAAGGATTGCAATCATCCATGCCACAATTCACCAGAATTTTTGTGGCATATGCCTCTTGGCACAACGTGATCCCATCTCTACTTTGATGTACCTCAATCCCAAGGTAAAAGCTTAACAAGCCTAGATCACTCATTTTGAACAATTCCTTCATCTGCTTCTTGAATCTTCCAATCTCCTTCTCACTTGCACCAGTGATTAGGAGGTCATCAACATACACACCAATGAGTAGACGACTTGCATCTATACCTCTTTTATACATGGCATGCTCTAGTGGACACTTCTCAAAACCAAGTGAAATCAAAGTGTTATGAAGATTAGTATTCCATGCTCTAGGGGCCAGCTTCAAACCGCATACAAAGCTTTATGCAACTTATATACCTTATGTTCCTCTCCTTTCTTGACAAAACCAGTGGGTTGCTGCACATATACCTCCTCCTCTAGATCTCCATTGAGAAAAGCCGACTTCACATCCATGTGATGCAAAGACCATGACTCTTGAGCTGCTAGTGCAATCAACAACCGAACTGACTCCATCCTTGCAACCGAGCAAAACCTCTTCAAAATCAATGCCTTGCTGCTGTACAAACCCCTTGGCCACCAACCTTGCTTTGTGTTTCACCACTGCTCCTTGTGAATCTTTTTAACTTTAAACACCCACTTGAGCCCAATTGCATTGTGTCCACTTGGAAGATCAACAAGACTCCATGTTTGATTTTCTTCAATTGAACCAAGCTCCTCTATCATGGCGCTGCGCCAAGACTCTTCATCGTTCGCCTCTTCGAACGTGGTTGGTTCTACTTCAGAAAACAAGCAATGATCTCCTCTCTTTTTCATTCGATCTCCTCTCTTTTCATTCAAGACGGGATTAATTTTCCGAAGAGCCTCCTTTGGATAAAAGATCCAATACTGGCGGAGCTTCGCCCGGCGTTGGCGGCCTTCGAGTACGCCAGGGGACTCACGAGTCTCCCCATCGCGCTCCCTCCCACCGTGCTTTCTGGATCATCATCATCCCTGAAATCTGCAGCTTCAGAATTTTCGGCTGCCACGACAGCCGCTTCAAGGCCCCCTGCAGATTGCATGCCATATTTCGCTGCCACGGCAGCGATTTTTGCTGCTGTTTCTGAACGAGCTCCAGCTGCTGATCCGTCATCTCCATCATCATCACCCCACCACAGTCCACCTCCTGGGGTAGAGGGGGAGCTGGGCAACCCGTGGCTGGGTGTACGCGCCATGGGGGTTCCAGGTGCGCTGCCGGATCCCGGATTTCCGCCGCCATGTCCAGGATCGTCATCAACATCAAGCCCATCTTCATGTACGTCGTTGTTGTGATGATGGCCTGCAGGATCAGTGTGACAGGATACAACAAACATGTCATCACCTCCTGTAGGACGGTCCTCCAGTGCTGCGCCGTCCCAATTCCAGGCTTTTTCTTCATCAAAAACTACATCACGTGACACTTGTACTTTCTTCGTTGCTGGGTTGTAGATTCGATATGCCTTTGAACCTTGCTCATAGCCTAACAAAATTGTGGGTATACTTCTGTCCGCTAGCTTCGCGTTGTGTGCACCCAACACCTTGATATGAGCAATAGATCCAAAAGTCCGAAGATGATCAACCGAGGGTTTTCTACCGCACCATGCCTCGTACGGTGTCATTCCAACAACACTCTTTGTCGGAGCTCTATTGAGTAAATAAACAACAGTAGTCACGGCTTCTCCCCAAAATCTCCCTGGTAGCTTTTTGCTTTTCAACATACTTCTGGCCATAGCTACAATGGTTTGGTTTCTCCTCTCAACGACTCCGTTTTGCTGCGGAGTATAGGGTGCCGTCAAGTACCGCTTAATCCCATGCTTCTCACAATAAGCTTTAAACTCATTTGAGGTAAATTCCCCTCCTCGGTCAGTCCTTAATGCCTTCAACTTTTCTTCAGATTCAACCTCAGCTGCAATTTTGACCTTCTGAAAGCTTCAAGTGCCTCATCTTTGCTCCTCAACAAGACTAACCACATATACCTGCTGTAGTCATCTACTATGAGCAAAAAATACTTCTTCCCAGACGGGGTAGCTGGAGTAATGGGTCCACATAAATCACCATGAACCAGCTCCAAAGCTTTTGAAGCTCTGAATTTTGCTTCTCTCGGAAACGCACCTCGGCGTTGCTTGCCAACTAAACATCCAGCGCAAAGCTGATCAACATGATCAATCATGGGCAGTCCACTCACCATCTGCTGCTTTCCCAATTTCCTCAATGCATGAAAATTCAAGTGACCAAAATGTGAGTGCCACTTCCACGCTGTTTAAATCAAACTTTGCTAGCAAACACACCGGTTGTGCCTTGTCCAGATTCAGGACATACATTCTGTTCGAGACCTCTACACACTCATCATGAGATTTCTTTGACGATCATAGCCCCACAATTAACCGACTTAGAGCACCATTTTGCAACCCCTCTCTTCGAGCTGTCCCAAACTAATTATGTTCGTCTTTAGCATGGGAATGTAATAAACATCTGTGAGAATCTTGTGTTCACCACTCTTTGCTTCGAAGACCACAGTGCCTCTCCCTAAGATTGGCACTGTTTTGCCATCACCGAACCTGACCGTCCCTCCAACAGTCATGCTTAGCTCGCTGAATTGGGTCCTATCCCCCGACATATGGTTGCTTGCGCCCGTATCAAGGTACCAAAAATTTCCGGCCCTCTTTTCTTCTTCCTCGTGGAGATAAATTTTCTTCTCCACAAGTGCAACGGTTTCAACTACTTGCATCTGTACGTCCACCTCTGGAAACTCACAGATTTCACACAGCAGCATGTTGGCTTGATCATCATCAATGTCACCCTTCTTCGCGATATATGTCTGCTCCTTCGCTGGCTTCCTACACTCAGACTTGAAGTGCCCCATGATGCCACAATTGTAACACTTGATCTTGCGCTTATCGAACTTCTTCTTCTTTGGAGCGTTGTCCCCCGCGTTCCTTTTATTCTGTTCTTTTGGCGCACGATCTTGGCGAGTATTGCTTGAGCCCTCGCCAGCCTTCTTCTCCCTTGCAATCAACAATTGCCACTGCGCCCTCGTGAGCATGACTTGCTCGCCGTCCCTAGCATCACCGAGGCTATGGCGCATCCTCTCATCATGAGCTTTGTAGCGGCCAACGAGGTCATCGACCGTCAACGTAGTCAGGTCGACACACTGCTCAATCGCCGTCACGATCTGCATGTAACGGGGAGGAGCAGCGCGCAAGAATCTCCTGACCACTGAAGTCTCCGTCAGGTTTTCTCCAAGCGCGCGGATTCCATTGACCAACGTCATCACCCGCGAAGCAAAAGCATCCATGGTTTCATCGTCAGTCATCACAAGCGTTTCATAATTCCTCAAAAGAGTTTGCAGATTCGCTTGCCTGACACGGGTATGCCCCTCGAAGAGCAGCTTCAAGGTATCCCATGCCTCCTTCACCGTTTCCTTGGCGATGATATGCTAAAAGAACGTCCATCGGCATCATGGAATAGAGCGCCGTTGCTGCCTGCCTGTCCCTGCAGTGCTCGGCGCCGTCCTTCTTGTAGGCATTGCCGCCGGGGTCGACGACAACCCACAATTCAGCGGCTCGTAGGGCACACTCCATTAGAGCCTTCCAAACCCCAAAGTTCTCCCGATCAAAACGAGGGTATGACGTCCCGGGTATGACAATTGCTTTAGCCGCCCCGGAACTTTCTGCTGCAGCCCTCTGCTTGCTCAAGTCGTCGTCCACCATGATCACCGGGTACTAGGCGATCACAACGAGGCTCTGATGCCACGTGTTAGCTCCAAGATCGAAAAACGCAGGAGGTAGACGAAGAACAAAAGAAACAGATCGAAACAGAGATGGTTTGGTACTGCCAACGTGCAGTTTTTCCTAGGTCTTTATTTCACATTATATAGGACTCAAGGAGCCGACCTCACGACCAACTTGGCCTACTATTCGTGCCTAACACGTCGTGACCCTGATCACAAACCGACCAGGTTTAAAACACAATTTATCTCTAAGAGTTTGACCCTAAAACGACTTCAAACAAGACCTGAACTTTTCCTATCTTTTACAGACTCGGACACCTATCAGAACATGTGTTTAGAGAGAACAGAAAACTCACAACATGTCCATGGCAGCCTAGCAACTGATGCCTCCCCGGTGGCTTCATAATAAGCCAGACTGCTTCTTGTGTGTTTGCAGCTTCCTAAGCATTCATCAAAATTATGGTTCGCATGCACCTTGTACATGTATGAATGTTTGCCATATCCCACTTCAGCGCATAAATTATTATTTTTTCGAAACGGCAGCGCATAAATTAAGGTTTTTTATATTGGATCGATATTTGTATTGTTGACTTTGACAGAACCTTTTACAACCAGCTACATATTGTGGTAAATCACTAAATTGTAATGCTTCAGTCTCCCTGTGTTCTAAAAATAAAATGCTTGGAACTTTAGCTTATCAAGCAATGCTTTTATTTACTCATATGTGTATTGTTTGATTCAGAGGCTAACAATAACTTTTGACCAACTATTGGGAGAACACTATTATTAACTTTTGACCAACTACTGGTAAGTGAACTATTGGGAGTCTTGAGCCATTTTTTTTTGTTAGGGGCATGTAATATATTGTTTTCTCCCGTTGCAACGCACGGGCATATTTACTAGTAGTAATAATAATAATAATAATAATAATAATAATAATAATAATAATAATAATAATAATAATAATAATAATAATAACAAAGCACGGATTGACTCCTTGGGTTCACCGTCACAATACGCTTTCTTCTCATGTCATAATACGCTTTTACGATTTGTATAGACAAAATCGTAATATAAACAAGGTGATACTAATTAATGTTTCACGTTAGAAAAAAGAAACCCAAATCTTCTTCAGCTCAGCCATCGCTTTCACCACATGAAACGTGACTCGAACTGTCTCCTTCCGTAAAAAAGACTGGATCGGCAGCCGCTGGCTACACGACCCCCTCTGATCGACCGGTTCTCTTCTTCACGAACAAAACGGAGGCGACTGTTGCTGGCAATTGGGGATCATGGTAGTGCGGGGCGGCTGAGATTTGTACCTTGGAGAGGGATTTAAGGGAAGGGGGCGACTAAGCCGGCTCTTGGCTCACCGAGCAGCCCTGGACGCCATTGACGGCTACTGAAGTTGGAGATCAAAGACTCGGCTCCATCTCATCATCTTCCTGTAACATCGGAGGGGACAATGTTGGGCTGATGAGGAGGGAGGCGGAGGCGCGTTGTTGGGAGCCGGCAGGTGCCAGGCGACTCTCAGAGGCGGTGCTGTCGGTGGTGGTACGGGCATCGGGCGTTAGGATGTTGAGCGACGATGGTGAGCGCGAGCAAGCTGGGTCGTCGCCCGCCGATGAGATCACGCTGCTGTAGGTGGCCGCCGCCGTGTCCTGGACAGGCTCGCCAGCTGCCGTGAGAGCGCCACATCCCCGAGCTCGATGGACACCCTAGCCGCCGGCTGACCCTGAGCGCCACAACTATTGCTGGATCTGAGTGTGCAAGGGTACGCCCTAGGTCAATCCGCCATCACCGAGACATACTACGCCACACCGTTTCTCTTCTGGGCATAGTTGCCGGAAACGGAAGAATTAATTCCTGTAGATGTTAACGTAGGGGGAGTCCATGGAGTCTGCCTTCCTCCCGCGCGTGAACATGGTGCCCAGCGGCCCACAGTCCTGCCTCCCGTTGCCGTTGTGTCGCATGATGCTGGTGGCCCGGCGGTCCAGCGACCAGGAGCGGCGAGCCACCGCGGGCGCCGACTACGTTGTTGCAGACGTGACGCCGAAGTGCGGAACCGGCGTTTCTCTTTTGTCAATGTTGCCCCCGAGCTGCTGTGAACTTTCTGAATGTTTTTTGGCCAATACAAGATGTCATGTGTATCACTAACGTAGATAAAAGGGCTGATCCCTTGTATTCACACTTCGGTTCCGAAATATAAGTCTTTCTAGTGATTCCACTAGGTGGACTACATACCAAGCAAAATGAAAGAATCTACACTTAAAATACATCTTTATACATCCGTATGTGATTTATAGTGAAATCTCTACAAAGACTTATATTTAGGAACGGAGGAAATACCTATATTAAGCCATGCAATTAACGATATATTGTCTCTGTACAATGGAATCAATCAATTGTGTCCTTATTTGACTCTCGCCGTCTCACGTCACGTCCTTATTTGACTCTCGCAATGACATAGTGAACTTCAAATTTTGAATTGGCAAGGGTTGCGTTCCTTGATCTGCCTTATTATTCCGGGGTTCCCAAAATGTTTGGAACACGTCCTGCCTATCGATCGCTCATTCGGAAGGGTTATACCCCCGTCGTTCCCATTTATTGGCCACATGACGGTGTTCATGAGCGACGGTTTTACGGCCAAGGAGCAGTACAAGAGTGCAGTCTCCTTGAAAGTCAACAGCAAAACACGAGGAAGATTGTGGTTTTCTTCTTCAAAGCGTGTACAGCTTTGAGTCGACGACGTTCTTTTTCAGGTTTTTTGTTTCCTTTTCTGAATTGAGGTCATCTACCTACGCGAGTCGAGTCGGTTGATCATGCCACTGCCGCCGACCACCTGCTCATGTCCGTCTCGCGGTGCAGTATGTGTTCTTTTCATCTGCAATGCAGCTATGAATTGCAGAGTTGCCAATCATTGTTCTCAGGTAAGCAGGGATCTTGCTTCTTCCCACATTAGATTTTGAAGTATTTTATGTCTACTGTATATGCAGGCATACTGCCTTGATTAAGGTAGCCACCATTTGCCCAGTTGTCTCTATGTTGGCACACGGATGGACTATTTATATGATGCATGCAAATCTGCAATCATTTATACATATTGCACACATGATTGGCCAACACTAGTAGAAAAAGGGCCTATAGTCCCGGTTCATAAGGGCCTTTAGTCCCGGTTCGTGAACCGGGACTAAAGGGTCGGTACTAATACCCTCACCCTTTAGTCCCGGTTCTATCGAGCCGGGACAGATGGGCCTCCACGTGGCCTGTCCGCAGAGCCCAGCAGGAGGGCCTTTGGTCTCGGTTGGTGGCACCAACCGGGACCAATAAACATCCAGCGTCGGCATTTCTTTGGCTCTGGTTTTGTTTTTTTCAAAAGAGGGGGGGTTTGAGGGTTTTGGGGGTTAATTTAGGTGTTTCATATATTGTGCTATAGCTAGCTAATTAATAGAGAAAAGTGTCCTTTCTTTTGTCCGTGCTTGGTCGACGCTTCACGTACTATACATACGTATAGAGAGGACTAACTAGACATGCTAGCTAGCTAGTAATTAAGCAAACAGAAGATCGTCATGAACATATATATGCATACAGAGAGAAGTGATATCGACCACCTCTCCTTCTCCGAGAGATTGGTCGAACAACAAGTTCTCGTATATCTATCCGACGCTACCGGCTACATATAAACAATAATTATCTTTTAAAATACGGACGCGTGGTCCACATGGTATTCCCCGTCTTCAGCGATCACATAGTCAAGAAAGAATGCCGCCAATTCCTCTTGAATTGCTCGCATGCGATCTGGTGCTAGGAGTTCATCCGCTGCGAAACATCTAATTTTAAGAAAGGGTCAATACATATATATATATATATATATATATATATATATATATATATATATATATATATATATATATATATATATGAATGAATGAATGAAACTCAACACAAATGATGGTAATAAAATAAAATTGTGAATATTTTATTTACGCACTTCAAATTGTTTGTCGGAGTAGCCCCTCTCACAGGTCGTGTGGCGGATGGACTCGCATAAGCGTAGTATCCACAGAAATCATTCCTTGTTCCTGCCACAACCACTTTACAAGAAACAGAGGTCAATCAAACTGATAATTATATATAGCAAGCACATGCTAAATGGTATTGATGAAACTAGCGCTTGAATCACTAGGAGATGCGGCGTGGAATATGCTACTATATAGTACTTACTTTCGGTGTCTAAATTGCAGCTTCTTCGGTAGTCCCGGAGCTTTTTTGGTGAATTTTCCCCAAGCCCTGCCATACAAAGAAAACAATTACTTGATATCAGAAATGAGCAAAGTTGCTGATATGGTGGATAATGATCGATTTAACTTACTTCTCGAGCATTTCAGTCATTTCCGCATACTCCTTGGGATCTTTTCGTCTCGAGTCTAAGACAGTTACTACTCCCTGCTCAAGCTTAATCTGTAGGAGAATATAGTGGAACCTGCGCTTGCGCATGCATAACTCATCAATATTACATTTCTATAACCTGGACTAAATAAGGGAAACCGAATATGCCACAAGACAGTAACACTCACGTGTAGTTGTAAGGAAAGAGTATTGTATTTTTGTGTTCATTTATTTCCAACGATCGTAGCAAGTTGGCCTCGGTTTCCTTGGCACGATATTTAACCTCATTTGCATCAATGAGATATGTGTTAATGAACCCAATATCACCCACTTGTTTTTTCTTCATTTCTGCGATCTTCAATCTGCATAATATAGTGAGGATATTTATAAATACATGCAATGAAAGAGCTGAGTTATATAGAGATACTTAATGACAGAAGTAGTACTACTTACAGACAGTAGCAGGTGACCGTTGCTTTATCGATGGCCAATTGATTGAAAAACTGATAGATCTCCTCAAATGGAATAGGCAACAGTTCAATTCCAAGAAGGTCATGCTCCTTTTTAACTCTCAAATACAAAGTATTACTCCCGTCAGACTCTTTGCAGGTTTTCATGTACCAATCATGCAATCTTCCCATCATCGTTGTTAGAGAGCTTTCATCTTTGACGACAGGCTTCCCGTACTCGTATCTTTGTATCTGCACCTCCAAGAAATCAAATTGTACATCGTCGGGCAAGTAATCTTCAGGATTGCCATAACCGGGCACCATCCTCGGATCGACGATGTCGCTAGCAGGCACCTTGAGCGGGGGGCACGATTCCTTCGCTTGTTCGCCGAGCTGGGCAATTTGTTTCTTCTTCTCTTCTATTCCTTTCTTCTTCTCCTCTTCTTTTTCTTCTTTTTTCCTCTTCTTATTTATTTCTCCTCTTCTTCCTCTCCTCTTCTTCTCCTTTCTTCCTCTTCTTATTTTCCTTTTTATGAACATATCATCATATATATGAACATACATTTTCTTTGCATATGCATATGAACATACATACATACATTTTTCTTTCATATGAACATACATACAAACATTTTCTTTGCATATGACCATACATACATTTTTCTTTGCATATGACCATTCATACATTTTCTTTGCATATGCTTTGCATATAAACATACATACATATGAACATACATACATACATATAAACATAACATACATACACAAAAATTCTAAAAATCTGCCTAAAAATCTAAAAATCTGCCTAAAATTATCCATCCATCCATCCATCCATATAATGAACATATATAATGAACATATAAAAAGCATGCATACATCATCCATATTATGTTCATACAATGAACATATATACATGAACATAAATCTGCCTAAAAATTATATGAATTTTTTTTTTATGAAGAGGACGAGGGACAGGGAGGAAAGGGGGTCGCCGGAGCCGGACCGAACGGGAGGAGGGGCGTCGAGGCAGGCGTGGGGGCGGGCGCCCGGCGGCAGCGAGGTGGGGCGGGCAGGCGCGAGGGCACGGGCGGCGGCGGTGTGGGGGCGCAGGGCGCGGCCGTGCGTGCTCGTGGGCAGAAGCGGGCACGGCGGCGGCGGCGTGAAGGGCGACCGTGCGTGCTTTCGGGGACGGGCAGGGGCAGGCGGCGGCGGCGTGGGCTCGGCGCGGAGGCAGACGCACGGGAGACGGGATGGCGGCGGCGGGCGGCGACGGCGACGAGGCGATTTGGGCAGCCTGGCGGCGGGGGCAACAGCTAGGGAGGCGAGGGAGATGTGAAAATTTCACAAGTCTTGCTTATATAGAAGAGCATTGGTCCCGGTTCGTGGCACGACCCGGGACTAATGCCCCTTTAGTCCCGGGTTGGTGCCACCAACCGACCAAAGGCCAAATTTCAGCAGCCCAAAGGGCGGGAAGCGGCGGCTTTGGTCCGGTTGGTGGCACCAACCGGGACTAAAGGGCATTAGTCCCGGTCGTGCCACGAACCGGGACTAAACTCACCTTTAGTCTCGGTTGGTGCCACCAACCGGGACCAAACTGTGCTGCCTCAGCCAAATGTTTAGTCCCACCTCGCTAGTTGAAGGGCGCCGGCACTGGTTTATAAGCGATGGTGTGCGTCCCCTTTCGAGCTTCTCTCAAATGCAGGTTTTCGGGCCTAATCATGCTACTGCCTGTGGGCCTATTGGGTCTCTGTGGGCCTGAATCCTGGCCCATGTAGGGTTTCTAGTCGTATTCAGGCCGTGGGGGCCTAGTAGGTGGTAGTTTTTTTGCTTTATATTTTATTTCTTTTTGCTTTTAGTTTAGAAAAAATATAAACTTTCTATTAGAGCCATTAGTTTTAAAATTTGAAAACACTTTTTTTGTTTTCTTTGTTGCTTTATTTATTTTATTTTGTTTCTAATTACAACAAAATACTTATTGTTGCTATTTTTATTTTTTTTGAAGTTTTTTGTTTTGTTTTCTGCATTATTTATTTTCTTTTGATTTTTTGCTTTACTTTTTAATTCTTTTTGCTTTTAGGTCAGCGAAATTATAAACTTTCTGTTAGTGCTTTTAGTTTTAGAAAAAGTATAAACTTTCTGTTAGTGCCATTAGTTTTAAAATTCAAAAACACTTTTTTGTTTTCTTTGTTGCTTTATTTATTTTATTTTGTTTCTACTTACAACAAAATGCTTATTGTTGCTATTATTATTATTTTTTTCAAGTTTTTTTGTTTTGTTTCCTGCATTATTTATTTTCTTTTGGTTTTTTGCTTTATTTTTTAATTCTTTTTGCTTTTAGGTTAGCAAAATTATAAACTTTCTGTTAGTGCCATTTGTTTTAGAACAATTATAAACTTTCTGTTTGTGCCATTAGTTTTATAAAATTTGAATTCTTTGAAATTTGTGTGAATCACAAGTTTGTGAGCTCAACAAGGCGTAGAGGGGCGGGCTTATAAACCGGTGGGCGCCCTTCGGTTGGCGAGGTTCTCAAAGTTGGCATAGTATGTTCATGAACAAAACGGACAATGGTATCATACTCGTGTGTTACAAAGTTGGCATGGTATCATCATAATAGTTGCGGGAGAAAGTCTTCACTTTTTCTTCGCTTTGTCGTTTGCTTATTGCGCCGTAACCATGGATAATTTTCATCATTTATCAGGATGCTTGGGTCAGCCTTGACTTTGAAGGGGGGAATTTCATGAAACTTTTCATACTCTTCAGACATGTCTGTCTTGCCCTCCACTCCCAGGATGTCCCTTTTTCCTGAAAGAACTATGTGGCGCTTTGGCTCATTGTATGATGAATTCGCTTCCTTATCTTTTCTTTTCCTCGGTCTGGTAGACATGTCCTTCACATAGATAACCTGTGCCACATCATTGGCTAGGACGAACGGTTCGTCAGTGTACCCAAATTTTTTTCAGATCCACTGTTGTCATTCCGTACTGTGGGTCTACCTGTACCCCGCCTCCTGACAGATTGACCCACTTGCAATTAAACAAAGGGACCTTAAAATCTACTCCGTAGTCAAGTTCCCATATGTCTACTATGTAACCATAATATGTGTCATTTCCCTTGTCGGTTGCTGCATCAAAGCGGACACCCTGTTTTGGTTGGTGCTCTTTTCATCTTGGTCAATCGTGTAAAATGTATTCCCATTTATCTCGTATCCTTTCCAAATCATTACAGTCGAAGATGGTCCTCGGACAACAAGTACAACTCATCACAAACAGTGCTGTCACCTACGAGGCGTGTTTCCAACCAACTGCTGAAAGTCTGATGTGTTCACATGTAATCCGATCGTCGCCTTTGCTCCGGGTGTTTGGAGCGCAGACTGTTCTTGTGTTCATCGACATACGGGGTCACCAAGGTAGAGTTACGTAGAAGCGTGTAGTGTGCTTGAGACCAAGAATATCCGTCCCTGCATATTATTGAGTCTCTTCCAAGCGTGCCTTTTCCAGTCAGTTTCCCCTCATACCGCGATTTAGGGAGACCTATCTTATTAAGGCCAGGAATGAAGCCAACACAAAACCCGATGACATCCTCTGTTTGATGGACCATGGAGATGCTTCCTTCTGGCCTAGCACGGTTACAGACATATTTCTATAGGACTCCCATGAACCTCACAAAGTGGTACATATTGTGTAGAAATACGGGCCCCGTAATGACAATCTCGTCGACTAGATGAACTAGGGCGTGCGTCATGATATTGAAGAAGGATGGTGGGAACACCAGCTCGAAACCGACAAGACATTGCGCCACATCACTCCTTAAGCGTTGCTACGATTTCTGGATCGATCACCTTACGAGATATTGCATTGAGGAATGCACATAGCTTCACAATGGCTAATCGGACATTTTCCGGTAGAAGCCCTCTCAATGCAACCGGAAGCGGTTGCGTCATAATCACGTGGCAGTCATGAGACTTTAGGTTACGGAACTTCTTCTACGACATATTTATTATTCCCTTTATATTCGACGAGAAGCCGGTCGGGACCTTCATCTTGAGCAGGCATTGAAAGAATATTTCTTTCTCTTCTTCGTAAGAGCGTAGCTGGCAGGACCTTCATACCGCTTGAGGCATGCCCTCTTTTTCGCAAGTAAGCGTTGCAGGTCCTCTCGTGCCTCGGTGTGTATCTTTTGTCTTCCCATACACGCCCAAGAAGCCTAGCAGGTTCACGCAAAGGTTCTTCGTCACGTGCATCACGTCGATCGAAGAGCGGACCTCTAGGTCTTTCCAAAGAGGGTAGGTCCCAAAATATAGATTTCTTCTTCCACATGGGTGCGTGATTCTCAGCGTCATTCGAACAGCTAGTCCGCGGGACCCTTTCCAAAGATTACGTGTAAATCATTGACCATAGCAAGAAATGCGTGATCACCCGATGCGCATGGCGGGCTTCTTCCGGTGATCTGCCTCGCCTTTGAAATGCTTGCCTTTCTTTCGACATTGATGGTTGGTCGGAAGAAATCGGCGATGGCCCAGGTACACATTCTTCCTGCAGCTTCGGTATATACTATCGGTGTCAAGTAAACAGTGCATGCATGCGTGGTATCCCTTGTTTGTACGTCACGAAGGTTCTCGAGAGCGGGCCAATCGTTGATTGTCACGAACAGCAACGCCTTCAGGTCAAATTCCTCCTTTTGTGCTCATCCCACGTCGTACACCGTTTCCATTCCACAGCTGTAAAAGTTCCTCAACTAATGGCCTTAGGTACACATCAATGTCGTTGCCGGGTTGCTTAGGGCCTTGGATGAGAAGTGGCATCATAATGAACTTCCGCTTCGTGCACATCCAAGGAGGAAGGTTATACATACATAGAGTCACGGGCCAGGTGCTGTGATTGCTGCTCTGCTCCCGAAAGGATTAATGCCATCCGCGCTTAAAGCAAACCATACGTTCCTTGGGTCCTTTGCAAACTCATCCCAGTACTTTCTCTCGATTTTTCTCCACTGCGACCCGTCAGCGGGTGCTCTCAACTTCCGTCTTTCTTACGGTCCTCACTGTGCCATCGCATCAACTTGGCATGCTCTCCGTTTACGAGCAGATGTTTCAACCGTGGTATTATAGGAGCATACCACATCACCTTCGCAGGAACCCTCTTCCTGGGAGGCTCGCCGTCAACATCACCAGGGTCATCTCGTCTGATCTTATACTGCAATGCACCGCATACCGGGCATGCGTTCAGATCCTTGTAGGCACCACGGTAGAGGATGCAGTCATTAGGGCATGCATGTATCTTCTCCACCTCCAATCCTAGAGGGCATACCACCTTCTTTGCTGCGTATGTACTGTCGGGCAATTCGTTATCCTTTGGAAGCTTCTTCTTCATTATTTTCAGTAGCTTCTCAAATCCTTTATCGAGCACAGCATTCTCTGCCTTCCACTGCAGCAATTCGAGTACGGTACCGAGCTTTGTGTTGCCATCTTCGCAATTGGGGTACAACCCTTTTTTGTGATCCTCTAACATGTGATCGAACTTCAGCTTCTCCTTTTGACTTTCGCATTGTGTCCTTGCATCGACAATGACCCGGCGGAGATCATCATCATGGGGCACATCGTCTGGTTCATCTTGATCTTCAGCAGCTTCGCAGTTGCAGGCACCATCGTGCACATCGTCTGCAGTGCAACTTGATGTTCAGTAGCATCACCGTATTCAGGGGCACATAGTTGTCATCGTCCTCTTCTTCCTCGCCTTCTTCCATCATAACCCCTATTTCTCCGCGCCTCGTCCAAACATTATAGTGTGGCATGAAACCCTTGTAAAGCAGGTGGGTGTGAAGGATTTTCCGGTCAGAGTAAGACTTCGTATTCCCACATATAGGGCATTGACAACACATAAAACCATTCTGCTTGTTTGCCTCAGCCACTTCAAGAAAAGAATGCACGCCCTTAATGTACTCGGAGGTGTGTCTGTCACCGTACATCCATTGCCGGTTCATCTGCGTGCATTATATATAATTAAGTGTGTCAAAAATCATTACAGAACATCATGAATAGATAATTAAATGACCAAATTAATAGAAGTTCATCATCACATAAAAACCAAAGTACATACATAGTTCTCATCTAACAACATAAAGCTCTGCAGAGCATCTAAATTAATTAAATCATACATTGTAACTATGTAAAACATTTCAATGCGAAAACAAATACGATCATAATCGCAACCAAGGTAACAACTGATGCAACGGCATAATGATACCAAGCCTCGGTATGAATGGCATATTTTCTAATCTTTCTCATCTTCAAGCGCATTGCATCCATCTTGATCTTGTGATCATCGACGACATCCGCAACATGCAACTCCAATATCATCTTCTCCTCCTCAAGTTTTTTATTTTTCCTTCAAGAAATTGTTTTCTTCTTCAACTAAATTTAACCTGTCGACAATAGGGTCGGTTGGAATTTCGGTTCAACAACCTCCTAGATAAATAAAATCTATGTCACGTTGGTCAGCTTAATTTTCATAAACAATAAATGAACCAATAGTTATGAAAAGATAATATATACCACATCCGAATCATAGACAGGACGAGGGCCGACGGGGGCGGATACCAAAACCATCGCACTATATAAGATGCAATAATAAAAGTAAGAAAATAATACAAGTAAGAATATTTTTCCTTTCAGAAAGAAGATAAGAACAAGAGGCTCACCACGGTGGTCTTGGCGATGAGATCGCCAAGGTGGTGATCGACGGCGGTGAAGACGGGACGGGCGTGACGGACCGCTAAACCTAGACAAATATTGAGGAAAATGGAGGTTAGAGGTCGAACTTGGAGAGGAGAAAGCTTAAATAGTGTGGCTCGGGCATTCCATCGAACACCTTGTGTGCATAGGAGGTGAGCTAGAGCACCACCAAGCCCCCTCCCCTCGGTCAGAAAAAAAAAGCGAGCAGTGTGCTCTGCTCTTGCTTGAGGGCTATATATAAACAGCACCATTAGCCCGGTTGGTGGCATGAGCCGGGACTAAAGGAAGCCTTTGGTCCCGGTTCATGCCACCAACCGACCAATAGTGGTGGGCCAGAGCCAGGACCATTGGTCGGTTCGTCCCACCAACCGGGACCAAAAGGTCCGGACGAACCGGGACCAATGGCCACGTGGCCCGGCCGGCCCCCTGGGCTCACGAACCGGGATAAATGCTCGCATTAGTCCCGGTTCTGGATTGAACCGGGACTAATAGGCAAAACAGGCCTCAACGATAGCCCCTTTTTCTACTAGTGCAATAGTGCTTTATTTTCCATTCTCTCGCTAGCCTTTACATGTTACTTTGCCCTTTTAAAGCTACATATGAGCATTTCTCTATGCAGACCATGCGTTGCACTTGCATCTCAGGACAAGCAATGGCATGTTTTCTTGACAAACACATTTGTTGACCGAATTGGTTGTTGTGGATACTGTAAGTACTACTCCTTTGTTGATCAGTACATCTAACAAGGAGAAATAAGTCCGTTGAATGTTATTAGCACTTGCCTTGGAGTGTGTTATCGTGGGGCTACATACTTTTTTCTATTAATTCCTGGAGAGGCAAAGATAATTTAATTTTCTTTGACTTAATATACTATGAGTTTTCAATATAATTTTAAAGCATGTAAGTATTCTATTTGCTTGCCATTGGCTTCATGTGTTTTCCCTTTTGCTTCTACTGTGACAAGTGCACAGCGAGTTTCTGTAGAAAGTCAAAAGAATTTGAGTATGTGAGGATTTTTTAATGCATATTGCCCCCCTTTTGTTGTGTTGCATGATCTGTTCGCTATATCTTATCATGAACAGCCGAGATGACAATTGTCGTTGTATGTTAGCGTGGTAGCAGTTGTGCATCCTTTAACGGCTCTCCAAGAGTTGTAGTGCTTTTCAATTCAGCCGGTTTGGTGGTGATGGGCATCAAGATCCTCAACATACAGGAGTGGCAGCCAAACGCCTCCGGTTTGATCATATTTGAATACTTTATGATCACTGGGGACATCACGTGCTATTTTTATCTCCCGTTGTAATACACGGGCATGTTTGCAAACAATAAAGTTACGCTCTTCAGTCAAATCAATTTACTGGGAATCATACCATGTATGTCCTGATCAACGATCCAGCCATTGTGTTATGGCATAGTTGCTCTATTTTCCCGTTGCAACGCACGGGCATTTGCGCTAGTATATTATAAAGTAACTAAGTTTAGTGTATTTTCGGGTTCACGGACTCGCGGACGCTGTCCACCTGCATCCTTAATAAGGTCGGCCCAACTAAGAGCATCTCCAGCCGTGCCCAATATGGCCCCCTCAGGCGATTTTTTCGTGCCGGCGCCGAAAAAATGCCCCAGTCGCGTCCCAGGAGCCCATTTTTCGCCGGCTTGGGCCGAAATTAGCGCCGGTGGCCCGGCGCGCTGGGGGCGCCCGGGGGCACCGGGGCGAGCTGTTTTGGCGCGAAAGAGCCGCGGGCCCGCCGAGTCAGCGACGCGCACCTCGTCGTCGTCGGAATGCCTCGTTTCCCGCGTGGAATCAATGGCAAGGCTGCCGCTGGTCAGCCTTGCCATTGATTCCAAATCAGGGGCGGCACGGCGATGCGTCCCCTCCTGCCACGCGTACACATGGCGTGGAGCTATATAAACCGGTGGCCTCCCTCGCCTCTAGCCACACCAGCCCACAGCCGCCCGCCGACCGCCGCCGAGCTCTACCTCTCTCCCTATGCGCTGCCGCCCGCCGACTCTTTTTCCCTCCCTTCTCCCTCTCTCCCAGGCCCGATGGCCGCTCGATTCCCCGGCGACGCAGCGGCGGCCAACGGCTTCGGCCGCCGCTCGCTCCACGAGTGGGAGGCCTGGCTGCTCTTCAAGGCGAACATCATGGCGCCACCGGACATGCACGCCGGGCCGACGGGGTGGGGGCTCAACAACGAGGGCGTCTCCATTCCCCCGGTGCCCGACGTCGAGGCGCGTCCCGCCATCTTTGTCGCCGAGGTCAACCGCGTGGGAGCCTTCCTGGAAGAGGAGCAGCACGCCCTCCCCTAGTACGCCGCCGACAACCACGCGCCATGGGCGGCGTACTTCCAGCACCGCCAAGAGCAGAGACTGGTGTCCACCAACGGGGCGCCGGTGGTGTGCGACGTCAAGAACAGCGAGGGGCGCCGCGTATGGTGCGGCGCCTCCGGCCGAACGCTCCACGACGTGCTGGGGTACCTCGAGGGCGGCAATGGCCTACCGCTGGCATACCCTGCCGCGGCCGCCCTGGTCCCCCGCAGGAGCGCCGTGCAATGGAAGCTCAGGAGGTTCAGCTCCTCCCCGACTTCCTCCTCTCACTCCTCCCGCTCCTCTTCTCATTCCTCCGGCTCGCCGGCGGTGTTCCGCGTCAAGGCCGAGCCCGCAGCGGAGACGCCGTTCGGTCGGCACCCTCGCAGCACCGGCATCGTCATCAATGAGGGCAGCCGGCGCGCCTCCTCCTCGGCTCCTCCGCGCTTCGTCAAACCAAAGACGGAGCTGGGGCTCACCGCCGTGAAAATGGAGCCGGGGCTCCCCGCCGTGAAGACGGAGCCCGGCGCCGGGGAGCTCGACTACGCGACGGCATTGAAATAGGCGCGCGATGACTGGGTGCACATGGAGATGGAGCGCCAGTGCCGTGCCCTAGAGCAGTTCGAAGCTCGGCGCCGGGGCCGCGATGAGGGAGGCATCGTCGTCCTCGACGACAGCGACGACGACGACGCGCGCCGCCGCCACCGGTCCGCCAGGGCGACGCCGGCAGGGGTCCAGCAGGGGCGACCGCGTCAAGGAGGAGAAGGCCGCCGACGACGATGGCTAGGATGGCGGCGACGTCGGCGACTTCTTCAGCCCGGAGTTGTAGTTGCGGCCTTTTTTTTAAATAACTTTGCTATGTAAAATGTTGAACATGTCGAATATATGCCCAATTTGCCGAATTTTAGCCGAATCCAGTTTACAGAACTTTGCCGAATGCTCTTTAAAAAAAACATTAATGGTGTCTGGGGGCGGCCCTGGGGTCGGTGGCTGGAAACCCACTCGCCCCCACGCTGATTTTTAGCGCCGGCTCACCCCCAGGCAGAGATTTTACGCGCCCCCTGGGAGGCCAGCGGCTGGAGATGCTCTAACCCATTGGCCTTGTTTTTTTGGGTCAGGCCGGTCCACAACCTGATGGGCTGACCCGACCCATTCCTACCCTGACCTGATAGGTTATCCTCGATTATACTACTCTAAAAGACGAGGTTGTCGTTGTGATCTTATACTCTTTTCATCCCAAAATAAGTATCTTAATTTTGTACTAACATTAATATAAAGTTATACTAATGTTCAGATACTTATTTTAGAACGAAGGGAGTATTTGTTAAAGCATCTCTAGCAGATAGAGAGAAGTGGCTGCTTTAGGGGTTTTGGGGGTTATTTTTAGGTTGTTATTAGCTAGCTAATAGAGAGAAGTGTCCTATCTTATATCTTCGTCCTTGGTTTACCAACGCTGCTGCAATGTTTATTTCACCTGCTGATATAATAACTCATGCATTCTCGCGTCATACATCATCATATATAATAACAAGTCCTACTAATCATGCATCATCATACAACTTCTACTCGTTATTAATAATAAGTCATACAATCATCATCCTCATAGTCATCGAACCCAACCCTACATAATTATTCTTAGCACATGATCATCAGTATCAGGTAGGACCTAAAACACCCTTAAGGTAAAATAACATAAAATAATATAGACCCCGACTCTCCATTATGAAGAATGGAGATCATCATGTCTCCAATTCTTGCGCTTCGCTGCCTTTTGCTTCCAAGAAGCTCCTTACGACTGTCCATACATTTTTTCCATTCTTTGATTGTCATGTCTCCACTTCTTTTAGAAACCCAGTATGGACAGTTCAGATTCGTAGGAAGACCTAGTTGTATGTTCAAAACATGAAGGCTACCGTGCGTATACATCAGATGAGGCACACAATCATTCAGGATTATCTGTTGAAAAACATGGTAATAATTTCGTAGTTAGCAATGATGTACTAGTTTTAGAAGACAGACTAAAAGGGGCTTTTGGATACGAAGAAGGTTTTCACGTCTTGCTTTGGGTGGCAAATATCGAATGATGCTTCGACAGATTCAGTCATCCATTCCGCTTTGAAATCGGAGACAAGTGTGCAAAAAGATGCACGGATGTCGTAATAGTAAACAATCTTACCAGGGTATCTCCATGGTAGTTACCGTAGTTCAACACGTGCACTAGTGGCACGTATTGACCATAATGTTGAGGAGTTCGATTGTAGACATTGTAATTCTCAAGATCAGTACAAAATGCGATCAGATGATTTTTCTCCCTATAAGTTAATTCGGAGCCATCGGTGTAGTGGATTTTGTCTACCATCTTCCGCACATTCTTTGAAGAATGAAAATAAGTTGTCAATGGAAATAAGATGTCAACTATTTTGAAATAAACAATATAAATTACTTAATAATTAACTATGTTAAGCTCACATGGGGGAAGAATTGGAGGTGTATCCACAAGGACCCAAATCGAAGGTCTGTCTTGCTCGATTGTAGGATCACCAAGATCCATGGTGACAAGCATATCCTCATCAAAACCATACATCTTGCAAAGTGCTTCCCAATTTTTGCAACCAAAATGGGTTACACTCTCAGCATTGTACAACTTTACTTAAAAATCCACACCATGATGGGTCCTTAGGAGAAATTTTTTGGTTCCCATACTTTCATGGTCTTCAAAACCAATCATCTCCAAGACATAGCGTCTTGCATAGCATGGGATAAGCTAGTCGAATTGGAAAAGATGAAAAATACACGTTAAAATAGTTGAAGTCGTGCTTAATTACGAAAAAAACTATTGTCGATGCTATGCGTACAGTATGAACATTGAAGGTCTCCTCGACCTTAATGCTGAAGCGCCGATCTTCGTCCAGCTCAATGAACCTGTCGCACATACCTCAGTCGTCGTCGCACTAGTCGCACTCCCCCGGGCGGTTTTCGTCGTCCGAGTACGACATTTCTGGCCTATGTTCATAATTCAGATATTCAACTAGATCATTACTATTAATCACGGGTTGACTATCGGTGATGGTACGTAGCTCCTCCTTTCATTCCCGAGTGCATTATTACACCAAATTGTCTAGCACACGGGAATGAAGGAGGACTTTTCCAATATGAGCATTCAATAAGCAAAACCAGATCATAAAATAAGCAAAGCCAAATCATAAAATAAAGTAGTATTCAAATTAGCATGCATTCAATTATAAGCAAAAGTACATCATCTCTTGGTGTCCGTACATTGTCGAATATTATCACTAATATAGCATCACTAATACAACAAGAACCGTAGCGCCTGACGGGTATCGTCGTGGTCGGTGGACACCCAAAGATAAGGAACCATCACAGGATCATAGCTCCAGTGAGATCCCTGAAGAATCTGCCAGGTATTGTCGAACTTGCCCTCCAATGCAACCATGTAGCGACGGACGTGCTCGTCCTCCTCGCTGATATGGTGACGTACCACCTCCGCGATGTCCGGAAGCCTCGGCACCTTCACTGGCCCACGCGACCGCCACCAAACAAGGATCGGGTCAACAACGGGCTGCCTCCTCACCAACCTACGTCCCCCGGAAGGTAGCACCTCCCAATACCATCCCGGCGGAGCCCAGTCCCGAACATGGCCCTGATCAAGCAGGCCTCCACCGCCGAGTCGACGACGACGAGGATGCGGGATAGGCATCGCCGACGTCGATGCAGGAACTACTTCTATATATAGTTAAATAAAATAGTTTTATTAATTAAATAACCTAGTTCAACTACTAAGCACTTACTGTAAATAAATAAAGTAGTACTTACTAAAAACAAACTACTTCTATATATAGTAAAATAAAGTAGTTTATTAAATCAACTAGCTAGTTCAACTATATATGAAGCACTTACTATAAATAAAATAAAGTAGTACTTCCTAAAAATAAACTAGTTTAACTATAGTTCTATTATTTTTCTAACTAATTATATTAAACACTTTCTCTTCTTATTTTTCTCATTTTTCCTCTATTCTAAATATGAACATATTCATAAATGACTTATATCATTCACAATTTTCCTATACATACACAATAAGTTGACAAAGAAAATACTATGAACATAAAAATCATTAAAATTCTATGAACAAAGTTACAACAGAAAAAAATCATACAAATACTATGAACAGAAAAAAATCATAAAAATTTGACATATTCGATCTTTGCATATATATGAACATATAAACATGCATATTCAACAATAATATCACCAAAAAATCTAACACAATTATATGAACAAATTAAGTACACAATATGACAAAAATCTAACAGAAAAATCTCTGACTACACATCTAAATTACTACACATCTAACAAAAAAATCTCTGAACTACAAAAAAATCTAACAAAATTAACTCCACCTCTAAATTAACTACTACTAACGTCAAATTAAATTAGTTGCTCACGACGACGGCGACGGGCGCTGGGCGATGGGCGGGCGACGGCGACGGGCGGCGCGCGAGCCGGGCGGGCGGGCGAAGCGGGCGGGCGGGCGCGGAGACGGCCAGGCGGCGCGGGCCGGGGATGGATTCGCCGCCGTCGGGGGAGAGCAGGAGAAGAGATTGAAGTGGGGATGGGCGGTTCTGAAATTTTCCTAAGTGCTACTTATATAGCAAAGGCATTGGTCCTGTTCGTGGCCCAAACCGGACTAATGCACTTTAGTCCCAGTTGGAGCCACCAACCGGGACCAAAGGCCTCTTTTCAGCAGCCCAGAGTGCGAAAAGCAGAGGGCTTTGGTCCCGGTTGGAGGCATCAACCGGGACTAAAGGGGGGGCATTGGTACCTGTTGGTGCCACGAACCGGTACCAATGCACCACTTTAGTCCCGGTTGGTGCCACCAACCGGGACTAAAGGCCCTGTGCTGCCCGCGTCGCGACACGGAAGTTTAGTCCCACCTCGCTAGCTGAGGGAGCTCGAGAATGGTTTATAAGCCCCAGTCCCGCTGCCCTCTCGAGCTCCTCTCAAATGCAGGCTTACGGGCCTAAACGCACTATATGTGCCTGTGGGCCTATTGGGCCTATTGCGGGCCTGAATCCTGGCCCATTGTTGGGTTTCTAGTCGTATTCAGGCCGTGGTAGCCCTTTAGGTGGCACTTTATTTATTTTATTTATTTTATTTTTTGCTTTGAATTATTTATTTTCTTTTGATTTTTGCTTTTTTTTTCTTTTAGCTCAGATTAATTATAATCTTTCTAATTACTTATTTATTTTCTTTTATGATAATTTTTTTGCTATTAAAGTTTGTAACAAAATTCTAATTACTTATTTATGTTCTTTTATGATAATTCTTTTTGTTTTTAATGTTTTAAACAGAATTCTAATTACTTATTTATTTTCTTTTATGATAATTCGTTTTGCTTTTAATGTTTTGAACATAATTCTAATTACTTATTTATTTTCTTTTATGATAATTCTTTTTGCTATTAAAGTTTATAACAAAATTCTATATAATTTTAGTTTCAACAATACTAGAGGTTTATAAAAGCTTTTTAGTTGATTTCTTCAGTACCAGTTCTAAGGCTGTTACAAAGGCATTTTATTTGGTACAGGTTTTAAGGATGGTGCCCCACGAGCATTTTTTTAGTACCGGTTCTTGCCATGAACCGGTAAAAGAGTTTTTAGTTGATTCTTTCTACAGCTGTTTTTAGTCCCACCTCGCCAAGTGAGAGGGACTTTAGCGGTTTATAAGCCCAGTGCGAGAGACGATGCAGAAGAGGCTCAATGCTAACTCAAGACGTTGCTTAGCTTTAAGCCTTGAGGAATAGGGTAGACTGCACGGAGCTATGTGCAGTGCAATTTACACTATTCCGAAAGGCTTGAAGCTAATAAACGAGCATTGCGCCTCTTTTTTATTTTTAATGACTTATTACAACTCAGCAATAAATAAAAAAATATAGCAGAAAAGAAAAAAAACAATATAAAATCTACTCAGAAATAAATAGAAGAAAAAATAATTGTGATTAACGTTACTAAAAAAATGAGCATAGATGCGCTTATAGAGAAAATTCAACCTAAATTCATAACAAATTTCTACTAACTTCAGAGAAATTCAATATGAATTTAGGTCAAATTCCCTGTATAAGGGCATCTATTTTCACTTTGAGAGGAGCTCAACAAGGCAGAGAGGGAGGGGCTTATAAACGGGTGTGAGCGCCCTTCGGTTGGCGAGGTGGGACTAAACTCTGACCGCAACGAGGACCAACCCTTCAGTCCCGGTTGGCGGCACGAACCGAGACTAATGGGCTGCCTTTGGTCCCGGTTCAAGACACCAACCGGGACCAATGGTGGTGGGCCAGGAGCGAGGCCCATTGGTCCCGGTTCGTCCCGCCAACCGGGACCAATAGGTCCAGACGAACCGGGACTAATGGCCCACGTGGCCCGGCCGGCCCCCGGGGCTCACGAACCGGGTCCAATGCCACCATTGGTCCCGGTTCTGGACTGAACCGGGACTAATGGGCTGACCCGGCCTGGACCATTGCCCCTTTTTCTACTAGTGACCGTATCCCGGGCCCGACCTGTAAAAAGCTTACCGTGGCCCGGAAAAGACCCTCTCCATCGCTATTTATGCGGTTTCACCACTCGGATACGGGTCAAACCCTATCCGCCTCCGCCGCCGCTCCGTCACAATTCCGCTCTCTCTCCGCCCAAATTTCTCGCCACCGGCTAGCCTAAAAAAGCCCTAGCAGTCCTTCCCGACTCATGGACGGTTGCGGAAGTGGGGGGGGGGGGGGGGATGACGCGGAGCGCCGCCGCCGCATCTTCGACGCCGCACGCAAGCGGGGGGCGTGGAAGTGGCTCAACTATAGGAGCCGGCCGCCGCCGGCGTTCGAACGCCGCGAGCTCGATGAGTACGAGCGCGAGCTCGCGGTCCGCCGCCGCGCCTCGTCAGGATCATCTGCCGCAGGGAGCTCGTCGGCGGGCGCCTTGAGCTTGCGGCTCACTCCGGTCAAGAGAGAGCCGGAGGAGGTTGGGCTGCTCGCTGTCAAGCTCGAGGCCGACGAGGACTAAGCTCAACCGGCTCCTGCGCCATGTCGTCGCTACCGCACCCGTCGATTTTGGTAGCCTAGGCTCGGATACGCTGCAGATCCCCCTATGTAGTATTATGATGTAGTATGATGAATAACTATCTGTGATGTAGTATGACGATCAACTATGTATGATGAATATCGTTGTAAGTTTCTCCCGTAATTTTTCCTTTCAAATTTTACAGTTTCATAATCACCCCGCAAATCTGATTTGCAGCTAACTGTAAAAATGTTTTTCGGGTCCGATTTTTACAGTGACTGCTAAGGATGCTATTATACTAGCACGTACTAGTCTCTGGTCTACTAGCACGTACTAGTACTAGTCTAGTCTCTGGTCCACTACTAGCAAGTAGTACTCCTACTTGGAGCAATGAAGTGGACTGAAGTACGTACCAGAATGTGGAGTGCATGACTTGACAACGACGCACCACCTTCGAGCTGATTGCCTGTAGGAAATTCAGCTAGAAACATTGCATATGGAATGGGGCCAAGATACTGAACCCTGACTTGTTCATACGTGCCTGATAGCTAGTTGTCTCTTCCAAAAGCTAGCTTCAGGTCAAGTCGTCCAAGAAGGCCAACAATAGCCGTCCCATTCGCAGAAATCTAGTTTGGCTCGTAGAGCATATGCTCCGGCTCACTACCCAATCAACGCATCTTAGAGCATCTACAGCCCGGCGCCCCGAATCCGGCATAAACGTCCGAACGAATGGACCTGTCGGTCACCGGTCACATAAAAGCGGTCTAGACGAATTTCTCAAATGGACCACAAACGCCTGGACTGACTGATGCCTCTCATATCCAACCCAAATCTGGGGCGCAAATAGGGGTGTCTGGGCACGTCCGGATGTGTCTGCCATGTCTGGCCCGACAACCCTTCCTCACCTCAAATTGCTTCAAATCCATCATTCGACCTACCGGATCCATTTGCTCTCTCCTCTCTTCTTCCGACTTCACGACGGACGTCTCGCAGCTGATCTGCCGCCGCACACGCTCCGCAACCGTTTCGAGCCTCTGCGCCGCCAACACCGGCACAACGGTCCTCTCTCCCGTTCTCGCCGCCGGGGCGTCGTTGCTGGCACAGACGGCACCTCGGTATATCCGACAACTCTTGGGCTGCCCCTTGCGCTCTATGTGTTCACCACATTGTCTGACCCATGTTTTGTGAATTACTTGTAGGGAAAACGATGAATTCCGATGCTTCATCAGACGAGGAGTATGGACCGACCGAGCTTGATCAAATGATGCAAGGAATCAGACGAAGTGGACATGATCATGCTCATGAGCATGCAAGAGCAATTGTTCGTGGAGCTGCAATTATGTGGAAATCAGACATTTTGTGGCAGCTGATGACATATTGTGTTCTTTTGCACAATATGATTGTCGACGATGAGGATGATGGTGTTGGTCAAACCAATGATTTTGAAGCGCCCGGAGAACAAGTTCAAATTCTGAAAGATCAAGATGCAAATCAGCTAATGACCTTTATGCAGATGCATCAGAATCTTTGAGATCATCATGCACATGCAACTACTCAACAATTTTGTGAAGCACATGTGGACCCACACTGAAAATCAAAGGGCTAATGTTGGAGTTGTGCACTTAAAATATGTTTTATGTAAGAACTATATTTTTGCCATCAATATTTTTTATTTACGTGTGAAATTGGCGCGTAAGATGGACGTGCATGGATTTGCATGTTTCTGAGATTCCGAATTTGAAATATGAGGATGCCGGACACGAGATATGAGGGGCCGTCCGGATGCACCCGTGCGTGTCCGGGCGCTTCCACAACATATAGGGGGCGGATTTGGCAAGTCCGCCTGTAGATGCGCTTAAATTGTTAAAATAAATCTAAAACATTTGCAGGCATATCAGGACAATACACGTGCGTACATAAAGTCTCATGAAAAAAATATTTTGTATGGTCCCTATAAAATAGGCACATATAGATAAAATCATGTATTTTAAAATGCATTTATCATGTAATTTTTCCTAATGGGGGCACCTAATATTATGAGCCAAAACGGGCGCCCCGTCCCTTTTGATAACTAAAAAAAATACTATTATCGATCGAGTGAAAGTTTACCACCCCTGCTCCCCCTCTTTTTATCTGCCACTAGGCCCCTCAGATGTAGATAGATACTCCGTTTCTCCAACAAGTAATTCTGGATGGAGGGAGTATTAGTTTTCTTTCCTAAAAAGTTAAAGCAGAGTAAGAAAATTCATATCAGTTTGGTTTATGACTAAGGGGGCATGCACCTCCCCAATGCGTGAAAACAATTTGTGATAAATAAGCCATCCGCACCTCCCCTTGTGGCCCTCTCTCTTAACAGAACTTCTTTTGAGCCTTCTCTCTCCCGTCTCCTCTTGCGACCGCTGCGGACGGAGCCGTTGCATCCATTTTCCACTGGTAAGTTGTGGAATAGTTGCATCGATCTTGATTTGTTTGATCTGTTGCTTGTTGCTCAATTTTACTTGCATGGTTCGTGAGTTTCTGCTGCAATTAATAAGGAGGCTGTAGGCGCGTGGGAGCTTAATTCGGAGGGCCTAGTTTTTAATTATCACTCATACTGCACTCATATGCCAAGATTCAGATAGTATTGTGGTATTACCATTTGAACGAGGAATCAAAGCCACTTTGTTGCTTTGCATTCTCAATTTGCGTGCTATGATATACTCCTCATAGCAACACGGCTATACTCCTCATGTTTAATCGTATCTAAGATTTTTCCTAGGGCACACTTTAGGAGTGTACCACTAGCTAACAACTACCCTTTCCTTTACTTTCTATGTATGTCGCCTTCTCTTTTCTTGAAGCAACTCAAATAAGAGAACAATGTAAAATGAATTATAGTAGAGGGAGGGCAAAGTAATCTTGGTTAACAAAAAGGAATCCAAGGGTACATACTCAATCAGTGTTACAACAAAATAAGATGTATAAATTACTCAAAAGACAAAATTATCCAGTTTTGAACAAATATATATGGACATAAAATTACAAACATGTACACACAAAATCAATGTCAATAGATCCACAACGCAAAATGTACTTTTAGAGTATATTTATTCAGTATTGTAGTTGTTCATATTTACTTCCAACACATTTGATCAAATTTAGTAAGGTTTGATTATTGACTGCGCATGCATATGACCCTAATTTTTTTTGGAACGGGGTTAGCAGATACAACCACACATTCCCGGTTAACTGACTGTTTTTCTTGTTCTGAAGTATCTAACACGTACTCTCTCCGTCGCATAATGTTTTTCAAAAATGTCTTACATTGTTGGATGGAGTGAGTAGAACATATGAAATCTATACTTCTTTCTACACTAATTCTTCAGCATATCTGTAATTCTTTTTGTTAGATTAAACCTTAAGCATTTATATCTTCATAATATATATTCGGTATGCGACTTATTTGTTAGATTAAATCTCAACCGATTATCTTAGATCGCTTAGAAACGAAACTAGTAGGCCTGGTACACTTGTGACTGCTCGATCGAGTGATCTGACCTGAGTACATATTTCATCTAGAATCAATGGGTCGGATGAAAGGTGTATCGGAGATCGAAGACGACTTTAAATCCTCGGGGGCGGAGCATATCTCGTCCCGTGCTATTAACTGGTATGTTGGATTCTCTGGCCATGTTCTTATATCCTTCAGTAGTGTTCATTCATGGAGAAACGTTTGTCCAGTTATTCATTAGAATCCTTTGCACTTATGAACATATTACCTAGCAATCCCATGCATGTTGGTTATGAGCTGATGCTGATAAAATCATGCATGTGAACACCACAGGAGCAATGAAGAAGACCGCCGGTGCATCACTGCCTGCCTTGTCAAAGCCACTTGGGTGATTGAGAACGACAAAGAGAGGCAGAAGAGGAACCGGCCGGAGAAAGCGAAGCCGTGGTATGAGAATATCGGTTTCAAATGGATTGAAGAGTTCCCAACTGGTTCCATAGTTGACAAAAAATATGCCTATGGCACCGTCTTCGAGCTGATGACGAAGCCTAAACCTCGGGATGCCCCAAAGAACGTGGTTGCCTTCCGAGGTACTCCCTCCGTCCGGAAATACTCGTCGGATAAATGAATGTATCTAGACGTATTTTACTTCTAGATGCATTTATTTTTATCCATTTCTCCGACGAGTATTTCCGGACGGAGGGAGTACCATGTTGAACCATCCCAATGCGTATCTAGATCTGATGCATGACTTGAAGGTGCTGTTCAACACGCTGACCAACTGCACGCGGTTCAAGGGGGCGCATTTGGCGGTCCAGAGTCTTCTTGATATTGTCGGTAACGACTCCGTCGTCTGGCTCGCGGGACACTCCCTTGGCGCGTCGCTGGCACTGGAAATAGGCCGATACATGAAGCTGCACAAGAACCGAAGCGTCCCGATCTTCCTCTTCAACCCGCCGCACGTGTCGCCGGGGCCGGCGATCAACAGCCTTCTCAAGGGGAAGCACAAGACTCGGTTCTACACCGGTAGCTACGCGGTGAAGTACGCGCTCGCCAACATTATGCCATGGAACCGCAAGCGCAGTAAGGAGGTCTTCGAGACGCTGGCCCCGTGGTGTCCAGATATGTACATCAATCCGGATGACTTGTTCTGCCGGGGACACATCGATTACTTTGAGCAGCGGGAGCTGGTTGCCGAGAAGCACCCTCGCTTTGCCAGTACAGCGATGAGGACGTCGTACCGTGATATCTTCTTTTCCAGCGAGTTGCAGCCCCATCTGCTGCCAACGGCGAGGCTATGGATCAACTCCACGCAGAAGCACGACCCACATGCGCTGAAGCACTGGTGGATGCAGGAACTCAAGCTCCAGAGAAAATTCTACCATGTTCCAGAGAAAATTGAACAAGACAAAAAAATCCACTGAAATGCTACAATGATTCCAAACAGGGTCAATGACCAGTGTTTTTTTCTTTTACTAATGCACATCTATCAAATCATTGTATCCAGTTTTATTTCCATTACAAACTTACTTCCTTCGTTCCAAAGTACTCCCTCTGTTTTTTTTTGATAAATAAAATTTCACAATGTACGGTGCATTTTCTTTAATTCCTTGTAATTCCATTTTTAGCCCTTCAGGAAAAAAGAAAATTATCCCTCCCCTGATTGCATGTATTTCTTCTTATAGAGGAAAAAAAAAGGAAAGTAACAATCTCCTGATTGCATCTCTTTCTATCATACCCTAAATGATTTACTTGCCGGTAATCAGCCAAGATTAATTTCGTTCACAATTATCTATAATTCTGTGTCTTAGTCACCGTGCCGAAAATAATACACCTTACATACTAAAGAAATGGAGGGAGTAATACTAAAAGCTCTCCAGTGGACAGTGATATCCCAGCACATCAGGGTTCAAATCCTGGTGCTCGCATTTATCCTGGATTTATTTCAGAATGCCTGGTGATGCGTGTTCAGTGAGAGGAGACGTTCCCGTCGAGTACAAGATGCCTACGGTCACTTCGTAAAATCTCAAGATGATATGCCGGCTTAGTCTCTCGAAGGTGCTCATATAAGGGTAGGGTGTGTATGTGTGCGTTCATAGGGATAAGTGTGTGTACGTATATATGAGCGCTTAAGTCTATACTGTTTAAAAAAAAGAATACTACAAGCTATAGGTTTGTGTCAAGTAGTTGATCTTATCTAAGTTTGAGCAGAGTTGCTAAAATCTGTAACAGAAAATACTCGCTTTCCTAGAATGAGTCGATTGTACCAAAAATGCTACACTACGAAGCCATCCTACTTAAACCTACAAAATTTTCCTTCCCACGGTTAAGAAACAATTGCTAGAGCGAACTACTTGATTATTTGATGATTACAACTTATATATCTCCTGAAGAGACATCTCCAGCAGACACAATGCTTCGGGGAGCCGGGAGGGAAGAGACACGTCAGTTGGATTGCTAACCGACTCTCTAATACAACCTGGAGATTATCCATATAATTAATTACAATAATTAATTTCTAACACCCCTCTTAATCTCCTCTTTGTTTATGTAGTATCATCATCTTGAAAAACACTCCTCCAAAAACCCTACTGGGGAAGTGAAATTCTCCCCCAATTTTAGGCTCCTGACCCTCGCGTCGCCCCTGCTCGGGCGACACGGGTGGTACTCCAACCCCTAACCCTTGAAGCGTTCTCGAGGCCACCCCTAACCCTTGAAGCGTTGTCGAGGCCACCCGATACCCTAGAGAAGCAGCATTGAGGCCACTAATTAATATGATTCCTTATTGTGATTAGCTAGCTAGTTCTACATTTGCCACTAATATATCCATATCTGTCATGTTTGAATAATAATTGCCATGTTGTAAATATTTGTAGAAACTATGGACACCCCCCCGAGACGAAGCACAAGAAGCGTTGTTGAGGGACATAATCGCAGAAGGAAGTGATGCCGTCTGCTCGTTGATGTTTCTCAACGACACCGATGATCTGGAAGGAGAGGGTGAAGAAGCAGCTGGCTATGATTATGCTGGCTCCGATGACCCAATGCCAGTGCAAGAAGGAGAGGGTGAAGAAGTAGACCGTGAGGACGGCTCCGGTGATCACCGAACTGAGTCCGGCCAGGTATATATATTAGTTAAGCCTGTGCTGATTAGCTAATTGATGCATTCATTGTTTTGGTATGTACACATATTAATTAAGTCTCGTCTTTGTTTCTTTTTTCTAGCCCTCCGGATCGAGCACAACTTTGGTAAAGAGACGAGGACCGAAGAAAAAGTTGAGCTCGGATGAAAGGTTTGAGATCATAGAAATCGCGCGCGACGGCCAACCGATTGAACCCATCCGGACAAAGAAGGCATTTGTTGCTCAGTGCGGGGTTCTGGTTAGGGACAAGATCCCGATCAGCATCCAGCAATGGTATAAGCCTAAGAACGAAGACCCTGAGGTGTCTTATGTCAATGATCTGCAGAAAAATGATCTTTGGACTGAGCTGAAGTCAAATTTCACCCTGGCGCCAGAGGATGATCCGAAGAAGCCAGTTATAGAGCCGTTAACCAAGTCTTTTGCTAAGAATATGGCAGACCTATTCAGGAATAGGAAGAAAGACCTGAATACGTTTGTCAATAAAAAAGAGACACCGGAATTCAAGGGCAAATATGAGAAGATCAGAGATGACTGGCCCGCATTTGTGGCCCACAAGACATAGGAAAAGAGTAAAAAGATGTCGGCGACAAACAAGCAAAATGCTGCGAAGAAGAAGCTTCACCGTCGCACGGGGTCAAGTGGCTACCTCATAGCCCGGCCTAAGTGGGCCAAGGCTGAGAATGATCTGCTTGATAAAGGGATCGAACCAGAGACAATGAAATGGCCAGACCGTTGCCGGACTTGGTTCTTCGGGACTGGCGGGACCTTGGACCCTGTATCAGGGAAGTGCATTTGGACGGATGATCAATTGGACATACTAGTCAAGAGGCTAAAGAAATATATCGAAGCAGCGCAGCAAGGGAAGTTCGTTCCAGACAGGGAGAAGGACGAGCTCACAATGGCCCTCGGGTATCCTGAGCACCCTGGACGGACACGAGGCACGCCAGGCTCCGTTTCATGGAAGGCTGGATTTCCAGACGCAGGGGGTTACAAAACCAAGGAGTGAAGGAAGAAACTGGAGCAGAGCCAAATGCAGGCGTTGCACGAAAGGGTAATGGGGCTAGAGGAACGAGAAGCAGAACGGAGCAAATGACATGCCGAAGCTTCCCCCGAAGCTACCCCGCCATCTCAGCAGAGAAGCATCGTGGCTTCCACCGAGCTGCTTCAGCCGGAGCATGCCTTGACGGCTCCTGCCAGCTATCCCGTGGATGCTATCACGGAGTCTCAAAATTGCCACCTTATGGCGGAATGGAGCAATTTGAAGGTCAAGGCGGCTGTTGGCTTTGTTTATCCTACTAAACCCGACTCAACTTTTCACTGCCGGCCGATTCCAGAAGGATATGCTAAGGTGATGGTGGATGAAATAACGGAGGGATTTGAGGACCTCTGGCTTGACCACCCTACCGGTGAAGGGGGGTATCGGCTGGGTTCTCGCTCAAGACACCATGCCTATGGCGGAAGGATCTCATCAACCTTCGAACTGGACGCCTCCGCCTCCTCGTCCTCCTCCGGCGAAGTCAGGCACTCCGCCTCCTCCACCGCCTCCTCCTCCGGGCGAGTACGATCAGGCACTCGGCCGGCTCCTTCTCCGGCGCGTGGCGGCACTCCACCTCCTTCTCCGCTGCGCCGGCGCGAGCAGCCAGCCTCCTCCTTCTCCGCCTCGCCGGCAAGGGCGGAAGAGACCCGCCGCCCGCTCCGGCTGCTTCGGTAGCGTCGTAGTTCTTCTCCTCCGCCTCGTAAGCAAGGAAAGAAGACATCCGCTCCGTCTGCTCTGCCGGCGTCAAGCAGTACAGCCAAAGGCGGGAGGAGATACAGATTCGATCCTTCTCTGAAGACTCCAGAGAAGTTACCGTACGAGAGGACCGAGGAAGAAAACACGAAGATCGCGCAGACCGAAGTGGATGACTGGTTTGAAGTGTTGAAAGCAAAGAGACATCCACCTCCGGAGGAGAAGGTATATCCGGTGAAAGCGAAGCGCACTCTGGCTGCCCTGACAAAACCACCCAAGTCTCTGCCGAATGGCAACTATGAGCGCATTATTGGAAAGGCATTTGCCGAAGCGGAGAGGTCGGGAAGTACTAAAAGTGATCAAAGAATGAAAGAACGACGAGCTAGGAAACAAATTGCCTAGCTCGTCGAACAAGCGAAGCAATCATGCCACCCGCTCAAGGTGCCTGCTAGTGACATCGTCGATCCGAGGATGGTGCCCGGTTATGGCAATCCTGAAGATTACCTGCCCGACGATGTACATTATGATTTCTTGGAGGTGCAGATACAAAGATACGAGTACGGGAAACCTCTCGTCAAAGATGAAAGATTTCTATCAACGATGATGCGAAGATTGCATGATTGGTACATGAAAACCTGTAGAGAGTCTGAGGGGAGGAGTACTTTATATGTGAGAGTTAAAAAGGAGCATGACCTCGTTGGAATTGAACTGTTGCCTATTCCATTTGAGGAGTTCTATCAGTTTTTCAATCAATTGGCCCTCGATAAAGCAACGGTCACCTGCTATTGTCTGTAAGTAGTACTACTTCTGTCATTAAGTCTCTCTATATAACTCAGCTCTTTAATTGCATGTATTTATAATTATCCTCACTATATTATGCAGATTGAAGATCGCCGAATTGAAGAAAAGACAAGTGGGTGATATTGGGTTCATTAACACATATCGCATAGATGCAACTGAGGTTGAATTTCATGCCGAAAATACCGAGGCCAACTTGCTACAATCGTTGGTAATAAATGAACACAAAGATGTAATAATCTTTCCTTACAACTTCAAGTGAGTGTTACTGTCTTGTGGCATATTCGGTTTCCCTTATTAGTCCAGGTTATAGTAATGTAATATTGATGAGTTATGCATGCGCAAGCAGGTACCACTATATTCTCCTAGAGATTAAGCTTGAGAAGGGAGTAGTAACTGTCTTAGACTCCAAGCGAAAAGATCCCCAGGAGTATGCGGACATGACTGAAATGCTCGAGAAGTAAGTTAAATCGATCATTATCCACCATATCAGCAACTTTGTTCATTTCTGATATCAAGTAATTGTTTTCTTTGTATGGCAGGGTTTGGAGAAAATTCACCAAAAAGCTCCGGGACTGCCAAGAAGCTGCAATTTAGACACCAAAGTAAGTACTATAGTAGCATATTCCACACATCTCCTAGTGATTCAAGCGCTAGTTTCATCAATACCATTTAGCATGCTTGCTAATTATCAGTTTGATTAACCTCTATTTCTTGTAAAGTGGTTGTGGCAGGAACAAGGGAATGATTTCTGTGGATACTACATTTGCAGTCCATCCGCCACACGACCTGTGAGCGGGCTACTCGACAAACAATATGAAGTGCGTAAATAACAATATTCACAATTTTATTTTATTACCATCATTTGTGTTGAGTTTCATTCATTCATATATATATATATATATATATATATATATATCTATATATATATATATATATATATATATATATATATATATATATATATATATATATATATATATATTTATATATATATATATTGACCCACTTCTTAAAATTAGATGTTTCGGATGCGGGATGAACTCCTAGCACCAGATCGCCTGCGAGCAATTCAAGAGGAATTGGCGGCATTCTTTCTTGAACACATGATCGCTGAAGACGGAGAATACTATGTGGACCACGCGTCCGTATGTTAGGAGATTATATTTGTAAAAGATAATTATTGTATATATGTAGCCGGTAGTGTCGGATAGATATATGAGAACTTGTTGTTCGACCAATCTCTCGGAGAAGGAGAGGTGGTCGATATCACTTCTCTCTGTATGCATATATGTTCATGACGATCTTCTGTTTCCTTCGTTTGCTTACTAGCTAGCTAGCGTGTCTAGCTAGTCCTCTCTATACGTATGTATAGTACGTAGCGTCGACCATGCACAGACAAAAGAGAGGACACTTCTCTCTATTAATTAGCTAGCTAACACAATATATGAAACACTTAAATTAACCCCTCAAAACCCCCAACCACCCCCCCCCCCCCTTCAAAAAAAAAACCCCAGCCACAGAAATGCTGACGCGTGGATGCCTATTGGTCCCGGTTGGTGCCACCAACCGGGACCAAAAGCCCTCCTGCCTGGGCTCAGCGTACAGGCCACGTGGAGGCATATCTGTCCCGGTTCTGGATTGAACCGGGACTAAAGGGTCAGGGCATTAGTACCGACCCTTTAGTCCCGGTTCATGAACCGGGACTAAAGGCCCTCACCAACCGGGACAATAGGCCATTTTTTTACTAGTGTTTGTACCAGTTATTCAGAAGTCCAATGCAGGATGCACGGAATTCGCCATGAGAGTACCACTTCATGAACTTCTCCCATTCTAGGACATCCCTATGCATTGCTTTAACACTTGGTAACCTAAATCCACCATCCATGAAATGGGCTAGCCACTTGGCCCGTAGTTCGGAAGTGTGGAGATTTGCATAGCTCTCGGAATATCCGATGACAGCGAGTTGCGGAATCTTAGGATGTACACAATCCCTGTAAGAAAATGTATACAAAATAAATTAGAAACTTTTCAGAGATACTTGAAGTAAATAAAATTATGTAAACCGGTGATGACCTGTAGAGTGATACAGTCATGGCTGTTGAGCCAACCAAAATACTCTGTATTTGATGTGAACATGCTCTTAATGTTTTGATCGCCATTGAATCCTGTTCCGAAGATAACTATGTCACTCTCTACTAGCGTAGATTCACCTTCAACAAGCACACCTTCTTTGCAAAAGCTAAAGGTCTTTGACTTCTTAATCAGGATGCTGCCTTCCTCTAGATTCTTGTAATGATCCTTGGGTGCAAGTTCAACCCAACATCCCACTATGCCCTCAAAAAAACTATGGTTAGGAACCATGTCATGCTTCTTCATTTTAATGGAGTAGTAGCTCTCAGCGAACTTTGAAAGCATCAACTTCTACTCATACAGAAAACGAGGATACACTTGTTAGGTGTTAGTCTATAAAATACAAATATTTAGACCTTTAATAATATTAAGGTTATGACTTGTATAAAGAAAGGCAAAATGTTGCAGTACCAATGGAGTCAAGATGGTAGCTAACAAGCTAAGGAAGAGGCCTTCGCCAGGTTTATGAATAAGGAGTTCACCGAACCGAGTTAGATATAAATTTGATATGTCGACACCCCAAGCATAGAAGTCCGGTAAGACCCATTGCTTGGTTCGCACAACCATTGTGCATGGTTTCTCAGTACCTAAAAAAAATAAGTCTTGCAAATATTATATTACTGAGGTTTCATTTTTGATGCAGTAAACTATAAAATGAATACAATATAAGCATTATAGACAAGGCACACATAAATTTCCTTTACTGGAATGAAGAAGAAAAATGGATATAATAATGCTTGGGTTAACACACTCTAAATCTGATATATTATCATTTGTGTGAGCGAAATAGAGTTTTGTTTAAAACGAAGCATTGCATATTTGTACCATTCAAATTTGCACATTCATTAGCGATGTCAAGGGCCGAATGTCCATAGCCAATAACAGTGACACGCTTGCCCTTGACCATCTCCTTAGCTTTCTGACTACCCATCTTGGAATTGTCCATGGAGTGGATCACTTTTCCATCAAATGCTTCCGGGCCTTTTCCAGGAAGTAATTTAGGTATGTTTGGAACATTGCTGAACCTTCCAATACAAAGAATCACAAAGTCTGCCATGTGTACCTAGAGACGAAATGAAATGAAAGTTTACGAACAATCACGTGTGCGAAAAATAACTAGGAGTAGTAGATAACATGTGTTGTTGTGTTGGAGTGGAATATCTGCAGTGCTTGTTCTTTACCTGCACCAGACCCTGGGCGTCGGCCACCGTGAGGCGCCACTTGCCGTTGCCGGAGCCGAATGCGTCAGCGCAGCCAGCCCACTCGTCCCATGCCGCCACCTCCTCCTCCGCGACACCGACGTACTCCATCCCGGCCACGCGGTGCCCGAATCGGATGCATTCGAGCACCCCGAAGTGGCGAGCGTAGGCGTTGAGGTAGTCGGCGACCTGGCGGTTGTTCGGGAACTCCTCCGTGACGGAATCCGGCCAGGGGAAGTCCGTGTACTGGTACATGGTCCGCGAGGTCTGGAGCCTGGTGCAGTCCGGCGTGTGCGCCCACACGCCGCCGCCGACGGTGTCTGCCTCGAATACCACCGGCCGGCACCCGCACTCCAGCAGGTGCTTGCACGCCGCCAGCTCCGATGATGGCCACGCTCTTCTTCTCCATGCCCATGCCCATGCTGGTGTTATCCATCGATCGGCCGATTTGTACATATTTATAGCTGCTGGGCGATCATAGAAAGCAAGATATAATTGTCCCCTCCAAATCCAAAAAAAAAAGAAGATGTTAAGATTATTCAACTGCTGCTACTGCGCTGCGTCGCTCACAATGTGGCCCTCGCCTACCGTACCGTTGTTTTGTCACCTTATTAAGCATTCCTGCATGTTGAGTGTGACCAAAAGCTGGCTGATCGATCCTCCTTTGTTTCCTGTCCAGCGGTCTATTGGTTGACTGTTCAAAGACTGTTCTGGGTTGAATAAAGCTCCCGGATTCCGTTGCATAGAAAAATATTACTTTCTCCATTTCTAAGTATAAACCTTTTTAGAGATGTCACAATACAAACTGCATATAAATGTATATAAACGTATTTTAAAATGGCTCATATTTAGGAGCGGAGGCAGTATATCATGTGCATATATATTGACCTACCAACTCATTTTTTTTAGAAAATGGAAGCTTAATCTCATCTTAGCCTCTGCATCATGCCCCCAAACCATAATACCTTGTTTATGACAATTTCAAAAATGTAATGAGGCCGTGACCTTGGAGTTCTACCAAAGATGAGTTTATGAATCTCTCAAAATTAAAGAGAATGACTTGAGGGCGGGCCCTCTACCATCCCCCTCGAGAACATTTCTCCATTTGACTGCCCGGGTCATCTGGAAGCTCCTAACCCCCGATTGGTCACTCTTTTAACCTACCAGCTCCTGATTGGGCTTTTGATTTTGCGTCGCTGTCTTTTTTTCCCAGTCTGAACTCATTCATTTGGATTTTTTCTTTTCATTTTTCACTTACGCTTAGCTTTGGTCGTATATGACTTTGTTATTTGTCAGCGTGTGAGAGTTCTTGTTGTCTGTGTGCATACTAACTATCCAGAGGCTGGGATGTGTGCATACTAACCATCCTGAGTTAGTAATATCCACCTTTTATGGGAGGTTGATCTCATTCATTTGACTAGCACACGGCAGCTGTAGCGTATAATTTTCTTATAAAAAAAGTAGGTCAAATTTCTGACATATGTAAAAGCAGTTTATAGATTAAGAAAATCTTCACCAACTTTTAAAAATATTCACAAAATTTAAAATGTTATAAAACAAATGTTCATGAATTTGATGTTTTTTTTAATAACAACAGTACAATAACAAAGTACCGGTAACATGCCCACATGGCAAGGAGGCCTCACCAATCAGTGGTTGCAGCTGGACGTGCCTCGGTAGGCCCATTTATCACGCCTGGCCCACTAGTCAGGCTCTGGGGCTAGCCCACCTCTACGCAGGCATAGTCGCAACCCTCCGCCGTGTCAGACACCGCGTCAGCACACCTAGACCCGCTTGTTAGTGACCGTGGCTGGGCTGGCACAAGCTAGGGTTTTCTTTTGATATTTATTTAAGATATAATTTCCAGAAATTCCATCGAATTTGAATAATTCATATATTTTGAATTCCTTTTCCAAATCTAGAAAATTATATATGAATTTTGAGCAGAAAAATATGAGGAGTACAGTTCTGGACTTTGTTTCTAGATTTGGACACCTTATATTTCATGCACTGCTTATTTTACAAATTAGATGCTAAACTCTTTATAATTTTTAACTTGTGCATCCTAACTTCAAATTATGTGAATGATATATGCATTTAGATTAGAAAAGTATGAATCATCTGAATATGCCAGTTTCATGCATGTTTAAGCAACTTATGCATTCTGTTCTGAATTTATTTCATATAACATATTTTCCCACATGGAGTTCACTTGCAAATTATTTTGAACATGTAATTGCCAATATTTAATTCAACTAGTTTAATTTATTCCTTTTCACTATTTAAAATTTGTCATGCATCATCCCATGGTTGATTTATACGCTCCTTGTTTATCGTGTGCCTTTCCTTGACCGGTACTTTGTCTATAATACCTAAATAGTTGATCCCCACTACACTAATTCTCTTGACATGCAGTCATCTCACATCAGCATAGTTGACACGTCAGCAGTTCAGTTTCATCACCCAGTAATAGCCGATAAACATGGCACTCCATTTCATCCAGTACATGCAGCCGTGGAAGCCCATCAGTTTGGCCCTATCTCTCTGGAAAAAAGTAGTTTCTACAGTGGTCTCTTCAACTTCGCCATCAAATCGCCGTTCGGAGCATTACCTGGTCCGTGTCTTTTACAATACACCAATCAATAATCATCTGCCTCCTCCCCTCCTTTTTCTTCCTCTTAGTACCAATCTCCCTTTGCCTCTCGCACTGGCTACCTATCTCAACTTGATTGTTTTGCTTCCATTGCCGGAACTGCACGGTGCCATATCCAACATGGATTTACTTGGGAGCAAAAGGAGCCACAACGGTGGTGGATAAGGTAGCTGACTCGCTGGGCATTGTCACTGCCGTTAACTGGTCTAGCCTCGATCGGTTGCATTACCGTCCCACATCACCGACCAATCAGCACCCTCGACGACGCCACTATATGGAACAATTGTTGCCGGTGTCAGATAGTGTGCAAGCGTTAGTGTAGAAGTACAGATCAACAGGTGCCTTCTACCGGCGCAACCGTAGACGTATCGTCCGCTGCGTCGGGCTCGGGCAGCATGCGAGTGCTGCTGTAGATCAATAGTTACAGGGGCAGCAAAGGCAACGAGAAGGTGCTCCTTTTTTACTCTTGTCTGTCCTTTTCCTTCCCTTGTTTGTTGCGCCTCCTATCCCCTACTTAGAATTTGTTTCTGAATTAATTTCAAATCTTGGAAACTTTTGTTCTACTGTTGTTATATAATTTTTGGGGAGGAGAATCAACTACCGCTCCTGATGATGCCCAGTATCATTAGTGGCAAATAAATTTACTGTTCTTGAAGATTTGTGTTGGTGGCTTTTTGGATCAGGCTCTGGTCGTTCATGCCCTTTTCTCGCCCTTCAAAAGTTATGTTGTCTAATTTTTGGCCCGGCCTCTGTTAGTTCATGATTTCCCCTTTTTTACAGGTCCCTGCGCCTTCAAAGTATCGCCTATCACAGGCTCCCTCAAATGATTGTCCATGGAGCCAGCAAGCGAAGAACTAGAGGAAGGCCGGCCGGGATCAGTTAGCTAGCCGCACCGCTTCCTAATATATGCCCATGTCTTCTTTGTCTCTCCCTCTCTCTCTTTCCAGGATGGTGGAGGGTGGACTGCGGTTGACATTGATTACATGGGTTTAGATATGCTAAATTTATTGATTAGGATCACAAAAGGTTTGTAAATTTCTTTTAATGTTTGGATAAAAGTCTTCATCTTTACAATGTGTTTGTTCTCTCCTTTTGTCTGGACATATGTTGATTAATTAACAGGAATGACAAGAATAATATTCCTTCCAGATTTTAGTGTGTGTGTTTTTGACTAAACTCACAACTACTGAACTTGGTTTCTTCAAATAGTTGTGTGATTTTGGGAAAACCATTCGTACTTTTCCCATACATGTTCCCTATTGTATTTTTTTGCGAGAAAACTTCTGATCTATTCATCTTCAATCATGGCAGTACAACGAACACCAGAAATAATAAAAATTACATCCAGATTCGTAGATCACCTAGCGACGACTACAATCACTGAACCCTATTATATTGCTCTAATATTCTAAACATTCTTTGTCTCCTAGGGAGGTGTGAAATCAATCAAAGTGACACCACAATGTTTTCCGACAAATGATTATTTTTATTTAGTAAGTGTAAGGTATTATAATATCGATGGCAACTTCCTTTTTGTAAGCAGAAATTCAATTTGGCTCCCGGGCCCAAAAATAATTTTTCAAATGTCAGAAAAATCAAGATAAAATTTTATGTGATCTTAGTCACATACAAATGATATCTGCAAATTTTGAGGCAAAAAGGTTAAGCATTTTGGCCTGTGCAAAAAACAAAAACAAATTGAACACCAAAGGTCACCCCAAATTTCTTTTTTCCACTGACAAAACACTGTTGGTCCATTTCGCATGACATTTTTCAAATATGCTTGCGACACTAACACGAATATTTACAAAAAGAAAAAATCAGAACTTTTTTATTTTGTTTACATTTTTTTTAATTTACTGTTCATCCGGGAGCATATGCTCCCAGGAGCCAAAACGTCCCTCCCTGATATAAGGCATGCCAATATTTTTACATAATGTTTCATTTTCCCTGCACATAGTGTTTTATTTTCTCTTTATATTTATCATAGATTCCCGCCGCAACGCGCGGGGTGTCATCTAGTTTATGATAGAGTCCGGTTCTGACGTTGCTTGCAAGGATGCGTTCAACTACAGTCTTGAGGTTCCTGCCCAAGGCCGGTTCACTGAGACTATAGGCAAGGCTCACAATTCTCTCCTTGTTCATGCTGATCCCATGCTCTCTTCCTTATGCTTGCACTAGGTTCCGATGTTGTAGTTATGTTGTGATGCCTATATCATGCATAACCTGGTGACCCCACATATTATCTGGCATCCTTACCTAGCTACGACATGTTTCTTTGTATGTTGCTTGCCAGCTTACTTATGCTTAGATCCTTGCTTATGCCATGTTACATTCTGAAGTCATGCTTATGTTTGGGTTCACCGTTACACATGTTCATGCTTCTGGAGATGATGGTTATACTGTGATGTCAAATGTGGTGGTAAGTAGGATGGTAACGAACGGAGGACATGCACAGTGTGTGTGTGTCGGTGTTCTGTTCGGCTCGAGCCGACCTAGGATCCGAGCTCTTGGGCACTTGATTCAAGACTGAGTGCATTCTGAACGGCTAGCCCGTCTGTTGTATAATGTGTATCACTGACTGGTGTGGCTCGTCTCTGAAAGAACATTCCTCACGGAACCCTAGCTACTGATAGGTCAGAAGCGCGTTTGTGATGATACTATCTGGTTGATGTTCTTTACGGATTGTAGTAGTGTCCTTGTGTTTCTTTATTCGTGGGCACCATGGCGGCCATGTCCAAAGTTTGGTGGTGACTTCGCAGAGACTCTGCCCATGGGTGCATTTTCTACGTAATTTTCAGTGTTTTTTAATGATTCTCCTTCCACGCCTACCTTAGCGTCCCCATTTGACAAATCAGCACACATCTAGCATGCGGCGGCTCGACAATTATACAAACCACCTACTCCCTCCGGTTGGGCAGACAAGGCGCCGCAAGGGATAGCGAGAGCCCTTCTCTTTGTCCAATCGTGAACCAATTGTCGCCGTCGCCGTGCTTGGCATTCATGTGGCGACATGGAGCCAAAATTTTCTTCACGTTTCAGGAATGCCACGACACTCACATGACATTGACGGATGTTTAGCTGGAGTATTGTTCCGGATGAAATCTGGACCAGCTTCATGGCTACCAGCAGATGTGGTTACTTAATCACAAAAAATAATTTCTTTGGTCGACGGCAGCGAAGACTGGGTGGCTGCTCAATTCTGCTCGTGTATTGGCAAGGGAAGTCACCAGCCAGTCTTCTGGTACAGTAGTTCTACCCGTACGTGTTTGGTTAGGCAATGTGGCTTTCAATTCATGGGCTCCATGACACACACATGTCCCACGGCCACTATTTCTACGTAACTTCTCGTGTTTTTTTTTCTAATGATTCTCCTTGCACGCTTAGCTTGGCGCCCCCACTTGACAAATCACGCCACACAGGAAAGATTTAGCATGCAAAGAAGTGTTGGTTGGCTTTTCTCACTTACCTATGAATTAAATTACCACAAAAAGAAAAAAAGAATGTGAAAAAAGGTGATAGTTATCCGTTTGTCAACTAGTTGTAGAATATAAATTGCACGTTCATATTAGGTAGAATAGTAATATCATGTTATGTGCTTAATATTGATATTTGATACGATATTCATTGCACATTAAACATGTTGAGCGCTCGCCATAGGAGCAATTTAGGTTGCTCGATTGGCACGGATTGATCGTCGAGAGTAGTTGGATCTGTCTCTTTGGGTCCTTCTGTACTAGTATAGACAAGTAAATTGTACGTGCTTTGCACGTCATCTAAATATATATAATAAGCATGGAAAAATACATTTGAATATATATTTCCTTTTCTAGAATCGTATTGGACAAGATCCAACATGGTTCTTACCTCTCTAGAATCTAGATTGTTCTAGTCCCTTTTTATTAGAGTATCAGATAGGCATTTGGTTAGATGCTTCTAGAACACATGGGATAGTAGAGTTAGGGGTTCAATTAGAAGGCCACGTGGCTAAATCCTATGAATTGAAAACTTTATCCAACGGAGATAATGCTCGATTTGCCATCTCTTGACTGTTGGATGGGCATATCCAACGACTGATATTGGAAGCTATTGGCACACTACAAATATAGATTAACCACACCATTCTCAAATGTGAAAAGTTGAATATAGACGGGCCATAAATCCCTCCACTGACAGTTGGTGCACTGCACTTGAATACTCACAGTTTCTCGCTAGTAATTATCCGTTATTATGAGTCTGATATTGCATTAGACCCATGGTAGAGTCATCTCTAATGATCCATCGGAGGACTGTTGTGGTGGCTCGTTAGCCATAGCACTTCGAGGGTACATTCGGAGACATATGTAATAAACAACGGGTGGGTGTTAGGCTATTAATCAACCGAAGCTTGGACTTTTTCTTGCGGGGAAAACTCCTGATCTATTCATCAATTGTTATCTCGATAGGAAGGACACCGAAAGTAACAGAAATTACATCCAGGTCCGTAGACCACCTAGCGATAACTACAATCAGAGTGATCCGAAGTTGCACCACCGACATCGCCCCTCTTTGGAAAACCTTATTCAAGTAGATAATTGGAAAATTGTGCTGATAAGGGCCCATAGGACCAGTTGCCTAAAGAATGGATGCCTTTGTTGCTTTAAGATTAATAGGTACATGTTGACATGTTAGAAAAATGTAACTATTGTTTGAATCACATTGTTGATGATCTGCCTTCTAATCTTGCTCTGATGAATAAAAAGCATTGCTATGATGTCTTTTTTTTGGCAAAATCCCAAACTGATGTTTGTGAAGTGCATCAACACAATTGATCTGGATGATATAATATAAACATATATTTTAGCACTTTACAACACAAGATTGGGCATGCGGAAGGGGAGCTATGAGATCCAGACCAGGGGCTGCACACCTAGGGCCTAAGTACCCTGAACCCTAGTACACCCCTCGGCCTCCACTTGGGCTATATATGTGTGTTTTGCAGCCAAAAGCCCTCGCAGATTTTTTGCGTATTGTTTCCTTCGTTCGTAAAACTTATGTGTCCGCCAATCTTCGTTTCAGAGGCGGATCAGACCACCATCTCTGCTGCTTGGGAGGACTCCTCTCTGTTGCCATCAACATGATGCTCTGCCAGCTATTCATTTTCATTTTTACTACGGTTAGACTTGTAGGATTTTTTATCTTAATCATATATGTTATCATAATGTTTATTGTTAACGGTATCTTAACTGTGCCATTCAGACATGGTTGTCAACATCCCCCACCTAAAAGTCCTCGGCAATTTTTTCGATGGTGTCAACTGTCAGCCATTAGCACGTCCTTGAGGCCTTGTACAATACTAGATGCTTAGGGAGGTGCTTAAAAAATAAATCTAATTTTTCTGAAGCACCCGTGCCTATTTCTACAGGAGTTGTGCCTAATTAAGCGTCTACCCTGTACAAATAACCACCGGTACGCTTAAGAAAAGCCTGACTTATTTCTCTAAGCACCTCCCCTAAGCACCTTGCATTGTACAAGGCCTGAGTTTATTCTTGATTGCCAGGTATTGCTTTTGCCGAGGGAACTTTTTAGACGTCAGTTGTTACTGCTACAAGTTGTTGGTTTATATATCAATATCAATATAGACATTTCAAATAGGGAACGGTCACTGAAATTTTATTGAATTTGTTATAAATGGTATGCCAACTGGTAATATAGTACCATGTGAGAAGTATATACAGATTTGAACAAGCAGATACTAGTAATTAAGTCCCATACAAGAAAATCATGGCCTAATATCACCCTTAGTTAGGGTGAAGATTAATATATCATTGGGACCATAGACCTAAAATAATTCAGCAAGAAGGTATAGAGTAGTGTTGTTAGCCGCTCAACCTCTATAGTCCATGTCAATTAAAGTATAAGAGTCCTCATTCGTATTTATTCAAAAGTCAATTTGATTCCACAAGAAGCAATAAATAGGGCAGTGCCCATAAGACATCCAACATGATCGCTGACTTGTTGTGATCATTGGTCATATTTGGTGCGTATGTCGCCAAATAATGACCTAGCGTGTACCCCCCCCCCCCCCCCCCGATGGAACCAGTTATGTACGCTTGAGCCGGCCGACGTAGATCCTTTCCGGTTTTTTAAAGCTTCTAGAACCTTCCCAGACCAGTTTTAATATATTTTTTCTGTTTTTCTTTCTTCTTTTTTGCTTCTTTTTTTACTTCAAATCTTGCTTCCATTTTTTTCATGTTCATTTTTCCTTTTCCTTTCTTTTTTCTATTCTTTAAAATATTTATTTCTTTCATGTTTCCAACATTTTTTGAAATCCTGATCATTTTTTGAATTCACAACCATTGGTATTGAAATCGTGAACATTTTTATTAATTCCGAACATTTTATGAAAACCTGAATATTTTCCAAATACGTGAACATTTTTCCAATTTGTGAACATTTCCTGAATTATTGAAATATATTTGGAACTCATGAACAGTTTTCTGGAAATATAGAAAAATGTTTAAATTCATTATTTTGTTTTGAGAATTTTATGTAAAATGCATAAACAATTTTTGAATTAACTAACTTTTTTTAATCCGAGAACAGTTTTTAGAATTGATGAACATTTTTTAAATTTTGGTAACAAATTTTGTATTTTGTGATCATTTATAAATAAAACTATGAGCATTTGTTGAATTCGCAAATATTTCTTCAAAGTCAAGATCAGTTTTTGAATACTCAAACATTGTTACAAAATCAATAATATTTTTTATTTTCGGAACATTTTTTTCAAAATCATGAATTGTTTTTGAGTATGCAAAAAAAATCTTTCAAAATTTCAAACAATTTTTGAATCCTCTAAAATTTTATGATTTCCCGTACATTTTTCAAAATCATGAGAATTTTTCAGAGTTCACAAACGTTCCATGATTCTTGAACCTTTTTTTTTTGCTTTCACCTGTGTTTTTTGTTGAAATTCTGAACTATATTAAACGGTAAAAAAGAAATAACACAAAAGGCAAAACGGCAAAATGAAAAAAATAGGGGGCTTCCCGTCGCAGCGGTGGGTGCACGTTCATTTGTTTTCCCGCGTGTAACGCGCAAAATAGGAGCTATCGGCTGTGATAATGCAAAACAATTTTAGCTAGCTATGTGTACACCAAGTCCCAACGCTACACAGCATCCGGGCTGTCTCTAGTCAGCAATTCATCTTCATGAAACCCGCTTAAATATCACAGGGTGGAAGGCATGTCGTAGGAGCAGTTTAGTCCCAACCCAGGAATTGACATGAGCCTAGACCAGAATATCCCTCATGATAAGTTCGCATAAGATGAAGGGAGAGGTAGATGTGCAACATTACACCACAAATATACCACACGCTCGCATGAAATATTCACTACTTTTTTGATATAGTGAGCCGGGGCGGCAAGGAGCATGGCATTGCGTAGGGACCAAGCATAAGACTTTACTGACATAGAGAGCCGAGGTGGCAAGGAGCACAACATTGTGTAGGGTAGGGACCGAGCACGAAAACATATGGCACAAGATTGCATCAGACGTCTGAAAATAAGTGTTTCCCCATTTATAAATAAAGAAACAAGATTTCTTCTAATATTTTGTGGTAATGTACTATGCAAAAAAAAAAATGTGACACGTGTTCCTATCTTATAATGTTGTAGGGACTGCTATGAATGCTTTTACTTCTACGATGCCTTTAGCTGGCGATCGATTGTCAGGGAGGGAGCTCCAGCATCCCAATTGATCACTTGGACGAGCTGCTCTACCGAACGAACTCCCCCCCCCCCCCCCCCTGATTGTTTGCCGGGGGGATGGCTAAGGCGACCCCCACTGACCCAAAAAGGCCCGTTCATTTTACTTTATAAAAAATGCCATGCCGCTTTGCAAAAATGCCATGTAAAAAATGATAACATTCCATGAAAATATTTTTTTGTTTTATTTGGTCTACTGTGCAAAGATCCAGAAAAAATGCATGTCAGTAAAAAATAAAGAAAAAACTTTGGCTTTGTTAATAAAAAATACCATCACATCAACAAAAGATGCCATCGAAAGAACAAAAATGTCATCTCTTGGAATGAAAAAAAAATCATCTCTTAATATTAAAAATGTCATCTTTTAATAATTAGAAATGACATCTCTTAAGGATAAAAATTCCATCTCTTAATAATTAGAAAGTGCCATCTCTTAATACACAGAAAATGCCATCTCCTAAAGAAATATATACTGCCATGCTAATTTATAGAAAAATGTTTGAAAATTTCATATGACATAATTAAAATGCCATCTCTTAATGATGAGAAAATGCCATCTCTTAATAAACAGAATATGACATCTCTTAATATTTATAAAACTGGATACTAATTTATAAACTGTCATGCTAATTTATAGAAAATGTTTGAGGTTTTCATATAACATAATTAAAATGCCATCTCTTAATAAACAGGAAATGTCATCTCTTAATATTTATAAAACTGTCATGCTAATTTATAGAAAAACGTTAAGAATGCCACATGCCATGATTTCGAAAAATTGTAAAACTGCCATGCTAATTTTGGGAAGAAATGGCATCATGGTTGAAAAATGAGGCAAAAAAAGGGGTGTCCTAGGATTGAAACCAGGCTCCCCCTGGTGCAAGACCACGCCACTAGCCAGTGGGGGTGGCTGGGGTTATTTGGAAAGCAGACAGCTCGCTGGGTTTTACCCTCACATCGAACCAGTTTTCAGATCTGATGTGGCGCCAACCCTGCGTCAGGATTCGTGCAACGGTGGGAAAGGGGTTCGCTGCGAAATCCTTCCTGGCTGCAGTTAGCATTTCCATACTTCTAATATAACTGTTATCCGATCTTCCCTCAAAGGAAAATTAACGAACTCGCGTGTACTTAAATAGAACTTGCAACCTTAGAACAAAAAACATTGTCATAAATCACTGGAATGTACACACAGTCAGGATTACATCGCTTTTTGAGAAGTAGAAAAAATAATACGCCACCAAGTTTTTTGCTTTCCTTTTGCGAAGAAGTTCATAAATCTTTGGTTCCAATTTGTTGTCCGTATAAGCTTACCAAGCTGGCTGCTTGGTACGAAGTTGTTCAATCTGATATGTAGATGGACTCCATTCTTGTGCCTCCAAATTAGGAGGACAATCTGGAGCTGAACAAGGTTGGCCAGTCTATCTCCATGGGCACCGCCATTGTGCCTATCTCATCTTCAAACATCTTTGTCGTCACATCCTCCATCACTCCTGTCTCTGTGTGTGTCTCATGTACGCGCCTGTACATATCTGTGATGAGCAAAGTGTTTCTCTTCTTTCCTGACCACATGCTTACACAACCACGATGATGCCAATCCCACTTTGGCGGTCTTAGCTCGATGGCCGCGGTGCGGAGCCAGGTTCCGTCGTCCACCCGCGTCCACATGCTTAGTCGGAGATCTTCCCTGCGCAACTGGAGCAGCGAGAGCCTTCGGTTCCCATCGACGATAAGCATTGGTCCAGAAGAATTTGGTTTGGCTAGTTGGTTCACCGGGATCCGGAGGTCCGCTACGGAGACGTGCCCGGTCTTGGCATTGACACCAAAGGTGAAATAATTTGGCAAGCCCTCTTGATCCGCCGAGTACGTCCCGAGCCAGTGTGCCACGCCACGACACACGACAACCTTATTCGTCTCGAGTAGAATTCGAACATGGCGTTTACCGCCTGCCCAGGCCCGGTGGAAACACTTTCTCGGTGAGCTCCAGCCCGTCTCGGAGGACATGAAGGTGTAGAGACTACAACCATCAGCGACCCCGGCGATGGTTAGAACCTTGAAGAAGGCCGTTGGCGATGTTGGTCCCTGATGCCCATCCGAGCGACAACAGTCCTCACGGGTTAGAATTGCGTAACCATAGTGGGGAGCACCCCACTTGAGTGGGGGGAGCACAACACAGTCGCCGGCGAGCGTGTCACACATGACCAGCTCCCCTGTGGCCGTGTGGCGCACGAGGAGGAGGCCATGGCGCGCGGCGATCGGTATCGCTTTGTTAAGGACGCCGGCCGGCACGCCAGAGACAAAGGTGGTGAGGGAACGACGATGGGAACCGAATACCGACCCCGGCAATATCGGGGAGAAATACGGTGGATGATCCTTGGTCAACTCCTTCTGGAAGAAGCCGAGCAGGAAGGACGAGCCAGCAGCGTTCTCCGGCCAGCAGCGGTGGAGGAAGGAGAGGTCGGCGATGAGTCGGCGCCACCGCTTGCAGGTGATGCCGCAGCGGAACAGGGCGGCGACGTCGGTGGAGACGCGCAGGAGGATCTCGCGGAGGGCGTCGTCCGGGAGCAGCAGCGTGTACGCCGCCATTGTTCGATTATATATGATGATCTGCGCAAACTCTCGTGGTTTATTGGTTTTCTCTACGTATAGCGTCCGCATATATCTGGCTCACGTCCGACCTGGGTCCTGTTTATTTTCGGACTCGGAATCGAATTCTAACAAGAGTCCTGCTAATCGGCCCATGTATGCCCGTGGATTGCTAGGAATCGTCTCTCTGTTTCCTGATCAGCAACATATAACAACAAACTGAGGCTCACGCAGGACTCCTTTATCATTTGTGGTTTATATAAACACTGCAGGAGTATCATGGGACTCCTTTATCTTCTACTGTAAGAAACTTATTAGGACACGTCTAGCGAGCGCTCAGCCGCCTGGAGAGTTAGCGAGCGGCTGAGCTAAAGGATATCGCCTGGTCTCCCTCGTCCTTAAAAGGAAGCCTCATCCTTAAAAGTGCGGAAACACTAAGGCCGATACGTGTGGGCGTTTGCATCTCGCTCACACTCGTGGATCCGCGTTCGTTTGTGGGTGCATGAATCTTGGCATGGCATGTTTGTGGTGCCACGTAGGACTAGGCTGGTGTGTGGGCATTCATCCGGTCGCCCACACGTCCGTTTCACCACACGAAGAGGCTGGTGTGTGGGTGTTTAGCAGTTCATCCACATGTCAATTTTCACTCACGTGTTAGAATTAGAGATAGAGGCAGTTCAAACTTCATGTAATATCAATCTCGTCTCTCTCTCTCTCCCGTATCTGACTTGATCTCTTCTCTCGTGTACGCCATCGCATCCTAGCGATAGATGGAAACTTGTACGCCACGATAGGGGCTTCTTGTCATCGATCAATAAAGACCCACACGGCTCCCTCACGAGGGAGTAGGAACGCTTCAATCTTACATGGTATGTAGAGCCTATTCAATTCCCGTCTAGCTACTAGAAGCCAATCCCCATCGCCATGTCTTCCAGCTCGGCACCGGTAGTCCTCAACCTCGGACCTCCACCAGCCGAAAAGCTTAGCAAGGGGAACTACCTCTTGTGGAAGGCCCAGGTCATGCCCGGCCTGCGAGGAGCGCAGGTCACGGGGCTCCTAGATGGAACCGACGAGGCGCCTCCGACCACGGTGGAGCAGCAGAAGTCGGACAAGACCATGGAAGTGGTACCCAATATCAAAGGACCAACAGGTCCTCTGCTACCTGATGAACTCCCTCTCCAAAGAAGTCCTCGCGCAGTTCGTTGGTAAGGAAAATATGTATGATTTGTGGACCGGCATCACCACCCTGTTTGCATCGTAGTCCCAATCCCGCATCACCAACTTGAGGATCGCCATCACCACGACAAAGAAGGGCATCATGTCAAGCATGGCGTACATCTCCAAGATGAAGAGTCTCGGGGATGAACTCGCGGCGGCAGGGCGCCCGGTCTCCGATCCCGAGATGGTGGACTACGTGCTCGCCGGATTGAATCGCGACTATGATCCGGTGGTGGCGGCCATTGGTGTTGTCAAGACCTCCATCAATGTTGACGAGATCTTTGCTCAGATCGCCGCCTTCGACCAGCGCATGGAGATGTTGGGCGATGGAGAAGAAGGAGGCTTCAACACTTCAGCGAACCTGGCATACAGAGACCGCGACCAGTACAGGTCCAGGGCGCGCGCACGTGGGACCTGGGGCGCGGCCGAGGGAGGCGCTCTCCCTCTGCTCCAAGCAGCAACAACAGGAGCGCTCGAGGTGGCCGTCCCCAACAACAGAATCAGCAACGTCAACAGCACTGGGATTATCCCGAGTGCCAGATCTGTCTCAAGCATCATCGAGGAGGCGCTCGTGCATGCTGGGATCGTTATGAGGAGGACGAGGACGAGTACGAGGAGAAGGAGGCAAACGCTGTCACTGACTCCTACAGCATCGACACAAATTAGTATGCGGATACTGGTGCTACTAACTACATCACGGGGAGCTCGACAAGCTGACCATCAGGAACAAGTATCGTGGACATGACCAAGTGCACACCGCAAGTGGTTCTGGTATGGACATTACTCATGTTGGTAGTTCAATTGTCAAAACCCCCTTAAAAAATTTCAATCTAAACAGAATTCTATATGTTCCCGAAACATCAAAAAATCTTCTTTCTGTTCATAGATTTACCCTTGATAATCGTGTTCTCATTAAATTCTATCCTTACTTCTTTTTGGTTAAGGACTTGGACATGAGGAGAGTACTTCTTAGGGGCAAGTGCGTGGGAGGTCTCTACCCGATCATATCTTCATCATCGTCGTCAAATAAACATGCCTTTGTTGCTGTCAAGCCGTCTTCAACAAAGTGGCACCGTAGATTAGGTCATCCTTCATCAGTTATTGTTAAGCTTGTTCTTAGTAAGAATAAACTTCCTCATTCGCATGAGTCTATCATTGAGTCAATTTGTGATCCTTGTCAGCAAGCTAAGAGTCATCAGTTGCCATATCCTATTTCTATCAGTATTTCTACTGCACCCTTACAACTTATATTCTCAGATGTTTGGGGGCCTGCTCCTACCTCTGTTGGTAGACACTCATATTATGTAAGTTTCATTGGTGACTATAGCAAATTTACTTTGATCTATCTTCTTAAGAAACGATCTGAAGTGTTTCAAGTGTTCAAAAATTTCCAAAATCTTGTTGAGCGGAAACTAAACACTAAGATCATTGCCATGCAAACGGATTGGGGAGGTGAATACAAGAAACTCAATCTCTTTTTTCAGCAACTTGGCATCTCACATCATGTGTCGTGTTCCCATGCACATCAACAAAACGGTTCTGCCGAGAGAAAACATCGTCATGTTGTTGAAGTAGGACTAGCTCTATTGGCAAATGCATCTATGCCATTAAACTTCTGGGATGAAGCATTCTTGACTGCTACATATCTCATAAATTTACTCCCTAGCAAAGTCATCAAATTTGAGACTCCCATCACCCGTCTTTTTCGTACTACTCCTGATTATAACTCCCTCCGTGTGTTTGGTTGTGCTTGCTGGCCCAACCTTCGTCCTTACAATACACGCAAGCTTGCGTTTCGTTTCAAGAAGTGTGTATTTCTTGGCTACAGTCCTATTCACAAAGGCGTTAAATGCCTAGATATTTCCACCGGCCGAGTGTATATTTCTCGGGATGTTGTGTTTGATGAACCAGTGTATCCTTTTGAGTCTCCTCATCCTAATGTCGGAGCCCTCCTTAGGAAAGAAATTCTCCTTCTTCCACCCAATCTCCAAAACTTTGATCAAGGGGGTGACGATTGTACTAACCCAACTGATGATGATGATCCTACTAGTTCTTCTTATGTGTAGGGTCATGCAGAAGGTCATGCGGAAAATGAAGCAGAAAACAATGCAGAAAATGATCAAAATTTTGGTGAAAAAGGTGTTGTATTTCATGTGCCAGAAGAGGACGAAGTGGGTGCGGAACACGAAGAAAATCCGGCGGCTCCTAGAACTCCTGTGCGTTAGAACTCCTCGGATCACGTGCGGAGATACGCCCCGGATCCAGGGCCAAGCAGAGGCCTGCCTCTCCATCCAGCGCGCGCCATGTCACCGCCTGCCTCCCCGCGTCCCACGCGCGGGCCCACGACAGCGACAGGCGCTCCAGAAAGCGCGTCACCAGCGCCAGAAAGCGCATCGCCAGCAGCGGGCGCACGCATGCAGGGAGGCCTCACGGGATCCTCTGTGAGCGCTGGTGTTGTTTCTTCCGCCACACCAGAGGCTACAGGATCTTCCGTGCAAAGCGGGTCCAGATTCTCTTCGAGATCTTCTGCGGCTGATTCTCCTACATCAACTCCCGTACAGCATGCTACACGGCGTGTTCAACCATAGTCAGCCTCACGTGTTATGACTCGATTGCAGAGAGGTATAAGAAAATAAGGATAGCAATTTTACCCATAGGTATGGGTACCCGCGGATACCGTACCCGCATGGGCAGGATATGGGCACAATTTTATACCCACGGATAGTACCCATACCCTGCCCATTATATCAGGGGTAGGGCACGGGTATAGTCTTGTACCCATGGATATACCCATACCCTACCCTTTTATACTGACATATTACATATTTGGCGGATGATATTTGGTGAAGTGTGTCATGAGCATTTGAATCTATGTTAAAGTTGTCACCAGTTGTAAATTTGAATTGAGATAATTGTCTTGTACTCGTCTATCTGTTATTGAGTTGATATAAATGTTTATTTTGTCAAATGTGCTATGGATGAATGTAAAATAGTGAATAACTTGTGTACTGTTTAATTTACTCATTGGGTACCCAATGGGTATGGGTACCCGTCGGGTATGGGTACGGGTAAAGTTTCATACCCATGGGTATGGGTAGGGGTAGAATTTTGTACCCATTGACTACATGGGTATGGGCATGGTATTGCTCTATCCGCCCCATACCCTACCCATTGCCATCCTTATAGGAAAATCGAAAGTTAGAACTGATGGCACTATATCATATGGCATGTTGTGTGTTGCAGGAGAACCAACAAAATTAGAGGATGCACTGAGGGATACAAAGTGGAAAAATGCAATGGATGAAGAATACATGGCACTTATGAGAAACAAGACATGGCATCTTGTACCGGAACCCAGAGGTACAAATATTATTGACTGTAAGTAGGTTTACAGAATAAAAAAGAAGGCAAATGGCTCAGTTGACAGGTACAAGGCACGTCTAGTTGCAAAAGGTTTCAAACAACGTTATGGCTTAGATTATGAAGACACCTTCAGTCCTGTTGTTAAAGCTGCAACTATTAGGCTTGTATTATCGATTGATGTATCCAGGGGATGGAGCTTGAGGCAGCTAGATGTTCAGAATGCGTTTTTACACGGTGTTTTGGAAGAGGAGGTTTATATGAGACAACCACCTGGGTATGCAGAAAAGAAGGCACCTCATTATGTGTCCAAACTTGATAAGACACTTTATGGATTGAAACAAGCACCGAGAGCGTGGTATTCAAGGTTGAGCTCTCAGTTAAGGCGTCTTGGTTTTGCTGCATCTAAAGCTGACACATCACTCTTTATTTATAATAAGGCAAGTACGTTTACATTTGTTTTGATATATGTTGATGACATTATAGTTGCAAGCTCTTCGCAAAGTGCCACTAATGCTCTTTTGCATGATCTAAGTTCAGAATTTGCTTTGAAAGATCTTAGTGATCTACACTTCTTCCTAGGAATTGAAGTCAAGAAGATTCAAGATGGCATAATACTTAGTCAAGAGAAATATGCTAATGAACTTTTGGTTCGTATGGGAATGAAGGACTGTAAGCCCTCACCCACACCATTATCTTCTTCAGAGAAACTTTCAGCCTTTGAGGGAGAACCATTTAAGGAAGAAGAAAGAAGAAAGTATAGAAGTGCTGTTGGAGCCTTACAGTATTTGACATTGACAAGACCAGATATATCCTTTGTTGTTAACAAGGTTTGTCAGTATTTACATGCACCTACTACTGTGCATTGGACAGCTGTGAAAAGAATTGTACGATATATAAAACACACTGTAAGCTTAGGTCTTCAGTTCAGACGTTCTAATTCCACTCTTGTTAGTGCTTTCTCTGATGCTGACTGGGCAGGGTGTAGTGATGACAGAAAGTCGACTAGAGGATTTGCAATATTTTTTGGCTCTAATCTTATTTCTTGGAGTGACAGAAAACAAGCTACAGTTTCAAGGTCAAGTACTGAAGCTGAATACAAATCACTAGCAAATGCTACTGCTGAGATCATTTGGGTGGAATCATTGCTTGGTGAATTGGGAATCAAACAACAGTGTGTGTCGTGTCTATGGTGTGACAACTTGGGAGCCACCTATCTCTCAGCAAACCCAGTTTTTCATGGCAGAACCAAACATATCGAAATTGATTTTCATTTTGTACGAGAAAGGGTTGCAGAGAAGAAGTCGGACATGCGCTTTATTCCCTACAAAGATCAAGTAGCAGATGGATTCACTAAAGCTCTACCCAGCAAACCATTTGAAGAGTTCAAGAGAAATCTTAATGTAGGATAGTTGAGATTAAGGGAGGGTGTTAGAATTAGAGATAGAGGCAGTTCAAACTTCATGTAATCTCAACCTCGTCTCTCTCTCCCGTATCTGACTTGATCTCTTCTCTCGTGTACGCCGTCGCATCCTAGCGATAGATGGAAACTTGTACGCCACGACAGGGGCTTCCTGTCATCGATCAATAAAGACCCACGCGGCTCCCTCACGAGGGAGTAGGAACGCTTCAATCTTACATCACGCACAAGGGCTGGTGTGTGGGCATTTGCCATCTCGCCCACACGCCCGTCTCCTCTCCCACACCCAAGCTGCCAGTTGCCATGCGTTTTGCAGTGTACATGACAACTGCCCACACGTGTGCTTGTAAGTAGATGACAACTCTCTCTTTTTTCTTTACCTGAACATGTCAGTTGCATATGTTTTGCAGGGGTACACGGCAACTTCCCTAGTGTGCTTGTAAGCAGATGGCAACTCTCTCTTTTACCTGAACATATTGTTTTGCCATGTCTCTTTGTAGCGCTACACGACAACTGCCTAGTGTTAGTAGGTGGCAACTCCAAAGATTTTTAAATCATGGCAACTATAGTAAACCAGACCATACATGGCAACTGTGTAGTGTTAGTAGGTGGAAACCTCTAAAGTTTTCAAATCATGGCAACTATAGTAAACCAGACCATACATGGCAACAGCTGCAGTTGTCCAAAATGGCATCTGGCACTTGACCTGAGATGGCAACTACAGTTGAGCAACCATGGCAACTGTAGATGTCTAACATGGCAACTGTAGTTCAGCGACATGTCAACTGCAGCTAAACGGACATTGAAAAGGGTCCGGACCATGGCAATTACGGGGACGCGTGGTGACTGTCACGCTAGGCGTGCGGGGCCGTGAGGTAGGTGGCTGAGAGAGGTCGTGTGGGCGTTATGCATTTTGCCCACACATAGGCGTGTGAGAGGGACCGCATGAGAAAAAAAAGGCGTGTGGGCGCTAGTTATTTTGCCGACACGTAGGCGTGTGGGCTGGTCCTCCTACACACCCCACAAAACGTGTGGGCAGACTCCTTAACACCCACACGTGTGGCAGTTATCGTCGTCCTAAAATTATGCATTTAATTCATATCTTAAATTTTTTAAAAAGTCATAACTTTTGAACGGTGCGTCGAAATTAAGATCCGTTTTCACTGTTGAAACCCTTGTGACGTGCTCTCTGAAACAAGATCTCGCATCGTTATGTTTCGATAAACTTTCTTGTGTGCAACTAAATACCTATTTGATGCAACTGTCTAGGAGTTAATGTGCAACTACTGACAGTCGATGTGCAATTTTTTCCCTACTAGTGAATGTGCAGTTTCAACTCATGCGAACAGATATAAACCCATTTAATTTGGGTTTTCATTTTTCTAAAAAGTCATAACTTTTGAGTCGAACATCGGAACTAAGATCCGCTTTCACCGTTGGAACCCGCGCGACGTGCTTTTTGAAACTAGATCCCGCATGGGTATGTTTCGACAGATTTTATTGTGTGCAATCTAATCCCCGTTAGGTGCAACTGCCTAGTAGTCAATGTGCAACTATCTGAGAGTCAATGTGCAACTATCTGAGAGTCGATGTGCAACTTTATCCCTACCCTTGGACGTGCAGTTTCACTGGTGGCACGTCCAACCCAACCTACCCCCTAACAGTGAGATGTGCAACTTCGTCTGTTGCCCAGGCCAACTGCTTAGTAGCTGACGTGCAACTTCTCTCTGCCCGTGGATGTGTGGATTTAACTATTTGTTGCCTCAGTCAACTGCCTAACAACGGATGTGCAACTTCAGATGCTTCATCGGCCAACTGTCTAACAGTGATGTGCAATTTTCCCCCATACTCCATGGAAGTGTAGTTTTCCCAGCTAGGACCCGGTCTGATCCACCCCTACTAGTGAGATGGGCCACTTTAGCACCCCATCTTTATGCATCTTTTCAGTGTCGCCTGGATGTCCAGTTTTCACCATCCAACTATTCCTGCCAGTGAGATGTGCGACTTCGTCTGTTGCCCCGCCCAACTGCCTAGCAGACAACAGTTGGCTAGAAAAATATACTAAGTTGCACATATTGCTGGTAAGGTGGGTGGGGCAGGGTGTGCATGAAAAATTATACAACCACGAGGTAGTTGGCAGGGCCAATAGACTACTTGCATGTCAAAAAAGGTTGGTTGCCATGGTTGCTAGGTTACAACCTTGTAGCTCAAAAGATTGGTTTTGAGAAAAATTGCACCAAACAGTACTAAAAGTTGCACAATGTACTAATAGAGTTGCACCATACAGCATTACAGTTGGCTAAAAAAATTATCGAAATATACCCATGCGGGATCTAGTTTCAAAGATATCGCCGTAAGGATTCCAACGGTGAAAAAACGGATTTGAATTCAGACACACGGTTCAAAAGATGTGGCTTCTAAAAAAATTGAAATCAGAAATAAATACACGCTGATATGTTTCTTCTAAAGCAAAGTGAGCAATGTGAACGCACTTAATGCCACCGTGTACATGCGCTAGCAGACAAAAAAATTGCAAATGCATGCATGTGAGGCCGGCCGCTTGTTTTAGCAATCTAGCGGGCGATTAGGTAATTACGAACTTACTATAGGTTTGGACTTTTCTAATCTGCCTACAAGACATTTTTATCTCTAGCTAAGATTTCTTTCTAACATGGTCGACAAGAATGTCTACTACCATTGAACGAACATCACCATAAAGTCTGAAGTAAATTTAGAAAAAAGTGAGCATCAGTGTTAAGTTTAGAACTTGAACTCCGGTGGATTGGTTCCACCAGAAAGAACCTACATCCGAGCTATGTTCGGCTAGCATTTTGCTAACAACACCCCTCCATTTTTGGCCCATGCTGCAATATGCATTCTTGCATATGTAGAGTTTAAATATGATAAAGAAAGAAAAAAAAGCCATGTCTTGCTTATTGTGAGATGTCTGCTTCGCGTGCATAGCGAGTCTAATGGGTCAGGCCCAGGTAACACCTACATATTCTACAGTATGTATGTATGGTTTTTCTGAATTTTTTTCTCTTTACATATATATATATATATATATATATATATATATATATATATATATATATATAATGCTCTCAAAATATGAATTTTTTCTTCTTACATTTTTAAATTATAAAACTAAAATTATTTACAAAAACTTAAAAAATGTTCATCGCACATTTAAAAAATTATCATGAAGTTTACAAATTTGCTCACGTAGTTCTTCAAAAATGCTTGTACCGTTCAAAAAATAAATTTATGACATTTCTTAAATTTCAAATGTTAATAAATTATTAATTAAAATTAATGTTTTATTCTAAATTTAATAAATTCACTTAATTCGAAAACAATGTTCATGAAATGTAAAATATTGTTCAAGAAATTTTTAAGAATGTTCATCACATATAAAATGTCCACAATATATTTAAAAACATGTTTACAATGTATATATAAAATGTTCACCTAGTATCTGAAAAAGGTTCAACATGTATTAAAAACGGTTGAAGGTGCATTATAAAATTTTCAACGTCTAGTAAATTTTTTAACGTGTATTAAAAATGTTACGTGTATTTGTAATAAAGAAATTCACTTGTATTAAAAAATATTCAACATGTAGTAAAAAATGTTCAATTTGTGTCTGGAAAATGATTAATGTGTATTATAAAATGTTTATATGTAAAAAAGTCATGAATTTGAAAATAGATGAAAAACAGAAAGAAAACCAAAACAAAAGATAAATGTTCAACATGTATTTAAAAAAGTTCAGCCCGTATCTGAAAATTGTTCGGCCTATGCAACAAAGAATGGGACACATGTTCGCGTGGAATGGTCCCAGTATGCAACGACCGGAGAGGCTTATGCAACGAAGACAACGTTCTGAACAACCACACCTTCTCTCCTTTTTTGACATGATTGCACAGAAAGAACGGCATGTTTGAAACACTTATCCAAAACTTGTTCATCAGGTTTTATTTAATTTTCCGTTCATTATATGGTTTCCAAAATTATGTGTTTGCTTATTCACTGAAGAAAATGTAGATCCAACATGGTTTCAATTGCATCCTGAATTCATACAGATTCGAACCTACAAACTCGTATCAACATTTTTTACCAATTTTTACGTTGTGTGACATGCACTTTTTACATTACAATTTTAAGTCTGCACATATTTCTCTTAAATGCACTCATTGAAGAAAATAATATCTACAGTTTTCTTTTCATATCAATATTCTCTTCATAATTGGTTTAACAACAGTTATTTATTTACTTCCATTTTTCTGTATTATCCCCTACTTTGCAACGAATGGTTTGTCAAAACATATCAGTACTACAAGTTTTATTCCAATTAAACTTACATATTTGCTTTAGGTAAAACAATGATTCAGTATTATTTTTCATGTTAGCAATAATGAAAAAAATTAATTTCATTGGCAACATGTGCAAACATTTCTTATATCTGTACCCCTCCAGTTCTGTTACAAATCCGCTGCCATCAGAGTTCGGTCACATTGAAACTACTGCTGGACAACCATTTATGTATATATAAACTTTGTTTGGATACCTATTTTGATATTCATGTCTATGTATCTATAATTATCATGTTCTGTCACATGACACATCTTATATTTCACTACTGACCCTAGACATCGTTGTGTGTAATATACTCCCTCTGATGGAAAATAAGTGTCACAACTTTTAGTTAAGGTTAGTTGAACTTTAGTTCAAAGGTGCAAAACTAAGTGTTGCACGTCCCAACACGTAGGTCGCACATGGCCATGGGGAGTGACTTGTCGCGGACATCCCAGAGCAAATGCATGAGCAGTGTGCAATGATGCTCGGCGAGCGGCTCCGCACCGTCCAAGAGGCCATCCGACATGCATGTGAGGAAGGAGCTGAGGAAGCGGCGGCAACCGGCGAGCACAGTCCATAGTGATGGGACATATGACGGAGGCCGCAGGGATTTTTTGTTGTCCCCGTTGTCATGCAACCATCGACTGAAGAAATCGAGGATGGAGGTAGGGCAGCCAGCATTTTTGGACCAGTTGTGTCGCACGGTGGAGCGATCGGCGATGGAGCGCGCCACACCACTTGCACGTCGCGGCATAGCGGAACAGGATGACAATTTCGGTAGACGCGCACCGGAGTATCTCGATATGACTTCGTCCGGGAGCTGCGACGCCGCCGCCTAATCTTTCTAAAACATAACAGTATGTGATGATCAGAATAAAAATCATACCTCTTTAACTCCAAAAATTCTGAAAAATTAGGATAACATGGGAAATTTGTATATCAATCATGCGTAAAAATTTAATATCAAAATCTCGTTCCAGTAAATTATAGTAATTGCTGGATTAGGAGCAAAAGTTTCTGTTTTTTCACATAATTAAGTCAACTATCATCCAAATCATCCCAAAGGCTTTACTTGGCACAAACACTAATTAAAACATAAAAACACAATCATTACAGTAGAAATAATCATGTTTGCACGCAATAACAGAAAATATTGGGTTGTCACCCAGCAAGCTCTTTCTTTATAGCCATTAGATAGGCTTCAGATTTTATTGATGCTCACATGAAAGATGATAATTGAAACACAAAGATAGCATCATGTAGCATGTGAAAAACACATTTAAGTCTAACATATACTTCCTATGCATAAGCATTTTATAAGTAAACAAATTATCAAAACAAGAAATATCTAGCATATGCAAGAAAGAAGAATAAATTAATAACAACTCAACATAACGAGAGGTAATTAGTAACATGAGAATTCCTATAACCATATTTACCTCTCTCATAATAATTACATGTAGGATTATATTCAAACACAACAATATAGCTATCATAAACAATATAATCTTTATGATACAAATGCATAAAAAAATTATAATCTTACAAGATAGTGGGATTAACATCAACTAAAGTCATGTCCTTTCCAAACCCACTTTTATCAAAAACTACGTAAGATTGATAATTCTCCAAAGTAGTGGGATCATTATTACCTAAAGTTGACACTTCCAAACCCACTTTTAATAGTACTACAAATTTTATCATCAATAATAGATTCATTATCAGGCTCAGAATTCTCAAGATATCAAGAAAAATCATGATTATCACCCCAATCATGATCATTAGCACAACTGACATTCATAGAATTTATACTAACAACATTGCAATCATACTTTTCATTCAATAAAAGTATCCCAATAGCATTTTCTATTATCACTTCTTCAGTATTAGCTATTGGTTTATAATAAGCAACAAGTTTGAAAAGCTTAGTAAGTGGATGAGGATCCATTTGTCTTTATTTATATTTTAGTGAGATAACATGATTATTGCTAGCAAGCAAACAAACAAAATATAATATTTTTGTGTTCTCAATTGATAGAGAAGTGGAGGGAGATTAAAAAGATATGCAAATAAAAAGTAGAGCAAGTAATTGATAATTTGTGTGCAAGAACCTGATAAGAATTTGATGGTGTCTCCCCAACAACGGCGCCAGAAATTCTTTCTCCTACTTGTGAGTTGTGTTGGGATTTTCCCCGAAGAGGAAGGGTGAAGCAATATATAAGTAGAGAAGTATTTACCTCGGTGAGAACCAAGGTTATCGGATGCTACCTCTTGAGCACTGCGTTGGTTTTCCCTTGAAGAGGAAAGGGTGATGCAGCAAAGTAACGTAAGTATTTTCCCTCAGTTTTTGAGAACCAAGGTATCAATCCAGTAGGAGGCCACGCTCAAGTCCCTTGTACCTACACAAACAAGTAAGAACCTTGCAACCAAGGCGATAAAGGGGTTGTCAATCCCTTCACGGCCACTTGCAAAAGTGAGATCTGATAGAGATGATAAGATAATATTTTTGGTATTCTTATGATAGAGATTAAAAGTAAAGATTGCAAAATAAACGGCGCCAAAAATAGCTTGTTGATGGGAAATTAATATGATGGAAAATAGACCCGGGGGCCATAGGTTTCACTAGTGGCTTCTCTCAAGATAGCATAAGTATTACGGTGGTGAACAAATTACTGTCGAGCAATTGATAGAATTGAGCATAGTTATGAGAATATCTAGGTATGATCATGTATATAGGCATCACGTCCGTGACAAGTAGACCGACTGCTGCCTGCATCTACTACTATTACTCCACACATCGACCGCTATCCAGCATGCATCTAGAGTATTAAGTTCATAAGAACGGAGTAACGCTTTAAGCAAGATGACATGATGTAGAGGGATAGACTCAAGCAATATGATATAAACCTCATCTTTTTATCCTCGATGGCAACAATACAATACGTGTCGTTTCCCCTCATCCTTTGGGATCGAGCACCGCAAGATTGAACCCAAAGCTAAGCACTTCTCCCATTGCAAAAAAGATCAATCTAGTAGGCCAAACTAAACTGATAATTCGAAGAAACTTGCAAAGATAACCAATCATACATAAAAGAATTCAGAGGAGATTCAAATATTGTTCATAGATAATCTTGATCATAAACCCACAATTCATCGGATCTCGACAAACACACCGCAAAAAGAGTTACATCGAATAGATCTCCAAGAAGATCGAGGAGAACTTTGTATTGGGATCCAAAGAGAGAGAAGAAGCCCTCCGTGTAAACTACTCACACATCATCGGAGAGGCTATGGTGTTGATGTAGAAGCCCTCCGTGATCAATGCCCCCTACGGCGGAGCGCCGGAAAAGGCCCCAAGATGGGGTCTCACGGGTACAGAGAGTTGCGGCGGTGGAAATAGGGTTTTGGCTCATGTTTTGATGTTTCCAGGGTATATGAGTATATATAGGCGAAAGAGGTCGGTCAGGAGAGCTACGAGGGGCCCACGAGAGTGGGGGCGCGCCCAGGGGGCAGGCGCGCCTCCCTGCCTCGTGGCCTCCTCTTTGATTGCTTGACGTCCACTCCAAGTCCTCTGGATCACGTTTGTTCCAAAAATCACGTTCCCGAAGGTTTCATTCTGTTTGGACTCCGTTTGATATTCCTTTCCTTCGAAACACTGAAATAGGCAAAAAAAATAGCAATTTAGGCCGGGCCTCCGGTTAATAGGTTAGTCCCAAAAATAATATAAAAGTGTATAATAAAGCCCATTGAACATCCAAAACAGATAATATAGTGGCATGGAACAATCAAAAATTATAGATACGTTGGAGACGTATCATCGGACCAATAGGAGAACCACGCAAATCCTCGTCGTCAGCACCTACACACACAAAAGCAAATACTTGCACCCAACGCGGGCAAGAGGGTTGCCAGCCCCCTTGAACTCGTTACTTGCAATGATTAATTCTGATAGTGGTATATAGATAAAAATACAAGTAAAATAAAAATAGTAAAATTGCAGTAAGGTATTAAATAAACCTGGGGGCCATTTTCACTAGAGGCTTCTCTCTCGCAACAATAACATACGGTGGGTAAACAAATTACTGTTGGGCAATTGATAGAAAAGCACATAATTATGATGTTATTCATGGCAATGATCACATATATGGACATCACGTTTGTGACAAGTAGACTGACTCCTGCCTGCATCTACTACTATTACTCCACCAATCGACCGTTATCCAGCATGCATCTATGGTATTAAGTTCATAACAAACAGAGTAACGACTTAAGCAAGATGACATGATGTAGACAAAGTAAACTCAGTCAATATGAATAAACACCATCGTTTTATCCTTAATGTCAATAATACAAATATGTGCCTCGCTCCCCCTTCTGTCACTGGGTTAGGACACCGCAAGATTGAACCCATTACAAAGCACCTCTCCCACTGAAGATAAATCAATTACTTTCAATGAATAAAAAAGGCCTCTAGATGAGATCGTTGAAGTACAGAAGCTTGCGGTGGCGGAAAAAGTGTTTCGGGTGGCTCTCTGTTGGTTTGGGAATATTTGGGAATTTATAGTGGTGGAATTAGGTCAAACGGACTTGCGTGGGAGTCACGAGCTCAGTGGGCGCCTCTCCAGGCGCTTTGGTGAGCTTCGTTGCTCTTCGTAAGGCTTCGGGCTCCTCCTGAACCTTCTTTGGTCCCTTCTGGTCAAGAAAAAATCACCGTAAAGTTTCATCGTGTTTGAACTTCATTTGGTACTGATTTTCTGAAAAGTCAAAACAAGCCAAAAACAGGAAATGACACCGGGCATGAGGTTAATAGGTTAGTCCCAAAATATGATATAAAATAGCATATAAAGGCATATAAAGCATCCAAGATTGATAATATAATAGCATGAAGCAATAAAAAATTATAGATACGTTGGTGACGTATCAGTTGTATTTTGAAGAACATATATGTGTCCCGAACTCCATCTTGAAGAATAGTCGTTGTAGAATTTCTTAGCATCCTCAATTATGTCAAACACCATGCCAACATAGGGCGGCAATGGCTGCGATGAAACATCTCCATCATCTGAATCATCTTGCATTGCATTATCAGAATGTAACAAACCCTTTGAATTTTCACCAACACCAAAAGAAAAGATCCCTTGGACATAGCTCTCTTCCCCTTCAGTCCCAGCTTCCTGCAAAGGAGGCACATGGTTTTTTTAGAAAGAAAAATAGAGAGTCAATTAACATGCATCATTTTTTTAGCCTACATGTGACAGGCCTTCAGCTACACTAGATTACTCACTGTGGGGTTTTTTCTCACAACAACATACACAATCAAATCACATCAGAGGCATTTTCACATGAGTGATTCTTTTCCTTTTTCATCAATTATGTTGATCAAAAACAAGCAAAAAACATGGGAGAATGCAACTAAAAATATAGGGGCTCATGTTTCAAAGACACAAGAAGCATGCTGAGGATGTGCCTTATTGTACCACACACACAAAACAAAACGAATTTAGCTCTGTTTGTGTACATGAGGTTTCATGTTTCAGAGACAGACATAGTTCATGATTCAGGTACATGAACTCACCCAGCCTTCTTGATGCGATCTGGTAAAGGAGCTTGCGAAACACCAGCAGGGGGGGGGGGGTTTGTGAACCAGGTTGAAACTCCAGCTCGCGGCGGAAGCCACCCAGTGGTGGTTGGAGCTGAGAATGATTGTCGCGGTTGTTCTCAACACAGGACCCCTCGGTCAACTCGATTTGCATCGGATCCAAGCATCATCGCGTGATATGGTGCGCCATGGTGTTGCAGAGAGGTGCGCTAGAAGGATTAGTTGCCCCGGACGCCGGCGACAGGTGATTTTGCGGTGGGTGGGGACAGTGGCGCACTGGGCCCAGCTCGTTCGGGACAGGGGCCAGGGGGGGTTGTTTTTGCAACAACGTGCTTGTTGCGGGAATTAAGGAGGGGTCATGCGTGACGTGGATGGTACATTTGGCAGTTGTTAGCGCGGGGATCCAACGGCCATCATGGATGATTTTAACTCATTCGTTGGCCAACATGTAGCGCGGCCCAATTAGGCGTTTTCCAAAGGGGAAAACTTGGGAACAACCAACTGATCTAGCACCGGACGTTCGCCACCTCCTGCGCGTGGCGCGTGTCCCGTGCCACTAGTAGAAAAAGGGCCTATTGTCCCGGTTCGTAAGGCCCTTCTGTCCCGGTTTTTGAACCGGGACTAAAGGGTCGTTACTAATGCCCTAAGCCTTTAGTCCCGGTTCTTACACAAACCGAGACAGATGGGCCTCCACGTGGTCGGTGCAGCGAGCCCAGAAGTAGGGCCTTAGTTCCGGTTGGTGGCACCAACCGGGACCAATAGGCATCCACGCGTCAACAGGTGGCAGGAGCTGAGGTTTTTGTTTTTTTTTTCTGAAAGGGGGTGGTTTAGGGGGTAATTTAGGGTGTGTAAGCTAGCTAACAGAGAGAAGTGTCCTCTCTTATTTCAGTGCTTGGTTTACCAACGCTACTGCTATGCCAAAACATGGCTTAGATTAAAGTGAAGGCAACATGTGGTGCATGTCGAAAGTAATATTAATCCTAACTTGATCAAGTTTGGATTAGTGCTACTTCCGACATGCACGACATGCTTGTTGCCTTCACTTCATTCCAATCCATGTTCATTTCACCCACTGATATATAATAAGTATTCATGCCCGCATCATGCATCATCATAATAACAAGTCCTACTAATCATCACCATACAACTTCTACTCGTTATTAATAACAATTCATACGATCATCATCCTCATAGTCATCGAACCAACCCTACTTAATTGTTCTAGGCACATGATCATCAGTATTAGGTAGGACCTAAATACCCTCTTTAAGGTAAAATAGCATAAAACAATATAGACCCTGACTCTCCATTATGAAGAATGGAGATCATCATATCTCCAATTCTTGCGCTTCGCTTCCTTTTGCTTCCAAGAACCTCCTTACGACTGTCCATACATTTTTTCCATTCCTTGATTTTCATGTCTCCACTTCTTTAGAAATCCGGTATGGACAGTTCAGATTCGTAGGATGACCTGGACGTATGTTCAACACATCAAGGCGACCACTCTGATACATTAGATGAGGCACACAATCCTTTGGGATAATCTATAGAAAAACATAGTAATAACTTCATAGTTAGCAATGATGTACTAGTTTTAGAAGTATGCAAAAGATGCACGGATGTCGTAATAATAAAAAATCTTACCGGGCATCTCCATAGTAGTTACCGTAGTTCAACACGTGCACTAGTGGCGCGTATTGACCATAATGTGGATGAGTTTTACTATAGATATTGTAATTCTCAAGATCAGTACAAAATCCGACCAGATGAGTTTTCTCCTTATAAGTTAACTCGAGCCATCGGTGTAGTAGGTTACATCTACCATGTTCCGCACATTGTTTAACAATCAAAATAAGCTATCAATGGAAATAAGCTGTCAACTATTTTGAAATGAACAATATAAATTAGCTAATAACTATGTTTGAGAAACTCACATAGCGGTAGAATTGGAGGCGTATCAACAAGGACCCAAATGTCCATATTGTCTTGCTCGATGTCAGGATCACCAAGATCCATGGTGACAAGCATACCCTCATCAAAACCATACATCTTGCAAAATGCTTCCCAATTTTTGCAACCAAAATGGGTTACGCTCTCAGAATTATACAGATTTACTTCAAATCTATATCATGATGGGTCCTTAGGTGAATTTTCTTTGTTTCCATACTTTCATGGTCTACAAAACCCATCCTCTCCAAGACGTAGCATCTTGCATGGCATGGGATAAGCTAGTCGAATTGTAAAAGATGAAAAGTACACGTTGAAATAGTTGAAGTCGTGCTTAATTACAAAAAAAATAACACTTGTCGTCGTTGTGTACCGTTTCAACATCGAAGGTCTCCTCCAGGTTAGTGCTGAAGCGTCGATCTTCGTCCAGGTGAGGCCTGTCGCACAGACCTCGGTCGTCGTGGCACCAGTGGCACTCCCCCAGGAGACTTTCGTCGTCCGAGTACAACATTTCCTATGTTCATAATTCAAATATTAAACGTCTACAATTAAATATATGTACTAAAAAACCTAAGTTAGATCATTATTATTCATCACGGGTTGACTATCGTCCTGTCGAGTCTTTTCTTGAAAACTCTCAGCTCACGTGGTGTATACATTCGACCGTTCGTGATGGTCGCTCCTCCTTTCATCCCCGAGTGCATTACATCAAAATGTCTAGCACACGGGAATGAAGGAGAAGCGATCCCCGCCACAACAGTCAGGATTCTTCGTCCTCTCATATATATATACATATGGTGGAACGAATCTCCCTCACTGATTCCTCTCTGACATTTGCGACCGTCGGTGATGGTAGCTCCTCCTTTCATTCCCGAGTGCATTACACCAAATTGTCTAGCAAAAGGGAACGAAGGAGAAGCTACCCCCACGACAATGATGACCCACAAGTATAGGGGATCTATCATAGTCCTTTCGATAAGTAAGAGTGTCGAACCCAACGAGGAGCAGAAGGAAATGATAAGCGGTTTTCAGTAAGGTTTTCTCTGCAAGCACTGAAATAGTAGGTGATAGATAGTTTTGTGATAAGATAAATAGTAACGAGCAAAAAGTAAATAAAGTAAATAAAGTGCAGCAAGGTGGCCCAATCCTTTATGTAGCAAAGGATAAGCCTGGACAAATTCTAATAATGAAAAAGGAGCTCCCGAGGACACATTGGGAATTATCGTCAGGCTAGTTTTCATCACGTTCATAAGATTCGCGTTCGGTACTTTGATAATTTGATATGTGGGTGGACCGACACTTGGGTACTGTCCTAACTTGGAAAAGCATCCCACTTATGATTAACCCCTATTGCAAGCATCCACAACTACAAAAAGGAGTATTAAGGTAAACCTAACCACAACATTAAACATATGGGTCCATATCAGCCCCTAACGAAGCAACGCATAAACTAGGGTTTAAGCTTCTATCACTCTAGCAACCCATCATCTACTTATTACTTCCCTATGCCTTCCTCTAGGCCCAAATAATGGTGAAGTGTCATGTAGTCGACATTCACATAACACCACTAGAGGAAAGACAACATACACCTCATCAAAATATCGAACAAATACCAAATTCACATGACTACTAATAACAAGACTTCACCCATGTCCTCAGGAACAAACGTAACCACTCACAAAGCATATTCATGTTCATAATCAGAGGAGTAATAATATGCATAAAGGATCTGAACATATTATCTTCCACCAAGTAAACCAACTAGCATCAACTACAAGGAGTAATCAACACTACTAGCAACCCACAGGTACCAATTTGTGGTTTTGATACAAGATTGGATACAAGAGATGAACTAGGGTTTTGAGAGGAGATGGTGCTGGTGAAGGTGTTGATGGAGATTGACACCCTCTCGATGAGAGGATCGTTGGTGATAGCGTTGGTGATGATTTTCCTCCCGAGGGAAGTGTCCCCGGCAGAACAGCTCCGCCAGGGCCCTAGATTGATTCCGCCAAGGTTCCGCCTCGTGGCGGCGGAGTTTCGTCCCGTAAGCTTGCCCATGATTTTTTCCAGGGTAAAAGTAATGATATAGCAGAAGATGGACGTCGGAAGCCCACCAAGGGGCCTAGGAGATAGGGGGGGCGCCCTATAGGGGGGGGGGGCACGCCCCCTGTCTCCTGGACAGGGTGTGGGCCCCCTGGCCTATTTCTTTAGCTCAGAAATTCTTATAAATTCCAAAAAGTTGTTTCGTGGAGTTTCAGGACTTTTGGAGCTGTGCAGAATAGGTTTCCAATGTTTGCTCCTTTTCCAGCCAGAATTCCAGCTGCCGGCATTCCCCCTCTTCATATTAAACCTTGTAAAATAAGAGAGAATAGCCATAAGTATTGAGATATAATGTGTAATAACAGCCCATAATGCAATAAATATTGATATAAAAGCATGATGCAAAATGGACGTATCAGACAACAGTCGGGATTCTTCGTCCTCTCATATATGGTGGAGACTCGACGGACTTAAAGTCAACCCGAAATATCGTTTAATTATCTTTCTAAAAAAGGATTTGGCTGGTCTCACCTTCAGGTCGGAGGGGGTCGGTGACGGGGACGATGACGGGGATGATGGAGGGGGCTCCTATATTTCTACGAAAACAAAAGCCCTATAAGCTATCAACTAATCATATGCATACGCCTTGCATAGTGCTCTCCAATTTTAGCATTCAAAGTAGGAGTAGTTTTCCAATTTGAGCATTCAATAAGCAAAATCAAATCGCAAAATAAAGTAGTATTCAATTAGGATGCATTCAGTTATAAGAAAAACTACATCATCTCCATGCGTCCGTACATCATCGAATATTATGACTAATACACCTCGAATACTATCATACATATAGCATCACTAGTACAGCTATAACCGTAGCGTCCGACGGGTATCGGCGCGGGTGGTGGACACCCAAAGAGAAGGAACCATCACAGGATCATAGCTCCTGTGAGATCCCTGAAGAACCTGCCAGGTATTGTCGGACCTGCCCTCCAACGCAACCATGTAGCGACGGACGTGCTCGTCCTCCTCGCTGACACGGTGACGTACCTCCTCCGCGCTGTCCGGAAGCCTCGGCACCGTCACTGGCCCATGCTAAAAATAAACTACTTTTATAGTAAAATAAACTAGTTTTATTAAATCAACTAGTTCAACTACTAAGCACTTACTATAAATAGAATAAAGTAGTACTTACTAAAAATAAACTAGTTTAACTAGTTCAATTATTTTTCTAACTAATTCTATTACACACTTTCTAAGTAGTACTTACTAAAATTTATCGGGGAGGGGGGGGGGGTAAATCGACAATGACGTACACGATAAAATAATAAGAAGAGGAAGAAGAAGAAAAAAAAGAGGAGAAGAAGAAAGGAATAGAGGAGATCGAAGACAAACAAAAGAAAAAAAAGAGGAGAAGATGAAGGAATAGAAGAAGAAAAAATAGAATAATATATTATTCTATTTCTTCTTCTTCTCCTCTATTCCTTCTTCTTCTCCTCTTTTTTTTTCTTCTTTTTCATCTTCTTATTTATTTCTCCTCTTCTTCCTCTCCTCTTCTTCTTATTCTTCTTCTTCTACTACTTCTTCCTCTTCTTATTTTCCTTTTCCTCTCCTTCTTTTTCTTCTAAATATGAACATATACATAAATGAGTTTGATCATACACAATTTTCCTATACATACACAATATGAACATATACATAAATTGACTAAGAAAATTCTATGAACAAAAAAATATCATAAAAATTCTATGAACAAAATTACAACAGAGAAAATCATAAAAATTCTATGAACAAAATTACAACAGAAAAAAATCATAAAAATTCTATGAAAAATTTACATATTCTTTGCATATGAACATACAAACATTTGCATATTCAACAATAATATCACCAAAAAAATCTAAACTACACATCTAAATTAATACAACTAAATTAACTACACATCTAAACTACACATCCAAATTAATACAACTAAATTAATTACAACATCTAAACTACACATAATAGGGGGCGCGGCGGCAGCGGCGGCGGCCATTACATGGAGGAGGAGGAGGGGATCGGGGTGGCGCTCACAGGGTGCGCGGCGACGGCGACGAGGAGGCAGGGCCAAGGCCGGGGCAGGGCGGCAAGGCTGGGCAGGCGGGCGCGGGCGGCGACGGGCGGCCAAGGGCGGGATGGCGTCGGGGCGGCGCGTCGGAGGCAGGGCTGTTGAAGTACAGAAGCTTGCGGTGGCGGAAAAAGTGTTTCGGGTGGCTCTCTGTTGGTTTGGGAATATTTGGGAATTTATAGTGGTGGAATTAGGTCAAACGGACTTGCGTGGGAGTCACGAGCTCAGTGGGCGCCTCTCCAGGGGGCGCACCTGGTGAGCTCGTTGCTCTTTCGTAAGGCTTCTGGGCTCCTCCTGAACCTTCTTTGGTCCCTTCTGGTCAAGAAAAAAATCACCGTAAAGTTTCATCGTGTTTGAACTTCATTTGGTACTGATTTTCTGAAAAGTCAAAAACAAGCCAAAAACAGGAAATGACACTGGGCATGAGGTTAATAGGTTAGTCCCAAAATATGATATAAAATAGCATATAAAGGCATATAAAGCATCCAAGATTGATAATATAATAGCATGAAGCAATAAAAAATTATAGGTACGTTGGTGACGTATCAGTTGTATTTTGAAGAACATATATGTGTCCCGAACTCCATCTTGAAGAATAGTCGTTGTAGAATTTCTTAGCATCCTCAATTATGTCAAACACCATGCCAACATAGGGCGGCAATGGCTGCGATGAAACATCTCCATCATCTGAATCATCTTGCATTGCATTATCAGAATGTAACAAACCCTTTGAATTTTCACCACCACCAAAAGAAAAGATCCCTTGGACATAGCTCTCTTCCCCTTGGTCCCGACTTCCTGCAAAGGAGGCACATGGTTTTTTTAGAAAGAAAAATAGAGAGTCAATTAACATGCATCATTTTTTTAGCCTACATGTGACAGGCCTTCAGCTACACTAGATTACTCACTGTGGGGTTTTTTCTCACAACAACATACACAATCAAATCACATCAGAGGCATTTTCACATGAGTGATTCTTTTCCTTTTTTCATCAATTATGTTGATCAAAAACAAGCAAAAAAACATGGGAGAATGCAACTAAAAATATAGGGGCTCATGTTTCAAAGACACAAGAAGCATACAGGGGATGTGCCTTATTGTACCACACACACAAAACAAAACGAATTTAGCTCTGTTTGTGTACATGAGGTTTCATGTTTCAGAGACAGACATAGTTCATGATTCAGGTACATGAACTCACCCAGCCTTCTTGATGCGATCTGGTAAAGGAGCTTGCGAAACACCAGCAGGGGGGGGGGGGTTTGTGAACCAGGTTGAAACTCCAGCTCGCGGCGGAAGCCACCCAGTGGTGGTTGGAGCTGAGAATGATTGTCGCGGTTGTTCTCAACACAGGACCCCTCGGTCAACTCGATTTGCATCGGATCCAAGCATCTGTCGCGTGATATGGTGCGCCATGGTGTTGCAGAGAGGTGCGCTAGAAGGATTAGTTGCCCCGGACGCCGGCGACAGGTGATTTTGCGGTGGGTGGGGACAGTGGCGCACTGGGCCCAGCTCGTTCGGGACAGGGGCCAGGGGGGATTGTTTTTGCAACAACGTGCTTGTTGCGGGAATTAAGGAGGGGTCATGCGTGACGTGGATGGTACATTTGGCAGTTGTTAGCGCGGCGATCCAACGGCCATCATGGATGATTTTAACTCATTCGTCGGCCAACATGTAGCGCGGCCCAATTAGGCGTTTTCCAAAGGGGAAAACTTGGGAACAACCAACTGATCTAGCACCGGACGTTCGCCACCTCCTGCGCGTGGCGCGTGTCCCGTGCCACTAGTAGAAAAAGGGCCTATTGTCCCGGTTCGTAAGGCCCTTCTGTCCCGGTTTTTGAACCGGGACTAAAGGGTCGTTACTAATGCCCTAAGCCTTTAGTCCCGGTTCTTACACAAACCGAGACAGATGGGCCTCCACGTGGCCGGTGCAGCGAGCCCAGAAGTAGGGCCTTAGTTCCGGTTGGTGGCACCAACCAGGACCAATAGGCATCCACGCGTCAACAGGTGGCAGGAGCTGAGGTTTTTGTTTTTTTTTCTGAAAGGGGGTGGTTTAGGGGGTAATTAGGGTGTGTAAGCTAGCTAACAGAGAGAAGTGTCCTCTCTTATTTCAGTGCTTGGTTTACCAACGCTACTGCTATGCCAAAACATGGCTTAGATTAAAGTGAAGGCAACATGTGGTGCATGTCGAAAGTAATATTAATCCTAACTTGATCAAGTTTGGATTAGTGCTACTTCCGACATGCACGACATGCTTGTTGCCTTCACTTCATTCCAATCCATGTTCATTTCACCCACTGATATATAATATGTATTCATGCCGCATCATGCATCATCATAATAACAAGTCCTACTAATCATCACCATACAACTTCTACTCGTTATTAATAACAATTCATACGATCATCATCCTCATAGTCATCGAACCAACCCTACTTAATTGTTCTAGGCACATGATCATCGATTAGGTAGGACCTAAATACCCTCTTTAAGGTAAAATAGCATAAAACAATATAGACCCTGACTCTCCATTATGAAGAATGGAGATCATCATGTCTCCAATTCTTGCGCTTCGCTTCCTTTTGCTTCCAAGAACCTCCTTACGACTGTCCATACATTTTTTCCATTCCTTGATTTTCATGTCTCCACTTCTTTAGAAATCCGGTATGGACAGTTCAGATTCGTAGGATGACCTGGACGTATGTTCAACACATCAAGGCGACCACTCTGATACATTAGATGAGGCACACAATCCTTTGGGATAATCTATAGAAAAACATAGTAATAACTTCATAGTTAGCAATGATGTACTAGTTTTAGAAGTATGCAAAAGATGCACGGATGTCGTAATAATAAAAAATCTTACCAGGGCATCTCCATAGTAGTTACCGTAGTTCAACACGTGCACTAGTGGCACGTATTGACCATAATGTGGATGAGTTTTACTATAGATATTGTAATTCTCAAGATCAGTACAAAATCCGACCAGATGAGTTTTCTCCTTATAAGTTAACTCAGAGCCATCGGTGTAGTAGGTTCTGTCTACCATGTTCCGCACATTGTTTAACAATCAAAATAAGCTATCAATGGAAATAAGCTGTCAACTATTTTGAAATGAACAATATAAATTAGCTAATAACTATGTTTGAGAAACTCACATAGCGGTAGAATTGGAGGCGTATCAACAAGGACCCAAATGTCCATATTGTCTTGCTCGATGTCAGGATCACCAAGATCCATGGTGACAAGCATACCCTCATCAAAACCATACATCTTGCAAAATGCTTCCCAATTTTGCAACCAAAATGGGTTACGCTCTCAGAATTATACAGATTTACTTCAAATCTATATCATGATGGGTCCTTAGGTGAATTTTCTTTGTTTCCATACTTTCATGGTCTACAAAACCCATCCTCTCCAAGACGTAGCATCTTGCATGGCATGGGATAAGCTAGTCGAATTGTAAAAGATGAAAAGTACACGTTGAAATAGTTGAAGTCGTGCTTAATTACAAAAAAAATAACACTTGTCGTCGTTGTGTACCGTTTCAACATCGAAGGTCTCCTCCAGGTTAGTGCTGAAGCGTCGATCTTCGTCCAGGTGAGGCCTGTCGCACAGACCTCGGTCGTCGTGGCACCAGTGGCACTCCCCCAGGAGACTTTCGTCGTCCGAGTACAACATTTCCTATGTTCATAATTCAAATATTAAACGTCTACAATTAAATATATGTACTAAAAAACCTAAGTTAGATCATTATTATTCATCACGGGTTGACTATCGTCCTGTCGAGTCTTTTCTTGAAAACTCTCAGCTCACGTGGTGTATACATTCGACCGTTCGTGATGGTCGCTCCTCCTTTCATCCCCGAGTGCATTACATCAAAATGTCTAGCACACGGGAATGAAGGAGAAGCGATCTCGCCACAACAGTCAGGATTCTTCGTCCTCTCATATATATATACATATGGTGGAACGAATCTCCCTCACTGATTCCTCTCTGACATTTGCGACCGTCGGTGATGGTAGCTCCTCCTTTCATTCCCGAGTGCATTACACCAAATTGTCTAGCAAAAGGGAACGAAGGAGAAGCTACCCCCACGACAATGATGACCCACAAGTATAGGGGATCTATCGTAGTCCTTTCGATAAGTAAGAGTGTCGAACCCAACGAGGAGCAGAAGGAAATGATAAGCGGTTTTCAGTAAGGTTTTCTCTGCAAGCACTGAAATAGTAGGTGATAGATAGTTTTGTGATAAGATAAATAGTAACGAGCAAAAAGTAAATAAAGTAAATAAAGTGCAGCAAGGTGGCCCAATCCTTTATGTAGCAAAGGATAAGCCTGGACAAATTCTAATAATGAAAAAGGAGCTCCCGAGGACACATTGGGAATTATCGTCAGGCTAGTTTTCATCACGTTCATAAGATTCGCGTTAGGTACTTTGATAATTTGATATGTGGGTGGACCGACACTTGGGTACTGTCCTAACTTGGACAAGCATCCCACTTATGATTAACCCCTATTGCAAGCATCCACAACTACAAAAAGGAGTATTAAGGTAAACCTAACCACAACATTAAACATATGGGTCCATATCAGCCCCTAACGAAGCAACGCATAAACTAGGGTTTAAGCTTCTATCACTCTAGCAACCCATCATCTACTTATTACTTCCCTATGCCTTCCTCTAGGCCCAAATAATGGTGAAGTGTCATGTAGTCGACATTCACATAACACCACTAGAGGAAAGACAACATACACCTCATCAAAATATCGAACAAATACCAAATTCACATGACTACTAATAACAAGACTTCACCCATGTCCTCAGGAACAAACGTAACCACTCACAAAGCATATTCATGTTCATAATCAGAGGAGTAATAATATGCATAAAGGATCTGAACATATTATCTTCCACCAAGTAAACCAACTAGCATCAACTACAAGGAGTAATCAACACTACTAGCAACCCACAGGTACCAATTTGTGGTTTTGATACAAGATTGGATACAAGAGATGAACTAGGGTTTTGAGAGGAGATGGTGCTGGTGAAGGTGTTGATGGAGATTGACCCCCTCTCGATGAGAGGATCGTTGGTGATGACGTTGGTGATGATTTTCCCCCTCCCGGAGGGAAGTGTCCCCGGCAGAACAGCTCCGCCAGGGCCCTAGATTGATTCCGCCAAGGTTCCGCCTCGTGGCGGCGGAGTTTCGTCCCGTAAGCTTGCCCATGATTTTTTCCAGGGTAAAAGTAATGATATAGCAGAAGATGGACGTGGAAGCCCACCAAGGGGCCTAGGAGATAGGGCGCCCTATAGGGGGCACGCCCCCTGTCTCCTGGACAGGGTGTGGGCCCCCTGGCCTATTTCTTTAGCTCAGAAATTCTTATAAATTCCAAGAAGTTGTTTCGTGGAGTTTCAGGACTTTTGGAGCTATGCAGAATAGGTTTCCAATGTTTGCTCCTTTTCCAGCCAGAATTCCAGCTGCCGGCATTCCCCCTCTTCATATTAAACCTTGTAAAATAAGAGAGAATAGCCATAAGTATTGAGATATAATGTGTAATAACAGCCCATAATGCAATAAATATTGATATAAAAGCATGATGCAAAATGGACGTATCAGACAACAGTCGGGATTCTTCGTCCTCTCATATATGGTGGAGACTCGACGGACTTAAAGTCAACCCGAAATATCGTTTAATTATCTTTCTAAAAAAGGATTTGGCTGGTCTCACCTTCAGGTCGGAGGGGGTCGGTGACGGGGACGATGACGGGGATGATGGAGGGGGCTCCTATATTTCTACGAAAACAAAAGCCCTATAAGCTATCAACTAATCATATGCATACGCCTTGCATAGTGCTCTCCAATTTTAGCATTCAAAGTAGGAGTAGTTTTCCAATTTGAGCATTCAATAAGCAAAATCAAATCGCAAAATAAAGTAGTATTCAATTAGGATGCATTCAATTATAAGAAAAACTACATCATCTCCATGCGTCCGTACATCATCGAATATTATCACTAATACACCTCGAATACTATCATACATATAGCATCACTAGTACAGCTATAACCGTAGCGTCCGACGGGTATCGGCGCGGGTGGTGGACACCCAAAGAGAAGGAACCATCACAGGATCATAGCTCCTGTGAGATCCCTGAAGAACCTGCCAGGTATTGTCGGACCTGCCCTCCAACGCAACCATGTAGCGACGGACGTGCTCGTCCTCCTCGCTGACACGGTGACGTACCACCTCCGCGGTGTCCGGAAGCCTCGGCACCGTCACTGGCCCATTGTAAAAATAAACTACTATTATAGTAAAATAAACTAGTTTTATTAAATCAACTAGTTCAACTACTAAGCACTTACTATAAATAGAATAAAGTAGTACTTACTAAAAATAAACTAGTTTAACTAGTTCAATTATTTTTCTAACTAATTCTATTACACACTTTCCAAGTAGTACTTACTAAAATTTATCAGGGAGGGGGGGGGGGTATATCGACAATGACGTACCCGATAAAATAATAAGAAGAGGAAGAAGAAGAAAAAAAGAGGAGAAGAAGAAAGGAATAGAGGAGATCGAAGACAAACAAAAGAAAAAAAAGAGGAGAAGATGAAGGAATAGAAGAGAAGAAGAAAAAATAGAATAATATATTATTCTATTTCTTCTTCTTCTCCTCTATTCCTTCTTCTGCTCCTCTTTTTTTCTTCTTCTTTTTCATCTTCTTATTTATTTCTCCTCTTCTTCCTCTCCTCTTCTTCTTATTCTTCTTCTTCTACTACTTCTTCCTCTTCTTATTTTCCTTTTTTCTCTCCTTCTTTTTCTTCTAAATATGAACATATACATAAATGAGTTTGATCATACACAATTTTCCTATACATACACAATATGAACATATACATAAATCGACAAAGAAAATTCTATGAACAAAAAAATCATAAAAATTCTATGAACAAAATTACAACAGAAAAAAATCATAAAAATTCTATGAACAAAATTACAACAGAAAAAAAATCATAAAATTTTATGAAAAAATTAACATATTCTTTGCATATGAACATACAAACATTTGCATATTCAACAATAATATCACCAAAAAAATCTAAACTACACATCTAAATTAATAGAACTAAATTAACTACACATCTAAACTACACATCCAAATTAATACAACTAAATTACAACATCTAAACTACACATAAAAGGCGGCGGCAAGCATGGCGGCCATTACATGGAGGAGGAGGAGGGATCGGGGTGGCGCTCACAGGGGTGCGCAGCGGCGACAGGAGGAGGCAGGGCGGCGTCGGGGCAGGCGTCGGGCGGGCAGGCGGCGTGACGGCGTCGGGCGAGGCGGGATGGCGTCGGGGCGGCGCGTCGGAGGCAGGGCGACGACGGCGACGACGAGGCAGATGAGCAGTCTGGCGACGTCGCGGTGGGATAATGAGGAGTTGAACGAAAAATTCACAAGTCCTGGTTATATAGACGAGGCATTGGTCCCGGCTCGTGGCACAAACCAGGACCAATGCCCTCCTTTAGTCCCGGTTGGTGCCACCAGCCTGTACCAAAGGCCTCTGCTTCCCGCCCTTTGGGCTGCTGAAAAAAGAGACCTTTGGTCCCGGCTGGTGGCACCAACCGGGACTAAAGGAGGGCATTTGTCCCGGTTGGTTTTATGAACCGGTACCAATGCCACCATTCAGTCCCGGTTGGTGGCACCAACCGAAACCAAAGGCCTCGTGCTGCCCGTGCCCAAATGTTTAGTCCCACCTCGCTAGCTGAGAGGGGCGCGCATTGGTTTATAAGCCCCACTGCCGCACCCCTCTCGAGCTCCTCTCCATTACAGGCTTACGGGCCTAATTGTCATTGCGATGCCTGATGGGCCTACTGGGTTTCTAGTCGTATTCAGGCCGTGGTGGCCTAGTAGGTGGCATATTTTTTATTTTTTCCCTGTTTTTTGTTTTCTTTTTTGCTTTATTTATATTGTTTTGTTTCTACTTACAACAAAAAACTTATTTATTTTATTTTGTTTCTAATTACTTATATATTTTACTTTATGATAATTATTTTTGCTACTAAAGTTTCTAACAAAAAAAGTTCTTTACGAAAATTCTTTTTGCTTTTAATGATTTTGAAAAGAAAATACTTCGATAATTTTAGTTCCGTCAATTTTATATAATTTTAGTTTCAATAATACTAGAGGTTGCTTATAATGTTTTGAACAGAAAATACTTTGATAGTTTTAGTTTCATAAGTTTGTAACAAAAAAGTTCTTTATGAAAATTCTTTTTTCTTTTAATGATTTTAAACAGAAAGTACTTTGATAATTTTAGTTGCATCAATTTTATATAATTTTGGTTAGTTTCAATACTACTAGAGGTTTATCTTCAGTGTTCAAAATGCACCATTCAAAGCCACATCATCAATTTTCAACCCTTTCTGACTTCATTTGTTATTTTTCATGCATTTAGTGATTATTTTGAGCTATAAGACCCTGAAATTGAAAAGCATTTCAAATGAACTCTGAAAAGGTTGAAAGTTGGCATGGTATCATCATTTCATCCACATAGCATGTGCAAGAAAGTTGAGAGGGTTACGGCAAAAGCTGGATGCACTTCGTGTACAAAACGGACAATCTCTTTTGAAGTATCAGGATTTCATACGGAAACTCGTCTATTACAAAGGGATTTCATTTTTTTAAAACTTATTTGAATGACTTTTTGTGTGTTCAAAATGCACCATTCAAAGCCACATCATCAATTTTCAACCCTTTCTGACTTCTTTTGTTATTTTTCATGCATTTACTGATTATTTTGAGCTATAAGACCCTGAAATTGAAAAGCATTTCAAATGAACTCTGAAAAGGTTGAAAGTTGGCATGGTATCATCATTTCATCCACGTAGCATGCACAAGAAAGCTGAGAGGGTTACGGCAAAACCTGGATGCACTTCGTGTACAAAACGGACAATCTCTTTCGAAGTATCAGGATTTCTTATGGAAACTCATCTGTTACAACAGGCATTTCAAATGAACTAGGAAAAGGTTGAAAGTTGGCATGGTATCATCATTAGTTGTGGAGAGAAAGTCTTCACTTTTTATTCGCTTGTGTCCTTCCCTTATTGCGCCATAACCATGGATAATCTTCATCATTTATCAGGATGCTTGGGTCAGCCTTGACTTTGAAGGGAGGAATTTCATGAAACTTTTCATAATCTTCGGACATGTATGTCTTGCCCTCCACTCCCACGATGTCCCTTTTTCCTGAAAGAACTATGTGGCGCTTTGGCTCATCGTATGATGTATTAGCTTCCTTTTCTTTTCTTTTTCTCGGTTTGGTAGACATGTCCTTCACATAGATAACCTGTGCCACATTATTGGCTAGGACGAACGGTTCGTCAGTGTACCCAAGATTGTTCAGATCCACTGTTGTCATTCCGTACTATGGGTCTACCTGTACCCCGCCTCCTGACAGATTGACCCATTTGCACTTAAACAAAGGGACCTTAAAATCATGTCCGTAGTCAAGTTCCCATATGTCCACTATGTAACCATAATATGTGTCCTTTCCCCTCTCGGTTGCTGTATCAAAGCGGACACCGTTGTTTTGGTTGGTGCTGTTTTGATCTTGGGCGATCATGTAAAATGTATTCCCATTTATCTCGTATCCTTTGTAAGTCAATACAAACGAAGATGGTCCCTTGGACAGAGAGTACAGCTCATCACAAACAGTGTTGTCACCTCTGAGACGTGTTTCCAACCAACTGCTGAAAGTCCTGATGTGTTCACATGTAATCCACTCGTCGCACTACTCCGGGTGTTTGGAGCGCAGACTGTTCTTGTGTTCATCGACATATGGGGTCACCAAGGTAGAGTTCTGTAGAACTGTGTAGTGTGGTTGAGACCAGGAATATCCGTCCCTGCATATTATTGAGTCCCCTCCAAGCGTTCCTTTTCCAGTCAGTCTCCCCTCATACTGCGATTTAGGGAGACCAATCTTCTTAAGGCCAGGAATGAAGTCAACACAAAACCCAATGACATCCTCTGTTTGATGGCCCATGGAGATGCTTCCTTCTGGCCTAGCGCATTTACTGACATATTTCTTTAGGACTCCCATGAACCTCTCAAAGGGGTACATATTGTGTAGAAATACGAGGCCCAGAATGACAATCTCGTCAACTAGATGAACTAGGACGTGCGTCATGATACTAAAGAAGGATGGTGGGAACACCAGCTCGAAACTGACAAGACATTGCACCACATCACTCCTTAGCCTTGGTATGATTTCTGGATCGATCACCTTCTGAGAGATTGCATTGAGGAATGCACATAACTTCACAATGGCTAATCGGACGTTTTCGGTGAAAGCCCCTCAATGCAAGCGGAAGCAGTTGCGTCATAATCACGTGGCAGTTATGAGACTTTAGGTTCTGGAACTTTTCTCTGGCATATTTATTATTCCCTTTATATTCGACGAGAAGCCGGTCGAGACCTTCATACTAAGCAGGCATTCAAAGAAGATTTCCTTCTCTTCTTTGGTAAGAGCATAGCTGGCAGGACCTTCATACTTCTTTGGAGGCATGCCGTCTTTTTCGTGCAAACATTGCAGGTCCTCCCGTGCCTCAGCTGTATCTTTTGTCTTCCCATACACGCCCAAGAATCCTAGTAGGTTCATGCAAAGGTTCTTCGTCACGTGCATCACGTCGATCGAAGAGTGAACCTCTAGGTCTTTCCAGTAGGTTAGGTCCCAAAATATAGATTTCTTCTTCCACATGGGTGCGCGTCCCTCAGCGTCATTCAGAACAGCTAGTCCGCCAGGACCCTTTTCGAAGATTACGTGTAAATCATTGACCATAGCAAGTACGTGATCACCCGTACGCATGGCGGGCTTTTTCTGGTGATCTGCCTTGCCTTTGAAATGCTTGCCTTTCTTTCGACATTGATGGTTGGTCAGAAGAAATCAACGATGGCCCGGGTACACATTCTTCCTGCATTTGTCCAGGTATATACTTTCGGTGTCAGCTAAATAGTGCGTGCATGCGTGGTATCCCTTGTTTGTCTGTCCTGAAAGGTTACTGAGAGCGGGCCAATCGTTGATGGTTACAAACAGCAACGCGTGTAGGTTAAATTCCTCCTGTTTGTGCTCATCCCACGTACGTACACTGTTTCCGTTCCACAGCTGTAAAAGTTCTTCACATAATGGCCTTAGGTACACATCAATGTCGTTGCCGGGTTGCTTAGGGCCTTGGATGAGAACTGGCATCATAATGAACTTCCGCTTCATGCACATCCAAGGAGGAAGGTTATACATACATAGAGTCACGGGCCAGGTGCTGTGATTGCTGCTCTACTCCCCGAAAGGATTAATCCATCCGTGCTTGATGACCCACAAGTATAGGGGATCTATCGTAGTCCTTTGGTTAAGTAAGAGTGTCAAACCCAACAAGGAGCAGAAGGAAATGATAAGCGGTTTTCAGCAACGTATTCTCTGCAAGTACTGAAATAAGTGGTAACAGATAGTCTTGTGATAGGATAATTTGTAACGAGCAACAAGTAACAAAAGTAAATAAAGTGCAGCAAGGTGGCCCAATCCTTTTTGTAGCAAAGGACAAGCCTGGACAAACTCTTATAATAGGAAAAGCGCTCCCGAGGACACATGGGAATATCGTCAAGCTAGTTTTCATCACGTTCATATGATTCGCGTTCGGTACTTTGTTAATTTGATATGTGGGTGGACCGGTGCTCGGGTGCGGTTCTTACTTCAACAAACATCCCACTTATGATTAACCTCTATTGCAAGCATCCGCAACTACAACAAAAGTATTAAGGTAAACCTAACCATAGCATGAAACATATGGATCCAAATCAGCCCCTTACGAAGCAACGCATAAACTAGGGTTTAAGCTTCTGTCACTCTAGCAACCCATCATCTACTTATTACTTCCCAATGCCTTACTCTAGGCCCAAATAATGGTGAAGTGTTATGTAGTCGACGTTCACATAACACCACTAGAGGATAGACAACATACATCTCATCAAAATATCGAACGAATACCAAATTCACATTAGCAAGACTTCTCCCATGTCCTCAATAACAAACGTAACTACACAGAAAGCATATTCATGTTCATAATCAGAGTGGTATTAATATGCATATAGGATCTGAACATATGATCTTCCACCAAATAAACCAACTAGCATCAACTACAAGGAGTAATCAACAGTACTAGCAACCTACTAGTACCAATCCCGGACTTGGAGACAAGAATTGGATACAAGAGATGAACTAGGGTTTTGAGAGGAGATGGTGCTGGTGAAGATGTTGATGGAGATTGCCCTCTCCCGATGAGAGGAGCGTTGGTGATGACGTTGGCGATGATTTCCCCCTCCCGGAGGGAAGTGTCCCCGGCAGAACAGCTCTGCGGAGCCCTAGATTGGTTCCGCCAAGGTTCCGCCTCGTGGCGGCGGAGTTTCGTCCCGAAAGGTTGCTTCTGATTTTTTTCTCGACGAAAGACCTCATATAGCAGAAGATGGGCATCGGAGGGCCACCAGGGGGCCCATGATGTAGGGGGGCACGCCCCTACCCTCGTGGACAGGGTGTGGGCCCCCTGGCCTTCATCTTTGGCGAGAATTTTTTATTATTTATTATAAGATATTCCGTGGAGTTTCAGGACTTTTGGAGTTGTGCAGAATAGGTCTCTAATATTTGCTCCTTTTCTAGCCCAGAATTCGAGCTGCCGGCATTCTCCCTCCTTATGTAAACCTTGTAAAATAAGAGAGAATAGGCATAAGTATTGTGACATAACGTGTAATAACAGCCCATAATGCCATAAATATTGATATAAAAGCATGATGCAAAATGGCGTATCAGTGCTTAAACAAAACCATACGTTCCTTGGGTCATGTGCAAACTCAGCCCAGTACTCTCTCTCGATTTTTCTCCACTGTGGCCCGTCAGCGGGTGCTCTCAACTTCCCGTATTTCTTACGGTCCTCAGTGTGCCATCGCATCAACTTGGCATGCTCTTTGTTTCTGAAAAGTCGTTTCAACCATGGTATTATAGGAGCATACCACATCACCTTCGCAGGAACCCTCTTCCTGCGGGGCTCGCCGTCAACATCACCAGGGTCATCTTGTCTGATCTTATACCGCAATGCACCGCATATTGGGCATGCGTTCAAATCCTCGTACGCACCACGGTAGAGGATGCAGTCATTAGGGCATGCATGTATCTTCTGCACCTCCAATCCTAGAGGGCATACGACCTTCTTTGCTGCATACCTACTTGTAAGTGCATCTAGTGCCACCCCTAGTTGATTTTGGAGTATTGACGACAAACCTGGTTGAGTGACTAATGTGTTTGTGAGAATTTCAGGATAACACAGGTAGTAGTCCCTCATTGATTCGGTTTACCTACCGGAGATGACCCCTAAAAATGTATGAAGACATTGAAGACAATGGTGGTATGTGAAGATATTCACATGAAGACTATGACAATAGGAGACGTGACGTGAAGACTATGGAGCGCGAAGACTTAGTTGTTTCGTTGTTTCCTTTTCTTCTTTGTTGAATCATAGGAACCACCGTACTGTTAAGTGGGGTCCCAGTGAACAAAGTCAGAGTGACTGAAGTGATGCTCAACAAAATCCTATGTCTTCGAGCGAAGACAATGAGAGCAAATCTTATCGAGAGTTGGATGAGTCAGCTTTACTTGTAGCCCAAGTCAAGCTCCCGCGTGTGTTTGAAATCTGACCGTTGGTACACGTGTCAGTTCCTTAGTGACCCAGGGTCATTTCGGACAAATTAGGTCGGGTTGCCTAGTGGCTATAAATAGCCCACCCCCTACACCATAGATTGGTGGTTGTTCAGAGTTAGTGCATGACTTTTGTCATTTGAGAGCAACCCACCTCCAAAGCTTCTGAGAGAGAGAAATCCTTTCGAGGACAAAGCCCAAACACCCAGAGCCAAAGAGTGTTAGGCATCACTGAAGTCTTTCTGTCAGCGTGACCTAAAGACTTGTTACACTTCAGGACTGTGAATCGTCCAGCCGGTTAGGCGTCACGTTCTGAGCATCCAAGAGTCATTGTGGATCGCCGGTGAACGAAGTCTGTGAAGGTTTGGAAGTCTACCTTGAAGTTACCAGAGTGATTGGGCAAGGACTGGGTGTCCTTAGCTCAAGGGGAATAAGGTGAAGACACGGTCTTCTGAGTTAAATCTCAGCCTCCCTAACCAGACGTACAGTTGTCACAGCAACTGGAACTGGTCCAACAAATCCTTGTCCTCATCAAGTGACTGGTTCTATCTTCTCCCTCTCTTTATTTACAGTTTGTCTTCGTGAAGTCATTGCCTGCCTGTTATCTGTTTGACTTCACTGTGTGACTTCTATTGTCTTCGTGCTTTCACTTCATTGAATACTTGACAATGGCTTGCCTAGTGTAGTCTACCTTCCTCTGCATGTCAATAGGTTCATTTCTATTGTTTGTCTTTGAAACTCCCATGTTTTGAAGACGTTCATAAAAATCGCCTATTCACCCCCCCCCCCCTAGTCGATAACTAGCACTTTCAACTGGTATCATAGCAAGGTACTCCCTTGTTCTGTGTGATTCGGTTTAACCACCTGGAGTTTTAGCTATGTTGACTGCAGGGATAATCAAAGTCTCTGCTGCGTGCCCCGTCTTTGATGGAACTGAATATCCCTACTGGAAGAATAAGATGCACATGCATCTTGGAGCCATTGATGTCGACCTCTGGTATGTCGTCAAGAATGGTGTTCCCAAGACTCGTGAAGGTGTCACCCCTGCTGATGTCAAGAAGTTCATTCAACTAGATTCTACTGCTAAGAACATCATCTGTGGTCATCTGACCAAAGGACAGTATGGTCGTGTGAGTGCTCTGGAAACGTCGAAGCTAGTCGGGGACTGGCTCTCCAAGGTCAACGAAGGTGTCTCAACCCAGAGAGATCACAGGATCAGTGTTCTTCGCAACCTCTTCAACCGCTTCAAGAGAAACGACAATGAGAATTTCCAGCTCACATTTGATCGCCTCACCGACATCACAAATGAGCTTCGTGCTCTCGGCGCCACTGAGATCACCAAGCATGAAATCGTCAAGACACTCCTGAGATCACTTGACGGCTCGTTCGACACCCTTGCCCTGATGATACAAGAACGCCCTGACTTCAAGACACTCGATCCGTCTGGCATACTTGAGAGGCTCAACACACATGAGTTCCAGCTATCTGAGAAAAGAGACATCTATGGTCCAAACTATGGCCGAACTCGTGCTTTGAAGGCAAAAGTTGTTTCCTCATCTGAAGAAGAATTTGACTACAGTTCTGGTGATCCTGAAGACATTGGAAAGGATCTTGCTATGCTTGTGAAGAAGTTCCAGAAATTCACTAAGAAGAAGGGCTTCAGAAAGTCTTCACGATCCAGCTCTAGAAATGATGAAGCTTCCGCTCATGATTACAAGAAGAGAACATGTCACAAGTGCAAGAAACCTAGACACTACATCTCTGAGTGTCCACAGTGGGACAATGAGAAAAACAAGAAGAAGAAGAGCAAGGAATATGATTCTGATGACAAGAAGAAGAAGAAATACTCATAGTCTTCTTCCAAGTCTTCATCACACAAGAAGAGCTCATCTGGCAAGGCTCGTGCTTTTGTTGGCAAGGAGATGGATTCAGAGGAGGAGTCTGCTTCTGAGGAAGCGGAGGTGGAGTCTGAGGAGGAGTCCGACTCTGGCGTTGCAAGTCTGGCTCTAGCTACAGCCTACGTTGCCAAGTCCATCTTCAACACTGAAGACAATGGCCCCGTCACCAATGCTGATGCTAATGACAAGGACGACTCTGCTCCCACCTACTGCTTCATGGCACGTGGTGCCAAGGTAAAATCACGCGATGCTTACTTTCAAACATCAAGTGAAGATGACTCTGATACGTCTCCAATGTATCTATAGTTTTTTATTGTTCCATGCTATTATATTACCCATTTTGGATGTTTATGGGCTTTATTTTACACATTTATATCATTTTTGTGACTAACCTACTAACCGGAGGCCCAGCCCATATTGCTGTTTTTTTGCCTATTTCAGTATTTCGAAGAAAAGGAATATCAAACGGAGTCCAAACGGAATGAAACCTTCGGGAGCGTGATTTCTGGAACGAACATGATCCGGAGAGCTTGGAGTGCAAGTCAAGAAGCTTCCGAGGACCCCACGAGATAGGACGCCGCCCCCCCTGTAGGGCGTGCCCCCCTGTCTTGTGGGCCCCTTGGGCGGCCACCGACGTACTTCTTCCTCCTATATATACCTACGTACCCTGAAAACATCCAGGGGCACCACGAAACACAATTTCCACCGTCGTAACCTTCTGTGTCCGCGAGATCCCATCTTGGAGCCTTCGCCGGCACTCTGCCGGAGGGGGAATCAACCACAGAGGGCCTCTACATCAACATCCTTGCCCCTACGATGAGTTGTGAGTAGTTTACCACAGACCTACGGGTCCATAGTTATTAGCTAGATGGCTTCTTCTCTCTTTTTGGATCTCAATACAATGTTCTCCCCTCTCTTGTGGAGATCTATTCGATGTAAACTCTTTTATGCGGTGTGTTTGTCGAGATCCGATGAATTGTGGGTTTATGATCAAGTTTATCTATGAATAATATTTGAATCTTCTCTGAATTCTTTTATGTATGATTAAGTTATCTTTGCAAGTCTCTTGAATTATCAGTTTGGTTTGGCCTACTAGATTGGTCTTTCTTGCCATGGGAGAAGTTCTTAGCTTTGGGTTCAATCTTGCGGTGTCCTTACCCAGTGACAGAAAGGGTTGCAAGGCACGTATTGTATTGTTGCCATCGAGGATAACAAGATGGGATTTTTATCATATTGCATGAGTTTACCCTCTACATCATGTCATGTTGCTTAATGCGTTACTCTGTTCTTATGAACTTAATACTCTAGATGCAGGCAGGAGTCGGTCAATGTGTGGATTAATAGTACTAGATGCAGGCAGGAGTCGGTCTACTTGTTATGGACGTGATTCCTATATACATGATCATGCCTACATAATCTCATAACTATGCGCTTTTCTATCAATTGCTCAACAGTAATTTGTTCACCCACCGTAATACTTATGCTATCTTGAGAGAAGCCACTAGTGAAACCTATGGCCCCCGAGTCTATCACTTATCATATTTGCTTCCAATCTACTTTTATTTGTATCTTTACTTTTTGCATCTATATTATAAAATACCAAAAATATATTTATCTTATCATACTATCTTTATTAGATCTCACTTTCGCAAGTGGTCGTGAAGGGATTGACAACCCCTTTATTGCGTTGGTTGCGAGTTCTCAGTTTGTTTGTGTAGGTGTGTGGGACTTTTGAGGAGCCTCCTACTGGATTGATACCTTTGTTCTGAAAACTGAGGGAAATACTTACGCTACACTTGCTGCATCACCCTCTCCTCTTCGAGGAAAACCAACGCAAGCTCAAGACGTAGCAAGAAGGATTTCTGGCGCCGTTGCCGGGGAGGCTTCCACCAAGTCAAGTCAAAACTCGACCTCCCGCCAACGTGCGATTTCTGGTGCCGTTGCCGGGGAGGTCTTCGCTCAAGTCAAGACATACCAAGTACCCATCACAAACCCATCTCCCTCGCATTTACATTATTTGCCATTTGCTTCTCGTTTTCCTCGCCACCACTTCACCCTTGCCATTTCATTTGCCCTCTCTTTCCCAATCTCCTCCTCTCTCTTTTCGCTTGCCCTTTCGTTTGCTCGTTTGGTTGGAATAGACGCTTATTTATTGCTAAACAGAGAACCTAAGATCTATGGATCATCATCCGCTTGCTAATCTTTTTAAGAGATCCAATTATGATGAACACATTGCTAGTGAGTTTTGTGCACTAGATTATCTTTATGAAGTTTTGCTTGAAATTTGTGAATCTGAAAATTGTGATGAAGAAATTTATGAAGAGATTCACGATGGCTCCTTGAATAAAAAGCATGATTGCAATGATTTTACTATAAATTCTCTTGATGTCAATTGTGCTAATAATAAGCAAAACCCTAAGCTTGGGGATGCTAGTTTTGCTATGTCTACCACTTGTTTCCATGATCATGATTGGGGTGATTCTTCTTATGATCTTGAAAATTTATTTAAGCCCCATAATGAATATGAGATTGGTAATAGTGTATGCAATAATATTGAAACTGGGTTTGGAAGAGTGTCAACTTTAGATCCCACATATTTGGAGAATGTTCAATCTTATGATATTTTTGATAAAAGTGGGTTTGGAGAGGTCATGACTTTAGTTAATGATAATCCCACTATTTTGGAAGAGTGTCAACTTTACATGCATGAGGATCGTGTTGAGAATATGTTATGTGATAGCTATTTTGTTGAATTTTCTTATGATCCTACATGTAATTATTATGAGAAAGGAAATTATGGTCGTAGAAGTTTTCATGTTACTAAATTACCTCTCTTCATGTTGAGATTGCTATCATCTCTTTGTTCTTCCTTGCATATGCTAGTTTTTGCTCGCCTTGATAAGTTGTTTGCTTACAAGATGCCTATGAATAGGAAGTATGTTAGACTTAAGTTTGTTTGTCACATGTTTTATGATGCTCTCTTTGTGCTTCAATTCTTGTCTTTCATGTGAGCATCATTGAAATCTTAGTGCCTAGCTAAAAAAGCTTTAAATAAAAGCGCTTGTTGGGAGACAACCCAATATTTTTCCTTGCTGTTACTTAATAAATCATCCATCTACCATCTGTTTAGATGTGTTTTTATCTTTTAACTAGTGTTTGTGCCAAGTTAGACCTATAGGATCTTCTTGGATGATAGTTAGACCTTGCTGTAATTTCCAGAAAATTTTGGTTCACGAAAACAATTGTTAAAAATCACCAGCACGTGATAAAATAGTGATTCCAATTGCTGTTGATCAATAAACAAATTGCCTAGGTCGTCCTATTTTGGCTGAATTTTTTGAGTTCAATTTTGCGTTAGTTACAGATTACTACAGACTATTCTGTTTTTGACAGATTCTGTTTTTCGTGTGTCGTTTGTTTATTTTGATGAATCTATGGCCAATAAAATAGTTTATGAACCATAAATAAGTTCGAATACAGTAGATTTAACACCAAAATAAATAAAGAATGAGTTCATTACAATACCTTATGTGGTGGTTTTGTTTTCTTTCACTAACGGAGCTTATAAGATTTCCTGTTGAGTTTTGTGTTGTGAAGTTTTCAAGTTTTGGGTAAAGCTTTTATGGACCATGGAATAAAGGGTGGTGTCGGTGTAAAAACCGGCGGATCTCGGGTAGGGGGTTCCGAACTGTGCGTCTAGGCGGATGGTAACAGGAGACAAGGGACACGATGTTTTTACCCAGGTTCGGGCCCTCTCGATGGAGGTAAAACCCTACTCCTGCTTGATTAATATTGATGATATGGGTAGTACGAGAGTGGATCTACTACGAGATCAGAGAGGCTAAACCCTAGAAGCTAGCCTATGGTATGATTGTTCTTCGTGCTACGGACTAAAACCCTCCGGTTTATATAGACACCAGATAGGGTTAGGGTTACACAGAGTCGGTTACAATGGTAGGAGATCTACATATCCGTATCGCCAAGCTTGCCTTCCACGCCAAGGAAAGTCCCATCCGGACACGGGACGAAGTCTTCAATCTTGTATCTTCATAGTCCGGCAGTCCGGCCAACGGTGATAGTTTGGCTATCCGGACACCCCCTAATCCAGGACTCCCTCAGTAGCCCCTGAACCAGGCTTCAATGACGACGAATCCGGTGCGCATATTGTCTTCGGCATTGCAAGGCGGGTTCCTCCTCCGAATACTTCATAGAAGATTTTGAACACAAGGATAGTGTCCGGCTCTGCAAAACAAGTTCCACATACCACCGTAGATAGAATAACCTTTGCACAGATCTGATGACGTATTCCGCGGCGTGACATCACACCACGGCCAGGCCTTTATATGAATCGTTTTACTGTTCCACCTCAGCGCGTTTAGCGAGGCGGTTTCCTTGGCACGCCTTATTAGGGCGGAGATCGTGCCCCCTTATTCCAGGATTCCATCAATACGGGCGTGGGTAACCCAGTCGTGCCCGTTGGCACGCCTCCTCCATCGAAGGCGAGTCCCGAACGGTAACGGGGAGGGCTCTTGGTATTCAACCTCTTATAACGAGACCAAGGCCCGCTCATTTCTTTCAATCTCAATCGAATCCGCCCCTCGCCTCGAGTTCCAACACCCAAAGCTCCAGATTTAGGCGCTTCGGACCTTCAACGATGTCCGGGTCCGACCTGCACGGCCGGTGGATGTCTTCCTCCATCACGGAAGAAGATGTGCTAAAGCTGAGAGACGCCAGGTATCTAACCGGTGAAATTTCGCATAGGCTGCCTGCCCAAGGGCAGGTTATTCCCACTCCTGAGCCTGGTGAGAGCGTGGTATTCGTGTCTTACTTCCTTCGGGGTTTAGGCTTCCCGACGGACCCCTTTGTGAGGGGGCTCAAGTTTTATTATGGGCTGGAATTCCATGACTTGGATCCGGAGTCCATCCTCCACATCTCGTCGTTCATTGTCGTATGTGAAGCCTTCCTCCCCATTAGCCCTCACTACGGATTATGGCTCAAGACCGTCAAAGTGGAGCCGAAGATGATCAAGGGGCATCAGGCAGAGTGTGGAGGGGCTGTTATAAGCAAGAATGCGGACGCTCCCTGGCCCGAGGGCTCTTTTCAAGAGGAGCTCAATTTATGGCAACAGGAGTGATTTTATATCACCGCTCCCAGGGGCACCAAATGGGCGGCGCCACCTGCCTTCCGCTCGGGTCCTCCACTGCGGCGGGCGTCATGGGTCAATAAAGGGCTCGACTAGGGACCGTCCAAGGACGTACCTCTGTTGCAGGGCCGTATTCGAGACCTCCGAGAGAGAGAGATCAATCTGGTCGTAGTAGCGCAGGTCATGCTGATTCGTCGCACCTTGCCCTGCAAACGTCGCCCCCTCCTCTTGTGGGAGTTTAATCTGGAGGGACCACGAGCTCTCCAACATTTTATGGGCGTAACGCCCGTGGAGATGTACCAACTGTTCTTCGGATCACAAGCAATGTGTCTGGACTTAACCGAGGACGCAGGTCTGAGCTGCAATCGCCCGGATACTCAAGTAAATAGTCCTGTACCCGGACATGCTATCCGCATATTTATCATACACTTGCCCTTAAAAGAGCTATCCTTTAAACAGGAATGGATAGCAAAAGAAAAACTGATCAGGTGTCCGGCCCCCCTCCCTGAGACCACGCCGGATCCTGTATTAACCAAGATGCTAGAGGCTGTGCCTTTTGAAGAAGGCGAAGGGGGGAACAAGGGAACTAATTCCTTCGTGAAGGAGGCTATCAAGAAAGGGGGGATCGAGAATCCCTCCCTCCAAGGGGAGAAGAGGACCGCTTCTGAAGATCCGGAGACCAAAGCCTCGAAGCGGGGGAAGAAATCTTCACCAGAGGGTCCTGCAGCAAGAGATGCCCCGGCCGCTCTATTTCCCCAAGGAGATCAGCCCTCCAGCGAGCCGTAAGTAAAGAGGGCGTTTTTTTTAAAAGAGAGACATCCCGTTTTATTTCTGAAGGTAACCGAAAGTTTACCTTGTAGTTCGGTACTCAGCCCTTCACAGCAGAGCTCGTCTTCAGGGGATCTTGGTCCGGAGATGATGGAGAGAGAAACGTCTCCGCCTGTCGTAACGTTATGCGAGCTGGACGACCCTGAGGTGTCGTCGCGGAGGGCTTCTCTGAATCCGACGGGGCCAGAAGGCAGCCGTATGTCCCCTCAAAGCCCTCCGTGTCCGACCTTCGAGAAAGCCACCGGACGAGTCCGGCACCAACGGGTGTACGGTCGGAGGAGCTGAAGGATCTGCTCGGGCGAGCGTCTATCTTGGAAGATCACCGTACGTTAATGGGTACGGTGATTGAAAGGATTTCATCCGCTGAGAGCGGATTGCATGAAGCCGTCGTAAGTTTACTGACGGGTTTTGAGGTACGCAAAATGATGTACCTTCTGGCAGTTTTGCATATAAAATGCGCCCTGTATAGATAGTAGCCCTGAGACTTGGTGCGGTGTCAAAAATGACGGCGCGCCGAGGATCATAATCCCAGGTATAATATGTGCTCTTCCTATGTAGGTGGAGAAGCGTCCGGTGGCTAGCCGGGCTGATGAATTTGCCGAACTGAAGCGACAACTTGACGTGGCGGATGCGGACATCACGCTTGTTAATAACCGGCTTGACGAGTCACAAGGTATGCAACTTCTCCGCGGACACCTGGTAAGGGAGCTTGACGCCCATGCCTTACAACATGTATGCTTAATGCAGATGGTGCCGCTGCTATGGAGAGCCTTCGGGCGGAGCTCGCCCGAGCCAAGGAGCAAGCCAGAAAAAGTGATGTGGCTGCCTTAAAGGCGGCCGCAGAGCTAAAAGCCGAACAGGCTGCTCACTGCCGAAGCAAGAAAGAAATGGCCGAGATGGCCGTGAAATTGAAGAATGCTACTGACCGTTGCGAGCTTCTTGAAAAAGAAGATCGAGTGAAACAAGAGGACCTGAAAAAGGCCAGCACCGAGGCCAAGGATACTCGCTCTACGATGAGAGCTATGAAGGAGGAGCTACGTCAGGCCGGAGATATTGCGGCTGGAAAGCCCTTTCTGATGCGGAGGAAATTCACGGATCCTAAGTACGCTCAATTGGACCGACTGTGGGGTGCGGACGATGCTTATCTGGACTTGGCGGCGAAAAGCCGCAGACGCCGAACACTTCCGAGGTCAAAAGGATCACGGAATGGAAGAGCTTTTTTGGTCGCAGTTCCATAGTCCGGAGCGTCCACTTTCATTAACCGATTGTTTGGCCGAATGGGCTGAGCTGAATAGGTTGTCCGGACTTGCCATTAAGGCTGTCGTGACTCATTTGTGGCCGAAAAGGCTCGAGCCGAAGAGTTATTTTGGCTTGGTGCAACAGTTCCTTGGTGCGGTGCCGCATATCGATGCAATGAAGAGGTCATCATGCATAGAGGGTGCGCGGATGCCTCTTGCCCGTGTCAAGACATACTGGGCAGAGATGAAGGCCACCGACGTTGCATCCCAAGATTCGGATGAAGCCAGTACCGCCGAGCACTATTTTGAGGAAGTCCTGCAAGGCGCTCGTTTAATAGAGACGCAGTGCTTGAAGGATATTATGTTTTAATGACATGTATGATTTGTGAAAACAATGTTTCAATATAATATAAGAGCTTTTTATACTTGTGCGTTCAAGTATTAAAACACCTCATGTGCGGCCGTTGATGTATATGTGTATATAACATGAAAGATGGCAGTCTTAGGATTCAGCCCCCACGCACATAGTAATGCGGGGTGTTTGCAAAAGGCGCATTTTCACACTTAATCCAACGTCTTGGTCCTGTAAAGGAGGTGATAGCGGTAGCAAACTAGGCAACCGGACTATAATGCTTTATCACTTTCACTTAGCCATAGGAGTTCGATGGTGGGGCTACTATATAGCCCCTAGGGGCAGCGCGCTCTCCCGAATTCGGGGCGCGTATGTGCTTGACCGAGAAATGTTCCTTCGTTAATGCGGGGGAATTCTAAACATTCCGGTGGGTCATCGAGTGGTTGACCAGTCTCACGCTATATCATGACAGTCAGTTTTCGGCTTTCTCTACTGAGGTGCTCACCTGGCCGAACCGGGGCAAGATCGCAGTAGTTCTCCTGGTGCCGCGTTAGCCAATAGAACGGAACGTAAGGCAGCAAAACACAGGAGCCGGGCAAACCCAACATTTTTCCGAAGACATGATTCGGAGATGATGCATATAAGGCCTAACTCGAGACACCGAACACTCCCTAAGGTATTCGGTCTTTATGAAAACGGGCAGAATAATGCCCTAAGCCCCTGGTGTCCAGGTACGCGCAAAAATTCTGGTGCGGCCGATGCCAAAACGCCAGCCTCCTCCTCGGTTATAGCAAGAAACTGGGGGATGTGTATCAACAAGAGACAGTAAAAAAGGTTTACGCAGGGTCTTAATCTGAAAAGAATCCTTGCAACGGGTCCCTACTGCACGTCTGCGCCTGTGCCTCCGTTGTGCCGTATCCTGGACGGGTGTAGCACGATGTTCATCTGTAAAAGAGAAGAACTTAGTTGAAAAGAAAAAAAAGATCATGCAAAAAATGTACTTTATATTAAATAAACAGATGCAGTTGAAAAGTGAATAAAATTGAGCTTTATTGTCTCTTGTGGTACATGTGTGCAGCCCCTTATGCGGGGTATGCCGCTAGTAGGTGTTTATATGTTTACGCGGACTCGTCTAGCCATGTCTGGGGTTGAATGACCTATTCAAGTGCGTTGATTAAGCGGAGCCGGATTAGTGTGGGGCTGTCAAGGCAGTCTCACGTTCTTCCGTGCTCGAGTAACACTTGATACTCCCTTTTAATGAGATGATGCCGCGTGGACCGGGCATTTTGAGTGTAAGAGATGCATAATGCGGTATTGGGTTAAAGCGGGCGAAAGCTTCACGTCCCAGTAGTGCTTGATAGCTACTTTCGAATGGGGCAATGTGGAAGGTTAACTTTTCATGGCGGAAGTTGTCGGATGAGCCGAACACAACTTCTAGCAGTAGGGAGCCCGTACAATGGGCATATAGGCCTGGCATTACCCCTTTGAAGGAGGTGTTGCTATGGCGAATTTTGGTTGGGTCTATCCCCATTTTGCGGATTATGTCCTGATATAGCAGGTTTAGATCGCTACCTCCGTCCATTAGGACTTGTGTAAACTGGAGTCCGTCGATTATAGGATCTAATATCAAGGCAGTCCATCCTGCATTCCGGATACTTCCGGAATAGTCCTGATGATCGAAGGTGATTGGTTTTGACAACCATCGTTGGGACTCTGCTGGGATAGACCGTGCGGCGCGTGTTTCTATGGGCGCCGCTCTGTTTTTCCCTTTTGTCACTTGAAGTGAGTTCACTATTTTGACTTTTTGTGGGAAATTCTTTTGTTTTCCGGTGCTCTGCTTGTGGGGTTCGTCATCGTCCTTGCTTGGTGTGTCGAGCCCCTTGTGTTCGGCATTGAGTTTGCGGACTGCTTGAAGACCCAACAATCTCTGTGGGTATGCTTTGCGAGCTTCCTGTGAGTCTTGTGGATTTGGCATATTTTGTCCAAGATTTTGTTTAGGTTGGGTAGCTCGTCGTTGTTGTCCTTGAGGGCAGTTTTTATGATTCTGCCAGAGCTTACGAATCCGGCGTTGATCGCCGTGCTCTTCAGGGCTGTTTCCCTTTGTCCGGCGCTGGTCCTTGCTGCGTCGTGGTTTTCCATTTCCATCCCTGACTTCGGATGTACTTGGGTCGCTGGTACTGCATCTTGCCAGCCAACTATCCTCTCCCGCGCATAAGCGGGTCATGAGGCTTGTTAATGCAGCCATTGTTCTCGGCTTCTCCTGGCCGAGGTGTCTGTGAGCCATTCGTCTCGGACGTTGTGTTTGAAAGCTGCTAAGGCCTCGGCGTCCGAACAGTCGACTATTTGGTTCTTTTAGATGAGGAACCTGTTCCAGAATTTGCGGGCTGACTCTCCGGGTTGTTGAGTTATGTGACTTAAATAAATGCGCATCCGGAGGACGGACATAAGTCCCTTGAAAATTTGCCCAAAAGCATCCTCCAGCTCTTCCCAACTTCCAATGGTATTTTTCGGGAGGCTTTTGAGCCAATGCCGGGCTGGCCCTTTGAGCTTGAGGGGTAAGTATTTTATGGCGTGGAGATCATCTCCTCTAGCCATGTGTATGTGGAGGATGTAATCCTCAATCCAGACTCCAGGGTCTGTTGTTCCGTGTATGCCTCTATGTTTACGGGTTTGAATCCCCCTGAGAATTCGTGATCCAGCACCTCATCGGTGAAACACAGGGGGTGTGCGGCACCCCTATATTTGGGTGTGCCGTGATGTTCGGATATTTGGCGTGTTGCATTGCTTGGAAGAGGTTGCTTTCTCGGCCCATAGATGGACCTAACTGGGCCATCCTTTTGATGCGAATCCTTATGCGGATCGCGTGCCGACTTGTGTGCGGCACCGCTTGCCGCTCCATGTTTGCCATGTGGTCGTCTATCCGACCGGGCGGCCTCTTTGTTCTTTGATTGCGGGGGCTCTACGGCCTCCTCATCGAATTCGGGCAGTAATTTGCGCTTCGGGTAGCTCTTTGTTTCTGCGGTGTTGAGTACTTTGCTCCATCTGATTCTGAGTGCATCTTCCGCTGTTTTGAGCATCCGCTTCTGCTTTTTCAGGATACGCGCAGTGGTGACGAGCCTTTTGTGGAGGTTCTTCTGCTCCAACAATTTGTCCGGCGTGAGATCGTCCGGATTATCTTCGCCGGGGACGGGTTGTTTATCCAAGTTGTCCTGTTCGGACGGTTGCTCTATAGTATGTTCGTCGTCCACCGGTTGGCCCTGCTCTATGGCTGGGTCTGTGTGGCTGCCGTCTTTGTCGAGGCGGGACTTGGTGCGGCGTTTACGTTGCCGTTTTTACTGCTTTTCGAGGGATTTATCCTTCATAGTGTCCCGTTGTTCCTTGTCGTCACTTCCTTTACGTGTATCCACCATGTATACATCGTGGGATGAGGTGGCTGTCCAGTACCTATAGGTGCTGGTTCATGGTTGTCTCCTACATCGTCGTCCATACCGTCGATGTCTTCGGAGTCGAAATCGAGCAAGTAGTTTAAGCTTTCGACAGTGGCTACAAAGTGGGTGGAGGGTGGGCGTTGAATTTCTTTGTCGTCCGCATCCCAACCTTCCTGACCCTAGTCCGGCCAGGGCTCTCCTGATAAAGAGAGAGACTTTAGTGAATTCAGGATGTCGCCAAAGGGCGAGTGCAGAACGGTGTCCGCGGCAGTGAACTCCATAACCGTCGCCCAATTGGATTCGATTGGCAGGGGCACGGAGGGTTCGGAGTCCGGAGAGGAGTCCGGCACCTTGGAGTCACTGTCTTCGCAAAGGACCGGGATGGAGTTCGGCTCAATCGCCGTAGAGATCGTAGCCCCCGAGGCGGTGTCCAGCCACTCGTTCTCGATCGGCGGAGTCGGCTCCGAGCTAAGGGTCGGAGCGGACGCTGGTGCGGCCTCCAGGGCACTGTTCGGCAGCAGAGCTAGATCGTGCCTATCGAGACAGTGCGGCGCGCTTGGCTGTGGCTCGAATCCGTCGAAGATCAAGTCTCCGTGGATGTCGGCCGTGTAGTTCAAACTCCCAAATCTGACCTGATGGCCAGGGGCGTAGCTTTCGATCTGCTCCAGATGGCTAAGTGAATTGGCCCGCAGTTCAAAGCCGCCGAATACGAAGATCTGTCCGGGAGAAAAGTCTCACCCTGGACCGCATCTTCCTTGACGATCGTTGGAGCCATCGGGCCTAAGGATGACGACACAGAGGAACTCTCAATGAAAGCACCAATGTCGGTGTCAAAACCGGCGGATCTCGGGTAGGGGGTCCCGAACTGTGCGTCTAGGCAGATGGTAATAGGAGACAAGGGACACGATGTTTTTACCCAGGTTTGGGCCCTCTCGATGGAGGTAAAACCCTACTCCTGCTTGATTAATATTGATGATATGGGTAGTACAAGAGTGGATCTACCACGAGATCAGAGAGGCTAAACCCTAGAAGCTAGTCTATGGTATGATTGTTCTTCGTCCTACGGACGAAAACCCTCCGGTTTATATAGACACCGGATAGGGTTAGGGTTACACAAAGTTGGTTACAATGGTAGGAGATCTACATATCCGTATCGCCAAGCTTGCCTTCCACGCCAAGGAAAGTCCCATCCGGACACGGGATGAAGTCTGCAATCTTGTATCTTCATAGTCCAGGAGTCCGGCCAACGGTGATAGTTCGGCTATCCGGACACCCCCTAATCCAGGACTCCCTCAGGTGGCAAGAGCCTAAGCTTGGGGATGCCCATGGCACCCCAAGATATTCACGAATAGCCAAAAGCCTAAGCTTGGGGATGCCCTGGGAAGGCATCCCCTCTTTAAATCTTCGTTCATTGGTAACTTTACTTGGAGCTATATTTTTATTCACCACATGATATGTGTTTTGCTTGGAGCGTCGTGTATTATATTAGTCTTTGCTTTTTAGTTTACCACAATCATACTTGATGTACACACCTTTTGGGAGAAGCCTATTTGATTAGAATTTGCTATAATACTCTATGTGCTTCACTTATATCTTTTGAGCTTGATAGTTTTTTCTCTAGTGCTTCACTTATATCTTTTAGAGCACGGTGGTGTCTTAATTTTGAAGAAATTTCTAGTCTCTCATGCTTCACTCATATTATTTTGAGAGTCTTTTAGAACAGCATGGTATTTGCTATGGTTATAAAATTGGTCCTAGAATGGTGGGCATCCAAGTTGGGTATAATAAAAACTATCATAGGAAGTGAATTGGATGCTATGATCAATTTGATACTTGATAATTGTTTTGAGATATGGAGGTATATTAAAGTCATGCTAGTTGGGTGATTAAGAATTTAAAGAATGCTTGTGTTGAAGTTAGCAAGTCCTGTAGCATGCACGTATGGTTAAAGTTGTGTAACAAATTTGAAACATGAAGTGTACCTGGCTTGTGCATCCTTATGAGTGGCGGTCGGGGATGAGCGATGGTCTTTTCCTACCAATCTATCTCCCTAGGAGCATGCACGTAGTACTTGGTTTTTGATGACTTCTAAATTTTTGCAATAAGTATATGAGTTCTTTTGACTAATGTTGAGTCCATGGATTATACACACTTTTACCTTTCCGCCTTTGTTAGCCTCTTCGGTACCGTGCATTGCCCTTTATCACCTTGAGAGTTGGTGCAAACTTCGCCGGTGCATACAAACCCCGTGATACGATACGCTCTATCACACATAAACCTCCCTATATCTTCCTCAAAACAGCCAGCATACCTACCTATTATGGCATTTCCATAGCCAATCCGAGATATATTGCCATGCAACTTTCCACCGTTCCGTTCATCATCATCATGACATACTTCACTTTTGTCATATTGCCATTGCATGATCATGTAGTTGACATCGTATTTGTGGCAAAGCCACCATGCATTATTTTTCATACATGTCACTCTTGATTCATTGCACCATCCCGGTACACCGCCGGAGGCATTCATATAGAGTTGTATCTTGTTCTAATTTCGAGTTGTAATTCATATGTTGTAATCAATAGAAGTGTGATGATCATCATTATTAGAGCATTGCCCAAATAAAAAAGAAAAAGAGAAAGAGAAGAAAGGCCAAAAGGGAAAAAAAAGAAAGGCCCAAAAGAAAAAAAGGAAAAAAAAGAAAAAAAGAAAATAAATAAAAAGGGCAATGTTACTATCTCTTTTTCCACACTTGTGCTTCAAAGTAGCACCTTGTTTTTCATGTAATGAGTCTCATATATTGTGCTTCAAAGTAGCACCAGGTTTTTCATATAGTGAGTCTCATAAGTTGTCTTTTTCATACTAGTGGGAATTTTTCATTATAGAACTTGGCTTGTATATTCCTACGATGGGCTTCCTCAAATGCCCTAGGTCTTCGTGAGCAAGCAAGTTGGATGCACACCCACTAGTTTTCTTTTGTTGAGCATTCATTTATAGCTCTAGTGCATCCGTTGCATGGCAATCCCTACTCCTCATGTTGACATCAATTGATGGTCATCTCCATAGCCCGTTAATTATCCTCGTCAATGTGAGACTTTCTCTTTTTTGTCTTCTCCACACAATCCCCATCATCATATTCTATTCCACCCATAGTGTTATATCCATGGCTCACGCTCATGTATTGCGTGAAGGTTGAAAAAGTTTGAGATTATTTAAGTATGAAACAATTGCTTGGCTTGTCATCGGGGGTATAGAAGTTGGGAATATCTTTGTGAGATGAAAATGAAGCATAGCCTAACTATATGATTTTGTAGGGATGAACTTTCTTTTGCCATGTTATTTTGAGAAGACACGATTACTTTGATTAGTATGCTTGAAGTATTACTATTTCTTATGTCAATATGAACTTTTATTTTGAATCATTTGGATCTGAACATTCATGCCACAATAAAGAAAATTACATTATGAATTATGCTAGGTAGCATTCCACATCAAAAATTTCTTTTTTATCATTCACCTACTCGAGGACGAGCAGGAATTAAGCTTGGGGATGATTGATACGTCTCCAACGTATCTATAATTTTTGATTGTTCCATGTTATTATATTACCCCTTTTGGATGTTTAGGGGCTTTATTTTACACATTTATATCATTTTTGGGACTAACCTACTAACCGGAGGCCCAGCCCATATTGCTGTTTTTTTTGCCTATTTCAGTATTTTGAAGAAATGGAATATCAAACAGAGTCCAAACGGAATGAAACCTTCGGGAGCGTGATTTTTGGAACGAACGTGATCTGGAGAGCTTGGAGTGCATGTCAAGAAGCTTCCGAGGACCCCACGAGATAGGAGGAGCCCCCCCCCCCTGTAGGGCGCCCCCCTGTCTCGTGGGCCCCTCGGGCGGCCACCGACGTACTTCTTCCTCCTATATATACCTACGTACCCCGAAAACATCCAGGGGCACCACGAAACACAATTTCCACCGCCGTAACCTTCTGTATCCGCGAGATCCCATCTTGGAGCCTTCGCCGGCACTCTGCTGGAGGGGGAATCAACCATGGAGGGCCTCTACATCAACATCCTTGCCCCTCCGATGAGTTGTGAGTAGTTTACCACAGACCTACGAGTCCATAGTTATTAGCTAGATGGCTTCTTCTCTCTTTTTGGATCTCAATACAATGTTCTCCCCCTCTCTTGTGGAGATCTATTCGTTGTAAACTCTTTTTGCGGTGTGTTTGTCGAGATCCGATGAATTGTGGGTTTATGATCAAGTTTATCTATGAATAATATTTGAATCTTCTCTGAATTCTTTTATGTATGATTAAGTTATCTTTGCAAGTCTCTTCGAATTATCAGTTTGGTTTGGCCTACTAGATTGCTCTTTCTTGCCATGGGAGAAGTGCTTAGCTTTGGGTTCAATCTAGCGGTGTCCTTACCCAGTGACAGTAAGGTTTGCAAGGCACGTATTGTATTGTTGCCATCGAGGATAACAAGATGGGGTTTATATCATATTGCATGAGTTTATCCCACTACATCATGTCATCTTGCTTAATGTGTTACTCTGTTCTTATGAACTTAATACTCTAGATGCAGGCAGGAGTCGGTCGATGTGTGGAGTAATAGTAGTAGATGCAGGCAGGAGTCGGTCTACTTGTTATGGACGTGATGCCTATATACATGATCATGCCTAGATAATCTCATAACTATGTGCTTTTCTATCAATTGCTCGACAGAAACTTGTTCACCCACCGTAATACTTATGCTATCTTGAGAGAAGCCACTAGTGAAACCTATGGCCCCCGAGTCTATCTCTTATCATATTTGCTTCCAATCTACTTTTATTTGCATCTTTACTTTTTGCATCTATGTTATAAAATACCAAAAATATATTTATCTTATCATACTGTCTTTATTAGATCTCACTTTCGCAAGTGGCCGTGAAGGGATTGAAAACCCCTTTATTGCGTTTGTTGCGAGTTCTCAGTTTGTTTGTGTAGGTGCGTGGGACTTTTGAGGAGCCTCCTACTGGATTGATACCTTGGTTCTCAAAACTGAGGGCAATACTTACGCTACACTTGCTGCATCACCCTCTCCTCTTCGAGGAAAACCAACGCAAGCTCAAGATGTAGCAGACTCTGATTGTGAATCCAAACCCAGCTACAGAACACTTGCTAAAATTGCAACTGAACAAAAGAAAGCTATGGAACACACTCAAAAACTGTTAGACAAAAGCGATGACCTGTTGGACACGGAAATGACCCGATCTCAGTCCTTAATTAAAGACATAAAAAATCTTCATGTTAAGTACCAGGAACTTGAAAGTCGTCATGAAACGCTCTCAACCACTCATGAAAAGCTTTCCTATGATTATCTTCAAAGTAAGCAAGAGCTTGAGAAATTGAGAGCAGCTCATGAAGATCTTCAAAAAGAGAATGAGTCACTTCGCGCTCAACAGATCATTCCCGCTCAGGAAGGATTTGAACCACCATGTCTAAAATGCCTTGAGCGTGATAACGCTACTTCTGTTGCTGAATGTTCTACTGCTGCTACTGTTGCAATATCTTCAACTGTTGATGTGGTAACTAACCCCTCTGCTGAGGATGCCACCACCATTGCTGATGAAAATGCTAGGTTGAAGACATTGCTTGAAACAGGGATGTACAAAAGTTTCAAAGGGCATCAGACACTATGTGATGTCCTCAAAAGCATATGGAACCGAAACCCTAGGAAAGAGGGTGTTGGGTTCGAGAGGAAAATGAATGTTGATGGTTCTTACTGGAAGCCTGAGCAGTACCCCAAAACCACATGGGTTGCTGCAAAGGAACCTTCAGTGGATCCAACCACCTTATTTTGCTTCACTTGTGCTAACCCTATTATCATTGATGAATCCTTTGATGCAAACTATAAACGGTTTAAGAATCAGAATGGTGAAGTGTTTGCCAGGTATATTTGTACTAACTGCAGGAACGGACCACCTGTGAAGAAGATCTGGGTTCCCAAAAGTTGTCTTGAGAATCTACCAGTGAATGTCATCATGACACCACCTGGCAAGAAGACAAACCCCAGACCAACGGCTTCGTAGGGTCCAAAGGCTTCATACAAACAGAGGACTCACCTCAGTCACCCTAATGCCAATGTTTTGCAGGGAAATCATACTCAAACTTATGAATATGAGCGAGTATCGTCAAACCGCTATGTTCATAAGACTAAGAACTATTCTGCTTATTCATATGAGTACTATTCACCTCCTGCAAGGCTATTTGCTAGGGCTTCAAAGCCGAAGGTCTCAGATGCTGCACTTAGACTCATTGCTTCTAAGCCACCCCTGAAGATGTGGGTGGCTAAGAAAAATTAACTTTCTTTTGCAGGGAAAGGTCTCCAGCCGGAAATCAAAGGCGTCTGATGCTATTGCTGGGGACCTAAAACAACTTGTTGGGTGCAAGATAAAATGCCCAAATGGTCTCACTATGTATTTTGTTCTTGAATCTCTTGCCAATCATCCTATCAGTCCTAATCTTGATCTGAGATTTGATAATCCTCTTGTGCGTCAAATCTTTATGCTTCACAATACTCTTGGTGAAGCCTATTCCCCTAACTGTACTGTAGGGTATGACACCTCATGCTTCAGAATGGATTATGGACAGCAGATGCACTAATCATATGACTGGTGATCGAAGTCTTCTCATGGACTCAACCTTACGTCCATCTGACAAGAGTCACATCACATTTGCTGACACTGGTAAAAGCAAGGTATTGGGTCTAGGTAGAGTTGCAATCTCAAAGGATACGCACATGAATAAAGTGATGCTTGTTGAATCCCTTGGTTTCAACTTAATGTCTGTCTCAATGCTTTGCGATTTGAACATGATTGTGATATTTGGAAAATATCGTTGCCTTGTTCTAATGGAATCTGACAAGTCTCTAGTCTTTGAAGGATATCGGAAAGATGATCTGTACATGGTAGATTTTTCAGCAGGACCACAGCTTGTCGTATGTCTTCTTACAAAAGCTTCAGAATGGTGGCTCTGGCATCGGAGGCTAGGGCATGCTGGCATGAGGAACTTGCACACTCTCACAAAGAAGAAACACGTCATGGGCATCGACGGCGTCAAGTTCAAGAAGGATCACTTATGCGGTGCCTGCGAAGCTGGAAAGATGACAAGGGCCAAGCATCCCTCGAAGACTATCATGACGACATCTCAACCCTTCGAGCTACTACACATGGACTTATTTGGCCCTACTCACTACTCTACTCTCATGACTACTGCTTGTCTCTATGGCTTCGTCATTGTTGATGATTATTCAAGATATACGTGGGTGCATATAATTATCTACAAGACTGAAGTGCAGGATGTCTTCAGACGCTTCGCAAACCGTGCCATGAACAACTATGGCGTCAAGATCAAGCACATCAGAAGTGACAATGGCACAAAGTTCAAGAACACCGGCCTCGACCTTTACCTGGATACATTAGGCATCACCCATGAGTTCTCCGCTCCATACACTCCTCAGCAAAATGGCATCGTGGAGCACAAGAACAGAACACTCATTGAGATGGCTCGGACGATGCTTGATGAATACAAGAGTCCAAGAAAGTTCTGGCCTGAAGCCATTGATACTGCATGTCACGTTATCAACCGTGTTTATCTTCACAAGCTTCTGAAGAAGACATCCTATGAACTCCTAACTGGTAAGAAGCCAAATGTCAATTACTTCAGAGTATTTGGTGCCAGGTGTTGGATCAAGGATCCACATCACACTTCAAAATTTGCACCGAAAGCACATGAAGGTTTTATGCTTGGTTACGGAAAGGATTCACACTCCTACAGAGTCTTCAACCTCTTTCACTATAAAGTGGTTGAAACTGTGGATGTGCGGTTCGATGAGACTAACGGCTCGCAAAGAGAGCACCTGCCAAATGTGCTAGATGAAGTTCCACCTAGTGAATCCATCAAGCTTATGGGAACTGGAGAAATCATACCGTCTGAAGCACAGCCTGAAGAGGAACTTATCATTTCTGCACCTAACCAACCTGAAGACAATGCTCAGCCTGAAGACAATCCTCCTAATGATGACAATGATCAGCAAGAGCAAAATCTTCGTATAGTTCATCCTCGTGTTGCAAATGAAGTACAGATTGAGAAGATAATTGATAGCATCAATGCGCCTGGTCCACTCACTCGTTCAAGAGCAACACAGCTAGCAAATTTCTGCGAGCACTTTGCATTTGTCTCAATATCTGAACCCAAGAAAGTTGTTGAGGCCTTCATGGAACCTGAATGGATTCAAGCTACGCAAGAAGAGCTTCAACAGTTCAAGCTGAACAATAATGTCAGGAACTTGTCAAGCGTCCTGACCCTCGCAAGCACAACATAATAGGCACAAAATGGATATATCGCAACAAGCAAGATGAGCATGGTCAAGTCGTCAGAAACAAGGCCCGTCTCGTTGCTCAAGGATACCCTCAAATTGAAGGGATTGACTTCGATGAAACATTTGCTCCCGTGGCTAGGCTTGAAGCCATTCGCATACTGCTAGCCTTTTGCAAATCATCACAACATCCTTCTGTATCAAATGGATGTGAAGAGTGCTTTTCTCAACGGTAAGATTGAAGAAGAAGTGTATGTTGCACAACCTCCTGGCTTTGAAGATCCAAAACATCGACATGGTATACAAGCTTAACAATGCCTTTGTATGGCCTCAAACAAGCCCCTCAAGGCTTGGTATGACACACTCAAAGACTTCCTGAAGAGCAAAGGCTTCAAACCTAGTTCCCTGGATCCCACACTCTTCACGAAGACATATGATGGTGAACTGTTTGTTTGCCAAATATATGTGGATGACATTATCTTCGGCTGCACCAACCATAAATACAGTGATGAATTTGGACACATGATGCAATAGCAATATCAGATGTCCATGATGGGTGAGCTAAAGCTCTTCCTTGGTCTTCAAATTCGTCAGCAAAGCAATGGCATCTTCATATCTCAAGAGAAATATCTCAAAGATTTCCTGAAGAAGTTTGGAATGCAAGACTGCAAAGGTTACACGACGCCAATGCCAACCAAGGTTCATCTGGGTCCTGACGCCAATGGTAAAGAGTTCAATCAAAAGGTATACCGCTCCATGATTGGTTCTTTACTTTATTTATTTGCATCTAGGCCAGATATCATGCTTAGTGTTTGCATGTGTGCTCGATTCCAAGCGGCACCACTGGAATCGCATCACTTAGCTGTGAAGCAAATTCTTTGATATTTGGCTTACACCCCAACATTAGGATTATGGTATCCAAAGGTCTCAGAGTTTGATCTAGTTGGATTCTCGGATGCTGATTATGTTGGTGACAAGGTGGATTATGGTACCTTTAACATTTTGCTACAACTAATTTTAGATCAGATAAAGGTTAGATTCACGCGATTAACAAAATACATGTTGATGTAAAAATATAGTGATATACAACAGGTACTTACATTAGCATTGGAGCACGGAGAATTCCCGCAAGATATTTTCCTCGAATACGATCCTAATGGAGGAATTCTTCTATCGTTTAACCTTATTTTCTAAAAGAGAGATGGGTAAGAAACATGTAGAAAATATGATCAGAATGCTATAAAATTTCATGATGCGAGGATACGCACACGCTTCTTAGAATGGAGTTGACATTCTTTTGCTGGACTGGAGCGGACTAGTTCTTTGGCCACTGGAATCTGCTTATTATCAGTGGGACTTCCCCTGTGTTGGAGCAGTATCTATGCAAAATGGAGTTGGTTTATTATCTCCTGGCGTTTGGATCTTTTGCAAAGACCTGGTTTGTAACCCTTCAGATTCTAACATAGCCGTCTTCCCTTGCATGCCTTATATAGAAGAATGGTGATTCAGTTATAAAACATGCTACATCAGAGATGGAAGAGGTACTGAAGAATAGAAAGGCATGCCATATTTACATGTATTCCCTCCATCCGGAAATAAATGGACGGGTCTAGGCGTATTTCAGTTCTAGATACATCCAGTTTTATCCATTTCTGCGACATTTAATCTGGATGGAGGGAGTATGATGTAAGAGCTAGGGATACGACAGGACAACACAGTAAAAAAACATTGAAAAACCCACTGCAGAACCAAAGTATTCAAACCCACTGATATGAGATAGTACACTCATGCAGCTCAGGCTGCAAAGCTACCAGACAGTTTTCCTTACAAAAATCAACATTGTGGCCTTTAATCATACATTTTGCTACAACTAAATTTAGATCAGATAAAGGTTGGATTCACGTCGATTAACAAAATACATGCTGATGTAAAAATATAGTGATATACAACAGGTACTTACATCTACATTGGATCACAGAGAATTCCTGCAAGAATCTTTCCTCATAAACGATACCATTGCAGAAATTCTTCTATCTTAAGCTTATTTTCTAAAAGAGAGATGGGTAAGAAACATGTAGAAGATATGATCAGCATGCTATAAAATTTCATGATGCAAGGATACGCACACGCTTCTTAGAATTGAGTTGACATATTTTTGCTCGACTAGAGCGGAATAGTTCTTTGGCCACTGGAATCTGCTTATTATCAGTAGGAGTTGGGTTTCTCTGTCTTTGGAGCAGTATCTATAAAACTGGAGTCGGTTTGTGATCTCCTGGCGTTTGGATCTTTGCAAAGGCCTTGTTTGTAACCCTTTAGATTCTAACATAGTCGTCTTTCCCTTGCATGCCTTGTATAGAAGAATGGTGCTTTAATTATAAAACATGCATACAGAGAGATGGAATAGGTATCAAGAATAGAAAGGCATGACATATTGACATGTATTCCCTCCATCCGGAAAAAATGGATGGGTCTAGGCGTATTTCAGTTCTAGATACATCCTTTTTATCCATTTTGGCAACATGTAATCCGGACGGAGGGAGTATGGTGTAAGAGCTAGGGATACGACAGGACAACACAGCAAAAAAAACACTAGTTGAATGTAAAACTATATGCTAGCGGAATACGTACAGAAATAACTAAGGAACATACACGTGTATGATTGGGAAAATAAGATGGCATTGCAACAGAGCACTAGAACAGCACTTCAATGTAAAAAAACATGGTATGGCGTATGATGAAGTACATACCGATGAATAACAATGCATAAGATATTGAAGCATGATGTCCAAATTAAGCGAGATGGCATTGCGATAGAGTAGAATGACAAGATTTTGAATTTGAAAACATGTTATCATGAATGGAATAGGTACTTGAAAAACAGGAAGGCATGACATATTTACATGCATGATCAGCATGCTAAGCACATGGCATTGCAACAGAGTAGATACACTCCAGGACATTATATGCATGTTGTACCCATATCACAGGCCAAGTTAGAGCAAGGACCTTGTGGGGTGAAGAGGATTCATCATCTTTCTGCAAGTCTTATGAAGAACTGCCTTTACATGTTCCATCATATTGGGTATCATTGACATCAAGTTTATTGGCCTTTACATTGCTCCGTGAGGTTCTTGTGGATATATCGGTGTGTGCAATTATATCGACATGCATGGAAGACAACTAGTAGTTAGATTTATGTAAATGAGTGCCTGTAGGAGACGACATAAATAGTAGGACTGGGGTTAACTAGCAGCAACAGGTCTCATAAACTAAAGGGAGAACACAGATGAAAGCTACGAAATATGTATCGTTTGTACTCGAGATTAACTAGATGGCACACAAAAGTATTAAAGAACAACATAGGTAATACTAGAAGTGGTATAATACTATAATCACCAGCCTGTGGGATAGCATTGGCTGATGGATGATAACTATGGAATAGCGTTACCTACAGAACAAGTATCTTAGCTGAACTATGGAACATCGTGAACTCCTGAACAAGAACCGTAACAGATCAGCATGAACATACAGTGAAATGTGATGATCTATTTTTCGTTCTTAAATGAATAACAAAGCCATAAATGTTGCACACAAGTAAGATGAGGGTACAACCTATCTGGCTGCCATCCATAGGAGTGAGCATCATGTGCTGACTTGTCGATGGCCCTGCAGTTGTTGTGGCTGTCCATGTCGGGCATGCGCATTCGATGCAGGGAACTATTGAGTGGGGACTGTAGCTCCCTTCTGGTGTATGCTTCCCTTGTTGGAGCAGCTGCGGTGAGTCGGAAGACGGTGTGTCTGAAGATGCAGATAACGCATAATGTTAAGAACGACATATCTCTTTGGTCACACGTCTGTTGACTGAAGACTAAATTGGGGTCACACGATTTTATTTTATTTTCGTACTGTCCGATCTACGCCGGATGGCTTGATGGCCGTCTTGTGCCTCCCGGCTGACACTGTTCGAAATCTTCCCCGAAGAGCCAGCGACCAACAGAAGAGCAGCCTGCCTCCGCCGTCCGTGGCCTCGGCCAAAACCCCGCTCCCCGACCCACTGCACTGCCGTGGTTGCGCCGCCCCCGGCCAGCCCACAAAGACTCCCCGTCATCCAGATCCGGCGGCGACAGTACCTTCAACCCACGCAACTCTAAAAGATAGCCATCTAACACTGCTTCCGCGGTGAACTTGCGGCCCCGCACCCTTACGTTAGACACCAGCCAACCGGCAGCCTAGGAGCTCCGCCACCTTGAGGGGTGTTGCTTCCCATTGGGAATCGATTGGCCTAGAATAAAAATTCAGACAACTGACGCCTAAATAAAGTGATTTCAGATGAGGGTGCGACCTATCTGGTGGCATGGTGAAGTTGGCAGGTCCAGCTGCCGAGTCGGTGAGGGCGGCGCGGTGGAGGTGGCGACCAGCGGCAGGGAAAGAGCGATGTCGCCACGGTCGACGGCTACGCGGAAGCAGCGCCAGGACTCTGGACGGATCCGAAGTTGGAGCCGCTCCGATGCCATGAACAGCGGCGGGGGTGAATGGGCTCTGGTACGGTTCACGCGACGGTCGTCGAGGCAGCACCAGCAGCACGGAGTAAGAGGCACACGGCCCAGTGCACGACGGCAATTGGACAGTGTCTCCGGCATTAGGGAGGAGGGCGGCTGTGAAATTGGTGCGGTGGGGGGCGCCATGGAGGTGGGGCTGAGGTTTCATGCTCAGAGAAGGGAGCTTCCCGGGGAGAAGGTGATTTGGCGCCCACGAGGTATGAATGGGGGCGGCAGGGGGGGGGGGATCGGGAGGGGAGTGGAACCATGTCTTACGGACGCATTTGTCTGAAATGTGAGGGGGAGTTACAGTTCTACCCTTGCCTATAGGCTTCTCGGCCTGGGTCTATGTACTGAGGGTCGGGGATAGTAGAGTAACTTTTCTTCTCCCCAAATAGTGGGCGGGAGCGATTTCGGGTGAGGAGAGCGTGTTTTGAACTATAGTGGGTGCGAGCGATTTCAGGCGAGGAGAGCGTGTTTTGAAATAGTGGGCGCGAGCTATTTCAGACGAGGAGAGCGTGTTTTGCCGACCATGGTTTATAAATTATTCGGCACATGTCATTTCGGCCGAGGAGAAGGCGCGCTTGGATGAAGTTACGAACCTACCCTCGATGTACAACGGGCCAATTGATGCGTGTCCCACATAGGACGGTAATTTCGCGTGTCCCATTTATTTGCTCGGGCGAATTCCACCGAGCAGAGAGGATGTTTAACGGTTCGTTAAAATTTTGGGAGAACGAGCATCCACGTCTACCTTACCAAGTCGATTCGAATCAAATTTTGAAATATTAGCTTGCCACTTCTTTTTTAGATGGAGATATGATGCTCGGGAGTAATGTGTTTTTACATGCTCGTTGCTAGCGATTTACTATATGACAAATAGTTGACCCGCTCAGAAACGCGAATCAAACCCAAAATGAAATATCTCGATTCAATGAACTAGCTCGCTCAAGAGGTCAAAATAGTGAACTAAATCCAAAATTGAACACCTCAATCGAGTAGCATGTTGTACAGTGTTATAGTACTCCATGAACATGTTGAAAGTCAAATTAATGAACTTGTTTGATATATGCATATATCCGTTCATGTGTGGATTGCAGACAACATGTTCTCCAATTTAAATATTTGAATGCAAGTTTATATCGAAACATGGTTTATATCAGTCTTTGATGCATAAAACGCGACCTCTCCCTCTTCCGGACTCCTGCTCTCTCTCTCTCTCTCTCTCTCTCTCTCTCACTCTCTCGCCGACAATCTTCAATTCTGTCGCACGCATCCGACACAAAAACCTTTTTGGTCCCTCTCCCTTTATCTCTCTCTCTCTCTCTCTCTTTGTGTCTGTGTGGGGGGGGTCTTTCTAGTTCGCATTCATATATACACCATCTATAGGTCTCTCTCAAGACACTATGTATGATACTCTAGCTAGTCCAAGCTAGATATCTTGGGTGCACTCATCAGACGCACACAAATTCCTTGGCTCTTTGTGCATAACTCTCTCACGCACCACTATGTCGTCTCGAGCTCTTCCCCCCTCTCTCAAACTCTCCATCCACTGGTCACACATACACATGCATATCTCACTCGCACTCAATAGGCCCATCTAAAACTCTATCTCTCTCCCTCGTTCTCTCTCCATCTCACACGCACACACACACACAATCTCATGCAAAGCTAGCCAAGTATGATGGTCTCTCACTCAATTGTAGGCACACGCAGTCCCCCCCTATATGTATATGACTAGCTAATCTTAGTCTCCATCACAAACATGTGCATGGGCTATCTCGATTTCTCTCGGGGCATCTTTCTATCGCGCACGCACTCCCTCGATCTCCCACCCATATAGTCCCCTCACGATCTTGAGGGGATCACTCTATCACAAACACACCCTCTCTCCTTCCCCATGCGTCCATGCCATCCATGTGTCCCTCTCGACCTTTTTTCCTTGTTGGTCAGACCTCTATTGGACATGTGCTACAGGGGTGTCTCTCTCCGTTGCAAACAATCTCCTCGCCTCGCTTTTCCATCTCGGAGATGCATGTGTGATATGTTCACATAAAAAACACACTCTCTCTCTCTCAAATTTATCGTTTGTTGTCACTTTCTCTTTCACACACATACTCTTTTTGCACACTTACTCATTCTCCTTCACACGCACTTGATCTGTCTCGACTGAGGCACTCTCCTCCATCCATAGCACATAGATTTATTGAAAAGTCAAACATCACAAAGTTTAACCATGTACGTGGAGAAAAAGAATTACATCTAGTACGGCAAACATATACCATTAGATTCACCATGATATGTAGTTTTGTATGATGTATCTTTGGTATTGTAGATATAAATAACATTTGCGTAAACCTGATCAAAGTTTCCAAAGTTTGACTTCTAAAAAAATTACATGCACTGTATTATCAAGTGGATGGAATATCTCTTTCACCCTCTCAGCTATCTGACGCACCACTCAGCCTTATCGGGGCTCCTCAATCTCTCTCAAACTTTATTGGTCAGTTTGGTTCGTGACCTGACACTCATGCCTTGATGGCCGGTATCGCTCGGTGTGGACGTGATATGTAAAATATTTCTGCCTGGCCAGGCTTGTGTGGTGCCAAGCGTTTGGTTCATGCCCGGGCCAGGCAAAGCATCAACGTCCCATCAATCAATCCATGCATCAATTATTTAATGCTAATATCCATCCATGTTGCCGTTAGCCTCGTGGGTCAGACGACTGTGCACGGCCAGCGCTCAAATCGGTCGCTTGGGCGGACTACTTATGTGTCCGGAGCTCAGCCAAAGCTAATTAAAGTGCAAGGAACCCAGCCCAAAGCGGGCTTTCTTTTTCACAGGGTAGCAACCAAACAAGCGTGCATGAAATCCAGCCACAACCCTATGCCACGCAAAAGATGCTCAAGACGCAAGCCAAACTGGCCTTATATCTCCCTGGTTCACACATACACATGTCTCGCTCACGCTATACATATAGACCCATCCAACACTCTCCGCCCTTGTTCTCTCTCCATGTGACACGCACCCCCCTAAGTACCATAATCCCTCACTCCATCATCGGCTCTGTTTGGATCCATGGGTTAGAGTTAGTTTGGGTTAGTTTGGAGTCAACTAACCCAAAAAGATCCAAACAGGAGGGTTAGTTTAGGTTAGATGCATCTAACCCATCCAAGAGGTGCTTATTTGGGTTAGTTCTTCTCGGGACCACTAATAAACACTTTTTTCTCTCGCTCTCCCCGCAGCAGATCCCTCCCCACTTCCTCGAAGCTTCTCGTCCTCTCCCTCCCTCCCTCTCGCACCGCCCGTGAAGGTGCCTCGCCGTATCCGCGCTCCATCTAAACACCTCTTTACTTAGAGTTAGTTCAGGGTTAGTTCAGGGTTAGAATCTAACTCTAACCTCTAACTGAGTTAGAGTATCCAAACAGGGCCATAGGCGCAAGCATTCCCCCTCCTAAGTATGATTATCTCTTACTAGCCATCATGAACACACATATTGTCTCCTTCCATCCATACGTCTATCTCGATATCTTTCGGGGCATCTTCTATTGCGCACACACCTTGTCACTCGATCTCCCACCCATGTAGTCCCATCACGATCTCCAGGGGATCTCTCTATGACAAACATACACCCTCTCCTCCCCATGTCTGCATTTTCTCCGTACGTCTCTCTCGACCTCTCTCCCTTATTTGTCAGACCCCTCTTGGCCACGTGCTAGGGGTCTTCCTCTCTCGGTTCCAAACAACCACACACTATCTCCTCACCTTGCCTCCGTTGTCGAAGATGCATGTGTGATATGTTTGCATAAGACACACACACCTTTTCTCCACTTTCATCGTGTGTTGTCCATGTCTCTTTCACACACGCACACACACTTTTTTCACTCACTCTCTCTCTCTCTCTCTCTCTCTCTCTCTCTCTCTCTCTCGTTAGGGACTCTGTCACGTCCATAAGCATATGGATGTTTTGAAAAGTCAAACCTCAGAAAAGTTTGACTAGGTATATGTGGAGAAAAAATTTACATCTGAACGATCATTAGATTCATCACAACATGTACTTACTTCATACTATCATTTATCTTTGGTATTGCAGATATAATTAATTTATTTATAAACTTGGTCAAAGTTTAAAAAGTTTGACTTAAAAAAATGTTGTAACTACTTTATCGACCGGAGGGAGTAGCTCTCTCTCTCTCTCTCTCTCTCTCTCTCGCTATCTCTCACGGGCCTCCCTCTCACTCGAACTCTCTATCTCGACGGATTATAAGCTCACTGTGTCAGCGTATAGCTCCGTATATTGTTTAGTTGACCGGTCAACCAATCCACATGTTGCGTTGTCAGCTCGTGTTCTGTATCTTGGTGTGCTGGCCCATGTGGCAGTGGGTGAAAATAAGTAAACTAGAGGGCAAACTGCGCAGCGGTATGCACAGAAGGACGCACTCGCGCACACCCAGCACACAACACACACCAGCACACTTGTACACCAGCGTCGCCGCCGGTTGAGATGGACGACGAGGCAGCCAACAAGCGGAGGCCGATCGAGCCAAAACCGCATCCGGCGAGCCTGGATTTCATCAGCAGCCTCCCCGACGACATGCTGCTCATCATCATCGGCCTCCTCCCCACCAAATCTGCCGTGCGGACCACCCTACTCTCCCGGCGGTGGCGCCCCCTCTGGCGCTTCTGTGACGGGGATTGCAAACGCATGGCCGCAGTCTCCAAGATCCTTTCATCGCACCCTGGGCCAGCCAGACGCCTTGACATCCGCATGTTCAGTACCAACTGCAAGGTCCAACCCAAGTTCGATGAGTGGTTCTTAACCCCGCCCTAGATCAGCTCGAGGAGCTCAGCTTTGAAGCTAGACGGTGTCGCTCTTCGCCGCCCACGCTCCGCCTCACGCCAACGCTGCGCGCCCAGCTTCAGCTCCTGCTATCTTCCCCAGATTAATGCCGGGAACGCCCTTCTTCTCCCTCAACTCAAGCAGCTCGACCTCTTCGACGTTGTCATCTCGAAGAAGGCTATGGAGCACCTGCTCCGCAGCTGTACTGCGCTCGAGTACCTTCGTCTTGAGCAGATCCACGGGTTCATTAGCCTCCACATCGCCGATTTAATCTCCGATGGATTTATGTGTCTTGCTGGCCCCGCAACAAGACATCAGTTGGGAAGAGATCACTCCAGCTGTTCCACGGTATGGTCATTGAGAATGCGCCTTTCCTTGAGAGATTGCTTGTATCGGATCTAGAAGGTCCAACAAAATCAGGGTCATTGACGCGCCGAAATTGACAGCGTTGGTGTACTCGTCTGCCAAATTCTCTGAATTCTTTATTGGATCCGTAATCGTTCAGGTACAACACTCATCTTCTTCTTCGTCTTCTTGAAATTCACATTTTTAAATTTCTTCTTGATGTATTTACGACCGTCTTCCAGAAAACGATTCCCACAAGCTTGACCCAATCCATGCGCACAGTGAAGATCTTAGCACTAAAATCTATCGGCCCCAATCTGGATCAAGTTGTTGATTCCTTACATGCTTTCCATGCACGGAGAAGCTACTCATCGAGGTGAAACTTCTTTCCTATTAGTAAACGGTAATCACAACGTAGCTCAATTTTTTTCGTAATTTTCCCAAATTACGATGACAAGTGTAGTGTTCAAAACTACATCTACGCACTGCACCGAAAGAAATGTTTTTAGTATTTTTTCTCACATGATCACCTACATCATTTTTATGTTGTACTATTATAGTAGCCTAGTCTAGTCATAGTGGAAAGTAACTTAGACTACTCCAGTAACTCTATGGTTACCCTAAGGGCAAGTACTACCTCCGTCCTGGTTTACTCTTCCAATTTTGTAGTATCAAAATTTGACCATAGATTTAACCGACAAAATGTTAATGCATGTCACTAAGAACTATATCGTTGGATTCGTATTTGAACATAATTTCAAATGGTGTAATTTTTAGTGACATGCATTGGCATTTTCTTAGGTAAATCTATGGTCAAAACTTTATACCAAATACGAGGTAGTATTCCCTCCGTCCCAAAATTCTGGTCTTACATTTGATTAGATACGAATGTATCTAACACTAAAATGTAACTAGATACATCCGTATTTAGACAAATTTAAGACAAGAATTTTGGGACGGGGGGAGTACAAAAGTGGGCTATGTATGCCAAAACACGTGCCAAATTCACTTGTGATGCATTTGGCATTGATGCCCCTCCATTGCTCACCTGGTGCCCCAATCTGGATCACCTACTTTGCTCTGGTGCCAAATTAACTCACGCAATGAAAAAACACTGCGTGGGAGAGAGAGGACCGAGGCAATAAAAAAACACTTGTTTGGGAGAGTGAGAGGCTGGTGTAGTTGGTTTGATTGATTTTTTTATACATGTGGGTCTGTGTGCACAGCGGTGCCAACTCTCTCACATCGCGAGAGCGGTGCCAAAATCTTTTGATTTGACATCGATGCGTATTATGTGGCATACTTTTGCGAAATATGGCATCGGCCACATAGTGAAAGGCAACAAATGCCCAAGCTCTTCACGTGCTCCTAGTTAAATGAGAGGAAACAGAAAGATAGAGAGAGAGGGAGAGAGAGAGAGTGAGAGAGAGTGAAAAAATATCACTAGCCAGCCAACCCTATCGTATGAGCGAATGATATTCATACCTCTTGATGACACGGCAATCTTATGCAGCCAGCTGCTCTAATATGTTCTCTTCTTTTGCAGATAAAAAAAGACCCGAAAGTGAAAAATGTGCTGCACTATAACAATCTCATCGAATGCCTTGATCTTCATCTTACAGAAATTGATTTGATCGACTACGGAGGCAGCACATCTGAGATTAAATTGGCCAGGTTCTTTGTTCTGGAGGTAAGTGTGCTCAAGGTAATGAGGTTTGGCGTTCTCTGGCGCAACAATGAATGGCGTGCTGATCATCGCAAGAGTCTAAGCCTAAATGACAAAGTCTCCGCACAAGCTGAATTTGTTTTTGAAACATCAAGTGGCCAGAGACTCGAAAACTTATTTGCCCATTAGTGACTTGTCAGGGCGGTGGATTTTAGTTTGTACGATAACGCTGCATCCACCTAAAGTAACGAAAGTTCTTACGTAAACTTCCTAGTAATTCCCTCTTCCTAGGTGCAGCATTACTCCTAACATTTGTAATATCAGTTTGAAACTTATAATATTGTCGTGTCCTATTCCTGCATTTTCAAAATCTTGCGAATCAAACAGGTCCTGAGTTGGTGATGATTTTGTGCCTCCCATCTTTCACCAATAGCCGTCGGATCTAGATCTGATGCATACAAACCAAGCTTCTCCATTTTTGCAGAAAGATGGCCGCACTTGTTCCCTATTTACAAACAACTCCTTGCCTCTCACAATCAGCCTTATCTCCTCCCCACCACATCTAGAAGGCCGTGGAAAAATCTGGCGCGATGGCCGCTGCCGGAGCCGTCCACCCCCAATCTTGGTGTTCCGTGCAATGCACGGGCATCTACGCACGGGAAATTATGTCAAACAGGGCTAGTTGTAAGCAGGCTAGCTCTACAGCCATGATGATAGTGACTACAGACGGTGAGGCTGACTATGGTATGCCGAACACGGCGCCTATACTCAGGTGTCATCTCCGGCGCAGGGTCTTGTCACTTCACTGTGAGGAGCAGCACGTAATAATTTGACCAACGGGTAGTACAGTGCTAGTACTCCTAGGAGTACTACATTGGTAGTACTACTACTAGTACTAGTAGCACCACCGTCTGGATTTAGGAGTACTACCATGTCCATCTGGATTTTAGTATTTGACTAGCAATATCTAGTAATGCATGTTACAAAAAATGTACTACTCCCTCTGTAAATAAATACATGGTGTTTTATTCCTATCGTGAGAGAACTTAATGTTTTTTGCTAACTAGAGTACTAATAGGATTACATGCAATGAACTAAACACTGCATGTCATGTTTGGTAGTCTCAAGTCATTGAAAGCATACACGGCCCACATCTCTCATTGGTTGATATGTCACGAAATAAGAAACAAGGAGGGAGTTAATGCACCATGCCTAAGTGTTTTGGGATTATTTGGTTTCCGTAATGTGACTTACACAACATTTTTGTTTACATGCATTAACATTTTATTAGTTAAATCAAAGGTCAAAACTTGGCGCAAAATGCAAAGAGGACCAATAAACCAGTAAACATCAAACTTCTCTCGTTTGGCCCCAACTAGAGGTCCGGTGAGATGACTATACTGCACCGGCACGGAGGGGGCGCAGCTTCATTGACTTACGGCAACTGCCTTTGGGTGAATGACACGTGGGCCCAGGGGGTGGCTGGCCCACCTATCATACAGCCAAAGGCAGGTGCAGTAGAGGGCCGAGGAGTAGTACGAAATCCTACGCACCTACGCACGCTAACCAAGGGAAAGAGTGATCACTCGAATCGCAAGATCCGTTGACTACTACCTCCGTCCTGGTTTATTAGTCTCCTTTGTAATTTGTGCTAAATTTTGACCAAAGATTTAACTAACAAAATGTTGATGCATGTCAACAAAAATTATATTTTTGGGTTCGTATTTGAACATAGTTTTCAGTGATATAATTTTTAGTAACATGCGTAAACATTTTGTTAGTTAAATCTGTGGTCAAAATTTGACACGGATTACAATGGGGACCAATAAACCAGGACAGAGTTAGTAGAAGCTAAGCTAGACCCATGGAGGCGATGAGCGCGAGCATCAGCCGGCTGTGCCAGATGGTCCACGACGCCGGCCTGCGGCCCGGCAACGAGGAACGTCTCCAGGTAGTATTGCTTGAGGCCGCCAGGGCGAGGGGCCGCTTGGACGACAGCTTCGTCTCCTTGTTCGACGAGGTCCTCGTCGGTTTCCTCGACAAGTTCACCGTCGTCAAGAAGCTCACGGACGACTTTGACGTAAGCCTCCAGCCGACGCGCCCAGGCTCTGCGATGCTCGCCACCCTCAACGGCCACTATGGTGACAACCTCTTCGACGCACTGGTGGCCCTGAGACTGCCCACCGTCGCGCCGGAGAATGTCCACCTCGAGGTCGCGCTCGCCGCGCAGCGCCTGGCGCAGCAAGACACCATCGACATAATCACCCACGTCTACGTGCATGCAAGAGGAGGACGATAGGACGCTGGCCTTCTTGGACCGCAGGGCAACCTTGGACGGCACTGTTCAGAAGCACGTTGAGCTCGCCGCCAACGCCGCTGCTCCTCACACGTCGGTTGGTGACCCGGCGCACTAGGGCGTGAGGATGTCGTTGATGGATCCGTATGTATTTTTATCTTTCCGTCAAATCCATGTAAAGTATATGATACTACAGTAATTATCTTACCTTTCGCATCAACTTCATAATTTTTGTACGTACTCCATGCATGAATGGCGCCAGAACCAAACTTCTCATTACTCTAGGCAAAATCGTTATTTTCTATCTATCGATTGCGCCATGGAGCAGAACCAAATTTTACAAGTTACGAGTTCAAAAGGAAAAGCCTGTCGTGTTTGCGTTGCACCCCCACACGGTTGGTCCGGCACGCCGCTCAAGCGGGAATGCGTGCGGTGTTGCATTTTCACTTACAAGTGGGACTGTAGTTGAGCAAACCGACTAATAGCAAACCCCGATCCCGCCCACCGCGCGATGGCTGAGAAAATAGGAGGGAGAAGAGATGGCTGTAGCACGGGCTCCAAGAAAATTGGTGTCGGATGGGACTCGTGTGGGTGGCGTGTGCCGTACTGCTAGACGTGAATGCTAGTTATGGCCCTTGCCACCCCACTATATCGAGCCTATATCGAGGTACGTAGAACAAATTTCCTGCAGTCCGTGCTCAGCACTCCTGTATCTCTCTTCTCAGCCAGCCAGCGGACGCGCGGAGCCCATCGTCTGTTTGCTCACATGCGGTCCCACATGTCAGTGAAAACGCAAGCGGACCCACTGAACCTGCACATCTTTCACCTCGACGTGCTGGTGATGAAAAACAAATCCAAGAAAGATCTTCGGTGGCCGCTTTTGGAGTTACTCAAGAGTAGTAAGATTCTATTTACAGTTTAACCCAAGATGCACATCTCGTGGCTTCAACTACCACTCTATTTTCTTTCATGACACGACCTGGATGCTGGATGTCCCACGTGTCGGCAAAAGGAGGAATAACCCGACCAAATCTTCGGTTGTTCTCTCGGATTAGACTAGGTGTGCTAACTTAAAAAAATTATTGTGTACTCCCTCCGTTCCAAAATACTTGACTTCCGTTTGTCCAAAAATGGATGTACCTATATACTAAAACATGTCTAGATACATATATATTTTGACAAATAAAAGGCATGTATTGTGCAACGGAGGGAGTAGAATGGATGCAAGTTTTTGTATTGGGAAGAAGAGTACATCCATATATTGATAGAGCGCAATTTAGTAGATGTTCTATCACTTTTAGCTAGCACAGAGGCTATAGATGAGATTAGTTCACTTGTTTATACTCCTACTTGGTATGCGTGTCACTGCTTAGACGCAGAGAAAAATGGACCGGAGGGAGTACTAGAATAGAGGCTAGACATGACACTAGATGCGAGGAAGCAACGTCTACTTCTTTACACTCGAAGAAGAAAGAAGCACGCAAGATCGAGCCTCCGCAGATCAACAATGAATGCATCGAGAAGGCACTAATCCAACTTACAGGAGTAGTAAAATGTATTCTTGTGGTTCTTCTTTTCTTTGGTCTTGCTTTTCTAGTCAAAATTATCGTTGTAGTTCGTGCAAAACGGAGCTCCGTTTGGGGTCGTGCGTTGCAGTTGGCCTTACAAGTGGGAGCGCAGTTAAGGAAACCGACTATCGGCAAACCCCCACCTCGCCTGCCGCACGATGGCTGAGTTAGAGAAACGATGAGGTTAAAGAGATTTCCCAAGCACAAACTCCAAGAAATATGGTGTCAGATGGAAGTTGTGCTGGTGGCGTGTGCCGTACTCCTGGACGTGAATGCTTGTTCTGACCCATGCCACCCTACTACTCCTACTACTTACTATATAGTACTACTAGTATCGAGGATTCGAGGTGCTGGTTACGTAGTACAATATGGCTACAGTAAAAACACCCGCACGACGCGCGAAGCATGTGAAGCTAGTACAAATAGTGTACTACTATTGTTGATTGGCCTCATCCGATAACATGTTGCAATGCACGTACAATTATGTATTCGGAAAATATTTTTTTGCCTCGTCGCACCACTCACTCACACAAGCAACTCGAAAGCCATTCATAATTTCAGTAAGTTTATCACAGGCATATCATTTTATTACATACAATAGGTCATCAACCCACATCGACAACGAGGATACATTATAAATACTAAAGTTTTCACCACACAACAAATAACAAGCAATGAAATGAACTTCAACTCAACCATTCCTCGGCGTTGAAACGCTTGCTTTGAACCACAAGTGATTCTTCGGGACGGGCCATCCATTGTCGATCCGGAGACCAACGCAGGACTGATCATCCAGGCTGAAGCGGCCTACTACATCAGTACCAGGGTAGGGAACCACACAAATGTCCGAGGTATAGACACAGTTGCTTCTCATAAATGGTAGTAACGTTGTGGCAACAGAAGTTGGATTGCCTTTCACCATCATTGGATAGTTTTGTCCAAGGAAGAGCGAGTTTTCTCCAAGACTATCAATTCTGTACCAGGGAGAAGGAGTTGGCGCTAGCACACTAGTATCCATCCCGAATACCATGCAGCTGGTGTTGGAATAGGTTCGGAGAGTGCGACCATGGGAGACTACACCTGCTTCCTTAGCAGTAACATCATCAGTGGGCTGTATACACACGAGAAGAGGTGATCCATCGGAATTAGTTGCCAGGCGCCAAATAGTATATGGGCGCTGCTCGTCCTCATGCTCGTGATCATCACCATCATCATCTTCCCCTTGGTTATAAAAATCTTCAAGTATAGGTGGTGGAATGTTCACAGGACCTTGGAAACACAAGAAGAAGGTTAATTAGTAAGGCTGGCCATAGTGGGGGTAACATAAGTAGTATCATGCACTTGGGACTCGCAAACATGCTTATGTGGCAGGCAATTAAGGAAGAGAGAGATGGTTATAGTAACATAGGTAGATACCGTAACATAAAAAATGTGATGCCACTATGTGTCATGCATGGCAATAAATAAGACCACCTATGATACTAATCTAAGATACTATGCACTAAAGGGAAACTTGCTAACCCGCATGCATGTGGATGAAACAATTATAATTACGGTGGAAGACAAACGTACCGAAACAACGAGGATTCCATGCAAAAACAGTGCCACGAGTGGTGGCAGCAAACATAAGGCCCTCGTATTGAATTGCATCACAGTACTCATCCGTGTACAGAAACTGATTTTTGAGCAATATCCATCCAGTCAAACCACTGAGGACGGCAACAAGCTTGTCGAAGATAGCAACAACTTCATAGTTGTTGTAATTCCAAGAGCAGTTGGGGACTCGAGAAATTGCTATCTTCCGTAGAAGACAGTCACCATGATTGTATTTGAACGTGCGTACAATACCGGTGTGCTCAACCTCTGGGCAGTCTGCTGAGATTTTTGGAAGTGGAACCCGGTCACGAGTGTACACATTCACAAGTTCCCACTCGTAGTTGGACCCAATGTAAACAACCCAATCTCCATTTGCGCCTGCCCAAGCCTTGCCCTCAAGCGATGGCATCTTAACATCATACATATCATTATCAAGCGGCATCAACTTGCACAGGGCGAGGCCTCCGTCGTGACGGCGCCAGTCATCAGGGTCACGACGAAGAAGATAGGGGAGATCAAACCACTCCTTGACTCTTGGGTTCCTTGTAATGATGTTATTAGTTGAGTCGAGAATGGGCTTGAACGAACCTGCCATGCTAGCCGAGGTGATGACGTTGCACCGATCAATGAGTTCCTCCACCACGTCATCTTTCAGATCGGGGCAAGAATAATGGGGTCGTTTCCGTCCTGTTCCCTCCATGGAGAAGACGATCGAACAATGGCAGAAGAAAGGGTGAAGGACTGAAGGAAAATGGAGGAGGGAGAGGAAGAGCGTGCGACAGCAGTTCCAAATCGAGAGGGAAAGGCGAAGAGTCGGTGGACGGTTGCCAGTTTGCCACGGTTCATTTAAGGCGCCCCGGCCTACACGTCGGTTCGGAAATACTCCTACTACTAGTCGTCGTCTCACTGATATGTGGAACGGGACCACATGTCAACGAAACATGGTGTGTAATTTCTCGTGCAAAATGCGATCTGGCCGAGTTGGCCCGAGGTGCCGCATTAGTTATCGACCTTTATTTTTTTAGTGGCATGTCGTTTAGTTTTGAAGCACGACTAACTGGTACTGTACGCAGAGAAAATATAAACTATTCTACCACTACTCCACCTCCAGTACTAGTAGTATAAAGAAGATATATAGGCTAGAGCTTCAGTGCTTTCTTGCCAAGGGCTACACACTTGCTTCTCACACTACCACCCTCTCTCCAGATCTAAAAAAGATGGCCCCTCTCTCCCTCCTCACCGGTGGTCACAGATCCGCCGGGGAAGAAAAGGACGTGCAGCGTTGACACACTCGTCGTCGGCGAGCAAGGTCACGCACTGACGATAAGGCCATCCTCTCAGACCTAGCGCCCGCGCGGGATGGCCTCTGTCCCCAAGCTCACCGCCGTAGTGTGTGCGGAGGACGACGACCACGAGAGAAGCCACTTCCACGACCCTCGTGTATGCTACCTCTTTTGAACCATACCCTTGTTTATTGCCCCATCCGCACGCCGTTGCATGTGGATCTTTTCCACTCCACCATCTTCCCAATTTGCTATCCTCTCGCTCCGCTGGCCACGCAGATTTAAAACCATAATTTGCACTATTAAAGGAAACCCTACTTCATGTAGACTAATGCATATGCAGGGTTGAATAAGGAAAGGAAGGAGACTGTACTGTCCAAGAGAGTAGGCATCGAACCTGCATCTAGGTTGAAAAGGGGAAAATCAGTAGCTAAGGAACGAGTCTCGTGTCTCTTGGTTGAAGAAGGGTAGAAAGGCATGGCAACACAATAGAGAATGACCAGTCGATCGGTTTGTTGTCCTCACATAGGAAAAAGGTGGCTAAAGAGAACAAAAATGGGACGTAATCCACATATGTTGCCTGGATATTTGTTGCTCTGGGCAACCATACCTCCCTCACCACTCTGCGTCCGTGGAGGTACATCGTACTGGTGCGCCCACTGTCCGAATGGGCCTCCCATGCTCTTATTGCCACTTTTTTTGCTGTTAGTATAACGCCAGCAGTCAAGTCAAGCAATGCTACTGCTAAAGTGATGCCACATTTAACTAATGCCGCTCTCAGTCTAATGCCACAGATAAATTTAAGCAGTGCCATTTAATGTCACTGGATCATTTCAGGGTTAGCTGTTGATTGTGGATGTATTAAAGAATTTTCAGCTAAGGCATTCTAATGCTGTTGCACGGCCAGTATACCAACGATGAAACTTGTTACTACCTTCAGATTTTTGCACTGTTAATGCTTATAGATTACATACCTCACTTTCAAGGCGTTGATGTCATTTTATTTTGGTTAAACTGCACAGGCAATTATGAAGACAAGAGGAAAGGTCAAGAGTGGGCACCTCCTCCTCCGGCTGTTCTCTTGATTCGTTCGATCAAGTTTTTATGTTTGATCGATTATCAAGATTGGGATAGCAATTTTTAAGGTCCCCTCGAGTTCGAAATGATATTTACCTTGGAGGTACATGGTTTGCAATTTTTTTATACTGTCATTAGTTAATAATGCTAGTTACCTTCAGACTTCTGTATTTGGTTTAATGCTCATGCACAGCTAGTATACCAATGCTGAAACTTGTTACCTTTACTTATTGTATTGTTAATTCTTATAGAAACCTTCCAGTGCTAGAGTTTATTGAAATCTGTTCAGTAAAACCATTGTACTGTACCTTGTAATAAACTAACTACTCTACTGTTGCACTAGCCACTGGATTAGTGTATATTTGTAGTATTCGAATGGTGTTGCATTAGCGTATGGACATAAATAAAGTGTGGCAAGCTTTCCCAGATATGTGCTCAAGAAAACGACTACCTGTTTTTCTACATACTAGACGTTTGGGTACTTTAAATTGAACCCCGAAAACGTCTTATACTAAGGAACAGAGGGTGTAGAGTTCACTCAAATTATCCCGGTAAAGCTAGTCACACCTTTGTTAAAATTAATGTTCATTATGTTATCGGAGGAGGTATGTATGTTTGTCTCTAATGCCTGTCTACTACATACCCGACATCATGATGTAATGTTAAGTCATTTCCTTTTGTACAGTGTCACTAAATTGTCAAGGCGGTGATGGCATTTTATTTTAGTAGAACTGCACAAAATTTGCTTAAAAGAAGAGGAAAGGTCTAGAATGGCTCAGTTTTTCACAAAAAACTATGTACGCCTTCCTGACATTAGCCGTTGTTGCTTTATTTATTCCTTCAAACAGGTGGTTAGAAACAGTCTTGCTACCTTTTCCCATTAAGAAATTGGAATGCTTATATTTGTGAGTCTATAATTCAACTAGTGCCACTTTTATAGTAATCACACTTTCAATATCTATGCAAACAGGGATGCTCGATTTTAGTGGAGCTGGACAAAAAGTCCAACTGGTTCAACATTAGGAGCATGTTTTTTTCCAAACCTTTATATCCAATTGGTGGCACTATGAGCTGTTCATTACGAAGGTACATGGTTTGCTACTATCTTGCTACTCTTTTTGTACTGTCATTAGATAGTAATACTAGTGGTTTGCATGTGAATTTATTGGCAGGGTGGACCTACATTGGAGGTGCAGGACAGGATTCAATGATTGGATGCTCAATTTCGGTTGTATCGATTTCACCTATTCCATCACTGCGAACATGGTGTGATATATGTTTACTAGCTGCTTGATATTTGTGCAGACAGAGATGTCTGCCTGTTGCTATTTGGCAAACAAACAAAGTGTCCGCAATTTTGGTTGAACTGCACAAGAGAATAGTATAGTCACTGCATGCAGTGCCATTTGAAAATAGACACAAAGATTGGATAGTCACTTCATGGACTGCAGAAAAGTAGTATTGTACTATTTACTGGCCAACACTAGGTGCTTCATTGCTTTGGTCTGATTATACAATGGGCATCATTTTCCCTAAGTTAAAGTTTGTATTCCGAAAATAGTCTCGCGGTGTGATCGAGAGAAGACCAAATCATATTGCAGTGGATGTTCCTCCATCATGTGTGGTTCATTCTCATGGTTCCAGTTGTTGGTGAAACCACTTACGTTTGCAAGAGGAATTGTAGACTTCACAAACAAATTTGTCTTTCAGTCTGTACTGAATGTTGGCCAAGAGAAGCATCCATGTTACTAGGAAGAACATATGTTTTTTCTAGATCTTTGCTTTTGGAGCTACATATTTTTATATGATCTGTGAATCATTGAGATGCATTAACATGTTGATCTTATGTATGGGAATCGTACTAGTTAGTTTTAGTTGCGACGCAAGATTCGAAGTGGCTGATCTTTGCTTTTGGAGCTACATATTTATATATGATCTGTGAATCATTGAGATGCACTAACAGTTACTTATTTCTGTTCGCTCAGTGTTTACAAGTTACTGATTGATCACTAGCTAGGCTACAAATGCGCTCCTGGCAGTTTTATTTGTGACGCAAGATGCGAAGTGGCAGTTTTTTGAATAAAAATGCCTACCTCTGAAGCAACTGACAAGCTACACTATCGATCCTACACGGATAAAAATGCCTACCTCTGAAGAAACTGACAAGCTACACTATCGATCCTACACGAATAAATAGCGGATCACGCACATACTACCTCCTTTCCGGTTTGCAGGGCTCAATTCAAGAAACGACCTACTCGATCCTACACGAATAAATAGCGGATCACGACGCATTAGTACCTCCTTTCCGGTTTGCAGGGCTTAATTCAAACCTCTCACCAACCAAGGTACTCCCTCCGTCCGGGTTTATTAGTCCCGTGAGCAAAGCAGCAAGACCAAGGCATGGCAATAATTAACGGCATGCAGATGTTTAAGCCTAATTAATTCCAGCGATTTAAGTGGCTACATGCGTGTCCTCGGCTGCGACTCGTTGCATGCTGCTTCACAGCATCGCTGCGGCGATTATGAGTGCCTGCATGCAGTCGGCCGTAATTAAGGCCGCTAACTGATGCGAAAAAAGATACGCTTTAATTGTTGTGGGCTTTTTAAATCCGTGAAATCATTATTGACAAGGAAGGAGATAATTCGAGTACACTCGTTTGACCGCCATGACGGCGTGCGACCCAGACGTGACGGGACGGCACAGTCATAATTTCAGTTACCCTAGTTTTCCAAGGCAAGTTGGCCCGCTAAGCCATTATGCATTGAATTCCGATGACCGCCGCGCTACCTTCCACCTATAAGTATTGTTTCCCGGCCTTCTCCAGTGCCACCGTGACCCAACTCGCCATATCCTCATAAGCCCCCACTGGCCCGACGTCGCTCGCCACGTCCGCCATGCCCCCGCCCGTCTGCGGTAGGCGACGCCGGAGGCGGTCACCGCCGGAACTAGTGTTCGGTTTTTCACCGGAAGGCAGACGGAGGGAGGAGGCATTCTATCTGTCTTTAGATGGCAATGCGCAGATCGAGGAGTTGTTGGAGCGCGACCGCATGGCGGAGGAGCAGGAGTTGTTGGAGCGCGACCGCCTGGCGGAGGAGCAGCGTATCGCCGATTTGCACCGCCAGCGGGACATGGAGCAGCAGCGCACCGACGCTCTGAGTCGCGAGCAGAGCGCCCGCAACTGGGCCGACTACGTGGAGGCTGTCGGGCATGCACGCGTTCGCGACGCCGATTTTTACTACCAGCTCGTCAAGTGGGTTTCCCGCTTGGAAGCCGAAGCTTCGGTGGACCACGCCGGCATAGAAAGGGCCAACGCGCGCGAGCAACGCGCCCTATCGCACCTCTGGCAAGTTCGAGGCGAGGTGCAGGACGCCGGTGCCGGCATTTAGCGTGTACCGCCGGCATCGTCTAGTTAGCTAAGAGTAAGTTAGTACTTGTCTAGTGGGAGTAGATAGTTAACTTGGCTATGATGGTTGTCAACGTGGAAGTTCAGTACTCTATATGTGGATCAGACCTGTTACTTTGCTCTGAATGTTGAACTTTCTGTTTGAACGTATGGAATGGGCTGTTATTTTTTTAAATGGGTTGTATTTGTCCTCCACGGGTTTAGAGGCTGACTTGTTGGCCTAGCAAGTTGACGCGTACACAATCAGGAGATGATTGTACGTGGAGAGGATGACAGGGACCTGCCAAGGTCATGGCAAGACGCAAAGCAAGTGCCTCATTATTTCAAGCCAATAAAAAATGGCTCCTCCTAGTGGATTTCGACATCTGGGTCCCATGCCATTGTCAACGTAGTCAATAAACGAGAGAATTGCACAATGAGCGGCTGACACCAGGGACCCAACAGCTCGCCCAGTTATTTTTGTTTTGGGTTAATTTGATAAATGCCTCCGAGAAATGCCACTGCAATTTCCAAACTTTGAAAAATGCCATTTCATGCCATTTCTAGTGGCATTTTTTGAAGTCTGGAGTGGCATTTTTCAAAGTTTGCAAACTGCAGTGGCGTTTTTCAAAGTTTGCAAAAATTGCAGTGGCATTTTTCAAAGTTTGGAAATTGCAGTGGCATTTTTATGAATCGCCATAATTGGAGTGGCATTTATCTAATTTGTTTTTGAGACGGAAGCAGGGTGTCAACTGGGCTGTGCGGGACACTCTGGCCTGTCTAGACAGCCTTTTCTTTTATGTTTACCACAGACCAGCACAGTAGTTTTTTTTCTTTTTGAAAATGGCTAGCCCAGTTTTTTTGTGATTTGTCAAGTAAGTCACTTTATCAGGCCTGTTGGGCTGCAAATCTTTCAAGACGAGGAGAGCTTCATTCGGCTGGCCGAGAAAATGGCCTATCAGTAATGAGAAATGGGATGTAAGTTTTAAAACACATCAAACCGGCAATTAGTTTCAAATATCTTTTTTTCATTTCGAGATTTTAAATTGCATTGATTTTTATGCGTGGAAAATTTATTGGATTTTATATTGATATACATTTATTTTTAAAATCATTCTGAATGTGACTCGAAATTTCAGGATTAAAAACAGTTCAGACCGCACCGACATATGCAAAATTTCGTATAATTTTTTAACCGTGGCCACAATATGGGCTGTAATGCTAACAAAAAGAAGAATATGGGCTCCAAAAAACCCGTAAGAATTAGCAAATGGGCTGTAAACTATTTGAAATAATGGCAGATGGGTTGTATGCTGTTTTCCACAGATTTGAGGCTTTCCACAGATGGCATGTATAGTGTTGGATGTCCATCAGACGACCGTCGTGCTTCTTCAATCTTTGCTCTTCCTGCTCCAGCCGCTCAAACAAGCGCCGGCGGGACTGCCTGCTCCCTCCTCCCCGCGGCCGGCTGTGCTGCCGCGCAGGCCTCACCGCCCCACCTTACTCCCATCGCTGGCCTAGCCATCCCTCTAATCACCCACACATGTTGTTATTCTCCGGCGACGGCAGACGAACCAGTAAACCTCGTATTCTCCGCTGGGGAAACAACTGCCGAGTATTCCACGGCTCCGTCGTTCCTTCCTAGGCCTTTCGCCGCCCATCGCTCGGTGCTCTCAGCGTGGCCTGGTCAACATGGTCAATGAACGACATCCATCGGAAGTGGACTATACGTGGAGAGGCTGACAGCTGGGTCCACGGCCGCACGCAAGGAAATGCCTCCTTATTACGCGCAAAATAATGATTCATCCACCTGACATCTGGGAGCCACCAAAAGGGCCTCTGTATTTCACGAAAAAAACGTTACCGCCGCTGACAGCTCGGACCCACCAGCTATATCTTCGCACGCAAGGAAGTGCCTCCTTATTACGCCCAAAAAAAGAATACTCCCCTGCTAGCTGGGACCCAGTATAGTGGGCCTACTAAGTTGACGGGGACGAAGGGCTTTGTCAACTTAGTCAATATGCACAATTCTAGCTCGACTGACCGTACGATGTCCATCCAACGGCCGTAGTGCTTCTTCAACCTCTGGTCTTCTTGCTCCAGCCGCTCAAAGCAGCGCCGGTCGTGACGCATGCTCCTGCCTCCCGTGGCCAGTTGTGCTGCCGCGGAGGCCTCAACGCCCCCTACTATTCCCACCGCTAGCCGTGCCATCCCTCCACTCCACTCACCCACACCCCTATTATTGCGGTGACGGCAGCTAACCAACCAGTGAACCCTCGTACTCCTCTCTGCGTGGGCATCCACTGCCGCGTCTTCCCCGGCTCCGCATCGTCCCCTTCCTAGGCCTCGCCGTTGTCCACCGCCATGGTGCTCTCGGCCCGTCGTGGTCAATGTGGTCAGCGACCGAATTCCATCGAAAGAATACTGTACGTGGAGAGGCTGACAGCTGGGTCCACGGCAGCCGCAAGGAAGTGCCTCCTTATTACGCGGAAAATAATTATTCCTCCACCTGACAGCAGGGACCCACCGGACGGGCCACCAGTATTTCGCGAAAAAAACGTATGCCCCTGACTGCTGGGACCCACTCGACGGGCCATCGTATTTCGCGAAAAAAATGTTCCCCCTGCTGTCAGTTCGGACCCACCGGAAGTGCCTCCTTATTATGCACAAAAAAATGAATACCCCCCTGCTAGCTGGGACCCACCTTGGTGGGAGGCTGACTTGTGGGCCTACTAAGTTGACGGAGACGGAGGGCTTTGTCAACTTAGTCAATATAAACGATTCTAGCTCCAGTGACCATACGATGTCCATCCAACGGCCGTAGTGCTTCTTCAACCTCTGGTCTTCTTGCTCCAGCCGCCCAAAGCAGCGCCGGTCGTGCCGCATGCTCCTGCCTCCCGTGGCCGGATGTGCTGCCGCGGAGGCCTCACCGCCCCCTACTATTCCCACCGCTGGCCAGGCCCTACAGCGACGGCAGCCTCACACCGCAGCCGAACCAGTGAACCCTCGTACTCCTCTCCGCGCGGGCTTCCACTGCCGCATCTTCCCCGGCTCCCCGTCGTCCACTTCCTAGGCCTCGCCGTCGTCCACCACCCTGGTGCTCTCGGCGCGGCGTGGTCAACGTGGTCAAGGAACGACCTCCATCGAACATGGACTGTATGTGGAGAGGCTGACAGCTGGGTCCACGGCCGCAGCAAGGAAGTGCATCCTTATTACGTGGAAAATAATTATTCCTCCACCTGACAGCAGGGACCCACCGGACGGGCCACCGTATTTCGCGAAAAAACGTTTCCCCCCTGACTGCTGGGACCCACCAGCTACACCTTCGCACGCAAGGAAGTGCGTCCGGGCAAAAAAACAAAACGATTCGCCCCCCTGACTGCTGGGACCCACCAGCTACATCTTCGCACGCAAGGAAGTGCGTCCGGGAAAAAAACAAAATGATTAAGCCCCATTGTTGGGACCCACTAGCTACATCTTCGCAGGCAAGGAAGTGCCTGACAGTCGGGACCCACCTGGTCGAAGCGTACGTAGTGTTGTCATTCTGGTCGCGAACGTGTACGTATATATATACTGGTGGATGTAGAGGCGCGCACGTGTCGTAGTAGAGGCGCGCACGTAGCATGTACACGTACGTACAGCGGCGAGGGTGCAAGAAAGAAAATACGGCCACGTACGTACATACGGGCAGGGTCTCGAACGCCTGCACGCGCATATGTACATGCCTGGGTCGGAACGGAGAAACAGCATCGTCGTCGTGTTCATGGGGAGCCAACCGGCTGGGTCGGAACGGAATGCGTGGTCGTGTTCATCAGGAGGGCTTGGACGGAACAGGCGATGGAAACGAGGTTCGCATACCGCATAACGGAGGAAGCGTCCTTGTGTTCGACCGCCACGCTCAAACGGGATCTGTTGATCGGGAGGGCCCGCGCATCAGATAACGAGGAAACGGACCTCCTACGGTCGAAACGGGGTCCTGTTGATCGGGAGGTGTGGCATACCGCCAAAAGCGGAGGAAGCGGACCTCCCACGCTCAAACGGGGTCCTGTTCATCGGGAGGGGTGTGGCGTACCGCAAAACGGAGGAAACGGACCTCCTACGGTCGAAACGGGGGTCCTGTTCATCGGGAGGGGTGTGGCGTACCGCAAAACGGGACTCCATTGGATACTGTTCATCTCCACCGTTGACCTCCTCCAGCCTCCACGGGCTACCGTCGACCTCCTCCCGCCTCCACGGGCTCCTGTTCATCCAGCCTCCACCGCGCGCTACTCCATCGGCTACTGTTCAACCACCCCTCCACGGGCACTCCTCCACTGTCTACTGTTCATCCAGCCCTCCACACCACGGGGTCCTGTTCAACCACCCCTTCACGGCCACCCCTCCAGCGTCTACTGTTCATCCAGCCCTCCACACCACGGGGTCCTGTTCATCCAGAGGCAACGCCACCGCTCACTTTTCATCCACTTCGCAACGCCATTGTTCATCCAATCGATCGGCTTGATTAGCAGCAGAGCGGCGAATCACTCCATCGGGTTCGATTAACAGCCATCGATCGATCGCTTCGGGTTCAGATGTCGTAGCTGCGGTGCAATCGCCGGGTTCGATTAGAGCCCAACTCCTCGCTTCGGGTTCGATTAGAGCCAACGCCTCGCATGCGTGTACGAGAAAGCGTGCATCGCCGCCCCGACCTCCCACCGTGAATCGCAACTCCCTGAAATTTTCCTCCCCTCGCTTCTACCACGGTTTTTTCCGTCATGAACAGCCCAAAGAATGTCATGCAGCTGCGTCTCCGGCCCGCAGGTGACGAAAAGCCCATTTTCTGTCATGATTTTTTGTCATAGAAGTAGGAGCCCACCACATCTATGATGATACCGGGTTTTGCCACAATTATCGTCATAGAAGTGTCATATGTATGACAGGAAAAAAATTCGTTCGGCCCAAAATGTCACGGATGTGTCTTTTTTTTGTAGTGTATATACCTACGTACCCCCAAACCATCAGATACGGAGCCAAAAACCTAATTCCACCGCCGCAACCTTCTGTACCCATGAAATCCCATCTTGGGGCCTGTTCTGGAGCTCCGCCGGAGAGGGCATCCATCACGGAGGGCTTCTACATCAACACCATAGCCTCTCCGGTGAAGTGTGAGTAGTTTACTTCAGACCTTCGGGTCCATAGTTAGTAGCTAGATGGCTTCTTCTCTCTTTTTGGATCTCAATACAATGTTCTCCCCCTCTCGTGGAGATCTATTCGATGTAATCTTATTATTGCAGTGTGTGTTTGTTGAGGCCCATTTAATTGTGGGTTTATGATCAAGATTATCTATGAACAATATTTGAATCTTCTCTGAATTATTTTATGTATGATTTGTTATCTTTTCAAGTCTCTTCGAATTATCAGTTTGGTTTGGCCTACTAGATTGATCTTTCTTGCAATGGGAGAAGAGCTTAGCTTTGGGTTCAATCTTGCGGTGTCCTTTCCCAAAGGATGAGGGGCAGCAAGGCACGTATTGTTTTGTTGCCATCGAGGATAACAAGATGGGGTTTTTATCATATTCCATGAATTTATCCCTCTACATCATGTCATCTTGCTTAAGGCGTTACTCTGTTCTTATGAACTTAATACTTTAGATGCATGCTGGATAGCGGTCGATGTGTGGAGTAATAGTAGTAGATGCAAAAGGTGAGTCGGTCTACTTGTCTCGGACGTGATGCCTATATACATGATCATACCTAGATATTCTCATAACTATGCTCAATTACATCAATTGCTCAACAGTAATTCGTTCACCCACTGTGAAATACTTATGCTCTTGAGAGAAGCCACTAGTGAAACCTATGGCCCCCGGGTCTATCTTCATCATATTAATCTTCCAACACTTATTTATTTCCTTTGCTTTTACTTTGCTTTTATTTTACTTTGCATCTTTATCATAAAAATACCAAAAATATTATCTTATCATATCTATCAGATCTCACTCTCGTAAGTGACCATGAAGGGATTGAGAACCCCTTATCGCGTTGGTTGCGAGGATTTATTTGTTTTGTGTAGGTACGAGGGACTCGCGCGTAGCCTCCTACTGGATTGATACCTTTGTTCTAAAAAACTGAGGGAAATACTTATGCTACTTTGCTGCATCACCCTTTCCTCTTCAAGAGAAAACCAACGCAGTGCTCAAGAGGTAGCAAGAAGGATTTCTGGCGCCGTTGCCGGGGAGGCTTACGCGAAGTCAAGTGAAGATTTGACTCTCGACAACGAGCCATTTTTGGCGCCGCTGCCGGGGAGGTCTACGCAAAAGTCAACATACCAAGTACCCATGACAAACCCTTATCTCCCGCATTACATTATTTGCCATTTGCCTCTCGTTTTCCTCTCCCCCACTTCACCCTTGTCGTTTTATTCACCCTCTCTTTTCCGTTCGCCTCTTTTTTTTGCTTGGTTTTTGTTTGCTCGTGTGTTGGATTGCTTGTTTGTCATGATGGCTCAAGATAATACCAAATTATGTGACTTTACCAATACCAACAATAATGATTTCCTTAGCACTCCGATTGCTCCTCTTACCAATACTGAATCTTGTGAAATCAATGCTGCTTTGTTGAATCTTGTTATGAAAGATCAATTCGCCGGCCTTCCTAGTGAAGATGCCGCTACTCATCTCAATAGCTTCGTTGATTTGTGTGATATGCAAAAGAAGAAAGATGTGGACAATGATATTGTTAAATTGAAGCTATTTCCTTTTTCTCTTAGAGATCGTGCTAAAGCTTGGTTTTCGTATTTGCCTAAAAATAGTATTGATTCTTGGAACAAGTGCAAAGATGCTTTTATCTCTAAGTATTTTCCTCCCGCCAAGATAATCTCTCTTAGAAACGATATTATGAATTTTAAGCAACTTGATCATGAACATGTTGCACAAGCTTGGGAGAGGATGAAATTAATGATACGTAATTGCCCTACTCATGGTTTGAATTTATGGATGATTATACAAAACTTTTATGCCGGGTTGAATTTTGCTTCTAGAAATCTTTTAGATTCGGCCGTGGGAGGCACTTTTATGCAGTGGCGGAGGCACCGCCCAGCGACCCTGGGCACTTGCCCGGGCTTGCTAGTCCTCGATAGCAGCAATCGATCCAAATTAATGAAGCGCTAAACATGTTCAGTAGCTTGTTTACCCGGGCAAAAAACAATTGGGCCTTTGATTCTCAATATGTTCACGGCCCAAGAGCAATCTGCAGCCCATGCGGATACAGAGACACGCGAGGGAATACGTAGGATGCACGGATCGATCGCTCCAACTCCTTGTCTCTTATTTCTTAAAAAAACTCCTTGTCTCTTCGTTTCCACACAAGCGGCTAGCGTAGGGACTGGCGGCTAGCGCTAGAGCCCTAGACGGATAGACGCACGGCCATCGACCGGCGGTGAACTGACGCAAGGTGCACTAGGAAGTCTACTCGTCCTTCAACCCCCTCCTTCCTCTCACTCGGCTTCGGCTTCGTTCGGTAAGAAACTGAGAATCTTCCATCAGAATTAGGGTTAGCCGGCTCGGGATCCCTCGTCTTGAATAATTTATTCTTGTAGAATTAATTGGAAGGAGAGATTCTTGCGCCAGCTCACATCACTGAACTTCTCTAAGTAGGGAAAAGAAAACAGATTACAGATTACTCAGTGCTTATTTTCAGGTCAGGGCCTCCGGAAGTATTGATCCTCATATGATTTTTCTCATGTATAAGTATTTATTTTCAGGTCAATTAATCTGTAGTGGAACTAATTAATTAGCAACTTCTTTGTACATCTGATTTGTATTTGAGAACTTTGTTTGTCGTGTTTGTTAAACCCTATCTTAGATGTAGGGATTTCTTTTCATTGCGAACGATTATGAATTCGTGACTGGAGATATATTGTCTTTGTTTGCTGCTAGAAACTAGAAAATCAAAGTATATAAGAAGAGAGCAACTTGTATTCATGCAGTATTTATAACTTTGTAGTTGCTTACTCAGAATACAATATTTCTTTGATGCAAGTAGTTCCATACTATGAACTTGTTACTTGTTGTAGCTCATTTATTTTTTACTTGTTTAACAACTAACTTCAAACTTTATCATTAAATTTCAGGTATGAGGTCAAGCAAGCATTGAAAATGCAAAATATTAATGATGTGCAAACGGAAATAGAAGTGGAGGCACAAACACCTCGTAACATAACCAATGACTTTAATCCAAGTGAGAGATGCTTTTGACCGTGGTGGAAGAAATTGCACAATCACATCTGGTGACATATGGTATGGATAGCTTTAATTTTGTTGGCAACATGGTGAGTTTGCGTCTATGCAAGGTTGGTTATGTATCTTTTGTTGTCATGTCTCAACTTTATTTGGTCTATGAAGCGTATATTGATATATTAGCTTGCTTTAAAAACTAATTGTGTGAAAATTATGATTATGTTTTCACTTCATTATTAATGCAGATTTGTGATTCGGAAGTTTGGTGGTATATTATATGTTATGTATCGGAATATCCGATTTTTCATTTCAATATTATACACTTAGTCTCAACTTGCCCAGGCTCCACAAAAGCTTTGGCTCCGCCACTGCTTTTATGGACATCACTTTAGGAGAAGCTACTAAACTCCTAGATAATATTATGGTTAATTATTCTCAATGGCACACTGAAAGATCTACTAATAAAAAAGTGCATGCGATAGAATAAATTAATGTTTTGTGTGGAAAGATGGATGAACTTATGAAATTATTTGCTAGTAAGAGTGTTTCTTCTGATCCTAATGATATCCCTTTGTCTACTTTGATTGAGAACAATAATGAATCTATGGATCTGAATTTTGTTGGTAGGAATTATTTTGGTAACAACGCGTATAGAGGAAACTTTAATCCTAGGACTTATCCTAGCAATTCCTCTAATAATTATGGTAATTCCTACAACAACTCTTATGGAAATTTTAATAAGATGCCCTCTGAATTCGAGACTAGTGTTAAAGAGTTTATGAATTCGCAAAGGAATTTCAATGCTTTTCTTGAAGAGAAATTGCTTAAAGTTGATGAATTGGCTAGGAACGTTAATAGAATTTCTCTTGATGTTGATTCTTTAAAACATAGATCTATTCCTCCTAAGCATGATATCAATGATTCTCTTAAAGCCATGAGAATTTCCATTGATGAGTACAAAGAAAGAACCGCTAGGATGCGTGCTAAGAAAGATTGCTTTATAAAAGCGTGTTCTTCAAATTTCTATGAAAATAAAGATGAAGATCTAAAAGTTATTGATGTGTCCCCTATGAAATCTTTGTTTTGCAATATGAATCTTGATAATGATGAGACTGAATATGATCCACCTTTACCTAGAAGGCGTTCCAAAAATTCGGAGTTTTTAGATCTTGATGCTAAAATTGACAAAAGTGGGATTGAAGAAATCAAAAGCCTAGATGTTAATAAACCCACTATTATGGATTTCAAGGAATTTAATTATGAAAATTGCTCTTTGATAGATTGTATTTCCTTGTTGCAATCCGTGCTAAATTCTCCTCATGCTTATAGTCAAAATAAAGTGTTTACTAAACATATCGTTGATGCCTTGATGCAATCTTATGAAGAAAAACTTGAGTTGGAAGTTTCTATTCCTAGAAAACTTATGATGAGTGGAAACCTACTATTAAAATTAAGATTAAGGATCATGAGTTCTATGCTTTCTATGATTTGGGTGCTCCACTATTCCCAAAACTTTGTGCGATTTGCTAGATTTCCGTGATTTTGATGATTGCTCTTTAAACTTGCACCTTGCGGATTCTACTATTAAGAAACCTATGGGAAGAATTAATGATGTTCTTATTGTTGAAAATAGGAATTATGTTCCCGTAGATTTTATCGTTCTTGATATAGATTGCAATCCTTCATGTCCTATTATTCTTGGTAGACCTTTCCTTAGAACGATTGGTGCAATTATTGATATGAAGGAAGGGAATATTAGATTCCAATTTCCATTCAAGAAAGGCATGGAGCACTTCCCTAGGAAGAAAATAAAATTACCATATGAATCTATCATGAGAGCCACTTATGGATTGCCTACCAAAGATGGCAATACCTAGATCTATCCTTACTTTTATGCCTAGCTAGGGGCGTTAAACAATAGCGCTTGTTGGGAGGCAACCCAATTTCATTTTTAGTTTTTGCTTTTTGCTTCTGTTTAGGAATAAATATTTGTTCTAGCCTCTGCTTAGATGTGTTTTTGTGTTTTAATTAGTGTTTCTGCCAAGTTAAACCTATAGGATCTTCTTGGATGATAGTTATTTGATCTTGCTGTAATTTCCAGAAACTTTCTGTTCACGAAAATAATTGTTATAAATCACTAGAACGTGATAAAATACTGATTCCAATTTTTTATGATCAATAAAACAATTTCCTAGGTCTTCCTATTTTGGCTGATTTTTTGGAGTTACAGAAGTTTGGGTTAGTTATAGATTACTACAGACTGTTCTGTTTTTGACAGATTCTGTTTTTCGTGTGTTGTTTGCTTATTTTGATGAATCTATGGCTAGTAAAAGAGTTTATAAACCATAGAGAAGTTGGAATACATTAGGTTTAACACCAATATAAATAAATAATGAGTTCATTACAGTACCTTGAAGTGGTCTTTTGTTTTCTTTCGCTAACGGAGCTCACAAGATTTTCTGCTAAGTTTTGTGTTGTGAAGTTTTCAAGTTTTGGGTGAAATATTTTGATGGATTATGGAACAAGGAGTGGCAAGAGCCTAAGCTTGGGGATGCCCATGGCACCCCAAAGATAATCTAAGGACACCATAAAGCCAAAGCTTGGGGATGCCCCGGAAGGCATCCCCTCTTTCGTCTACTTCCATCGGTAACTTTACTTGGAGCTATATTTTTATTCACCACATGATATGTGTTTTGCTTGGAGCGTCTTGTATGATTTGAGTCTTTGCTTTTTAGTTTACCACAATCATCCTTGTTGTACACACCTTTTGAGAGAGCCATACATGATTTGGAATTTGTTAGAATACTCTATGTGCTTCGCTTATATCTTTTGAGCTATATAGTTTTGCTCTAGTGCTTCACTTATATCTTTTAGAGCACGGTGGTGGATTTGTTTTATAGAAACTATTGATCTCTAATGCTTCACTTAGATTATTTTGATTCTTACATAGCATGGTAATTTGCTTAAATAATCCTAATATGCTAAGCATACAAGATTTGTAAGAATTCTTATGAGTGTGTTGAATACTAAGAAAAGTTTGATGCTTGATAATTGTTTTGAGACATGAAGATGGTGATATTAGAGTCATGCTAGTTGAGTAGTTGTGAATTTGAGAAATACTTGTGTTAAAGTTTGTGATTCCCGTAGCATGCCGCATTATGGTGAACCGTTATGTGATGAAGTCGGAGCGTGATTTATTTATTGATTGTCTTCCTTATGAGTGGCGGTCGGGGACGAGCGATGGTCTTTTCCTACCAATCTATCCCCCTAGGAGCATGCACGTAATACTTTGCTTTGATAACTTGTAGATTTTTGCAATAAGTATATGAGTTCTTTATAACTAATGTTGAGTCCATGGACTATACGCACCCTTCTTCCTTCCACCATTGCTAGCCTCTATAATACCGCACACTTTTCGCCGGTATCATACACCCACCATGAACCTTCCTCAAAACAGCCACCATACCTACCTATCATGGCATTTCCATAGCCATTCCGAGATATATTGCCATGCAATTTTCCACCGTTCCGTTTATTATGACACGCTCCATCATTGTCATATTGCTTTGCATGATCATGTAGTTGACATCGTATTTGTGGCAAAGCCACCGTTCATTATTCTTTCATACATGTCACTCATGATTCATTGCATATCCCGGTACACCGCCGGAGGCATTCATATAGAGTCATATTTTGTTCTAAGTATCGAGTTGTAATTGTTGAGTTGTAAGAAAATAAATGTGTGATGATCATCATTTTTAGAGCATTGTCCCAAGTGAGGAAAAGGATGATGGAGACTATGATTCCCCCAAAAGTCGGGATGAGACTCCGGACGAAAAAAAACAGGCCATAAAAAAGGAAAAGGCCCAAATAAAAAAATGAGAGAAAAAGAGAGAAGGGACAATGTTACTATCCTTTTACCACACTTGTGCTTCAAAGTAGCACCATGATCTTCATGATAGAGAGTCTCTCATTTTGTTACTTTCATATACTAGTGGGAATTTTTCATTATAGAACTTGGCTTGCATATTCCAATGATGGGCTTCCTCAAAATGCCCTAGGTCTTCGTGAGCAAGGGAGTTGGATGCACACCCACTTAGTTTCCTTTGTTGAGCTTTCATATACTTATAGCTCTAGTGCATCCGTTGCATGGAAATCCCTACTCACTCACATTGATATCTATTGATGGGCATCTCCATAGCCTGTTGATACGCCTAGTTGATGTGAGACAATCTTCTCCCTTTTGTATTCTCCATAACCACCATTCTATTCCACATATAGTGTTATGTCCATGGCTCACGCTCATGTATTGCATGAAGATTGAAAAAGTTTTGAAAATGTCAAAAGTATGAAACAATTGCTTGGCTTGTCATCGGGGTTGTGCATGATTTAAATACTTTGTGTGGTGAAGATAGAGCATAGCCAGACTATATGATTTTGTAGGGATAACTTTCTTTGGCCATGTTATTTTGAGAAGACATGATTGCTTTGTTAGTATGCTTGAAGTATTATTACTTTTATGTCAATATTAAACTTTTGTCTTGAATCTTTCGGATTTGGATATTCATACCACAATTAAGAAGAATTACATTGAAATTATGCCAAGTATCACTCTGCATCACAAATTCTGTTTTTATCATTTACCTACTCGAGGACGAGCAGGAATTAAGCTTGGGGATGCTTGATACGTCTCCAACGTATCTATAATTTTTGATTGCTCCATGCTATGTTATCTACTGTTTTGGACAATATTGGGCTTTATTGTTCACTTTTATATTATTTTTGGGACTAACCTATTAACTGGTGGCCCAGCCCAGAATTGCTGTTTTTTGCCTATTTCAGAGTTTTGCAGAAAAGGAATATCAAACAGAGTCCAAACGGAATGAAACCTTCGGGAACGTGATTTTTAGGAAGATTATGATCCGGGAGACTTGGACCCTCGTCAAGAAACAAAGGAGGAGACCACGAGGTAGGGGCGCGCCTACCCCCTGTAGCGCCCTCCACCCTCGTGGGCCCCCTGTTGCTCCACCGACGTACTCTTTCCTCCTATATATACCTACGTACCCCCAAACGATCAGATACAGAGCTAAAAACCTAATTCCACCGCCGCAACCTTCTGTACCCACGAGATCCCATCTTGGGGCCTGTTCCGGAGCTCCGCCGGAGAGGGCATCCATCACGGAGGGCTTCTACATCAACACCATAGCCTCTCCGATGAAGTGTGAGTAGTTTACTTCAGACCTTCGGGTCCATAGTTAGTAGCTAGATGGCTTCTTCTCTTTTTGGATCTCAATACAATGTTCTCCCCCTCTCGTGGAGATCTATTTGATGTAATCTTCTTTTTGCGGTGTGTTTGTTGAGACCGATGAATTGTGGGTTTATGATCAAGATTATCTATGAACAATATTTGGATCTTCTCTGAATTCTTTTATGTATGATTGGTTATCTTTGCAAGTCTCTTCGAATTATCAGTTTGGTTTGGCCTACTAGATTGATCTTTCTTGCAATGGGAGAAGTGCTTAGCTTTGGGTTTAATCTTGCAGTGTCCTTTCCCAGTGATAGTAGGGGCAGCAAGGCACGTATTGTATTGCTGCCATCGAGGATAACAAGATGGGGTTTTATCATATTGCATGAATTTATCCCTCTACATCATGTCATCTTGCTTAAGGTGTTACTCTGTTCTTATGAACTTAATACTTTAGATGCATGCTGGATAGCGGTCGATGTGTGGAGTAATAGTAGTAGATGCAGGCAGGAGTCGGTCTACTTGTCTCGGACGTGATGCCTATATACAAGATCATACCTAGATATTCTCATAACTATGCTCAATTATGTCAATTGCTCAACAGTAATTCGTTCACCCACCGTAAAATACTTATGCTCTTGAGAGAAGCCACTAGTGAAACCTATGGCCCCCGGGTCTATATTCATCATATTAATCTTCCAACACTTATTTATTTCCTTTGCTTTTATTTTACTTTGCATCTTTATCATAAAAATACCAAAAATATTATCCTATCATATCTATCAGATCTCACTCTCGTAAGTGACCGTGAAGGGATTGACAACCCCTTATCGCGTTGGTTGCGAGGATTTATTTGTTTTGTGTAGGTACGAGGGACTCGCGCGTAGCCTCCTACTGGATTGATAACTTGGTTCTCAAAAACTGAGGGAAATACTTACGCTACTTTGCTGCATCACCCTTTCCTCTTCAAGGGAAAACCAACGCACTGCTCAAGAGGTAGCAATGTGTTGCTACACCCCCGACCAAGCCTGAAGTTGTTCTCGAGGAGAATGTGTCGGACCCTCCAGCTATTCAAGTGGAGGTTGATAACATTGAGGCGACCACCAACACCAATACTGAAGCCAATGACGTTGTCATGGTTGAACCTAATGTGGCGCCTGAAGTTAATGTGGTGCCAGAAGTGATTGCACCTGAAGCCAATGTTGCACCTGATGCAAATTTGCAGCCTGAAGTCAATGCCACTGCCACTGCCACTGTTCCTCTACCGCCTCCAAGGCCACACACCATCGAGCAAGCATTTGATCATGCTCAGCTGGTCACTGTCAGATGGCCCATTCTGGTTCCTCCACTTGCTGCCGGTCCACAATTTGACTACCATGTTGAGCACAGGCCTCAGGTCCAGAAGCCTAAGCCAAGGTTTCCCAGGTTTCCAGGTACTGCAACTTCACCCAGGTCGTTCAATGCAAATGGCTTCATTGCGCACAACACTTTCTTCGATAGTGCCGAGAACCCCTACTCCAAGCCAAGAATTTCATCTGATCGGTTCTGGAGCTATCAGCAGCGCAGTTACTATTCATGTGTTCTCTATGATCAAGGGCGCATTTTTCCACATATGCGTCTCTACTGTGAAGCTATTGCTGGACTGCCTTGCCTAGAAGAAGCCCTTGACTGCTTCCGTGATGCTGGTCTTCTGAACTTTGTGACTGATAAAGAGCATTGGAATGAAGAGCTTCTGCTACAATTCTATGCTACCCTCCACATTCGCGGCTACAACAGTGATCCTAAGACTTGGGTCCTTGAGTGGATGACAGGAAATACTCATCATGAAGCCAAAGCTCTAGATATCATTGAGCTTACAGGCCTGCCCACTCCAGGTGAACTCTTTGAGCCTGGTTGTCAGCTTCACCGCAATGCTTTGGAGAGCATCTTTCAGAAGCCAGAGCCCAACATGAGCCAAATGCTGAGCATGATGAATCCTCTGCCATGCGACGCTGAATACCCAAGAGAATTCTTTGTTCAAGACCTAGAGTATCTGCCCCGAACAATCTATCATATCATAAGGCAAACTCTATGGCCCATCAAGGGACATTCTTCTGCAGCGAAGCTTGAAGGAGCGATGAAGACATTGGTCTTTTATATCTTCAATGGCATCAGCTTCAATGCTCAAGACTTCTTTATCAGGCAACTGGCTGCATCAGGCTCTGGCCTCTTTGGTCTGAAATTCTACGCTCCATGGGTTATGCGCCTTATCAAACTTCATTCAGCTGTCAACTATCAGACTTCTGCACGCATCCATCTGATCTTTTTGCCAGAGGTTGATCTGTACTTGAAGCCATATACCTAGAGCCTGCCAAGGAGCCCATTTATCTTCACAATGCTGATCACCAAAGCTTCACCCAGCCCATTGAAGGAGTCCAGGCAGTCACTCGTGTTTATCCTTTGGTTGGAAATACACGTGGCCCTCACCGTGCCCATACAGAAGCCACTGAAAGCACTATTGCTCAACGGCCTCGCAAGCGATCTCGTGTTCTCACTGACCGAGAGCTTCTCGTTGCCCTGCATCAGAAACAGGATAAGCATCACTACTGGCTGAAGCGTCAGATGCAAAGCCTCTTGGTGGACGTCAATCGCATCCGCAACCTTGCCACCAAGAATGCATTTGTCACTCATGAAACCCGTCGGAGGTCATGGAAGAGTTTGACTTTGCTCAGTGCTGAAGCTGATCTTCAAGACGATGGCTTCACTGGAAGATTCAAGTTTGACTCCACTCCTCCAAGGAATGTTGTCTTGCGTCGGACTCCCTCTCTTGAAGACTCTGACTATTCCTCCTCAGCTGCAACGGTGAATGTCAGGGTCATTGATGACCAAGATGATGCTACATCACCACCTCCAACTTCGGCGCGTATCGACACTGCACCAAGTTATTCTGCAACACCTAACCTCAACAACGACCCTGCTGCTTCATCTCCTACTCCTCATGGCGACGAGTAGCGGCTCTATGTCTTCAAACCTTTTTGGTCCTTACTGACAAAAGGGGGAGAAGCATATGAGTTGATAGTCTTCAAGCGGGTCCATATGGGTGGTTGCTTTATATTTTGCCAAGTGTTTACAACTCTCGCTTTTGATACATTTGGTTCTTTGAGTTGTAACACTTAAACTTGATGGTCCGCTACTTGTTTGCTATTCTGTGAAGAGATGATAAATTCCGCATGTGCGATGATAAATCCCGCACGAAGTCATATTGCAGACGTCCATTTTTCATTATGCATGTCATTATCTTTGTTATATCAAATCATGCATGATGAATTGTCTTCATAAGTTGAAGAGGATCTCCACAAGTACAACCTGCCATGTGCATTTGCATTCCAAAAGCAAATTACTTATATGCACATCTTCAGGGGGAGCCTTTTGCTACTTACGAAGACAATACCTTAAACCTTTACAATTTCACATACTTTTATCCCCATTCAAAACTTCAACCAGTTTGTCATCAATCACTAAAAAGGGGGAGATTGTAAGTGCATCTAGTGCCACCCCTAGTTGGTTTTGGAGTATTGACGACAAACCTGGTTGAGGGACTAATGTGTTTGTCAGAATTGCAGGATAACACAGGTAGTAGTCCCTCATTGATTCGGTTTACCTACCGGAGATGACCCCTAAAAATGTATGAAGACATTGAAGACAATGGTGGTATGTGAAGATATTCACATTGAAGACTATGAAAAGAGGAGACATGACGTGAAGACTATGGAGCGCGAAGACTTAGTTGTTTCGTTGTTTCCTTTTCTTCTTTGTTGAGTCATAGGAACCACCGTACTGTTACGTGGGGTCCCAGTGAACAAAGTCAGAGTGACTGAAGTGATGCTCAACCAAAGCCTATGTCTTCGAGCGAAGACAATGAGAGCAAATCTTATCCAGAGTTGGATGAGTCAGCTTTACTTGTAGCCCAAGTCAAGCTGTCGTGTGTGTTTAAATATGACCATTGGAACACGTGTCAGTTCCTTAGTGACCCAAGGTCATTTCGGACAAATCATGTCGGGTTGCCTAGTGGCTATAAATAGCCCACCCCCTACACCATAAATTGGTGGATGCTCAGAGTTAGTGCACGACTTTTGTCGTTTGAGAGCAACCCACCTCCGAAGCTTTTGAGAGAGAGAAATCCTTCCGAGGACAAAGCCCAAACACCCAGAGCCAAAGAGTGTTAGGCATCACTGAAGTCTTTCTGTCCGCATGACTTGAAGACTTGTTACACTCGAGGACTGTGAATCCTCCAGCCGGTTAGGTGCCACGTTCTGAGCATCCAAGAGTCATTGTGGATCGCCAGTGAACGAAGTCTGTGAAGGTTTGGAAGTATACCTTGAAGAATTACCAGAGTGATTGGGCAAGGACTGGGTGTCCTTAGCTCAAGGGGAATAAGATGAAGACACCGTCTTCTGAGTTAAATCTCAGCCTCCCTAACCAGACGTACAGTTGTCACATCAACTGGAACTGGTCCAACAAATCCTTGTCCCCATCAAGTGACTGGTTCTATCTTCTCCCTCTCTTTATTTACAGTTTGTCTTCATGAAGTCCTTGCCCGCCTGTGTTACTTGTTTGACTTCACTGTGTGACTTCTATTGTTGTTTGGCTTCATACTATCTTCCATCCTGATCTTTACTACCTAGCTGCTATTAGTCTCTGTGCTTTCACTTCATTGAATACTTGACTATGGCTTTCCTAGTGTAGTCTACCTTCCGCTGCATGTCAATAGGTTCATTTCTATTGTTTGTCTTTGAAACTCCCATGTTTTGAAGATGTTCATAAAAATCGCCTATTCAACCCCCCAACTCTAGTCGATAACTAGCACTTTTAGTACTGTCGGGCAATTCGTTATCCTTTGGAAGCTTCTTCTTCAATATTTTCAGTAGCTTCTCAAATCCTTTGTAAGGCACAACATTCTCTACCTTCCACTGCAACAATTCCAGTACGGTACCGAGCTTTGTGTTGCCATCTTCGCAATTGGGGTACAACCCTTTTTTGTGATCCTCTAACATGCGATCAAACTTTCCCTGTTGGGGTACCGAGCTTCTCGTTTTGACTTTCGCATTGCGTCCTTGCATCGACAATGACCCGGCGGAGATCACCATCATCGGGCACATCGTCTGGTTCCTCTTGATCTTCAGCAGCTTCCCCCGTTGCAGCATCATCAGGCACATTGTCTGGTTCCTCTTGATCTTCAGCAGCTCCCCCCGTTGCAGCATCACCGTATTCAAGGGGCATATAGTTGTCATCACCCTCTTCTTCTTTGCATTCTTCCATCATAACCCCTATTTCTCCGTGCCTCGTCCAAACATTATAGTGTGGCATGAAAACCTTGTAAAGCAGGTGAGTAAGACTTTGTATTCCCACATTTAGGGCATGGACAACACATAAAACCATTCCGAGAAAATTATGCACACCCTTAATGTACTCGGAGGTGTGTCTGTCACCGTACATCCATTGCCAGTTCATCTGCGTGCATTATATATAATTATGTGTGTCAAAAGTAAAAAAATCAGACAAGTATCTATCTAAAGTAAGAAAATCAGACAAGTATCTATCTAAAGTAAGAAAATCAGAAAGAAGATAAGAACAAGAGGCTCACCAAGGTGGTGCCGGCGACGAGATCGGTGCGGGCGATCGACGGCGGTGAAAACGGGGACCGGGTGTGGCGGACCGCTAAACCTAGACAAATCTCGGGGAAAATGGAGCTCCGAGGTCGAGCTTCGAGAGGAGAAAGCTTAACTAGTGTGGCTCGGGCATTTCATCGAACACCTCATGTGCATAGGAGGTGAGCTAGAGCACCAATCGCTCCCCTCGCCGGCCAAGAAAAAAGCGAGCACCGTGGAGTGCTGCATTGCGGCGATGGGGTATATATAGAAACCTATTTGTCCCGGTTCATGGCAGGAACCGGAACTAAATCCCCCCCTTCTGTACCGGTTCTAGGCACGAACCGATACCAATGGCTGTGGGCCCATTGGTCCTGGTTCCTGCCTAGAACCGGAACAAATGGCTCCAGATGAACCGGGACCAATGCCCACGAGGCCCCGGCCGGCCCCCTGGGCTCAAGAACCGGGACTAATGCAACCCATGGGTCCCGGTTCGTGAAGAACCAGGACTAATGGGCTAGCCAGGCCCGAACCAAAGCCATGTTTTCTACTAGTGATACCAGAAGATGGGCACCGGAGGTGGGCCGAGGAGGGCACAACCCACCGAGGCGGCGCTGGGCTCCTGGCGCCAGGTGGGTTGTGCCCACCTGGTGGGCACACTCTGATTGTTATTTGCTCCAATAATTCTTATATATTCCATAAAAAATCTCTGTGAAGTTTCAGCTCATTTGGAGTTGTGGAGAATAGGTAGCCTGACGTAGGTTTTTCAGGTCCATATTTCCAGCTGCCGGAATTCTCCCTCTTGGCGTGTACCTTGCAAATTATGAGAGCAAGTAATTGATAATTTATGTGCAAGAACCTGATAAGAATTTGATGATGTCTCCCCAACAACGGCGCTAGAAATTCTTTCTGCTACTTGTGAGTTGTGTTGGGATTTTCCCCGAAGAGGAAGGGTGAAGCAATATAGTAGTAGAGAAGTATTTCCCTCGGTGAGAACCAAGGTTATCGGATGCTACCTCTTGAGCACTGCGTTGGTTTTCCCTTGAAGAGGAAAGGGTGATGCAACAAAGTAACGTAAGTATTTCCCTCAGTTTTTGAGAACCAAGGTATCAATCCAGTAGGAGGCCATCCATTGTACCTACACAAACGAATAAGAACCTTGCAACCAACGCGATAAAGGGGTTGTCAATCCCTTCACGGTCACTTGCAAAAGTGAGATCTGATAGAGATGATAAGATAATATTTTTTTGGTATTTTTATGATAAAGATTGAAAGTAAAGATTGCAAAATAAACGGCGACAGAAATAGCTTGTTGACGGGAAATTAATATAATGGAGAATAGACCCGGGGGCCATAGGTTTCACTAGTGGATTCTCTCAAGATAGCATACGTATTATGGTGGGTGAACAAATTACTGTCGAGCAATTGATAGAATTGAGCATAGTTATGAGAATATCTAGGTATGATCATGTATATAGGCATCACGTCCGTGACAAGTAGACCGACTCCTGCCTGCATCTACTACTATTACTCCACACATCAATCGCTATCCAGCATGCATCTAGAGTATTAAGTTCATAAGAACGGAGTAACGCTTTAAGCAAGATGACATGATGTAGAGGGATAAACTCAAGCAATATGATATAAACCCCATCTTTTTATCCTCGATGGCAAAAATACAGTACGTGTCGTTTCCCCTACTGTCAACGGGATCGAGCACATCAAGATTGAACCCAAAGCTAAGCACTTCTCCCATTGCAAGAAAGATCAATCTAGTAGGCCAAACCAAACTGATAATTCGAAGAGACTTGCAAATATAACCAATCATACATAAAAGAATTCAGAGGAGATTCAAATATTGTTCATAGACAATCTTGATCATAAACCCACAATTCATCAGATCTCGACAAACACACCGCAAAAAGAGTTACATCGAATAGATCTCCAAGAAGATCGAGGAGAACTTTGTATTGAGATCCAAAGAAAGAGAAGAAGCCATCTAGTTAATAACTATGGACCCAAAGGTCTGAGGTAAACTACTCACACATCATCAGAGAGGCTATGGTGTTGATGTAGAAGCCCTCCATGATCAATGCCCCGTCCGGCGGAGCACCGAAAAAGGCCCCAAGATGGGATCTCACAGGTACAGAGAGTTGCGGCGCTGGAAATAGGGTTTTGGCTCCTGTTCTGATGTTTCCAGGGTATATGAGTATATATAGGCGAAAGAGGTCGGTCAGGAGAGCTACGAGGGGCCCACGAGTGTGGGGGCGCGCCTCCCTGCCTCGTGGCCTCCTCATTTATTGCTTGACGTCCACTCCAAGTCCTATGGATCACGTTTGTTCCAAAAATCACGTTCCCGAAGGTTTCATTCCGTTTGGACTCCGTTTGATATTCCTTTCCTTCGAAACACTGAAATAGGCAAAAAAATAGCAATTTGGGCTGGGCCTCCGGTTAATAGGTTAGTCCCAAAAATAATATAAAAGTGTATAATAAAGCCCATTGAACATCCAAAACAGATAATATAATAGCATGGAACAATCAAAAATTATAGATACGTTGGAGACGTAACATCGGACCAATAGGAGAACCACGCAAATCCTCGTGTCAGCACCTACACACACAAAAGCAAATACTTGCACCCAACGCGTGCAAGAGGGTTGCCAGTCCCCTTGAACTCGTTACTTGCAATGATTAATTCTGATAGTGGTATATAGATAAAAATACAAGTAAAATGAAATTAGTAAAATTGCAGTAAGGTATTAAATAAACCTGGGGGCCATAGTTTTCACTAGAGGCTTCTCTCTCGAAACAATAACATACGGTGGGTAAACAAATTACTGTTGGGCAATTGATAGAAAAGCACATAGTTATAATGTTATTCATGGCAATGATCACATATATGGACATCACGTTTGTGACAAGTAGACTGACTCCTACCTGCATATACTACTATTACTCCACCAATCGACCGCTATCCAGCATGCATCTATGGTATTAAGTTCATAACAAATAGAGTAACGCCTTAAGCAAGATGACATGATGTAGACAAAGTAAACTCATTCAATATGAATAAACACCATTGTTTATCCTTAATGGCAATAATACAAATATGTGCCTCGCTCCCCCTTCTGTCACTGGGTCAGGACACCGCAAGATTGAACCCATTACAAAGCACCTCTCCCACTTAAGATAAATCAATCTAGTTGGTCAAACCAAAAAGATAGATTGGAGAGAATTACAAAGCTATCATAATCATGCATAATAAAGTTTAGAAAAGAATCAATTACTTTCAATGAATAATCTGATCATAAACCCATAATTCATCGGATCCCAACAAACGCACCACAAAATAAGATTACATCGGATAGAACTCCGATAAGATCGAGGAGAACATGGTATTGAAGATCAAAGAGAGAGAAAAAGTCATCTAGCTACTAGCTATGGACCCGCAAGTCGGTGGTGAACTACTCACGCATTATCGGTAGGCTAGCAAGGTTGATGTAGAGGCCCTCCGTGATCGATTCCCCCTCCGGCAGAGTATCAAAAAGGGCCTGTAGATGGGATCGTTGAAGAAAAGAAGCTTGCGGTGGCGGAAAAAGTGTTTCGGGTGGCTCTCTGTTGGTTTGGGAATATTTAGAAATTTATAGTGGTGGAATTAGGTCAAACGGAGTTGCGTGGGAGTCACGAGCTCAGTGGGCGCCCCTCCTGGGGCTCACCTGGTGAGCTCGTTGCTCTTCCGTTAGGCTTCTGGGCTCCTCCTGAACCTTCTTGGATCCCTTCTGGTCCAGAAAAAAATCACCGTAAAGTTTCATCGTGTTTGAACTTCGCTTGGTACTGATTTTCTGAAAAGTCAAAAACAAGCCAAAAACCAGGAACTGACACTGGGCATGAGGTTAATAGGTTAGTCCCAAAATATGATATAAAATAACATATAAAGGCATATAAAGCATCCAAGATTGATAATATAATAGCATGAAACAATAAAAAATTATAGATACGTTGGTGACGTATCAGTTGTATTTTGAAGAACATATATGTGTCCCGAACTCCATCTTGAAGAATAGTCATTGTAGAATTTCTTAGCATCCTCAATTATGTCAAACACCATGCCAACATAGGGCGGCAATGGCTACGATGAAACATCTCCATCATCTGAATCATCTTGCATTGCACCATCAAAATATAACAAACCCTCTGAATTTTCACCAACACCAAAAGAAAAGATCCCTTGGACATAGCTCTCTTCCCCTTCAGTCCTAGCTTCCTGCAAAGGAGGCACATGGTTTTTATAGAAAGAAAAATAGAGAGTCAATTAACATGCATCATTTTTTTAGCCTACATGTGACAGGCCTTCAGCTACACTAGATTACTCACTGTGGTTTTTTTCTCACAACAACATACACAATCAAATCATATCAGAGGCATTTTCACATGAGTGATTTTTTTCCTTTTTTCATCAATTATGTTGATCAACAACAAGCAACAAAACATGGGGGAATGCAACTAAAAATATAGGGGCTCATGTTTCAAAGACACAATAAGCATACAGGGGATATGCCTTGTTGTACCACACACACGAAACAAAACGAATTTAGCTCTGTTTGTGTACATGAGGTTTCATGTTTCAGAGAGAGACAGAGTTCATGATTCAGGTACATGAACTCACCCAGCCTTCTTGATGCGATCTGGTAAAGGAGCTTGGGGAAACACCAGTAGGGGGGGTTGTGAACCAGGTTGAAACTCCAGCTCGCGGCGGAAGCCACCCAGTGGTGGTTGGAGCTGAGAATGATTGTCGCGGCTGTTCTCAACGCAGGACCCCTCGGTCAAATCGATTTGCGTCGGATCCAAGCATCTGTCGCGTGATATGGTGAGCCATGCTGTTGCGGAGAGGTGAGCTAGAAGGATTAGTTGCCCCAGACGCCGGCGACAGGTGATTTTGCGGCGGGTTGCGACAGCACCGCACTGGGCCCAACTCGTTTGGGACAGGGGCCAGGGGGGATCGTTTTTGCAACAACGCGCTGTTGCGGGAATTAAGGAGGGGTCATGCGTGACGTGGATGGTACATTTGACAGTTGTTAGCGCGGGGATCCAACGGCCATCGTGGATGATTTTAACTCATCCGCCGGCCAACACGTAGCGCGGCCCCATTAGGCCTTCTCCAAAGGGGGAAACTTGGGAACAACCAACTGATCTAGCACCGGGCGTTCGCCACCTCCCGCGCGTGGCGCGTGTCCCGTGCATGGCCCCCGAGCCGCACTATTCTCCCTTATCTCGCTGGCCACTACATCTTTGTTGGAATATTTTCAGCAACAACATCTGTGTTGCAAAAGTTCCTTCCGCAATAACACTGATGTTGCAAACAATTGAAGACACAAAAAGAAACTCAGCAACAAGATGTCTGTTGCAAAAAAATGCAACAAGACATCTATTGCAAAAAAGATGCAACAAGACCTCTGTTGCAAAAATATATATGCAACTAGCGGGGTGACCCGCGCATTTGTGCGGCAAGATTTGCTACCATTTCTATGTTTGCGTAATTATCATATCGGGTTTTAGCTATATTTAGATAATTCTGCTTTTGAACACTGTTATGTCATTTGGTGTCAAACAACAACTTTTGGCCCAAATATAGCATGCAAAATCTCATATGGTATTGGTTGTCTGGTTAGCTTACGGAAATTTGGTATCTGATTTCATATACTACAATATTAGCATTTATGTATCATTGGAAAAATAACTAGCACATAAAATGGTACCAAAAAGCTTTGGAACTTTTGTTAATGTGCCCCTTAACAAAGTGTTTTATGGGTATGTCTAGGGCACATCTAGATGTGTCATAGTTACTGCACATCTAAATGACATAATCAAGTATAAAAAAGAAAAAAGAAAAAGAAAATACCCACACAAATCTCCACGTATGATCAATGATATAAGACTTAGATGTGCAATACATATGGCACATCTAGATGTGATTTAGCAAATTCTTTTTCAATCATACATAAAATGCTAATATTGTATTATATTAAATAAAACATGTTTTCTTGAGATATGCATTTTATATGTTTTATTGCTCGATTTTGACACCTATTGATATCACACTAGTAGAAAAACACCTATTAGTCCCGGTTCGTAAGGGCCTTTAGTCCCGGTTCATGTGTTTTATTGCTCGATTTTGACACCTATTGATATCACACTAGTAGAAAAACACCTATTAGTCCCGGTTCGTAACGACCCATTAGTCCCGGTTCATGAACCGGGACTAATGGGTCGTTACTAATACCTCCACCCATTAGTCCCGGTTCAAACATGAACCAGGACAGATGTGCCTCCACGTGGACGGTCCGCCGAGCCCAGTCAGGGGGGCCTTTGGTCCCGGTTGGTGGCACCAACCGGGACCAAAAGTCAATATTTTTTTAGGAAAGTGGCTGCTTTAGGTGTTTTGGGGGTTATTTTTAGGTTGTTATTAGCTAGCTAATAGAGAGAAGTGTCCTCTCTTATATCTTCGTCCTTGGTTTATCAACACTGCTGCTATGTTCATTTCACCCGCTGATATAACATGCTTTTGCATGCTCGCATCATACATCATCATATATAATAACAAGTCCTACTAATCATGCATCATCATACAGCTTCTACTCGTTATTAATAATAAGTCATACGATCATCATCCTCATAGTCATCGAACCCAACCCTACATAATTGTTCTTAGCACATGATCATCAGTATCAGGTATAGGAACTAATTAAACACCCTTAAGGTAAAATAGCATAAAACAATATAGACCCTGACTCTCCATTATGAAGAATGGAGATCATCCTGTCTCCAATTCTTGCGCTTCGCTTCCTTTTGCTTCCAAGAAGCTCCTCACGACTGTCCATACATTTTTCCATTCTTTGATTGTCATGTCTCCACTTCTTTTAGAAATCCGGTATGGACAGTTGAGATTAAGAGGATGACCTGGATATATGTTCAAAACATGAAGGCTGCCATTCTCATACATCAAATGAGGCACACAATCCTCTGGGATTTTCTGTTGAAAACATAGTAATAACTTCGTAGTTAGCAATGATGTACTAGTTTTAGAAGTATGCAAAAAGATGCACGGATGTCGTAATAGTAAAAAATCTTACTAGGGTATCTCCATGGTAGTTACCGTAGTTCAACACGTGCACTAGTGGCACGTATTGACCATAATGTTGAGGAGTTCGATTGTAGACATTGTAATTCTCAAGATCCCTACAAAATGCGATCAGATGATTTTTCTCCTTATAAGTTAATTCGAGACCATCGGTATAGTGGGTTTTGTCTACCATCTTCGCACATTCTTTGAATAATCAAAATAAGCTGTCAATGGAAATAAGCTGTCAACTATTTTGAAATAAACAATATAAATTACTTAATAACTATGTTAAGCTCACATGGGGAAGAATTGGAGGTGTATCCACAAGGACCCAAATCGAAGGTGTCTCTTGCTCGATTGTAGGATCACCAAGATCCATGGTGACAAGCATACCCTCATCAAGACCATACATCTTGCAAAGTGCTTCCCAATTTTTGCAACCAAAATGGGTTACACTCTCAGCATTGTATAGCTTTACTTGAAAATCCACACCAGGATAATTTTTTTGGTTTCAAAACTTTCATGGTCTTCAAAACCCATCCTCTCCAAGACATAGCGTCTTGCAAAGCATGGGATAAGCTAGTCGAATTGGAAAAGATGAAAAATATTGTCATGATTAAAATAGTTGAAGTCATGATTAATTACGAAAAAAGGCTATTGTCGCTGCTATGCATCGTATGAACATCGAACCTCCGGTCGAGCTTAATGCTGAAGCGCCGATCTTCGCCCAGCTCAATGAACCTATCGCAGATACCTCGGTCCGTCGTGGCACGATCGCACTCCCAGGCGGTTTTCGCCGTCCGAGTACGACATTTCCGCCTATATTCATAATTCAAATGAAGGAGAACTTATCCAATATGAGCATTCAATAAGCAAAACCAAATCATAAAATAAGCAAAACCAAATCATAAAATAAAGTAGTATTCAAATTAGCATGCATTCAATAATTATAAGCAAAAGTACATCATCTCTTGGTGTTCGTGACATCGTCGAATATTATCACTAATATAGCATCACTAATACAACTAGAACCGTAGCGCCCGACGGTATCGACGCTGGCGGTGGACACTCAAAGATAAGGAACCATCACAGGATCATAGCTCGGTGAGATCCTCAAGAACCTGCCGGTATTGTCGAACCTGCCCGCCAATGCAACCATGTAGCGGCAGGCGTGCTCGTCCTCCTCGCTGACACGGTGACGTACCACCTCCAGCGGTGTCCGGAAGCCTCGGCACCACATCGCCCACGCGACCGCCACCAAACAAGGATCGGGTCAACAACGGGTTGCCTCCTCACCAACCCACGCCCCGGAAGGTAGCACCTCCCAATACCAGCCCGGGCGGAGCCCAGGTTGAACATGGCCCTGATCAAGCAAGCCTCCAACGCCGAGCCCATTTGACGGCGAGGATGTGGGATAGGCATCGCCCGGCGTCGATGCGGGAACTACTTCTATATATAGTTAAATAAAGTAGTTTTATTAATTAAATCAACTATGTAGTTCAACTACTATACTAAGCATTTACTATAAATAAATAAAGTAGTACTTACTATAAATAAATAAAGTAGCACTTATTATAAACAAATAAAATAGTAATTATATTTTTCTAACTAGCTAGTTCAATTATAGTACTTACTAACACAATCTAAATATCACCAAACATATTATGAACAAATTAATAGAAAAAAATCTATTAACAGAAAAAATCTAACACAATATGAACAAATTAATTACACCAAAAAAATCTATTAACAGAATAATAATCTAACACAATATGAACAAATTAATTACAAAATCTAAATTAACATACTATGAATTAATTCTATTAGTAAAATTTTAATTAGATGATCAAATCTTATATACCTAAATTTTCTTACTAATTCAACTAAGCACTTACTAATTCAACTAATTAAGCACTTATCAATTTTCTTACTAATTTAACTAAGCACTTACTAATTCGTCTAACATGCATTAATATATATAATTCATATAATACGGAAAATACGAGGCCGGCGACGACGGGCCGGGGGCGTACGGGGTGGCGACGTACGGGGCGGAGGCGCGAGACGGCAGCGCGTGGGCGTGGCGGCGACGGGCGACGGCAGACGGGCGGCGACGGGACGGAGGCGATGATGGGGACGGCGACGGGCCGGGCAGGGCATGAGGGCGTCCCGAGGCGAGGCGGGGCCAGGCGGCTGACGGGCGTCGGGCGGGTCGTGACGGCGCGCAACGTCGGGAGATCGAGGAGGGAGAGATCGAAGTGGGGATGCGGTTCTGAAATTTCCCTTATATAGCAAAGTCTTTGGTCCCGGTTCGTCCCACCAACCGGGACCATCGCATTTTTAGTCGGTTGGTAGCACCAACCGGGACCAAAGGGTTTTTTTCAGCAGCCCAAAGGGCGGAAGGAGAGCTTTGGTCGGTTGGTGGCACCAACCGGGACTAAGATGGGCATTGGTCGGTTGGAGCCACGAACCGGGACCAATGTCTTTGTGCCGGCACGGTGCACGAAAAGTTTAATCCCACCTCGCTAGTCGAGAGGGGCGCGATGGTTTATAAGCCCCACCGCCACTCCCTCTCGAGCTCCTCTCCACTGCAGGCTTACGGGCCTACTTACTACTGCTTTGCCTGATGGTCCTAATGGGCCACCTGCGGGCCTGAATCCTGGCCCATGGTGGGTTTCTAGTCGTATCCAAGCCGTGGGGGGCCAGTAGGAGGCATTTTTTTTACTTATTTATTTTATGCAGGTGTTTTTTTAGTCCCACCTTGCCAAGCGAGAGGCACTAGCAGCTGTTTATAAGCCCTGAGTGCAGAGACAATCTCAGAAGAGGCTCAATGCTCACGTTAGTTCGCTTCAAGCTCTGAGGAATAGGGTAGACTGCACGGAGCTATGCGCAGTGCAGTTTACACTATTCTGAAAGGCTTGAAGCGAATTAACTAGCATTGCGCCTCTTTTTTATTTTTAATGACTTATTACCACACAGAAATAAAAAGAAAAAAATAAATATAGCAGAAAAGAAAAAAAACTATATAAAAAACTACTCTGAAATAAATAGAAGAAAAAATAGTTGTGATTAACTTTACTAAAAAATGAGCATAGATGTTATTTTTAATGACTTATTACAATTCAGAAATAAATAGAAGAAAAAATAGTTGTGATTAACTTTACTAAATAATGAGCATAGATGCTTATTTTTAATGACTTATTACAATTCAGAAATAAATAGAAGAAAAAAGAGTTGTGATTAACTTTACTAAAAAATGAGCATAGATGCTTATTTTTAATGACTTATTACAACTCACAAATAAAAAGAAAAAAAATAGTTTTGATTAACTTTAATAAATAATGAGCATAGATGCTTATTTTTAATGACTTATTACAACTCACAAATAAAAAGAAAAAAATAGTTGTGATTAACTTTACTCAATAATGAGCATAGATGCTTATTTTTAATGACTTATTACAACTCACAAATAAAAAGAAAAAAATAGTTGTGATTAACTTTACTAAATAATGAGCATAGATGCTTATTTTTAATGACTTATTACAACTCACAAATAAAAGGAAAAAAATTGTTGTGATTAACTTTACTAAATAATGAGCATAGATGCTTATTTTTAATGACTTATTACAATTCAGAAATAAATAGAAGAAAAAATTGTTGTGATTAACTTTACTAAAAAATGAGCATAGATGCTTATTTTTAATGACTTATTACCACACATAAATAAAAAGAAAAAAATAAATATAGCAGAAAAGAAAAAAAATATATAAAAAACTACTCATAAATGAGCATAGATGCGCTTATAGAGAAAATTCAACCTAAATTTATAATAATTTTCTACTTACTTCAGAGAAATTCAGTATGAATTTAGGTTAAATTCCCTGTATAAGGGCATATATTTTCATTTTGAGATGAGCTCAACATGGCAGAGAGGGAGGGACTTATAAACCGGTTTGATTCCCCTTCGGTTGACGAGGTGGGACTAAACTCTGGGCGCAACGAGGACCAACCCTTTAGTCCCGGTTGGTGGCATGAACAAAGACTAAAGGGGTGCCTTTGGTGCCGGTTCAAGCCGCCAACCGGGACCGATGGTTGTGGGCCAGGAGCGAGGGCCAATGGTCCCGGTTCGTCCCACCAACCGGGACCAATAGGTCCAGATGAACCGGGACCAATGCCCCACGTGGCCCGGCCGGCCCCCGGGGCTCACGAACCGGGTCCAGTGCCGCTATTAGTCCCGGTTCTGGATTGAACCGGAACTAATGGGCTGGCTGGGCCTGGACCATTGCCCTGTTTTCTACTAGTGTCACTACCGAGGTCATCACTTGAATAGACTCGTACGCCACACCTTGCCGGGTTAGCTTTCTGACACCTATCCCCTTTGTCCGATAAAAAGTGTACATCTACAAATTTTAGGATAAATTATGGAATGTAGTAAAAAATGCATTGAGAGGATACAAGCCACCATCTGTCTTCTCTTTAATTAGTCAACTCGCAATAAGCTAAGTGCATGTAGAAATTAAGATGATTATATGTACAATGCTATTGGTCTTGGTTACCATGTGATGAGAGAAAATACTTTAAAATGCATTAAAAAAATAAAAGTACACTCTTTTGTGAACAAATTTTAAACCCAAACATACACTCTTCCCCAGATAGAGGGAGTAGGCGGCTGCTAACATATATTTTTTTAATGCATGACTGCGCCTTGGTACTCCTTCACCAACGTCTGGTTAAATCACATGCATGTGCTGCCATAATACCTCGTATTTGAGTCCTTTTATTAGGTGCATGTGTTGGTTTGCTGCCCGTTTGTGTCTTTCACGGGCGCATCTTAACTGCCGGCACACCAAGCTCTATTTTCCTGTCGTAGACATGCATGTGACCGACATGTATACAGATTTATTTAGGCAGCTTTCGTTCTAGTACTTGATTTAAAAGAAATATTAACTGGGTTGTGACCTATATGGTATTAAATCTAGGTTCAAATGTCATAACTTTAGGGACGCTGCTATGCGTCAACCGGCAGATCATTTTAAAAGATCCGCTGCCTCGTGAGCCGTCGGACCTCACGGATCGAGCGGTCGAGCGTTATCCTCTACGATTGCAACACCAGTTGCAGAAAATTTTACAACAGATGTCTTATTACAGTATTTTTTGTTTTTGCAACTGGGGTGTTGCTATATTCTTATTTGCAACGGAGGTCTTATTGCAGTTTTAATTTATTTTGCAACAGAGGTCTCGTTGCAATTTATTTTTTCTATACTATCTATCTATATAGTGTATCAGTTTTGAATTGGATCTGGAGCCTCAATCATAACCGTTGGTGTGGTAAATCTAATGGCTGAGAGCAGTGGGATTCGTGGTGAACAGTAGAACGTAACAAACTCCACGGTGTTCTCGAACCATTGCCTCCCCCTTCCCAGAAAAAGGGCCCAAACGTGCTACATCTTGAGCCATATTGGAGTGAGTGGAGGACGTGCTGAGCCCTAGGCAGAATTTGCGAATTCTTCTCCGTGTCCTGGACGGGCTTCCATACTAATTTTGCTATCTCAGCAATACTTACTTACACTCTTTCCTTGTCTCAAAAAAACTTACACTCTTTCCTAAAAAAAGTTGCAATACTACAGTCGACAAGTTTCTCAAAATAAAAAAAAACTTACAGTCGGCATATTTCTCAAACAAAAAAAAAAACCTACATTCTCAAATCTTATGTTAATATATTTTTTTACCTTGAATATATTAGCATGTATAGGACCCTTTGCTTTTAACAAATCACTCCATGATTGTAAGACGTGCATTGCACGTGTATAAATAATAGTCTGCAATAAAGGTCTTGTTTCAGTTTTATTTTTGCAACAAAGACCTTGTTGCGAAAACTCACTTTAGCGGATGGCGAACAACAAGCAGTGGCCACGTCGGAAACACAGGACACGCGTCACACGGTGGATTCTCGCGTGCTATCTACCGGCGGAAGCCAAGCGTTTTCCTTACTTTAGACTAATATAAATCTCCTCATTTGTTTTCTCACGTTTCAATCTCTCCGTCTCATAATATAAAATGTTTTTACAAGCTCTGTTTTAGCTTGCAAAACGTTCTCATATCAAGGGACGATGGAAGTAGCAAATAGATAGATACCACCTTTGCCGTAAATATTTTTGCAGCAAGACTTATATGTTACAAAAGGAAACTCGCAACACTTCCTCCGTTGCAAAAATGAGGATCTTTTAAAGAGATCCGCTGGCCAACACGTAGCACGTCCCTTTCCTTTTTCAAGCATGTTGAAATTTCAGAAAGCACCCCGACCAGCTTTCAGAAAATTATTAGGCACCCCGACCCTCCGAACCTGACGTGGCGGACGGCGGCGGCCCGCCGGACCGGACCTGGTGCTGGGCGGCGGCGCGTGGCGTTTTCGCCATGGAACGAACGCGCAAAGGAAAAAAGAGGAAAGGAGCGCCGAATCTCGGGCAAGGATAAAGATGGACGGCGCGGCGGCGGGGCCCGCCACCGTGGTCGAAAAAGCAGAGCAGTCTCCATCCTCCGCTCCGTCCCCATCTCCATACATCGATCCCCCGCCGGCAGGCCGCCCCGAACCACCCCCCGACGCCGAGGAGCTCCGGCCCCGCCCTCCCCCTCCCCCTCCCCCTCCGAGCGGCGGTGATCGATGCTGGGACTGGGAGCGCACGCGGCACCGGCCCACGCGCGACGGAGATCTCCCCCGCAGCTGATCACCCACCCAAGGCATCAACCCACCCCGGCACGCAGCGCAGCCGTAGCTCTCCTCTCGTCATGTGTTCCTCGTTCCGTCCCGTCTCGTCCCGCCCGCCGAACATAAACAAGGAGGACGGACGCAACACGAGGGATTACCCCCGCATGCATGCGACGCGCGCCCCATTTTTCTATTCCGCCCCGGAACAAGACGAGGAATCTGCCGGAACCGGAGCAGAGCGGCAGATTATACCGACCGCCTGAAGAAAAAGGGATCTGGCATCCTCCCCTCCCCGGACCGGAGCTGGGATGGCATCTTGGCGTGATGGGGCGGAGCATCTCGCACCGCCCGTTCACAAAGCGGGCGTTTCAAAGCCTTTTGTCCACTACCAGCGGCCTTTGCCGCGCAGGAATCATTCCCTTTCTCCCCCGCTTCTTTACCTCTTTACATCCTCCTACTATATATGCAATGCACCCCACGGCACACATACATAACCCCGTGCAGTTCTCGTTTTCGCTCATTCGTTAGCAGCCGCCCCCTCACCCCTTCTTTGCTTCGTCTTCATCTTCATCACTATCAACGACCCATTACCATCATCCTCAGCACTTGCCGGCTCGTCGTCGTCGGGAGGGATTGGAGGAGCGCCCGTTCATTGCGGACTGAGGAACGTGCATTGCCGCGGCCACGATGCAGCTCCATCTCCTGCCGCCGGTGTGGGCGCCGTCGGGCTACGGTGGCCACGGACCACGCCCGCGCGCCCTCGCCGTCAAAGGTGCTCGATCGGTGTCACTTTCTTATCATGCTTTTCCTTGCGCGGCGCTGGTTTCTTGCTTATACGACTAATTATGCGGATGCACCATAAGTGTCGGCCATTCAGTGTTGAATTTGAATCGAAGCCGACATAGGCCCTTGTCGTGAGGTTGATTCTGATACCTTTCTCTCTTTGAACAATCAGGCCCATGCCGTTTCAGCGGCAAAGGAGATGCCGCCCTTGTGGAAACCGCCGGCTCACGCGTCACTCTCCAGATCGCGCAGGCCACCAGCGTATCCGGTGCTAAAGGTATTTTTGCCTTCACTTGGGCTGGGACCCGATGATCTTGTCTTTGTTTCATGCTTATGTTCTCTCCATCGCTCGCTTTTAGCGTTACTATCTACTGTTAGCTAGCACTGGGCAAACGTCGTGTACATTACTAATTTACTAAGTAATAATCTCAGCCGGCCATCGCCTGTTTTCTCCCTCTGTTGTTTTGCTATCTGCCATTATGCCAGCCAATGTACTCCAAGCAGTAGAGCACACAGCACGTTAGTTAGTAGTCGAGACAAGAACAAATAATATGTCTGCTTCTATTGGTCCTTCTCCATAAAACGACACGGCATGCCATTAGTCGCCAAGAGGAGTCACAAACACATTGACAGAGTGCACAGAAACATGATAAAAAGGTATACAAGAGAGGGGTAGGATTCAGATTTTTCGAGCACACGACACGTTAATTAGTAGGTGAGAAAAGAATAAACAGTCCGTCAATGACGCTTATGGCTTTTTGGCCTCATGAAGAGAAGGAATCCAAACCTATATGAAATCCACTTTAGAGCAAGGATGTAGCTTTCTTTCTGATCCCAAAGCATCAACTATAGAAAAGAATGCTTCTGCAGTTTAAAGTCGAATATGATGATAGAAATATTCTCGACATACTTTTGTTCTTGTCGCCGTCGGTACTATAATATGTTACCGCCATCGTTCTTTTATCAGCTAATAAAATCCTAGCCGAACTTAACTCGGTCTCAAGCTGTATAGAGTGGAGCTTGAATTTAAGTTTACAATCACGTAAAGTTGGGCCTGGAGCTGAAATTTCAAAGCGTGTTTGCACTTTGAGGCATTATTGTTCTTGTTACTTCAAAATGATGGCATGCCTTACGACTAGATACATTTAATCATTCGTGTGTTTCGATGTACCTGCAGTGTTGCAAACAAACCTTGTCAGAAATGATATTCAGATTCTAGAACGGACCGAGGAACCATGTGACCTCGACGACTACTGTGTGATTCCTGGGGCGGAGTTTGGGCAGCCACTGGTGAACCAAGTGAGGATGATGCTGGGATCGATGAGTGACGGCGAGATCAGCGTGTCGGCATACGACACTGCCTGGGTCGCCCTGGTGCCGAGGCTCGATGACGGCGATAGCCCCCAGTTCCCCGCCACCCTCCAGTGGATTCTCGACAACCAGCTCCCAGACGGCTCCTGGGGAGACGCTGCCCTGTTCTCCGCCTACGACCGGATCACCAACACCCTTGCATGTGTTGTGGCTCTCACAAAGTGGTCTCTTGGCCCTGATAAATGCAGTAGAGGTACTGCAAATCTACAAACCAATACACTCAGCTGCTCTGCTAAAGTACCAAATGAAGCAGGGTCTTTCAACTAAATGTACGCACAATGCATTCTGTTTTTCTTTACAGGGCTCTCTTTTCTGCAAGAGAACATGTGGAGGCTAGCAGAGGAAGACCTGGAGTCGATGCCCATTGGCTTCGAGATTGCGTTTCCTTCCCTCCTGGAGGTGGCCAAGAGCTTGGGCATTGGTTTCCCGTACGATCACCATGCTCTGCAGCGCATATATGCCAACAGAGAAGTGAAGCTCAAGAGGTACGTAGGTACCCCGTCTTAACCTCTCCAGTCCTCCTAGAGATGGAAATTACTTAACATTTTCATGATTAATTATGTATTCCTTGAGTAGGATTCCGATGGAGATGATGCACAGAATCCCAACGACGATCCTGCATTCCCTTGAAGGGATGCCCGGGGTGGACTGGCACAAGATCCTCAGGCTCCAGTCTAGTGATGGGTCCTTCCTCTATTCTCCTTCGGCTACAGCCTTTGCTCTCAAGCAAACCGGTGACGCGAAATGCTTCGAGTACATCGACAGAATCGTCAAGAAATTCAATGGAGGAGGTAAGAGATCCATGACCGTTAACTGCGCTGATATTGGATGGGATCGAGTTCTTTTTTTTGGTAATTCCTGATCCCGTGTGCATTGTTCGTCTTGATTGGCACATTTCAGTTCCCAATGTTTACCCGGTCGATCTCTTTGAACACATCTGGGTCGTCGATCGGCTGGAGCGTCTTGGAATCTCGCGCTACTTCAAGCAAGAAATTAAACAGTGCTTGGACTATGTCCACAGGTTTACTTTCTCATCCATAACTGTGCCTTGTTGACAGTGCTTAAACCATTGGTCACTTCATGGGGAAAGTTCCTTCTAACTTCTTTACCGATGCTGTAGCCACTGGACTGAAGACGGGATTTGCTGGGCAAGGAACTCCGCTGTAAGAGACGTGGATGACACAGCCATGGCCTTCCGGCTGCTGCGGCTGCATGGATACACCGTCTCGCCGAGTACGACCCCCTTTTCCCTGTGAATCCGATGATTGTATCGTGCTGTGCATACTCTGCAGAGTCTAATAATAATTATTTCATGTCACAAACAAAACTGACATTTTGATTCATTCACAGGTGTATTTGAGAAGTTTGAGAAGGACGGGGAGTTCTTCTGTTTCGCGGGGCAATCAACGCAAGCAGTCACTGGGATGTACAACCTGAACAGGGCCTCTCAGCTAAGATTCCCTGGAGAGGATGTGTTGCAGCGTGCAGGGAGATTCTCGTATGAGTTCCTTAGAGAAAGGGAAGCCCAGGGCACGATTCGAGACAAATGGATCATTGCTAAGGATCTACCAGGCGAGGTAAACACGTCCATCCTGCCAATCAACCTGTTGAGATGGATTAGGAAGTAAACATAACTCTCACAATCTTTGGCTTGACACTTGCTAGTTAATTTTTTTCGAAGCCCCTAAAGAATTATAATTGATATTTTCATATATAACATGACTATTTTAGACACTCTCTTGTTATCATATTTTAAAAAAGTTATTATCTTATTTTTGTGAAACAAAATAACCTTATCTGGATACGAACAAGAATATAAATACCTTTATTTATGATTACAGGTAAAATATACACTGGACTTCCCATGGTATGCAAGCTTACCGCGTGTAGAAGCAAGGGCCTACGTAGATCAATATGGTGGTGAGAATGATGTCTGGATTGGAAAGACACTCTACAGGTACAAAATCGTCAAATTCTGACAATTGGTTCATTCCATACTTCTTGAGGAAAGATCCCAGAGTTGATATGCTGAATGGCTTTGGCAGGATGCCACTTGTGAACAACAACACCTATCTTGAATTGGCAAAGCGTGATTTCAATCGCTGCCAAGTCCAACATCAGCTTGAGTGGCATGGCCTACAAAAGTACGCATTAATCTCACATAACATTTTGTTAATTATGTCTCATTTTCCTTGCATAACATGTCTTTCTATGTATTTAGGTGGTTTATTGAGAATGGCCTCGAGACTTTTGGGGTGGCTTTAAGAGATGTTCTGAGAGCTTATTTTCTAGCTGCCGCTTGCATTTTCGAACCAAGCCGTGCCACAGAGCGACTTGCATGGGCCAAGGTGTCAGTGCTGGCCAACATTATTACTAAATATCTTCATAGTGATCTGTCGGGTAATGAAATGATGGAACGGTTTATGCACGGCGGTCTCCATGAAGGAAATAGTACTATATCATGGTGAGCACATTAACTGAGCATTACTGCTCAATCTAAACTATCACGCCAAATGATAAATATTTACATGCTTATTTGGATCCGTTTGACTACTTGTTCTTTTGATAGGAAAAATAGCAAACTAATACTAGTAATTTGGTAGATGATTTCCACCAGCGGACAGTTATAATGCAAACATAAAATCCACTCTCTTAGAAATTAAGACTTTCAAACTTGCATATATATATATAGCTTTATTTTACTTTGCGTGATGTCACGTAATATTTTTTGCTTAATGAGGGATGATGTAATATCTTTAAACACTAGTACTGTTTAATCCATCACTGTGCCATTAGAAAAACATCGACTTTCATTATAATGTCTTCTCATTTTTTTAATATGGTTTACATGACACAATTTGTCCATCTAGGCGTAAAGGAGATGCAAAAGAGGACATCCTTGTGGGGGCACTTCAGCAGTTTATTGATTTATTGGCACAAGAGACACTACCTGTTGGTGGAGGACCAATGTACATCAACAATTTGTTACGCTGTGCTGTAAGTTGTACAATTTGTTACTAATTACTAGAATGTTCTCTTTGGTAAAAATTCTAATATATTTCTTTGAACCTCTAGTGGATTGAATGGATGATGCAACTGATAAATAGAGAGGATAACACATACGATTCAAGTGTTATTCAAGCAGGGTCGTGCATGGTTCACGATAAACAAACATGTTTGCTTCTAGTCAAAATTGTTGAGATTTGTGGTGGACGAACCGCTGAAGCATCATCGATGATAAACAGCATGGATGGCGCTTGCTTTATTCAACTTGCATCATCTATTTGCGACAACCTTCACCACAAGATGTTACTTTCTCAGGTAGGTCTTTCACGCTGAAATAATTTTCTTGCCATATTTTCCACTGAACCATGTGATACATGGTTGATGGTATTTTCCATTGAACTTATCTCACTCTTTCTTGGTTACTCGTGTGCAATGAATGACCCACGTGTGTAAGCTCAAGCGGGCTCTCAAACAAGCTCCAAACCTTCGGGATCTCGTGCTAGTTTTGGCTTGTAAATTAACTTGAAATAACTTCTATTAAGTCGGCGCTACAATCCATCGTGGCATTTATTAGAAACATGGCCCATACGGTGCATCTATTGAACTAACTATGCAATTTATTTACAGGACACCGAAAGGAACGAGGCGGCGGTGAGCCACATGGACGAGAAAATCGAGGCGGGCATGCAGGAACTCACCCAGAAATTTCTCCAGACGCACGACGATGGGACGAGCAGCGAGACGAAGCGAACCTTGTTGAGCGTCGTGAGAAGCTGTTACTACGCGGCTAACTGCCCTCGTGATGTATTCGATAGACATGTTTCGAAGGTCATTTTCGAACATGTGTTTTGAAAGAAAGAAGGATTATCCTGCAATTGTAGGGATGGGTGGAGGTGGGATCTGTATGTACTCCCTCTGTAAACTAATATAAGAGTGTTTAGATAACTAAAATAGTAATCTAAACGCTCTTATATTAGTTTACGGAGGGAGTACATAGGAAAGAATGCTGTAAGGAGGAAGGACGTATTCAACTTGGAGAATGCTCCCTTCAGTTTTTTTTTAATTACACTATGAACGTTTTTGAATACATGATCATTTTTTAGTTTATGATGAACATTTTTTCTAAAATACACGATCAATATATTTTAAAATGAACTACGAACATTTTAATACATAGTGAAAACTTTCAAAATACTCGATGAAGCTTCCTTAAATAATCAATGTTTTTTAAATACACAATCTACATGTTTTATATACGATGAACAATATAAAAAATGTGTGAACATTTTCTGGTACATATTGAACTTTATAAAATACATAACATACATTTTTACAATAATGTTGTGAAATTTTAAATACACATTGAACATTTTTAATAATGTTGCCATTTCTTGAAAACAACGAGTACAATTTAAAACATGACAACATTTTTCAAACAGCACTTAACCTTTTGGTGTGAAGATATTTATATATTTGTGTGAACATTTTTTCATTCATAAATTTTTTCTTACTTTTGTGTTATTTTGGAAAATCAAAGATAAAAGAGAAAAGAAAAGTAAAAATATTAGCAAATCACGAAGCCTAACAAAACCAATCTATCGATCTATCTTATCGAACGAAAAACAAGGTACTAGGCCTGGCCCAGGTTAGCTGCTGTGGGCGAGCGTCCTTCTTCCGCTTGCCAAGAGCGAGATATAGCAACTCCCTGGGTTACTCTCTAGGACATCTTAATAATGTTCGTTTTAATGTTTTCTGGACCAAGCGTCAAAATAGAGCTGATAGCGAACGTCGCTTGCTCCTGCGCTACGCCCTAGAGCTACTAATCAGCGAGAACTCCTTTGAGAGCCCCTTCAAGGGTCTCTTTTGATGGGCTGTGAGTATGTCACTTGGCGCCCTCTCGCCGCCGTCATGTTTTCGCATTCTGAGTGTTTGCTCTGATTTTTTTTGACTTTTCTGTATGCGTTATCGGCTTTTAGATGATTTTTTTTTCTGGCTTTTCAGTTTTCCCCCAGTTTTACATAGATTTTGGGCAAAAAAAACATTTTTTTCAACGGGAAAACATGTTTTCTTTCTTTTTCTTTTTTTTCTACGAGAGGCACATATTCACTTCTTGTGCAGGCACAGATTTGTTTCTGCGACTGTGCCTTTCAAAAAAGGAAAAAATGTGTTTTTTTCCTTCCGCGAGAGTCACAGATTTACTTCTAGTAGAGGCATGGATTTGCTTCCGCGAGAGACATAGTCGTGCCTCTCAGAAAAGGAAACAAAAATGTATTTTATTTTTTTCCTTACGCGAAAGGCACAGATTTATTTCTCGTGGAGGCATAGATTTGCTTCTGCGAGAGGCATCCATGCCTCTCGGAAAAAAAAGCATATGTTTTTCTTTCGTGAGAGGCAAAATTTTACTTCTCGTCGAGACACGGATTTGTCTCTGCGAGAAGCACACTCATGCCACTTGGAAAGAAAAAAAAACTTTTTCTTCCACAAGAGGAATAGATTTACATCTTGTGCAGACACGGATTTACTTTTGCAAAAGGCACCGTCGTGCCTCTTCTAGAAAAGGAAAAAACATGTTTTTTTCACGAGAGGCACAAAATGTCTTTTTGTGGAGGCAAAGATTTGCTTGCACGTGTGCCTATTCGCAAAGGAAAAAAATGCTCTCGGCTTGATTTTTTTTGTTGAAAAAAATTCACCAAAACCTACCAAAATGAGATCTAATTTTGAAGATTTTGACGTGAGGAATTCAATGGTGAAAACAGTTTGAGACTTGTATGCACGGTTAAGAGAACAAACGCTGAGGTAAGGGTGACCTTTGCAAAGAGTACTCCTTAATTAGTTGTTTCGCCTAGTAATGTTTACTCCCTCGCTCGTGGCACTGTTCGCTCAGAGAGCTCCTCCTTAGGATGCGGCACGTAGGCCTGGCTCGCCTGCAGCTGTGCTAGCCCAGTAAACAAAGGCCGAATCATGCTCATATCGTGGGTGATTTTTTTCGTTTTTCCTTCACATTTTTATTTCTATTTATATTTCTAAATATTATATAAATAAATATAAATATAATAAAAAACTCAATAATAAAATTTTAATAAATTTAATACAATATTTGAAAATGTTAATCTTGCATTTAGAAGAGGTTACACATGTATAACAAAATTCTGGTGTATATGAAAAAAATGTATAACATAAATGAAAAAAATATATTAATCATGTGTACCAAAAATGAAAATCATATGTACGAAAAATAATCATGTGTATGAAAAACTTTTGTGACAATTAGAAAAGTCACACATTTCAAAGCAATGTAGGTGACATTTAAAAATGTTTATACAATGTAAAGAAATGTTCGTGTAGTTAAAAAAATTTATTTCATGAATTGTTAGAAAATGTTTCAACATTCATTGAAAAAAGTTTAACATATATTTTAATAATATATACAAAACATGTTTTGTTAATAATTTTAAATATGTATTTAAAAAATGTTTAGCGAGTATAAAAATGGTTTTACATGTACATCCAGAATGTACAACGTGTCTAACAAAGTAAACATGTGTTGGAAAAAAAGGAAAAACCTACAATGAAACAAAAATAAAAATGAAGAAACAAAATGAAAAACCGAAGAAAGAAACAAAGGAAACAAAGTATACGGAAGAAAACCATTGCGAAAACAAGGAAACCGAAAAATAATGAAGAAAAAATGAAATCGAATAAAACCAACAAAAAACAAAGAAGATTGAATAAAAAAACAATAGGAAGAAAACCGGACTATATCAATCGAGCGTGGCAACTGGGCGTGGCATAAGCGAAGCCGTCGAGCGATGCAGCTAATGGCGGCCAGCTACTCTGTCGCCCGTAGGCGATTCCTATTGGAATCAGTATAGGTGACACATTGCTTTCGTGCTCCTCCCCAGGGCGCGGCTATACCGCTCTTCTATCGAGATAGAGGGGAGCCTCGTGTCCAGCAGTGCGAGAGTTGGGCCGACGCAGGAGCGCGGGAGGCCACAACCTCATTTCTAAAATTTATTTTCACGTGTTTTGGTTTACTTTCTTACTTTTTTTACTTTCGTTTACACTTCCAAATATTCTAAATACATATATTATAAAAGGACTTGAAATACAAAATTTCAGAAAAATGTTAACCAAGCCTTCAAAAAATGTTAAATGTGTATAGAGAATTAGAGATAATGTTTCTCATGTTTGTAAAAATAGTTGAACATGCATTAAAAAATGCTTTGCCTGCGCCATCTTTGTTGGATCTTTCCAAGGGCAGGTACACCAATATGGCGGAGGACATTTATGCTTATTGGGGGTTGACATCACCCTCAGCACCTGAGCCAGAGCGTGGAGGAGCCCATTTATCAGTGGGAGCCTCAGAAACCTATCTACCAGTGGGATCCTCAGGAGCCCGAGTATTTCCCTGGACCTGACAATTTCCAGGCATGGCCACAGACCAAGTTACGCCAAAGGCCCTTGGGGTAGTATGTATTTCTCACCGATATTATATTTATTTATCGCATATTCGTTTCAGTTGTCGGTGTTCACCCTCTTTCATTGTAAATTCATATTAGTTTAGTTTTTCGCTTTCTTCTTGTGTGTTTAAAAAAATCGAAAATGCAAAAATATTTCTTGCTTCGACTAGGGGGAGGAGAGCACGCTTCCGCCGCCGGACGACCGTGGGGGTCTCCAAAGACGGCGGTGGGGGAGATAACGTTTTGTTTTTGCTTCATTTGTATTTGTTAGAGATATATTTGGTATTTAGAGGTTCTCCAAGATTTGATAGGAATTGTTTCCATTTTATTTTTAGAAGGCGTCTTGCCCTTCAAGTCTTGTACTCAATATATACTCGTCCTCGAGGATCGATAGTACATCAAATACATTACGTTAATCCTCTCCCTCTGTTCCCTTCTTTGCATGGCATCAGCCTAACCCCGATCCAAACCCTAGCAGTCGCCGTTACTTCCGCAACGCGCCGTCCCCGAAGTGATCGATCTCCATGATTGTCACCGGGGGGCTGCGCCACCCGTACCTAGGGTTCGTCTGTCGTTTGTGTTGACTGGCTGCCCTAGAGAGTCTTTTTCTTTCGAGCCTTCGATCTGGATTTTTCTCTCGCTCGTCGGTCGCATTGATCAGCGTTTCTTTTTTTATTTTACAATTTAAGATCGGTTGAGGTCGCTTGCCGTCGCCGTCGACCACAAGCGCCTCTACACCAACACCGGCACGACCACCTGGCGGCTTTGCGCAATGCGGCGGCCCATTACAGCCGTCATCCGTGCGTCTGCCCGCCCGTCGCTCTGCGGCAGCCGTCGCTGCCCAGTACCCGAGTACATCGCACCCTCTACACCGATCGAGCAACGGGTTGCAGCTGCGTCATTCCTTCGGACCATAGTGTTGTCGCCCCATGGCTCTCCCCGTAGCTGCACCGACCCACGCGCTGCCGCTGCATTATCCCTTCGGGTCGTAGTGCCGCGGCCCGCGATCCACCGCCACCCCGAGGCCGTCCGCTCCAGGCCGTCCCCGTGGATGCCCCAACCCTCATGCTGCCGGTGCTTCGCTCCATCGAGCCGTAGTTAGTGTGGCACGTGGTCCCTGCTGCCGCCCTGTGGTTCTCCCCGCGGCTGCACCGACCCAAGCGCTACCGCTGCGTCGCCCGTTCGGGCCGTAGTGCCGCAGCCCGCAGTCGTGGCTGCACCGACCCTTGCGTTGCCGCTGCGTAGCTCCATTGAGCCGTAGCGAGTGTGGCGCGCGGTCCTTGCCGCCGCCCTGAGGTCTTCCTCGCAGTCGCCCCGACCCGCGTGCTGTTGCCACGTCGCCCCTTCGGGTCGTAGCGCCACAACACGTGGTACACTTCGCCGTCCACGTGCGTCAACTTCTATTTGTATGCGCCGTGCCGCCTCTTAGGCGCGGGCCGCCACCGTCTGCACTTGTCTTCGTCATGCTGTCGGATTTTTCCTTGCCTACTTCGAGCACCGCCGCCATGCTCCTAACCTAGATGCCGCCGCCGCTCTCTTCCCGGTTCATGGCGACTACCTCGACACCGGCCAACCTGACTCGACATCGACCACGTCGTCCCTCGCACGGCTACCTCGACCACGGCTACACCACCCTACGCTCTCGGCTACCTCGACAACGGTAGAAAGGGCTATCCCGTTGCTTGAGCAACTCGTCGGCTTCCTCTACAGTCCACCCGTCCGCGATGCAACACCGTCGACGACGCTCACGCTGCGACTGCGGGGGGATGTCAGCACGTCGACTGCTATTCTCTCCAGTCTGACCATCCATGATGCTTCTGTTGTTCGCAATGCTACTGCTACGACTACGGAGGATGTTAGAGATATATTTGGTATTTAGAGGTTGTCCGGGATTTGATAGGAATTGTTTCCATCTTATCTCTAGGAGGCGTCTCGCCCTCGAGGCTCGATAATACATCAAACACATTACGCCAATCCTCTCCCTCTATTCCCTTCTTTACAGTATTGTTTTCATTTTAGTTCTTGTTTACTGAGAAAAAACTGGAAAATCGTATGACACATTGAGAAAATCCAGTTGCCAGACCAATAGAGGGTCCCGACAAAGCAACTTGCAGAATCATGAGCATGTTCTCTGACTCTCAAAGAACAACAGTTTTCAGTAATCTTGTCTCGTTTGTGGACTCTACTGAATAATAGAACTTGGTGTCTCCCATTAGTACAATTTTTGTTTGCGACAAGTGTCACTTACCATTGCCTCCATTTATTTTTACCCTGCATATTTTTTTTTCTTAAATCAAATTTGTAAACTTTAAAAAAGTTTATATGAAAAATTACCAGTATTCACAATACCCAAATCAATGTCATTAGATCAGGCCCGCATCCTCAATTCGATCTCGACTGGAGTCAGCGCCGCCAGGTAGGTACGTCTGCTTGTTCGTCTTTCTTCCTCCGAATCAGTAGTGACCTTTGTGTTTCTGATTCTATACTTGTCCCACGATTTGTCTGATTGTTTCTACTCTCTAGTCTTTAGTTTCTCGATCGGGTCGCCAGCCTTGTCATCCATGTGATAATTCATCGCCGTCCCTGCAACAGGAGGCCGAGGGTATGCCCAAGCAGATTTTGTCTTTGATGGAGATTTTCTAATTGATCTAATATTTTCATAGCTTTCTGATCGCACTCTTTGTGCTTTTCAATCTTAGTACTGTCGTGCCATCTAGAAAGTATGAATTGAGAAGAAATTGCTGGATGAGATTGATACTTACAATCATTAGTGAATTTTCATCTTGGAACCTTAGAAGAAAATTTTAAGTAATATGTATATATATTATTTGATATGCATACTGATTTTGGATATACTTATTTTCTTGACCTAAAAATTATATCAACATATGTTGATTACTATTTAGACCTTTATTTATACTAAAGGCCTCGGATTTTAGTTTCGCCCCGAACCCATAAAATTCCAGGACAGGCCCTGCATTAGATGTAACATGAAATTAACTGTTATGTTTTATTTCTTTAGTATTATAGATGTTGATATTTTTCAATATAAAGTTGATGAAAGTTCATGAAGTTTGACTTCAGACAAATCTTATATGCCAAGTGAAAAAAACAAATGGAGTACACTGTAAATGCCAACAAATCCACTCTCGAGTAGGGCCATGATGAACAGCCTTGTACATAGTAATGGGAGGGTACGAAATTAAGGAAATCAAACAGAGTATATATAGGAGTATATAGAAGAGAGGTCTCCACTATGTGGCTACTTGATGTACTCAATGGCCCAGAAGTTGGTGTAGATGTAGGTGGCCTTGACGCTGGCGAAGCCGGCTTCCTTGGCCAGCCTCTCGAAGTCGGTGAGGTACCTCTCCTTGCCGTCGGGGCTGTAGGCGAGCATGCTCATGTCGGCGCTGACGCACCCCTGCACGCGGTGCGTGGCGTCCAGCTCGCCGGGCAGTATGCACTCCATGTTGATCACCTTGCCGTTCACGGGCAGAGCGTGGTAGCAGTTCTTGAGCAGCGCCACGCACGTCTCGTCCCTGAAGTGGAGGAGAATCCACTTCATGAGGATGGCGTCGCCGGAGGGCACCTTGTCGAACATGTCGCCGCCGACATGCTCCACCTGGAAGCCGGGGTAGGACGGCGCCTCGGAGATGACGTGCGGGAGGTCGAAGTTGATCCCTTTGATGCTCGGGTGCTTGGAGACGATGGCGTGGACGGTGGTGCCGATGCCGCCGCCCACGTCGACGAGGGTGCCAACACCCTCAAAGCCCGTGTACAGCTCAAGGAGCTTCTTGGTGATGATGACGGAGTGGTGTCGCATGGCCTCGTTGAAGAGGGTGTTGAAGCGCGTGTCGGTGCCGGCGTAGTCGTACCACGACATGCCGTACGCCTTGTCGAACGGGCTGCCGCCCTCCAGGACCACCTCCTTCATGTAGCACCTGCATGCGCGCAAATTCATCAATACCAGATGTATATAGCTAGCACCTACACCTGCGTTCACTGAAATGCAAGCAGACCTGACGCTCACCAGGGTGCCATGAAGACCTTGTCTTGGGCGAGCACGACGTACGGGGCAATGGAGACGCCATCCTCGTTGGGGGTGAGCCACTTGCACACCGGCGCCGGGCTGTAGCGGCGGGAGAGGCTGCCGTCCTTGGCCTCCTCCACCATGGACGACACGATCTTGTGCGAGGCCAGCACCCGCAGCATGCGGTCCACCATGGACGCCGCGTCAGGGTTGGCCTTGACCGGCAGCTTCGCAGCGACCTCCTCCGGACTCAGCGACTCCCCGCCGGCGCCCACGAGGATTTCTAGCAGGCCGAGTTCGATTGCGGCCTTGAGCGTCATCGGTAGCACCGACGACAGCGCCAGCTGCACTGCATACATGCAACCCTCCTCGTCGGCCATGTCGCTCTATGCCTGTATTGCTGCTGGTGGTGGAATAGACGGTTTTGTTATTATTGTGACTCTGGATGGTCATGCTGGTGTGCTTCCATGGAATTTATAACGAGCATGCTAGTTGCAGCTTGTACTAGTAGGAGTACATCATAGATTAGGTGTTTTGGATGCTAATCTCGAAGCAGGAACACCAATAGATTAATTATACTAGTGTAAAGTGTGTGGGCATTATTAGGTGTTTTGGATGCCTTTATTTTTGAAGTGTTTACAAATGAAAGTACAGAGTTACAAAGCTCAAATGTTGTTGAAGTGCATAAACAAACTGAAATGTTAAATTTTGATTCACTAATTTTCTAGCTTGATTAAGACAATTTCAGGAATTACAAATTTAGTTCTCTAATGTGTTAACTAACAATTCTTGTGCTTCTTTTTATTCCTTTCAAATATGTTTTTCCACGAGGAGACATCATTTTATCAAGTGATGTGTTTGTCCACACAAAGCCATATCTTTGCATCAACGGACATGTCTTGTATTCAAGATACATCCTTTCACCAATGGATGTGTAGATTAACCATAGGACATGACTATTGCTAGGGCTCAACTGTCAGTATCTAAAGAACATGAGTGATCCCCGATGTAATCCATAAACGGTTCTTATCATATGTGGCTTAATCGTGGAGGCTGCAATAGGGATCAGTTTTAGCATAAAAACTACTCCCTCCGTCCCACAATATAAGAGCGTTTTTTACACTAACACAAACACCAAATTAGTCTCAGGAGATACTTTTGAAATAAAATTTTGTACTATGTGCATTTGGTGCCGTGGATCTTCGCACATATTTCTATGAATTTTGTCAAAATTAAGCAATATTTACTTAGGACGAGACTAGAACTTCGACTATTTTGGAACAAAGGAAGTACACACTAATAAGTAAATTAATCTATTATCTTATTAGCTAGATTAATTGGGATGCAACCTACGTCCGCTTCATTTTACCGAGCCCTAGACGACGCACATATACTCGAGGGACTCAATGACAGAGGCACCGGTGGAATTGACCTAACCCTGCGTCATGTTCTGATTATTCTAGCGCCCGACACCGACTGCGGCTGCGGGAGCAGCGAGTCAACCAGCAGCGGCAGATCGATCTTGAAGATCAGATTAACCTACGCAGAATCACAGAAAGATCATACTTGTAGGCTTCCTCCTACACTGGTCAAAGTGGGCACATGGGCTACCAATTGGGCTTCCGTTAGTAATACCATACACATACTCCCTGTCCGGAAATATTTGTTAAAGAAATGAATGTATCTAGACGTACTTTAGTTCTAGATGCATCTATTTTTCGACAAGTATTTTCAGACAGAGGGAGTAGATGGTTAGTATTACTTTTGGGCTTAATTACCGAGGCAGTCTTTGGGCAGCCTCCTCCTCCTGTCCTCCTCCCCAAGAAAGATTAGGGGTTTTCTGCCTCCCGCCGGCGTTGCCGGCGGTTTTCCTCATCTCTTGTGGCCTTAGAGCCATGGGGGCGCGGTGGATCCCGTCCCTTGCCGACGGGAGGGCTCCGTTTTTAGATGGTTTATTGAATTTTGTTAGGTTTGTGTCCTGCTTAGGATGGTGAGACGGCGGCGGCTCCCTGAAGATAGAATAAGGTCCTTCCCGCCTAGCCCCCGTCCCGGTGGTGCGTTTAGCATTGCCGGTGGATGTGTGAAGGTGTGTCTCCGGTGAATCTATCTTTGATGGATCTGCTCGGATTTGGTTATTCCTCTATGTTTGTGTGTTTTCAGGTTGGATCCTTACGATCTGTGCTACTCTTCATCAGCGGCGGTTGTTGTTCTGGTGTGCTGGTTCTATGTGGCCTTAGCTCGACGACTTCCCGACTGTCTACGACACAAGTTTTGCCCGGCTCCGGCGAGGAAGTGGCGATGACGGCGGCGTGCCTTCGGCTCGCTTCAGTGCTTGTAGTCGTTGCTAGGTGGTCTATAAATCTGGATGTAATTTTTATTATGTTCGTTGTACTGCCATTATCTACAACAAGGTGTATGAGCATACTAGCATGTCCCGTGACAGATTGACTCGCCCCTGCCACCTCACTTGCGTGCTTGACACATCGTCTAGCAAGCAGCCATTGCAAGGTCTAACAAGATGGTTAAGCTCCAGCTCAAAAAAAAAAGCAAGATGGTTAAGCAAGATGATTAGTATGTATTAATTTTGGGCTTAATTACTAACTAAGTAGCCATTATCTACCGCCATTAACCTGTATCTTTTATTCTTAAATAGTTGCAACCCACAACATCTATCAATTTTTTCTTCTCATGCAACCATGCCACATCAAGTCATGCATATGGTCATAAGTATTGTCTTTCATTTTCATGTAACCATACCACATCATCAAGTCATGCATGTGATCATAACTTAAAATTTATGCACTAATCTACCCATTGTTTCACTAATTTTTTTGTGGGCATAAGCTGTATATACGTTGGACAATAGAGCAAAATATATGTACATAATGTTACATATTTTTGTTTGAAATGGCGCCCCGTTTACTTCAGTGCAATAGTTTCTAATTTTATACATCATTTTGTTAAGTTCTCCATATGATTTACTGTTTTTAAAATATAAACCTAGAGCAATCCTAAATTTGTTTCTGCAATAGTTTTATTTTTAGCACCTATTTAAGCATCTGTTTATCATATTTTCCGCAGCAACGCGTGGACCATCATCTAGTATTAATATATGATCGTACTGGCATGGCCCTTGAGAGATTGACTCGGCCCTGGCCCCTCACCTATGTGCTTGACACATCGTCTAGCAAGCAGCCATTGCAAGGTCAAACAAGATGGTTAAGCTCAAGCTCAAAAGAAGAAGAAGAAGAAGAAGAAGAAACAAGATGGTTAAGCAAGAGCAGCTGGTGATGGTGATACGCGTCTGACCGGTCACCAGCAAAGAAATCTCTATCCAACCTCCAATAATGGATATAAGTATAGCTCTGTCTCATGGTGTCTTTCTTTTGTTTATTCTATAAATTAAAACACAAAATTATAATAATTCCATCTCAAAAGAGCATTATAATAAATGGTGTATTATCACTCTTTGTAGGGTTCCCTCCCTTGAACGGATTGACAGGCGACAGGTTGTATTGGTTTGGAACAAGAAAGACAAAGGAGCAAGCTTGACTTTGCCCTACCCGTCCACATCTATGACAACCACGAGCAGGAAATCTTGGTTGTATGCTAATGACAGGGAACCAGAGATCGAACAAAATCAAGAGAGACCTCTCCCGGCCTCCCTTCTCTCTGTTACTCCAGTGCTGCACGATTACCACGCGCTAGAGATTTTTATGAACACACCACGCGCCAGCTCCAGTTAGTGGGTGCATGCTGAGATATGCTGAATACTACATACTCGAGATCGAACAAAATCGACGGAGACCACGACGACCGACAAACATAGCTTTCCTGGCATTTTTTATATTGCCTCCATGCACCGCGCGCTAGGTTTTTTTAGTTAACATTGTTATTTCTTTTTAGAAAAACCTGTGATTTTACTCATATACTTATCACCGCTTTTTACGGGGAAAAAATAGGTTATGAGTAGAATGTTTTAAATTTTATGACAAAAATACAAAGTAACTCCTATGAGTAAGAATTACAATAATATTTTCTGCAGACTTCTGATTTGTGTGTCAATCTCAACAAGATGAATAACTTCCAAAACTGCAGTTATGCTGGGATAGCAATGGTGCTACTCGTTCACCCGCACAGACATAGTTACAATAAAAGTTTGTTAAAGCCCCTTCAGTCGCCCATCCAAACATTTGACAAGCATTAAGCAATGGATCAAGTTGGGTCGGGAATGAACATCTTGGAATGCAGGTCGAATAAGATATTCACCATATAGCCGATGAAATAATCCAACTCCACGCGAAATCAAACCAACAAAAACAATAAGACACAATAACATACACTCATCAAATCTGAACAATGCAATCTCCGAGGACACAGACCTTTCTACCTTCATGGCACCATCAAATAAGCAATTGGAGAACCATTATTAAGATAAACACCATGACCCCACTAGAAGTTTACGAGGAACATGAAAATACTAGAGTCTAAGGTCCTGCCACTCTTAGCCATCCCAGGTGGGCCTGTATCGGCCCGCCCACCGGTCCGGACGCGCTTTTTCTGCAAACCTGACACAAACTTGGGCGGCTTTGTTGGAGTCTGGATAGCATCCACGTAGGATTCCGACACCACAGGCCACCCAAAACCACACCAAAACCCCTCCCGTACCCTGCGCCTCCATCCTCCCATCTTTGTCTGCATCCATTTTCTCTCTTACCTTCGCCACCGCCCCCAACACATCCTTGCCGGAACTCGACGACTCTGTCACCTCCATCGCTACACCAGGGATCCACGACGCTTGTCCACCGCCGCCGTTCCACGCTCCTTCATCCGCCGCACAGGTACCATCCGCCCCTACGAAACTCACCATGTTCGGCAAGTGTTCGGTGAAATGCGCATGCTAAATTTGCTTGTCCCTTCTTCTCGGAAGCAATGGATTGGGATATGTAGTACATATACGAGCACTATGTCGAGTTGTCTGGCGGCTCGTCCGCCGAGGAGAACTATACGGATGAGACAGTCATGATGCATGTGCTCCTTGCAAACGCAAAGCGTGTAGAAGAGCACTTCTCAATTTCAAGGGATCGATCAAGGGGCGTCGAGTGCTCAACCGGAACAGGGCACGTGGCCATTTGACGCTGATTGATGACTACTTTGCCCCGGATGCCCTATTCGCTGACTATTTTGGTCGCGCTTTCGGATGTGAAAAAATGTCTTTGATCGTCTCTACCATGCCGTCCAGTCCTTTGATGACTATTTCATCTTGAAGCAGGATGCGGTGGGAAGGATTGTATTCTCCGGTTACCAGAAGTGTCGTCAGATCAGATTGAGCATCCGTGAACGGTTAAAGGGACCACATTGTTGGAGTGTAATATTTAAATTAGAAATAATGCTGCATTTGAATGTTTTTAGCTAAACTAAAACTACATATGCGACTATTTTGAGCACGGGATGTATGCGGACTTTAAAAAAAAATATTAGAGACGGATATATATGGCAAGCTTTGGATAGTCGGCATCATTATCCGTGGACTGGCCCCCACGGTCCGCGGACAGATGCGGTGTGCTGAGTTGGAGATGCCCTAAGTAGCCATTATCAACGGCCATTAATATATGATCGTACTAGCATGGCCCGTGAGAGATTCACTCGCCCCTGGCCCCTCACTGGCGTGCTTGACACATCGTCTAGCAAAGAAGCAAGCAGCCATCGCAAGGTCAAACAAGATGGTTAAGCTCCAGGGTAAAAAATAAAGATTGTTAAGCTCCATCGTCTAGCCCATGCTGATTTATTCTACATACAAAAAAAATTGTAATAATTCCAACTCAAGAGAAAATTATAATAAATGTTGTCTGATCACTCTTTGTAGTGTTCGCTTCCTTCAACGGACTGAGAGGCGACACATTTGGTATTTTCATAATGCTGTTTCGAACAAAAAAGGCAAGGAGAGCAAGTCTGACATTGCCCTACCCGTCCCCATCCATGACAACCACGAACAGAAAATATTGCTTGTATATATGCTAATAAAGTACTACATACGATATGACAGGGGAACCAGAGATCGAACAAAATCAACAGCGACCACGACAACCCATGTCTTATACAGCTCTCCTCGCCTCTATTTTTTCTGTTGCCCACGTTCTGCACGATGCCACGATGACCCATGTCGTATACAGCTAACATATACTCGTACTGTACTACATGCTCGTGTTGGTGATTGATGCATGCTAACATATACTCGAGATCGTTCAAAAAAAAACATATACTCGAGATCGACCAAAATCAGGGAGACCACGATTATATCCGTGCACCACGATCGAGTTGGTGAACAAAATCGGCGGATCGAACCAAGTCGACGGTGACAAGGAGCAAGTCTCGTGGCATTTTTTCTATTACATCCGTGCACCACGCGCTAGCTTTTTCTATGTTAACAGACCCACTCCACACCTGGAATTGGTACAACCAAATCCATTGTTAGAGTCATGATCAGTAACGAGGGAAGAAAATCGACAATGGGAAGACCTGCTGACGCCGAGCTGTGATATTGTTCTCTCCTCGCCAAGGTAGACGGCCGGAACCACAATTATATCTTTCAATGCTATAGTACATAAAGATATCCCAATTACCTTTTAAGTTAGTTTTTTGTGTGCTATTACGGGTCAGTGTCTTTACGGTGGACTTCATCTCGTCTGAGTCAGACAGTTTTATTATTTTATTTTATTTTGCCACGATTCTATTTCAAGAAGATGGTCCCCCAAATTATTGCAACATTTTTCAATGAGTTTTAGTTGCGCAGTTTATCATTTTCCCATCTTGCTTCTCGGCGTTCACCAAGGAGTGAGACAGCAGGCCTTCCAAACCCCGCCTCTTGTGGTCCAATACAGGCGAGGAGGGATTAGGTTTTGGGTAGTGCCCTTGCGCGACGGTTGGATCCTTGTTCATCATGGCTGCGAATGGTGACATCCCCAACACCGACTTCTTCCCTGACATTGAACAACTCCTCGGCGACATGACGAACAGTGCACCTGTATCTTCTTCTGTTGTTTTGTATGTCATCTTATCGTCTCTGTTAGGGTTATCGTTTGGTTCACTGGTAGTAGCAATCAATATGGATATGATACTTATTTCTTATGATCTTCAATTCTTGATTGCATGACTAGCTTCAATAATTTGTTCCATGTTTCGGTTATCATCGCTACTATGTTGATCATGTTTTATCAACTCTTTTTTTGGATTAAAGTGAATCGGAAATTTGTCAAATATTCAACATTTTTTACATACCATTATAGCATAAGAAAAAGAGTGGAATACATATGTTCCTGCTGCACCGCTTGTTATGGCAAAATCGGTTTTACGGTCATGTGTATTTTTACCGTCTTGTCTGGGGTTCCAAAATAGCACACTTAACTAGAATGAGTATTTGAATTGCAGTACATCTTTGCTAAGTTGAATTGGCCTTTCAAAACATAGTCAATCACGGGTTGTTTGCGGCCTGTGTGTCCGGTATCATCTCGGCAAGGTTCATGTGGTCATGTCTAGTTATTAACATGACTCAGGGCCTGGTGGCGTTCAGCATCGGTTCATGGTTCTTGTGCCAGAAGTGGTACATAAGTTCTTGTGTTAGGTCGGTAAGGGGTGCAGCTGCTGCTCGTGAACGAGTAATTTGTAAAAATCTAGTTTGTATGGGAGACAAATGAAAAGGATCCAGAGCAGGGATCCTCAGCCTCTACATCCAGTAGTGCACATTCATAAATTATTAATTATTGACAATGCTGAACAAATGGGATTACAAATAGACAGGTCGTTTGCATGAACCATAACACTTATCATGGTTCTCATGCCGATTCGACCTTAGAAATTCTTAGGCAACTGAGATTTAGCAAATCAGATACTCCCTTCGATCGCAGCTCTAGTATAATTTGGTAGAGCTGTGATAATTAGTTTGGATCGGAGGAAGTACCTCTTTTTTAGACGAAAGGCACCTTAGATGGATGGCTGACTTCAATTATGATCGAAGGACAAGAACATTGCAGCTATACTAGCTGGTATGGTGTGCATGTTCTAGTGGTATTGTGGGGACAAGAAGGAGCTTCTCCTTGAGACGGGTAGTCAGCCCAAACTCCTCCGTCATATCAACATCCTCCTCGCGCATCCCATGAGGAAGCTCCCAGTCGAAGCAGTAGACGAGATTGGCGAGCATAACCTCAACGGTGGCTATCCCGAATCCTATCCCGGGGCACACCCTCCGCCCGGCTCCGAACGGCACGAAGTGGAAATCCCTCCCTTTGAAGTCGGCGGCCGCGCTGGCACCACCTTCCACGAACCTCTCCGGTGAGAACTCTTCCGCCATCGCCCCCCATGACCCCGTGTCTCTGCCAAGGGCCCACGCGTTGACAATTACCTGCGTACCGGCCGGGACCGTGTAACCGTTGACGTCGTTGCAATCGGCCATGGAGAGGCGCGGTAGTAGGAGCGGTGCCGGCGGGTGTAGTCGGAGTGTCTCCTTCACGACTGCCTTTAGGTAGGACATGCCGCCCAGGTCGTCCGCCTTCACCATCTGCTGTGTCCCGGGTGTCTTGCTCCTCACCTCGGCTCGGAGTTTGGCCATGAGGCGTGGCTTCCGCGTGAGCTCCGCCATGGTGAACTCCAGGGTGACGTACGATGTGTCTGTGCCCGCTTCAAACATGTCCTGTTGGAATCATGCATGATGGGAAATTAAGCAGCAGAAAGACAAACCAACAAACTATCACATATGTGCATCCTTGATGTTTTTACACATCTTGTTGGTGCAGAGACTGCGTGTCTCAACTTTATACTAACTCTAGTACAAATTTGTACTAAGCTCAAGACACTTATTTTGGAACAGAGAGAGTATTACGTTACTTTATTTGTCTTTTTTCTCATTTATTACTTGACACATCATTTTTTTTGCTTATGTGTCATGTATGTTACTATCTATTTTACTTCCGCTATGGACAGGCTAATTGGTATCTGCTCGATATTAATATATATTCCTTTTTCAGAAAAAAATTACCACACATGTGCATGGAAGCATTGTAATTAATTAGCTAGAGTACTGGGCAAAATTCGAAGTTTTGAGAGAAAAAAAGTATACCATCAAGATGCCCCGGAGGTTGTCTGTGGTGAGGTTGTACTCGTGCTGAAGAGAGAGGAGAACATCTACCATGTCTCTGTCTTGCTCATCGTGTACCAGCGATGGCGATTTGGTTGCGTGGTCCTCTATGATCTTGTCAAGCAACTCATCCCATCTCTTCTTCAGCCTGCTCGTCTTTGCCAGCAGCACCTGCTGGAGTAGAGGGACCTTGGCCAAGCTCGGGAAGTAGTCGAGCACGTTGAAGCCGGCGGTGACGGACGTGTTGAGGGCGATGAGCTCCCGGAACAGCTCGTTCCTGCCCTCCTCCCTGAAGAACTTCCCGGACACGGCGCGGCACACGACGTCGTTGGTGAAGGTGCCGAGCAGGTGGGTCATGTCGACGGCGGAGCGCGTGGCGGCGGCCGCACGGATCTTGGCGACCACGAGGCCCACCTCCTCCTCACGGGCTCCTTGGAACGCGCGCACCTTGGTGGCGCTGAGCAGGTGGGTGGTGACCAGCTTCCGAGCCTGGCGCCAGAAGTGGCCGTAGGGGGCGAGGGAGATGTCGGAGGGGCCGTTGAGGAGGACGTCGGCAGCTGCGGACAGCGGCCGGGAGGCGAAGACGTGGTCGTGCGTGCGCATGACGGCCTCCGCGGCGCTCGGGGAGGAGACGACGAGGTTGGGCACGTGGCCGAGGTGGAGGAGCATGAGGCCGTCGCGGCCGCCATGCTTGCCGGCGAGGTCGGCGAGTGAGACGTGTGGGCTGGGGCCGACGAGGTGCAGGTGACCTATGAGAGGGAGCTTAGGAGGCGACGGCGGGAGACGTCCGTTGTTGGCTGGTCGCCTTGAGAAGTAGTAGCGGCCTAGAACCAACACGAAAAAGCAGAGCAAGAGTGAGGGCACTACCTCTGGAGAGAAGTTGACTAGTTGTGCCATATCGCGCCGCCTCGTCCCAAACTTGCAGGATAAGCGCACGGTTTTATAGCTTAGGGGTGGATGGGCGCGAAACCTATTACTCGCTCTGATCCATATTACTTGCAGTAGCTTTTGCACGATACGCACATAATTTTATAGCTTAGTGATGGATGGGCGCGAAACCTATTACTCGCCCTGATCCATATTACTTGCAGTAGCTTTTGTAGGATACGCGCACGGTTTTATAGCTGAGGGGTGGATGCCAATCCTATTACTTCCTTCCATCCGTATTACTTGTCGCAGTTTTAGTGTAACTTTCGATCTGTATTACTTGACAAATCTTTAGTTGTCAAATCTGAGATTGATTATTAAAGCTGTTTTAGTTGTCGCAGTTATATAAAAGTTGCGACAAGCAATATAAATCGTAGTGAGTATTATTTTTCAAAAAGGTGGTTGGAGCCTTAGCCACAGCATCAATCGATGCACATGCATCTTTTTTATTAAAACTGATGCAAGACATTTTGACCAAAGTCATAAACAAAAGGAGCATATAACATAAGCAACTATGGTAGAAACATTACAAGATATAAATGTAACACCTTAGACTCTGTAGACTTCTTGGCAATGGATCTTCACACCAAGAGATAAACGTCTCTTCACACCGCCATCATCATGAAGATAAAGATGCAAGTACGTTGCCGCTGAGCCCGACCAGCAAATGCCAGAATTAAGGTTTTCCCCTGATATGAAGTGTGTTTCACATGCCATCTTGGCAATGGATCTTCTGACAACCACCTCTCTCAATTCTCCAAACTGGGCCAGAGTAGCGCTAGCAGATCGGTGGGATTTATGTTCACCAAAGACCATCACCATGGAAGTTAGGAGGCCGGCCATGCCGTAGTGCAGAAATAGTCGATGCCACTTCATAACGGCGTCTTGCGGCCTGCTACATGCACTATAACCCCGAGGCCATCACCCTAGCGTCCTTCATGCGAACAGAGGTGAATGCCGTCGAGTTTGATGTCAACTGGAGGCCTCCGGTGCACCCTTTGCCAGATGCTCGCCAACGACCACCGAACATATCTGCGCCACAGTCGGCCATCCGTCCATGCACATGATTGATGTTGCTGTCCTCACAACCCGGCGAACCACTCGCAGCCCATGTGCAACGCTGCCGGGCGCCTCACACCCATATATTTCTGACAGGGCCACCACCCCGACACAAAGGGTTTTTTGCCGCTGAATGACGAGGGATCTCGGCTTCACCCTGACATGGATCCTTCAGCAAAGGGCCACCCCACGACACAAAGGGATCCTCATTGAGGCCGAACCAGACGCCTCACACCATTGGGGCTGCTCGCCCGATGTGAAGGGGTTCTAACTGCCATACGCCGACAGAGCTTGGCTCAACCTTGACACTACCAGGTCGAGCCACACCTAGGATTTCGACTCTGTCACCAGCTACGCAGGCTTTTCCCTTGCTGTGAGCTGCACCCATGGCCCTGCTGGCGCTGCCGCCCCGACCACAATAACTGAAGGGGACAGCCACCTCCACCACATCTTTTGGTCCTCCGAGATCCCATCTGTCCCTGCTCGCCCCTGTGTCCGGCCAACACCATCTGTGTCTAGGGGCTAAAATTGGTAGAGACTTTCACTTTCTACGGGCCTCTGCGCCAACTAGAGATGCACACAATCTTTTTATTATGAGTACCAAAAAATTTATCTTGAGTTGTAGTCTCACCACACACAAAGCATGGTCCTCAAAGATTTATTTTGTGAGTACAAAGATTTTATTTAGGTGAGTGGTCTCACCGCACACTATGGTTGATTCTCAATAAATGCGGAAAACCCCTGTGCATCACCAGTCAAGTCTAGAATTTGAATTCGGGTCGTTAGCCTGCATAATCATATGTCCAACAACTGAGCTAAGGCTCTCTTTGCAAAGGTGAGAATTTAGCTTATCACGGCTTCTGCATCAACTAACTAGGATTTTTATCATAACGCGTAGTTTAACCACGCATCAAGCCTTGCCCTCTATGATTTTTTAGCACGAGTACCAAGAATTTGTGTTGATGTGGTACAATCATGTGGTCCAACCACACATTAATCTTGGCCATCAAGGGAATAAAATGGGGCATCACGCACTAAATCTAGGAATTGAATCTGGATGGTCAGGCTGCGTAACTGCATGCCTAACCACCGAGTCAAGGCTCTATTTGCTGTGATTCCTATTATACCTAATAACTTCTGATTCTTTCAACACGTACACATACCACCTCATCATATATGGCACCTCATAAGATTCACTAATCCCATGACTCTCAGTATGCATGACTCACTACTTCTATTTTCTTTAAATGCACACATTTGACCCCACCGTACATGCACATCATCGACCCATTACAAATATTTCTCTCAACATGTATGAGAATTGATACTTATATTCTATAAATATTTTAGAAGAATATAATAATCAAATACAATAACCTACATGTATTCTCAGTTTCAAACTATATATTTGAATTTCAGACAACCAAATCTCATTATGCACAACCAATTCATGTAGCAACGCAGGGTTACCATCGTGTATAATCAGTGTTGCGTATCTCAGGTTATCTTTTCCTAGACACAGTTTTTTATCATTTCAATGTGAAATTCGTGCCAGTGAAACTATTAATGATCGACAATTAAAGGGTAACTGTTGTAGGTGATTGAACGATGACCTATCTCTCACGGGCATTAGTGACCCGTTATTGAAGAAAGATTCCAGGACTGCTAGCTTAGGAATCACCAAGAAGGAACTCTATATAGATGGAACTACCGCAGGAGTGTGTGTGTATGTATGTATGTATGTATGTATGTATGTATGTGTGTCTATATATATAGAGAGAGAGAGACACACACACACTACTGCATAATAGGTTATCAGTGACGGGCAAAAAAAAACCCATCAATGACAGGCAAAGGGTTCGTCACTGATAACATGACACTGGTATCAGCATACCAGTGACTAGCGGGCACCATTGACTGCTTCTGTGGTACATCCTCCTTCTTTTTCCTCATTGCTAGTGATTGACAAAACTAATATGTTTTTTATTTATTTATAATTCACTAATTTTTATTTGCAACAATGCATATCATTGTCACTACTAATTTTCAAAACAACGTATTTCGGGGCCTAATGAGGCAGCCATGAGTTGGATGGTTACGACATCACGCTGATTCTCGAACACATTTATCTACGTGCAAAGGCTGGAGCAGCACCAAAGTGATGCCTCCACTGTGCATGCCCTCATCGACGCTAAAGGCATTGTTGGTTGCGGCACCAACGTTGAGGCTGGACATGACAGAGGCCTTTTTGGTAGTCGCTGACATGCTTCTCAAAATAGTTGGTCTTCCCTGTAGGGAGATGATCTCCAACCGGGTCGAACGGGTTGGCAACGTTGTACGTCTTGCCACAGCCCAGAGCCATGAGCAGAAGGTCAGCAACAGTTAGATATATTGGCCCATGAGGCCGGCGTTATGCCGACCAGTACGCAATGGAGCCCTCTCGATGTCGACTCTGTCGGCAATGATCTCACGGATGCGGAGAAGGAGCCTGATAAAAAGCTGCCCTCGACACAGGCGAAGGCGACTAGGCGCTCGTCTCCATTTCGCCCCGTTTGAACCCTGGGAAACGTAGGCCACACAAGTACTGTCCAGGATTTGCGGACGTGGCAGCCACGTGTGCAGAATTAGCCTCCTCAGTCGGTCTTATTGGATTTAAGTGTATCACTTGATGAACTAGATTATGGACTAATATGCGCAGTGTTTTCATTTAGGGCCTGAAGTGTGTTCTTTCAGTTAAAGGACAAATGGGGCATTTCACTCCCAAAGACACAAACGAGGGATAGCTCTCGGCAAAACACACTTGGCTATGAATAGTTCTGGACACAAGATGTCTTTTCTGTGTCGAATTTCTTCCCTCGTTAATGATCATGAAATTAATAACGGATTCAGTTGTACTGGGCTCTCACAAGTCAAATGGAACACCAGTTCAGGATGTCGCGGGTGTTAGAGATATATTTGGTTTACGTGTATTTGATAGTCTAGGATTTGTAACACGTTGTCAACAACGTCTTCCTCCCGGCGCACCACTTCTTCGACACCACTGCACCCATGACTAACACGGCGCCTCCTTGCACCTGCGGCTCCACGGCAACTTCCTTGACACCGGCCACCCCGACTTGATATCGAACACGGCGTGCTTCTCACGGCTACCTCGACCACGGCTACACCACTCACGCTCTCGGCTACCTCGACAACGGCACAAAGGGCTATCACCTCGCTTGAGCAACTCGCTGGCTTCCTCCACAGTCAACGCGTTCGCGACCCCGACATCGTCCACGACGCTCCTGCTGCGACTGCGGGGGATGTCAGCCCGTCAGCTGCTATTCTCTCCAGTTTGACCTTCCGTGATGCTCCTGTTGTTTGCGATGCTACTGCTACGATGCTAGAGATATATTTGGGTTACATGTATTTGGTATTCTAGGATTTGTAATCCGTCCCCTACCTTATCTTCAGAAGAGAATTCTTGTCCTCCAAATCGTGTACTCAATATATACTCGCCTTCGAGGTTCAGTAATACATCTATCATATTTCGTCCATCCCTCTCTATCCCTCAAAAACAGCGTATGTTATGAAATGCTAGCACGGGAGCAACAGAAAAGAGGCCACTAGAGCTGCATCCTTGGGTCATCGTGATCTCAGTCAATTGTGTTCGATCTCTGCTGGCATGTAGTCACCAACTCCAGCTGACTTGCAGTCTGCTAAAAACAGGCTAGCGGCGTGGTCCTCGTGTAGCACGGGGGCAACAGAAAAAAGGCCACGAGAGCTCCAGGCATGGGTCGTCGTGGTCTTAGTTGATTGTGTTCGATCTCTGGCTATACTGTTCCTGGCTGTCCTTGATGGATTTTTAAAGGTAGGGCAAAGTCAGTTTTGCTATCTTTTGTAAACTAATATAAGAGTAATTAGACCATTAAAGTAGTGATCTAAATGCTCTTATATTAATTTATGAAGGGAGTACTTTTTATTTTATGTTCAAAATAGATATAATGAAAACACCAAATGTGTCGCGTGTCAGCCTGTTGAAAGAGAGGGAACCATGGAAGTGTGGCACACAAAGCTATACATCTATTCCATTATTGGAAGATGGAAAGAGATCTCCTTGCTGGTGATCGGTCAGGCACGTATCACCTACTGCTCTCGCTTAATCATCTTGTTTGACCTTGCGATAGCTGCTAGCTAGACGATTTGTAAGCACGCATGTGTGGGGCCATCAAATGCGTAATTAGGGCTAATTCTTTTGCTGGCTTCTAAAATAAGTTGCCCTACCCAGCTTCTTCTAGAAGCCGAACCAAATTTATTTATTTTAGAAGCCTACTAATTAAAACTTGACTAGTATGCTTTTTTTAAAAAATTGGTTGGGCTTCTAGAATAAGCCACCCAGCTTATTCTAAAGCCCAAAAAAGCCACCAAAAGAACTGGCCGTTATTGTCTGTTGGCTCTACCTAGTGTCCATGTCATGGTCGTGGCCCTCTTAATGAGTCGATGGTTTCAACCTCGGTTACACCCTGCAGGACAAGCATGCATGGTGTATTGTAGTGTAAACACCTAAGGCAAAGCCATCAATTCAGCTCGTGGAAATCAATACTATTTTCTTGCGAGGGGAAATAAAATACTTCCCCCTTCTGGAAATAAATGTCGCTCAAACGGATGTATTTCCGGATGGACAGAGGGAGTACTATGTTAGCTTCATTAATGATTGCTTATTGCGTATATCAATTTAAGGATTTGAGATTGCTAACCACACCTTGATTATTGTAGTAAAATTACATGGTATTATTTTCTAAAGCTTCGATAGTGTGATGTATTTTAAAAGTTTCATCATTTTCAGCATCTTGTTGAATGACTTCTCAACAGGAAAATTCTCACTGTGCAATCTGATTGAGGAGGGGAGTATTGGTAGTCAAATTCTATCCAATTGTTTTTTGAGGGAGTATCAGAAGTTTCAATCTTTCTTGAAGGGCATAGTGATACTCATCATACTTTTAATCGCCGGGAATTGTACTTTTTCTCCAAGCAACGTGTCTTCATTGGTTTTAGTAGCTTTGACAAAGGTTTCAAGTGTCATGATGTGCAAAAAGGTCGTATATATATCTCACGACTTATTGTCCTTGATGAGGATATTTTTTTTCATTTCAAAGCGTAGTCACAGTGCCGAAGCCTTTCTTTGTTTAGATATTCTCCCTCCACCAACTTTTCTTTTGGGGTCATTCGCAAATTTTCGATAATAACCATGCCGCGGGAAAATGTGTTTTTTCCCCTCATGTGCATATGCTCCCTCTATTTCAGCAACTTTAAAATTTTAGAAATGCTTAAAAATATCCAGAAACAATGGTGTGTCCATATTAGAGTGAGTCAGGTGGCAGCAACTTCTTGTGGAGAAATTCATTGATTTGCGGTATTGGTGAAACAAACAAAAGAAGATCTAGAATAGCATTTTCAGGGTTTTAAAAAGTGCTTAGGCATGTTAATTTCGCACAGCTCGTAAATGAATTGTAATTTCACAAAACTTCAAATCTAGAAGAAAATACATGGGTCATTTGCATATGAGATTTTTCTGTGATTTTTTGGATGGGCAAAAAATATTTTAGTGTTGCGTCATGGCACGCCTCAGCTTACAACGCAGTGTCGGATGCAACGACGACCTTGCATCACTGCCAGCGGCCAGCACAAGCTTGAGTGCCTTCCTAGTTATATTCACTAAATGTCTAGAAAATGCATTTAATGCCTATAAAGATGGAGTAAACAAATTATTGGAGAACAGACCATAACATAAAAATAGAAAAGGAAACAAATAATGGACAACAGAAAAGTAAAATAGAAGGGAGAGTAGAAAAATAAGAAAAAATGTGTTTGACAAGTTCCACGCGGCAGTAACTCGACAAAGCATATCTTTGTCGAGTGCTATGTTTCTGGCACTGGCACTCAGCAAAGCTAGCTCCTCTTTGCTATGTTTTTGGCATTTGCCGACAGTTTTTATTTTGCACTCGGTTTCGTGGTCTTTGCCGAGTGTCGACATTTTGCACTGGGAAAACAAGCTGGCATTCAGCAAAGGTTTGAGTGATTCTTACAAAAATCAGTTTGTAACTTCCCAAAAAAAGTGACCATCGAAATGGACTTAATGATGGTAGAATAATAATAAATTGAGCATTTAATTCTGAATATGCACTTTGACAACATTCAAGCTTTGTGACTATGCTTAAAACTGCAAATGTTATATATAAGTTCTGAAATAAACGTACTAAAAGCGTCTAATAGTACCCGCAACAAAGCGCGAGACCTACACTATATATTATGATCAAGTTATTAATATTGCTGACGTGCTGGAGTCGCTAGTAGGTTTGGACTTTTGAGTGCTTGGGGATTATAGCGTGGCCATGTAGCACAAGTTACAACTAGGTTGCTCGTTATAAACCCCTTCAAAGCACACCGGCATCATCAGCTCTTGAATCACATTAACAGCTCACCACTCAGCTCGACTACCACCACCAGCACGTTCGTAGAGTGACATGGCCGACGAGGAGGGTTGCATGTATGCGGTGCAGCTGGCGCTGTCGTCTGTGCTACCGATGACGCTCAAGGCCGCCATCGAGCTGGGCCTGCTGGAGATCCTCGTGGGCGCCGGCGGGGAGGCGCTAAGTCCGGAGGAGGTGGCCGCGAAGCTGCCGGCCAAGGCCAACCCTGAGGCGGCGTCCATGGTAGACCGCATGCTGCGGGTGCTGGCCTCGCACGAGATCGTATCGTGCATGGTCGAGGAGGGCAAAGACGGCAGCCTCTGCCGCCGCTACAGCCCGGCGCCGGTGTGCAAGTGGCTCACCCCCAACGAGGACGGCGTCTCCATGGCCCCGTACGTAGTCGTCGCCCAGGACAAGGTCTTCATGGAGCCCTGGTGAGCGACAGCGTTAGGTGATCTTGCATTCCCGTGAAGAAAAGTACATCCGAAAATGATGAATTTGCACGCAGGTGCTACATGAAGGTGGCTGTCCTCGAGGGGGGCAGCCCGTTCAACATGGCCTACGGGATGTCATGGTACGACTACGCTGGCACGGACCCCCGCTTCAACCGCCTCTTCAACGAGGCGATGAGACACCACTCAGTCATCATCACCAAGAAGCTCCTTGAACTGTACACCGGCTTCGAGGGCGTCGGCACCCTCGTCGACGTGGGCGGCGGCATCGGCACCACCGTCCACGCCATCGTCTCCAAGTACCCGGGCATCAAAGGGATCAACTTGGACCTCCCCCACGTCATCTCCGAGGCGCCACCCTACCCAGGCGTGCAGGTGGAGCACGTCGGCGGCGACATGTTCGAGAAGGTACCCTCCGGCGATGCTATCCTCATGAAGTGGATGCTTCTCTCCTTCACGGACGATAGGTGTGTGGCGTTGCTAAGGAACTGCTACAATGCACTGCCCGTGCATGGCAAGGTGATCAACGTGGAGTGCATACTGCCTAGGAACCTGGACGCCACACACCGCGTGCAGGGGTGCATAAGCGCCGACATGAGCATGCTCGCCAACAGCCCCGACGGCAAGGAGAGGTACCTCAGGGACTTCGAGAGGCTTGCCAAGGAAGCTGGATTCTCCAGCGTCAAGGCCACCTACATCTACACCAACTTCTGGGCCATTGAGTACACCAAGTAGCCACATGGATCTCTTCTACTCCTATCTAGCTGGCTACAGCTGCTGCTTTATACTCCCTTCATTCTTAAATATAGGGTGTATAGTTTTTGGCACGGAAATTAAAAAACGCGTGTGGAAAGAAAATTTCACAAGTTTTGGGCGAGATTACACCTGACTAATCGACATGAAAAAATAGAAAAGCTATCCTAATATAAGGAAATGTATCATATACCTAAAAAAGTGATCCAAATGAGCGGGGCAACGCAATACACCTTATATTCCGGACTTTTTCTCAAAAATCTATACACCTTATATCAAGGAACGGAGGGAGTATGTTTGAAGTTTGAATATCCTTTAATTTCGTTTCTTTCCATTATGTACAAGCTTTGCATGGCCCTATATATGCGAGAGTTGATTTGTTTTGTATTTACTGTGTAATTAAACTGCCGAAACGTCTTATATTTAGGAACAGAGGTAGTACCTAAAAAGGGACACCTATCACAAACAAAAACTATAATACGCAACATAAAGTTCTAGTCCCTCCATTCCTAAATACTCTAAGTCTTTTTAGAGATTTTAGTATGAACTACATACAAATGTATATAGACATATTTCAGATTTTGAATTCACTCATTTTACTTCATATGTAGTGTATATTAAATATCTAAAGACTTATATTTAGGAACGCAGAGAGTACTGTATTATTCAACATACTCCACAAGCGAGAGAAGATTATTGAGAGTCAGGGAGCATGCGAACACGACCCTCTGTCAGTCAGCTGACTGGATTTTCCTTACATGTCATCCCATTTTTAAAATGTATACAAATATATAAACAAAACTAAGACAAAAACCCAAGCACAAGTTTTCTAACAAAGAATTAAGTGATGAGAGAAATGAAGAAAGAGATAAAAAAACTTAAACAAAATGATGACAGAAATTGCATATGGATCAATGTTCTAAATAGCAGGCTATGCCAAATAGCAGTAGCCCCCAAATCAGCTATATTTCGCAATTTTAGCAGGCTATGCCACATAGCGGCACCCGCTCAAAACGCTATAGCCCCGCTATAGCTGCTAGCCTGTTATTTAAAACTTTGGTATGAATTGCAACGTTTCATAGTTTTTTTTTTGACAAAAGGGTGGATTTTTGGCTCATAATGAAGCATCCAGAGGATACAGAACACAATGAGTATACACCCGGCATCTGCATAGTTAGGACGCACACGACGATCATGAACATGCGCACACAAAAAATACGCCAGCAAAGAGCGAAGTCATATAAGACCAAAGCTATGCATAGACGACGAAAAAAAGGAAAAGCGATCAAATCCGCAATCGGAAAGCTACAACAATGACAATATCCGCACCAACCATCTCATGAAACCACGTGGAGGACGATGTTCTTCAAAAGAAATGCCTTCAGAAAGGGAGCGACACTTAAGCGCCGCCATCAACGGATCCAAGCACCAAGGCCAGAATTTAGGTTTTCACCTGAAGAATCAATCCGAGCATATCTGAGCAATGCCTGCAACAAGGTAATGATGTAAACATCGCCATTGCCAGGCATAACCAACTCCGGCCAGACCTAGATTTTCACCCCAGAGCTCAAGATCGAGTGCTTGAGTAGCACCATCATCGAACTCACTCAAGTGTTGTTGTCACCACTTTTACACAATCCCAGCAGCTACATGTAATGCAATTGATGTCGCTGCACAACCATCGCTCTGCGCCAAGTCGTCGTCCATAATTGTCGAGATGCTTCAATTCGCCGATCGTCCAGCTCATAGTCATCAGTTCCACAAACCGTATGCACACAATGACCGCCTAACGGTTGCTCTGTCGCCATCCAATAGGCTAGCATCATGAAGGAATAAAACAGGAGCACGAACCAATACAAAGTCAACACAATAGTCGCCGCCACCACGCCAAGTCGGACTGAAGCACGGATGACAATCAAAATGACCATGAGCCATCAATCCAATTGACCAAACCACGACAGGATGTCTGGTGTCAACTATGATTACCGCACCAAGATGGCAATAAAATTGTGGTAGTTTTACTCCTCACGAGTCACGACATTGCGTCCATCATCAAGACACGGTCAACGAAGACACAAAAAATCTAAAGTAGAAGGAAAACCAACATGACATTCAAATTGGTTCCTCCAGGTGCCTAAAAAATCTGCATATATGCGGAGAATAAAATCCTGATCTTAATGATCTTGAATGGATGTAAAGAACTCATAATAGATCATTTTTGTTTTTGTGGATGAACTAATAATTGATCAAGTTGTGTTGGTTCTCACATGAAACTCTAGCTCCTTTACGCAAAAAAAAAAAAAAAAAAAACTCTAGCTCCAGCTGGCACGTGGTTTATTATCTAAAAAGGGCTGGCATGGGAGCTGCATGCATGGGCCGTCGTGGTCTCTGTTGATTTTATTCGATATCTGGTTACACCATTGTACTTTCAAGTCTTCATCGCTTGATTGACCTTTTGCATCTTGGTTTTCCGCCATACTTCCGGTGAAAAAATTGCAGAAGACAGAACACACACAAGTAGACTGAATAGTTGCGTGAATACCCCACCCCAATAGGTGAGAAGATATATCATTGAACATGTTGTGGTCCAGAACCCATCGCTGACAAAACAAACCACCTAACCTCAGTCGTCGCCGGAGGACGCCGCCAGGCTAAGCTGGGGGCCTACGGCAGTGGCGGAGGTCTTCCTCCCCGTCTCGCGTCCGGGAAGGTGGTGTGGGACCTTCTGGCGCATGGAGGCGCCGCTGTGACTGGGCTATAGCGGCGCGGCGGTCAGCTCTGAGCATCACCCTTGGGCGCCGGCGTAGGCTGTTTGGCAGCGGGTTGGTTGCGGCGGCATGGAGAGGGCGCAGTGGACGGCATGGTGGCTCATATTAGGGCCCGTGCATGTGGCTTTGGCCTCCTGTCATGGCCTGGCAGATGTGGCATTCTTGCTGAACGGCGGTGGATTCCTGGGCGGTGGCCCAAGCGGTGGATCTGGCAACGGCCTGCTTGGCCGCGCGGCGGTTGATCGGGCGTGGCTGGCCTTGGGCAGCATGCGAGGGATTCAGGACCTACAGCCCGGATTTGCCAGTCGCGACGACAGTTGCCGTTGTATGAGTGACGACAACTGGTAAGGGATGATGGTATATACGGCTTCAACGATGACTTTATGTGCTCCGGTGGAAACACAAGATCTCTAATCAGGCTATGCCATGTGCTCGGCGGCATGTCCTTGCTAAAGGTGATGGATTGAAGCTTAGCTTCGGGGATGAGAATCTGAAGTTCAACCTTGTATTGGAATCGCCATCATCGGCACATGTGTGGGTGATTTCTTCTTGAAAGCGTAGCCTAGGAGTTGTGTATTTTTTATTTTGATGTCATCTTGTAACATAGAGTTAGTGGCTATCTGGTGGAGTTACTGTCGCCAGGAACGCGTGTTATGTTGTTATCCAAATTCAAGTAGTATAAAGATAAAGGCACTTCTGACGAGCGGAACGGAGCTCCGGCCCATCGCCGGAGGCTTGGGCCGGAGCGCGGTATGGATCAGTAGTGCCCTAGGTCAGCTCTACTATATATATATATATATATCCATTACAAGCCGCGGCACGGAATAAGTTGATCAATTGTAAATCCCCGGTGTTTGTAACCTCCTCCAATATAGTGAAAATTTGTTGGCTCGCGCCCGTGGTTTTTTTTCCTTGGTATCGGAAGGGTATTGCGTGTTAAATCCTTGTGTCCATGTGTTTGATTTCATACTTCATCTTGTTCGATTGTGTGTCATATCTCTAACAATGTGTTCTCAGGTTTTCTTTTCGCTTTAATTTCGGGTCGATGTTGTTCGGCCGCTGGATTTTGCACTCTTAAAAATATATGGATGCATGCATCGTCCTAATGTAAAGGCCAGGGATAAAAAAGAACCGTTGAAAAGCAGGAGCATTGATCAATACAAACTCAACAAAACCATCGCCGCCACCATGCCTAGTCAGACCAAAGCACCGGATGACAAACCACAGGACCTGGAGCCATCAATCTGCTTGACCAAAACACCACAGTCAGTCTGGTGTCAACCATGATGATACCACCAAGATAGGGACAAAATTGTTGTACTTTTATGTTGCACGACATTATGTCCACCATGAAGATGCTATCAATGAAGACATAGAAATCCGAAGTAAACAGAACTCAACATGATATTCAAATAGGTTGGTTCCTCCTGGTGCCTAAATAATCTCCATATATACGGAGGGAATCAAATGCATGCTGATTTTGTTGGCCCTGACACGGTAGAGAAGTAATAATGGATATTTCCTTTTTTGCGGATGAACTAATAATGTATCCAGTTATGTTGGCTCTCACATGAAACTCCAGCTCCAGCTGGCGGATGAACTAATAATGTATACAGTTGTGGAGCCTGGTCTGCGAGCAGCAGCGTCCAGCTGCATGCATGCATGAGTCCGTTGTTGTCTCTCTTATTTTTATTCGATCTCTTGTTACGTCATAGGCGTGGTGGGTGGACCAAACAGAGATATTTTAATTACCCCCTCTGTTAGGTGCATAAGTCTAGGCCCCTCCCAGTGCTCCACGCTAAGCATGCCACGTAAGTAAAAAAAATGACATGACACAACAATTGAGAAGAAGAGAGAGCACTTTGATGACATTAGAAAGAACCAATGCCAAGCATGTGAACCTTGGCAAACCACTTAAATAAAAGAAGTTGATCAATGCATAGAAGAGTTTAGGTGCTAAATTATTAAAGAGGTAATTACACCACTGGTGCTTGAACTTGGCATGAATATACACTTTAGTGTCTGAACTTGAAAAATACATTGAACTGGTTCCATAACTTGGCATGGACGTGCAAATACGATTCACATCTTATATGTATACGTCCACGGCCTTAACGAGGCACCCCAAGTGTCCTGGTTTATGTGGAAAAACCCCTGGAATTGTTTTCTCCTTACATAAAAGACCTCCGTGAGAAACAAATATATATTCACACGCTTGTGGTGAGGGATCGAACCTGTTACCTGTACCTTCATGTGGGAGTGGCTAACCAGCAGACAAGGTGAAATTTGTTGTCATATATATATTCACACGCTTTTTATACAGCAGGTTGAACAACGTAAACAAATTAATTTATTCGATCAAAAATAGTGCCGGGTCAATTATTTGAACCTGCACCCTAATACTATATAGCGGCCACAAATACCACTCCAACCAAGAACATGTAATTTTACAAAGGATAAATTTCTTTTTATATAACATAATGCGCTCGCGTGGGTAAAATGGACCATTTTCAACATTTCAGTTTTTTCCAGTTTTTGTAAACGATGTAAATTATAATTGTGTGTTATAAATGATATATATATATAATTAAATTAAAGTACATGAAAAATTCATATGATTTAATAAAATATCTCCACAAATAATTTTAGAAAATATAAATATTAAATGAAATTAATTTTACAATTTTTAAAAGTGCTCACATTTTTAATGAAATATTAAAGTAATTTAAGAAAGTTTTGTATATTTAAATAGATTCCCATATAATTCTCAACATTTCCACGTTATAAATAAAATATTTATGTAGTACATTAAAGTGTTCATACTTTAAGAAAAAAAGGTGTTGTTTTAAAAAGTTTATATAATATATAAAAGTTTGCGTGTTTAAAAAAAAGCGAACCTAGTGCGCCCTCAGATTGCAGATCCTTACATGAATAATATTTGAATAAAATAGACATTTTTATAATTCGTAAATATTTAAATTGTATGTATATATTTTAGAATAACACATGAATTATTTTTAAAATGACATGTAAAATTTAAATTCTTTTTGAAATCGTGTTTTTATATAGTCATAAATATTAATTATACTTTAGAAACATGAGACCTTTTTGGTAGAAGTGGTATCCAAGGCTGATATATAACATTTTGTCGGATGTTTGGATCACAGACCTGACACTATTTTTTGCTGGATTATTAAATTCCTTTAATTTATGTTGTTTCGCCTAGTGTACATAATGGTCATGAATCCAGTTTTGACTATACAACTGTGCTGCGGTCGACTGGCTAGCCGCGAGCTAACAGTAGTTCACTGGTTCGATTTCCTACCAGTCTAGCTTTCAGTTTTATTTCAGCCCTTTATCTGTGAGGTCCTATTTCTAAGAAAATAGTTTTAAGGGGTTTTCCAAAAAATAGGCCGCATGCCCTGCCATTCAGTAGCTGACAGCGGGCCCCATGCCATGCCGGAATGCCTTGTCAGCATCGTGTGCGTATGCAGAAGAGATTTGAACTGTATTTGCACGCTCATGCCAAGTTATGGAACTAGTTCAATGTATTTTTCAAGTTTAGGCACTAAAGTGAACATCCGTGACAAGTTCAAGCACCAACAGTGTATTTACCTCATTATTAAATAAAGTAAGCTTAGCAACAACAAATCAAGCGCCTATGCATCAGGGAGTTGAATTGCTAAGCTATTTAATGCACTTAGCACACCTTTGCATTGAAAGAGGCCTGCATTGCGACCAAGCCGGAGGCAAAGACGAGATAATTTAATGTTTATTTACTAATTAATATCATTGCATGCAATGAAATGACCACTGCATGTCGTGTTTGGTAGTCTGAAGTCCGTGAAAGCATATACGTCCTACATCTTTTATTGATTGATTCTTTTATTTATTTATTGCTTGCCTGGACGGTGGAAGTAGTAAAATGTAGAAACAATCAGACAAAGCTATACATCCATCCATGCATAATTGGAAGTTGGAAAGAGATTGCTTTGATGGCTCGTATCACTAGCAGCTCTTGTTTAATCATCATGTCTGACCCACGACAGCTGCTGAGTTGATTACAATATGGCCTTCAAATGAATTCATTTCATAATTTGACCCTTTTAAATGCCATGGCTTTTGACGTTACTGTCTCATATAGAAAAGCCGAACACTGGCGCGTTGCTGGTGTGGCAGAGGCTGAAACGCCACTCACCTTGGCGTTTCTAGGCACGCAAATAAGTCTGGCGTTGCAGCTTTCTCTGAAAGCCTGCATGCAAATCCTAGAGCAAGCTAGCTAACGTCCCGATCTTTTTAAACTGCAGTCAGATAACATAGCTAGAGGAGGGTGGAGGCTGGAGGGAGCGGTTCAAGGTCAGTTTTGTGATGTTTCCATGGGGAGTAATTCCATATGCGTACAACTACTTCTCCAACAAGCTGGCTTCCCTTGTCTAATTAGAGCATCTACAACCAGACGCCTTAAACCGGTCTCAAACGTCCGGGTGGGCGGACCAGTCACTGACTAGTCAAAAAAAGCTGACACACCCGGCCTCTCAAACCGGTCTTAAACATCTGGACGGACAGACGATCACTGACCGGTCAAAAAAAATCTGACCCGCCCGGCCCCTCAAACCGGTCTCAAATGTTCGGGTTGACCGGCACCCCTCATATCTAATTCAAATGTAAGGCAGATATCAGCCGGCCCGGATGCAGCCGGGCGCGTCCTTCACGTTGGACTGGCGGCTTGGTCCCACACGAAAACACACTGAAATCCGGCGGTCCAAAGCTTGTTTGCTCCATCGGACCGATGCCGCCGCTCCGCCGGGCCGCGTAGTGCCCTAGCTTTTCTCCTTCATCGGATCTGCAGGCAAAGTAGCAGGCAATCCTCGATCCCCTCCAGTCGGAGGCGAAGGTGGTGGCCAAGCGCCGTTACCTCCAAGATGCGGAGGTGGAGCACACCATGTCCGTCGACGAGATGCTCGGTTATACGGATGAGAAGGAGGAGCCAGAGCCCTCCTACGCACCCATCTACCTTGCGCCCGGCACAGACTGGTGGATTTCTTCGATGACGGACGAAGTGTAGTATGCGTACTACATAGGATTTCTTTTCTTGCTTTGTATAGTTCTTGGGGATGAAATATGAGATACTCAGGTGCACATCATAAAGTATGAGGTCTGACCGGCGAGTGCTCGTGGACGCGTCCGGTCGCATCCGCGTGCGTTTGAGGGGCCGGATTTGGTGTTTGCGATTGTATATGCTCTAAAAATTTGCTAAAGTGATTTGTTTTCTTCCTTTTTGGGGTCCTTTGTGCTCAGCTTATTTGTACAGGGTGGCCAAGCTAAGCTGTCTTTATCTGATAGGAATATTCTGTACGCACATGCTTCTTTGGCATTGTAGAATTTTCATAGATAAGGAAGATACATGTACAGTGATCTGTTTTATATGCCAATTATGGCTCCTCTAATTTTAGCTGAAACTGGCGAAACTAATTAAAGTCAGGCACAGTACCTCCAAATTTTAGGTACACGTACTTATCAGAGCTAAGCTTTTTTTTTTAGAAAAGGAGGTTGACCTCCGGCCTCTGCATCAATCGATGCATGCAGCCATATTATTAAAAAGCGTAACAAGGTCTTAGGTTCCAAGCAAGCTCATAAACCGAGTCAAGAGTAAAAATAAATCTGTAAAGTGCCACATCCGGCAATAACGCGCCATATCCGGCGATAAAGAATAGACTATGATGCCTACACACCTAGTCTATTATTAGCTCCCCATCCAAATCGGCTGAAGATAGCTCGTGCAACCGACTCCCAGTGGTTGCATCCAATATCCAAAAGCTCTCTGAAATCCGCATGAGTGAGTAACGACCACATACGGATCCAAGCTGTAGCTCTGTAGATAACCTACAAAAATTAGTGAAGTTTATCCCATTAAAAATCATATCATTTATGCTGTTCCATATAGCCCAGAAAAGTGCACATATCCCTATCTGAATATGTTTAGCTACTTGTATGTTCACTCCATTAAGCCACGTCCAAATAACGTGTTTATGCTCGTGGGGGGATGAACGTTAAAAGCTATATGAATCGATCGCCATAACAATTTTGCAAGTGGACACTGGAGAAAGAGGTGTTTAATCGATTCATTTTGATCACAAAAACAGCACCTGGAGCTACCAACCCAATTCATTTTCAGCAAATTATCTTTGGTCAAAATAACTCATTTGTGGATGAACCACATAAAGATTTTGATGCGAAGCGGAACTTTAATCTTCCATATGTGCAAAGACCCCGACAATGGCTCGGAATCAATTAAGTTCAAATACAAGGATTTCACAGAGAAAATTTTATTCGTGGTTAACTTCCAACTAATGGTATCTGCCTGGTCCGAAGTTGAACATCCATCAACCTACGGACCAGGTGCAGCCAAGCATTCCAACGTTTCCCTACAAGGGATCTCCTAAATTGGATATTAAGTGGCACCGAGTTTAATATTGTGGCGACATAATCCTCCTTACGTTGCACAATATTATATAAGGAAGGGTATTGTAAAGCTAAAGGCATCTCCCCTAGTCAGGTATCCTCCCAGAATCTAGTAGTGGTTCTATGACCAACTAGGAATTTGACCCGTTGAAAGAAAGTTACTCTTGTTCTCATTAAACCCTTCCAAAAGGGTGAGTCCGTTGGCCTTGTGTTAACTTGGGTCAAAGTCTTAGAGTGTAGGTATTTATTCCGCAAGATTTGTATCCACATGCCCTCGGTCTCAGTAGATAGTCTATATAGCCATTTGCTAAGTAGACATCTATTCTTTACCTCTAAATTTTTTATCCCTAATCCACCCTGGTCTTTTGGTCTAAACATGATATCACATCTAGCCAGTCTGTATTTCTTCTTGGCATCATCACTTTGCCAGAAGAAAAGGGATCTATAGAAGTCAAGTCTTTTCCATAACCCTACCGGTACTTCAAAGAAAGATAAGAGGAACATCGGCAAACTCGTCAAAACCGAATTTATCAAAACCAGCCGACCTCCATAAGACATTAGCTGCCCTTCCAGGAGCTTAGCATTTTTTCAAATCTATCTTCAACACATTCCATTCCTTGTTCGTTAACCGTCGATGATGAATTGGGATCCCTAGATAACTAAAAGGTAAGGATCCCATTTCACAACCAAACAAGTTTCTATAATCGTCTTGTTCTTCTTTGGCTCTCCCAAAGCAGAACAATTCGCTTTTATTGAAGTTGATTTTGAGCCCAGACAGTTGCTCAAAAAGGGCAAAAACAAGCTTCATATTCCTAGCTTTTGCAAGATCGTGTTCCATGAATATAATAGTATCATCCGCATATTGTAGAACGGAGACACCCCCCTCTACAAGGTGGGGGACGAGTCCTCCTACTTGGCCACTCTCTTTGGCCCGACCAATAAGTACTGCCAACATATCCGCTATAATGTTAAACAGCACATGAGACATGGAGTCCCCCTGTCGTAACCCCTTATGTGTCTGGAAATAATGGCCTTTTTCATCATTGACCTTTATCCCGACACTGCCTTTCTGTAGCAGGACTCCACCTGAGATCTCCAAGATTCATTGAACCCCTTCATACGTAAGGCTTACTGGAGGAAGGGCCATTTGACCTTATCATACGCTTTTTTTTTAAATCCACTTTGAAGATAACACCATCTAGTTTCTTCGTATGGATTTCATGCAACGTTTCATGTAGGACTACAACCCCTTCTAGGATTTGTCTTCCTGGCATGAAGGCAGTTTGAGTTGGTTGCACAACCGAATGGGCTATCCATGTCAACCTATTCGTGCCAACCTTAGTAAAAAATTTAAAGCTTACATTGAGGAGACAGATCGGTCTAAACTGCTCAATGCGAATAGCTTCCACCTTCTTTGGCAACAACGTTATTGTTCCAAAATTGAGGTGAAACAGATTCAAGTGACCATCGTACAAATCATGGAACATAGGCATAAGATCTCGCTTCATGATATGCCAGCATTTTTGATAAAATTCCGCCGGGAACCCATCCGGCCCAGGCTTTATTATGCTTCATTTGCATTATTGCATCAAACACCTCTTTCTCAGTGAAAGGAGCAGACAACACCTCATTCTCTTTTAAATTGAGTTGAGGTATGTCCCCGATCGCACTCTCATTTAGAGATACGAAACTTTCTTCGGGTGCTCCGAAAAGTTTCTTATAATATTCAGAGATGTACAGTTTTAGGTTCTCATGTCCTACAATTGTACCCTCATCTTGTTCTAACTGGATTATCTTTTTCTTTCTATTTTTTCCATTAGCTATCATGTGGAAGAATTGTGTATTATCATCCCCTTGGACGATCTTAGAAACCTTTGCTCTAAGCGCCCATTTCATCTCCTCCTCTCTCATAAGGGCTTGTAACTTCTTCTCTGCCTCATTCTTAATATCTCGCTCAAATATATTAAGCAGAGTGGATTCCGCTTTCACATCAAGTTCATTAATAATTTGTGCCAATCTCTCCTTTTCAACTTTATAAATACCACATTGGTTTTTGGCCCAGCCTCTCAAAAACTGGCGCAAATGTCTAATTTTGTTTTGCCATCTCTCCACATTAGAGGACCCACCGGAGTCCCTGGCCCATTCTGTCGCAATGAGCTCCATGAAGCCCTCCCTCTCAAACCATCCTAATTCGAACAAGAAAGTATTTCTATTGCCCACATGTGTCGCTTCCCCGGAATCAACCAGGAGTGGGGTGTGGTCAGAAATGGCCCTTTGTAAAGCCTGAACCATTACTAGTGGAAACTTCTGTTCCCACTCCACACTAGTGAGAACCCTGTCCAATTTCTCGTAGTAGCAAAGCTAAGCTAAAGTCCCCTCTTTTTTAAAACTAATTGAGGCCTGCATGCAAATCCTAGAGCAAGTTAGCTAAAGTCAGGTACACGTACGTTGTGTCGCTTCCCCGGAATCAACCAGGAGTGGGGTGTGGTCAGAAATGGCCCTATGTAAAGCCTGAACCGTTACCAGTGGAAACTTCTGTTTCCCACTCCACACTAGTGAGAACCTGTCCAATTTCTCATAGTATCAAAGCTAAGCTAAAGTCCGCTCTTTTTTGAAACTAATTAAGGCATGCATGCAAATCCTAGAGCAAGTTAGCTAAAGTCAGGTACACGTACATTGTGTAATTTAAAAAGAGCGGAACGCTAGACGTATACATGACTGCAACGCCAGGTTAGTGGCATGGCTATAAACGCAGGGTTACTGGCATTTCAGTATGTGCCACGTCAACGGTCGTTAGGGCTATGCCAGCAACGTTTTAGTGCTCGGCGTTTCCATCTGAGGCGGCAACGGCAAGAGTCATGGCGTTTCTAAAAAGAGCCAAATCATGAAATGATTTTCAGCAGAGGTCGTTTTGTGCTGAAGATTGATCAAAATAGTGATTTCGGCCATGCTAACTTGGGCAATATCACACATAAGTTTGAGGTCATTTAATTCAATGTGCATCACCCCTAAGTTTTCATTGCATATTCAACTAGTTTGAGTGTTTGGGTTTGATACGTGTTTGCTAAGTTCAATATGTCTTTTAAAACATCACCCATTTAAGAAACACAATAAAAAAGATCGGTTTAGGGTACTACACCATGACACCTAAGGCAGCTCCAAACAATCCGCAGGCATAGGTCACATAAGGTGACATATTTCGTGTCGACAAAGATCTTTGCTGATAGAAAGTAGTTGTCGCCTACTACTATCGGCAAAGTTCTTTACCAGCATATATTTCTATGCTGACAGATATTCCTAGGCTGGCATATATTTCCACGGTGCTCTGCTGCTAGACAGAATAATGCTAATACTTCTCCCGACACACTCAGGGGCGGACCTATGTAGAGGCCAGAGGGGGCCTATGGCGCCACTAAAATTTTGAAGTTATAGTAAAGTTTGCTCGTGTTTCATGGAAAATTACTTCAGAGTTTCAGATTTTGTAGAAGAAGTGTCCCCATTACAAAAATTTCTAGGTCCGCGCCCTGGACACAATTTTTGTCGGGGATTACATCTCGGTATAAATATGAAGGTACTAGTATATTTTTAACCCTGGTGAAGGCACTATATATTCAAAATAGTTAGGTGACGTTCAGTAGGCATTACATATCTCTTATGTTCAACATAAGATTCCATTAGTCAATACATTCATTGAACATACCTAGAAGATTCATTATTTTCTTCACTCAAGTTTGGTATAACCATTTAAAGTGAAAGGCATCAATACCTGTAATGAAGTTTTCCTAGCCTTTCAAGACCTACCTCAAGAAATTATTTGGATAGCATAACTTTGGGATGCTGGAATTTTGGAATCCGAGAAATGGAAAGATTTATAAAAGGAAAGCTAATGTACTCAACAATGGGAAATATCTGATGAAACGGGACCTTCCTTTCCTTGAGCATAGAGTGAAAAGCAAGAATGTTGTATGAGTTGACAGATGGATTGACAATCGTCCATGATCATTTAGTCATAGTTACAGTTCCCTCTTCTTAATATTAAATCTTGAAAATAATAGGTGTTGGGTATAGAGCATAGTTGATGCTCTTTTTTGTAACTTTATCATAAATATTATGTGTTTTAATTTATGGAAAATATTGTAGAACAATTAATCTATGGTTCTGGGCTTCAAAAAATAGTTCGTCAAGAATTGAGATTGTGTGCGTGAATCACGAGACATGTATCAGCGGACGAGATACCGGCCTCACAGGTGCTCGTCCGCTGAAAATGCACTTTGCGTACCAGTTTCTCTTACCAATAAGGAGCAAGCACTGATATGCATCCCGACTTATGGGCCAGAGCATGATTAACAATGGTCTTGATCGCTCCAGATGGGAGCCAGACGGCCATAGAGGATCGTTCCTCTTCTGGCTCATCCATCTACCGGGTGGCCTCGAATAAGATCTCTGCATATACAATTTCTAATAACCACGCCGTTCTCGTGCACTCCATCGATCGATCTGCTCCTGATCCTCCCTCCTGTGTATATATACGCCTCACATGGGAAGCGGCGGCTCAAACCAACCCAGCAGGCAACCGACTAGGCACGCACACGTACGTAGCTCACTAGCTCCTCTCCTCTTTTCACTCTCATCGGCCGGCCGGCAGCCTGAAAATGGGCAGCTCCGTGGACATCGCCGACGTCGCTGCCGCCACCATCTCTGTCTTGGCCGTCCCCGGCGACAAGCCAGCCTTCCAGCCGCTCGACCCCAAGGACGTCCGCGCCTACCTCCACAAGGCCGTCGACTTTGTCTCCGACTACTACGGCAACGTCGAGTCCATGCCCGTCCTCCCGGACGTCAAGCCGGGATACCTGCAGGCAAGCTTTAAAATTTCGGCAGATGAAGAATTTTCAGTGGAGCGATCGTTTCATGTCGCATGGAAAAATGAAGGGCCTATTATTATGGATTAACGTGGCATCACGTGGTTACGCTTACCCAATGAAATTTAGGTTGGACTTTTTTGACGGTTAGGGAGCGAAACCACTATACAGACGACTTTTCCTTAGACAATCTGTGGACGACACTAAATCTGCGGCTGGGCTGCAATTTCTGCTTTGCATGGACGGTTCTAATCATATCGTCGTGCAAGCATCGGCTTGACTTTGTTGTGTGTATAGCAAGGTTGGTTATGGAGGATTATTAATCGGGAAATGACACGTAGCAACCCGTCCGTAGCCACCTAGAAAGTTTACACTAAGCTTAAAGTTACTTAATTTGAGTCGAAATTGTTTGAATTTGATATTAAATTTGAGGTTTCAAAACCCTACCGATATTTTGTGGAATTTCATTAAAATTTTGAATCATGTTGTTGTCGCAGGAGGAACTTATGCCATCTCCACCCACCTATTCCACGCCGTTCGACGTCACCATGAAGGAGCTCAGGGCCTCTGTAGTCCCTGGCATGACGCATTGGGCCAGCCCAAACTTCTTCGCGTTCTTCCCTGCCACCAACAGCGCCGCCGCCATCGCCGGGGACCTCATCGCCTCCGCCCTGAACACCGTCGGTTTCACGTGGCAGGCCGCCCCCGCGGCAACCGAGATGGAGGTTCTTGCTCTCGACTGGCTTGCGCAACTCCTTCGCCTACCCGCCACATTCATGAACCGCACCAGCAATGGCAGCCGTGGCACCGGCGGTGGTGTCATCCTCGGCACCACCAGTGAGGCTATGTTGGTCACGCTCGTAGCCGCCCGTGACGCCGCGCTGCGTCGGAGTGGCTCTATAGGCGTCTCCGGCTTGCCACGCTTGGCAGTATACGCTGCTGACCAAACCCACTCCACCTTCTTCAAGGCATGCCGCCTCGCCGGGTTTGATCCCGCCAACATCCGCTCCATCCCTACTGTGGCAGAGAACCACTACGAGCTCGACCCGGCCAAGTTGTTCAAGTCAATGCAAGATGACGTTGATGCTGGTCTCGTGCCGACATACGTCTGCGCTACGGTGGGTACAACGTCCTCCAACGCGGTCGATCCGGTGGGCGGTGTTGCTGACGTTGCCGCATTATTCAATGCATGGATCCACATCGATGCCGCCTACGCGGGGAGTGCCTGCATATGCCCAGAGTTCCGCCACCACCTCAACGGAGTCGAGCGCGTGGACTCCATTAGCGTTAGCCCACACAAGTGGCTCCTTACTTGCCTCGACTGCACCTGCCTCTACGTCCGTGACGCTGGCCGCCTGAGTGACTCCCTAGAGACCAACCCGGAGTACCTCAAGAACGATGCCACCGACTCCGGCGAGGTCACCGATCTCAAGGATATGCAGGTCGGCGTGGGTCGCCGCTTCCGTGGGCTCAAGTTGTGGATGGTTATGCGCACCTACGGCACCGCAAAGCTCCAGGAGCACATCCGGAGCGATGTTGCCATGGCCAAAATGTTTGAAGGTCTCGTCCGCGCCGACCACCGTTTTGAGATCGTTGTGCCTAGGAACTTTGCCCTGGTATGCTTCAGGATCAAGCCCAGTGGAGCCATGACCGAGGAGGATGCCGATGAGGCCAACCGTGTGCTGATGAAGAACCTAAATAAGACCGGCAAGGCATACATTGCGCACACGGTGATTGGTGATAGGATCGTGCTTCGGTTTGCGGTGGGGTCGTCGCTGCAGGAGGAGAGGCATGTGAGGAGTGCTTGGGAGCTCATCAAGAACACAACCAACAAGATGGTGATGGAATAAGTGCACTTGCACAGAATTTGAGAGGGAAAAATTACTTCAAATGAAGACACAACTGCATGTACACCCTACATTAATAAATTTTACTTTTGCCTTTTATTATGACTGTGGTTCTTCTTTATGTAGTATAAAACTTTCCGTGGCAGCAAAAGGACTAAATTCACATGAATGCAAGATGTGAATTCAAGTTTTAAAATTCTGCATTTGCTATTTCTCAGCCAATTGTTATTCTAGGTCTGACTAAGTTGACTATTATGTACACGAACATGTCATCGTGTGCCCCCGGTGTCGAGGGCAGTATGCAGGACTCATCGAGAGTGCGATACAGGCACATTATCCACAAGGTCACTTGGAGATCTGAAACCCCGCACACCCAGGCGGCACCCCATTATCGGCAACGTCGCTTGGAGATCTGAAACCCCGCACAGACACATTATCGGCAAGGTCGCTACGAAAACTATTAAAATCACCCAACTGATTTTTCAGAGCTTTGCTATACCTACGTAAATCCCTTACGTAAAGTTACGTATTAGCTGATCTGGATTAATTAGATTGGATTAGAAAGAGGCCCAGGTCCACCCCCCGAAAATCAGGGGGGTCATTAGTTTTATAGGAAGGAAACAAACGTAAGTTTACGTAGGTGGTTACGTAGGTCTAGTGTTTTCGGATTTTTCACGGACGTAAACCGCCTCTGACGCGCCATGCATCCCTGCGGGTCACTCACTCCTCATCCTTATCTTTTCCTCAGAAGAAGCGTGAGCCACTCATTCTTTTTCCTCTTTTTCTTCTCCCTTCGAGCAAACACTAGGGACGGAGCTCTCCAGCCATCCCAGTCGCCGCTCACCTCGCATTGCTATAGGGCTAGGCTGAGAGGACACTCCTGCCATGGCAGGCGGCGGAGCTGCGTTGGTGATGCGCGACGAAGCTGCGGCTGCGTTGGAGCAGGAGGTGCTACGAGCTGCTGCCATGACCGGCGGCGCTGCTACACAGCGACGGCAAAGCTGTGTTGCAGTAGAAAACGGCTATGAGCTGCTACCATGTCGGGCGGCAGAGCTGCATCGCAGCATGCAACAGGACCGGCCATAACCCATCGTGTATATATGAGGCAACTGGACCGGAAAATGCCAACGGTGACTGACAACCATTGTGGACATTTTCAAAATACAATTTTCTACAAAGCAAACAATCTCAAAAAATATTGTGAACACACATACACATGTATGCGATGTATATGTAAAATTCCATAACATTATATTTTCACACGTGGCATACACAAAAAATATAAAATAAGTATTTCTAAATGGGCTGGCATTTATGTTATTGCGCCAGAATTTTTTTTTTTTGTACAGCCTACAAATCACGACTTTTTCAAACGAATTTCCACACGTTCGTGCGGAACACATATAAGTTTTCACAGAATTTTTTTCAAATTTTCTTGGAACTTTTAAACGGGCTTTTTGATTTTTTGAAAATACCATCCACCATGGTGGTCGAGCGCCAAAAGTCCGCACTCGCAACTGGACTTTCTATACAAGACAATGACTCAAGGCTCGGGAGTACGCTCCAAGGAGGTTCGATGGCCATTCGTAGCATGGGGATGTCTGAGATGAAGGTTGCACACTTGTGGTTAGGTTCGAGCTTGTACTAGCCTCCGAGCGCATGGCCAAGCGCTTCTGTTTAGGCTCAGAGCTCCCTTAGAACCTCTGAGTGTCCTCCTAGCACATGGTTGCACAAGTCTATTTTGTTGCGTACTGCCTCAGAATAATATAATCCACAAAGATAAGTTATTCGTCTTGACGAGACGCACAAATTAATGTTGAGCATTTTTTCATTTGATGTCATATTTAGGAAGATTTTGTGCAGGACAAAAGTTGTGGTTAACATGCACATTGTGAGAGCTAGAGTTGCACCAAAGACTCGTGCAACTTTAGGTGTAGAAATTAAGTTCATTCCTAATACTGAGGTCACAATGTGAGGTCACCATAATTGAAAATAAAAATACAACTAGGCGATCTCCAATGGAAAACAATCGATGATGAAGACCATCGCTAAGAATTTCTCAATCGACTTAGAAATACACTCGTTTAACTCGTGTACGCTATATTAAAGATTGATGCCCTCTAGTGTAAGGGATTGGTGTGGCACGTCCGACATGTGAGCAATAAGCCTTGAGCCATTAGAAATTAGCAAGTAAGCCTCCTATTATCTTGTTTATATTTGTCAACTAAACTTTGTAGGAATTGTTTATATTTGTCTAGTGTAAGGGGTTGTTTATCCCCTACACTAAGCTTTGTAGGAATAATAGAAAAGACACATCCCTGTTAAAAATGAACACGAAGGAAAAAAATCCATGTTAAAACCAAAAGTTACAACAAGGTACTTTTAAGTCGTCATTGCTAGCTCTACCTTTTGCATCTCGGTTTTACTCTATGCTTCCGGTGAAACAATCACATAAAACTAAACATGGGAAAGTTAGGCTGATTTCACAGGTTTCGATAGCCGCCTCAGTACCCACCCCAATAGGTAAGAAGCTTATATCGTTGAACACGCTTTGGACCAGGACACATCACTTACAAGGCAGACTGTCTAACAGCTGATCGTCACGATACAGTAGACTAGAATCACAAACGAACAAAGTAGAAGCACCACTGCCAAAAACAAACTCAACATAACCTCTCAGCCACTATGTCAAGTAAGACCAAAGCATCGGCACTTGACAAACAGAAAGACACTTGACATACAAGAAGATTCCGGTAGTGCGGGAGCCATCGACCTGCATGACCAAACACCACTTATTATCTAGTGCCCGCCGCGATGAAAACAACAAGAAAACATAGAAGTGTGGTACTTTTACTCCACATGGCATTGTGTCAGGGACGGACCCAAGTTGAGAAGAGTGGGGGCCTAGGACCCCGTTCAAAATATGAAATTTCTATAGGATTTGTTCATACATTTAGGCAAAGATGCTAAAACTCGCAGAATTTAAAACAAATGTGCCTCCACTCGTATATTTTGCCCCACTCAAAATAGTTTGTAGGTCTGACACTGCATTGTGGCACTACCGGGATTGACGAGTTTGCCGAGCGTTTTCTTCTGTCCGACACTCGGCAAAGCCCCTCCTTAACAGACTGCAGTGGAATGGCATATCCACCATGACGACGCTGTTATGAAAGACAAAAAAATCTAAAATAGAAGAAACCTGAAATGCCATGGTGGTCTCTGTTCATTGTGTTAGATAGATCTCTGGTACGTAGTATGTATTACCATGCAATCACCAATTACAGCTGGCGCATGATCTGCTAAGAAAAAGCCTAGCGCGTGCAACACGGGGGCAACAGAAAAAGGCCACTAGAGCTGTCGTGTTCAATCTCTGCTAAGAAGAAACCATGTATAATTTATATTGTGATCTGTTTTGATTGTGTTCGATCTCTGGCTCCCTGACATATGTATACTTTATATTAGCATGCAAAATCACAATTTGTTGTTCTGTGTTGTCATGGATGTGTTGTCTTTGACATATCATTGGAGCATAACAGTGTGTTGAAGGGACGTACACCCATTATTACATTTTTTTGTAAGTACAGCCATCAGACAAATCTACACTTGTATCCATGATTGGAAGTCAGAAAGAGATCTCTTTGCTGGTGATCAGTCAGGCTCGTATCACCTGCTCTTCTTAATCATCTTCTTAATCCTCTTGATGTGTCGTGCATGCATGTGAGGGGCGATCGGTCCCGTGCATATGGACTGATGCGTCTAGCTAGTGTCAGCTGTCATCGTGTCATGTCTATGTGGATGGGGTCGATCTCAGGTTACACCTTGGACGTGATATGTGTTGTGTATGGCCGTGCACATGTTTGTCAAAACCATCAATTCTGTTGAACGAAATATAGGAAATTATCTTTCACATACCATTGGAGCATTAGAAGAGAAATGACCACACACAGTCCTCCACCGCTGTAGCCATATGTGTTTTCCGACCCCTTTAAGATGCAGGTTGCTATCTTGTGCAAGATATTATGATCCGCAATCATGCTGTCATGAAGGACAACAAAGGACGCTTAACTAGCAGGGAAATATAGATAACATAGCTACGTCACCGATACCCTGTATGTAGAGTGTTTTTAGTAGCAGTGTTAGGTATCAGTAGCTTGCAACCAAGTGCAAACCCATATATTATTAGCTATAAACAATGGTTTGATACTCCCTCTGAATAGATTATTAGCGACCAGGTGGCTCTTGCAGGCGCGCTGCGCGCAGCTACATGAAGGTGCGTGCAACACGAGGTCAACAGGTGCTCGCCCGATCATATTCGTGTTCCTTTTTGTATCCGATGATCAACTCGTATAACATGCTTATTAAAAAAGTTTTTTTTGTTGTAAGCAGTTTCCCTTTTTCACTGACTGGCAGTTATCACCAACTTATATCAGATAAGAAGACTTAGTTTCCCTTTTTCTAATATTTATTTTGTTTTCCCAAATTGGATGTATGTAGACCCGTGTCTCAAAAGTCCACACCGTGTTTTTCTAGGTAATGCCATCATGGCTCACTTCATTCATTTGGCATAATGGTTACATTGGTTGAGAGGGCATTTATAAGAAAATTAGGAGGTTCATCAACCCAATTACAAGATAACCTATTATCATAAGCGGATTTTGCTAAAGTATGGGCTACCTCATTTGATCCTATCATTCCAGCCATGATGAAGCACTCTGCATAAGGTGCCGCAGGCTCGTTCCAGATTCCCTCCGTCCCATACAAGCATTAATCACCTCCACTGAATCAGATTCAATTTGAATGGAATGAAACGCCAATGTGTTTGCAACTAGCAGGCCCTGTTTCATTGCCGCGGATTCTGCCATGTGTGCATCTGTAACATGACAAATATGGGAGCATGCTGCCGCAACAAAAACTCCATGAACATCTCTGATAACTGCACCAATAGATCCCCCTACCCTATTCCACGTGAAATGATGCATTGACATTGACTTTAACTGTTCTATTGGATGGTTTCCTGACATATGTATACTTTATATTAGCATGCAAAATCACAATTTGTTGTTCTGTGTTGTCATGGATGTGTTGTCTTTGACATATCATTGGAGCATATCAGTGTGTTGAAGGGACGTACACCCATTATTACATTTTTTTTGTAAGTACAGCCATCAGACAAATCTACACTTGTATCCATGATTGGAAGTCAGAAAGAGATCTCTTTGTTGGTGATCAGTCAGGCTCGTATCACCTGCTCTTCTTAATCATCTTCTTAATCCTCTTGATGTGTCGTGCATGCATGTGAGGGGCGATCGGTCCCGTGCATATGGACTGATGCGTCTAGCTAGTGTCAGCTGTCATCGTGTCATGTCTATGTGGATGGGGTCGATCTCAGGTTACACCTTGGACGTGATATGTGTTGTGTATGGCCGTGCACATGTTTGTCAAAACCCTCAATTCTGTTGAACGAAATATAGGAAATTATCTTTCACATACCATTGGAGCATTAGAAGAGAAATGACCACACACAGTCCTCCACCGCTGTAGCCGTATGTGTTTTCCTACCCCTTTAAGATGCAGGTTGCTATCTTGTGCAAGATATTATGATCCGCAATCATGCTGTCATGAGGGACAACAAAGGACGCTTAACTAGCAGGGAAATATAGATAACATAGCTACGTCACCGATACCCTGTATGTAGAGTGTTTTTAGTAGCAGTGTTAGGTATCGATAGCTTGCAACCAAGTGCAAACCCATATATTATTAGCTATAAACAATGGTTTGATACTCCTCTGAATAGATTATTAGCGACCAGGTGGCTCTTGCAGGCGGCGCTGGCCTCAGCTACATGAAGGTGCGTGCAACTCGAGGTCAACAGGTGCTCGCCCGATCATATTCGTGTTCCTTTTGTATCCGATGATCAACTCGTATAACATGCTTATTAAAAAGTTTTTTTGTTGTAAGCAGTTTCCTTTTCACCGACTGGCAGTTATCACCAACTTATATCAGATAAGAAGACTTAGTTTCCCTTTTTCTAATATTTATTTTGTTTTCCCAAATTGGATGTATGTAGACCCATGTCTCAAAAGTCCACACCGTGTTTTTCTAGGTAATGCCATCATGGCTCACTTCATTCATTTGGCATAATGGTTACATTGGTTGAGAGGGCATTTATAAGAAAATTAGGGGGTTCATCAACCCAATTACAAGATAACCTATTATCATAAGCGGATTTTGCTAAAGTATGGGCTACCTCATTCGATCCTATCATTCCAGCCATGATGAAGCACTCTGCATAAGGTGACGCAGGCTCGTTCCAGATTCCCTCCGTCCCATACAAGCATTAATCACCTCCACTGAATCAGATTCAATTTGAATGGAAAGAAACGCCAATGTGTTTGCAACTAGCAGGCCCTGTTTCATTGCCGCGGATTCTGCCGTGTGTGCATCTGTAACATGACAAATATGGGAGCATGCTGCCGCAACAAAAAAATTCCGTGAACATCTCTGATAACTGCACCAGTAGATCCCTCTACCCTATTCCACGTGAAATGATGCATTGACATTGACTTTAACTGTTCTATTGGATGGTTTCCTGACATATGTATATTTTATATTAGCATGCAAAATCACAATTTGTTGTTCTGTGTTGTCATGGATGTGTTGTCTTTGACATATCATTGGAGCATATCAGTGTGTTGAAGGGACGTACACCCATTATTACATTTTTTTGTAAGTACATCCATCAGACAAATCTACACTTGTATCCATGATTGGAAGTCAGAAAGAGATCTCTTTGCTGGTGATCAGTCAGGCTCGTATCACCTGCTCTTCTTAATCATCTTCTTAATCATCTTGATGTGTCGTGCATTCATGTGAGGAGCGATCGGTCCCGTGCATATGGACTGATGCGTCTAGCTAGTGTCAGCTGTCATCGTGTCATGTCTATGTGGATGGGGTCGATCTCAGGTTACACCTTGGACGTGATATGTGTTGTGTATGGCCGTGCACATGTTTGTCAAAACCCTCAATTCTGTTGAACGAAATATAGGAAATTATCTTTCACATACCATTGGAGCATTAGAAGAGAAATGACCACACACAGTCCTCCACCGCTGTAGCCATATGTGTTTTCCGACCCTTTAAGATGCAGGTTGCTATCTTGTGCAAGATATTATGATCCGCAATCATGCTGTCATGAGGGACAACAAAGGACGCTTAACTAGCAGGGAAATATAGATAACATAGCTACGTCACCGATACCCTGTATGTAGAGTGTTTTTAGTAGCAGTGTTAGGTATCAGTAGCTTGCAACCAAGTGCAAACCCATATATTATTAGCTATAAACAATGGTTAGATACTCACTCTGAATAGATTATTATCGACCAGGTGGCTCTTTGGTAAAGGCTATGCCAAGAGCTTCTACGAAGGTGCGTGCAACACGAGGTCAACAGGTGCTCGCCCGATCATATTCGTGTTGCTTTTTGTATCCGATGATCAACTCGTATAACATGCTTATTAAAAAAGTTTATGTTTTTTTTGTTGTAAGCAGTTTCCCTTTTTCACTGACTGGCAGTTATCACCAACTTATATCAGATAATAAGACTTAGTTTCCCTTTTTCTAATATTTTTTTTGTTTTCCCAAATTGGATGTATGTAGACCCATGTCTCAAAAGTCCACACCGTGTTTTTCTAGGTAATGCCATCATGGCTCACTTCATTCATTTGGCATAATGGTTACATTGGTTGAGAGGGCATTTATAAGAAAATTAGGGGGTTCATCAACCCAATTACAAGATAACCTATTATCATAAGCGGATTTTGCTAAAGTATGGGCTACCTCATTCGATCCTATCATTCCAGCCATGATGAAGCACTCTGCATAAGGTGACGCAGGCTCGTTCCAGATTCCCTCCGTCCCATACAAGCATTAATCACCTCCACTGAATCAGATTCAATTTGAATGGAAAGAAACGCCAATGTGTTTGCAACTAGCAGGCCCTGTTTCATTGCCATGGATTCTGCCGTGTGTGCATCTGTAACATGACAAATATGGGAGCATGCTGCCGCAACAAAAAAATTCCGTGAACATCTCTGATAACTGCACCAGTAGATCCCTCTACCCTATTCCACGTGAAATGATGCATTGACATTGACTTTTACTGTTCTATTGGATGGTTTCCTGACATATGTATACTTTATATTAGCATGCAAAATCACAATTTGTTGTTCTGTGTTGTCATGGATGTGTTGTCTTTGACATATCATTGGAGCATATCAGTGTGTTGAAGGGACGTACACCCATTATTACATTTCTTTGTAAGTACAGCCATCAGACAAATCTACACTTGTATCCATGATTGGAAGTCAGAAAGAGATCTCTTTGCTGGTGATCAGTCAGGCTCGTATCACCTGCTCTTCTTAATCATCTTCTTAATCCTCTTGATGTGTCGTGCATGCATGTGAGGCGATCGGTCCCGTGCATATGGACTGATGTGTCTAGCTAGTGTCAGCTGTCATCGTGTCATGTCTATGTGGATGGGGTCGATCTCAGGTTACACCTTGGACGTGATATGTGTTGTGTATGGCCGTGCACATGTTTGTCAAACCCCTCAATTCTGTTGAACGAAATATAGGAAATTATCTTTCACATACCATTGGAGCATTAGAAGAGAAATGACCACACACAGTCCTCCACCGCTGTAGCCATATGTGTTTTCCGACCCCTTTAAGATGCAGGTTGCTATCTTGTGCAAGATATTATGATCCGCAATCATGCTGTCATGAGGGACAACAAAGGACGCTTAACTAGCAGGGAAATATAGATAACATAGCTACGTCACCGGTACCCTGTATGTAGAGTGTTTTTAGTAGCAGTGTTAGGTATCAGTAGCTTGCAACCAAGTGCAAACCCATATATTATTAGCTATAAACAATGGTTTGATACTCCCTCTGAATAGATTATTAGAGACCAGGTGGCTCTTGCAGGCGCGCTGCCCGCAGCTACATGAAGGTGCGTGCAACACGAGGTCAACAGGTGCTCGCCCGATCATATTCGTGTTCCTTTTTGTATCCGATGATCAACTCGTATAACATGCTTATTAAAAAGGTTTATGTTTTTTTTGTTGTAAGCAGTTTCCCTTTTTCACTGACTGGCAGTTATCACCAACTTATATCAGATAAGAAGACTTAGTTTCCTTTTTCTAATATTTTTTTTGTTTTCCCAAATTGGATGTATGTAGACCCATGTCTCAAAAGTCCACACCGTGTTTTTCTAGGTAATGCCATCATGGCTCACTTCATTCATTTGGCATAATGGTTACATTGTTCGAGAGGGCATTTATAAGAAAATTAGGAGGTTCATCAACCCAATTACAAGATAACCTATTATCATAAGCGGATTTTGCTAAAGTATGGGCTACCTCATTCGATCCTATCATTCCAGCCATGATGAAGCACTCTGCATAAGGTGCCGCAGGCTTGTTCCAAATTCCCTCCGTCCCATACAAGCATTAATCACCTCCACTGAATCAGATTCAATTTGAATGGAATGAAACGCCAATGTGTTTGCAACTAGCAGGCCCTGTTTCATTGCCGCGGATTCAGCCATGTGTGCATCTGTAACATGACAAGTATGGGAGCATGTTGCCGCAACAAAAACTCCATGAACATCTCTGATAACTGCACCAGTAGATCCATCTACCCTATTCCACGTGAAATGATGCATTGACATTGACTTTAACTGTTCTATTGGATGGTTTCCTGACATATGTATACTTTATATTAGCATGCAAAATCACAATTTGTTGTTCTGTGTTGTCATGGATGTGTTGTCTTTGACATATCATTGGAGCATATCAGTGTGTTGAAGGGACGTACACCCATTATTACATTTTTTTGTAAGTACAGCCATCAGACAAATCTACACTTGTATCCATGATTGGAAGTCAGAAAGAGATCTCTTTGCTAGTGATCAGTCAGGCTCGTATCACCTGCTCTTCTTAATCATCTTGATGTGTCGTGCATGCATGTGAGGGGCGATCGGTCCCGTGCATATGGACAGATGCGTCTAGCTAGTGTCAGATGTCATCGTGTCATGTCTATGTGGATGGGGTCGATCTCAGGTTACACCTTGGACGTGATATGTGTTGTGTATGGCCATGCACATGTTTTTCAAAACCCTCAATTCTGTTGAACGAAATATAGGAAATTATCTTTCACATACCATTGGAGCATTAGAAGAGAAATGACCACACACAGTCCTCCACCACTGTAGCCATATGTGTTTTCCGACCCCTTTAAGGTGCAGGTTGCTATCTTGTGCAAGATATTATGATCCGCAATCATGCTGTCATGAGGGACAACAAAGGACGCTTAACTAGCAGGGAAATATAGATAACATAGCTACGTCACCGAAACCCTGTATGTAGAGTGTTTTTAGTAGCAGTGTTAGTGTAAGAACATGCGGTGCCCCCATGTTTGGTTTCGGTAATTGATGACAATCTCTATGGACTAATGGTTTTCTTGAGTTATATTTGAAGGATTTGTCCATAGGTTTTTCTTGAAGTCCATGTGTTGGTTTCAAGGAGTTTATGAGTTGACCAATGTGCTATTAAGGAATTATCCAAAGATTGGTCATGTGAGTGTTGAGCTTATTGCAAACATGTCTTGAAGAAGAAGATTGTGTGATCATTCATGTTTACCTTCAAGATATCATCCAAATGAAGAGAGTTGGAAAGATTCAAGGTTGATCAAGACTAAGTCAAGAGTGAATCAAGTTGATCAACTCACAAAGCGTAGAAGATGTACCGAGAGGGATCAAGTGATCCCATGGTATGTGAAGCATTGTCCATTGCACTTTGTGTACTAACCCATGGTCTATGTGAGAGTTCTATGTGGGGTTAGAGTGCGTGTCCATGGGCTTGCGTCAAGAGGAAGATATCATACAACCCATGGAAAGGATGGCATCAAGTGGTGATCGTCATCATGATTGCCGTGTGCAAGTTCAAGTGGAGCATCATGAAGAGATCAAGTGCTTGAATCTTGCCATCCTTTGTGGTGTCAATGGTCTTGTGAGATGTGCCGAAGAGAGGCTCACCCATAGTGGACTATGGGGGAGCAATCATCTAGTCTTCATCGAGCCAACGCAATCAAGCAAGGTGGTCCAACTTGAGGGAGTCAAGATCGTCATCATCTAGCTCAAGTGGACCATGTGCAAGGCAAAGGTTTGCCCTTGATAGGTTTTCTCTTTTACCAGTCTCATGGTGGTAGTTGGGAGACCGGGTTATAGGATCGATTGCCGTACTATCAAGGGGGGCTCTCGATAAGTAGCTTGGTCGTATCATTCGTAGAGAGCTCACACCATTGCATCCTTGAATCTTCTTTATTGGTTCTTGCTTGGTTCTCTTTGTGAGTCTTAGAGTTTATGGTCATCTTGATGACAAGCTTGAGTTCATCGAAAACGGAGTTCGCATGCGTCTTCTATGATGTTTTCGGTGTTGGAGGTTTTACCGGTCTTATCCGAGGAAGGGTTCTCACCTTTTTCTTATGAGCCTTTTCTAATTTGCTTCTTATTGATATTTCCTTCAAGATTGTGTTAGCCCTTGTTGCTAGCTTTTCAACAAACTTGGTTTCATCGAATTCGGAGCTCGTATGCGAAAGTTGTGGCTGTTTTGATATTGCCTGTTTTACATAGAGAGGTTGTACCGCCCCATAGAGAGGTCGGTTGACCGGTACAACCGGTGTTTGGAGCGGTTGTACCGCTCCAGAATTGGTCCAGAGGTTGTACCGGCCATGTACCGCTCCACCACCGGACTAGTTTCTGTTGTGGTGCGGTTGTTAGGCGGTTGTGGGCCGGTTGTACCGCTTATTGCCTGTTACCGGTTGTACCGGTGCTCATAGCGGTTGTACCGCTCCTATGTTATTCTGCACATAACGGGCTGATTCGTGGGGACCTATTTAAGGGGGTCTTCTTCCCCAATGGTTCCCTATCTCTTGAGCTCGTTTTTGCCCCCATTTTTGACCTTCTTTGAGCTTGCTAACTCTCAATCTCTCCATGGATTCTTGCTAGTTTTTGAGGGAAAAGAGAGAGGAGATCTAGATCCACACTTCCACCAATCACTTTCTCCTCTATGTGAGGGGAACCCCTTGGATCTATATCTTGGAGTTCTTTGTGTTCTCCTTCTTGTTCTTCCTCTCACTTTCGTCCCTAGCATTAGTTGCTTTGGTGGGATTTGAGAGAGAAGGACTTGGGCACTCTGTGCCCTTGCCATTGCATTTGTGCATCGGTTTGAGTTCTCCACGGTGATACGTGGAAGTTACAAGTTGAGAAGCTTATTTCTCTTGGGTGCTTGGTACCCTTGAGCTTGTTCCTCTTGGGTCCTTGGGCTCCCTAGACGGTTGGTGGTGCTTGGAGCTCAATCATTGTGGTGTAAAGCTCCGGGCAAGCGTCGGGGTCTCTAATTAGGTTGTGGAGATCGCTTGAGCAATTTGGCGGGTACCGTGACCGCCCCAAGGGTTGCCAAAGTGTACGGGTTCGGTGACCGCCCCAAGGGTCGCCATTTGTACGGGTTCGGTGACCGCCCTCAACGGTCCCTTAGTGGAATCACGGCATCTTGCATTGTGCGAGGGCGTGAGGAGATTACGGTGGCCCTAGTGGCTTCTTGGGGAGCATTGTGCCTCCACATCGCTCCAAACGGAGATTAGCATCTGCAAGGGTGTGAACTCGGGATACATCGTCTTGGCGTGCCTCGGTTATCTCTTACCGAGCCCTTTACTTATGCACTTTACTTTGTGATAGCTATATTGTTCTTTCTCATATATCTTGCTATCGCATAGTTACTTATCTTGCTTAGCATAAGTTGTTGGTGCACATAGGTGAGCCTAGTTGTTTTAGGTTTTGTGCTTGACAAATTAACCGCTAGGTTTATTCCGCATTTGTTCAAGCCTAAACCGTAATTATTTTAAAGCGCCTATTCACCCCCCCCCCCTCTAGGTGACATCCACGATCTTTCAATTGGTATCAGAGCCTCGTCTCTCTTTGTTAGGCTTAACCGCCTAGAGAGTAAAGATGTCGACTAGGGGATTAGGGTTCTCCGACACTCTTAGTTTCGATGGCACAAATTTTGATGTTTGGGTAATTCGCATGCTTAACCTCTTTAGGGTCATGGACCCAAATTTAGAGCGAATTGTAGATATGGGTTTTTCTCCTCCAAAGGATCCCCTAAGATTATCTTTAGAGGATGAGAAAAACTCTTATCTCAATGCTCAAGCTTCTAATGTGCTTTTCGATGCTTTGAGCAATGTAGTTATATTTCATCTCATGCCGTTCCGGGATGCTCATGAGCTGTGGACAAAGCTTCAAGATAAATATGGCGTGTCCAAGTTTTGTGGGGATGATTGTTTTCCCTCCACCTCCGGCCGTGTTGTGTTCTCAACTTCTTCTACTTCACCTACGTGTGGTTTGCCACAAGGTAATGACATGGTGAGTAGTGGTGTTCATTGCAATGATGATAGTGGGATCATTGTTGATAATCCTTCATCACTTTCTTATTGCAATGCTTCATCTTTGGACTTTAGCACTTCGAGCACTCCAAATGTTTCACATGCTTGTGTTGATAGTCCTTGCATATCATGTAGAAATTGCTTGACTAAATCTTATGATGATATGCTTGCTATACCTTGTTTCCATGATGAAAATGCATGTATTTCCTCGAGTTGTTGTGCTAACAATGTAGAGGAAACCCAACACTCCATGGAACAAGATGTGGTCTTGGATGGTGCTTCAAGGGATCCTAAATCATCATCTATTGCATTTTGCCTTATGGCCAAGGCTTCAAAGGTATCTCCCACTTTGAATCCCAATATATCTTGTGATGATATTGATGATGGCAAGAGTGATGATGATGTTGATTATGCTGAAGAGAATGATGATGTTGCCTCCTTAAAAATTAAGGGGGAATGATTTTAAAGCTCTTCTTAAGAATAAAATTGCTTGTTCCAACTTCATGGAAATCATGTCTATTGCTACTGAGGGCAAGAAATATATTGATGAGTTGGAATCTCGTCTTGAGGAGCATGAGGTCACCATTGATAAAATGGAAGGTCATGAGCGTGATTACGCTAATGAGATTACGGACCTCTCTCAAGCTCTTGAACTTGAACAAACCACCAAGGAATCTCTTGAGGAGACTTTTGCTCTAGAATTATCTAGAGTGAGGGAATCTCGTGATAGAGCTCTTGTGGTGGCCAATGATTTTGAAACTAAAAATGCTAAGCTTGAAGTTCCTCGTGCTAGACTCGTTGAGGATTTTGAGCACCTCGAAAATGGCTCAAGGGTCATTAAGGGTGAGCTCATCAAACTCACCGAGTCTCATGCTCAACTTGAAGCTTATTATTTAAAAGAGCTTTCCAAGTTGTCCTCTCCTCTTGTTGTTAATGATGATGCTTGTGCTACTAACTCTATTACTTGTGAAGCATCCATTTTGAAGGAGAATGTTGAGCTACGGGCTCAACTTGAGTTGCTATCTAGCAATTATGGGAAATTGGAAGAAAGTCATGAAAAGCTCTCAAGCTCTCATGATGATCTTCTAGTATCCCATAATGTGCTAAAATAGCTCATGAGGCCATGATTGCTAAGGTAACATCTAGTGAGCCTCATGTGGATACTAGCACTACTTCTAGTCAAAATGCTATATTGCTATGTGCTAGTCCTTGTAATTCATCTACTCACAATGTTGGTACATCTTGTGATGAATTGCTTTCCTTGCCTTGTTGCTCTAATAATGAAGCTTATAGTTCCTCTAGTACTTGTGTTGAGACTAACCATGTAGAGGAAATCAAAGAGCTCAAGGCCCAAGTCACTTCCTTGAAGAAAGACTTGGAAAAGAGTCATGAAGGTAAATTCACACTCAACAATATCTTGAGTGTGCAAAAATCCCCCAATGACAAAGGTGGACTTGGTTTCAACTCCAAGAAGAAGAATAAGTCCAAGATGAACAAAAAGAAGGGCCAAGAACAAGTCAAGAATTCGGCCAAGATTGTTTGCTTCAAGTGCAAAGTAGAAGGGCATCATGTTAGATCTTGCCCATTGAAGAAGAAGGCCATTAGTGACAAGCAACAAGGGAAGCGGCCACAAGTTCGATCACATGCTCAACCACAAGTTGAAGAAAGTCCTCTTCCCAAGAATCCTCAAGCTAATGCTTCTCAAGTTGAGAAATCAAGTGAGAAGAAAGTGAAGAGTAGACATTGCTACTTATGTTGTGAGAAAGGTCACCTCGCCTCTTCATGCACTAGTGGTAACTTATCCAACCCAATTATTATTGATGATATATATTCTCTTGGGAAGGATAAGGTTGGCAATGTGTTTTCCAAAGTTGGTACTCAATGTGGTGTCAAGAAGAGAACCATTTGGGTAGCCAAGCCTATTGTGACTAACCTCTTAGGACCCAACTTGGTTGGGGACCAACAAGCTCAAACTTGATCAATAGGTGTTGTTGGAGGGCATTGGAGACTTGGCTACTTTATGAAGAATTAAGGGACTTCATCATTCTAATTGTCTCAAGCCAAGTTATTGAATTATCAAATTTCTATCTTATATCCAATGTTTCTCCATGCGGTAACTCGTGCTTAAAGTGTTTACATTGATAGTTACTTACCCCTTTGCATGTTTGGTTTTGTTCCTTGCATGTGTTTGTATATGTTGTGCTTCCAACTTGATTATCTTGAGCAATCAAGTATGTGTGTGTTGGTTTGCACATCATATGCGTGTGTGTCATGCATTGAGCCTTGTGCATCTTGTTCTTTTCTTAGTTGGCTCTTGTGAGAGATTAATGGAATATCCCATTATGGGGTAGTGATGTGCTTTGTGCACCTCACAATCCTATATATGTGTGTACATGAGTAATACCATCTAGTATTGATATTTCAAGACTATCTAGTCGCTATGTGGTATGTCTTCTAATGAGAAATTCAAATTCTATATTGTCCATTAATTATCTCATGTTGGATCGTTTTTTTGCCTCTTGTTTATCTTTAATTGGTATCACATTATGGGGGAGTAATATGCTATGTGTATATTACTAGCCTAGAAAATGTGTACATTTGAGATATTGTCACCTAGAGTTGATATTGTAAATTATCTTGTTCCTAGGTGGCATGTTAGCTCTACAAGTTGCAATTTGCTTTTTGTTTGGTGTGAAGATGATGTCGGATATCCTTGTTATCTACCAACGGGAATTATTTCCAAATACTTCTTGTCTTTTGACAATTGGTACTCACTTATGTGTGGTAGAAATTATTGACCATCTTTACATTGGCCTTTGATTTTATTTGCTTTATCTCTTGCCTAGGATTGTGTTATCTCCCATTGTATTTCATACCACTTGTGGATCTTGTTAATTTCTTGACCTTGTCTAGTGTTTTCTAGATATAGTGAAAGTGATGATCCCACCTCGTGCATTTTGTATTCAAATGCAAATTCTCTATAATGCACTAGTCTTGGGGGAGCTATCCTATTCTCTATAAAACACTCATCTTGTGATCCTTATCAAGTGTGTGTTTGTGGATGGCAAGCCGTTTCTTTTTGGTACTTTGTGCCATCATGAAACTTTGTAGAGGGCTTGGTTTGTTTGGAACAATTCTCTCTTTTGGGAGTTTGGCATCTTTCTTTTTGAGTGTATCAATGGATATCTCATTCCTTGATGTATCTTTTATGGATATCTTCCAAGTGATGATTTATCTATTTGGTATCCTTTTTCACTTGGCATTTCGTTTTCATTGGTTTCGGTTCGAGCATGCATATTTACTTCTTGTATGTTATTTGGCATGCTTTCTTTCTTTGACTCAATATATAGGGGAAACTCCACCTAGTCTCAATTTGGATGAGATGTGCATGAAATTCATTTTCATATCTATATGCACATATTTATGTGGAGTTTGTCCTATGTATTGGTGTTTCTAACTATGTGGTCCCAATGAGTTTGGGTAGCGTTTAGTTGGTGTTGTTCTTTTAGGAACATTTGGAGATGCATTGGATGCTCAGCTCACTCACAAGGAAGGTGTTTCCACCATGTTCTTATTGGAGTCAAGCTAGGATGATCAATGAACTACCATCTACCTTCAATTGGTATCTACTACATCCTTCCAATGGTATCTCGGTAACAAGTATCATCATCTACTTCATGCACACATTTCTTGCATCAACCTTGTGTAGGTTGTATCATGGCATGTATTCATTCTTTCTTGTGATATTTGTTTCCTTTCTCAAAGCATCCCAACAATGATCTCATGTTGCTAGTTGTGATGTCTTTGATGGTTGTGTGGTAGGAATTCATTTATATACAGTATGACCATATCTAGCCATGTGCTATGCTTCCAAGCAAATATCTTATTGGTATATGTATGACTTCCTTTTGGATATCTTATTCCTTCGTGTTGTAACTATGTCGGGTGTACATCCTTCTTTGTAGACATATATCATCATGATTTTGTCTACCTAGAACCTTATACACCTGAGAGAAATTACATCTCTAGATGATATCCTTTCTTTCACGTCCACCTTGTCTTTCTTTTGTTATTTCTTTGGTGGCTCCGTGAAAGATCTTGTCTTGAGTCTTGGTCTTATCTCATTGCATCTTGATGCACTCTTTTGTGGTGAAGATCTTTTCCTCATGCTTGTCTTGACGAGGCCTTTGCCATCTTAATTGGTATCCCTCGTCTTGATGAGGCTTTCATTTTCTATCTTCACCACGGGTTGTCACAAGCATAGGTTCTCTTCTGCTTATTAGTAAGCTTATGAACCCATTTGCCAGTTGTGTGTGAGAATGATAGGCCTTGCACCGTGTGCCTCATTCTTTCAAGACTATGTTGATGCCTAATGCTCATCCTTATTTTTAGTCTTCTCAAGTGCTTCGCCATGACTCACACACATCATTTTGGTTGAGCCTACTCTTAAGTTGCCCCGTTTATATGTTGCTCAACCATGTGCTTGTTGCAAGCGCTAGGCTTTGTTTCCTATTTGCTCACTTGCACTGGGTGTGAGTTTCTATTGATTTTGGGGGAGCTATGATCCTACTTTGTGCACTTTGTATTCAAATACAAAAACTCTTATGTGTGCACAAATCATGGGGAGCTTCTCCAGTTTCTTTAGAACACTCCCTTGCTCATATCATAATATCCTTTTTCATGTGGCTCGTAGGATCTTTGGTCTAGTTGGTTCAATTGATATCCGTTGATTGCTTGCTTCAACTGGTATCCTCTGATTGCTTGTGTCTCTCTTTGTTATGTCTTTGTGGTATATCTTTCTTTTGCAATCTTTGGGCCTCAATATAGTTTGTCTTCCTCCAAGTACTGACAGTTGGATATGTGTATTGCATTCCACTCTCTTGTTGAGAAATACACAATTTTGGAGGACCACAATTTATATTGGCCTTCTAAGCTTTTTCGCCCATTTTGGCAATCGATGCCAATGGGGGAGAAGTTTCAGAGAGTTTTGTGGAGAAGTCGTCTGAGTCTTCTCCTTGCTTTGGTTTTGGTTCCTAAGCTTTTGCATCTCATTCTCATGCATCATTGGTTAATGCATTGCATGGTGATGCATAATTCCTTGTATAAACTCTCTTGAAAGTGATTGTCATCAATTACCAAAATGGGGGAGATTGTAAGAACATGCGGTGCCCCCATGTTTGGTTTTGGTAATTGATGACAATCTCTATGGACTAATGGTTTTCTTGAGTTATATTTGAAGGATTTGTCCATAGGTTTTTCTTGAAGTCCATGTGTTGGTTTCAAGGAGTTTATGAGTTGACCAATGTGCTATTAAGGAATTATGCAAAGATTGGTCATGTGAGTGTTGAGCTTATTGCAAACATGTCTTGAAGAAGAAGATTTTGTGATCATTCATGTTTACCTTCAAGATATCATCCAAATGAAGAGAGTTGGAAAGATTCAAGGTTGATCAAGACTAAGTCAAGAGTGAATCAAGTTGATCAACTCACAAAGCGTAGAAGATGTACCGAGAGGGATCAAGTGATCCCATGGTATAGTAAGCATTGTCCATTGCACTTTGTGTACGAACCCATGGTCTATGTGAGAGTTCTATGTGGGGTTAGGTACGTGTCCATGGGCTTGCGTCAAGAGGAAGATATCATACAACCCATGGAAAGGATGACATCAAGTGGTGATCGTCATCATGATTGCCGTGTGCAAGTTCAAGTGGAGCATCACGAAGAGATCAAGTGCTTGAATCTTGCCATCCTTTGTGGTGTCAATGGTCTTGTGAGATGTGCCGAAGAGAGGCTTGCCCATAGTGGACTATGGGGGAGCAATCATCTAGTCTTCATCGAGCCAACGCAATCAAGCAAGGTGGTCCAACTTGAGGGAGTCAAGATCGTCATCATCTAGCTCAAGTGGACCATGTGCAAGGCAAAGGTTTGCCCTTGATAGGTTTTCTCTTTTACCGGTCTCATGGTGGTAGTTGGGAGACCGGGTTATAGGATCGATTGCCGTACTATCAAGGGGGGCTCTCGATAAGTAGCTTGGTTGTATCATTCGTAGAGAGCTCAAACCATTGCATCCTTGAATCTTCTTTATTGGTTCTTGCTTGGTTCTCTTTATGAGTCTTAGAGCTTATGGTCATCTTGATGACAAGCTTGAGTTCATCGAAAACGGAGTTCGCATGCGTCTTCTATGATGTTTTCGGTGTTGGAGGTTTTACCGGTCTTATCCGAGGAAGGGTTCTCACCTTTTTCTTATGAGCCTTTTCTAATTTGCTTCTTATTGATATTTCCTTCAAGATTGTGTTAGCCCTTGTTGCTAGCTTTTCAACAAACTTGGTTTCATCGAATTCGAGCTCGTGTCACGAAAGTTGTGGTTGTTTTGATATTGCATGTTTTACATAGAGAGGTTGTACCGCCCCATAGAGAGGTTGTACCGGTTGACCGGTACAACCGGTGTTTGGAGCGGTTGTACCGCTCCAGAATTGGTCCGGAGGTTGTACCGGCCATGTACCGCTCCACCATCGGACTAGTTTCTGTTGTGGTGCGGTTGTTGGGCGGTTGTGGGCCGGTTGTACCGCTTATTGCCTGTTACCGGCTGTACCGGTGCTCATAGCGGTTGTACCGCTCCTATGTTATTCTGCACATAACGGGCAGATTCGTGGGGACCTATTTAAGGGGTCTTCTTCCCCAATGGTTCCCTATCTCTTGAGCTCGTTTTGCCCCCATTGTTGACCTTCTTTGAGCTTGCTAACTCTCAATCTCTCCATGGATTCTTGCTAGTTTTTGAGGGAAAAGAGAGGAGATCTAGATCCACACTTGCACCAATCACTTTCTCCTCTATGTGAGGGGAACCCCTTGGATCTATATCTTGGAGTTCTTTGTGTTCTCCTTCTTGTTCTTCCTCTCACTTTCGTCCCTAGCATTAGTTGCTTTGGTGGGATTTGAGAGAGAAGGACTTGGGCACTCTGTGTGCCCTTGCCATTGCATTTGTGCATCGGTTTGAGTTCTCCACGGTGATACGTGGAAGTTACAAGTTGAGAAGCTTATTTCTCTTGGGTGCTTGGTACCCTTGAGCTTGTTCCTCTTGGGTCCTTGGGCGCCCTAGGCGGTTGGTGGTGCTTGGAGCTCAATCATTGTGGTGTAAATCTCCGGCAAGCGTCGGGGTCTCCAATTAGGTTGTGGAGATCGCTTGAGCAATTTGACGGGTACCGATGACCGCCCCAAGGGTTGCCAAAGTGTCTGGGTTGGTGACCGCCCCCAAGGGTCGCCATTTGTACGGGTTCGGTGACCGCCCTCGAGGGTCCCTTAGTGGAATCACGGCATCTTGCATTGTGCGAGGGCGTGAGGAGATTACGGTGGCCCTAGTGGCTTCTTGGGGAGCATTGTGCCTCCACAACGCTCCAAACGGAGATTAGCATCTGCAAGGGTGTGAACTTCGGGATACATCGTCGTCTTCGCGTGCCTCGGTTATCTCTTACCCGAGCCCTTTACTTATGCACTTTACTTTGTGATAGCTATATTGTTCTTTCTCATATATCTTGCTATCGCATAGTTACTTATCTTGCTTAGCATAAGTTGTTGGTGCACATAGGTGAGCCTAGTTGTTTTAGGTTTTGTGCTTGACAAATTAACCGCTAGGTTTATTCCGCATTTGTTCAAGCCTAAACCATAATTATTTTAAAGCGCCTATTCACCCCCCCCCCCCCTCTAGGCGACATCCACGATCTTTCAGTTAGGTATCAGTAGCTTGCAACCAAGTGCAAACCCATATATTATTAGCTATAAACAATGGTTTGTTACTCCCTCTGAATAGATTATTAGCGACCAGGTGGCTCTTGCAGGCGCGCTGCACGCAGCTACACGAAGGTGCGTGCAACACGAGGTCAACAGGTGCTCGCCCGATCATATTCGTGTTGCTTTTTGTATCCGATGATCAACTCGTATAACATGCTTATTAAAAAAGTTTATGTTTTTTTTGTTGTAAGCAGTTTCCCTTTTTCACTGACTGGCAGTTATCACCAACTTATATCAGATAATAAGACTTAGTTTCCCTTTTTCTAATATTTTTTTGTTTTCCCAAATTGGATGTATGACCCGTGTCTCAAAAGTCCACACCGTGTTTTTCTAGGTAATGCCATCATGGCTCACTTCATTCATTTGGCATAATGGTTACATTTTTGAGAGGGCATTTATAAGAAAATTAGGAGGTTCATCAACCCAATTACAAGATAACCTATTATCATAAGCGGATTTTGCTAAAGTATGGGCTACCTCATTCGATCCTATCATTACAGCCATGATGAAGCACTCTGCATAAGGTGCCGCAGGCTCGTTCCAGATTCCCTCCGTCCCATACAAGCATTAATCACCTCCACTGAATCAAATTCAATTTGAATGGAATGAAACGCCAATGTGTTTGCAACTAGAAGGCCCTGTTTCATTGCATGGATTCTGCCGTGTGTGCATCTGTAACATGACAAATATGGGAGCATGCTGCCGCAACAAAAACTCCATGAACATCTCTGATAACTGCACCAGTAGATCCCTCTACCCTATTCCACGTGAAATGATGCATTGACATTGACTTTAACTATTCTATTGGATGGTTTCCTGACATATGTATACTTTATATTAGCATGCAAAATCACAATTTGTTGTTCTGTGTTGTCATGGATGTGTTGTCTTTGACATATCATTGGAGCATATCAGTGTGTTGAAGGGACGTACACCCATAATTACATTGTTTTTGTAAGTACAGCCATCAGACAAATCTACACTTGTATCCATGATTGGAAGTCAGAAAGAGATCTCTTTGCTGGTGATCAGTCAGGCTCGTATCACCTGCTCTTCTTAATCATCTTCTTAATCATCTTGATGTGTCGTGCATGCATGTGAGGGGCGATCGGTCCCGTGCATATGGACTGATGCGTCTAGCTAGTGTCAGCTGTCATCGTGTCATGTCCATGTGGATGGGGTCGATCTCAGGTTACACCTTGGACGTGATATGTGTTGTGTATGGCCGTGCACATGTTTGTCAAAACCCTCAATTCTGTTGAACGAAATATAGGAAATTATCTTTCACATACCATTGGAGCATTAGAAGAGAAATGACCACACACAGTCCTCCAACGCTGTAGCCATATGTGTTTTCCGACCCCTTTAAGATGCAGGTTGCTATCTCGTGCAAGATATTATGATCCGCAATCATGCTGTCATGAGGGACAACAAAGGACGCTTAACTAGCAGGGAAATATTGATAACATAGCTGCGTCACCGATACCCTGTATGTGGAGTCTTTTTAGTTGCAGTGTTAGGTATCAGTAGCTTGCAACCAAGTGCAAACCCATATATTATTAGCTATAAACAATGGTTTGATACTCCCTCTGAATAGATTATTAGCGACCAGGTGGCTCTTGCAGGCGCGCTACGCGTAGCTACACGAAGGTGCGTGCAACACGAGGTCAACAGGTGCTCGCCCGATCATATTTGTGTTCCTTTTTGTATCCGATGATCAACTCGTATAACATGCTTATTAAAAAAGTTTATGTTTTTTTGTTGTAAGCAGTTTCCCTTTTTCACTGACTGGCAGTTATCACCAACTTATATCAGATAAGAAGACTTAGTTTCCCTTTTTCTAATATTTTTTTTGTTTTCCCAAATTGGATGTATGTAGACCCATGTCTCAAAAGTCCACACCGTGTTTTTCTAGGTAATGCCATCATGGCTCACTTCATTCATTTGGCATAATGGTTACATTGTTTGAGAGGGCATTTATAAGAAAATTAGGAGGCTCATCAACCCAATTACAAGATAACCTATTATCATAAGCAGATTTTGCTAAAGTATGGGCTACCTCATTCGATCCTATCATTCCAGCCATGATGAAGCACTCTGCATAAGGTGCCGCAGGCTCGTTCCAGATTCCCTCCGTCCCATACAAGCATTAATCACCTCCACTGAATCAAATTCAATTTGAATGGAATGAAACGCCAATGTGTTTGCAACTAGAAGGCCATGTTTCATTGCCGCGGATTCTGCCGTGTGTGCATCTGTAACATGACAAATATGGGAGCATGCTGCCGCAACAAAAACTCCATGAACATCTCTGATAACTGCACCAGTAGATCCCTCTACCCTATTCCACGTGAAATGATGCATTGACATTGACTTTAACTGTTCTATTGGATGGTTTCCTTACATATGTATACTTTATATTAGCATGCAAAATCACAATTTGTTGTTCTGTGTTGTCATGGATGTGTTGTCTTTGACATATCATTGGAGCATATCAGTGTGTTGAAGGGACGTACACCCATAATTACATTGTTTTTGTAAGTACAGCCATCAGACAAATCTACACTTGTATCCATGATTGGAAGTTTGAAAGAGATCTCTTTGCTGGTGATCAGTCAGGCTCGTATCACCTGCTCTTCTTAATCATCTTGATGTGTCGTGCATGCATGTGAGGGGCGATCGGTCCCGTGCATATGGGCTGATGCGTCTAGCTAGTGTCAGCTGTCATCGTGTCATGTCTATGTGGATGGGGTCGATCTCAGGTTACACCTTGGACGTGATATGTGTTGTGTATGGCCGTGCACATGTTTGTCAAAACCCTCAATTCTGTTGAACGAAATATAGGAAATTATCTTTCACATACCATTGGAGCATTAGAAGAGAAATGACCACACACAGTCCTCCAACGCTGTAGCCATATGTGTTTTCCGACCCCTTTAAGATGCAGGTTGCTATCTTGTGCAAGATATTATGATCCGCAATCATGCTGTCATGAGGGACAACAAAGGACGCTTAACTAGCAGGAAAATATAGATAACATAGCTGCGTCACCGATGCCCTGTATGTAGAGTGTTTTTAGTAGCAATGTTAGGTATCAGTAGCTTGCAACCAAGTGCAAACCCATATATTATTAGCTATAAATAATGGTTTGATACTCCCTCTGAATAGATTATTAGCGACCAGGTGGCTCTTGCAGGCGCGCTGCGCGCAGCTACACGAAGGTGCGTGCAACACGAGGTCAACAGGTGCTGGCCCGATCATATTTGTGTTCCTTTTTGTATCCGATGATCAACTCGTATAACATGCTTATTAAAAAAGTTTATGTTTTTTTTATTGTAAGCAGTTTCCCTTTTTCACTGACTGGCAGTTATCACCAAGTTATATCAGATAAGAAGACTTAGTTTCCCTTTTTCTAATATTTTTTTTGTTTTCCCAAATTGGATGTATGTAGACCCATGTCTCAAAAGTCCACACCGTGTTTTTCTAGGTAATGCCATCATGGCTCACTTCATTCATTTGGCATAATGGTTACATTGTTTGAGAGGGCATTTATAAGAAAATTAGGAGGTTCATCAACCCAATTACAAGATAACCTATTATCATAAGCGGATTTTGCTAAAGTATGGGCTACCTCATTCGATCCTATCATTCCAGCCATAATGAAGCACTCTACATAAGGTGTCGCAGGCTCGTTCCAGATTCCCTTCGTCCAATACAAGCATTAATCACCTCCACTGAATCAGATTCAATTTGAATGGAATGAAACGCCAATGTGTTTGCAACTAGCAGGACATGTTTCATTGCCGCGGATTCTGCCGTGTGTGCATCTGTAACATGACAAATATGGGAGCATGCTGCCGCAACAAAAACTCCATGAACATCTCTGATAACTGCACCAGTAGATCCCTCTACCCTATTCCACGTGAAATGATGCATTGACATTGACTTTAACTGTTCTATTGGATGGTTTCCTGACATATGTATACTTTATATTAGCATGCAAAATCACAATTTGTTGTTCTGTGTTGTCATGGAGGTGTTGTCTTTGACATATCATTGGAGCATATCAGTGTGTTGAAGGGACGTACACCCATTATTACATTTTTTTTGTAAGTACAGCCATCAGACAAATCTACACTTGTATCCATGATTGGAAGTCAGAAAGAGATCTCTTTGCTGGTGATCAGTCAGGCTCGTATCACCTGCTCTTCTTAATCATCTTGATGTTTCGTGCATGCATGTGAGGGGCGATCAGTCCCGTGCATATGGACTGATGCGTCTAGCTAGTGTCAGCTGTCATCGTGTCATGTCTATGTGGATGGGGTCGATCTCAGGTTACACCTTGGACGTGATATGTGTTGTGTATGGCCGTGCACATGTTTTTCAAAACCCTCAATTCTGTTGAACGAAATATAGGAAATTATCTTTCACATACCATTGGAGCATTAGAAGAGAAATGACCACACATAGTCCTCCACCGCTGTAGCCATATGTGTTTTCCGACCCCTTTAAGATGCAGGTTGCTATCTTGTGCAAGATATTATGATCCGCAATCATGCTGTCATGAGGGACAACAAAGGACGCTTAACTAGCAGGGAAATATAGATAACATAGCTACATCACCGATACCCTGTATGTAGAGTGTTTTTAGTAGCAGTGTTAGGTATCAGTAGCTTGCAACCAAGTGCAAACCCATATATTATTAGCTATAAACAATGGTTTGATACTCCCTCTGAATAGATTATTAGCGATCAGGTGGCTCTTGCAGGCGCGCTGCGCGCAACTACACGAAGGTGCGTGCAACACGAGGTCAACAGGTGCTCGCCCGATCATATTCGTGTTCCTTTTTGTATCCGACGATCAACTCGTATAACATGCTTATTAAAAAAGTTTACGTTTTTTTTGTTGTAAGCAGTTTCCCTTTTTCACTGACTGTCAGTTATCACCAACTTATATCAGATAAGAAGACTTAGTTTCCCTTTTTCTAATATTTTATTTGTTTTCCCAAATTGGATGTATGTAGACCCATGTCTCAAAAGTCCACACCGTGTTTTTCTAGGTAATGCCATCATGGCTCACTTCATTCATTTGGCATAATGGTTACATTGTTTGAGAGGGCATTTATAAGAAAATTAGGAGGTTCATCAACCCAATTACAAGATAACCTATTATCATAAGCGGATTTTGCTAAAGTATGGGCTACCTCATTCGATCCTATCATTCCAGCCATGATGAAGCACTCTGCATAAGGTGCCGCAGGCTCGTTCCAGATTCCCTCCGTCCCATACAGGCATTAATCACCTCCAGTGAATCAAATTCAATTTGAATGTACTGAAACGCCAATGTGTTTGCAACTAGAAGGCCCTGTTTCATTGCCGCGGATTCTGCCGTGGGTGCATCTGTAACATGACAAATATGGGAGCATGCTGTCGCAACAAAAACTCCATGAACATCTCTGATAACTGCACCAGTAGATCCCTCTACCCTATTCCACGTGAAATGATGCATTGACATTGACTTTAACTATTCTATTGGATGGTTTCCTGACATATGTATACTTTATATTAGCATGCAAAATCGCAATTTGTTGTTCTGTGTTGTCATGGATGTGTTGTCTTTGACATATCATTGGAGCATATCAGTGTGTTGAAGGGACGTACACCCATAATTACATTGTTTTTGTAAGTACAGCCATCAGACAAATCTACACTTGTATCCATGATTGGAAGTCAGAAAGAGATCTCTTTGCTGGTGATCAGTCAGGCTCGTATCACCTGCTCTTCTTAATCATCTTCTTAATCATCTAGATGTGTCGTGCATGCATGTGAGGGGCGATCGGTCCTGTGCATACGGACTGATGCGTCTAGCTAGTGTCAGCTGTCATCGTGTCATGTCTATGTGGATGGGGTCGATCTCAGGTTACACCTTGGACGTGATATGTGTTGTGTATGGCCGTGCACATGTTTGTCAAAACCCTCAATTCTGTTGAACGAAATATAGGAAATTTTCTTTCACATACCATTGGAGCATTAGAAGAGAAATGACCACACACAGTCCTCCAACGCTGTAGCCATATGTGTTTTCCGACCCCTTTAAGATGCAGGTTGCTATCTTGTGCAAGATATTATGATCCGCAATCATGCTGTCATGAGGGACAACAAAGGACGCTTAACTAGCAGGGAAATATAGATAACATAGCTGCGTCACCGATACCCTGTATGTAGAGTGTTTTTAGTAGCAGTGTTAGATATCAGTAGCTTGCAACCAAGTGCAAACCCATATATTATTAGCTATAAAAATTGGTTTGATACTCCCTCTGAATAGATTATTAGCGACCAGGTGGCTCTTGCAGGCGCGCTGCGCGCAGCTACACGAAGGTGCGTGCAACACGAGGTCAACAGGTGCTCGCCCGATCATATTCGTGTTCCTTTTTGTATCCGATGATCAACTCGTATAACATGCTTATTAAAAAAGTTTATGTTTTTTTGTTGTAAGCAGTTTCCGTTTTTCACTGACTGTCAGTTATCACCAACTTATATCAGATAAGAAGACTTAGTTTCCCTTTTTCTAATATTTTTTTTGTTTTCCCAAATTGGATGTATGTAGACCCATGTCTCAAAAGTCCACACCGTGTTTTTCTAGGTAATGCCATCATGGCTCACTTCATTCATTTGGCATAATGGTTACATTGTTTGAGAGGGCATTTATAAGAAAATTAGGAGGTTCATCAACCCAATTACAAGATAACCTATTATCATAAGCGGATTTTGCTAAAGTATGGGCTACCTCATTCGATCCTATCATTCCAGCCATGATGAAGTACTCTGCATAAGGTGCCGCAGGCTCGTTCCAGATTCCCTCTGTCCCATACAAGCATTAATCACCTCCACTGAATCAAATTCAATTTGAATGGAATGAAACGCCAATGTGTTTGCAACTAGAAGGCCCTGTTTCATTGTCGCGGATTCTGCCGTGTGTGCATATGTAACATGACAAAGATGGGAGCATGCTGCCGCAACAAAAACTCCATGAACATCTCTGATAACTGCACCAGTAGATCCCTCTACCCTATTCCACGTGAAATGATGCATTGACATTGACTTTAACTGTTCTATTGGATGGTTTCCTGACATATGTATACTTTATATTAGCATGCAAAATCACAATTTGTTGTTCTGTGTTGTCATGGATGTGTTGTCTTTGACATATCATTGGAGCATATCAGTGTGTTGAAGGGACGCACACCCATAATTACATTGTTTTTGTAAGTACAGCCATCAGACAAATCTACACTTGTATCCATGATTGGAAGTCAGAAAGAGATCTCTTTGCTGGTGATCAGTCAGGCTCGTATCACCTGCTCTTCTTAATCATCTTCTTAATCATCTTGATGTGTCGTGCATGCATGTGGGGGGCGATAGGTCCCGTGCATATGGACTGATGCGTCTAGCTAGTGTCAGCTGTCATCGTGTCATGTCTATGTGGATGGGGTCGATCTCAGGTTACACCTTGGACGTGATATGTGTTGTGTATGGCCGTGCACATGTTTGTCAAAACCCTCAATTCTGTTGAACGAAATATAGGAAATTATCTTTCACATACCATTGGAGCATTAGAAGAGAAATGACCACACGCAGTCCTCCAACGCTGTAGCCATATGTGTTTTCCGACCCCTTTAAGATGCAGGTTGCTATCTTGTGCAAGATATTATGATCCGCAATCATGCTGTCATGAGGGACAACAAAGGGCGCTTAACTAGCAGGAAAATATAGATAACATAGATGCGTCACCGATACCCTGTATGTAGAGTGTTTTTAGTAGCAGTGTTAGGTATCAGTAGCTTGCAACCAAGTGCAAACCCATATATTATTAGCTATAAACAATGGTTTGATACTCCCTCTGAATAGATTAGTAGCAACCAGGTGGCTCTTGCAGGCGCGCTGCGCGCAGCTACCGAAGGTGCATGCAACACGAGGTCAGCAGGTGGTCGCCCGATCATATTCGTGTTCCTTTTTGTATCCGATGATCAACTCGTATAACATGCTTATTAAAAAAGTTTATGTTTTTTTTGTTGTAAGCAGTTTCCCTTTTTCACTGACTGGCAGTTATCACCAACTTATATCAGATAAGAAGACTTAGTTTCCCTTTTTCTAATATTTTTTTTGTTTTCCCAAATTGGATGTATGTAGACCCATGTCTCAAAAGTCCACACCGTGTTTTTCTAGGTAATGCCATCATGGCTCACTTCATTCATTTGGCATAATGGTTACATTGTTTGAGAGAGCATTTATAAGAAAATTAGGAGGTTCATCAACCCAATTACAAGATAACCTATTATCATAAGCGGATTTTGCTAAAGTATGGGCTACCTCATTCGATCCTATCATTCCAGCCATGATGAAGCACTCTGCATAAGGTGCCGCAGGCTCATTCCAGATTTCCTCCGTCCCATGCAAGCATTAATCACCTCCACTGAATCAGATTCAATTTGAATGGAATGAAACGCCAATGTGTTTGCAACTAGCAGGCCCTGTTTCATTGCCGCGGATTCTGCCGTGTGTGCATCTGTAACATGACAAATATGGGAGCATGCTGCCGCAACAAAAACTCCATGAACATCTCTGATAACTGCACCAGTAGATCCCTCTACCCTATTCCACGTGAAATGTTGCATTGACATTGACTTTAACTGTTCTATTTGGATGGTTTCTTCCACTTAAAACCCTTGCAGTCTAGAGGTCCATTCTTTGAATCTATTGCTCTTTGGTGATTTAGACAGATATCACACACAGCCATCACACATATAGCAGAATGATGGCTCTTCTCATGATGTGTTTGCTGACGATGGATCCACCAAAGATACCAACATGTTGTTGAGGTTCCTTCCTTGAGCGATACACCCGGCATATTCGGCATGCAGGCATCAGGAAGGTGCAAAAGATGTTCAAGAACAATCGAACCAGATCCATCATCTCGAATCGCATCAGAAATCAGTTTTGACAGTCCCAGTAAGGACCACATCTCCTTCGCCCGTGCACATCCAAACAGAAAATGCAAAACATCTTCCGGTCCCTGTGAACATATAGGACATTGACCAAAGTTCCAAGATGCCTATTAATTAACCCGAACTGATTTAAGAGGTAAAATACCATGTACAGCCTTCCAACAGAAAATTTTAATTTTCTCTGGGATCCGCAATTTCCATAACATGGACCATACTGGATTAGATACCGAACCCCCCGCCGATGGTAGGTTTCTGTTAATGAACTGGTGCTTCCACTCACGATGATATGCAGCCTTGACAGCAAAATACCCAGAGTTTATGCCGTGCTAGAAGCCACAAACTCCTCAAACGAATCATAGCTCAAACGGATCCGAAGAATTATGCTAATAACTAGATTGAAAATATCCCATGGGGGGTTCTTCATCCCATGTTTCCATCAAGGGGTCAATCAGTTCATTCACTTTCGTGATCACAACTCCAACTCTCGGTCTAATTATTTTCTTGGAGGGGTTAGACGATGGAATCCGGTGATCCACCCAAATGTTAAGCTTCTCGCCATTGCCAATTCTCCAAATATTGCCTTGTTTGAAGATTTGAATTCCCCTCAAAAAATACTTTTCCATGTAAAAATCCACGCCATGTTATTAGTGCTTAAGTTATTCATATGCACTGCTAGAATCACCCAATTTGCCGAGTTCGAAAATAACTCGGCAGAGCCCATATTAGACACAGTGAAATCTTGCTGAGTGCCAAATTCGTTTCATCACACTCGTTTGGATGGGCCTGGCAATCATTAATACTATCGAGTTCATTCTATTGTGAACTCAATGAATATTTAAACAATGTTTGCCGAGTTCCTACCGAAAAAAACTCGGTAATCCACACCGTCAGACGGGACGGACGGATAGTTGACGGCCATGCCACGAGTCACCATAGTTTGCTGAGTTTTAGCAGCCCAAACTCGGCAAAGTACGGCAAATAGGAATATGCCACGTGCCAGCACTTATTGCCCAGTACAAAATATCTACCGAGTTCTTTAGTCAGAAGAACTGGGCAAATTCTTTGCCGAGTTTGGCACTCGGCAGTAGTGTGTCCAGTAAGGGGCCGACGCGTGGCACTACCTTTTTGCCGTGTTCCATATTTCATCAAGTGCATGTTCAACACAACTGGGTAAATTGTTTTGCCAAGTTTGGCACTCAGCAGTAATTTGTCCAATAAAGGACCGATGCATGGCACTGCCTTATTGTCGTATTTCATATATCACCAAGTACACATTCAACGTAGCTGGGCAAATTCTTTGCCGAATTTGGCACTCGGCAGTAGTGTGTCCATTAAGGGGCTGGCATGTGGCACTGCCCTATTGCCGTGTTCCATATTTCGCCAAGTGCACGTTCAACGCAGCTGGGAAAAATGTTTGCCGAGTTTGGCACTCGGCAGTAATTTGTCCAATAAGGGACCAACACGTGGCACTGCCTTATTGCCGTGTTCCATATATCGCCGAGTGCACGTTCAACGCAGCTGGCCGAAATATTTGCCGAGTTTCATGTGGAAAACTCGCTAAATATCTGTCCTTTGCCAAGTTGCCCTCTCGGTGAAGATTGAGTCTGCCTACAGCTAACTCAGAACAAGTAAACAATTTAATTAGATTTGTAACGTCCATTTTAATAGATAGACAATTTACTTCTAACAGATACACAACTTACTTTTAATTTAACTAAGAGCATCTCCAGCTGCGCCCCCAACAGGCTCCCCAGGCGTTTTTACTGCGGCGAAAAATCGGCCCGATCCACGCCTCAGAGCACGTTTTTCGCCGATTGGCGGAAACTGGCGCCAGCGGACCCAGGCGAACCTGGCGCTGGGGCGCCGGGGGCCAGGCGGCGGTTTTGGCACGAAAGAGCCGCGGGCCAGCCGCGTCAACGACACGACGCCTCGTCTTCCCCCAGAACGCCTCGGTTTCCCGTGGGGAATCCATGGAAAGGCTGCCGCCGGTTAGCCTTGCCATTTATTCCTCACGGGCGGCGCGTCACGGGCGGCGCGGCGACGCCTCCTTTCCCGCCACGCGTACACATGGCGCGGGCTATAAAACCAGCGGCTCCCCCTTGCCGCTGGCCACACCAGCCTGAGCCCAAAACCCGCCGCCGATCTCTGCCCCTCTCCCGTCCGCCGCCGAGCGTCGCCTATCTCTTGCCTCCCCTTCCCTTCCCGATGGTCGAACACTTCCCCGGCGACGCCGCGGCGGCCAACGGCTTCGGCCGCCGCTCGCTCCAGGAGTGGGAGGTGTGGCTCCTGTTCGAGGCCAACATCCCGGCGCCGCCGGACATGCGCGTCGGGCCGACGGGGTGGAGGCTCAGCAACGGGGGCGTCCCCATCCCCCCGGTGCCCGACGTCGACGCGCGCCCCGGCATCTTCGCCGCCGAGGTCGACCGCGTGCGTTCGTCCCTGACGGACGAGCAGCGTGGCCGGGACGAGGGAGGCATGGTCGTCCTCGATGACAGCGATGACGACGACGTGTCGCCGCCACTGGTCCGCCATGGAGATGCCGGGCAGGGGTCCAGCCTGGGCGGCCGCGCCATCAAGAAGTTGAAGGCCGACAACGAAGACGAGGACGGCGGCGACGTAGGCGACTTCGCCGCGCTCATCGACTTCTTCGCCCCGTAGTTGGTTTTTTTTAAAATAACTTATGTAACGTCGAACATGTCCAATATTATGTCAAGTTTGCTGAACTTTGCCGAACTTTGACGGATTTGTTTTTTTAATAAAAAAACCCACGTCTGGGGGCGAGCGGCTGGGAACCCGCTCGCCCCCGCGCCGATTTTAGCGCCGGCTCGCCCCCATGGGCGCGTAAAATCGCCGCCTGGGGGGGCAACGGCTAGAGATGCTCTAACATTCCCATGATTTCCCCAAATAAACTAGCATTTTCTACACACATTCATGCACATTTTACCAAAAAGAAAAAAAGGTGAAGAAGCTCATCACGCGTGCTCCTCCCTGTGCTTGCGCACACCGGTGCCGATGCGATGAGGATGGAGGTGGCCGGCATCGATCGCGGATGCGATGTTGTCTGCCGATTTAACGGCGGCGGATCCCGGGACCACGGCTCTAACTGAGGCAGGGCCTATGGCCGCGGCTGCTACGGACACGCCGTCCGTCGGCGTAGCTGCTGTGGTGACGTCCGTGGCGGCCGTCCGTGCAGTGGATGACTCGGTCACTGAATTTATGCAACGACGACTCCGATGTGGAGAGGCGGCGGCGTGGCTAGGAGAAGGAGAGGCGGCCGTGTGACCGCGCTTCATTGTCGGGGTGGAGAGGGAAGCTAAGGTGATGGCTATTGCAGGTGTGAGGGTTTTCGTGTGGCGCGAGCCCTCGCCCATTCCCCATTTAAAGTGAAGGCTCATTGATTGTCGAGTTGTAGAACTCGGCATAGACAGACGCACGTCAACTACATGTGACTCGACGGCCCACATGTTAGCATTTGCCGAGTTGTTGTCTGATAGAACTCAGCAACGCATGACCCCTGGCATTTCAATTTAAAAAAATGAAAAATAGAAAATGTTACCGAGCCAGGTTTAGCCGAAACTCGGCAAAAGTGTGACCCCTCGCATTCTGATTTAAGAAAATAAAAATGAGAAAATGTCTGCCGACCGAGTGTTGTTACCCGCAACTCGGCAAAGCAGTCCCCTGGAATTCCTATTTAGAAAAATAAAAAAAATTACCGAGTCTCCATTGGCTGAAACTCGGCAAAGGAACACCGCCATCACGCTCCGTCGCCTGCTCTACGGCAGGGCTTACCTGTCAGACTTCACTGAATTTTTTCTATCGGGAACTCGGCGAACTTGAGATTCTGCCGAGTTGTTTTTGTTCGCCGGGTCGTTTTTCGTTGGAACCAGGCAAAGCCATAGCTATGCCAAGTTGCTTGCCACTACCAAGTCTAATTTTCAATCAAACTCGGCAGATAAAAGTTTGCCGAGTAAAGTTTCCAATAGAGTGAACTTATGTATATGTGATTTGCTTTTGCGATTAGTTTTATGCCATGCGCCGCAGTCCCATCCCCGAGAATCTGTACGATCTTGTTTTGAAGAAAAATTCATGGTTTTGAAGCCGCGGTGGTTGTGGAGCCAGCGTACACGAGGGACATATGCCAGCTATAAATACGCACATATCGACCCATGGATGGATCACACTGGCATCAGCATGGGCATGGAGAAGAAGAGCGTGGCCATCATCGGCGCCGGCGTGAGCGGGCTGGCGGCCTGCAAGCACCTGCTGGAGCGCGGGTGCCGGCCAGTGGTCTTCGAGGCGGACGCCGTCGTCGGCGGTGTGTGGGCGCACACCCCGGACTGCACCAGGCTCCAGACGTCGCGGACCATGTACCAGTACACGGACTTCCCGTGGCCGGACTCCGTCACGGAGGAGTACCCCAACAACCACCAGGTCGCCGACTACCTCCACGCCTACGCCCGCCACTTCGGGGTGCTCGACTGCATCCGGTTCGGGCATCGCGTCGCCGGGATGGAGTACGTCGGCGTGGCCGAGGAGGAGGTGAAGGCGTGGGAGGAATGGGCCGGCTGCGCTGACGCATTTGGCTCCGGCGACGGACAGTGGCGCCTCACTGTGGCCGACGACCAAGGTCACATGCAGGTAACGAATATACTACATTTTGGTAATACGGATGAAGATATGCATCCAATCTTGTCCCCTGCAGTGCAGCAGCAGCAGCAACAACAACAACAACAACAATCTAATCTTCCCGACCCGCGCTAGCTGCAAAAAATTAATTGAAGAAAATGTTATGTTATACTCTTGGTGCTATATAAAACTTTGACGGGGTGTTACAGTTTGTTACTAGATATTCTCCTCCAACACATATCATCTACTGTACTACTTTACTTTTCACGTGTGATTATTCATAAACATTTATTCTCTAGGTACACATGGCGGACTTTGTGATTCTTTGTATTGGAAGGTTCAGCACTGTTCCCAACATACCTAAATTACCCCCTGGTAGAGGCCCGGAAGCATTTGATGGAGAAGTGATCCACTCCATTGACTACTCTAAAATGGGTAGCAAAAAAGCTAAGGAGATGATCAAGGGCAAGCGTGTGACTATTGTTGGCTATGGACACTCAGCCCTTGACATTGCTAATGAATGTGTAGATGTGAATGGTACAAATATATAACCCTTCATTTTAAACATACCTTTGTTTCTCTCGTGCATAGGATAATATATAAGACTTAGAGCATGTAAATTGAAGCACTATTATATCCATTTTTCTACATCATTCCATATTACACATTTGGTGTGTATTGTCTATAATGATTATCTGCTCTTAGTTTTAATAGTTTCCTGCATAAAATTGAAACCATACGATTATAATTGTATTGTTTATATGTTCTTTAGGTATCGAGAAACCGTGTACAATGATTGTCCGAACCAAGCAATGGATTGTACCAGACTTCAATGCTTGGGGTGTCGACATATCAAATTTCTATCTAACTCGCTTCGCTGAACTCCTTATTCATAAACCTGGTGAAGGCTTCCTCCTTAGCTTGTTAGCTACAATCTTGACTCCACTGGTAATGCAACATATTAACTTTTTATACAAGTCCTAACCTTGATATTATTAAAAGTGTAAATTGTTTTATTTCATACTAAATCCTAACAAGTGTATCATCGTTTTGTGTACGTGAAGAGGTTGATCTTTTCGAAGTTCGCTGAGAGCTACTACTCCATTACAATGAAGAAGCATGGCATGGTTCCTGACCATAGTTTATTTGAGGGGATAGTGGGGTGTTTGCTTGAACTTGCACCAAAGGATCATTACAAGAATCTAGAGGAAGGAAGCATCATTTTGAAGAAGTCAAAGACCTTCAACTTTTGCAAAGAAGGTGTGCTTGTTGAAGGTGAACCTTCGTTGGTAAAGAGTGACATAGTTATCTTCGGAACAGGATTCAATGGTGATGAAAACATCAAGAACATGTTCACATCAAAATACTTCCAGAGTATTTCCATTGGCTCGACATCCACTACTGTACCACTCTATAGGTCAACACAATAGACATACTTTTAAATTTTCTTCAAGTAATTGCTGAAGAGTTTGTTAATTAATTTGAATTTTTTACATAGGGAGTGCATACATCCTAATATTCCACAACTTGCGGTCATCGGATATTCTGAGAGCTATACAAATCTCCACACTTCAGAACTACGGACCAAGTGGCTGGCGCATTTCATGGATGGTGGATTTAGGTTACCAAGTGTTAAAGCAATGCAGAGGGATGTCCTTGAATGGGAGAAGTTCATGAAGCGCTACTCTCGTGGGGAATTCCGTTCATCATGCATTGGACTTCTTAATACCTGGTACAAAGATAACTTATGTCGGGACATGGGATGCAACCCAAGAAGGAAGAATGGTTTTTTTGCTGAACTGTTTGAGGTCTATGGTCCCAACGATTATATTGATCTTCACCCTAAGTAAGGGTGGATCTTAAGCCAGGATTCTCATCTATGGGTCTTGATTACTAGTCTCTCCTTCAAACATGTACATGCTTTCTGGCTATACTATATTACCAGTTTGCATAATATTTATTATGTTCAATAAAACTCGTTATCGTTGATTGTTCCCTATTTGAAATGTCTATATTGATACCCATATGTATAAGAACATTGGGTTGGCACTACAACTGTAATAGCTGACACTAAAAGAGTTCCCTCATCCAAAGTAATATACCACAATCAAGAATGCATTCACGAGCATGCCAATGGGAAATGGTTATGGATGAACACGTGACAATTGAAATGGTCGACAGTTAAAACCATTGGAAGCAGTCATGAGGGACCTTTGACTGAAAATTGTTGACCAACGCTTTGCCGGTAGGCCAATGTCCGTGAAATACAACCAGGGAATTTAGAAGGATAGTACTATCAGCTATCGGTAGAAATGGTTGACCAAGCATGTTGTACATCGAACACCTAACCGTCAATTTACTTATCCAATGGTTATCACGATAGTATCACCGTCAACTAAAACTGGATATCTAATAGTGATATTTAGTGCCTTCCAAAGTCTACCTTACATTCCCATGAGTCCATAGGATCATCAAAATCCATAAATTGTGTATTGTCATAGACTTAATCGCGCCACCTCCTCTCTCTGGCCCTCGAAAGTGGTAGTTTGTGTAAATAATGATTTGGATGCCATAATGCATATGGAACCTGTTTTCAATGTTTAAATGTGCTTTTTGAAGGTAAGGATATGGAGAACAACTTTAATGTTTTGACTTTCTTAATTTGACTCCATCTACAAAGCATAATAAGATGAACTCTAAGAACTAATCCCACAAGGACAGATTTATGTCAACTCCAAATTGCACATAACCTTGAAGTTGCCTAGTGATCTATCAAAATCCGTGAAGCTCCTACACACCAAAGGAAAAAATGTGAATTTCTTACAACTATTAGTAGGTTAGTTCAAAAAAAATTAGTGAGACATGCCATTAAACTTCAAAGGAAATAGATGTGTATGCAACATATAAATCTACAGAAAGTTCATAAGCATCGTATTTAATATAGATAAGTGAAGCACAAAAATATTCTTTAGGTTGAAATCATTCACCTAAAACTTCCTTCTAATCATATCAATAAAAACATGAGAACCATTTTCAATATCAAATTTCATAAAGGCTCTACTAAATTCAATAGCAAATTTTATTGGGGTAATAGGTGATGAAGGTTAACTAGGGTGTAAAGGTGACATATCATGAAAATGGGCACCTTGATTCTATACCTGAGCATTCTGTTCAGATAAATATTATACACATGGGTAGACATAACCATAGCCTCAAAAGACTGTGACATAAAAAATGAAGTGCATAATGATGGATGTGATGGTAGAGTAAGTAAATGTCTTAAAATAGTGGAGAATCTAATTATTTCTTACTAGGTAATCTAGCAGAAGTACACATAGTAGATGACATGATTTAAAAAAATCTTCTGTATTTTTGAAGATAAAGATTATGTTCAGCAAGCAAGTGAAATACAAGTGCACAAACGAATAGAGAGTTATGCTCCATGAAACGGCATTAGAAAAAACCCTATGTTATTCAAACCACCTAGGTTGTATTTGTTCTGGAGAGTTCAGCTAGTTCGAGTGATCTGGGTTATCCTACGTTTTATCCGTGTTTTGATCTTTTTTCGACTCTAGGCTCCACCTTAGAGAAGGTTTTGGCTTTAATCAAAACGTAGGGGATCAAGAAAATTTTGTAGGAATTTCTTTACCCTTATTTGTATTTGAGATATTCAAGAAAAAGAATATTTGTAAGACTTTACGAGTTGACGCACCGCTGCCAACCACACAGGTAATAATAACTTGCTAGATATAATTAATTAGTAATAGTGATAATTCATTATTGATAGTTGCAAGTAAATAAAAGAAGTGGTAATTTCTCAACAGTTGTCGAATAATAAGTGCACCATCTGTTTTAGTTTATAAGACACAACCACATTTTGAGGTTTATGTTTGAGCATTAACTTGACCAACTAAATAGGAGTTATATGTCACAAAAATTATACCGCTGAATCCACATACAAAAGATGTTTTTAGCTATATAATTCTTATGTATTATAAATCAACTAACGTTAGTCTAATTAATTGTCATAGTTAAATCTCGAAAAGCATATGTGCCTTATAAATTGGAACATGGGCGTAAGTAAAGAGAGATAATAATGTTAAATAGCAGGCATAGGAATGGATATTGGGGTGGTGCATGGATGATAAGAACACATGCACTAGTGCATATTGAGCTAGCGATCTTAAGTTTATATTCTTTTACTCTTGTAGACATGTGTTCCTAATGTTATTGTATCTATATATTTAAGGGATTGTCCATCTATTTCCCTACCCCCGCATGTCACCGCATGTTCATCTATATATGCTAATTCATATATGCATTAACACTCAATGAATTGTTGTGATCCCAGTTTATAGTCCTCGCATTGAGTATCATGGTCCATCACCCACACGGGAATGCCCATTTGCAATTATAGCAGGTAAAACAACTCGCAAGAGAAACCTAAACACATAAATAACACAATACATGTATGGTTCGGATCTGGGATCATCCTAGTTGAACCCTAGTAACGGCAGTATCATGGCAAAGTTGCGTCAACAATAGTACGAGAACAATAGCACAACTATGTACTATTAATCTAACATCAAAATACTATTCCATGGTTGATATCATCCATTTATCATCTACCCTATGTGCCCACAACGGATTACTCACACATTGATGGGAAAATATGATGGCTATGTTGGAGAAGAGAGTTGTTTTGATGGCAGCAGAGAGGAGACCTCCCTGGCGGCAAAGATGGCGGTCTGATGTGCTTCTGAAATAAAAATTGGTGGAGATGGCGGCTTTGTAAATGAAGGAAAAATTACGCAAAAAATCCCCCGATAGTTTTCCGCCAAAGCACACACACACACACACACACACACACACACACACACACACACACACACACACACACACACACACACACACACACACACACACATATATATATATATATATATATATATATATATATATATATAGGAAGGATGGGAGGGTGCACCAAGGCCCGACGCACCTAGAAATTGGGTGTGAGGCCTAGGTGTATGGGCCCCTAGTGTGGACACAAACCATTTTGTATGTCATCTTCTTCTATTTTAAAATGGTTAGAGAAACATTTGTCCATGTCATGCATGTTCACAAACATCAATTTAAGTTTCTGCCAAAAGAACGATGTTATTAGCAATAATTTCCTATCGTTAGAGCAAGCTTAGAGGGAAAATCACAAGCAAAGTGCTCGAAAGCATAGTTATTTTTCTTTATCAATCTATTGTAATCCCAGTTGTTTATTCCCAACCTACCGTATCTGGTGGCTTATTAACGATGACTCTTTTACGGGCCTCCTACAACATTGGACTCAACACTGACATATAATTACTAGAGAGCACCCCCACCCGTGAGTGGAATAGCGCGTCTAGGTCTCGCTCATTGCGCGACCGACGCTGGCATCACCTCAAGCGCCTCCTTATGGGACGGCCCAGCACTCACTCGCTCGCTTGTGCTTAAGTAGGTATATTTTGCTCTTTTTCATTTATTTTATATCACATATGTCAGTGCCTTGCAATGGGGGAGATATTTTTCTCGAGAAGCAACATGAAAGATAATTGATCTGTCCACCAAAAACGACCTCCGCAGCGGTGGAACGACAGAGCGAGGATGTGGTCTTCTCGCGGGTCTTTTTTGGTCTGCGAGATCTAGATAGTGATGGGGTCATGCAGTTTTTGAAAATGTGTTTCTTTTAACCACGAACATTATTTTGAATTTGTGAACATTTCACTAAAACAAGAATATTTTTAGAATCTGGAACATTTTCTAGAAGCAATTTTATTTTGAAAATATCAAATTTTCTGGAAAACACAAACATTTTGTAGAAAAATGGGAATTCTTTTGAAAAAAAAAATTGGAATGCCAACAAAAATATAAATTTTCGAACACTTTTTAAAATGGGAACACTATTTTGGAATTATAAAAACAATTCTCACATTCGAACAAAAGATAAAATTCTGAAAGTTGTTTGAAATTTTGGATATACGAAAAATGGAAAAAAAATCTAAAATTGGAAGGGAAAAAAAGAAGAAAGAAACATGAAAGAAAAGGTGAAAGGAACAGAGGAAAAATATAAACAGAACAGAGAAAAATATTAAAACGGGTTGGCCCTGTCTTGGGCGCCTGTGCGAAGATCTGACTATTTGCAGCATAGGGTTTCCTTAGCTGTGTCAGCAGGAAAATACATGGGCTGACTTCGCGGGCCACACAGCATGCGGCCCATGTATGAAAACTGTTTTTTTTTTATCTAGCAAATGGACGCACAAAAATTTAGTACCAGATCAGATAGAAAACAAAATACTTTTCAATGGTGAACGGGTGAAAAAATTGAAGAAACGTTAGTACCACCACAGATAAAAAAATACTTTTCAGCGGTGAACGGGTGAAAATATCGGAGAAATACGTCTTGCTTTACTAGTAGGTATAGTTATAGACATAGATTTCTATTTTTTACTTTTGTTTAAATTTTGGAAAAAACTAAATATATATTTGAAAACTAAATTCTTAAAATTTTCAAAAGTTCACCGCGCATTAGCAAAAATATCCATGTAATGTAGAATTTTTTGTGTGTAACTTGTAAAAAAAATGTTGATATCATTCAGAAAACTTTTCATCATGTTTGTAAAATAATCATATATTCACAAATATGTTTATCATATTGTAGAAACTGTTCATAAAATATAAAAAAAATCCGCGCAACTTTTAGAAAATATTTGTAACAGTCAGGAAAATGTGCATGTCATTTATAAAACATTCATTCATTCACAAATTTCTTCATGTTTATTTTTTAAATGTTCATGCAATGTATAAAAACGAAATTATAAAATTGTATCTTTTGAAAAAAATCATTTCATTTCAAATTATTCACGTGTCTCAAAATATTTTTGTGACATTTTATAAAATTTCATGAAATGTAAAGATTTGTTTGGGCCTATTTAAAAATCTTTAGGTTTGTGTTTATAAAATTCACAAAGTATTTAAAAAAACATAAAATATACATTTTACAAACTATTAAACATTTATTCTGATTAAATGTTCAACATATATTTAAAACATGTTCAATGTATATCTAGAAGATGTTTGACTTTTATGCAAAAAATGTTCAACGTGTCTAAAAAGAACGAAATATATTTTGAAAAAAACAATAGGAAAGAAAGATGCCAGAAAAAATTAGAAGCAAAAACTAAAAAGGGAAAAGGAAAAGCACAAAAACCGATAAAATAAAAAATAAATGTGTGGAACCTTGCTAAAACCATTCAGTACTAGTTATCGGGCCAGGCCACATTCAGTGATCTCTGTAGGCGGACGCGAGGTCTGTCTTGCAGTAAGCATGTACAACATCCGACGAGAGGGGTTTAAGGCTTGTTAGTAATCAAAGTGTTACTGTAGTAGTGTGCATGTGTGTAGGTGTAGTTATTTGACAAAGGTTCATATCCTTATTATTGTGTTTTACTTAATTTGTTGGTAAAGGCGAACATTCAACCAACACTCCCTTGTGTTTGATATCCTTTGTCAACAAAGAAAACTCAGCAATAAACCTGTGCATTTGAGGGCGGTGTATTCCATAGCCATCACCACTCTTGTCATTTTATCTCCCTCTAAGGTAGGTCTGAAATTAACTTAGCCAACTCTCCTCTTGGCATGTACAAAAAGCTAGAGAAGCACTGCTCTATCTAAGCCTTTGTCACCGTGCAAACAATGACATGGTTTTGTGTAATGCAATTTCTCAACTGCTTGATGTGTCGTCCCTGTCTGCTACATTGTCGGGTTGTACACCACATCAAGAACATGTGTCGAACATGTGGCAAGCCTATACCAATCTAACACTATTAACATTGTTCGACTGCATCAACGAAATACAATGTAGGTCACTCAAGAGAACTTGCACAAAGTTTTAAAAATGCAGCCTCATGCTAAATTTTGGAATCAAAATGTCGTGGCATCGACGCCATACAATATACTTTTGGCACCCCATACGGATACAAAGATCATCGTGTACAGGGGAAACGTGTGGTGGAGACACGCTCAGGCACAGGTCAAGGACCCAGCACTAGGAGACAATGTAGGCAAAAGGATGGCCACGAACTGTCAAGGGAAGACACAAAGCTTTCCTATTTATTTCATATTTTGGCCTCTTGGTATGGAGGGGGCGCTAGAAAATGCCTTTTAGAGGAGGGGCTCCATAGAGCCCCATATTCATTTATTTATTGAAATTGTATTGTCACATCACAAAAAAAAACTGACAAAACGTACATGCACACATATGCATGTATACAACGCCTACGAAATGTCTATATGTTCATACAAGCCACTCACAAAAATACGTACACAACTTTAGTACAATTTTGTACTAAAGTCGCATCTATAATTTGGATTGGAGGGTGTACATAAAAAATGGGCTTTTTTGGCCAGAAATTTGTTTACTTTTGTGTAGCTTACAAATTAGCATATTATTTTATAAAACATTAGAGATATGTAGTAATTTTTTATAAGTTTTCACTTTTCATAGAGAAAATGTGAAATTTGATGAAACTTCTAAATATTTTACTTTTTAAATTTCTCGCCCCCGAACCACGCCTGGCCTTGGCTAACCTACAGCCGATGGCCTCCAATCTCACCATCGGCGTTCGGCGTACCATTGATGGGGTCAGCAACGAGCACCTTCATGTCTTCTTTAGTGGGGACCCAGATCCTCCTCTTCCATGATGAGGATGAGCACTACCGCTTGTTTGGTGAGGCCCCTTCCATCGACTACTAAGCTCTAGTAGGGTTATTGTCGTGGGCAATTGAGTGTACCTTAAGGTGATTCGTGTTCCTCGATCGCGGGTGCCCCCTCCACTAGCCATAGACGAAGACCCGATTCTATTCTAGATTCCTGCAGTGATTTCTTTGCGTGCGTAGATTGGGTATAGCGACAAACTCACGCACAAGTTCCAATTTGTTTTTGAAATTCAGGAACACTATGAAAAACCATGAATGTTTTTAAAATCCATAAAAAAACATGTGAACGTTTTCTAAAATCAACAAGATTTTTCAAATTCACAAATAGTTTTCATGTTTGCGAACATTGTTTTCAGATTCGCGAATAATTTTAAATATTCTGGCGTGTTCTTTTATCTACTACCATTTTAAAAATTCATGAACATTATTCCAATTCAAGAATATATTTGAAATTCATGAACATCATTCCAAATCCATGAACATTTTACATACTTATTTAACTTCATTAAAATAATGTGCACAAAAAATGTTCTCCTATATTTATTTAAACCGGCTTTGAAACCGAACATGGCTATGCCCAGGCATGTCACGGGGGGTTGCTTTGCTACTGTGATTGACCAGTTCAAATTAACGACAAGGCAAAAATTGGTCGAAATGCGCAGGCCTATTTGCTTGCTTTTCATCGTGTAACGAGTCAAATAGGCACCTCCTATTCTTCGTGTTGTGCATCGAAGTTCGAACAGCAAGGACATGTAGCTATGCCCATGCGTCGAACAACTAGGACACACATGCCCGTACTGCGGGTGGGTTGGCCATCTTCTGGTTTCCAAGTGGTTTTCTTTGTCTTTTTTTGGCTTTTGTCCGAGTAACCTGTTGAAGCAAGCATTAGCCTATAGGGAAGCATTCTTCATTAAGCTTACTGAGTGTTTGTTTTCTTTCTCTTTCACAAACAGCTTTGTTATATGATTTTAAAATTTAAAACGTTAAGCAGTTTAAAAATGAATTTAAAAATTGTTCATAAAAATTATAACTTTATCATGAATATAAACATATTGGAAATAATGTTCCAAAATTTTCAAAAAAATCATGGATTTTTATAAAGTCCATTGTTTAAAAATGTTGCAGAATTTAGAGAAGGATGTTGAATTTAAAAAGGATTCTGCACTAAAAATGTAAGGGAATTTAAGAAAATGTCATTCATTTAAAAATGTTCATGAATTATAAAGTTGTTCGCCGATTTAAAAAGGATTCTGCAACCCACAGACACAGGTCCATCCTCCCCTCTAACACTGGGTTTATTTCTTCAAGGTTAATCATGTTCTTCGTTTATTAGAGAAAGAGGGAGGGGTTAGTGGTGGAGGAGGAAATATTTAACAGTAAATCAAATCGACAATACAGCCTAATGTACATGAGTATTCTAAAGGTATATGTTAGACATGATTGGTGTTCAACCATTAAAATGTGGTGCCCCCGTTGCAAGGCACATACAATTAGCTAGTTACCATTAAAGCGGAGTGTGTACGTCACGCCAGGGTCCCACCGATCAAAGTATATTCTCTATTTTCTTTTACCAACCATAACCCCATCCAGTTTGGTAAGTATCGATTCAATCACATCTCCTTTCTTTTTTAGGATGCACTTACGTGTTTCCCTAGCAGTTATCTATTTAAACCACCTAAAAGAAGCATGCCATGCATTTTCATTTTGCTCAACCTTCGCCCACCCCCCCTATGCTTAGCACACAAGAAACCAGAGGAAAGCCGGCCCGCTACCCACACATGACGTTTTTTTTTAGCATCAGTACAGACATAAGCGCTCATATACATGCGCATACACTCATCCCTATGAACGCACACACGCACACCCTACCCCTATGAGCACCTCCGAGAGACTGAGTCGGCATATCATCTTGAGATTTACGAAGTCACTCGTCGTCGACGGGAACGTCTCCTCCCACTGAAAGCGCATCGCCAGAAATCCTGAAATAAATCCAGGAATAATGCGAGCACCAGGATTTGAACCCTGGTGGGTTGGGGATACCACTGTCCACCTAACCAACTCAACCACGTTAGTCCACCCCTCTTTTGCTTCTGTATATACAGGGTTTATTTTCCCCTCAAAAAAAATACACAGGGTTTATTTCTTCAAGATTAATCATGTTTTTTATTCAAATTGAATTTACAATACCGCCTAATGTACATGAGTATATTCTATAAAGGTATATATTAGACATATTTGATGTTAATCCATTAGAATGTGTATGCAACGGGCAATTAGTTTGTACATTTAGCTGGAGAGCGATCCCCTCAAAAACAAAAATGGAGTGCGCTGTGCGTTAAGAAGGCATCCTGCAGTTGGGCGAAGGTTGCATCCTCTGATCAGAGATAATCAAACACGAACCGCGACACATTTGAACCTAACAATCAATCCAACTTGACAATTTTCCTTCCACTAGCACTCCTTGCAGCATTATTTTCTATGTACAGCACATACAGATATCACCTCCACACATTCCTGCCATTGCATGACAATTTCTTCTTTCTTTCCTTCAAAACACATGTTCGAAAATGACCTTGGAGACATGTCCATCCAACACATGGGGAGGGCAGTTAGCGGCGTAGTAACAGCTCCTCACGACGCTCAACACGGTCCGCTTTGGCTCGCTGCCCGCTCCATCGCCGTGCGCCTGGAGGGCGTTCTGGGTGAGTTCCTGCATGCCCGCCTCAATTTTCTCGTCCATGTGGCTCATTGTCGCCTCATTCCTTTTGGTGTCCTGTAAATAAATTGCATAGTTAGTTTGATAGATGTCTGATGTGTGGCTCTGTTTCTAGCGAAAAGGTGTTGATTCATAGTTGGTATGTTGCTTGCATGGAGCAGATACAAAAAGAAGACGATAAATTCTAGCGCCCAATTAAAAGAGGTTATTATAAGCTAATTTGCAAGCCCAAAACTAGCATGAGATCCGAGCACGCTTGAGTTTACACATGTCGGCTATTCATTGCACGCAAGTAACCAAGAAAGGGTGAGAATACTTCAGTGATCTGTCATTGTGTTCAGTTCTTCAAATGGGAAAAACACTATCAACCATGCATCACATAGTTCACTAGAAAATATGGCAAAAAATATATTATTTGAGCGTAAAAGAGCTACCTCAGAAAGTAACATCTTGTGGTGAAGGTTGTCACAAATAGAGGACGCAAGTTGAATAAACCAAGCACCATCCATGGTGTTTATCATCGATGATGCTTCACCACTTCGTCCACCACAAATCTCAATAATTTTGACTAGAAGAAAACATGTTTGTTTACCATGAACCATGCATGACCCTGCTTGAACAACACCTGAACCGCAGGTGTCATCCTCTCTGTTTTTCTGTTGCATCATCCATTCGATCCACTAGAGGTCAAAAGAAATATATTAGAATGTTTACCAAGAGAACATCTAGCAATTAATAGCTCTAAGAAAAGGTGCAATTGGTCGTTCAACTTACAGCACAGCGTAACAAATTGTGGATGTACATTGGCCCTTCACCATTAGGTAGTGCCTCTTGTGCCAATAAATCAATAAGCTGCTCAAGTGCCCCCACAAGAATGTCCTCTTTTGCATCTCCTTTACGGCTGGATGGACAAATTGTGTCATGTGAACCATATTAAAAAAATGGAAAGTCATTATAAATGGAAGTCCATGTTTTCATAATGGCACAGCAATGGATTAAATAGTAGTGTTTAAAGATTACATCATCCCTCGTAAGCAAAAAATAAAGCTATATATGCAAGTTTGAAGAGTGGTTTTTCTACACCCCACCTCAGTGCGGTGCACCCACACAAGAAAACGTAGCAAAACCTTTCAAAAAATCCTGAAACTTTGAGGGAATGATCATCAACAAATGTTATGGGCGCTTGCAAAGTTTGGTCAAAATGTGAGTGCACTGTTTGAGCAGATTTTGTAATGTTGTCTTTTTTGTACAGTGCTCCTCGAATGTTATTTGACAACCAAACTTTGCAAGCATCCAGAACCTTTGTTGATGATCATTCCCGCAAAGTTTCGGAATTTTTTAAAGTGTTTTGCTATGTTTTCTTGCTTGGGTGCACCGAAGGTGGGTGCAGCCACTACTTTCCCTTCTAAGATAGTGGATTTCAGCATCACAATTGTCCACCTGTGGAAATCATCTACCAAATTAGTGGTATTAGTTTGCTATTTTTCTTACCAAAAGAACAATTGGTCGAAGGGATCCAGTTAAGCATGTAAATATTCATCATTTGGTGTGATGGTTTAGATTGAGTAGCGATGCTCAGTTAATGTGCTCACCATGATATATTACTATTTCCTTCATAGATACAGCCATGCATAAACCGTTCCACCATTTCATTACCCGACAAATCGCTATGAAGGTATTTAGTAATAATGTTGGCCAGCACTGACACCTTGGCCCATGCAAGTCGCTCGGTGGCACGGCTTGGCTCGAAAATGCAAGCGGCGGCTAGAAAATAAACTCTCAAAACATCTCTTAAAGTCACCCCAAAAGTCTCGAGGCCATTCTCAGTAAACCACCTAAATACATAGGAAGACATGTTATGCAGGAAAAATAGGACGTAATTAACAAGATGTTACATGAGATTAATGAGTACTTTTGTAGGCCATGCCACTCAAGCTGATGTTGGACTTGGCAGCGATTGAAATCACGCTTTGCCAACTCAAGATAGGTGTTGTTGTTCACAAATGGCATCCTGCCAAAACCATTCAGCATATCAACTCTGGGATCTTTCCTCAACAAGTATGGAATGAACCAATTGTTGGAATTCAACCATTTTTTACCTGTAGAGTGTCTTTCCAATCCAGACATCATTATCACCACCATATTGATCTAGGTAGACTCTTGCTTCTACACGCGGTAAGCTTGCATACCATGGGAAGTCCAGTGTATACTTTACCTATAATCATACATAAAGGTACTTATATTCTTGTTCGTATCCAGATAAGGTTACTTTGTTTAACAAAAATAAGATAATAAGTTTTTTTAATATGCTAACAAGAGAGTGTTTAAATAGTCCTATTGTATATGGAAATATCAAGTATAATTCTTTAAGGGTTTCAAAAAAAAAACTCTCAAGTGTCATCAGCAATCAAGCCAAAGATTGTGAGAGTTATGTTTACTTCCTAGTCCATCTAAACCGACTGATTGGCAGGATGGACGTGTTTACCTCGCCTGGTAGATCCTTAGCAATGATCCATTTGTCTCGAATCGTGACACGGGCTTCCCTTTCTCTCAGGAACTCATACGAGAATCTCCCTGCATGCTGCAACAAGTCCTCTCCGGGGAACCTTACCTGAGAGGCCCTGTTCAGGTTGTACATCCCAGTGACTGCTTGCGTTGACTGCCCGACGAAACAGAAGAACTCCCCGTCCTTCTCAAACTTCTCAAATACACCTGCGGATGAATCAAAATGTCAGATTTGTTTGTGACACGAAATAATTATTATTACTCTGCAGAGTATGTACAGCACGATACAATATTTGAGTTTGCAAGGAGAAGAGGGTCATACTTGGGGAGACATCGTATCCATGTAGCCGCAGCAGCCGGAACGCCATGGACGTGTCATCCACGTCTATTACGGTGGAGTTCCTCGCCCAGCAAATCCCCTCATCAGTCCAGTACCTAAAGCATGTGTAAAGATGTTAGAAGAAACCTTCCTCATGAAGCGACCAAAAGTTTAAGATTACCATGCTATTGTTAACAACACACAGTTATGAAGGAGAAATTAAACCTGTGAACATAGTCCAAGCACTGTTTGATTTCTTGCTTGAAATAGCGCGAGATTCCAAGACGCTCCAACCGATCGACGGCCCAGATGCGCTCAAAGAGATCGACCGGGTAAACATTGGGAACTGAAATGCGCCAAACAAGATGAACAATGCACACGGGATCAGGAATTACCCCAAAAAAGAACTCAATCCCATCCAATATCTCTGCAGATTATGGTCATGGACCTCTTACCTCCTCCGTTGAATTTCTTGATGATTCTGTCGATGTATTCGAAGCATTTCGCATCACCGGTTTGCATGAGAGCACAGGCTGTAGCCGAAGGAGAATAGAGGAAGGACCCATCACTAGACTGGAGCCTGAGGATTTTCTGCCAGTCCACCCCGGGCATCCCTTCAAGGGAATGCAGGATTGACGTTGGAATTCTGTGCATCATCTCCACCGGAATCCTACGGAAGTAATTAATAATTAACTAGGAAAATTCTGAAGTAATCTGCATCTCTGGCAGGAAAGGGGATATATGGGGTACCTCTTGAGCTTCACTTCTCTGTTGGCATATATGCGGTGCAGAGCATGGTGGTCATACGGGAAACCAATGCCCAAACTCTTGGCCACCTCCAGGAGAGAAGGGAACGCAATCTCGAAGCCGATGGGCATCGACTCCAGGTCTTCCTCTGCTAGCCTCCAAATGTTCTCCTCCAGAAAAGAGAGCCCTGTAAAGAGAAACAGGATGCATCATGCATACATTTAGTTGAAAGACCTTGCTTCATTTGGTACTTTAGCAGAACAGTTGTGTGTATCAGTTTGTTGATTTGCAATACCTCTCCTGCATTTATCAGGGCCAAGAGACCACTTTGTGAGAGCCACGACACAGGCAAGGGTGTTAATGATCCGGTCATAGGCAGAGAACAGGGCAGCGTCTCCCCAGGAGCCGTCTGGGAGCTGGTTGTCAAGAATCCACCGGAGGGTGGTGGGAAACTGGGGGCTGTCACCGTCATCAAGACTCGGCACCAGAGCGACCCAGGCGGTGTCGTATGCCGAGACGTTGATGTCGCCGTCACTCATCGACCCCAGCATCATCCTCACTTGGTCGACCAGTGGCTGCTCAAACTCTGTCCCGGGAATCACACGATAGTCGTCGAGTTCACATTGTTCCTCAGTCCGTTCAAGAACCTGAATATCGTTTCTGACAAGATTTGTTTGCAACCCTGCAGGTACGTCGAAACACACGAATGATTAAATGTATCCAGCGCAAGACATCACAGTCATTTTGAATTAACTAGAATAATAATGCCTCCATGTGCATTAACACGTTACCAAATTTCATCTCCAGGTACAGTTTACATGATTGTAAAATTAAATTCAAGCTATACAGACTGAGATTGGGTTAAGTTCACCTAGGACTTTATTAGCAGATGAAAGAACGGTGGCGGTGACAGTATTATAGTACTGATGGTAACGAGAACAATAGTATGTCGAGAATCTTTCTATCATCAGACTTGACTTTAAACTGCAGAAGCATTCTTTCGTATAGTTGATGCTTTGGGATCTAATAAGAAAGCTACATCATTGTTCTATAAAGTGAACTTCATATAGGTTCGGGTTCCTTCTCTTCGTGATGCCAAAAAAATAGTCGTTGACGGACCGTTTATTCTTGTCTCGCCTACTAGTTAACATTTTGTGTGCTCCAAAAGAAAAAATCTTAATCCTACCCTTCTCTCTAGTATACCCTTTTCTCGTGTTTCTGTGCACTCTATCAGTATCGTTGCGATTCCCCTTGGCGACAAATGGCATGTCGTGTCGTTTTGTAAAAAGGACCTAGAGACGTTGACGGATCATTTGTTCTTGTCTCACCTGCTAATTAATGTGCTGTGTGTTCCGAAAACCCGGATCCTATCCACTCCTGATTCGTTAACTGATCATTTGTTCATGTTTCACCTGCTAATTACGTGTGCTATAATTGGTATAGCACGTACCAACTCACCAGAGGCCATTCGTTCCTCGGGTAAACTAGTAGCAGCATGTGTAATTGAGCTCGAAATAGGTTAATTATGTGACGTGTAGTCGCTAAAGAGGAACATAATAAAAAGTACTAAAACAATATATGTACTAATTAGCTGCCTACAGCTTGGAGTACATAGGCTGGCATAATGGCAGATAGCAAAATAACAGACAGTAGAAACGGGAGATGGCCGACTGAGATTAATTAGTTAATCAGTAATGTATACGATACTTGTCCAGTGGTAACCAACAATAGATACTGACACTAAAGCGAGCGATCAAGAGAACATAAGCATAAACAAACACAAGATCACCGGGTCCCAGTCCAAGTCAAGGCAACAATACCATTAGCACTGGATACACTGGTGGCCTGCGCAATCTGGAGAGCGACACGCGAGCCGGCGGTTTCCACAAGGGCAGCATCTCCTTTGCCGCGGAAACGGCATGGACCTGATTGTTCAAAGAGAAAGTGATCAGAATCAACCTCATGACAAGCGCCTATGTCGGTTTCGTTTCAAATTCAACACAGCATGCCGACACTTGTCTGCGGTGGGCAGGGCGAAACGGTCGCGGGCTGCAGGGCATCACAATTGGCGTGTGTGAATGACGGACAAGACCTCCTGCAGCCGTACCCGCGGACGTGGCCGGCACACGACGAATCGCAACATACATATGGTGCATCCACACAACTAATCGCGGTACGCACGAAAGACAGGCAAACCAGCGCCAAAAGCACGATAGAAAGCGGCATCGATCGAGCACCTTTGACGACAAGAGCACGCGGGCACGGTCCGTGGGCGTAGCCCGATGGCGGCAAGAGGTGTAGCTGCATTCTGACTGCGGCAATGCACGTTCCTCAATCCGCAATGAACACCACTCCCCCAATCCCTCCCAACGCGAGTGTTAAGGATGATGATGATTGATGATAAAGCAAAGAAGGCGTAAGGGGTGGCAGCTAAGGAATGAGCGAAACAAACGAGAACGGCGCGGGGTTATCCGGGAGGAGGGACATGTATGTGTGCCGTGCAGTGCAATTGCAATGCATATATACAAGGATACATACATAGATACCAGAACAAAAGGAAAAGCGAGAGACGAGTGTGGGAGAAAGGAAAGGGAATGATTCCTGCGCGGCAAAGGCCTCTGGCAGTGGACAAAACAAAAAGCTTTGAAACGTCCGCTTTGTGAACGGGTGGTGTGAGGGCGAGGGTGAGATGCTCCGCCCCCGTCACGCCAAGATGCCGCTCCATGGCCGGTCCGGGAAGAGGAGGATGCCAGATCCTTTTTCTTCAGCCGGCAACTGATCCGCTTCAGTTTCTCTAGATTCTGCGGCTCCGGAGCGGAATGGAAAAAGGAACGCGCGCGCGTAGCGTGGATGATCTGTTGCTTATTATATGTTCGGCGGCGACACGAGACGAGACGAAACGAGGAACGAACACATGGCATGGGCTATGGCTACTCTGCGTACGGGGCGGGGATAGGTTGTGTGTGTACTACTACCTTGGGCGTGGCGGGCCGCGGCGACGCTCGGAGGAAGCCGCGCCGCCGGCGGAGATCAGCTGCGGCCGCCCGGCGGAGGCAGGGGACGCCGCCCCCAAGGCCGGCGGCGAGGGCGGGCTCGGGGTCGCCGTCGCGCGTGGGGCGACGGCCGCGCCACGGGCTCCCGCCATCAGTGCCTCGGCGCCGGGGGAGGAGGCGGCGGGCGGGGGATCGATGGATGGGGACGCGGGCGGAGGGGAAAGCTCTGATTTTTCGACCGCAGTGGCGCCGCTCGGCAGGGTGGACCCCGCGCCGTCCATCTTTTTGGTACCATCCCTCCCCCGAAATTCGGCGCTCTTTTCCGTTTGGGCCACGCGCCGCGGCCCGCTCATTTTTATTTACGTGAGTGGATCAATTTCCCTCAAAAGTCTAAAACCGGATTTTTTTTTTTTGAGCTAAAACGCCCTTCCGGCTCTCTATTCATCAGGCGCTAGCATGTCTGACTGCAAGGTTTCAGTCAGCCACCCAAGGATTACATCGTACACAAGCATATATACAGAAAGCTTTAAAGCATGCCTAGCTACACGGTGGGCTGCCGAATTAGTCCGACGACAAACATACCGAAGCTTGAATCCCTGAAAGAAATTACACATAACCCTCATCTCTCTGATGAGATGGAAACAATTTGACTTCTGTGGAGCTTCCCATAGATTCTCAATTTGTTGGCAATCCGTCTCCACCTCCACGTACTGAAGCCCTGAATTCTGCGCTGCTGCAAGCGCATCTCTGCACGCGAGAAGCTTGATCGTGAGGGGGTCCGGAACTCCATCGTATCGTGAACACCCCGCGCTCACGAACGCCCCCTGGTGGTCTCGTACGACAAAACCTGCACCACCTTTGCCATGCTCCGAGTCCGTAGCTCCATCTGTATTTATTTTCACCCACCCCACAACCGGTGGCTGCCATCTTGGACGGATGGCAGGTTGAAGTCTGCCGGTTGCTAGAACTTCAAGAGCTCGAACAATCTCTTCTATTGTTCTCATGGATTGCATTGGTTGGTACTGCTCACTAGTAGAAAAAGGGGCTATCGTTGAGGCCTGTTTTGCCCATTAGTCCCGTTTCAATCCAGAACCGGGACTAATGCGAGCATTTATCCCGGTTCGTGAGCCCAGGGGGCCGGCCGGGCCACGTGGGCCATTGGTCCCGGTTGGTGGGACGAACCGGGACCAATGGTCCTGGCTCCTGGCCCACCACTATTGGTCCCGGTTGGTGGCATGAACCGGTACCAAAGGCTTAACTTTAGTCGGTTCATGCCACCAACCGGGCTAATGGTGCTGCCTATATATAGCCCCTCGGCGCAAGAGCAGAGCACACTGCTCTGTTTTTTTTCTTGAGGGGAGGGGCTTGGTGGTGCTCTAGCTCACCTCCTATGCACACAAGGTGTTTGATGGAATGCCCGAGCCACACTACTTAAGCTTTCTCCTCTCCAAGCTCGACCTCTAACCTACATTTTCCTCAATATTTGTCTAGGTTTAGCGGTCCGTCACGCCCCGTCCCGTCTTCACCGCCATCGATCACCATGGCGATCTCATCGCCAACACCACCGTGGTGAGCCTCTTGTTCTTATCTTCTTTACGAAGGAAAAATATTCTTACTTGTATTATTTTCTTACTTTTATTATTGCATCTTATATAGTGCGATGGTTTTGGTATCCGCCCGTCGGCCCTAAATCCTGTCTATGATTCGGATGTGGTATATATTATCTTTTCATAACTATTGGTTCATTTATTGTTTATGAAAATTAAGCCGAATTCAACGTGACATAGATTTTATTTATCCAGGAGGTTGTTGAACCGGAAATTCCAACCGATCCTATTGTCGAGAGGTTAAATTTAGTTGAAGAAGAAAACAATTTCTTGAAGGAAAAAATAAAAAACTTGAGGAGGAGAAGATGATATTGGAGTTGCATGTTGCGGATGTCGTCGATGATCACAAGATCAAGATGGATGCAATGCGCTTGAAGATGAGAAAGATTAGAAAATATGCCATTCATACCGAGGCTTGGTATCATTATGCCGTTGGATCAGTTGTTACCTTGGTTGCGATTATGATCGTATTTGTTTTCACATTGAAATGTTTTACATAGTTTCAATGTATGGTTTAATTAATTTAGATGCTCTGCAGAGCTTTATGTTGTTAGATGAGAACTATGTATGTACTTTGGTTTTTATGTGATGATGAACTTCTATTAATTTGGTCATTTAATTATCTATTCATGATGTTCTGTAATTATTTTTGACAAACTTAGTTATATATAATGAACGCAGATGAACCGCAATGGATGTACGGTGACAGACACACCTCCGAGTACATTAAGGCGTGCATGCTTTTCTCGAAGTGGCTGAGGCAAACAAGCAGAATGGTTTTATGTGTTGTCCATGCCCTATATGTGGGAATCTGAAGTCTTACTCGTAGGAAAATCCTTCACACCCACCTGCTTTACAAGGGTTTCATGCCACACTATAATGTTTGGACGAGGCACGGAGAAATAGGGGTTATGATGGAAGACGGCGAGGAAGAAGAGTACGATGACAACTATGTGCCCCTGAATACGGTGATGCTATCGAACATCAAGTTGCACTGACGATGTGCACGATGGTGCTGCAACGGGCGAAGCTGCTGAAGATCAAGATGAACCGAACGATGATCCCATGATGATGATCTCCGCGGGTCATTGTCGATGCAAGGACACAATGCGAAAGTCAAAAGGAGAAGCTGAAGTTCGATCGCATGTTAGAGGATCACAAAAAGGGTTGTACCCCAATTGCGAAGATGGCAACACAAAGCTCGGTACCGTACTCGAATTGCTGCAGTGGAAGGCAGAGAATCTTGTGCTCGATAAAGGATTTGAGAAGCTACTGAAAATAATGAAGAAGAAGCTTCCAAAGGATAACGAATTGCCCGACAGTACATACGCAGCAAAGAAGGTGGTATGCCCTCTAGGATTGGAGGTGGAGAAGATACATGCATGCCCTAATGACTGCATCCTCTACCGTGGTGCCTACAAGGATCTGAACGCATGCCCGGTATGCGGTGCATTGCGGTATAAGATCGACGAGATGACCCCGGTGATGTTGACGGCGAGCCTCCTGGAAGAGGGTTCTGCGAGGTGATGTGGTATGCTCCTATAATACCACGGTTGAAACGTCTGCTCGTAAACGGAGAGCATGCCAAGTTGATGCGATGGCACAGTGAGGACTGTAAGAAAGACGGGAAGTTGAGAGCACCGGCCGACGGGTCGCGATGGAGAAAAATCGAGAGAAGTAATCGGGATGAGTTTGCAAAGGACCCAAGGAACGTATGGTTTGCTTTAAGCGCGGATGGCATTAATCCTTTCGGGAGCAGAGCAGCAATCACAGCACTCGCCCGTGACTCTATGTATGTATAACCTTCCTCCTTGGATGTGCATGAAGCGGAAGTTCATTATGATGCCAGTTCTCATCCAAGGCCCTAAGCAACCCGGCAACGACATTGATGTGTACCTAAGGCCATTAGTTGAGGAACTTTACGGTTGTGGAATGGAAGCGGTGTACGACGTGGGATGAGCACAAAAGGAGGAATTTGACACGAAGGCGTTGCTGTTACGTGACAATCAACGATTGGCCGCTCTCGATAACCTTTCGAGACAGACAAACAAGGGATACCACGCATCCACGCACTGTTTACTTGACACCGATAGTATATACCGGGAAGCTGCAGGAAGAATGTGTACTGGGCCATCGCCGATTTCTTCCGACCAACCATCAATGTCGAAAGAAAGGCAAGAATTTCAAAGGCGAGGCAGATCACCGGAAGAAGCCCGCCATGCGTATTGGTGATCACGTACTTGCTATGGTCAATGATTTACACGTAATCTTTGGAAAGGGTCCCAGTGGACTAGCTGTTCCGAATGACGCTGAGAATCACACACGCATGTGGAAGAAGAAATCTATATTTTGGGACCTACCCTACTGGAAAGACCTAGAGGTCCGCTCTTGATCGACGTGATGCACGTGACGAACAACCTTTGCGTGAACCTGCTAGGCTTCTTGGCGTGTATGGGAAGACAAAAGATACACACGAGGCACGAGGACCTGCAACGCCAGCTTAAAAAAAAAAGAGGGCATGCCTCCAAAGCAAGATGAAGGTCCCGCCAGCCACGCTTCTTACGAAGAAGAGAAAGAAATATTCTTTCAATGCCTGCTCAAGATGAAGGTCCCGACGGGCTTCTCGTCGAATATAAAGGGAATAATAAATATGTCAGAGAAAAAGTTCCAGAACCTAAAGTCTCATGACTGCCACGTGATTATGACGCAACTGCTTCCGGTTGCATTGAGAGGGCTTCTACCGGAAAACGTCCGATTAGCCATTGTGAAGCTATGTGCATTCCTCAATGCAATATCTCGAGAAGGTGATCGATCCAGAAATCGTAGCAACGCTTAAGGAGTGATGTGGCGCAATGTCTTGTCGATTTCGAGCTGGTGTTCCCACCATCCTTCTTCAATATCATGACGCACGTCCTAGTTCATCTAGTCGACGAGATTGTCATTACGGGGCCCGTATTTCTACACAATATGTACCCCTTTGAGAGGTTCATGGGTGTCCTAAAGAAATATGTTCAGTAACCGTGCTAGGCGGAAGGAAGCATCTCCATGGGCCATCAAACAGAGGATGTCATCGGGTTTTGTGTTGACTTCATTCCTGGCCTTAATAAGATAGGTCTCCCTAAATCGCGGTATGAGGGGAGACTGACCGAAAAGGCACGCTTGGAAGAGACTCAATAATATGCAGGGACGGATATTCTTGGTCTCAAGCACACTACGCTTCTCTGAGAACTCTACCTTGGTGACCTCGTATGTCGATGAACACAAGAACGATCTGCGCCCAAACACCGGAGCAAAGGCGACGATCGGATTACATGTGAACACATCGGGACTTTCAGCAGTTGGTTGGAAACACGTCTCAGAGGTGACAGACTGTTTGTGATGAGTTGTACTTGTTGTCCGAGGACCATCTTCGTTGTAATGATTTGGAAAGGATCTGAGATAAATGGGAATACATTTTACACAATTGACCAAGATGAAAAGAGCACCAACCAAAACAGCGGTGTCCGCTTTGATGCAGCAACCGACAAGGGAAATGACACATATTATGGTTACATAGTAGACATATGGGAACTTGACTACGGAGTAGATTTTAAGGTCCCTTTGTTTAAGTGCAAGTGGGTCAATCTGTCGAGGCGGAGTGCAGGTAGACCCACAAAGACGGAATGACAACAGTGGATCTGAAAAATCTTGGGTACACTGACGAACCGCTCGTCCTAGCCAATGATGTGGCACAGGTTATCTATGTGAAGGACATGTCTACTGCATCGAGGAAAAGAAAAGATAAGGAAGCGAATACATCATACAATGAGCCAAATCGCCACATAGTTCTTTCAGGAAAAAGGGACATCCCGGGAGTGGAGGGCAAGATGACATGTCTGAAGAGTATGAAAATTTTCATGAAATTCCCCCCTTCAAAGTCAAGGCTGACCCAAGCATCCTGATAAATGATGAAGATTATCCATGGTTACGGCGCAATAAGCAAACGACACAAGCGAAGAAAAAGTGAAGACTTTCTCCCGCAACTATTATGATGATACCATGCCAACTTTGTAACACACGAGTATGATACCATTGTCCGCTTTTGTTCATGAACATACTATGCCAACTTTGAGAACCTCGCCAACCGAAGGGCGCTCACACCGGTTTATAAGCCCGTCCCTCTACGCCTTTGTTGAGCTCACAAACTTGTGATTCACACAAATTTCAAAGAATTCAAATTTTATAAACTAATGGCACAAACAGAAAGTTTATAATTGTTCTAAAACAAATGGCACTAACAGAAAGTTTATAATTTTGCTGACCTAAAAGCAAAGAGAATTAAAAAATAAAGCAAAAAAACAAAAGAAAATAAATAATGCAGGAAACAAAACAAAAAACTTGAAAAAATAATAATAATAGCAACAATAAGCATTTTGTTGTAAGTAGAAACAAAATAAAATAAATAAAGCAACAAAGAAAACAAAAAAGTGTTTTTGAATTTTAAAACTAATGGCACAAACAGAAAGTTTATATTTTTTCTAAAACTAAAAGCACTAACAGAAAGTTTATAATTTTGCTGATCTAAAAGCAAAAAGAATTAAAAATAAAGCAAAAACCAAAAGAAAATAAATAATGCAGAAAACAAAACAAAAAACTTGAAAAAATAAAAATAGCAACAATAAGTATTTTGTTGTAAGTAGAAACAAAATAAAATAAATAAAGAAACAAATAAAACAAAAAAGTGTTTTCAAATTTTAAAACTAATGGCACTAATATAAAGTTTATATTTTTTCTAAAACTAAAAGCAAAAAGAAATAAAATATAAAGCAAAAAAAAGTGCCACCTACTGGGGCCCCACGGCCTGAATACGACTACAAACCCTACATGGGCCAGGATTCAGGCTCGCAGAGGCCCAATAGGCCTGTGCAGTAGCATGATTAGGCCCGAAGCCTGCATTTGAGAGGAGCTCGAAGGGGACGCACACCAGCCGCTTATAAACCAGTGCCGGCGCCCTTCAACTAGCGAGGTGGGACTAAACATTTGGCTCGGGGCAGGACAGGCGTTTGGTCCCGGTTGGTGGCTCGAACAGAGACTAAAGGTGGGTTTAGTCCCGGTTCGTGGCACGACCGGGACTAATGCCCTTTAGTCCCGGTTGGTGCCACCAACCAGCCCAAACGGCCGCCGCTTCCCGCCCTTTGGGCTGCTGAAATTTGGGCTTTGGTCGGTTGGTGGCACCAATCAAGGGCTAAATGGGGCATTAGTCCCGGTTGGAGCCACGAACCGACTAATGCCCTTGCTATATAAGAAAACACTTGGGATATTTCAGATTCATCGCCCATTTGCCCTCAACCTCCTCGACGCCGCCCGACGCTGCCGCTTGCCGCCACGCCTGTTGCCACCATCGCTGTCGCTTCGCGCCGCTTGTCGCTTGCTGCCCGTTGCCGTCGCCGCTGCCTCGCTTGTTGCCGCCAAGACCAGATTCGCCTCATTGCCGCTCGCTTCGTTGCCGTCTCGCTTCTATCGCCGCTGCCGCCTGCCTCGCATGACCTCGCCGCCGCCTCGCCTCCCGACCTCGCTGCCGCCTCCGCCTCGACCGCCACGCCCGCCTCCCTCGCCTGCGACCTCGCCGCCTCCGCCCACATGAGCCTCAGCAAGACCTGCCCTCGCCGCCGCCGCCATGATTTTTTTAAGATACAAAATAGAATTGTCATTAGAAATGTTCATGATACAAAGCTTGGAGAAGAAGTGATTTCAGATAAGTATGTAGCTAGTGTTATACCACCATTCTGCAAGGGAGAGCCAATGCATCCATTTCTTTGGATGTAAGAAAGCCATGCACCTGAGGTAGTTTTCCAAGCATTGATTAACTCTTTCAGTTTGGCCATCAAATTGAGGATGATAAGAAGTGCTCATATGCAACTTAATGCCCAGCTTCTTAAATAGTTCCTGCGAAAGGTGGCTTCTGAAGATCCGATCTCTGTCAGCTACCACAATAACTAAAGGCAATCCATGTAATCTCAAGATGTTGTCATGAAATGCTTTGGCCATAGAGTTGTGATAATTGGGTGCTTCATTAGGATGAAATGGCCATACTTTGTGAATCTGTCCACCACCACTAATATCAAGTCCTTATTGCATAATGTGGCGAGGCCTTCCACGAAGTCCATGCTTATGTGACACCAGGCAAAGTCAAGGATGGGCAAGGGCTGTAGCAGATCATGGTATTTGCAATGTTTAGGTTTATTAATCTGGCATGTGGGACATTTCTTAATGAAGTCTACAATGAATTGTTTCATGCCTAGCCAATGGAAGAGAAGCTTCACTCTTTGATAAGTAGCTCTATGTCCATAATGTCCTCCAATTTCAGAATTGTGCAATGCAAGCACTAGTTTAGTTCTGAGATCATTGTATCTTAAGATTTTTTTTTTCATAAATGTTCATGATTTTTTCATAAATGTATATATATTGATGTATGGATATATGTATGATGCTTTTTTGCAGTGTTGATCTAATGTTTTTTTTTCTGCATATATATGTGATTTTGCAGTGTTGATCTAATGTTTTTTTCTGCATATATATGTGATTTTTTCTGCATATATAGATATGATCATATATATGATGTATGCATGGATCGATGTGGATGGAATATGATTTTTTTGTTCATAGAATATGATGTTTTTTTTATTCATAGATTTTATTTTGTTCATTAGAGAGAGGCGGGGACGTCGAGGAAGTTGTACTGTTTAGAGTTAGGGTCGTCGAGGAAGAAGGAAAATAAGGAAAAAGAATAAAAGAGGAAGAAGGAAGAAGGAGAAGAAGAGGAGAAAAAAAATAAGAAGAGGAAGTAGAAGAAACAAGGAGAAGAAGGAATAAAGGAGAAGAAGAAAAAAATTCTATTTTTTCTTCTTCTCCTCTATTCCTTCTTCTTCTCCTCTCTTTTTTTCTTCTATTTTTTTTTCTTCTTCTTCTTCTTCTCTTTTTTCTTCTTCTCATTTCTTCTTCTTCTTCTTCTTCTTCTTCTTCTTCTTCTTCTTTTTATCGGGAACGAGGGTGTCGAGGATCGCTGAGGGGTCGACGGTCGGGAACTAGGCTAGAGGGTCGAGAGGGTCACAGAGGGGTCGAGGGTCGTCGAGGCCGGTCGAGGGTCAATGTTTTGAGGGTCGAGGGTCGTCGAGGCCGGTCGAGGTTCGAGGCACAAGGGTTTGAGGGTTTGAGGGTTCTAGGGTCGAGGGTTCGAGGGTTCTAGGGTTCGAGGGTTCTAGGGTCGAGGGTTCGAGGGTTCTAGGATCCGAAGGAAGAAGGAAGAAGAAGAAGAAAAGAATGAGAGGAAAAGAAGAAAAGAAGAGGAGAAGAAAGGAATAGAGAAGAAGAAAAATAGAATTTTTTTCTATTTTTTCTTCTTCTCCTCTATTCTTTTCTTCTTCTCCTCTTTTTTTTCTTCTTCTTCTTCCTTCTTCCTTCTTCCTCTTTTCTTCCTTTTCCGATAGGGGGGTACCGATAGTGTCAAAGTATTGAAGAAATCCATGGCTTCATCATTAGCCGGAAGTAACCATGGCATGATGGTGAAGTCCTCCAAAGTTGTTGGAATGGAGTCCCGGATAGGATAATTTGCCTTTTGCTGAACTTTGTACCAAAAAGCGAATTATCCTATCTCGGGACTCCGCTCCAAAACAACTTTGGAGAGCTTGCACTATCATCATGCACCTGTTACTTTCGCCTAATGATGAAGACATGGTTTTGTTGAACTTTTGACACTAGGCAACCTCCCGACCCTCGGCGATCTTGACCCCTTGACCTCGACCGCTCGGCGATCCACGACCCTCTACCCTACTTGTGGGACATAGATGTACTGTTCAACGCCGACCCCTCCCGATAGCTTCAACACGTGGGGGGGTCGATATTACGTACCCCTCCTAGCTTGAAGCGTTCTCGAGGCCACCCCTAACCCTTGAAGCGTTGTCGAGGCCACCCCAAACCCTAGAGAAGCAGCGTCGAGGCCACTAATATGATTCCTTATTGTGATTAGCTAGCTAGTTCTACGTTGGCACTAATATATCCATATCTGTCATGTTTGAATAATAATTGCCATGTTGTAAATATTTGTAGAAACTATGGACACCCCGAGACGAAGCACAAGAAGCGTTGTTGAGGGACATAATCGCATTACCGGAAGTGATGTTGTCTCCTCGATGATGTTTCTCAGCGTCGATAACGATGGTCTGGAAGGAGAGGGTGAAGAAGCAGCTGGCTATGATTTACATGGCTCCGATGACCCAATGCCGGTGCAAGAAGTAGACCGTGAGGACGGCTCCGGTGATCACCAAACCGAGTCCGGCCAGGTATATATATTAGTTAAGCCTGTGCTGACTAGTTCTCGTCTTTGTTTTGGTATATATATATGTACACATATTAATTAACTCTTGTCTTTGTTCTTTATTCTAGCCCTCCGGATCGAGCACAACTTCGGTAAAGAGACGAGGCCCGAAGGAAAAGTTGAGCTCGGATGAAAAGTTTGAGATCATAGAAATCGTATGACGGCCAACCGATTGAACCCTACCGGACAAAGAAGGCATTTGTTGCTCGATGCGGGGTTACGTTAGGGACAAGATCGATCAGCATCCACCAATGGTATAAGCCTCAAGAACGAAGACCCCGAGGTGTCTTATGTCAATGATATGCAGAAAAATGATCTTTGACCGAGCTGAAGTCAAATTTTACCCTACCGCCAGAGGATGATCCGGAGAAGCCAGTAATAGAGCCATTAATCAAGTCTTTTGCTCTTAAGAAGATGGCAGAACTATTCAGGAATTGGAAGAAAGACCTCAATACGTATGTCGAAAAAAATGAGACACCAGAATTCACGGGCAAATATGAGAAGATCAGAGATGATCGCCCGCATTTGTGGCCTACAAGACATCGGAAAAGAGTAAAAGATGTCAGCGACAAACAAGAGAAATGCTGCGAAGAAGAAGCTTCATCATCGACGGGTCAGGTGGCTACCTCATAGCCCGACCTAAGTGGTCCAAGGCTGAGAATGATCTGCTTGATAAAGGGATCGAACCCGAGACAATGAACTGGCCAGACCGTTGCCGGACTTGGTTCTTCGGGGCCGGCGGATCCTTGGACCCTATAACGGGGAAGTGCATTTGGACGGACGAACAATTGGACATACCAGTCAAGAGGCTTAAGCATTATATCAAAGCAGCGCAACAAGGGAAGTTCGTTCGAGAGGAGAAGGACGAGCTCACAATGGGCCTCGGGAATCCACAGGCACCACAGACGGACACGAGGCACGCCAGCTCCCTTTCGTGGAAGGCTGGATTTCGGACGCAGGGTTACAAAACCCATGAGAGGAGGAAGAAAGCTGGAGCAGAGCCTAATGCAAGCGCTGCACGAAAGGGTAATGGGGCTAGAGGAACGAGAAGCAGCCGATCACAACAAACGACCTGCCAAAGCTTCCCCCGAAGCTACCCCGCCATCTCAGCGGAGAAGCAGCGTGGCTTCCACCGAGATGCTTCAGCCAGAGCAGCATGCCTTGACGGCTCCTGCCGGCTATCCCGTGGATGCTATCACGGATGCTTGAAAGTTGCCACCTTATGGCGCAATGGAGCAATTTAAAGGTCAAGGCGGCTGTTGGCTCTGTTTATCCCACTAAACCCGACTCAACTTTTCACTGCCGGCCGATTCGAGAAGGATATGCTAAGGTGATGGTCGATGAAATAACGGAGGGATTTGAGGAGCTCGGCTTGACCACCCTACCGGTGAAGGGAGTATCGGCTGGGTTACGCTCAAGACTCCATGCCTATGGCGGAAGGATCTCATCAACCTTCCGAACTGGGCGCCTCCGCCTCCTCCTCCTCCTCCCGTGAGTCGTGGCACTCCGCCTCCTCCACCGCCTCCTCCTCCTCCTCCCGTGAGTCAGGGCACTCCGCCTCCTCCACCGCCTCCTCTTCCGGGCGAGTAGTGATCAGGCACTCGGCCGGCTCCTTCTCCGGCGCGTGGTGGCACTCCGTCTCCTTCTCTGCTGCACCGGCGCGTCCGGGCAGCCAGCCTCCTCCTTCTCCGCCTCGTCGGCAAGGGCGGAAGAGACCCGCCGCCCGCTCCGGCTGCTCCGTGGCGTCGTAGTCCTTCTCCTCCGCCTCGTAAGCAAGGAAAGAAGACATCCGCTCCGTCTGCTCTGCCGGCGTCTAGCAATCTTGCCAAAGGCGGGAGGAGATCTGATTCGGTCCTTCTCTGAAGACTCGGAGAAGTTACCGTCTGAGAGGAGCGAGGAGGAAAACGCGAAGATCGCGCAGCATCAAGTGGATGACTGGTTTCAAGGGTTGAAAGCAAAGAGACATCCACCTCCGGGAGAGAAGGTAGATCCGGTCAAAGCGGCGCACTCTGCTGCCCCGACAAAACCACCCAAGTCTCCGCCGAAGGCAACTATGAGCGCATTATTGGAAAGGCATTTGCCGAGGCGGAGAGATCGGGAAGTACTGTCGGTGATCAAAGGATGAAAGAACGACGAGCTGGGAAACAAATTGCCCAGCTCGGCGAACAAGCGAAGGAATCGTGCCCCCGCTCAAGGTGCACGCTAGCGACATCGTCGATCCGAGGATGGTGCCCGGTTATGGCAATCCTGAAGATTACTTGCCCGACGATGTACAATTTGATTTCTTGGAGGTGCAGATACAAAGATACGAGTACGGGAAGCCTCTCGTCAAAGATGAAAGCTCTCTATCAACGATGATGCGAAGATTGCATGATTGGTACATGAAAACCTGCAAAGAGTCTGAGGGGAGGAGTACTTTGTATTTGAGAGTTAAAAGGAGCATGACCTCCTTGGAATTGAACTGTTGCCTATTCCATTTGAGGAGTTCTATCAGTTTTTCAATCAATTGGCCCTCGATAAAACAACGGTCACCTGCTATCATGTCTGTAAGTAGTACTACTTCTGTCATTAAGTATCTCTATATAACTCAGCCCTTTCATTGCATGTATTTATAAATATCCTCACTATATTATGCAGATTGAAGATCGCGAATTGAAGAAAAGACAAGTGGGTGATATTGGGTTCATTAACACATATCTCATAGATGCAAATGAGGTTGAATTTCGTGCCAAAGATACCGAGGCCAACTTGCTACAATCGTTGGTAATAAATGAACACAAAGATATAATACTCTTTCCTTACAACTTCAAGTGAGTGTTACTGTCTTGTGGCATATTCGGTTTCCTTATTAGTCCAGGTTATAGTAATGTAATATTGATGAGTTATGCATGTGTGCGCAGCTACCACTATATTCTCCTAGAGATTAAGCTTGAGAAGGGAGTAGTAACTGTCTTTGACTCGAGACGAAAAGATCCCAAGGAGTATGCGGACATGACTGAAATGCTCGAGAAGTAAGTTAAATCGATCATTATCCACCATATCAGCAACTTTGTTCATTTCTGATATCAAGTAATTGTTTTCTTTGTATGGCAGGGCTTGGGGAAAATTCACCAAAAAGCTCCGGGACTACCGAAGAAGCTGCAATTTAGACACCAAAGTAAGTACTATATAGTAGCAGATTCCACGCCAAGATCTCCTAGTGATTCAAGCACTAGTTTCATCAATACCATTTAGCATGCTTGCTAATTATCAGTTTGATTGACCTCTGTTTCTTGTAAAGTGGTTGTGGCAGGAACAAGGGAATGATTTCTGTGGATACTACGCTTATGAGTCCATCCGCCACACGACCTGTGAGAGGGGCTCTCCGACAAACAATACAAAGTGCATAAATAAAAATATTCACAATTTTATTTTATTACCATCATTTGTGTTGAGTTTCATTCATTCATATATATATATATATATATATATATATATATATATATATATATGTATTGACCCCTTTCTTAAAATTAGATGTTTCGCAAATGGATGAACTCCTAGCACCAGATCGCATGCGAGCAATTCAAGAGGAATTGGCGGCATTCTTTCTTGACTATGTGATCGCTGAAGACGGGAATACCATGTGGACCACGGCGTCCGTATTGTAAAAGATAATTATTGTATATATGTAGCCGGTAGCGTCGGATAGATATACGAGAACTTGTTGTTCGACCAATCTCTCGGAGAAGGAGAGGTGGTCGATATCACTTCTCTGTATGCATATATATGTTCATGACGATCTTCTGTTTGCTTAATTACTAGCTAGCTAGCATGTCTAGTTAGTCCTCTCTATACGTATGTATAGTACGAAGCGTCGACCAAGCACGGACAAAAGAAAGGACACTTTTCTCTATTAATTAGCTAGCTATAGCACAATATATGAAACACCTAAATTAACCCCCAAACCCCCCTCTTTTGAAAAAAACAAAAACCAGAGCCAAAGAAATCTTGTGGCGTGGATGCCTATTGGTCCCGGTTGGTGCCACCAACCGGGACCAAAACCCTCTACTGGGCTCAGCCGGACAGGCCACGTGGAGGCCCATCTGTCCCGGTTCTGGATAGAACCGGGACTAAAGGGTGAGGGTATTAGTACCGACCCTTTAGTCCCGGTTCACGAACCGGGACTAAAGGCCCTTATGAACCGGGACTATAGGCCCTTTTTCTACTAGTGGCTGCTCTCCATATGTATAGCTATTTCTTGAGTGCCACACTGCCCACATCACTGTGATCATGATTGCCGCAGCCTCCTTCTTTATCATGTTATGGTCCAGTATATCCCGGGGACCAAGTCCCTGGATGGAGCCTCGACATGTTTATGTCAAAGAAACGCTCAGCCGCCTCCCAGAAGCGTCTAGCATGGTCACACTCCATCAATGAATGAAACAACGTTTCATTATCATTGCCACACATTGGGCAGTTTGGTAGTTGCTTTATATGCCGACGCTTAAGTTCTCCATAGCTGGGTAGAAAACCCTTTAGCACTCGCCACCAAAATACCCTAATCTTGGGCAGAACATTAAGCTTCCACAGAGCTCTCCATGTTCCTTCATCACCCGTCGATGAGCCCTTTGTCATTGTCATCTACCGCTTTTCTTCCATTGCATGCCTATACGCTTTTCTTCCATTGCATGTCTAAAACCGGATCAATCAGCCCCTAAACTCTGTACCACCGGATCAATTCTCCCCCATGGTGGTTTTGGACCAGATTTCAGTGGTTTTGACTTTTCTCCTTGCTGACTGGACAATGCTAACTGGACATATGCAACTTTCCCCAATTATTAGTTGCAATCCCTAGGTCTGTCGCCGTCCCCTCGTCGCCCCTCGCCCGCCCCCTCGCCGTGAAGCACTCTGTCGCCGTCCCCCTCGTCGGCCCCTCGCCGCCCCCTCGTTGCGGTCCATGGTGTCTGCTAGCTCGTCAAGCTGTCACCGGCCACCACAGTCCATGGCCTTCTCAGGGCAGTCGCCGGTGCCATATCGGGAGCCACCGATGGCGTACTCGCCTGAGAAGTTGTGCCACCGCAACATCAAGGCTCCGAGGTGGATTTCGTGGAGCATTGCCAACCCCGGTCGTCGATACTACAACTGTAGCCAGTCTTTGGTAAATCGATATGTGCCCGCCGTTGTTCTCTTGAGCAGCAAAGTTATAATCTTTGCGTGATTCTGTTCACAAAATTGCACAAATTGTTGAATAGGGATATGACTGTCGGTACTTCAAGTGGCATGATGATCCCCTGGATCAGTTTTTCAGTACGCTACTAGGTGATCTGCGAGATGTTGTGAATCGGCTGAAGACAGAGGTTAGGAAGCTCAAGACCGAGAAATCATAGCTGGAGCATGCTCTCATGGATGCCAAGTGCAGCATTGGTGATGATGATGTTTATGTGCTGGATTTGAAAGCGCAGCATGCTCAACAAATGGATGTTCTTGCCAAGGAATTTCAGAGAAGCAAGTTGATGTACAAAGTTGCCATCTTTTCCTGCATTGTGTGTGTTGTTATCATGGCTTTGAAGATGTGATGTACTATGTAGGATGCATTGTGTGTGTTGTCAACCACCTATGTAAGCTCCAGTCAACAATTGTATTTGAGTTTAAAATTTCAAAAGAGGAAGTCTGAACTTGTGTCTGGAGTTAACTGAACTTTTGTCTGAATTTTTCTGAAGCGCTGTCTGTAGTTTGCTGAACTTTCAGCACCCATTGTATTTGACGGGCACCCACCCACCCATTTAAAGCCAGCGCTCGCCAAGACACCACTCGCCCACCCACCGCTTGCCCAGTCATTCCCCATTCTCATCCACCACTCCCTTCGCCTCTCACCCACCACTCCCCTCGCTTTTCGACGCCGGCGATGCCGCCCAAGAAGACGCGGTCTGCAAGACATGTTCGCCGTGCTCAAGAGCGGTGGGAGGAAACTGTCAGCAGGTACTGCAAGGGGGATTCAGAGAAGAGGGCCGATGTAGAGGAGATCTGCAACAGATTTCCGAGCTTGCAGATGTGCGTGGACCACGCTAGGGGCCTCATCGCCGTGGCAACTGATGTTGAGAAGAAGGCAATGTTCCCCAACAGCCGTGCAATTCCACATGTCTCGGTTTTTCTTTGGGCTATGCATGAGGCGGAGAAGTCACCAGATCCGCGTCAGCGTGCCAGGTGGTACGACTACCGCTCCCGCTGTCGCCCCCTCCACCTCTAATGGAAGGTCTCGTCGGCGTCGTGGTCGCCGTACCAGCTGCAGTGAAGCAGGTTACTGTCCATTATGACAGCGATGGAGAGTAGATTGAAGATGAGGAGGACGACAGGGAGGGGGAGCAGGTGGTGGTGGATGTGGAGGACGATAGCAAGGGGGAGCAGGTGGTGGTGGATGTGGAGGATGACAGCGAGGGGGAGCGGGTGGTGGTGGATGTGGAGGACGACAGCAAGGGGGAGGTGACGCCTGCCAACGACAATGTGTACATGGTGGCGCTGGGGATCCCGCAGCTCGGCGACAGGAGCATGCCAATCGAGGCGGAGACCTACATCCGCGTCGGCATTCGCCACTCCGACCGCATCAAGAAGATGAAGGAGATGTAGAAGTGAAGAAATGCAGAAGATGAAGGAGACCGCATCAAGAAGTGAAGATGAAGGAGATGAAGGAGATGCAGGAGAAATGCAGTTACGTTTCTAGTTCAGTATGCACTGAGAATTTCTAGTTAAGTTTCTAGTTATGTACTGGAGAAATGCAGTTAAGTTTGTATTAAGTAGTGGAGAAATGCAGTTTAGTATGCACTGTCAGAGTTTAAGTTATGTACTGAACAAATGCAGTGAACAAATGTACTGAAGATGTTTAAGCATTAATGTTTTCAACTCTGTTGTCCTCTTTGTTTCAATCCAGAAAATTATACTAGCAGAAATTGTGCCTCAAATGAACAGAAGCAGAAATTTAGCACAAGTGTAGCACAAATATTGTGGCACAGTATTACAACTAGGCAGAGCACAATGTTGTAATCAAATGGATGGACCTTTCTTAGCATTTAATGCCTCCTTGTATGCAGCAAGGTTGAACACACAATGTTGTGGAAGTCTAGTTTCAGAGCTTGGTTGTGAGCTTTGTTGAGATGTAGGCTCATTGATCTTCAGAGTGCCTGGTTTTCTTCTAACTTCCATCTTCTGTGGCCTAGGTTGCACAACCACTGCCTTGCCTTTTATATCAGCAGCCTGCAAACAAGTTTTCATTAGTACAAACAAAAAGCAACCAAGTTTTCATTACTACTAACAAGTGTCATCTTAACCTGCTTTTGAAGCGTAGCTTTGTGAGTCTGAAGAGCATCAAAAGCCTCTTTGTCTTGCTTCTTTTGTTTTGCAGCTTCTCTGACCAAATGTGCATTTCCATGATGTTTAGATGCATCATTGTTTTTACAGCTTGATCTATTATGTCCTTGCCTTTTGCAAGAACTACAAGTGATCTTGCCACCTACTTTGCTCATCTTAGTACCCTTAGGTTTTTTCTCCTTCCTCTCTCCTCCTTTCTGTTTTAGGCCTTCCAAGCAAGCTAATGTGACCAGGTGGTTGTGGCTTTGGATTTGTTGAAATAGGCCAACTCTCCTCTCCCTCTAAAGGTTGTAAGCAATGATCATATATCTTGTTGTACACATCTATGGAGTAACAAGGAGCAATATAATCATCAATTTTCTGTCCTGTTTTATAGATAGCACTAATGGCATGGCAGCAGGGTAAACCTGACAGCTACCAATATCTACATGAGCAAGTCCAGAGCTGCAAGTTAACAGTAAATTTGAATTTCTCATGCTCTTGCACTTCAAATCCATCTTTCCCATTCCACAGCACATGAAAGGAACCTGATCTCCTTATGTTTTGCTTTAATTTTTTGAAAATGTTGGGACATATATTTCCTTTTCAGTTAACTGACTTCCCTCTATTTTCTTGTACCCTCACCATAATTTTGCACCTGATCCACTCAAGCATTGAGACAATAGCAAGGTACCTAGCTAACAGGATGTAGTTGTTGAAGATTCACACATGTTGTTATCAACTGAATCACAATTGGACCCTGACTTCATATAGGCCCTACTCCAATGAAGCTGGATCAGTGTTCATCATATCTTTTGCACCCTCAACAGTAAATTGTGCAAGCCTTGCCCTGTTGTAGTTGAAAATCACTTTGTTTGGTGATTTTGCACATCTCCAAAACCTTTTCTGAAGATCATGGTCTGGGTGTTTTTTCTTCCAATTAGCATATATGTGTCTTGCACACATTCTATGCTCAGTTTTAGGAAAAATGTCCTCCATTGCCCCTATAAGTCCCTTTTGTTGATCTGACATAAATACATATCCATCTCCTTGATTGCTTATTTTCAAGTCCTGGTTTATTTTGGCAAGAAACCAGAACCATGACTCATAATTTTCTTTCTCCGCAATAGCCCAAGCAATAGGATACATCTGGTTATTTGCATCTCTTCCTATAGCACACAACATCTGTCCATAGCAAGCACCTTTGAAAAAACAATCATCAAGGCCTATAACTTTTCTACAACCTGCCAAGAAACCTTTCTTCAAGGCATCAAAACACATGTAAAACCTTTGGAATACATATGACCCATCCTTTTCATTTTGGTCCAACTTCACTGCTACTGTGCTTCTAGGATTACTTCTCTGGAGCTCTAACTGATAATTAAATAATTTGGAGTACTCTCCTTCAGTGGAATGCAATAGTTTCTGCATGACCATTCTCTTTGCCTTCTTGCACTGTGCAATTGTGACATCAGCAAATAAGTCCTCAAGTACAGTTTTTCTCAAATCTTCTAACTTCCAACTTGGATTTGCTCTTATAAGCCTGCCATATTTTGTAGCAATCACAGATGATGTGATCAGTTTGTTATCTCTTCTTGGAATGCAATGGTGCTCATCTACAAAGGTAGACACCTGTAGCCACTTATTTATACTAGTTTTAGAAGCATAGATCATCCAGTTGCAGCCAGGCCAAGTACACTTTGCACCAACTTTATGATTTTCATCCTTTGTGAAAGCAATATGCACATGCTTCTTAATGCCATATTTTATTAGAGCTTTCTTCATTTGATGTCTTCCTCTAAAAACCATTCCTATCTCAAATGTAGGCATTTCTGATTTGCTATCATATTTCTTCCATTCACTTTTCCTTCTCACTAGCTGTGTGGCCCCCTCACCATCACTTTCCTCATCAAAAGAGCAGTCATCATCTGATGACACAACATCATCTTCTATGCCATCCAGCTTCTCATCACCAGACAATCCTTCAATCACATTATTATCTTTGATGACAGGCCCAACAACATCCCCTAATTTCTTTGCTCTCTTCTGCCTCCTAATTTCCCTTGCTAATTTCCTTACTTGTTCTGCCTCTAATTCTTCAGCAGAACTGTGCTTTGACAAAGGCTGGTAGTCAATGTCACTTTCATCATCACCTTCTTCTCCTTCTTTTACATTTTCATGTAATACTTCATTAGCACTTGTCCCAATTTCAACATGATCAGCAGATGTATACTCAAATTCAGAAGTAGCTGCTGGGTTCTGTCTTTCAGTAAATTGTGGCATTGTTCCTCTCTGTGGTGTACCTGCTACTGCTTTGGTCTTTGCAGATGTTGGTTTATTTCCTACTGGAGATGAAGAAGATGCACCTGGACGTGAAGAAGATGCACATTGGGCTGCACCTAAAGATGGTGGAGGAGCACATGCACCTTGGGCTGCACCTGAAGATGTACTTGCTGAAACCGGAGCTGCAAGAGGTACTTTTCTCTTTTAGCTGTAACTCTACTTGCTCTACTTTTCTTAATCTTCACTGGACTCTCAAATGTAGTAAGAAAGTCATTAGCCTCACTTATTATCCTCAAATTTTCTTCCTCAGCAGCTGTCCTTTTGACACCTACAACAACTTCTGGCTCTGCTCTTTTTTCTGCTAAAGCTGCTACATTTGATAAAAACATCTCATCGACCATGTCTGTCTCCACAGCATCCACATTTACCAATGCAAATCTGCTACCTTTATGCTTGGAATATGTTTCAGAAACAACCACGGGCACATCATCTACTCTGTTTTGCAACTGCTGTACTGCTTGTTCACACAACGACACTTCCTCCACATAGATCTCTGCACATGACCCAATAGGTGTTGCATTCACCATCTTCTCCACACTTGAATCATCAAAAATAAATTGCAAACCCTCACTCAATTTTTTCCCTGGAATAAGCCAGTGCATCTTGTAACTATAATCCCCCATACCATGTCCTCTTTCTACATGATACATATCCTGAGCATAAGACAACAAAAGCTCAAACTGTAGTTTTTCCTATCCAGCGGAAAAGTAATCATCAGACCTCCCTTGTATACAAGCAATCCATCCACTGTCTCAAATTTGCCAAAATAATGTAGTTACACATACAATATGTCATCTTCATCTGTTGCCTCATCAACAACACCTGCCCAAAAAAACAATCTTTAACTCATTACATAGCTCAGGTCAAGACCTTCCCATAAAAACAACATCTTCCTATGATCTAGCCTGCACCTCCACGATTTGCCTTCCATGGCAGCAAAATTGGGTGCCACAAACCCCCTCCTAAGCGCAGCTCTGATTTCTCCTAAGCTTAGATCATGTAGTAGATGACTTCGCCGGGCAAAGAAAGGGGGGCGGTTGACTCACCATCGGGCGGCGTCGTACAACTACTGGAGGCCGGCGGCGTGGGCGGACGTCGAGGCATCGGGCATCGTCGTCGAGGTCGGGCGTCGTCGTCGTTGTCGAGGCACCGGGAGATTGGTCGAGGCACAGGGACCGAAATCACCTGAATTGGGGGCTGATTGGTCGACCGGCTCCCCCAATCGATGAAAACACCTGAAATCTGCCAACTTAGCTTGTCCAGTCAGCAAAAGAACTAGTCAAAACCACCGAAATCTGGTCCAAAACCACCATGGGGGAAACTGATATGGTTTTGAAGAGTTTAGGGGCTGATTGATCTGGTTTTAAACTTTGGGGGGGGGGGGGGGGGAAATCGGTCCATCAGACAGGATTTGAGGGGGAAAACGATACTTTCCTCTTTAGGTGACATGTGAGGAAAGGTTTTGGTGGGAAGGGGCCTAATTTGCTGAAAGTTGGTGGCGGTGTCTTCTCAAATTCCAAAAGATTTTCTAAAACAGTCTTGCTAAATCTCAGTCGACTGAAACTTAACAAAGTCTCAGTCGATGCTATATCTGTGAGATCTTACATTAAGATTCGTGCAATATTTTTTTTTCAGTTTTTTCTTTTTCTCTTTTGCATGTTATGTCACTTGAGTGACATTGGTTAAATCCCAGTCGACTGAGACCTAACCACACCCTTTCTAAAAGTTGGCGGAACGATCTGATTTTCCCCCTCAAAAAAACATCCATAGTTTTCCAAACAATCTTTTTTTCTAAAAATGCCCACTACAAATCAGGACTACAGTATTTGATCACTCCAATGAGCTGGCGGCCGGCGGCGCCGGTGCTAAACGCGAGACAGCTATATCTCGCTTGCAACCAGCTGTTTGCCTATCTTGCCCGAAACATTTTCCGGCCGCTGGCCCAGTAGTGTAGTATAATATTTTACTGTTCACTCGTTTGCATCTTTTTGCGTTCCTTTATTTACTTAATTTATTTCGCTTTTCTTGAGTTCACATTGTTCCACTGTTTTGCGTCGGTTTCTTTGCTTTCTATTTCTATTTCTCTTTGGTTTTATTTGTTTCTTTCTTGGTTTTCTTCGTGGTTTTCTATCACTATTTTGCATCGATTTCTTTGTTTTTCTATTTTTCTTATCTTTGTTTTATTTGATACCTTCCTTTTTTTCTTTGGTTTTTAACCTTTTTCATACGCATTGTAGATTTTCCGTGTACAGCGGGAACATTTTCTAAACACGTTTATCATTTTTACAATACACCGCTAACATTTTTTCCGAAATTTATTTTTGAGGTCTACTCTTTTTTCGTATAGATTGTACGTATTTGATATATTGTAGCAACACTTTACAATACTTATTTAACGTTTTTCAAATGCCATTTTTCAAATATATTTTGTGCCGTGTACTTTTTTCATACACATAATACAGTTTTCGTATAAATAACAAATATATTTCTTATAAGCATTTTCTAAATGGTATAGTAAGAGTCAAATAAAAAGGAAAATAGACATAGAAAATAAGGAGAAGAAAGGAAAACTAAAGATGAAAATAACAAATCGATACAAAAGAAAATTAACGGGAAAGCGTGAAAAATGCTAGAAAGAAAACAGGACACCAAAAGAAGCTGCTCAGGTAAACGGACTACAGAATCAGCGTAACAAAAGAAATGAAAAGGGCCAATGAAGCTTCTGCCTCTCTATAAGCGACGGTGTAGGCGCTCCCTCCGCCGTAGTCAGCCCCTCAATAGATGTACACATAAGTTTCTTTTCTTGGTCGTTACCCAAGATAAAATCACTCATTATACTGTCAGCAATGATACAAGTTTAGTTTTTTTTAAAGAGAGGGTCTAGTACAAGTTTTGTGATTTTTCTTTTTTTTTGTTTGTTGTGGGAAAAAGAGTGTAACTCGGCGCATGTGCACACATTTTCCTTTTTAAATATGTTTATGGGGTTTTCCCTTTTAAGTGGAATGCACTTTTTTTAATTGAGGGAAGGGTGGAATGCATATGCTTTCTGGCACTTTTATTTTGAGCGAAATGCTTACTGGCACTTGGGCTGTATCATTGGGCCTCTTTGTGGAGAACATCGTGGGCTCTGCTAGCAACTCATGCAGGCGCCAGCCCATTTACAAGCTCTTTTTTTTTCAAGGAAACCTGCTCGAAAAAATAAGTGCGGTCAGACAAACAGCTGGCGCACGACGTCGCCGACCAGCTCGTCGAAGATGGCGCGCTCGACCTTCCTCCCGACGGCGCAGGCGTCCCCGCACAGCGCCTCGGGCGCCCACGGCGACCTCCCGACCTCGCTCTCCGCCGTGCCGTCCGCCGTCGCCCGCGCCACGTGCCGCCACACCTCGTCTTCCAGCTCCCTCCCTCGCAGCCGCGCCGACGACGGCGCGCCGTTGTTGCATTCGACGACCCACCGGCGCAGACAGGATGGAGACGAAGATGATACGGCACGGCTCGCTCCCGCCAGCAGCGCCTCGTTGGCCAGGTCGAAGAGCAGCCTGCGGCGGTCCGCCGCTCCCAGTTCCTCCTCCTCGCCTGCGCCGTCGTCGCGGCGCCGGAGGCGGCGGTAGTAGTACCCGTCCTCGACCTCCTCGAAGACGTCGTCGGAGATGGCGATCGAGTCCGTCCTCGCAGCCGCCGCGTCGTGGTCGTCGTCGTCGAACAGCCCCGCGGCGACGAGCACTTCCCTGACGTACGCCGTGTCAGGGTCGTCGCTCTCGGCCGCGGCGTCGGCCTTCCATTCCCACGGCGACTCGCCGCCGCCCACCGACGCCTCGAATTCCGACGAACACCTCGGACTCCACCTCGGGCTCGACTCTGCAAACGAAGAATCAGCAAAACGCATTGCTGCAGCAAAGACATCATATGGAATGCAGCAAAACTTTTTGGTGGATTTCTTCAGACTTTTGTAGTAGCACGGTACCTGTGAGGAACGTGCAGTTGAGATCGCCGGAGAAATGGCGCCCGCCGCTGACCTCCAACGGCGACACCGGGCTGGGAGGCGCCAGTCGGGCGACGAAATTCTGACGGGGAGACGCCGGAGAGGAAGGCTTCTTCCTGGACAGATGCATCAGCAGCAGCTTCCCGGCTCCTCCCCCCAGGCAGAGGCTCTGCCTCAGGCTGGCCACCGTCCCTCTGAAAATGCTGAAGCTTCTGCTCCGGCCCACCGTCTTCTGCTCGCCTTCAGAGGACGCTTCCGAATAACACCCCGCCGCCGGCGCCGAGAACGACCGGAGCAGCGCCCGCGGCGACGCGGCGACGAAGTCGACGCCGCCGTCGTCGGGCAGCTTCGCCGGACTGCGACGCGGGTCACGGTCAGGGCTCTGCCGGTCGTTCACGCCAGCTCCCGCCCGCAACGGTGACCACCTGCTGCCCCTCGGCCCTCTGCCCGTGGTCTTCGTCGGCGACATGGCCTCGGTCCTCGCCATGACGCTCCTCAGCATCCTGTGCTCCGGGGACGGCGACGCCGCGGCGCCGTCGCGCCGGCCGCGGTCGCCTCGGAAGACGCGGAAGGACTCCAGACGGCTTAGCCTCTTGCCGACGGCCTCCCTGATCTGCCTCGCCGTGTCCTGAGCCGTTCGCTCCGGCCCGTCGCCGACGCTTCCCCAGCCTCTCCTCGCCTTCGCGACGACCTCGCCCGGGCCGTCGGTCTTGGCCTTCATTTCATCCTTCAGCCTCTCGGCCCTGTGCTTCACCTCCCGGAGGAAGTCCTCCATGTCCATGCCGCCGTCCCGCACCGCCTTCCATGACGGCGTCGGAACGGCATTCCGATCATCGCCGGCGGCACCGAGAGTAGCACCAGTGGCCGGCCTGAGGATCGCTATCCGTGTCGCCGGCACGCCGCGCGGCTTCTCGGACGACGTGGTGCTCATTTGATCGTGTTCACCCGAGAATTCTTCAGACGATGAAACTTCTGAACCGCCATGGCGCTGCTCTGCCTCTTCATCACTCTTCTCCAGGCGAACCACCAGCGGCTTGACGCCTTCTTCCTCCCCCTCCACGCTGCTCTGACGGCCGCCATAGCCGTACCTGGCCAGCTTCTCCCGGCGCAGGTTCTCCTGCGCGATCCTCTGGATGCACCGCCCGTCCAACAGCCCGGCCACCCGACCACCGCTCCTCCTCCCCGACGTCACTACCCCCTCCTCCTCCTCCTCCGTCCCCAGCGGGGGCGACGCCGTGGAGGCGAGCTGCCAGGAGGCGCGGAAGTCCTCCTTGATCTGCTCCAGCAGCTCCTCCTGCGGATGCTGGCGGGGGCGGCGATCGCGCCGGGCCCTCCTCCGCCGCGGGTTCATCTTGTTGAGGCAGTACCGGTAGTACTCCCCGCCGATGCGGCGGCCGTGGTGGGCGCCGAGCGGGCCGCACTTGGGCTGCTCGGCCTGGGACGACGGTTTCAGCAGGCTGATGGTCGTGGTACTGGTTCCCCCCGAGGCATGGACGATCGCCGTCGCCGTCGTGTGGCGGTGGTGGTCCTCCATGCCCATGAGGCGGGCGATGACGCTCGGCTGGCCGAGCATCGATCGATCGGATTTTTGGAACGGCGGGGGTGGCGACCGTGCTGGCTGCTGGTCGAGGAGGGTTGGGGGGGTTGCTGGTTCACCTCGATCGCCTGCCGCGTCGTCAACAATGGCAGCAGATGGATTTCTGGGAGGGAACAGTCGTCCCGCGCACGACCAAACATTTGGATTAGTTGGGTGCGTGGGCGGCAACCAAAACTACGATCGAGTAGCTTGTTTACAGTTTGATCCTAGCACGTCCGTCGCTTTGCATTTCATTTGTGCCTCTGAAAACTCTAGTACAGGCATCAATTGGAGTGTACCTTTGCACGAATCTCAATGCTTGGATGCTGGATGGCTCAAGTGACGGCTTGGACATGAGAAAAGAAAAACCCTTTTTTTTTTGCAAATCAACAAGCCTTATTGTTTACTCTTTCTTGCGAAAGAATCTTCTGATCTATTAAAGCTTTATTGCTTGCTCGTCGTGGTTACATTCACGTCTCCAAAACCAGCTAAGAAAATAGTGAAGACACCCTACATTTAGCAAAACCATATTAATAATTACTATTTTTGCCATGGCAAATCTGCGCTGCGAAGGAAAATTTTAATTATTGCAAAACAAAGATGCTAGCGTATCCTTTCGTACTTATGGTTACCGGCGAAAATCAACAAAAGCTAAGAAAAAACCAGTACCCCGACTCTAAATTATATTAGTAAAACGACAGAAAGTACGGAACAGAGCACGAGGTGTTTGAGGGAAACAGCAAGGATAAAACAAACAAAAAATGAACAAAAGAAAGAACATCACATGCATCGTAGACGGGGCTCGTTGACCAAGGGTAAAGCAGATTTTTTTCGGCAAGGAGGATAACCCCCGGCCTCTGCATCAAGACGATGCATACACCCATAAAGATGAAACGGATCTAGTGCCAAAGAATGGACGTCAGCCAACTATATCAAAAGAAATACTCACCTACTTCAAGGAGTGATGATGTACCACCATCTATCGCCCAGGTGGAATCTCGGTCCCCTCGCCCTAGCATGAAGGGTGCCAACCCATTAGGTGACAAAGAAGCTCACTTGAGAGGTTGAATGAACACCATAACTGGACCAAGTCATACATCTGCCACAAACGTAGCTCACAAAGAAAACGATATTGTTGTGGCCACGAACCAACCACATGATGATAAGTTGATATAGAACCATAATCCTATGAGGAGGGAACGATGTAGAGGAACCGAAAACACCCACTTCAGCAACTAGGCCATGGCTTTTCATGCCCGAAACCCGAGTGGTAGAGGCACGACCCAATGACAATGCCTCCATAGAAGGAAGTGGCGCTCTTCACGCACAAAGCCCGAGTAGTAGAGGCACGACCCAGTAACAATGCCTCCATGCAAGGAAGTTGCGCTCTTCACGGCCGAACCCCGAGTGATAGAGGAACGACCTATAACTATGCCCACACGGAAGGAAGTGGCACTCAAAAAGGTCATCATCGTCTGCACCGACATTTATGCCTAGGCTTCATGACTACCTTCAACCGAAGCTCATGTCCTACTGATATAAAAACACATTGATGTGGCCAAATTAAGTTTTTTTTGTTTAAAACGTGTGAAGGGTTCGAAAGGATCGAGAGTTGCTCTATATATTAAACAAAAGGACATACAACTCACACCAGGACCCAACTGAAAAGTAAACTTTCAACTTGATCCAACATGTTTAAAAGAAGAACCCCACAAGTAAAACCTAGATTGCAATTTAGTTATCCTTGCAACACTAAGCTCCAGCTTTGAACGAGCCTCGCTGACGTCAAGGACAATATCACTTGGGGTGGCAAGGTCATCGTCGCTCCACTACCGAATATGGTCGCCAGACAGGCAGGTCATACATGGGGGCGCCATGGAAGCAAGCAGAGCATATGGTAGCCACACAGGTCATACATGGGAGCGCCGAGCTCTCACATGCGATCCTTTGATCGTGGCTGCACAATTCAGTAGTACTCCCAGCAACGAATTATGTAAAAAAAGAATGAGACCAACCCAAGGGCTAAACCTCGTTGGCATATTTTTATAGAAGAAACTTCGCGAGCGCCGCGCGTCTGAGTCGCGAACGCCCCGTCCTCCCCGGCAACGAATTATTCCTTTAATTTTTTATTAAAGCCAATGACCTAAAAGTTGGAAACATTGAAACAAAAAAAAAAAGAGGAAGCCCCCCGGTGAGGATCGAACTCACGACCCAAACAAAAAAAGAGGAAGCCCCCGGTGAGGATCGAACTCACGACCTTTCCCTTACGAAGGGAACGCACTACCACTATGCTACGGAGGCCCGCTGTGCTCTCCACTCCACTGACACCTCCTTAAGTTAATCACACCGATTAGCCCCTCCACCACCAATCCGCCCGCCCACCGGAACGGTTAACCACTGGCAGACACATCCGGAGCGGTTTGGAATTCGAAATCACGCCACGGGACAGACCCATCCACGGCCCCAGAGTAGTAGCAGTCAGCGACATATATATATTATAATAATAAAAATCAAATTGCAAAGCCTTGGTACTACGTCCTTCCCGCAGGCAGGTTCGTAAATGCGGCCGGGCCGACATGTCGGGCCGGCCCGGGCCCAGATTCAGAGGCATTCATGGATGCCTGCCTCCAGCTGCAGCAGCAGCAGCAGACATGCAGGCAGCGGCAACGGCTCCTCCTCCATTCATTCATTTCCGAACTAAACAAATATCTTCCTTCACTGACGAGCCAGCGGCGTTCCACCGCCATTGTTTTCAACGCGAGAGCTTGGCGCCCGCCCATGATGGATGAGAAATCTTTGCAAGTTGGAGAAAATGCGGTCCGATTCCTTGCGGTGGGTCCGGTATCCTACCAATGATTGGCCACAAAAGGGAAGAGATGCAAAAAAGCAATAGCGATGAGAAATGCAGATAGGAGCAGTACTAGTACTGAGCAACAAGAAAGCAAACAGCAATCTCGTGTGATGAGTGCATATGCTAATCCCGCTCCAACGTCGGTAAGTTCTTTCGGGAGTCCAATGATCAATCAAAGGGGAGATCCGTGTAGTACCACCGTCGATCAAAGAGAAAGGATTTCGCTATAATTTTGAAATCAAGGTCCGATGCAGGCAGAGGAGAAAGCAAGGTGAACAAACATGTCCACACCAACCAATCACTCCACCCACCCACTCGGACTGCAGCATGGCACTCCAGCACAGGGTATACACCACAGCAACAATTCTAACCAAAAAGTTGTCAATGTACCATGCATAGCACAGCAGCTATGCCACCAACATTTGTAGAAGCAATCACAAAACAAACCAAGCAGCATATAAGGAATAAATCATACACGCGAGTGGATGCATGGCATGGGGCGACGACAGCAGCTTAATCTAACATTACCCAGACTGATATTATCACAATGTTAGCCGGTGACAATGGACGGAAAGAGTAACCAACCATCTAGGTACAAGCGGGGGCGCACCCGGCGGCAGAGGACATACACCCTCCACCGCCAGGGCACCACCCCCGCCGGCGGCGGCGCCAACAGGGAGCGCTATCCGTTATAGCAGCAGGACAATGACAGGAAAAAGATAAAACAACATCACGATGTGAAGTGAAACTTGGGATAATTTCTAGTGGAGATGGATAGGCTCCTTATGACACCACCGCACACAGCTCAGGTCGCTTCTCGCACAGCAGCTCCCGCCTTTGTCCACCGGAGCTGCCTTGACAAGATGCGTCTTCTTCACTCGTCGTCGTCCTCGTCCTGCAAATGGGCAGCGGCAGCACAAGGTTATTTATGTTCAGAACATAACAATGTCGTAACAGATGCTTCTTATGACTGAATTTTCAACCTAAGATTCAAGGCATTTCCCCAATCCAATCTGGCTAGCTCTAAAGGATAGACATCAACAGGAAACAAGTCTCAACTCGATAACATATACACTTACAATATACAGCTAAGGAATAATGCAGCATTCTGGTGAAGCAATAAGCATGCCTAGCAAGTTCGATACAAGAGACAGTATACAGGAGGTGGTGTATTATACCTCATCGCTACCCTCATCGTCATCGTCGTCATTGATCTCCGACTTGGACTTGTCGGACTCCTCCTCATCTTCCTCCTCCACCTCCTTGGCGGCCGCCTTCTTTGGGGCAGCAGCAGCAGCGCTCTGAACAAACAAACCACAGAGCCAAGATTAGTCCATTAACATCAAATCAGACACGACAGTAAGGCTAAATCACTTGGTCGGCGAGGCGCTACCTCGCCCTTGTTGTAGGCGGCAATGGCCTTGTTGTACTCGCCCTTGAGCTTGTTGGCCTTGGCCACGTAGGGGGCCTTCTCCTGCAAAGCAAACCCACCAGAACGTGCGTGTCAGCATACGCATCGACAACTCGGGCAACATATCGGGCAAACCTAACAAGCTAGGGTTAATTAATCGGTAGATGGGTCGGGAACAAAAGCTTACCGATTCGCTCAAGCTCTTCCACCTCTCACCGGCCGCTTTGCCGACCTGAATAATATAAAATTAAAGCGGAAGGAACTAATCAGTTCCCGTATCATGATCCAATCTACAGCACCTGGCAGATCAATTTCTACTACATGCTGGTACACAAAGTAAATCGGGAGTGGGAATTTCTGATGGAACTTACGGCGGCGACGGACTTGTTCTTGGGGTTCTTCTGCTTGAACTCCTCGCGGAACTCGCCCCTGACAACCAAACAAACCAAAAGAAGCAGCAGGGTCAGGTTCAGAACAGCTGCCGCCCGGGAAGCACGGGGGAACAGCAACAGAAAAACAGAATCTGGGGAAGGAAGCAGGGTTGGATCCATCTGCCGGGAGGACGTACATGAAGACGAAGAAGGCGGAGGGCGCCCTCTTGGGCTTGTTGGGGTCCTTGCCGGCCTTGCCCTTCTTCCCCTTGGCGGCCGGCTTCTCCGCCCCCTTGCTCTTCACCGCCAACCTATTCGACAACAACACAGATCGCCACGCATCAGTAACCAAATCGCCCGAACAGATCTACGACGAACACGAGCAGAACCCGATTGGGCGAGGATTCCTTACTTGGTGTCGGCCTTGGCGGCGCCCTTGGATTTGGCCCCCTTCATGGCTGGTTCCCTGCGCCGAAAAACACGAAATCAGCGAGCGCACGGGCCGGATCCGCTCGGGGCGGGCCGGAATCGGGCGAAACGGCGGCGGATCGGCGGCGGATCGATGGGGAATCGAGGCTCACCTGGGTGGGGAGGGGGGGGGGGGGAGGAGGGGGAGGGCGCTCCTGGTTTGGGTTGGGGAAAGGAGGAGGAGACGCAGACAAGGCTGGGCTGGGCTAACGCTGCGCGGCGACGAGGGGATAAGAAGCGCTCGCCCCGCCCGAGGGCGTATCCGCGATTCCGCCCCATCTCCGAGGGCCCGCCCACAACTCCCAATTCGAATTTTCGGACCGATCGCGAGCTTTTGTCACCCCCGCTCGCGTACCCAGCGGCGATTTGTGGAGCCCGGGGCGCGGTGGGGCCGGGCTGTCATGTGGAGCGGGAGGGTGGGTAGGGGCGCGGGCCGCCGCCCAGTACAAGTCGCGAGGGGGGTGGGCGTGATTATGGCAGGCGGGATGGGGCGGGAGGGAAATGCGCGCGCGCAGGGGCTTGGGCGGGATTTTGGAAATTTGGGGCCGCGCCGATATTTTTGCATGTGCCACGCGCGGGGGGCGGGCCCGGGCGGTCAGCGGCCTGCGGCGGCAGATGCCCCGCCACGTCACCGATCCGCGAGGTGCGCCGGGATTGGCCGGGCCGGTGCGACGGAGGAGCGTGGTGGCGCCTGTGCTTTCACTCTGTGCTTCCTATGGCGCACGGCGCGGCCTCGCTCCGGCCGCTGGGGGCGCCGATCCGCCCCGTTCGAACTGCCTCCGTTCGCCGCGCGACGAACGCTGCCGATCCATGCGTGCTTTTGCCTACCTCTCGAACGCATTCTGAGTTTCATGTGGTTTTGTGTGTGCCGCTGGTCACGGTGACGTCACCACGATCAGCCTCATCTTCTCCAGAAATGACGTTTTACTGTGGGGATTTACGGGTTTGCTGTGGTTTTTTGCAGGGGGTTTATATGCACGGGTGATTTGGTCTGTGGCCTGGCCTGCCGCCGTCATGAGTTTTTCACAAAGATGAATATACTCATAATTTGGCATAATAAATAATGTATTTATACTTGTCAACGATGAAGAAGAAAATGCCATGATAAAAAATGCCATCTCTTAATAATAAAAATGGCGCGTATTAATAAATAAAACATGGCATCTCCTACTAGTTTTTTTTAGCATCAGTACAGACACAAGCGCTCATATACACGCGCATACACTCACCCCTATGAACGCACACATGCACACCCTAACTAGTTAATAATAAGAAATGACATATCTCTTTAATAATGAAAATGTCATCTCTTGATAATAATAATAAAATGTCATATCTTAATAATAAAAATGCCATGTACAAGAAAACTCGGTTTGTGAAACAAAAATGAAAAAAAACACATAAAGCGGTGCACTCATAATTTTTAATCTTTATTTTAATAGTAGGTTCCCATTCCTCATATAATTTGCTATGTATTGAAATCTTCAATAATAGCTTTTCTTCTAAAGCTTTCACCATAGCTTCTACGATATGTTTAATAAAAGCCTTATTTTGTTCATAAGCATTGGGTGAATTTATCATGGATTGCAACAAGAAAATACATTCAATTAAATAACAACTATCGTAATTAAAATCCTTGAAATCCAAATTAGTGGACATCACTATTTAAAGTTTTGACCTCTCCAAACCCACTTTTATAAAAAAAATCATTAAGATTATCACCCTCCGAACAATTGGGACGCCTTCTAGCTAAAGTTGACTCATCTTCAGTCATCTTTTCATCAAGTTTTATATTTTTAAACAAAGATTCAATGGATGAGACACCAATCGTTTTAAGCTATTCATCATGATTACGATAAAAACCGAGCGGAACCGTTTTTTCTAGAAATTCTCGCTTAGCCCTCAACCTAGTGGTTCTTTCTTTACTCTCATTAATGGAGACGTAGATAGCTTTAATGGACTCATTAATATCAAGTTTGGGTGGCAAAATTTTAGATTTCAGATTTTCCACATCATGAACAATTATATCCATGTTCCTAGTCATATCATCAACTTTACTCAATTTTTTCTCTATCATAGTATTAATAATCTTTTGAGAATTAATAAATTCTTTAATAATACTTTCAAGATCAGAGGGCATCCTATTATCATTATAGAAAATACCATAGGAATTCCATTATTACTAGAGGAATTTCTAGGAAACGGCCTAGGATTAAAATTGCATGTATAAGCATTACTATTGAAATTATTTCGAGAGACAAAACTCACATCAACGGAATCATTTTTTGCTCAATCATAGTAGACAATGGCACGTCATTAGGATCAACAAGAGCATTATTACTAGCAACCATTTTCATAAGCGCATCCATCTTATCACTCAAAGTATTAATTTATTCAACAAAATTCACCTTTTTACTAGCTGCAGTTCTTTCAGTATGCCATTGTGAATAATTTGCCATAATATTAACTAAGAGTTTTGTAGCTTCTCCTCAAGTGATTTCCATAAAGGTACCCTCCACGGCGGAATCTAAAAGATTTCTAGAAACAAAGTTCAATCCCACATAGAATTTTTGCATGATCTTCCATAAACTTAAGGGCGCATCTAGCTGGCGGCCGGGGGCTCGCTATCGCTCCCGAGCGGCCGGCCCCCTGGTCACAGCCAGCACGTGTAGTCCCCACCGCTTATACTAAAAAAGGCCGAATTATTGCTAATCTAAAAGTACTAAAAATAATTGAAAGTGCTAGTTATCGACTAGAGGGGGGGTGAATAGGCGATTTTTAGGAAAGTCTTCAAAACACGAATGTTTCGAAGACAAACAATAGAAATGACCTAATTGATATGCAACGGAAGATGAACTACAACAAGCAAACCATAGTCTAGTATGCAATAACGTGAAAGTACAAGACTAATAGCAGCTTGGTAGTAGGATCAGGATGGAAGATAGTATGAAGCCAAACAACGATAGTAGTCAAGCAATGAAGTCAAACAGATAAGACATATAAGCAATGACTTCACGAAGACAAACTCAGGGTAAAGGAGGGAAGGGATAGAACCAGTCACCGTTGAAGACACATGATTTGTTGGACCAGTTCGATTCTTTGTGACAAGCTGTACATCCGGTTAGGGAGGCTGAGATTCAACTCGAAGACCGCGTCTTCACCTTATTCCTTGAGCTAAGGACACACAGTCCTCGCCCAATCACTTGGTGAAGTCTTCAAGGTAGACTTCCGAACCTTCACAGATCATGCGTTCACCGCAATCCACAATGACTCTTGGATGCTCGAGCATGACGCCCTAACTTTTGGAGGATTCACAGTCCTCAAGTGTAATAAGTCTTTAGGTCACACAGACAGAAAACTTGATGATGCCTAACACTCTTTGGCTCTAGGTGTTTCGCTTTGTCCTCGCAAGGATTTCTCTCTCTCAAAGGCTTCGAGGTGGGTTGCTCTCAAACGACAAAAGCCGTGTACTAACTCTGAGCAGCCAAAAAGTTAGCGTGTAGGGGGTGGGCTATATAAAGCCACTAGGCAACCCGACCTGAGAAGCCCGAAATGACCCTGGGTCACTAAGGAACTGACACGTGTTCCAACGGTCGATTTCAAACACACTGCGGCAACTTTACTTGGGCTACAAGCAAAGCTGACTCATCCAGCTCTGGATAAGTTTTGCTCTCATTGTCTTCGTCAAGACATAGGATTTGGGTTGAGCATCACTTGATCATTCGACTATGATCACTTGGACCCCACTTAACAAAGACGGTGGTTCCTACGACTCAACAAAGAAGAAAAGGAAACAACGAAGCGACCACGATCTTGGCGCTCCATAGTCTTCACTCAATGTCTTCTCATGTCATAGTCTTCAATGTGAATATCTTCACATACCACCATTGTCGCCAATGTCTTCATACATTTTAGGGGTCGTCTCCGGTAGGTAAACCGAATCAATGAGGGACACTACCTGTGTTATCCTGCAATTATCACAAACGCATTAGTCCCTCAACCACATTTGTCGTCAATACTCCAAAACCAACTAGGGGTGGCACTAGATGCACTTACAATCTCCCCTTTTTGGTGATTGATGACAAACTGGTTGAAGTTTTCAACGGGGATAAAATATGCGAAATTGTAAAGGATAGAATTGTCTTCATAAGTGGCAAAGGCTCCCCCTGAAGATGTGCATATAAGTAGTTTGCTTTTGGAATGCAAATGCACATGGCAGGTTGTACTTGTGGAGATCCTCTTCAACTTATGAAGATAACTCATCATGCATGAAATGATATAACTAAGAGAATGACATGCATAATGAAAAATGGACGTCTGCAGAATGATCTAAGTGCGGAAGTTATCATCGCATCAGAGTAAAGCAAATAAGTAGCAGACGACCATCGAGTTTAAGTGTTACAACTCAAAGAACCAAATGTATCAAAAGCGAGAGTTGTAAACACTAGGCAAAATATTTATGCAACCGCCCTTATGAACCCGCTTGAAGACTATCAAACTCATATGCTTCTCCCCTTTTGTCAAGAAGGACCAAAAGGTTTGAAGACATAGAGCATCTACTCGTCCTCTTGAAGTAGATGATGCAGCGGGTTGGCGTTGTTGGTTGGCGGTGCGAGCGAGCTTGGTGCGATGTCGATTCGATGCGTAAGTAGGGGCTGTGAAGTAGCATCATCTTCATCATCGATCACTCTGGCATTGACGATTGCCGTGGAGGAAGAATAGTCGAGTCTTCAAGTGATGGAGTTCGTGGAGGACTGCATTCCGTGGAGGAGTGGAGTCAAACTTGAAGCGTTCGGTGAAGCCATCGTCTTGAAGATCTCGCTTGACCGAAAGGTGGTCAAACTCTTCCATGATCGCCGACAGGTCTCATGAGTGACAAAAGCATTCTTGGTGGCAAGGTTTCAATACGATTGACGTCCACCAAGAGGCTTTGCATTTGACGCTTGAGCGGGAGTGATGCTTATCTTGCTTTTGATGCAGCGCCACAAGAAGTTCTCGATCATTGAGGACTCGAGAGCGCTTCCGAGGCCTTTGGCCAATTGTGCTCTCAGTGGCTTCAGTCCGTGCACGATGAGGCAGACGTGTGTTCCCAGCCAGGGGATAGACACGAGATACCGCTTGGACGCCTTCCATGGGTTGAGAGAAGCTATGGTGATCTGCATTCTGAAGACTTAGTGGCGTTTTGGCAGGCTCAGGGTATATGGTTTCAACAGACATATCAACCTCTGGTAGAAAGATCAGATGATTGCGAGCAGAGGGTTGATAGTTGATAGCAGAGTGCATTTTGATGAGGCGCATGACCCATGGAGCATAGAACTTCAGACCAAACAGATCAGATCCAGACGCAGCCAATTGTCGGATGAAGAATTCTTGCGTGTTGAAGCTAATGCCATTGAGGATGTAGAAGACCAATGTCTTCATTGCTCCTTCCATTTTTGCAGATGATGAATGCCCTTTGATTGGCCATAGAGTTCGTCTGATGATGTGATATATGGTACGAGGCAGATACTCAAGGTCATCAACAAAGAAGTGCTGAGGGTATTCGCATCGTGTGGCGATGGCTTCATCATGCTCAGCATCTAACTCATGTCGGGTTCTGCATTATGAAATATGCTCTCCAGTGCATCGCGGTGGAGTTGACATCCAGGTTCAAACAGTTCTCCGGGAGTGGGTAGGCCTGTGAGCTCAATGATGTCAAGAGCTTTGGCTTCATGATGAACATTTCCTGTCATCCACTCGAGAACCCATGTCTTCGTATCTCTGTTGTATCCGCGGATGTGGAGGGTAGCATAGAATTGAAGCACTAATTTTTCATTCCAGTGTTATTTATGCATGTGAAACCAAGCGGCACTGCATCATGAAAGCAATCAAGTGCTTCTTCTAAGCACGGCAGTCCGGCAATGGCTTCAGTGTCGAGGCGCATATGAGTGAAAATGCGGCCTTGATCATACAGAACACAGGAGTAATAGCTTTGTTGCGGATAGCTCCAGAAACGGTCAGATGATATCCTTGGCCTTGTGTAGGGGTTCTTTGCACTGTCAAAGAAAGTATTATGGGCCTTGAAGCCATTTGCATTGAAAAAACCTGTTGAGGTGGCAAAGGTTCACAGAAACCTTGGCGATCTTGGCTTCCGGCTTGGACTGAGGCCTATGCTCAATATGATAGTCGAACCGAGGACCCGAGGCATGAGGCGGAGGGACGAACGGCCATCTTATCGTGGCTAGCTCGCCATAGTTGTATGCTTGCTCGATTGTGTAGGGCCTTGGTGGCGGGCTGAGCGGTGGCAACAATCGAGGCTTCAGTGCTCGCCAGAGATGTTTCGGGAGCAGTGGCCTCATTGGCTTCAGGCACATTTCCTTCAGTGGCTGCAGGAGCAGTTGGTACAGGCTCCACGTTGGCTTCAGCCATGACCACGTCATTGACTTCATTGGTGTTGGAGGTGGCAGCCTCAATGTTTTCAACCTCCACTTGAGGAGCTGGAGGGTCGAATCGCACGCACGTTGATATCGGGGATAACTTCTTCAATTCTTGGTGGTGTAGGGACACGTTCTTCTTCTTCTTGGGTGTCTTGGTGATGCAGCCGGATTGTCTTCGGCAGCTTTAGCTTCGGACTCGAGACATTCACATGAGGGAGTGGCTTCGAAAACACTTGTCGTGGCAACAGGTTGGTGGTGCACTTCTCCTTCTGGAACGCCGAAAGAGGTACTTGAGGCCTTTGACCTTTGCGAAGCCTGCGAAATGCTGGCGACGCCTTTGGAGAAGGGGTTGGCTGGGCCTCAAAGTCTTCCTCTTCTTCTTGCTGTTGTTGTTGGGGAGTGACTTGTTGTTGCGGGCGATCAGCCCATGAAGCATCCAGAGCAATTGGTGTCAGAGGACGACCAATGCTGATGAGTTCGCTGTTCGTACGAACAGGCGATGATACCACATTGTACTCGATTTGAGGAAGAACTTCATCATCTTCAACATTGTCATGGTGACCAATGTCTTTAGCAGTGATGGGATTAGCTGCTGGAATCTCTTCAGCTTCAGGAGCCTCTGTGGAAGCAGGATCATGAAACGATCATGCGAAGTTCTTGGGTTGCGGGCGTGGACGAACCACGTAAATGGGTTCAACAACCAAGGGCTCTGTGGGAGCAGCCCGATTCTTCTTGGTCTTAAGCTTCTTCTTGGAGGGAGCAAGATCGAGGCGTCGGGATTTTTCCTTTTTTCGGCTTCACCTCGGCAGCCCTCGTCTTCTTACATTGAAGCGGTTGACCGGACCTTTGGCTTTGAGCCAGTCATGCTGCTTGGGAAGACTATGCGGGGCTCTTCCTGCCTTGAAGGTGTAGCTTGGTCAGTTGAAGACTTCTTTTTCTTTGCAGCCATCCTGCGGTTGATGCCAGGACGGCCAAGAGCCTTGCGCTTCTCAGCCTCATTATAGGCAAGCACGCACTTGTCAGCCAGAGCCTTCATGCGCTCACGAGAGCCTCTGGCTTCTTCACGCTTCTTGACAAAGGCTTCCTTGAGGTCGTGCAGCATGACCTTGAAGTTTTTGACGTCTTGCACGCTGAGTGCAGCCATATGCTTCTTGAACCGAGCCTTCTCATAGTCAATCTTGTGCTTCGGTTCAACAATGCTACCGAGCTAGAGCTAGCTCGAAGCAATGGCGCCATTAAAGGAGACGCCGAGGCCAATAGGAAGTTGCAGATCTTCAAAGTCGATGTTTGGTGTGTCAAACCACTCATCAATGAAGTGATGGATGATTGCCACATCAAAGAGAGGCAAGTTGTTGAAGATTTCGCTTCTTCTTTGCTCTTGATAAGTTGCTCAAGAGCATCATACGCAAGATCGTCATCACTTGACAGATCAATGTGCTCTTCACGCAGAATGGCGGCAGGGTCGATGTCGATTCGGTGTTCTTGACAATTTTCTTTCTCTTCTCCGTCTTCTTGGAGATCTGGGATTGATCTTCGCATCGTAATCGGCAGTGGAGGTGCGATGGCGATGGCTTCACACGTGAAGCTTTTGGAGGAGGAGCTGACTTTGGAGCCTTGACTTTCTTAAGCTTTGGCGGCTTTGGAGCAGGAGGCGGGGAGCTGGGCTGGGGCTTCATCGGACTCAACATCGTCATCGAGTGATCCACTTTGGCACCTTGGACGGGATGTAGGTGATGAGGCCATCAAGGTTTGAAAAGGACCGATGACATTGGGTTCGGCGTCACGTGAGCCGTCGGCCGCACGGGAGCGAGAGGGACCAGTGGTTGAAGTCTAATCCCAATGACTTCTTGTTTTCCTTTGCGAAGCCTTTGCATCTTTGGAAGTTGCGCTTGAAGAGATTATCGCCACGACACGAGCAAAGACGTTGGGTCGGCATTCTCGGTGAGGTCCACGGACCATGCAAGGATAGAAACCTTGTGCAATAGCTTCAGCCATGTTCTTGGGAGGAAGGCCTCGAAAGAGAATATCACCCCAAGGGCTTCTGATAGCATTCTTCTCGGCATATTCCTGTGTGACGAAATTGTACTTGAACCACTGTTCAGCCCAATATCGACGAATCCATTGGATTCGCCGATTGCGCTGATTGTAAGTCTCTTCGGGATCTGTTTTGTACAGCTCTGCGAGGTCATCAGGCAGATCTTTTGAGGTTCCCTTACGACGATGTCTGTCGCCCTTCCTGACTGATTTCTCTGAAGCCATGAATTTCAAACTGAATGGCTTCACGTTCAAAGGCTTCAAAGGCTTGCGTTCTTTGAGCAGACGAGGCGGCCGGAGAGTTAGTTTGATGTTTGTAAGAATTACGCAAGCGAATGCGGACTATGAGAACCAAGGGATTCTCCCACGGACATGTACCGTGACAGCATTAGAGATGCGAGGAAGGGGAAGAGGTCATATGCATTCTCGTAAGATTTTGAAGATAAATCGGTTTGAAGACATTGACCTCATGATGCGAAGACATTCACTTATACGTTGAGAGTTGGTTCCAGATTTGTACGAATCCGTGAATAAGTAAAAGTGGGGAATCTAACTAGTTGTGAAGCTTAAGTGAATATACTAGGCAGTACGAGATGCAGACAGAATAGATCTAACATAGTATGGGCAGAAACCAATTTTGGCAAGTAGGATGAATCTTGAAGATCAAAAAGATGGTAAAAATAGAGTTATATTTACCGCTTCGAAGAACTGCTAGACGGGAGGAAAGGAGGCCGAGCAGTTCAATCCACCGTGCCCTAACTTGGCGACGGAGGACACCTACGACGGCGACGGAGATGAAGATGTTCGCGTCCGGCGTGAGGACGGCGTCAGAGAGGTCGCGGCAGCTAAGCGCTTCGTCGCCGGCGTCGTCGAGAGCTAGCGGTGGCGCTAGGGTTTTGACGAGGTGGAGAGGTGGAAGAAGATTTTCTTTACCGCATGGGACAGGTATTTATAACGAGGTGTGCGGCGCAGCGCAATTACGCAGGTGCCCCTGGCGGTTCACATCTGAGGGGCACGTGGCAAGCATGCAACATGCTCTGAGTTGCCCCACGTTCCCACGCTCGCCAGGTTTGTCGGATGGTCGTTCCGGCTTCTCCGAAATTCAACAGTAAGGATGAATCATTTAAAACAGACTTAAAGTTTGTCTTTGTGTCTTCTGCTGACAAGGACGCAGAGAAGACATTGACAGTTCAATAGAATGCATATGATTTGGATAGATAGAGTTTGAGATAGAAAGCATAGAGAGATTAGGGTCCGATCACATTCACTTAGTTCAAAAGATTCAACTTGAAGACATAGCTATAAGTGAATGCTGCAGAGGACAGAACAATATCTATATATCAGACAGCAACCAAATCAACATAGTGAAGAAAATCAAGAAGATAAGTTGAAGTTGAAGACAAATCAAATGCGAAGATATTTCAGAAATAACGCCATGAGTGAAACACTTCAAACAAAGAAATTTGGTGGTGGCGTTACCCACCGTATAGGAAGTATTAGACCCAGACACGGCGCACAATTATCGTGGCGCTCCGAAGTCAAATTCCATGTTAATGTATTCACACTCGTAATGTAAGTCTTCATTGATTGAAGATACGTTACTTCGTGTGTTGCACATCTAAGTCATCAACATGCATAAGTGTTAGGATGTGTGCTTGATCACAGGACATTTGAGGATTCCAAGATATTTAGCTCACAACGTAACTTGCAAAACCTTTTCTCATCCAAGGGCTTTGTGAAGATATCCGCGATTGCTCTTTAGTGTTGACGTGAATGATGTCAATATCTTTCTTCATGACATGATCCACGAGAAAATGATGACGAATTTCAATGTGCTTTGTCTTCGAGTCTTTGACTGGATAGTTGGCAATCTTGATGGAGCTTTTCGTTGTCGCAGAAGAGAGGTACTTGTGTCGATTGATGCCATAGTCCTTGAGAGTTTGCTTCATCCATAGAAGTCGAGCACAAGAAGATCCAAAGAAGAATGTATTCAGATTCTGCAGTTGAGAGTGACACACGCTTACGCTTCTTTGAAGACCAACAGACAAGTGATCGTCCCAAAAAGTGACATGTGCCCGATGTAGACTTGCGATCCACCTTGTCACCGGCATAATCGACATCCGAAAATCCAACCAAATCAAATTTGAGCCCTTTGGATACCATAATCCGAGTGTTGGGGTGTGAGCCAAATATCGAAGAATTCGCTTCACGTACCAAGTGATGCAATTCCTTTGGTGCCGCTTGGAATCGAGCACACATGCAAACACTAAGCATAATATCTGGCCTAGATGCACATAGGTAAAGTAAGGAACCAATCATGGAGCGGTATACCTTTTGATCGAACTCTTTACAATTGTCGTCGGGACCCAAGTGGTGTTTGGCTGGCATTAGCGTCGTGTATCCTTTGCACTCTTGCATTCCAAACTTCTTCAGACAATCTTGGAGGTATTTTTCTTGAGATATAAAGATGCCATTCCTTTCTTGTGAATTTGAAGACCAAGGAAGAATTTGAGCTCTCCCATCATTGACATACTGATATTGTTCTTGCATCATGTATCCAAACTCATCACTATACTTACGGTTGGTGCGGTAGAAGATAATGTCATCCACATATATTTGGCATACAAACAGTTCACCATCATATGTCTTCGTGAAGAGTGTGGGATCAAGGGATCCGTGTTTGAAGCCTTTGCTCTTGAAGTCTTTGATTGTATCATACCGGTAGCGAGGAGCTTGTTTGAGGCCATACAATGCTTTATTTAGCTTGTACACCATATCGGGATGTTTTGGATCTTCAAAGCCAGGTGGTTGAGCGACATATACTTCTTCTTCAATCTTGCCGTTGAGAAATGCACTCTTCACATCCATTTGATAGAGCAAGATGTTGTGGTGGTTAACATAGGCTAGTAGTATGCGAATGGTTTCAAGCCTAGCTACAGGAGCAAATGTTTCATCGAAGTCAATTCCTTCAACTTGAGTATATCCTTGAGCCACAAGTCATGCTTTGTTTCTGACGACTTGACCATGCTCATCTTGCTTGTTTCGATATATCCATTTGGTGCCAATAATGTTATGCTTGCGAGGGTCAGGGCGCTTGACAAGTTCCCAAACATTATTCAGCTCGAACTGTTGAAGTTCTTCTTGCATAGCTTGAATCCATTACGGTTCCATAAAAGCTTCAAAGAACTTTCTTGGGTTTTGATATTGACACAAATGAAAAGTGCCCACGTAAATTTGATAGCTGTGTTGCTCTTGAGCGAGTAAGCGGACCAGGTGCATTGATGCTATCGATTATCTTCTCAATCTGTACTTCATTTGCAACTCAAGGATGAACTGGACGAAGACTTTGCTCATGCTGATAATTGTCATCATTGGGAGGATTGTCTTCAGGCTGAGCATTGTCTTCAAAGTTGGTTAGGTGCGAAATGATAAGTTCCTCTTGCCAAGATGCCCCTCGATGCGAGCCAACATTCGAAGCTTTTGCAAGAAGACATACGGCAAGCTGTGGACCTGCCGAGAAATCTACCATATATAGATCATCTTTCCTATACCCTTCAAAGACTAGAGACTTGTCAAATTCCATTAGTACAAGGCAACGATATTTTCTGAATATCACAATCATGTTCAAGTCACAAAGCATTGAGACAGACATCAAGTTGAAACCAAGGGATTCAACAAGCATTACTTTATCCATGTCTTTGATCCTTTGAGATTGCAACTCTACCTAGACCCAATACCTTGCTTTTACCGGTGTCCGCAAATGTGATGTGACTCTTGTCCGATGGACGTAAGGTTGAGTCCATGAGAAGACTTCGATCACCGATCATATGATTAGTGCATCCATTGTCCATAATCCATTACGAAGCATGAGGTGTCATACCCTCTGATGCAGTTAGGGGGATAGGCTTCACCAAGAGCATTGTGAAGCATAAACATTTGACAGGCTAGTGGATTATTGAAGCTTAAATCAAGATTAGGACTGATAGGATGAATGGCAAACAATTCAGGAACAAAATACATAGTGAGACCATTTGGGCATTTGATCTTGTGCCCAACAAGATGTTTTAGGTCCCCAAAGAATAGCATCGACGCCTTTGATTTTCTACCGGAGACCCTTTCTCGCAAAAAGAGAGTTAATTCTTCTTAACTACCCACATCTTCGGGGGTGGCTTAGAAGCAATGAGTCTAAGTGCGACATATGAGAATTTCGGCTTTGGAGCCCTAGCAAATAGCCTTGCAGGAGATGAATGATACTCATATGAATAGGCGTAAAAGTTCTTAGTTCTATGAACATAGCGGTTTGAAGACACACGCTCATATTCATAAACATGAGTACGGTTTCCTGCAAAACATTGGCGTTAGGGTGACTCAGTGTGAGTCCTCCGTCATGTGAAGCCTTTGGACCATATGACGCCTTAGGTCTGGGTTTGTCTTCTTCCCGGTGGTGTCATGATGACATTCATCGGAAGATTCTCAAGACAGCTTTTGGGAACCCAGATCTTCTTCATAGGGGTCCATTCCTGCAGTTAGTACCAATATACCTGGCAAACACTTCACCATTCTGATTCTTGAACAGCTTATAGTTTGCATTAAAGGATTCATCAATGATAATAGGGTTAGCACAGGTAAAGCCAGATAAGGTGGATGGATCCACTGAAGGTCCCTTTGCAACAACCCATGTGGTTTTGGGATACTGCTCAGGCTTCCAGTAGGAACCATCAACATTCATTTTCCTCTCAAACCCAACACCCTCTTTCCTAGGGTTTCGGTTCAGAATCTGCTTTTTGAGGACATCGCAAAGTGTCTGATGCCCTTTCAGACTTTTATACATTCCTGCTTTCAAGCAATGTCTTCAACCTAGCATTTTCATCGACAATAGCAGTGGTATCCTCCGCAGAGAGGTTAGTTACCACATTAGTAGTTGAAGACAATGCAACAAGAGCGTTAGCTTGAACATTCAAAGAACAGAGAGGTAGTGATATCACGCTCAAGACATTTTAGACATGGTGGTTCAAATCCATCCTGAGCGGAACTGATCTCTTGAGCGCGAAGTGACTCATTCTCTTTTTGAAGATCTTCATGAGCCGCCCTCAATTTCTCAAGCTCTTGCTTCCTTTGAAGATAATCATAGGAGAGTTTTTCATGAGTAGTTGAGAGTGTTTCATGACGACTTTCAAGTTCTTGGTACTTAGCATGAAGATTTTTAATATCTTCAACTAAGGACTGTGAACGTGTCATTTCCGCGTCCAACAGGTCATCGCTTTTGTCTAACAGTTTTTGAGTATGTTCCATAGCTCTTTGTTGTTCAGTTGCAATTTTAGCAAGTGTTTTGTAGCTGGGTTTGGATTCACAATCGAGTCATCTTCACTTGATGTTTGAAAGTAAGCATCACGTGATTTTACCTTGGCACCGCGTGCCATGAAGCAAGAGGTGGGAGCAGGTCGTCCTTGTCATCGGCTTGATCTTTGGTGTAGAAGTCATTGTCTTGATGTTGAAGATGGACTTGGCAACATAGGTACGTGGCTAAAGCTAGACTTGCAACGCCTGCCTGGACTCCTCTTGAGACTCCACCTCCACCTCCTCGAAGCAGACTCCTCCTCTGAATCCATTTCCTTGCCAACAAAAGCACAAGCCTTGCGGATGAGCTCTTCTTATGCGATGAAGACTTTGATGAGGACTTGGAAGAAGACTTTGAAGATTTCTTCTTCTTGTTGTCATCAGAATCATATTCCTTGCTCTTCTTCTTCTTCTTCTCATTGTCCCACTGTGGACACTCAGAGATATAGTGTCCAATTTTCTTGCACTTGTGACAGGTTCTCTTCTTGTAGTCATGAGTGGAAGCTTCATCATTTATTGAGATGGACCGTGAAGACTTTCTGAAGCCTTTCTTCCTAGTGAACTTCTGGAACTTCTTCACAAGCATAGCAAGTTCCTTTCCAATGTCTTCAGGATCATCAGAACCGCAGTCAGATTCTTCTTCAGATGAGGAAACAACTTTTGCCTTCAAAGCGTGAGTTCGGCCATAATTGGGACCATAGATATCTCTTTTCTCAGAAAGATGGAACTCATGTGTGTTGAGCCTCTCAAGTATATCAGACGGATCGAGTGTCTTGAAGTCAGGACGTTCTTGTATCATGAGGGCAATGGTGTCAAAAGAGCTGTCAAGTGATCTCAGTAGTGTCTTGACGATTTCATGCTTGGTGACCTCAGTGGCGCCGGGAGCATGGAGCTCATTTGTGATGTCAGTGAGGCGATCAAACGTGAGCTGGACATTTTCATTGTCGTTTCTCTTGAAGCGGTTGAAGAGGTTGCGAAGAACACTGATCCTTTGATCTCTCTGGGTTGAGACGCCTTCGTTGACCTTGGATAGCCAATCCCAGACTAGCTTCGACGTTTCCAGAGCACTCACACGGCCATACTGTCCTTTGGTCAGATGACCACAAATGATGTTCTTTGCAGTGGAATCTAGTTGAATGAACTTCTTGACATCAGCAGGGGTGACACCTTCACCAGATTTAGGAACGCCGTTCTTGACGACATACCAGAGGTCGACATCAATGGCTTCAAGATGCATGCGCATCTTATTCTTCCAAGAGGGATAGTCGGTTCCATCGAACACGGGCAAGCAGCGGAGACTTCGATTATCCCCGCAATCGACATAGCTAAAACTCCGGTGGTTAAACGAATCACACGTAACAAGGGAGTACCTTGCTCGATACCAATTGAAAGTGCTAGTTATCGACTAGAGGGGGGTGAATAGGCGATTTTAGGAAAGTCTTCAAAACACGAATGTTTCAAGACAAACAATAGAAATGACCTAATTGATATGCATGGAAGATGAACTACAACAAGCAAACCATAGTCTAGTATGCAATAACGTGAAAGTACAAGACTAATAGCAGCTTGGTAGTAGGATCAGGATGGAAGATAGTATGAAGCCAAACAACGATAGTAGTCAAGCAATGAAGTCAAACAGATAAGACATATAAGCAATGACTTCACGAAGACAAACTCGGGGTAAAGGAGGGAAGGGATAGAACCGATCCTTTGGTTGAAGACACATGATTTGTTGGACTGGTTCCAGCTTTGTGACAACTGTACATCCGGTTAGGGAGGCTGAGATTCAACTCGGAAGACCGCGTCTTCACCTTATTCCCTTGAGCTAAGGACACAATCCTCGCCCAATCACTTCGGTAAGTCTTCAAGGTAGACTTCCGAACCTTCCTGATCAAGGCGTTCACCGGCAATCCACAATGACTCTTGGATGCTCAGAACGCGACGCCTAACCGGCTGGAGGATTCACAGTCCTCAAGTGTAATAAGTCTTTAGGTCACACAGACAGGAAAACTTCAGTGATGCCTAACACTCTTTGGCTCTAGGTGTTTCGGCTTTGTCCTCGCAAGGATTTCTCTCTCTCAAAGGCTTCAAGGTGGGTTGCTCTCAAACGACAAAAGCCGTGTACTAACTCTGAGCAGCCAAAAATTTATGGTGTAGGGGGTGGGCTATTTATAGCCACTAGGCAACCCGACCTGATATGCCCGAAATGACCACGGTCACTAAGGAACCGACACGTGTTCCAACGGTCGATTTCAAACACACACGGCAACTTTACTTGGGCTACAAGCAAAGCCGACTCATCCACTCTGGATAAGTTTTGCTCTCATTGTCTTCGCTCGAAGACATAGGATTTGGGTTGAGCATCACTTCAGTCATTCTCGACTATGATCACTTGGACCCCACTTAACAAAGACGGTGGTTCCTACGACTCAACAAAGAAGAAAAGGAAACAACGAAGCGACATACGATCTTTCAAGGCTCCATAGTCTTCACTCAATGTCTTCTCATGTCATAGTCTTCAATGTGAATATCTTCACATACCACCATTGTCGCCAATGTCTTCATACATTTTAGGGGTCATCTCCGGTAGGTAAAACCGAATCAATGAGGGACACTACTGCGTTATCCTGCAATTCTCACAAACGCATTAGTCCTCAACCACATTTGTCGTCAATACTCCAAAACCAACTAGGGGTGGCACTAGATGCACTTACAATCTCCCCTTTTGGTGATTGATGACAAACCGTTGAAGTTTTCAACGGGATAAAATATGTGAAATTGTAAAGGATAGGGAATTGTCTTCATAAGTGGCAAAGGCTCCCCCTGAAGATGTGCATATAAGTAGTTTGCTTTTGGAATGCAAATGCACATGACAGGTTGTACTTGTGGAGATCCTCTTCAACTTATGAAGATAACTCATCATGCATGAAATGATATAACTAAGAGAATGACATGCATAATGAAAAATGGATGTCTGCAGAATGATCTAAGTGAGGAAGTTATCGTCGCACATGCGGAATTTATCATCGCACCAGAGTAAAGCAAATAAGTAGCAGACGACCATCGAGTTTAAGTGTTACAACTCAAAGAACCAAATGTATCAAAAGCGAGAGTTGTAAACACTAGGCAAAATATTTATGCAACCGCCTTATGAACCCGCTTGAAGACTATCAAACTCATATGCTTCTCCCCTTTTGTCAAGAAGGACCAAAAGGTTTGAAGACATAGAGCATCTACTCGCCCTCTTGAAGTAGATGATGCGGCAGGGTTGGCGTTGTTGGTTGGCGGTGCGACGAGCTTGGTGCAAAGTGTCGATTCGATGCGTAAGTAGGGGCTGTGAAGTAGCATCATCTTCATCATCGATCACTCTGGCATTGGCGATTGCCGTGGAGGAAGAATAGTCGAGTCTTCAAGTGATGGAGTTCGCCGAGGACCGCATTCCGTGGAGGAGTGGAGTCAAACTTGAAGCGCTTCGGAAGCCATCGCCTTGAAGATCTCGCTTCAAAGATCGAAAGGTGGTCAAACTCTTCCATGATCGCCGACAGGTCTCATGAGTGACAAAAGCATTCTTGGTGGCAAGGTTTCGAATACGATTGACGTCCACCAAGAGGCTTTGCATTTGACGCTTGAGCCAGGAGTGATGCTTATCTTGCTTTTGATGCAGCGCCACAAGAAGTTCTCGATCATTGAGGACTCGAGAGCGCTTCCGAGGCCTTTGGCCAATTGTGCTCTCAGTGGCTTCAGTCCGTGCACGATGAGGCAGACGTGTGTTCCCAGCTAGGGGATAGACACGAGATACTGCTTGGACGCCTTCAATGGGTTGAGAGAAGCTGTGGTGATCTCAGATTACGAAGACTTAGTGGCGTTAAGGTGCTCTGGGTATATGGCTTCAATGCATATATCAACCTCTCGTAGAAAGATCGATGATTGCGGCGGAGGGTTGATAGTTGATAGCAGAGTGCATTTTGATGAGGCGCATGACCCATGGAGCATAGAACTTCGCACCAAATAGATCAGATCCACGCAGCCAATTGTCGGATGAAGAATTCTTCGTGTTGAAGCTGATGCCATTGAGGATGTAGAAGACCAATGTCTTCATTGCTCCTTCCAGTTTTGCAGATGATGAATGCCCTTTGATTGGCCATAGAGTTCGTCTGATGATGTGATATATGGTACGAGGCAGATACTCAAGGTCATCAACAAAGAAGTGCTGAGGGTATTCAGCATCGTGTGGCAGTGGCTTCATCATGCTCAGCATCTAACTCATGTCGGGTTCTGCATTATGAAATATGCTCTCCAGTGCATCGCGGTGGAGTTGACATCCAGGTTCAAACAGTTCTCCGGGAGTGGGTAGGCCTGTGAGCTCAATGATGTCAAGTTGCTTAAAATTAAAGATTTGATTTCTAATAGAAATATTTTTTGCGGGAGGAAAATACTTGGCAATAAAAACATCCTTACACTTATCCCAGGAATCAATACTATTTCGTGGCAATGATGAAAACCAAGTTTTAGCGCAATCTCGTTGTGAGAAAGGAAATAATTTCAATTTGACAATATCATTATCCACATCTTTTTTTTGCATATCACACAATTCAACGAAAGTATTAAGATGGGATGCGACATCTTCATTAGGACTACAAGAAAATTGTTCTTTCATAACAAGATTTAGCAAAGCATCATTAATATCACACGACTCCGTATTAGTGGCGGAAAGAGCAATTGGATTACTAATAAAATCATTATTATTTGTATTGAAAAAATCACATAACTTGGTATTTTCTTGAGACATGGCGACAAAGCAAGCAAACAGGAAAAAAAGGCGAACGAAAATATTTTTGTGTTTTTGTGAAAATGTTTTAGAAGTGGGGAAGATGAAAACAAGAGGCAAATGGTAAATGAAAGTAAATGCAAGGAAATGAAAGTTTATGCGATGGTACTTGATAGGTTTTGGTGATGTCTCTCGGCAACGGCGCCAGAAATTCTTCCTGCTGCTTGTGAGCTACGATGGGATATCCTCAAAGATGAGAGGATGATGCAGTACCGTAGAGATAAGAATTTCCCTTAGTTAAGAACCAATGTTATCAATTTAGTAGGAGAACCACGCAAGACCTCGTGAACAACATCTACACACAAAAGAACAAATACTTGCACCCAACGCGATCAAGGTGGCTGTCAATCCCCTCGGCGGTTAATTGCAAGGATCAAGTCTGATAATGGTAGATAGATAAACAAAAACACAAAATAAAAGAACAATAAATAAATTACAACAAGGTATTTTTGGATTTTAATAGTATATGATAAAGGTAGACCCGGGGGCCATAGTTTTTACTAGAGGCTTCTCTCGAACAAAAAGCATACGGTGGGTAAACAAATTACTGTTGGGCAGTTGATAAAAAATGCATAGTTATAACGATATTCAAGGCAATGGTCATGTATATAGGCATCACGTCCGAGACAAGTAGACCGACTCCTGCCTGCATCTACTACTATTACTCGACACATCGACCGCTATCCAGCATGCATCTAGATTATTAAGTTCATTAAGAACGGAGTAACGCCTTAAGCAAGATGACATGATGTAGACAAAGTAAACTCAAGCAACATGAATAAACTCCATCATTTTATCCTTAACGGCAACAATGCAAATGCGTGTCTTGTCCCCTACTTTATCACCAGGATATAGAGCACCGCAAGATTGAGCCCATTACAAAGCACATGTCCCATTGCAAGATAAATCAATCTAGTTGGCCAAACCAATCGGATACATCAGAGAGAAATACAAAGCTATAATAACCATGCATATAAGAATTCAGAAAAGACTTAAATATTTCTCATGAATAATCTAATCATAAACCCATAATTCATCGAATCCCAACAAACACACCGCAAAAGAAGATTATGTTAAATAGATCTCCAAGAACATCGAGGAGAACATTGTATTGAAAATCAAAGAGAGAGAAGAAGCCATCTAGCTACTAGCTATGGACCCTTAGGTCTATGATAAACTACTCACACAACATCGGAAGGGCAGCAAGGTTGATGTAGAGGCCCTTGCTACTTCTTGAGCTCGCGTTGATTTTTCCCTTGAACAGGAGAGGGTGATGCAGCAAAGTAGAGATAAGTATTTCCCTCAGTTAAGAACCAAGGTATCAATCCAGTAGGAGGCACAAGCAAGTCTCCAATATATGCACCTACACAAACATACTAACAAACACTTGCGCACAATGCAAAAAAGGGGTTGTCAATCACTTCACGGTCACGAACAAGAGTGAGATCTAATATAGATAGATTTAAAAGAAATAAAAGTAAATAAAATCAGTGAGGTATTTTTTTTTGTTTTTGGTTTTATAGATTTAAAAATATATGATGGAAAATAGACCCGGGGTCATAGGTTTCACTAGAGGCTTCTCTCTTGAAAGAAAACATACAGTGGGTAAACAAATTACTGTCGAGCAATTGATAGAAAAGCGCAAAGTTATGACGATATCTAAGGCAATTGTCGGGGTTATGATCCTGACAATGAGTACTAGGGGTACGAATAAGGGGGTAGAGACTAGCTATGGCGTAGGTGTAACACACGGTGTTTAACGAGTTCATGCCCCTCACTCGGTGGAGGTAAAAACCCTACGTCTCATGGCCTGAGGCTTTGCTTTGATTTGATAGATAGGATTACAGAGTTTAATGTGCTTGGCTATGGAGAGAGGTGCGGCTTATATAGAGTGCGGTGCAGCCCCATGTCTCCCATGCTGCCATGGCAATTAATGCCATTGAATGAGACAACTACTAGTGTAACGAGCCTATACTACAGTAGTTACAGGTAACGGTAGCTATGACTCTTTTAGTGGATGACTTAGGATTCTTTGGCCATTGCAGCTCCCGCGACGCCTTCTTGCCCTATACGTCCGAGTGATTGATCGTCCGCCGAGTGACGTGTGGTTGTCCGAGTGCTGCAGAGTCATCTGAGTGATCCTCCTGTTGTACGCATCTGAATGCTGGCATGGTCTAGGGACCTACCTATGATGGTGATGGGCCCCATGTGGGTCTCGAATGATGGGTCCTTGACCCTACCTATAATAGGTGACCACATCATTAGCCCCTGAATCAGTTGGGATTTCATAGATCAGACGAACCAATTCTTGGTTACGTCCAAGTGCTACAGGACCACTCGGAATACGTTTCTGAGTTGTGATTCGTTGTTCCTCGGACGAAATCGCAATGGATTCTGGACTTTAATTTTACCCCGGTGACCGGGTGTTGTTGATCGTCAAGAAAAAATCAGGTGGCATTCGTTTTGTCTCCCAGAAGAGATAGACTAGGGGCCCTGTAGGACCTTGAAGTATGTCTAGAGGGGGGGGGGGTGATTAGACTACTTGACCTATTATAGTTTGGCAGATTTTAGCTATTTTAGGACAAGTCAAGCAATCATCACACAATTCAAGCAAGCATGCAAAGAGTATATTGGCAGCGGAAATTAAAGCATGCAACTTGCAAGAAAGTAAGGGAAGGGTTTAGAGGATTCAAACGCAATTGGAGACACGGATGTTTTTGGCGTGGTTCCGATAGGTGGTGCTATCGCACTCCACGTTGATGGAGACTTCAACCCACGAAGGGTAATGGTTGCGCATGAGTCCACGGAGGGCTCCACCCACGAAGGGTCCACGAAGTAGCAACCTTGTCTATCCCACCATGGCCGCCGCCCACGAAGGACTTGCCTCACTAGCGGTAGATCTTCACGAAGTAGGCGATCTCCTTGCCCTTACAAACTCCTTGGTTCAACTCCACAATCTTGTCGGAGGCTCCCAAGTGACACCTAGCCAATCTAGGAGACACCACTCTCCAAGAAGTAACAAACGGTGTGTTGATGATGAACTCCTTGCTCTTGTGCTTCAAATGATAGTCTCCCCAACACTCAACTCTCTCTCATAGGTTTTGGATCTGGTGGAAAGAAGGTTTGAGTGGAAAGCAACTTGGGAAGGCTAGAGATCAAGATTCATATTATAGGAATGGAATTTATTTGCCTCAACACTTGTGTTGGTGGTTCTCTCTCATAAATTGGTAAGTTGGAAGTGTAGGTTTAGTCTGATGGCTCTCTCCACGAATGAAGAGGAGGTGGAGGGGTATATATAGCCTCCACACAAAATCTAACCGTTACACACAATTTACCAAACTCGGTGGGACCGAATAGTTAAACTCGGCCGGACCGATTTAGTAAACCTAGTGACCGTTAGTGATTTTCGGTGGGACTTACATGCATCTCAGTGAGACCGACCTGGTTAGGGTTAGGGCATAACGTAATCTCGGTGAGACCGACATACAAACTTCGGTGAGACCGATTTTGGTAATTAGCTAACCAGAGAGTTGGTCAGGTAAACTCGGTGGGACCGATTTGCTCTTTTTGGTGAGACCAAAATGTTACAAAAAGGAAACAGAGAGTTTACATTGCAATCTCGGGTGGACCGATCGCTCACTTCGGTTGGACCGAAACGTTACGAAGGGAAACAGAGAGATTGCAACCCCATGTCGGTGAGACCGAGATCCCTATCGGTAAGACCGATTTGCTTAGGGTTTGTGGCAGTGGCTATGACTTTTGGAATCGGTGGCGCCGGATAGAAAGAATCGGTGTGACCGATTTTGGCTTTAGGTTTAGGTCATTTGTTGATGTGGGAAAGTAGTTGAGGGTTTTGGAGCATATCACTAAGCACATGAAGCAAAAGGCTCATTAAGCAACACCTCATCCCTTCTTGATAGTATTGGCTTTTCCTATAGACTCAATGTGATCTTGGATCACTAAAATGTAAAATGAAGAGCCTTGAGCTTTTGAGCTTGAGCCAATCCTTTGTCCTTAGTATTTTGAGGATCCACTTTCATCATCCATGCCATGCCATTCATTGAGCTTTCCTGAAATAATAGTCTTGGAATAGCATTAGCTCAATGAGCTATATGTTGTTATGAATTACCAAAACCACCTAGGGATAGTTGCACTTTCAATCTCCCCTTTTGGTAATTGATGACAACATATAGATCAAAGCTTCGACAAATGATAATAATATTTATATAACATCGTCGCTTTGAGAAGTATGTGATAAGCAAGAGCTCCCCTAAATTTGTGCATAGTTTTAGATTTGCTTTGGACTGCAAATGCACAATGAATTAGGCTCATGGGTTACTCTTCCATGTCACATACATCTTGGTGGAGCGCTCAAAATAATAAACAATGAATACATGCACTCATCACCAAGCAAAGTGAGTGATCACATAAGATAGATAGGATAATATCATCAAACATGCATAAGTGTAGCTTATGATCAAACACATGATCATCAATGTCTCACAAACATAGTATCTCAACCAAAAGCAAACAAAGTTCGAAAAAACACCAAATAAAGCAAGAGAGAACAAAAGCAACACTCTCTCTCTCTCTCGAAGCCTATGATCTATACATTTTTCTCCCCTTTGGCAACAAGTTACCAAAAGTTCATAGAAAATGCATAGTGCTAGATCGACTCTCGTGCTTGATCTTCCGGTGGTGGTGTAGAGATGGCTCCTTGGACTAAGACTTCAGTTGATGTAGATGGAGCCGGAGCTGATGTAGATGCCGGAGCTGGTGGCACCGAGGGTAGCTGGTGCAGACGAAGTTGCTCTTGTGTCGAAATCGGCACAAATTGATGACCTCTGGGCTCTAGGCACTCTGGCAAACACATTTGTTGTTGTCTTGCCCTTCCTCTCCTGCATGTCCTCTTGTAGTTCCTCCACTGCAGTCTGAATCTCAGTTACTTTCACATCTAAGTTATAGAACTTTTGTTCTATGATTCTCTCCAAGATCTCCTGATTTTGAGTAAGGGTGGCCAATCCCTTCTCAATCCTCAAGGTTGATGCTATCAAGTAACCAAGCTGCTCCTCGCTTGTTCTTCAAGAAGTATTCAGATGCCTCCTCTTGAGTTGGCATCTTGGCAGCCTTCTCCTCTTTGCCTTCTCCTTCTTCTCCTGAGCTTGAACCGATTGTGGATCATCTTCATTCATGACAACCTCATTGTCCTCAAAGTCTGGATAAAGTGGAAAGTGTTCCTTATCCAACTGATATTTTCCTGTGCCCATCTTTGAGTTTATCAGTTCTTGAATCTAAGGTGCATATCCACAGCTCCTCTTCTGATCTGCTGGAGTCCTCTTGATAGTTTCAATGATCAGGCTCATGACTTTAAACTTCTGTGGCACATCAAGCACATGCAACATGTTGATGGAATGCCCTCTGATCATGTTATGGTCACCAGCCTTGGGCAACAAAGTGTGCCTCAGAATCCAATTTATAGTTGACAACCCTGACAGCAGATAGTGAACTGATCCAAACTTGTGAGTTGCTAATGCCTTGTTTGGAATTTCCTTGTACATGTGAGCCATTGAATTGTGATCCTTTTTCTTCTTTGCATAGATGTCTAGGTCATCCTCATTCTCCTCTGGGGCATTTATCAGACTTGCCCATTCTTCAACAGTTGACTGGTACCTTGTACCTTCAGAGATCCAAACAATTCTCCCATCTGGGTAGAAATGTGCCGTGGAGCAAAACTGCATGATAAGCTCATCATTCCAATTTGTGAGCTTCTGCCCAACAAAATCTGCAACTCCACAACTCACAAAGTTGTCCTGCACTCCAGGATAGTGCTCTTCATTCTCCTTGATGAAGTTCCAGTCAACCCACCTCATGTCACAGATAATGGGCTTCTTGTCCAATAGAATGGTCTCATAAAAGTCCTGCTGTTCCTTTGTGTGGAACATGTAATCAACAACAGTTCTTCTCCTTGTGGCATATGGATCTTCCATTCTCCATTTCCTCAGCCTTGAGTCTTTCCTGATTCTCATGTTCTCAGCCACATGATGGGCATCATTGTGGTCTGGTATCTTTGGATTGAGCTTCCTCAGAACTTGTCCTTCTTCATCTTCCTCATCAACCTCAGGCACTGGGGCCTTGTTCTTCTCACATTTGGAATACTCCTAGTATTCCTCTTTGGTGCAGACTTGGCCTTGGGGGCAACTTTGGGTGCTTCCTTGGGCTTAGATGTGGCAGCCCCGATCTAATTGCATCACCCATAAGCTTTGGTGCCTTTGGTGCTTTGGTGCAAGCAGCTCTTCCTCTTCCATCATGGAAGGCTTCCCAATAACTTTGGCCATGGTCATCTTGACCCTTTCCTTCCTCTTCTTGCTTTCAAAGAATCGGCTCTTTGGGATCAGGATTTTCGTGTAGTTGAGTTGATGTTCTAGCCTTAGACATTGGTTGTCTTCCTGCAGTCCTTTTGGTCTTCATGACCCTTTCCTTCTTGAGCACAACTTTCTTGGAAGTAGCCTCATCTTCCTCAGCTTTGTAATCTTCATCCTCTGAATCTGAATTTCTTTTCCTCCTTTGCCTAGTAGCAGCCTTAGGCAAGTTGCTAGGAGTACTTCGCTCCCTTCATCTCAAGTTGAGGGACTAGTGCCCTCACTCAAGTCTATCTGCTCTTCTCGAATTGCTCGACTTTCACTTTGATCGGACATACCGCAAAAGTCGATCACGACCCTATGAAGAGTTTATAGATGAGATAGAAAAGATGAGCATCACAAAATGCAGAGGTTTTTGCAAAAGAATGACTCAAAAGTTCAGTTTTAGTTTTCCACGTAAAGCATTTTGGATCCACCGATTTTCAAACTCGGTGATACCGAAGCAGTTTTGGAACCTAAATCGATGATCTCGGTTGGACCGAGTTTCAGATTCGGTGGCACCGAGACTGCTAGGGTTTCACAGAATTCTGAAATCGGTTGCACCGATTAGTAAATCTCGGTCACCGAGAGTCACTTGTGCAATGGCATATGCCAAATTGGTGAGACCGAAGTTTTCAACTCGGTGGGTCCGAGATGGTTTCATGAAACCTAAACCTAAAAATCTGAATCACATCTAATCTATGAACTACTTTGGCTGGATAGATGAGTTGCAATCGTGGCAAGATTCAATATGAAAACAATGTGCTAGGAATCAGACGTGGATAGCACAAAGATCAAGTCCATACCCTAACTTGGCGGTGGACTTGCTACGGTGGCAACGACGGGGATGAAATCCGTTGACGGCGGCGAAGACCAGCGACAGGAGGCAGCTGGCGACGAGGAGACGATCCAGAGACCACGATGGCAGAGCGAGTTGATGCGCGGGCGAAGGGTTTCGGAGAAATTTCCAAAATTTTGCCCGTGACTATATATAGCCCGACCCTGTCGGTGTGACCGAAAGTGGAACAACTTCGGTGGCACCGAGATGCATAATCGTGTTCGATTCTGAACTCGGTGAGACCGAAAAGTTCAAATCGGTTGCACCGAGATTGAAAACTCAGATCAACTTGATGATCTCGGTAGGACCGAAATGGAAGGATCGGTCAGACCGAGAATCATTAAGAGGTTTTGAAAGTTAAGTCTATGACGAATCGGGGACTCCGAGTGCTCCTCACATAGAGTGGTTCGAATCTGACTTGATCAAATTTTGTGATGTAGCATGAATAGAGTTTGAGACGAGAAAAGCATAGATAGCTAAAGAAGGTTCTTAGGCATTCTTGTCCATCCACTTGGCCAAAAGAAGAAAGAACCAAACAAACAAAACAACAAGTGGATGTCCTTGAATGATTAAAATATGCACCAACATGCTCACACAATAAGATGGCAATTGAAATATATGGCAAAGCATGCACAACCAATTCTAGCAACTATCAAGCAATTGGCGATGACTAGGTCATCTATATATGAGTATATTGACTTAGGAGTCAAATGAGAACATTTGATCATAGGTCATACTCATCGTTTAAGCTCAAGTGGGGTTACCACTTTTACATAATGCATTAATGTGTTCACACCATTAGAGTTGCTTTGACTCAATTCTTAGAGTTAAGCTCCCCTAGATGTGAGATCCCCTTAGAGGGTTGAACTAACCTTGGGTTTTGTCGATGATGACTTCATGTAGGTGTTGAAGATGTAGATGCTCAATGTTGATGTAGATCATTTGGAGCAATCCTTTGGAGTGAGTTGCACTTTCAACTTGCCTACATGGGTTAGTCCCACAAGGAACAAACAAGAATATCCATAGACATAGAGTGATGCACACACAAGATGATGTCCATGAAAACATTAGGTTACCTTGTCCCTTGCCTTACCAACATGAGGGTTTGTGACTCCTTGAACTAGTGCAAGATGTGAAAGTTGATTGCACTTGTTCTTGCCAAAATGATATGAGTGAAGAATGTTGGCGGAGTCACCCTCAAGAACTCTCTAGTTCTTCTTCTTCGGGATCCACATCATCTTGATGGGAATCCTTGGAGTTGTAGTTGTACTTGATGAAGTAGAACTTGACGTAGTCTTGGGGACCCACTCGAACGAGGCTTTAGGTGCTTCTTCAAATGCATCAATCTCTTCTTGAAGCTTGTCCTTGCCTTTGTTCTTATGGTCTTGTGGTGGAAGATCATCTTGAGCTTGTGTCCCCTTGAAGAAAGTAGGATCATACTTCTCTTGTTGAGGAACAAACTTTGTCTTGGGGTATTGATCTTCTTCCCACTCAACTCCATTGGCGTTGAACTTTCGTTCAAAACCAACACCTTGATTCTTCCGGTGCCTTCCTCGAATTGCTTACTCCCGCAAGGCTCTTGTAAACACCTTTCTCTATAATTCCCTTCAATAAACTATTTTCTTGCTCAAGTGTAACTTGGCTAAGAGAATCATTAGTGGAATCAAGAGAACTACTAGAAGCAACAACATTGGATTTGACATTATTATTGTTACTACTAGAGGAAGTATCTTTCTTGTACTTGTTACTAGACTTGACTTGAGGCATGTAAGTAGATAAGAGTAAACGCTTGGCAATGTAAGAAGAACTTTTCTTATGGAGATCATCATTGATTGCCTTTAAGAACTCATGCTCTTGCTCAAGATTGAGCTTTTCAAAGCGTAACTTCTCATGAGCCCTTAAAAGTTCTCGATGATCTTCAAGATAGTTTCATGAGCCAACTTAAGAGTGTTTAGTTCTTTAGTTAGAAGCTCAATTTTCTCCTTATCATTGTCATTCTTTGATTAGCATGATTAATTGACGTTTCATCATAGTATTCATCACTAGAGTTTTCAACAAGTAAATCATCATCACCTAGCAAGTCATCTTCATCACTATTAAAATCAACATACTCGGGATGTGTTACCTTTGGACCTTTGGCCATGAAGCATCTTCCAATTCCTTCATTTGGTGAATCAAATATGTCGAGGAGTTGGTTGACACAAGTGCTAGACCGGCAACACCTTCATATTGAGTATATTCGAGTCGGAGTGATAGCTTCTCTCGAGTGATGGTCGGAGTCTGAGCCGGAACCCATTCACCAACATGAGCTTGATGTCTTCGTTTTGTGTAGCTCCTTGATGACATGTCCTTCCTTTCCGAATCCTTGCTTCTCCGTGAGGGTCTTCGTTCATAACGATCATCTCTACTCCTCCTCTCTCTTGGTGGTCATTCTTCTCTTTTGCTTCTTCTTTTTGGAGAATCTTCTCTTCTTTTGTAGGGTGCCGTACACTCATTGGAGTAGTGTCCGGGTCTCCCACAATTGTAGCAATTGTGCTCTCGACTAGAAGACCTTTTGTCATTGTAAGACCTTGACTTGGAGCTTCTTTCTTTGCTTCTACTTTTGTAGAACTTGTTGAAGTTCTTCACCATTAAGCTCAATTCTTCATTGAAGGTTGGTTTCTCACTTGATGATGTGGGGGCTTCACTTGAGGCTTTGTAAGCACCACTTGACTTGTTGTGAAGTTCCTCCTTATCCTTGAGTGACATCTCATGAGCAACAATCCTTCCAATGACTTCCATTGGCTTGAGATCTTTGTAGTTTGGCATCATTTGGATCAATGTGCACATGGTATCATACTTTCCATCCAATGCTCTTAGGATCTTCTTGATGATGAATTTGTCGGTCATCTCTTCACTCCCTAAGCCGCAATCTCATTTGTGATAAGAGCAAGCCTAGAGTACATTTCAAATGACACCTTCACCATCCTTCATTTTGAACTTGTCAAGCTGACTTTGGAGCACATCCAACTTGGATTCCTTGACGGACTCGGTACCTTCGTGCATATCAATCAAAGTATCCCAAATTTCCTTTGCATTCTCAAGACGGCTGATTTTGTTGAATTCTTCGGGGCACAATCCATTGAAGATGATGTCACATGCTTGAGCGTTGTATTGTAGCATCTTCAATTCTTCCGCATTAGCTTCACGGTTCGGTTCTCTCCCATCGAAAAATTCACCTTGCAAGCCAATACAAATAATTGCCCAAACGGCGGGTTATGTCCAAGAATATGCATTTTCATCTTATGCATACGACTAGCAAAATTAGTACCATCAAAGTAAGGACCTATACGGTGATAATTTACCTAGCTAGATGCCATACTATACTAGGTTGTGAAACCAAGGCTAAGACCACCAAAAGCTATGGAAATCAAAGCAAATGGAGACCAAAGCTCTGATACCACTTGTAGGACCTTGAAGTATGTCTAGAGGGGGGGTGATTAGACTACTTGACCTATTAAAAACTTAACCTTTTCCCAATTTTATAGTTTGGCAGATTTTAGCTATTTTAGGACAAGTCAAGCAATCATCACACAATTCAAGCAAGCATGCAAAGAGTATATTGGCAGCGGAAATTAAAGCATGCAACTTGCAAGAAAGTACGGGGAAGGGTTTAGAGTATTCAAACGCAATTGGAGACACGGATGTTTTTGGCGTGGTTCCGATAGGTGGTGCTATCGTACCTCCACGTTGATGGAGACTTCAACCCACGAAGGGTAGCAGTTCTTGCTGAGTCCACGGAGGGCTCCACCCACGAAGGGTCCAATTAAGTAGCAACCTTGTCTATCCCACCATGGCCGCCGCCCACGAAGGACTTGCCTCACTAGAGGTAGATCTTCACGAAGTAGGCGATCTCCTTGCCCTTACAAACTCCTTGGTTCAACTCCACAATCTTGCTCTGAGGCTCCCAAGTGACACCTAGCCAATCTAGGAGACACCACTCTCCAAGAAGTAACAAACGGTGTGTTTATGATGAACTCCTTGCTCTTGTGCTTCAAATGATAGTCTCCCAACACTCAACTCTCTCTCATAGGATTTGGATCTGGTGGAAAGAAGGTTTGAGTGGAAAGCAACTTGGGAAGGCTAGAGATCAAGATTCATATGATAGGAATGGAATATCTTGGCCTCAACACATGAGTAGGTGGTTCTCTCTCGAAATGGTAAGTTGGAAGTGTAGGTTTAGTCTGATGGCTCTCTCCACGAATGAAGAGGAGGTGGAGGGGTATATATAGCTTCCACACAAAATCTAACCGTTACACACAATTTACCAAACTCGATGGGACCGAATAGTTAAACTCGGTCGGACCGATTTAGTAAACCTAGTAACCGTTAGTGATTTTCGGTGGGGCTGACATGCATCTCGGTGAGACCGACCTGGTTAGGGTTAGGGCATAACGTAATCTCGGTGAGACCGACATACAAACTTCGGTGAGACCGATTTTGGTAATTAGCTAACCAGAGAGTTGGTCAGGTAAACTCGGTGGGACCGATTTGCTCTTTTTGGTGAGACCGAAATGTTACAAAAAGTAAACAGAGAGTTTACATTGCAATCTCGGTGGGACCGGTCGCTCACTTCGGTTGGACCGAAACGTTACGAAGGGAAACAGAGAGATTGCAACCCCATCTCAGTGAGACCGAGATCCCTATCGGTAAGACCGATTTGCTTAGGGTTTGTGGCAGTGGCTATGACTTTTGGAATCGGTGGCGCTGATGTAAAGAATCGGTGTGACCGATTTTGGCTTTAGGTTTAGGTCATTTGTGGATGTGGGAAAGTAGTTGAGGGTTTTGGAGCATATCACTAAGCACATGAAGCAAAAGGCTCATTAAGCAACACCTCATCCCTTCTTGATAGTATTGGCTTTTCCTATAGACTCAATGTGATCTTGGATCACTAAAATGTAAAATGAAGAGTCTTGAGCTTTTGAGCTTGAGCCAATCCTTTGTCCTTAGTATTTTGAGGGATCTACTTTCATCATCCATGCCATGCCATTCATTGAGCTTTCCTGAAATAATAGTCTTGGAATTGCATTAGCTCAATGAGCTATATGTTGTTATGAATTACCAAAACCACCTAGGGATAGTTGCACTTTCAGGCCCGAGTGAGGGCATGCCATGGCAACTCGAGGGGTGACACTGACGCGTGGTCGGATTCTCCAGAGAGATGTCACTTATCCCAAGGGAACGCCAGCGCGGGCCACCTACAAGTCCAGGTTTACGAGTCATGCGCCTTGGAGCCTTCCAAGAGGTCGAAGTGAACCCGTAGAGGGGCGTCAAGCTCGTCACATAATGATCCTAAAGAACACTTCAGTCGAGTGTTTAACGTGGCCGAGTGCACGGGTCCCTGCAGAGGGTGGTCAGACGGACTGACATGCGTCCTTTAGGAAAGGAGGTGTGGGCAATCAATCAGATTGATTCGGCCCAGAAATCATGGGATTTGAATTCGCGCGCTGAAGCAGTAACGTCATGCGTTGGTGGGAAAGTGGGGGTGCGGCTCCTTGATTTGCACGCACGATCTCCCCCCATGTGCCACAACTGTCCTGCGCAAAGCACTACCGCGCAGGCCGTCGATCCATGGATTGGCGGTGAGAGATTCGTCTCGAGATCTTGTCTGTTGATATAAAAGGTTTGAGGGCAGAGGTCCATCCCTCATATCCCCTTCTTCCCCTTTTGAATCCTCTGCTCCTCTTCTCCACCTGAGTGCACGGTGATGGCGAGAGGTTCCACAGCAAAGGCAGAGAGGGCAAAGAAGGCAGGGAAGGCCACCTCCTTCGGCTCGGCCGCTCCGGTGGTTGGCAATGCGTCGGGGGAATGGCTCCCATCGCGCGTTTTCGCTCGGCAGCTGGAGGATTTGGCGGAGGAGGTACTAATCCCGCACGATGGGTGGCGCCGCCCGGGCACGCGAGAGATTGAGCCGGCACCTCAAGCAGACGAGCGCGTCCTGCTCGTCACCCACGTCGAGCGAGGTTTCTCAATGCCTCCGCACCCTTTCTTTCAAGCATTCCTTGATTTCTTCGGTGCTCAAGTCCACCATCTTCCCCCCAATGCCATCATTTGTCTTTCGTCTTTCATCTCCCTCTACGAGAACTTCCTGGGTTGCCATCCTCAATGGGGTCTCTTCAAACACATCTTCACTTGCCGGCCGATGTCGGTGAAGAAGGACTCGCCGACTGGGGAGAAAACCCACGTCACCCAGCTGTGCGGGGGTCTGGCATCCAGGTCCGTGGGAGGAGGTCGTTTCCCAAGATGAGCTTTCCTGACTCCGTTAAGGGGTGGCAGGGAACTTGGTTTTACTGCAAAGACATCCCCAGCGCCAACAGCCAGTCGCCGTACTCGACCGAGAGGGTGCGGGCTCCACCGACTCTCACTGTAGGGAAGGAGGAAAAGGTGGGTGTTGACATCTTATCCAACGCATTAATAGGCATTGTGAATGGTGGGGTGAATGACATGGACTTGTTGAAGACCTTCTTCAGTCGGCGCATCCAGCCACTGCAGGCCAGGGCCCACCCAATGTGGCTGTACAAGGGGTCGGGTGACTCCACTCGGGTGCACCCAGAAGATCTCACCGAGGAGGAGGTGGGCGCCAAGATCAAGGCCATCACTTGCGCCTGCGACAATCCGCGGGGGACTCGCTTGGTGCCAGCCTTCCACAAGGATATGCCGCCCATCGAGGTACTTGTCCCTGATTCGGTCGGTTTAGTTGTAGGTTGTCTTCTGTGCTGTTGATCCTCATGTTTGCGTATGTTTGCTTCCAGGACTTCCATAACTTGATCTCCCAGATCCCTATGGTGGACCACTCGCCTCAGGATGTGATGAGTGACACCGAGTAGCAGTACTCGAAGAGGTCCGATGACGATGAGAGTGATGATGATGATGACGATGATGACGATGATACTTCAGAGGAAGAGGAAGATGCAGAGTCCTCCCCGTATTATGAGGCCCTCGAAGAACCCCGCTCTAAGGCGCTGCATGATCACAAGGGGAAGGTGGGAGAAACTCAGCAGCCGACTGCTTCTAGTCGAGCGACTCAGAGTTCCAATCGCGCCTATGCCGAGGCTGAGAGCTCGGCGGAGAAGCCGGCCAAGTTGCGCAAGCAAATCTCCTCCAAGCATCAGAAGACTTCTACTCAACATCGATGTCCTTGAATAAATATACATATAAATAGAAGTACGAAGGTTTACATGCACCCCTGCAAGAAATAATCCTTTGCGTAACAACAACTGAGTTTTCCAAATCATAATAGTGTGGCATATTTGGCTCTAAGTCAAATTGTTATATATTTACTCATATATTATTAATGATTTGTGACATAGCCACTAGCCCGTGTAGGTGCACGGGTTGACGACTAGTACTGGATTAATGGATGGTGGCTGGAAGATTAAAGAAAAGGACGCGATGGGAAAACACTTCATCAGGGAATAAGCCAGCAAGCGATCGGGTGTGAGGGTGGAGTACACAAAAAACGAAGAGGCGTCGGTGGGAAAATTGTTGAGGTGCCTAGATTCTAACGTGGACATGATGCATGGGTTGCTCCTATTTAGTATTGATGATGTGGCATGGTGATGATTGATACATCTCCAATGCATCTATAATTTTTGATTGTTCCATGCTATTATATTATCTATTCTGGATGTTTAATAGGCATTTATATGCTATTTTATATTATTTTTGGGACTAACCTATTAACCGAGAGCCCAGTGTCGGTTTCTGTTTTTTTGCCTATTTTAGAGTTTCGCAGAAAATGAATACCAAACGGAATGAAACTTTGCGATGATCTTTCTTGATCCAGAAGGAAAACAGAAGACTTGAAGATGAAGTTGGAGACACAACGAGGCGTCCATGAGGCAGGAGGGCGCGCCCCCTACCTCGTGGGCCCTCATGGGTCTCCTGACGAACGCTGCCGATCCATGGGTGCTTTTGCCTATGTCTCCAGCGCATTCTGAGTTTCATGTGGTTTTGTGTCTGCTCTTGGTCACGGTGACGTCACCACGATCAACCTGATCTTCACCAGAAATGACGTTTTACCGTGGTTTTTTACGAGTTTGCTTTGCCGTGGTTTTTTTTGTAGGGAATTGCATGCACGGGTGATTTGTTGTGGCCTGGCCTGCCGCCGTCATGAGTTTTTCACAAGATGAATATACTATAATTTGTCTCAAAGAAAAACATGAATACTCGTAATCAGATAGTTTCAATCATTTTTTTGTCGACCCTGATAGATGGGGATTGTTTAGCTGCTCCCCATTGAACGATTCGTTCGCCGGAGGGAGCAGCTTCCGTCGGTCATTAACTTGTGAATGACCTGATTATTATTTTTGAGATTAATAAAGTTAGCCATGATGGCCTTTCCCCCCAAAAAAAGTATCAGCGGTCATTTCTGATCGTTCGCTGGGGGCGGGCGATTGACCAAAGGGACCTAGCTAACTGTTTTTTTATTTAGAAAATGCCACGGATAAAAAAAATTCCTATGAAAAATAGAGAAACCCCAGATTTTGAAATTCCATGCTCCCAATTTATGAAAAATGTCGTCATCTAATATCTGAAATTAACTATGGGTATTAAAAATGTATTTATACTTGACATGGTCCTATAGTTTGAGTTGTCGTGTCAACGACGAAGAAGAAAATGCCATGATAAAAAATGTCATCTCTTAATAATAAAACTGGCGTGTATTGATAAATAAAACATGACATCTCTTACTAGTTAATAATAGGAAATGTCACATCTCTTTAATAATGAAAATGTCATCTCTTGATAATAATAAAAAATGTCATGTCTTAATAATAAAAATGCCATGTACAAGAAAACTTAGTATGTGAAACAAAAATGAAAAATAAATCACATAAAGCATTGCACTCATAATTTTTAATCTTTATTTTAATAGAAGGTTCCCATTCATCATATAATTTCCTAGGTATTGAAATCTCCAATAATAGCTTTTCTTCTAGAGCTTTCATCATAACTTCTACGATATGTTCAGTAAAAGTCTTATTTTGTTCATAAGCATTGGGTGAATTTATCATGGGTTGCAACAAGGAAATACATTCAATTAAATAACAACTATCGTAATTAAAATACTTTAAATCCAAATTAGTGGGCACATCACTATTTAAAGTTTTGACCTCTCCAAACCCACTTTTATCAAAAAAATTATTAAGATCATCACCCTCCGAACAATTGGGACGCCTTCTAGCTAAAGTTGACTCATCTTTAGTCCCCTTTTCATCAAGTTTTATATTTCTAAACAAAGATTCAATAGGTGGGACACCAATCATTTTAAGCTATTCATCATAATTACGATAAAAACGGGGCGGAACCGCTTTTTCTAGGAATTCTCGCTTAGCCCTCAATCTAGCGGTTCTTTCTTTACTCTCATTAATGGAGACATAGATAGCTTTAGTGGACTCACTAATATCAAGCTTGGTGGCAAAATTTTAGATTTGAGGTTTTCCTCATCATGAACAATTATATCCATGTTCCTAGCCATATCATCAACTTTACTCATTTTTTCCTCTACCATAGTATTAAAAATCTTTTGAGAATTAATAAATTCTTTTATATTACTTTCAAGATCATAGGGCATCCTATTATTATTATTATTATTATTATTATTATTATAAAAATTACCATAGGATTTCCATAATTATTAGAAAAAATTATAGAAACGGCCTAGGATTAAAATTGCCTCTATAAGTATTACTATTCATATTATTTCGAGAGACAAAACTCACATCAACGGAATCATTATTTTGCTCAGTCAAAGTAGACAATGGCACGTCATTAGGATCAACAAGAGCATTCTTACTAGCAACCATTTTCATAAGCGCATCCATATTATCACTCAAATTATTAATTTCTTCAACACAATTCACCTTTTTACTAGCTGGAGTTCTTTCAATATGCCATTGTGAATAATTTGCCATAATATTATCTAGGAGTTTTTTAGCTTCTCCTAAAGTGATTTCCATAAAGGTACCCCCGCGGCGGAATCTAAAAGATTTCTATAAACAAAGTTCAATCCCGCGTGGATGCCTTTTGGTCCCGGTTGGTGCTACCAACCGGGACAAAAACCCTCCCTCTGGGCGAGAATAGCTGCCACATGGAGGCCCATCTGTCCCGGTTCGTAGGCGAACCGGGACTAAAGTTGTTGGGCTTTAGTACCGTCCCTTTAGTCCCGGTTCCGGAACCGGGACAAATGTGCCTTATGAACCGGGACAAATGGGCCTTATGAACCGGGACAAATGGGACTTTTTCTACGAGTGTGTCTTTCATGCATTGGCGACATAGCAGACAATCCAACCTTTACTACAGGTATTAGTTTTGGGGTTTTCATTTTCTTCTCTTCCCAAGACCATCCATCTTGGTGGTGGTTTCTCTAGTGTTGACAAGAATGTTGTTTGGTTAGATTATAGATGATGAAGTCGGTGGGATCTATTGTTTGGATGCACATCAGACAGAGCCATTGTAAGTGTTTAGGATTATATGTCATTTTAATCTTTAATCTTCCTTTTGAAGTCACACTAGTAGAAAAAGGGCCATTTGTCCTGGTTCATAAGGCCCATTTGTCCCGGTTCGGGAACCGGGACTAAAGTGTCGGTACTAAAGCCCAACACCGTTAGTCCCGGTTCTTATACGAAACGAGACAGAAGGGGCTCCATGTGGCCGCTGCGGCTTGCCCTGGCAGGGGGGCCTTTTGTCCCAGTTGGTAGCACCAACCGGGACTAATAAGCTACCACGCGTCAGCAATTCAGGGGCTAGGGTTTTTGTTTTTTTCTGAAGGGGGGTGGGGTTTTCGGGGTTTTTGTAGGGTTAATTTAGGTGTTTCATATATTGTGTTAACTAGCTTATTAATAGAGAGAAGTGTCCTCTCTTATCTCCATGCTTGGTCGATGCTACGTACTATACATATAGAGAGGACTCGACACGCTAGCTAGTAAGCAAATGAAGTAAACCATTAAGTACATAAGATCGTCATGAATGTGCATACAGAGAGAAGTGATATCGACCTCTCCTTCTTCGAGAGATTGGTCGAACAACAAGTTTTCGTATATCTATCCGACGCTACTGGCTACATATATACAATATAAGATCTCTTACAATATAATCCCCTAATTATATATGAACTCAGGTTCCACATGGTATTCTCCGTATTTATTGATCACGTGGTCAAGAAAGAATCCCGTCAATTCCTCTTGAATTGCTCGCATGCGATCTTGTGCTAGGAGTTCATACCGCATCTGAAACATCTAATTTGAAGAAGGGGGTCAATACATATATATGAATGAATGAAACTCAACACAAATGATGGTAATAACATAAGATTGTGAATATTATTGCTTACACACTTCATATTGTTTGTTAGAGTAGCCCCGCTCACAGGTCGTGTGGCGGATGGACTCACAAACGTACTATCCACAATAATTATTCCCCGCTTCCTGCCACAACCACTTTACAAGAAATAGAGGTCAATCAAACTGATAAGCAAGCATGCTAAATGGTATTGATGAAACTAGCGCTTGAATCACTAGGAGATGCGCGGAACTAGCTAGTAGTACTTACTTTCGGGTGTGTAAATCGCAGCTTCCCCGGCAGTCCCGGAGCTTTTGCGGTGATTTTTTTCCAAACCCTGCCAGACAAAGAAAACAATTACTTGATATCAGGAAATGAACAAAGTTGCCGATATGCATGGTGCAATAATGATCGATTTAACTTACTTCTCGAGCATTTCAGTCATGTCCGCATACTCCTAGGGATCTTTTCGTCTTGAGTCTAAGACGGTTACTAGTCACTGCTCAAGCTTAATCTCTAGGAGAATATAGTGGAACCTGTGCACGCATGCATAACTCATCAATTACATTACTATAACCTCGACTAATAAGGGAAACCGAATATGCACAAGACAGTAACACTCACTTGAAGTTGTAAGGAAAGAGAATTATATCTTTGTTTTGATTTATTACCAACGATCGTAGCAAGTTGGCCTCGGTATCTTTGGCATGAAATTTAACCTTATATTCATCTATGAGATTTGTGTTAATGAACCCAATATCACCGATTTGTCTTTTCTTCAATTCAGCGATCTTCAATCTGCATAATATAGTGAGGATAATTATATATACATGCAATGAAAGAGCTGAGCTATATAGAGAGACTTAATGACAGAAGTAGTATTTACAGACAGTAGCAAGTGACGGTTAATTTGTCGAGGGCATTTTGATTGAAAAACTGGAAGAACTCCTCAAATGGAAGAGTCAACAGTTCAATTCCAACGAGGTCATTCTCCTCTTTAACTCTCAGCGTCAAAGTATCCTTCCCCCCAGACTCTCTGCAGGTTTTCATATACCAATCATGGAATCTTCGCATCATCGTTGTTAGAGATCTTTCATCTTTGACGAGAGGCTTCCGGTAATGGTATTTGTGTTCGTCCACCTCCATTGTATCATAATGTACATCGTCGGGTGCTACCTCTTGAGCACTACGTTGGATTTCGTTGAAGAGGAAAGGGTGATGCAGCAGAGTAGAGTAAGTATTTCCCTCAAATTTTGAGAACCAAGGTATCAATCCAGTAGGAGGCTACGCGCAAGTCCCTCGTACCTACACAAAACAAATAGCTCAACGCAACCAACGCGATTAGGGGTTGTCAATCCCTTCACGGTCACTTACGAGAGCGAGATCTGATAGAGATGATAGATAATATTTTTGGTATTTTTAGTATAAAGATGCAAAGTAAAATAAAAGGCAAAGTAAAAAGTAAAGCAATAATAAAGTGATTGAAGATTGATATGATGAGAATAGACCCGGGGGCCATAGATTTCACTAGTGGCTTCTCTCAAGAGCATAAGTATTCTACGGTGGGTGAACAAATTACCGTTGAGCAATTGATGTAATTGAGCATAGTTATGAGAATATCTAGGTATGATCATGTATATAGGCATCATGTCCGAGACAAGTAGACCGACTCATGCCTGCATCTACTACTATTACTCCACTCATCGACCGCTATCCAGCATGTATCTAGAGTATTAAGTTCAAGAAAACAGAGTAACGCCTTAAGCAAGATGACATGATGTAGAGGGATAAATTCATGCAATATGATAAAAAAAACCCATCTTGTTATCCTTGATGGCAACAATACAATACGTGTCTTGCTGCCCCTACTGTCACTAGGAAAGGACACCGCAAGATTGAACGCAAAGCTAAGCACTTCTCCCATGGCAAGAAAAACCAATCTAGTAGGCCAAACCAAACTGATAATTCGAAGAGACTTGCAAAGATAACCAATCATACATAAAAGAATTAAGAGAAGATTCAAATATTGTTCATAGATAATCTTGATCATAAACCCATAATTCATCGTCTCAACAAACACACCGCAAAAAGAAGATTACATCGAATAGGTCTCCACGAGAGAGGGGGAGAACATTGTATTGAGATCCAAAAAGAGAGAAGAAGCCATCTAGCTACTAACTATGGACCCGAAGGTCTGAGGTAAACTACTCACACTTCATCGGAGGGGCTATGGTGATGATGTAGAAGCCCTCCGTGGTGGATTCCCTTCCGGCGGAGCTCCGGAACAGGCCCCAAGATGGGATCTCGTGGGTACAGAAGGTTGCGGCGGTGGAATTAGGTTTTTGGCTCCGTATCTGATCGTTTGGGGGTACGTAGATATATATATATATATATATATATAGGAGGAAGGAGTACGTCGGCGGAGCAAAGGGGGCCCAGGAGGCAGGGGGCACGCCCTAGGGAGGGGGCGCGCCCTCCACCCTCGTGGCCAGCTCCCTCCTTTCTTGATGGAGGGTCCAAGTCTCCTGGATCATATTCGGTGAGAAAATCACGTTCCCGAAGGTTTCATTCCGTTTGGACTCCGTTTGATATTCCGTTTCTTAGAAACACTGAAATAGGAAAAAAAAACAGCAATTCTGGGCTGGCCCTCCGGTTAATAGGTTAGTCCGAAAAATAATATAAAAGTGGAAAATAAAGCCCAATATGGTCCAAAACAGTAGATAATATAGCATGGAGCAATCAAAAATTATAGATACGTTGGAGACGATCGCATCCCCAAGCTTAATTCCTGCTCGTCCTCGAGTAGGTAAATGATAAAAAAGAATATTTGATGCGGAGTGCTACTTGGCATAATTTCAATGTAATTCTTCTTAATTGTGGTATGAATATTCAGATCCGAAGAGATTCAAGACAAAAGTTCATATTGACATAAAAATGATAATACTTCAAGCATACTAACTAAGCAATTATGTCTTCTCAAAATAACATGGCCAAAGAAAGTTCATCCCTACAAAATCATATAGTTTAGTCATGCTTCATTTTTGTCACACAAGAATGTTCTCATCATGCACAACCCCGATGACAAGCCAAGGAATTGTTTCATACTTTAGTAATCTCAAACCTATAAACTTTCACGCAATATATGAGCGCGTGCCATGGACATAGCACTATGGTGGAATAGAATTATGATGATGGGGGTTTATGTGGAGAAGACAAAAAAGGAGAAGGTCTCACATCAACGAGGCTAATCAACGGGCTATGGAGATGCCCATCGATTGATGTTAATGCAAGGAGTAGGGATTGCCATGCAACAGATGCACTAGAGCTACAAATATGTGAAAGCTCAACAAAAGAAAACTAAGTGGGTGTGCATCCAACTTGCTTGCTCACAAAGACCTAGGGCACTTGAGGAGGCCCATTGTTGGAATATACAAGCCAAGTTCTATAATGAAAAATTCCCACTAGTATATGAAAGTGACACAACAAGAGACTTCTTATCATGAAGGTTATGGTGCTACTTCGAAGCCCAAGTGTGGCAAAGGATAGTACCATTGTCCCTTCTCTCATTTTCTCTTTTTTTGTGGGCTCTTTGGCCTCTTTTTTTTAATTTTACCTCACATGGGACAATGTTCTAATAATGATGATCATCACACTTCTATTTATTTACAACTCAATATTACAACTCGATACTAGAACAAAAGTATGACTCTATATGAATGCCTCCGGCGGTATACCGGGATATGCAATGAACCAATGAGTGACATGTATGAAAGAATTATGAATGGTGGCTTTGCCACAAATACTATGTCAACTACATGATCATGCTAGCAATATGACAATGATGAATGTGTCATGATAAACAGGATGGTGGAAAGTTGCATGGCAATATATCTCGGAATGGCTATGGAAATGCCATAATAGGTAGGTATGGTGGCTGTTTTGAGGAAGATATAAGGATGTTTATGTGTGAAAGAGCGTATCATATCACGGGGTTAGGATGCACCGCTAAGTTTGCACCAACTCTCAATGTGAGAAAGGGCAATGCACGGCAATCAAGAGGCTAGCAATGATGGAAGGGTGAGAGTGCGTATAATCCATGGACTCAACATTAGTTATAAAGAACTCACATACTTATTGCAAAAATTTACAAGCCATCAAAAACCAAAGCACTACGCGCATGCTCCTAGGGGGATAGATTGGTAGGAAAAGACCATCGCTCGTCCCCGACCGCCACTCATAAGGAGGACAATCAAAGAACACCTCATGTTTCAAATTTGTTACATAACGTTTACAATACGTGCATGCTACGGGACTTGCAAACTTAAACACAAGCATTTCTAAAATTCACAACTACTCAACTAGCATGACTTTAATATTATTACCTCCATATCTCAAAACAATCATCAAGCATCAAACTTTTCTTAGTATTCAACACACTCATAAGAAAGTTTTTACTATTTTTTTATACCTAGCATATTAGTATTGTTTAAGCAAATTACCATGCTATTTAAGAGACTCAAAATAATCTAAGTGAAGCATGAGAGATCAAAAGTTTCTTTAATACAAATCCACCACCGTGCTCTAAAAGATATAAGTGAGGTACTAGAGCAAAACTATATAACTCAAAAGATATAATTGAAGCACAAAGAGTATTCTAATAATTTCCAAATCATGTACGGCTCTCTCAAAATGTGTGTACAACAAGGATGATTGTGGCAAACTAAAAATCAAAGACTCAAATCATACAAGACGCTCCAAGCAAAACACATATCATGTGGTGAATAAAAATATAGCTCCAAGTAAAGTTACCGATGGAAGTAGACGAAAGAGGGGATGCCTTCCAGGGCATCCCCAAGCTTTGACTTTTTGGTGTCCTTGGGTTATCTTGGGGGTTGTCGGTGTCAAAACCGGCGGATCTTGGGTAGGGGGTCCCGAACTGTGCGTCTAGGCGGATGGTAACAGGAGACAAGGGACACGATGTTTTTACCCAGGTTTGGGCCCTCTCGATGGAGGTAATACCCTACTCCCGCTTGATTAATATTGATGATATGGGTAGTACAAGAGTAGATCTACCACGAGATCAAGGAGGCTAAACCCTAGAAGCTAGCCTATGGTATGATTGTTGTTCGTCCTACGGACCAAAACCCTCCGGTTTATATAGACACCGGATAGGGTTAGGGTTACACAGAGTCGGTTACAATGGTAGGAGATCTACATATACGTATCGTCAAGCTTGCCTTCCACGCCAAGGAAAGTCCTATACGGACACGGGACGACGTCTTCAATCTTGTATCTTCATAGTCTAGGAGTCCGGCCAAAAATGATAGTTCGCTATCCGGACACCCCTAGTCCAGGACTCCCTCAAGAGCTCCCGAACTGTGCTTCAATGACGCATTTAGTCCGACGCGCATATTGTCTTCGGCATTGCAAGGCGGGTTCCTCCTCCGAATACTTCATAGAAGATTTTGAACACAAGGATAGTGTTCGGCTCTGCAAAACAAGTTCCACATACTACGGTAGAGAGAATAACTTTTGCACAGATCTGTTGACGTATTCCGTGGCGTGACATCACACCACGGCCAGGCCTTTATACGAATCGTTTTTACTGTTCCATCTCAGCGCGTTTAGCGAGGCGGTTTCCTTGGCACGTCTTATCAAAGCGGAGATCGTGCCCCCTTATTCCGGGTTTCTCATCAACACGGACGTGGGTAACCCAACCGCGCATTGATTACGGTGCTTGGGAGATAAGCGAGTTTTACCAGGCTGGCGGGGGTCGCATAGCTTCGTCCGTCCATATAAGGGGATAAGGATCCACCTTTTCACCTACGCCTTCTTCCTCCTTTGCTCATCCATTTCACAAGACTCGAGCTCCAAATACTAAGTCCGCACATCCCACCTCAACCTCCTCCAACTATGTCCGGAGCGGGAGGCAGGTGGATGGCCTCCTCCGTCACGGAGGGGCACATCAAAGCTGCGGAAGGCCGGATACTTGTCCAAAGAACATCACAAGACCGGCTACCCGACGAGGGGCATCTCATTCCCACCCCAGGCCCCATGAGAGGGTGGTGTTCCTCACCCACTTCCTCCGCTGGACTAGGTTTTCCACTTCACCCATTTGTCCGGGGCTCATGTTCTACTACGGCCTGGATTTCCATGATCCGCCCCAACTTCATCCTCAACATCTCGGCGTTTATCATCGTAGCGTAGGCCTTCCTTCAAGATCCAGCCCCACTTCGCTTATGGCTTAAGATCTTCAATGTCAAGTCAAGGTAGTGGGCGGCCGCCAAGCCGGAGTGTGGAGGCGCCATGGTTGGCAAGATGGCCAAAGTCCTATGGCTCGAGGGCTCCTTTGTGGAGACCATAAAGGGGTGGCAATCGGGTGGTTCTACATCGCCGAGCCGCTGCGACTCTCAATGGGCGGCGACCCTCAATTCGATCTGGCTTCCCACACGGCTCACATCATGGAAAGAGACGGGCCCGACGTGGGGGATTCGGACGAGCTATCCGGACTCCAAACCTGCGTCCAAACTCGGGCGGACAAGAATCTCGTGCTTGTCAACGTTATCCGTGTGATGCTCATCCGCCGGATTCTCCCATGCCAACAACAGGCCTTAAATTGCGGGAGTTCGATCCGCACAGACCCAACTCGAAAAGGCTCTTCGACACTACGCATTTAAGATGACCGGAAGGTGTTGTTCATACGCCGAGGTTCTACATCCGCCATCAAGATCGCGGATTCAGCTCGCAGCATCAAGCCAGTGAGGTAAGTTATTTTACCCTTTATGGGACTCTTTTTTCATAGTTTGACTCTATGCGGGACCTAAAACTCCCTAACCTTTGACAGGACTGGCTGAAGACGTCCGGATAGATTAACTGTCCGGCCCCTTTGCCAGAAGACCCAGCGAACGCCCGATTGACGGGGCTGCTGGCTCCAGCACCTCACGTGGTGCCGGAGAAAAAGGCCAAGAAGAAGGCCACAGGAACTCGAAGGAGCTCCCGGCGCCAGGAGCTATCGGACTCACCGCCCGACACCTCTGAGGCGGAATCCTCCTCTGAGGAAGAGGAGGAGGAAAAAGAAGCCTCTCCCCCAGCGGGGGGAGATAAGAAAAGGAAGGCCGCCCCAACGGGGGAGGCCGGAGGGTCCAAGAAAGGGAGGACCCTTCCTCCGGACTTCTCCACCAACACCGACAACGACGAGGAGGAGTGGCCAACAAGGGCCAAGCCTCGGCGAGATCGTAAGTGTCCGGACTCGGAATAGTTCATGACTTTTTATTTGTCGCATAGTGTCTTCTAACGCCGAATATGACCATGTAGCCCGCCTAAGGACCCAGCTTGCCGCTTGCCGAAGCGGCTCCTCGGGCTCGCCGGATGTGAATAGCACTTCACTTCCAACCGCCTACTCTCCTCGTGTCGCCGACGACACCGCGGTGGAGTCCCAAAAGGCCCAACCAGGAGGAGGTGGTCTCGAGGCGCCGCAGGCGACCTCCCGACTCGGGCGCAAAGGGGGCGAAACCCCGAGGGCTCTAAGTCCGCCTCAGGCCGACTCCGCATCGAACCTTTCAAGGTTCCGCAGTCCGGCAAGCGCCCTTCGTAAGAAGGGTAAGACTGCGACGCCGGTGACTTCCGGCCCATCCGGAGGCACCGGATATTTGGCCGGAGGCGCTTAAAGGCGCCTCCATCGACGAGGAGCACCACACTATTATGAGTGTGGTGATCCAGAAGTTCAGTCCGCCAAGAGCGGGCCGACTGAAGCCTGTATCAGCCTTCTAATGTGCTTTGAGGTAAGTTTAGAGTATGTAAAAATACTACCGCATAGACAAGAGTTCTCGATGCTTAGTTCGGTGTTCGGAAAGAAAAGCCGGACTAAGGATCTAAAAAGATATACGCATGAGTCTAACATAAGTATGTCAATATGGGAATGCAGTTCATTGCCGACCTCTCGCCAGACCGATCATGGAGGTCAATGCATTGAAGCAGAGCCTCGAGCGGTCCGAGAACGAGCTCGGCCTTGCCAAGAAGCAGCTCGAGGACAAGGAAGGTAAGTAATACCTTATTAAAGAAATACCTTATAGAAAGGATTCGGTTGCAAAAAATAGGAATAACGTGGGTATTGTAGGGGCCACGAACGAGGTGGCGACCCTGAAGGAAGCGGTGTCCGCGGCCGAAAGCAAAGCGGCCATGAGCGCACCGAGCGAGAGAAGCAGGAGGAGCGGTGGCGGAGGTGCGGCAAGAGCTCCGTGCTCTCGTGAAAAACACGAGAGTTTGGAGCGTGATCAAGACTCGAGAGTCCGAGCTCGCCTCGGCTCTTGAGAGTGCCAAAGATGCTAAGGTCAAGCCCAAAAAGCCCTCCAAGAAATTGAATCATTAAAGAAGATAGCGGCGGGTAAGGCATTCTTTATGCAAAGCAAGCATGTGAAAGTGAATTACCTATTACTTACCCGGATTCGGAGCTCTCTGTGAGCATTCCCATATCTGCCCGTAGGTGTGTCCGATGCTGCTGCGTTCTACCGCGCCAAGGAGGGAGCTCGACGGAGAAGGTGTTCGTCTCAAGATGTCGAGGCCGAACGTCCGGTGCTCGAGTGACCAGTCAAGCAGCTGGTCGAGCTCCACAAGGTCGCCCGAACAGGCCATGAAGGGCCTCATAGTTCGGCTGTGGCCATTGGAAGCCATGCCCGGAGCTACTTCGGGCTAGTGAAGCGGCCGGTGGATGCTGTCCATGGGTTGAAGTCATCAAGCCACGCTCTGCATTGAAGGTGCCTGTCGGCCCTTGCCTGCGCTAAAGTGCACTGGGGCAAGCTGGATGCGGAGAAGCTTGTGACGGACGGGCCACCGAAGGGCAAGGAGCATCGCAAGCCCGAATGTACTATGAGGGCATCCTCAAGGGTGCCCGCCAGATAGCGGATGAGTGCTCCAAAGATGTAATTTTTGAATAGACTCGCATTTGTTATCACAGACGCTAAAAACTTGTTCATATGCGCTAAGCAACGCTTGTTAATTTAAAATATTACCTTCGTATGCACCGCTTATCAAATTTGAGAGATGGCAAGTCGTTGGCTTCAGCCCCCATGCCACGAAAGTGCCGGGTGTTCGGATAAACTTGAGCGCTCTTGTTCCCATTCTTGGGTCCGTCGAGGAGGCGCTCAACGCAACGTAACAAGGCAACCGGACTTATAGTGCTTGAACACTCTCACTTAGCCATAGAATTCTATAATTTTAAATTTCGTGAAGCCCCTAGTATTCGAAGACCGAGTTCGGGCGCTATCCACGCCTTTGGCCGAACAATGCCGACTCCTCGCCTAAGCGGCATAAGTCTTTAGGGACCAAAAACCTCTCGAACAGCGCATCGCTCTCGCCTCTATCATAACGGTCAGTTTTAGCTTTCTCCACCGAGGTGCTCAACCCAGCTCAACCGGGCACAATCGCAGTGGTTCTCCCAGCGCTACCTTAGCCGATATAACGGAACGTAAGGTACCAAAACATGGGAGCCGGCAAACCCAACTATTGACCCAAGACATGATTCGGAGCCGATGCATATAATGCTATAAGTTCGGGTGCCGCACTTGTGAAAGTGTTCGGACTTGTCACACCATATTTTTGGGGTACTTAAGCCCCTGGTGTATTGGCCGTACCAAAGTGTACGGGTGCAACATGTCATGAAATGAACATATATATAGATAAAGAAATGAGTGCAATAATAGGCAAAAGCTATGTATTGTTTATTCAAAAAGGTGCTGCAATGGAAGCAGAATGATACAAATAGTGCGATAAGCAAGGGATGGGACTATTTAACATGTCCCCCTCCAGGGGTAAGCTGCGGGATTGTATGTAAAACAGGTATAATGATCGTAGTAGAGACCACCTGGACACTCGACGTAAGCCGCTTCCTCGGCTGTTGCATCGTGAGTTCGGCAATTCTAGTGCCGACATGACTTCTGGAAAACGGAGTCCCGAAAGTAAGAAAAAGAAGAAAAGAAAAGAATGACACAATCGGAGCCCACAGTGCGGTTGAGCCGACTGGCGTGCCGTGGTCGCTCTCCCCTTATGCCAATGGTATCTCCAGAGCGTAGTTATGTACGCTGTAGTAATCGCTTCAGCGGTTTCACGAGGGCTGAGGTTGGGGCCGGATTGCTACGCTGCGTGCTCGGATCGTGCTGTGCAGTCTTGTTGTAGGTTACCCGGGCGCCGCTTTGACGGTGGCCGGACGCTTAATAGCCGGACTCGATAATTGCTGTGAGAGGCTGCTTTGCACCTCCGCCGCGAGGGTCGCCGTGTGCTCCTCCGCTCGGAGAGAGCGTTCGGTGTTTCCATTGACCGTGATTACACCTCGAGGGCCTCGCATCTTGAGTTTGAGGTATGCGAAAAGCGGCACCTCATTGAACTTTGCAAATGCGGTTCGCCCAAGCAAAGGCGTGATAGCCGCCGCAGAACGGGACTATGTCGAAGATTAACTCTTCGCCGGGTTATCCGGGATCCAAGACCACTTCGAGTGTAATCGAGCCTGCATAATTGGCCTCTACACTGGTATGACGCCTTAAAAGGTCGCCTTTGTGGGTTTAATCCTTGAGGGATCTGTGCCCATTTTGCGACCGTATCTCCGATAAAGTAGGTTCGTGCTGCTACCGCCATTCATCGGGACTCTAGTGAGGTGAAATCCGTCGATGATTGGGTCAAGAACCACGCGGCGAATCCGCCGTGACGGATGCTAGTGGGTGGTCCCTTCGATCAAATGTGATCGGGCAGGAGGACCATGGGTTGAACTGGGCGATCGCTCCATCGCATATACGCCCCTTTAGTGCACGCTTCCGCCTCCCTTTGGGTATGTGGGTTGCGTATATCATGTTCACCGTCCGCACTTGTGGGGGAAGCTCTTCCGTCCTCTATTGTTCGTGCCGGGCTCCTCCTCGCCGTCGCTATGCAGCCCCTTGTCATTGAGTTCGCATTTAAGTTGCTTCATTGTTTGAAAACCCAACAATCCTCGTTGGTGTGGTTGGCTGGTTTTTCGGGGTGCCATGTATTTGGCACGAAGCGATCGAGTATTCGGTCCAGATTGGACGGGCCCCGAGTATTTATTTTGAACGGATTTTTCCGCCGACCGGTTTAGAGCCTCAATCCGCATTGATCGCCAGATCTTCAAAGATTATCGCCGCACGCGGCGCTTGTGCTTGTTGTGACGCCGACCTGCCATTGCTGTCCTTGGTATCCGAACCACCGGGTTTTTGGTCAAGTTGTTGCTACGAAGCTAGCCAGCTGTCCTCTCCCGCGCAAAAGCGGGTCATGAGCGCCAGAGGGCTGCCATGGATTTCGCTTTTCCTGCCCTAGGTGCCGGCAAGCCACTCGTCGCGGATGTTATGTTTAAAGGCTGCAAGGGCCTCTGCATCCGGACAGTCAACGATTTGATTTTTCTTGGTTAGGAACCGTGTCCGTAATTGTCCGCCGATTCTTCCGCTGCTGAATTATGTGGCTGAGGTCATCGCCGCTTGGTGGTCGCACGTATGTGCCCCGGAAGTTATCAAGGAATGCGGCTTCCGTGTCCTCCCAACAACCAATTGATTCTGCTGGCAAGCTGTTAAGCCAATGCCGAGCTGGTCCTTTAAGCTTGAGTGGGAGGTATTTGATGGCGTGTAGATCATCGCCGCGGGCCATGTGGATATGGAGGAGGTAGTCCTTGATCCAAACCGCAGGATCTGTTGTGCCATCGTATGATTCGATGTTTACGTGTTTGAAACCCTTGGGGATTTGGTGATCCATTACTTCATCTGTGAAGCATAGTGGGTGTGCGGCGCCTCTGTATTGAGCTATATCACGACGCAACTCAAATGAGCTTTGTTCATCGTGGTTCGGCCCGGCCGGAATTGCTGTATCCGGCGTAACGGTTATCGTCACGTGTCGTGGGGCGCCCACGCGATCCGTAGATGATCTTGTTTGCCTTGCCTTGTCCTCCAATGTGTCTCGCAGGTCTGGCGCGTTTCCCCGTGCCTTGGTACTTTTCGAGCGACGCCGGAGTGCGGCTTGAATGGAGGGTCTAGAGGTCTCTCTGTCGCGACCACGGGGTGGCCGGTCGGCCGCATCATGCGCTGGTGATGTAGGTTTGGGTGCTGCTTCCTCTAATTGGGGTAGCAGCCTGCGTTGGGGTATCTCTTGAGGGGCGCTCGAGTTCATACTCTTCGCCGCAAGGACTTCACCCATCCGCCGCCTAGCAAGTATTGGTCAGCTCTAAGCTGCCGCTGCTTTTTCTTGAGGCTGCTTGCCGTGGCCATAAGCCCGCGTTTGAAACGCCTCCTGCTCGGCAGGATCCTCGAGACACGACAAATTGCCGTCCGCCGAGGCTTGCCTCATCTTCGGAGGGAGGCACATAATTATCGCCCTCTACCTCTCTTTCTCGCTGCAGACCGTGCGGCGGACTTGCTTCTCCCTCCTCCCGTGCTGAATCCTGCCGAGGGGGTTGTCTTCAAGACCGTCCGGTGTTATTATCTCCCGTGCCGGAATCACCGCTTTTCTTTGTGGCGGGATTTAGAGCGCGGCGCCACGACGCCGACGCAGGCTGTTTCTTGGAGGGGTCATCCTCCGCTGTTCCATCGCTGTTCCCATCTTTTGGGATGTACACCATGTATATGTCGTATGACGACGTGGCCTTCCAGTGCCCTGTAGGCGCTGGTTCTTGGTCGTCTCCAGCATCGTCGCCATATCGTCGATGTCTTCGGAGTCAAAGTCGAGCATGTCGGTTAAATCATCGACAGTGGCTACAAAGTGGGTGGTGGGTTGGCGTTGAATTTCTTCGTCGTCCCGCATCCCAACCTTCCCGACCGTAGTCCGCCGTGGCTCTCCCGATAAAGAGAGAGACTTTAGTGAATTCGTGATGTCGCCAAAGGGCGAGTCTGAAGATGTCCGCGGCATGAACTCCATGACCGGGCGCCCAATCAGATTCGATTGGCAAGGGCGCGGAGGGTTCGGAGTCCGAGAGGAGTCCGCATCTTGGAGTCACGGTCTTCGCAGCGACAGGGATGGAGTTCGCTCAATCGCCGTTGAGATCGTAGGCCCCGAGGCGGTGTCCAACCACTCGCCCTCGATCGCTAAACCGGCCCGGATTAAGGGTCGGAGCGGCAATCGTGCGGCCTCCGTGGCACCGCTCGGCGGCAGAGCTAGATCGCACTCCATCGAGACAATGCGGCATGCTCGATCAGGCTCGAATCCGTCAAGATCAAGTCTCCGCGGACATCGGCCGTATAGTTCAAGCTTCCAAATCTGACCTGATGGCCAGGGGCGTAGCTTTCGATCTGCTCCAGATGGCCTAGCGAATTGGCCCGCAGTGCAAAACCGCCGAAAATGAAGATCTGTCCGGGGAGAAAAGTCTCACCCTGGACTGCGTCATCGTTGATGATTGAAGGAGCCATCGGGCCTATAGGTGACGACACAGAGGAACTCTCAATGAAAGCACCAATGTCGGTGTAAAAACCGGCGGATCTCGGGTAGGGGGTCCCGAACTGTGCGTCTAGGCGGATAGTAACAGGACACAAGGGACACAATGTTTTTACCCAGGTTCGGGCCCTCTCGATGGAGGTAATACCCTACTCCTGCTTGATTAATATTGATGATATGGGTAGTACAAGAGTAGATCTACCACGAGATCAAGGAGGCTAAACCCTAGAAGCTAGCCTATGGTATGATTGTTGTTCGCCCCACGGACTAAAACCCTCCGGTTTATATAGACACCGGATAGGGTTAGGGTTACACAGAGTCGGTTACAATGGTAGGAGATCTACATATCCGTATCGCCAAGCTTGCCTTCCACGCCAAGGGAAGTCCTATCCGGACACGGGACGACGTCTTCAATCTTGTATCTTCATAGTCTAGGAGTCCGGCCAAAGATGATAGTTCGGCTATCCGGACACCCCCTAGTCCAGGACTCCCTCAGGGGTGCCATGGGCATACCCAAGCTTAGGCTCTTGCCACTCCTTGTTCCATAATCCATAAAAAAAATTCACCCAAAACTTGAAAACTTCACAACACAAAACTCAACAGAAATCTCATGAGCTCCGTTAGCGAAAGAAAACAAAAGACCACTTTAAGGTACTGCAATGAACTCATTCTTTATTTATATTGGTGTTAAACCTACTGTATTCCAACTCCTCTATGGTTTATAAACTATTTTACTAGCCATAGATTCAACAAAATAAGCAAACAACACACGAAAAACAGAATCTGTCAAAAGCAGAACAATCTGTAGCAATCTGTAACTAACGCAAACTTCTGGAACTCCAAAAATTCAGCCAAAATAGGAAGACCTAGGCAATTTGTTTATTGATCAGAAGCAATTGGAATCAGTATTTTATCACATTCTGCTGATTTTTAATAATTGTTTTAGTCAACAGAAAGTTTCTGGAAATTACAGCAAGATCAAATAACTATCATCCAAGAAGATCCTATCGGTTTAACTTGGCACAAACACTAATTAAAACATAAAAAAACATCCAAACAAAAGCTAGATGGATTATTTATTTCTAAACAGAAACAAAAGTAAAAACTAAAAAAAAATTGGGTTGCCTCCCAACAAGCGCTATCGTTTAACGCCCCTAGCTAGGCATAAAGCAAGGATAGATCTAGGTATTGCCATCTTTGGTAGGAAATTCTTCAATGAGACATCTACCTTCCTTAGAAATTTCTTTCTTTCTAGTAATTATCAAACTTTTAGGCACAAGATCGAAAAATTCTTTCATAGCAAATGGTTCCTGAGTGATAGAAAAAAGATTGGGATGAATACTTATAGATTTAAGATCCGCAGTTTCCTTACTAGAGGATTCACCCTTATTTTTAGGAACATACATAAGCTTAGCAACTTTAGTAGGAGGACTTGGTGTATTCTTTACAGAAGAAAAAGCGGTTCCCAAGTTGGTAATAATACCCTCAAGCTTATCGATTCTAGTGGAATCTTGATTAATTCTCTCATTAACTATGGGTTCCTTCTCCTTAATATTTTTCAAAGTTACTCCTACCTGAGATCCATATTGGGTAATTTGATTGTGGATCTTTTTATCTAGATTTTCAATTAACTCAACAGTAGCAACTTTATTTTCAATAATTTCAAGTCTTTGCATTACATGCTCCAAAGTTAACATAGTCCCATTAACCAAAAGAGGTGGTGAGCCAAATAAATCTATCATAGCATTATAAGAGTCAAAAGTGTGGCTACCCAAGAAATTCCCTGTGGTAATGGTATCAAGGATATATCTATACCAAGGATTAGCACCTACATAAAAATTGCGGAGAAGAACTGAAGTAGATTGCTTTCTGGTAGATCTATTTTGAGCATTGCAAATTCTATACCAAGCGTCTTTTAGATTTTCTCCCTCCCTTTGCTTAAAATTTAGAACTTCATTCTCGGGGGATAACGGAGAAGATATAAGACTGGCCATGACAACAAGAAGGCGAGAAGAAGGCAAATGGAAAAGAGAAGGCAAATAAAACGGCAAGGGTGAAGTGGGGGAGAGGAAAACGAGAGGCAAATGGCAAATAATGTAATGCGAGAGATAAGGGATTGTGATGGGTACTTGGTATGTTGACTTTTGCGTAAGCCTCCCCGGCAACGGCGCCAGAAATCTTCCTGCTACCTCTTGAGCACAGCGTTGGATTTCCGTGAAGAGGAAAGGGTGATGCAGCAGAGTAGAGTAAGTATTTCCCTCAGTTTTTGAGAACCAAGGTATCAATCCAAAGAGGAGGCTACGCGAGTCCCTCGTACCTACACAAAACAAATAGCTCAACGCAACCAACGCGATTAGGGGTTATCAATCCCTTAACGATCACTTACGAGAGTGAGATCTGATAGAGATGATAGATAATATTTTTTGTATTTTTAGTATAACGATGCAAAGTAAAATAAAAGGCAAAGTAAAAAGTAAAGCAATAATAAAGTGATTGAATATTGATATGATGAGAATAGACCCGGGGGCCATATATTTCACTAGTGGCTTCTCTCAAGAGCATAAATATTCTACGGTGGGTGAACAAATTACTGTTGAGCAATTGACAGAATTGAGCATAGTTATGAGAATATCTTGGTATGATCATGTATATAGGCATCACGTCTGAGACAAGTAGACCGACTCCTACCTGCATCTACTACTATTACTCCACTCATCGACCGCTATCCAGCATGTATCTAGAGTATTAAGTTCAAGAAAACAGAGTAACGCCTTAAGCAAGATGACATGATGTAGAGGGATAAATTCATGCAATATGATAAAACCCCCATCTTGTTATCCTTGATGGCAACAATACAATACGTGTCTAGCTGCCCCATCACACTGGGAAAGGACACCGCAAGATTGAACGCAAAGCTAAGCACTTCTCCCATTGCAAGAAAAACCAATCTAGTAGGCCAAACCAAACTGATAATTCGAAGAGACTTGCAAAGATAACGAATCATACATAAAAGAATTAAGAGAAGATTCAAATATTGTTCATAGATAATCTTGATCATAAACCCATAATTCGTCGTCTCAACAAACACACCGCAAAAAGAAGATTACATCGAATAGGTCTCCACGAGAGAGGGGGAGAACATTGTATTGAGATCCAAAAAGAGAGAAGAAGCCATCTAGCTACTAACTATGGACCAAGGTGTGAGGTAAACTACTCACACTTCACCTGGAGGGGCTATGGTGATGATGTAGAAGCCCTCCGTGGTGGATTCCTCTTCCGCGGAGCTCCTAACAGGCCCCAAGATGGGATCTCATAGGTATGTAAGGTTGCGGCGGTGGAATTAGGTTATTGGCTCCGTATCTGATCGTTTGGGGGTACGTAGGTATATATCGGAGGAAGGAGGGCCCACGAGGCAGGGGGCGCGCCCTAGGGGGGGCGCCCTCCACCCTTGTGGCCACCTCCCTCCTTTCTTGACGGTGGATCCAAGTCTCCTGGATCATATTCGGTGAGAAAATCACGTTCCCGAAGGTTTCATTCCGTTTGGACTCCGTTTGATATTCCGTTTCTTCGAAACACTGAAATAGGCAAAAAAACAGCAATTCTGGGCTGGGCCTCCGGTTAATAGGTTAGTCCCAAAAATAATATAAAAGTGGAAAATAAAGCCCAATATGGTCCAAAACAGTAGATAACATAGTATGGAGCAATAAAAAATTATAGATACTGTCGGAGTAATGGGCCACTGGTAGGCAGACCCGAGCCCCTGGACCTTTCAAAACATTGGGGCAGACTGCGCCCCTCAAGACCCCAAGATGAAGAGTCGCCTTCAGAGAGTCGGCGACAGAGTCGCCGACTGCCCCTCTAGGCCGAGTCCCAGAGACGGCCTCAGGACAAGCCGACTCCAAGCCAGCGACCTCCAATAAAGCCGGCTACAGGGTGTCGGCTCACGACCCGGCCCACTCTCGCATGAGCGACTCACGAGCGGATGGGATAAAGCTGCTCGCGGCCGGTCCCCGCCCGCTCATAAAGGGCAGGCATGGCCATTGTGGCGCCGCATCAACGGAGATCTCCGTCCGCGCAAAGATCAGAGCCACACTGCCTCGACGCCACCGTGGGCAAATTCTCACTCACGATGGCCTGTCAGACGAATTCGAAGACGGCGGGATTACTGTCGGCGGGAGTGCAGAAGACGACGAGAGCGCCTAAAGACGGACTCCGCTGGAGTCGGCCTCAGAGTCGGCCCGCCTCCCACGGGCTCCAAGCGCCATTAACTGGACAAGACAGGAATGGCAATAAGTGATCGCCCGCCAGCGGCGTGACTGCTACACGCCTCGTGACCAAGCTTCGCGCCATTAGAAGCGCTGGTTACAGAACCCGCAGCCGGCAAGAGCGCCATGGCGGACGAGGGCTGTCGGCCCCATGCTAGACCGGCCGGTAGGGCCCACTAGTCGGCGGGCTCTGTGAGTCGGCGAGAAGACGGCGACCTAAGAGATCGACGGCCGGGACCCGCGCCACCGGATTACCATTGTACCCCTGTGGGGTAGGCCTATAAACCCCTGGGCACCCATGCAAAGGGTTGGAACCTAGTAGTTTTAGACACAAACATAGAGGGAAGAGAAGAGCTAGCCGTGCCCTTCTCCTTCCTCACCCCGAACAGCTCAAGGAGCATCTTGTACTCACTTTGCCATAGTGATCATGCGGAGACCCCGCAGAGCAGCAATAGGGGTGTTATCTCCTCGGAGAGCCCTGAAGCTGGGTAAGATTCGCCGGCGTGCATGACTTCGCCTCATGCCGCTTCTGTGCACCGGCGACGTTCTACTCGCCCCCTCCATGATAAGCCATCCTTTGGCATATGTCGCACCCAACCCCCGACATTTGGCGCCCACCGTGGGGCCAGGTGCGCCGTCGTCCGGAGAACTGCTCTGGACGGGAACCCTCTTCCTCCCTGGCGAGCGCAGCCAGCCCGGCACGCCAGACGGAGTCTGCGCCGACGCGCTGCATGGCGCTGAGGTTGCCTGCGCGGCGAGCTGCCTCGCCGAACTTGTCGGCGAGGTTCGCCTCTCCGACGAGCCTGCATCCGACGCAGGCACGGGCGGCCCCGAAAGCCTCCTCGCGGGCCTCCTTGAGCAGCTCCACGTCACCGGCGAGCCCGCCACCGACCTGGAGTCCGTAGGCTCCACCGACCCGATGCTGGTCGACTCCGACACCGCATCGCTCGACGCGTTCCCCACCAACGTGGTGGTCTACGACGAGCCTCTCCCTCGCGCGGAGAGCGGCGGAAGCACCGTCACGGCGGTGCTCGTCATCGGTCACAGCGAGCCTTCCGGCGAGGGAGCTCGAGACCCTCTCGACGCGGTTCTGCAAGACCTGACCGCCCCCATTCCGGAAGACGCCGACGCTGGGACACTGGAAGGACGCCGCCTCCAGCTCCTCGTGGGCGCACAGAAGCTGGCAAGCATGAGACGCTTGTCGGAAGCCTACCAACGCGAGATGGATCGCGCTGCGGCGTTTCGCCCGCCCGACCGGGCCTAGCCGCCAGGCACGGTTCAGCAGCGCGGCGTAGCTATCGCCACTGTTTTGAAGGCCGCCTCAGGTACGCTTACGCCATGGAGAATATCCGCGCGCCAGCGCGGCGGGCGACGAGCTGGATAACTTCGAGGGCGAGGGAGCGCCACCGATGACGGAGCGAAGTCCAAAGCAGCTCCTCGACGCTGCGGCCGCTGCAAGACGAAGCCGATCGCCGCACGGAGGCGCTCGCGACGACAACACGGCGATTTGCCTCCCCGCCGAGATCAAGGCGCGACGTCTCGACGCCAAATCGGGCGGCGCCCGCGAAAAATAAGGATCCGGCTGTCCGCCCATAGCCGGACTCACATCTCCATCGAAGCGCGACGAAGACGGGCGGCCCGAGAGCAGTGGAGCGGGACGACTATTCGCCTCCTCCTCGCAGAAAGGCGAAGTCTCCCCGCCACTCCGCCGAAAGTATCCGACTCACGGCGACCGCCTTTGGCCGCCGAGAGGGAGTCGGAGAAACGACGCCCGCCACCGGATCGAGCGACTCCACCGATCTCGGCGCCGAAGAAGAAGACGAAGTTGGGCCCGCCTGTTTCGGACCTCGCATCCGAGACGCAGCCCTTCCCTGCAGGATTCACACTCCGAGACACACCCAAATACACCGCCCGCGGAAGCCGAGGACTGGCTGGTGGACTACTCCACGGCCGTCAGCATAGCGAACGACAACAAGCGCGTTGCCGTAAAGTATGTTCCCCTCATGCTCCAGGGCACGGCCCGGACATGGTTGAACAGCTTGAAGCCCCGCAGCATCAACAGCTGGGTCGACTTCACCGAGGCCTTCGTCCGCAACTTCACGAGCACATACAAGCGACCTCCCAAGCCTCGCTAGCTGTCCCCAGCGCGTAAGGCCCCAACGAGTCTACTCGCGACTACCTCACGCTGGGCCGAGCTCCTAACTCCCGCGAAGGAGTGCATGAGGTGCAAGCAATCGAGTACTTCACCGCCGGTGCAGAAGGCACCCACCTCAAGCACAAGCTCCTTTGGCGACGAGCCGGAGACCCTCGACGAGCTGCCGATCATAGCGCATAAGCACGCTATAGCCGACTCCTCCATGAAGTCGGAGATCAAGTCGCGGCGACCGCAAGGTGGCTCCTCATGCTCCCGTAACTCCGGTGGCGACCGATGGGCGACAGCAAAGAATGACCACAAGCGCAAGGCCCGCAGCGGCTTCCAACAGCCGGCAGTGGCGGCAGCTTGAAGACCAGCAGCCAGAGGGCAGCCTCGCCAAGCGGCGTAAAGGCGGCAAGTCCAACTGGTTGCCGCCTTCTCTTACGAAAGCGCACTCGACGGACCCCGCAAGTTCCATAGCGGTGCGAAGCCGCCAAATCACACCACCCGGAAGTGCCACCGGCTCACCAGATCGCCAAGGAGACGGCCTTGCCTCCTCCTCACCGGGCCGCCGCCTCCACCATCGCTTCAAAGAGCCGGCTGTCGGGCCGCCGGCGCAAAGACAGACGCAGTACCCGTAAGAGCATGGTGCCTATGTAGTGTTTACAGCAGGAGCGATCGCCGCAAGAAGAAAGCGGCAAAGAATAAGAAGAAGTGAACGCGGTAGCATCGGATACTCCAGAATTCATGCACCGTCCGAGAAGCCCATCGCTTGAGCCGGGCTGATCACCCAGAGGTGATGCCGAATCGGGGCTCCTACGCCCTGGTCTTGGGAGCCACCCTTGCCACGGATAGGTGGGCCGCTCGCTTCACGCGAGTGCTGATAGACGGAGGCAGCAGCATCAACATCTTGTACAAGGATACGATGGAGAAGTTAGGAATCAAGCAACGACAAATTTTCAAAGACGGTCGGACTGTGTTCCACGGAATTGTACCGCCTTCCCGCTCACCGATTGGCAAGATTACGATAGACGCCCTCTTTGGGGACAAGGATCACTTTCGCCGAGAGCCAGTCTGGTTCGAAGTGGTGGACCTCGAAAGCCCCTACCATGCTCTGCTTGGCCGACCTGCTCTGGCCAAGTTCATGGCGGTCCCCCACTACGCCTACCTCAAGATGAAGATGCCGAGTGAAGGAAATATGCCCTAGAGGCAATAATAAAGTTATTATTTATTTCCTTATATCATGATAAATGTTTATTATTCATGCTAGAATTGTATTAACAGGAAACATAATACATGTGTGAATACATAAACCTACAGAGTGTCACTAGTATGCCTCTACTTGACTAGCTCGTTAATCAAAGATGGTTGTGTTTCCTAAACCATGAACAAGGAGTTGTTATTTGATTAACGGGATCACATCATTGGTTGAATGATCTGATTGACATGACCCATTCCATTAGCATAGCACCTGATCGTATAGTTTGTTGCTAGTGCTTTTCTTCATGACTTATACATGTTCCTATGACTATGAGATTATGCAACTCTGCTTGCCCGAGGAACACTTTGGTGCTACCAAACGCCACAACGTAATCGGGTGATTATAAAGGTACATTACAGGTGTCTCCGAAGGTACATGTTGGGTTGGCATATTTCGAGATTAGGATTTGTCACTCCGATTGTCGGAGAGGTATCTTCGGGCCCTCTCGGTAATGCACATCACATAAGCCTTGCAAGCATTTCAACTAATGTGTTAGTTGTGAGATGATGTATTACTTAAACGAGTAAAGAGATTGCTGCAAACGAGATTGAACTAGGTATTGGATACCGACGATCAAATCTCGCAAGTAACATACCGATGACAAAGGGAACAACGTATGTTGTTATGCGGTCCGACCGATAAAGATCTTCGTAGAATATGTAGGAGCCAATATGGGCATCCAGGTCCCGCTTATTGGTTATTGACCGGAGAGGTGTCTCGGCCATGTCTACATAGTTCTCGAACCCGTAGGGTCCGCACGCTTAACGCTTCGGCGATGGCAGTTACTATGAGTTTTTATGATGTTTCTGTATCAAGGTTGTTCGAGTCCCGGATGAGATCACGGACGTGACGAGGAGTCTCGAAATGGTCGAGACATAAAGATTCATATATTGGAAGTCTATGTTTGGACATCGGAAGTGTTCCGGTGAAATTGGGAATTTTACCAAGCACCGGAGGTTACCGAACCCCCTAATGCTAATGGGCCAACATGGGCCTTAGTGGAAAGGAGAAAAGGGGGCCCAAGTGCTGGTCGCACTTTCCCCCTTCCCTAGTCCTATTAGGACTAGGAGAAGGGGCGCCTCTCTCTCCCTTCCCACTTGGGGAAACCTAGTTGGACTAGGATTGGGGGAATCCTACCCCTAGTAGGAGTAGGACACCGGGCGCACCTCTCCTTGGCCGGCCAGCCCCTCCCTTCCCTCCTTTATATACAGGGCAGGGGGCACCCCATGACACACAAGTTGATCATTGAGATCGTTCCTCAGCCGTGCAGCGTGCCCCTTCCACCATATTACACCTCGAGAATACAGAAGCGGAGCTTAGGCGAAGCCCCGCGCGGTGGAACATCATCATCGCCACCACGCCGTCAGGTCGATTTAAACTCTCCCTCAACACTCGGCTGGATCGGAGTTCGAGGGACGCCATCGAGCTGAACGTGTGCAGAACTCGGAGGTGCCAGACGCTCGGTACTTGGATCGGTTGGATCGTGAAGAAGTACGACTACTTCCTCTACGCTATGGCCAACGCTTCCGCTGCTGGTCTACGAGGGTACGTGAGACAACACTCTCATCTCGTTGCTATGCATCACCATGATCTTGGCGTGATCGTAGGGAAATTTTTTGAAATTACTACGTTACCCAACGGTGGCATCCGAGCCTAGGTTTTTATGGTTTGATGATATGCACGAGTAGAACACAAGTGAGTTGTGGACGATACAAGTCATAACGCCTACCAAAGATGTCATACTTTGGTTCAGCGGTATTGTTGGACAGACGATCCAGACCAACCTTACGCTGCATTTTACGCGAGACCGGTTCTCGACGTGCTTTGCACATAGATGGCTTGTGGAAGACTGTCTCTCCAACTTTAGTTGAACCAAGTGCATGGCTACGCCCGTCCTTGAGAAGGTTAAACGGAGTCTATTTGACGAAGTATCGTTGTGGTTTTGATGCGAGGTGAGATTAGTTCTTGCTTAAGCCCGTAGCAGCCACGTAAAATTTGCAACAACAAAGTAGAGGACGTCTAACTTGTTTTTGCAGGGCATGTTGTGATGTGATATGGTCTAGACATGATGCTGAATTTTATTGTATGAGATGATCATGTTTTGTAACCGAAGTTATCGGCAATCGGCAGGAGCCATATGGTTGTCGCTTATTGTATGCAATGCAATCGCTCTGTAATGCTTTTACTTTATCACTAAGCGGTAGCGATAGTCGAGAAGCATAAGTTTGGCGAGACGACAACGATGCTACGATGGAGATCAAGGTGTCGCTACCGGTGACGATGGTGATCATGACGCAAGCTTCGGAGATGGAGATCACAAGCACAAGATGATGATGGCCATATCATATCACTTATATTGATTGCATGTGATGTTAATCCTTTATGCATCTTATCTTGCTTTGATTGACGGTAGCATTATAAGATGATCCCTTACTAAATTATCAAGAAGTGTTCTCCCGAGTATGCACCGCTATGAAAGTTCTTCGTGGCCGAGACACCACGTGATGATCGGATGTGATAGGCTCTACGTTCAAATACAACGGTGCAAAACAGTTGCACACGCAGAATACTCAGGTTATACTTGACGAGCTATGCATATAAGATATGACCTCGAACACGGAGACCGAAGGTCGAGCGTGAATCATATAGTAGATATGATCAACATATTGATGTTCACCATTGAAACTACTCCATCACACGTGATGATCGGTCATGGTGTAGTTGATATGGATCACGCAATCACTTAGAGAATTGGAGGGATATTTTTCTAAGTGGGAGTTCTTAAGTAATATGATTAATTGAACTTAAATTTATCATGAACTTAGTACCGATAGTATCTTGCTTGTCTATGATGTGTAGATAGATGGCTCGTCGTTGTTCCGTTGAATTTTAATGCGTTCCTTGAGAAAGCAAAGTTGAAAGATGATGGCAGCAATTACACGGACCGGGTCCAGAATTTGAGGATTATCCTTATTGCTGCGACGAAGAATTACGTCTGGAAGCACCGTTAGGTGCGAGGCCTGGTGCAAGGGCTGCGCCGAGGAAGTTGTGAACGTCTGCAAAGCAAAGTCGATGACTACTCTATAGTTCGGTGTGCCATGCTTTACGGCTTAGAACCGGGACTTCAACGCTGCTTTTGAACACCATGGAGCATATGAGATGTTCCAGGAGTTGAAGTTAATATTCCAAGCGAATGCCCGGATTGAGAGATATGAAGTCTCCAATAAGTTCTATAGCTGTAAGATGGAGGAGAACGGTTCACAAGGAGCATATACTCGTAATGTCCGGATATAACAATCACTTGATTCAACCGGGAGTTAATCTTCCGGATGATTGCGCCATTGATGTAATTCTCCAATCATCGCCACCAAGCTACAAGAGCTTCGTGATGAACTATAATATGCAAGGGATGACCAAAACAATGCTCGAGCTCTTCGCGATGCCGAAAGTCATGGAGGTAGAAATCAAAAGGAGCATCAAGTGTTGATGGTTAACAAAACCACTAGTTTCAAGAAAAAGGGCAAAGGAAAGAAAAAGGAAACTTAAAAAGAACAGCAAGCAAGTTGCTGATCAAGAGAAGAAACCCAAGTCTGGTCCTAAACCTGAAACCGAGTGCTTCTATTGCAAGCGTGCTGGTCACCGAAGCGGAACTGCCCCAAGTATTTGGCGGATAAGAAGGATGGCAAGGTTAACAAAGGTATATGTGATATACATGTTATTGATGTGTACCTTACTAATACTCGCAGAGCACTGGTATTTGATACCGGTTACATTGCTAATATTTGCAACTCAAACAGGGGCTACGGATTGCGAAGATTGGCTAAGGACGAGGTGACGATCTTGGCGTGGGAAATGGTTCCAAAGTCGATGTGATCGCAATGGCACTCTACCTCTAATTCTACCTTCTGGATTAGTATTAGACCTAAATAATTGTTATTTAGTACCAGCGTTGAGCATGAACATTATATCTGGATCTTGTTTGATGCGAGACGGTTATTCATTTAAATCAGAGAATAATGGTTGTTCTATTTATATGAATAATATCTTTTATGGTCATGCACCATTGAAGAATGGTTTGTTTTTACTTAATCTTGATAGTAGTGATACACATATTCATAATGTTGAAACCAAAAGATGCAGAGTTGATAATGATGGTGCAACTTATTTGTGGCAATCGCCGTTTAGGTCATATCGGTGTAAAGCGCATGAAGAAACTCCATACCGATGGACTTTTGGAGTCACTTGATTATGAATCACTTGGCACTTAAGAACCGTGCCTTTATGGGCAAGATGACTAAAACACCGTTCTCCGGAACTATGGAGAGAGCAACAGATTTATTGGAAATCATACATACCGATGTATGTGGTCCAATGAATGTTGAGGCTCGTGGCGGATATCGTTATTTTCTCACCTTCACAGATGATTTGAGCAGATATGGGTATATCTACTTAATGAAACACAAGTCTGAAACATTTGAAAAGTTCAAAGAATTTCAGAGTGAAGTGGAAAATCATCGTAACAAGAAAATAAAGTTTCTACGATCTGATCGTGGAGGAGAATATTTGAGTTACGAAGTTTGGCCTACATTTGAAACAATGCGGAATAGTTTCGCAACTTACGCCACCGAACACCACAACGTAATGGTGTGTCCGAACGTCAGAATCGCATTTCTTTATTAGATATGGTGCGATCTATGATGTCTCTTACTGATTTACCGCTATCGCTTTTGGGGTTATGCTTTAGAGACGGCTACATTCACTTTAAATAGGGCACCATCTAAATCCGTTGAGACGACGCCTTATGAACTGTGGTTTGGCAAGAAACCAAAGTTGTCGCTTCTGAAAGTTTGGGGTCGCGATGCTTATGTGAAAAAACTTCAACCGATAAGCTCGAACCCAAATCGGAGAAATGTGTCTTCATAGGATACCCAAAGGAGACTGTTGGGTACACCTTCTATCACAGATCCGAAGGCAAGATTTTTGTTGCTAAATTCGGAAACTTTTTGGAGAAGGAGTTTCTCTCGAAAGAAGTGAGTGGGAGGAAAGTAGAACTTGATGAGATAACTGTATCTACTCCCTTATTGAGAAGTAGTACATCACGTAAAACAGTTTCCGTGACACCTACACCAAATAGGGAAGAAGCTAATGATGATGATCATGAAACTTCAGATCAAGTTTCTACAGAACTTCAGAGATCAACCAGAGCAAGATCCGCACTTGAGTGGTACGGTAATCCTATTCGGAAGTCATGTTATCGAACATGATGAACCTACGAACTATGAAGAAGCGATGGTGAGCCCAGATTCCACAAAATGGCCGGAGGCCATGAAATCTGAGATGGGATCCATGTATGAGAACAAAGTGTGGATTCTTTGGTTGACTTGCCCAATGATCGGCAAGCAATTGAGAATAAATGGATCTTCAAGAAGAAGACCGACGCTGATGGTAATGTTATCATCTATAAAGCTCGACTTGTTGCAAAAGGTTTTCGACAAGTTCAAGGGATTGACTACGATGAGACCTTCTCACCAGAAGCGATGCTTAAGTCCGTCTCAATCATGTTAGCAATTGCCGCATTTTATGATTATGAAATTTGGCAAATGGATGTTAAAACTGCATTCTCGAATGGATTTACGGAAGAAGAGTTGTATATGATGCAACCAAGGTTTTGTCGATCCAAAGGGAGCTAACAAAGTGTGCAAGCTCCAGCCGTCCATTTATGGACTGGTGCAAGCCTCTCGGAGTTGGAATAAACGTTTTGATAGTGTGATCAAAGCATTTGGTTTTATACAGACTTTGGAGAAGCTTTGTATTTACAAGAAAGTGAGTGGGAGCTCTGTAGCATTTACGATATTATATGTGGATGACATATTACTGATCGGAAATGATATAGAATTTCTGGATAGCATAAAGGGATACTTGAATAAAAGTTTTTCGATGAAAGACCTCGGTGAAGCTGCTTACATATTGGGCATTAAGATCTATAGAGATAGATCAAGACGCTTAATAGGACTTTCACAAAGCACATACCTTGATAAAGTTTTGAAAAGGTTCAAAATGGATCAGACAAAGAAAGGGTTCTTGCCGGTGTTACAAGGTGTGAAGTTGAGTAAGACTCAATGCCCGACCACCGCAGAAGATAGAGAGAAAATGAAAGATGTTCCCTATGCTTCAGCCATAGGCTCTATCATGTATGCAATGCTGTGTACCGGACCTGATGTGTGCCTTCTGTAAGTTTGGCGGTGCGGTACCAAAGTAATCCAGGAGTGGATCACTGGACAGCGGTCAAGAACATCCTTAAGTACTTGAGAAGGACTAAGGATATGTTTCTCATTTATGGCGGTGACAAAGAACTCGTCGTAAACGGTTACGTCGACGCAAGCTTTTACACAGATCCGGACGATTCTAAATAGCAAACCGGATACGTATTTACAATAAACGGAGGAGCTGTCAGTTTGTGCAGTTCCAAACAAAGCGTCGTGGCGGGATCTACATGTGAAGTTGAGTACATAGCTGCTTCGGAAGCAGCTAATGAAGGAGTCTGGATGAAGGAGTTCATAACCGATCTAGGTGTTGTACCTAGTGTATCGGGTCCAATGAAAATTTTTGTGACAATACTGGTGCAATTGCCTTAGCAAAGGAATCCAGATTTCACAAGAGAACCAAGCACATCAAAAGACGCTTCAACTCCATCCGGATTTGGTCCAGGTGGGAGACATAGAGATATGCAAGATACATACGGATCTGAATGTTGCAGACCACTGACTAAGCCTCTTCCACGAGCAAAACATGATCGGCACCAAGACTCCATGGGTGTTAGAATCATTATCGTGTAATCTAGATTATTGACTCTAGTGCAAGTGGGAGATCAAGGAAATATGCCCTAGAGGCAATAATAAAGTTATTATTTATTTCCTTATATCATGATAAATGTTTATTATTCATGCTAGAATTGTATTAACAGGAAACATAATACATGTGTGAATACATAAACCTACAGAGTGTCACTAGTATGCCTCTACTTGACTAGCTCGTTAATCAAAGATGGTTGTGTTTCCTAAACCATGAACAAGGAGTTGTTATTTGATTAACGGGATCACATCATTGGTTGAATGATCTGATTGACATGACCCATTCCATTAGCATAGCACCTGATCGTATAGTTTGTTGCTAGTGCTTTTCTTCATGACTTATACATGTTCCTATGACTATGAGATTATGCAACTCCTGCTTTGCACGAGGAACACTTTGGTGCTACCAAACGTCCACAACGAATCGGGTGATTATAAAGGTACATTATGTGTGTCTCCGAAGGTACATGTTGGGTTGGCATATTTCGAGATTAGATTTGTCACTCCGATTGTCGGAGAGGTATCTCTGGGCCCTCTCGGTAATGCACATCACATAAGCCTTGCAAGCATTGCAACTAATGTGTTAGTTTTGAGATGATGTATTACGAACGAGTAAAGAGACTTGCCGTAACGAGATTGAACTAGGTATTGGATACCGACGATCAAATCTCGGGCAAGTAACATACCGATGACAAAGGGAACAACGTATGTTGTTATGCGGTCTGACCGATAAAGATCTTCGTAGAATATGTAGGAGCCAATATGGGCATCCAGGTCCCGCTATTGGTTATTGACCGGAGAGGTGTCTCGGTCATGTCTACATAGTTCTCGAACCCGTAGGGTCCGCACGCTTAACGCTTCGGCGCGATGTTACTATGAGTTTTTATGATGTTTCTGCATCAAGGTTGTTCGAGTCCCGGATGAGATCACGGACGTGACGAGGAGTCTCGAAATGGTTGAGACATAAAGATTCATATATTGGAAGTCTATGTTTGGACATCGGAAGTGTTCCGGTGAAATTGGGAATTTTACCAAGTACCGGAGGTTACGGAACCCCGGAATGCTAATGGGCCAACATGGGCCTTAGTGGAAAGGAGAAAGGGGCCCAAGTGCTGGTCAAGACCTTCCCCTTCCCTAGTCCTATTAGGACTAGGAGAAGGCGCCCCTCTCTCTCCCTTCCCACTTGGGGAAACCTAGTTGGACTAGGATTGGGGGGGAATCCTACTCCTAGTAGGAGTAGGACACCTGGCGCACCTCTCCTTGGCCGGCCAGCCCTCCCCTTCCCTCCTTTATATCTGAGGCAGGGGGCACCCCATGACACACAAGTTGATCATTGAGATCGTTCCTTAGCTGCAAAGTGCCCCCTTCCACCATATTACACCTCGAGAATACCGTGGCGGAGCTTAGGCGAAGCCCTGCGCCCGGTGGAACATCATCATCGCCACCACGCCCGTCGTCTTGTGAAACTCTCCCTCAACACTCGGCTGGATCGGAGTTCGAGGGACGCCATCGAGCTGAACGTGTGCAGAACTCGGAGGTGCCGTGACGTTCGGTACTTGGATCGGTTGGATCGTGAAGAAGTACGACTACTTCCTCTCACGCTATGCGTCAACGCTTCCGTTGCTGGTCTACGAGGGTACGTAGACAACACTCTCATCTCGTTGCTATGCATCACCATGATCTTGCGTGATCGTAGGAAAATTTTTGAAATTACTACGTTACCCAACACCGAGTACCAAGGGGATTCTGACCGTAGCCGGCGACTACAGAAAGTCGTCCGCCTGTGCAGCTGAAAGCAGCCGGCTGGCCGAGTCCCTGGTGATCGCAGCTGAGAAGCGACTCCTGGATCGGGTTGTGGCAATGGCCGGCAAGCAGCCAGAGATATCGCCCGACCCAAGGAGTCAGAAGCTGAGGGCTCGTTCAAGCCGGCCAAAGAGACCAAGATGATACCCTTGGACCCGGAGCACCCGGAGAGATACGCTGTCGTAGGTGCAAACCTCGACAGCAAATAGGAAGGCGAGCTCATCGATTTCCTCCGTGAGAATCGGGACATCTTCGCATGGTCCCCCAAAGACATGCCAGGTGTACCGACGGAATTCGCCGAGCACAAGTTACATGTCCGATCTGATGTGAAGCCCGTCAGGCAGCCCTTGCGCCGCCTGTCAGAAGAAAAAAGAAGAGTTGTTGGAGAAGAGATAGCCCGGCTCCTCGCAGCCGGTTTCATCATGGAAGTGTTCTTTCCAGAATGGTTAGCGAACCCGGTCTTGGTACTAAAGAAGAACAAGCAGTGGCGGATGTGTATTGACTACACAAGCCTCAACAAAGCCTGCCCCAAGGACCCGTTCGCTTTGCCAAGAATTGATCAGGTGATAGACTCCATAGACGGATGCGAGCTGTTGATCTTCTTAGATGCATATTCAGGATATCTCCAGATCAAGCTGAACCCGGCCGACAGATTGAAGAACGCCTTCATCACGCCGTTTGGAGCCTTCTGCTACCTGACCATGACGTTCGGCTTGAGGAATGCCGGCGCCACCTTTCAGCGTTGCATGCAGAAGTGCCTCCTCAAGCAGCTTGGCAGAAATGCCCATGTTTACGTGGATGACGTGGTGGTGAAGACGGAGAAGCGAGGAACGCTGTTGGAAGACCTCAAGGAGACCTTTGAAAATCTGCGACGATTCCAGATCAAGCTCAACCCAGAGAAATGCGTCTTCGGAGTACCAGCCGGCCAGCTCCTTGGTTTCTGGTCTCGAACGCGGCATAGAGTGCAACCCCGTGAAGATCAAGGCGATCGAAAGGATGGAAGTACCACCGATCGCTAGATGTGCGAAGTTCACCGCCGCTTACGTCTATCACCTGATTCATCGATCGGCTGGGCGAAAGCTCTTCCTCTGTACCAGCTTATGAAGAAGACCACCTTCTTGAATGGAACTCCAAGGCGACGAAGCTTTTCTCCAGCTTGAAGAGAATGCTGACTACTCCCCGATCTTTGGCGGCTCCGACTCCAAAGGAGACCATGCTCCTGTATATTGCCGCCACCAGCAGGTAGTCAACACATCATTGTAGTTGAACGCAAGGAGGAAGGCAAGGCGCTACTGTCGAGAGACCGATGTATTACAGCGAGGTAATTGCCGACCTCCAAGCAGAACTACCCCCACTACCAGAAGATGTGTTACGGCGTGCACTTTGCCGCCAAGAAGTATAAGCCTTACTTTCAAGAGCATCCAATCACCGTGGTTTGCACGGTCCCACTAGTAGAGATCATCGGAAGCCGAGATGCTTCAGGCCGAGTGGCCAAATGGGCCATAGAGTTGGCCCCCTACACCATCTATTACCAGCCCCGCACCGCCATCAAGTCACAAGCACTGGCCGACTACCTCGTCATTGGGCCGAGACTCAGTACTGCCGCCAAATACCGACTCCACCCATTGGCGGATGCACTTTGATGGCTCCAAGATGCGCACCGGCTTGGGAGCCGGCTTGGTCCTCACATCCCCAAAGGCGCATAAGCTCAAGCACGCTGCAGATCCATTTCGCCGCCTCCAACAACGTCGCCCGAATACGAGGCGCTCATTCACGGGCTCCGACTTGCCAAAGAGCTTGGCATTCACGGATCACATGCTATGGCGACTCGACTTGGTAGTCCAACAGTCATCCGGCGATCGACGCCAAAGATGCAAATATGGCGAGCTACCGCTTTCTGGTACAGCAGCTGAGTGGATATTTTGAGGGATGCAAATTCCTCCACGTGCCAAGAAACGACAACGACCAAGCAGATGCCCTGGCAAGAATCGGCTCTACCCGCCAGGCAATACCATCCGGCGTCGCCCTTCAGCGCCTCCTCAAGCCATCTGTCAAGCCGTCACCAGAGTCAGACTCCATTTTTGTGCCGGCTCCCCCTGAAGAAGTCGGATCCGACTCCAAAGCCTCAGCAGACGGCACAAGAATCCTTGCAGACGCCCCCAAGAACGCGGCAGTCGAAGCCGGCCCGGGGACTTCAGAACCCGGCCCGGGGACTGCGGCGACCATTGTGAAGACTCCAGTACTCGGCACAGGGACTGCGCCAGTCGGCCTGGGGACTTCTTCGACCCAGCAAGCTGCTGCGGACTCCAACCTGCCGCCTCCCAGCCCAGCCGCCCTCGTCCAAGTAGCAGTACTGGCAGTCGAAGAAATAGCAGCACCCCCATGGGCCCAGCCCATCCTGAAGTTCTTAGTAAGCGGAGAGCTACCAACTGATGAAACCTTGGCTCGGCAAGTGCAACAATGAGCGGCGGCCTACACTATAGTCAATAGAGAGCTGGTCGGTAGCAGCGTCACCGGTGTCTACCAAGATCTGCGTCGAGTCGAGCAAGGCCAAGAAATTCTCAAGACATCCATCGTATGAAAAGTGCGGCCATCATGCAGCCTCAAGAGCACTCTGCCGCCAAAGCCTTCCGACACGGTTTCTTCGCCAACTGCCCTAGAAGAGGCCAAGGAATTAGTTCAAAAATGCAAGGGTGCCGTGTTCCGCTCCAAGCCGCTTCACCGGCTTCAGCTCAAGACTATCCCCATCGCTGGCCCTTTTGTTTGGGGCCTGGACATGGTGGGACCATTCAAAACGGCACGAGGTGGCCTAACTTACTTGTCACGGTGGACAAGTTCACCAAGTGGATAGAAGCAAAACCCATCAAGAAGTTGAATGGTCCTACGGCAGGGACTTTCATCGCCGACATCACGACTCGGTACAGCGTACCACACAGCATCATCACCGACAACGACACAAATTTTGCCAAAGGCGCCCTGGCCCGTTTCTGCGCGACACAAGGCATCCGACTGGACTTAGCGTCCGTTGCCCATCCGCAGTCAAACGACCAGGTGGAGCGAGCGAACGGCCTCATCCTGTCTGGCATCAAGCCTCGACTGGTCGAACCATTGGAGCGTTCGCCGGTCAGCTGGCTTGAGGAGTTGCTACCGCCCTCCGGAGTCTGCGACGACTCCAAACAAGTCAACCGGCTTCACACCTTTCTTCCTCGTCTACGGTGTCAAGCCGCCATCCCAACGGATATAGAGTTCGACTCCCGCGAGTCACCATGTACACCAAAGAGCAAGGAAGAAGCACGCCAAGACGGCGTCGATCACCGGAAGAGGGCCGCTTGTTGGCACTCAGCCGGTCCAAGATCTACCAGCAGAGCTCGCGCGCTACTTACAACAAGAAGGTCAAGACAAGATCATTCCTAGAGGGCGACCTTGTGCTCGCTGATCCAGCTAATACCGCCCAACACAAGCTGTCGGCGCCTTTGGGAAGGCCCATTCATCATCGCCAAAGTGCTGGGCAACGACTCCTACTACCGATCGACGCCGTAATCCCCGAACGCATAAGAGGGACGACTCCGGCAAAGAGACGGAGCGGCCATGGAATGCGAATCTCCTCCAAGATTTTACAGCTTGATGCATCGCCCGGGACTCGCCGCTTTGGGCTATGAAATGCTTCCTGCAATCGGACAAGTAACATGCGGTACCTAAGCTGCCTCCTGTCGAAGCCGCAGCTTGCAGAGCGTTGTTTGGTGGGCAGGAGTAAGGTAGAACGGCGCCTACACGAAAAAATGGCTAAGGACCCATAGCATAAACATAGTTTAAATCAGCTTCCAGCCCGCTTACGTAAAACCGACTTCGAGTAGCCGGGTTTGCCTTCTACCCACCTTGCTTAACGACTCTAAAAATGGCCAAGTACTTGCCTTCTCAAAAGTAGCCAAGCACTTGACCTAGACGGCAGTCCGCAGAGCGGTTGCCCGATGGGCAAGGCGGCATCTAAGGGAAGGCGGCAAAGGAAAAAGCCACAAGAGCAATAAGCAAGGAAAGATAAAATTAGAATAATATTTACACAAGCTTAGGCCTTTGGCCGGATCTTCGGACAGAGGTTCAGAATACATCCCGCGGGTGGAATTGTGCAAATTAACAAGTTCTTTTAAAAGACTAGCAAACAGATAAAATAAAGGCAAGGCAGCGGCCTAAGAAGCAGCGGATGGGGTTGGAAGGCCGGAGGCGGCGGCGGCGTCAGGCACCGAGGTGGCCGGCTGGGTGGTCTCGGCTTGATCGTCTCTGGCGGCAGCCGGCCCAGATGGGCGCGGCTCGTTGCTGGAGGCGCGGTCGAGCTGAGGCTGGTCGCCCGCTCCGTCTTCTGGCGCCTCCATGCCGTCTCCGTCCTCCGCCTCGTTTTCATCCTCGGCGCCGAGTCGATCACCTCCGCTGAAGTCTCGCCAGTAGTCCGGGTTCATCCCGAACCACTCCGGCGGTGCCTCCCACCGCCTTTCAGCCCGTTAGGGACGAAGAAGCTGGTGTCCGTGTAGTCGGCGATCGCCGCCGCACGCTCGACGAGGGCGTCCTCCGCGGCCAGCAGCTCCGCCTGGGCTTCTGACCGGAACGCGGCCAGCCGGTCCAGATCCAGCCCTGGATACCACGCCTTGACGAACTCTAGGGCTCGGCGAGCTCCTGCCCGAGCCGCGGAACCCTTCCAAGCCTCAAGACGGCCAGCCGTGACCTCCAGCCAGTCGGCGGTCCGGCTGGGAGTGCGCAGAACCGGCATGTCCGGCCACAGAGCAGCGATCGCCTGGGCACCGACACGTTGAAGACGGCGCAGCATCCGATGGGCCGGCCGCAGACGAGCCTGAATGCTCAGGAACTGCTCGTCAAGGGTCCGGGGGGCGTTGGCTGCGATCTCAGCGCCACCCGCCCTCCGCGCCTCGCGCTCAGCCTCGATGGCCTGATTGGCCGCCTGCGTGTGACCGGGGAAGAAGTCTGCCAAGAAGAAGAAGCAAGTCAGAAAAACAGGAGTCGGCTTGACCCATAGTCGGCAACCCAAAAGATAAAGTAAACGCAAACTCACCATCAACGATATCTTCGATTTCGTGAAAGCCGGAGGTCAGCAAGGCTTCCTCGCCGGTCCAGCGGAGCGCCGCTCTCACCCGGCCAGAGAGCGGCCTCTTTCTTCTCCGCTACCAAGGCCGCCTTTGAGCAGCTCCTCGCTCCGCCAGAGCCAGAGGTCGCGGCCGGGCGGCGAAGCTTGCTGACTCCTCCTCTTTGGCGCGCCAGCGGTCTCGGCCCGTACCAGCTGCCCTCAAGAGCGGCGTTGGACTGCAAGAATAAAAAGAAGAATGACGCTAAGTCGCCGCCTAAGAAGGTCGGCAGGAAGATCCGCCCGACTGCGCTACAGATCGGCCCGAATCTCGGGACTTACAGCCAGCAGGTGCGCCAAATACGCGCTGAAGAAGAAAACTCACCTCCGCTCCTCGCCAAGTCAGCAGCCCGCTTGCTCAGCTCCTCAACGTTGCGGTTGAAGGCAGTAGCGCGGAGGTTGTGATACTCCTGCGACAGGAATTCCAGACAGAGGTAAAAAACTTGGAAGTAAGCAAATAGAGTTCCGAGCCGCCTGCTCAGCAGCCCGCCCGAAACTCGGGGACTACACTCAGCAGGCTGGGCGCCGCCTTACAGAGAAGAGCAAGAAAAGTTCGAAAAAGAAACATACCGCACGGGCGGATTATGGCGATGCCAGTGCGCCTTGGAGAGGTTACGGATGGCGCCGCCCTCAGCCCGCAGCCTTCGCTGGACGTCCAGGAGCGCCGTGTTCAGCGGGCCCGTGCCGCCTCCTCGCACGCACCCAACAGGCGCGGCGCTTGTCGCCTCGGCGTCAGGGATGGCCGAGCTGGCGGCGCCGGTCTCCAAGGGGCGAGGCGACTTGAAGAAGTAGCTGCGCCACGGCCTCGTCGTCGGTCGGCGGCACAGGCGGGTCCGCCGGCTGCTTGCCTCGCGCGATCTCGGACTGCGGTGGAGGCGGCGGAGGTGGCGCGGCCGCGCCCGGTAGGGAGACCTCGCCGCCTTCCCTCCCTGCGACGGGGACCTCACCGCCGACTCCCTCCGACTGCCCCGTGAACTCCGGCGGCGGTGGCGCAGAGCTCAACGGGGTGACGAGCAGCGCCGACTGGAGGCGCGCGGTCTCCTTGGCTCGCCTCTTGGCTGCAGCGGCGGCTTCGACCTCCTCCAGATTCTTCTGGGCGAAAGCCGCCGCCTTATCAGTCTCCGCCTCCTCCAGACGGGCGGACTCCTCCTTGTCGCGCTTCTCCTGCGCATTCCGCTCTGTTGCCTCCCGGAGGGCGGCCGCAGGGTCAACCCGCCGACTATTGGCGGACGTCTCCACCGACCCCATTACGGAGGCGGCAACGACCCTCTCCAAGGTGAGGGGAGCCCTGATGAGAAAAAAGACATGAGAAGACTCGGACAAGACGGACCAGAAGAAAACAAGACAGAATAAAAAATACTTACGCGGAGACCAGCGGTGGCTTCTTCACTTCCTTGCAGGCGGTTAGCCTTGACCGCCTCTTCGCTGAAGTCATGGCGGCCGTTCCTCAATTTCTTGGCCCGGCCGCCTGGCAGACTCGGCCCGGCCCGGCGCTTCTTCGCGCCGCCTCGACCACCCAAGGCGGCGGAGGAGCTCGCGCCTGGATGGCCGGCTTTCTGCTGGCGGCGGGGGACGACTTCCTTCTCGCCGTCGTCGTCAGGCCAATCGGCGAAAGTGGTCGAAGGCCTGAAGTCGTCGGCCCCTCCTCCTCCCTCGGCGTCGGCCTCCATCGCCGCCACACCCAAGTCGGGGTCGTCGGCGTCGCTCTCCGCCCGGTCGGGGACGAATTCATGAGCCGGCCCTGCGGCACCGGCCGAAGGCGGCATGAGGGGACTCTGAATCGGAGAAGACCAAGGAAAGTTAGAGCCGGATTCGGCTGAAGAAGGAAACAGAGAAGCAAGAGACGACTTACCAATGGCGGGGGGTTGGCGCGCGAGTATGGCTCCTTGCCGAACTGCCATTCCTCCGTGAGGCCGCAGTTCGTCAAGAAGTTCACCGTGTCCACCACCTCCCCGTGGGGCATGTCTTTGGAGGACAGCCGGCTGGGGTCCCGGCGGCCGCTCATCTGACAGATCAGATGAGGTCGGCCTTGAAGAGGGAGAACTCGGCGCGCCACGGCGGCCAAAGCAAGTCTGCCCTGGGCCAGGCCCTCCGACTGCGTCATCACGCGGAGCCGCGCGACGGCGGCGTTGCCTGCGGGAGTCAGCGTCCGGGCCCTATAGGACCAGCTGGGGGGTCGGCCCGCCAACTCACCGCCCATGTAAGGCGGCAAGTTGACCCAGTCGCCCTCGGGGGCGACGTTCTTGACATAGAAGTATGTACGCTGCCACATCTTCACCGACTTGATGAGGGAGATGGCAGGAAAAGGGTTCTCGGGCACCGGCCTCCTCTTGGCGATGAGCGTGCAAGACAGAGCCGGCACGGCGTGGGTCCCGAGCTTGGCTTGGAAGAATTCCCCCCACAGCTTGATGGTGGGGAGAACGCCGAGAAAGCCTTCGCATAAGGATGCGAAGGCGGCCAGCAGCACCACCATGTTGGGGGTGAGGTGGTGCGGCTGGAGCCCGAAGAACTCCAAGAACATGCGGAAGAAGCCGCTCGCCGGCAGCCCTAGCCCGCGCATGAGGTGTGAGCGGAAAATGACCCGCTCGCCCTCCTCCGGCGCCGGCGTGATTTCGCCCTCCGGCGCGGCACGGGTCCACACTAGGTGGCTGCCGGGGATGCGGCGCGTTTGACGAAGAAACTCGATGATGTCGTCGATGATGATGGAGCCGTCCCACACGCCGGAGCGTGCGGTGGGAGGCGCGGCGGCGGATGAGGAGCTCATCTCCGCGGCACGGCGAGGTTCGGCGCAGCGGAGCGAGGAAGAAGACGAGGTCCGGCGCAGCGGAGCGAGGAAGAAGACGAGCAAGAGGGAGCGGGGAAGAGAGGGTGCGCGTGCGTCGCCGCCCCCTCCCTCCCCCGCCTACTTATAGGCGCCTAGGCTGCGAAGCCGAGGGGGCGGGGGTGGGATTAACTGCGCCCACGTCCCCACGGCCCCACAATTTAACCCACGACGTTACTGCGCGTAGTAACGGCGTGGGGAGCCCAACTGCCCGCACGACCGCAGCGGATCCGCTGCGCGCCGAGGCGTGGTAGTGGCAGCCTACCGACAGCTGTCTTGTCACGCAGCGCTGGCAGATCGCCTCGCCACGTGGCGTCGCATGGCGGGCCCGCAACGGGCAGCTGCCGGGAAGCTTATCAGGCACGCCACCCGGATCCCACTGCGACCTTCAAAACCTTTGAAGAGCAAGACGGCCCCCTGCAAGGCCGACTCCAGCCAGTCGGCTCAAGATGGAGACGGCGGGCCGAGTCCAGATTCTTCTACCAAAGGGATGAAGCTTTGGGGACTACTGTCGGAGTAATGGGCCACGGGTAGGCAGACCCGAGCCCCTGGACCTTTCAAAACATCAGGGCAGACTGCGCCCCTCAAGACCCCAAGACGAAGAGCCGCCAGAGAGTCGCATGACAGAGTCGCCGATCGCCTCTAGGCCGAGTCCCGAGACGGCCTCGGGACAAGCCGACTCCAAGCCAGCGACCTCCAATAAAGCCGGCCATGGGGAGTCGGCCCGCGACTCCGCCCACTCCGCATGAGCGACTCACGAGCGGGATGGGATAAAGCCGCCTCGGGCCGGGTCCCGCCCGCTCATAAAGGGCAGCATGGCCACAGGCGCCGTCGACGGAGATCTCCGTCCGGCGCAGCATCAGAGCCACACTGCCCCGACGTCAGCCCCGTTGGCAGATTCCTGTACCCACGATGGCCTGTCTGTACGACCCGAAGACGGCGGGGCCCGCCTGTCAGCGGGAGTGCAGAAGACGACGAGAGCGCCCCAAAGACGGACCAGCTGGAGTCGGCCTCCGAGAGTCGGCCGGCCCCTCCCACGGGCTCCAAGCGCCATTAACCAGACAAGACAGGGAATGGCAAGTGATCGCCGCCAGCGGGCGGCACTGCTACACGCCGCGACCAAGCTCGGCGTCATTAGAAGCTGACTCTGATAACTCCAGCCGGCAAGACCGCCACAAGTGACGAGGGCTGTCGGCCCCATCTTGGACCGTCGGTGGGGCCCACTAGTCGGCGGGCCCCGTGAGTCGGCGGAGAAGACGGCGACCTAAGAGATCGACGGCCGGGACCCGCGCCCAGCTGAATTATTATTGTACCCCGGTAGGCCTATATAAACCCCGGGCACCCATGCAAAGGGCTAGAAGCTAGTAGTTTTAGACACACACATAGAGGGAAGAGAAGAGCTAGCCGTGCCCTTCTCCTTCCTCACCCCGAACAGCTCAAGGAGCATCTTGTACTCACTTTGCCATAGTGATCATGCGGAGACCCATAAGCAGTGATGAGGGGTGTTATGTCCTCGGAGAGCCCTGAAGCTGGGTAAGATTCGCCGGCGTGCATGTCTTCGCCTCATCCCGTTTCCAGGCACCGGCGACGTTCTACTCGCCCCCTCCATGATAAGCCATCCTTTGGCATATGTCGCACCCAACCCCCGACAGATACGTTGGAGACGTATCATCGGGCAGGTAATCTCCAAGATTGGTACCGGGCTAAATCTTCGGATGATTAGCGACGATATCGCTAGACAACTTGAGCGGGGGGCACGATTGGTTCGCTTGTTCGCCGAGCTAGGCAATTTTTGTCCCAGCTCGTCGCTCTGCTAGCCTTCGATCACTGATAGTACTTCCCGACCACTCCGCTTTGATAAATGACCTTTCAATAATGCGATCATAGTTGGATTGCGGCGGATAAGGTGGTGGCCGCTTCAGGGCATCGATAGTACGCTTTGCTTTCACCGGATGTATCTTCTCCTCCGGAGGTGGATGTTTCTTTGATTTCACCGCTTCAAAGAAGTCCCTCACTTCGGCTTTACAGATCTTCGCGTTTTCCTCGTCGGTCCTCTCGTATGGTAACTTCTCTAGAGGCTTGAGAGATGGACCGAATCTGTATTGCCTCCCGCCTCGGGCTGTACTGCTAGACGCCGGAGTAGACGGAGCGGCTGCGGCTGTTTGCTTTCCTTGCTTACGAGGCAGAGGAGAAGGACTATGACGCGCCGGAGCAGCCGGAGCGGCGGCGGATCTCTTCCGCCCTTGCTGACGAGGCGGAGAAGGAGGAGGCTGGCTGCTCGGGGGCACCGGCGCAGGCGGAGAAGGAGGCGGAGTGCCGCCACGCGCCAGAGAAGGAGGCGGAGTGCCCTGATCACTCGGCGGAGAAGGAGGCGGAGTGCGCTGACTCGCCAAAGGAGGAGGAGGAGGCGGAGGCGGAGGCGTCCAGTTCCTTGATGAGCTCCTTCCACCATAGGCATGGAGTCTTCAGAGCAGAACCCAACCGAGTCTCCCCTTCACCGGTAGGGTGGTCAAGCTCGAGGTCCTCAAATCCCTCCGTTATTTCGTCCACCGTCACCCTAGCATATCCTTCTGGAATCGGACGACAGTGAAAAGTTGCACTGGGTTCAGGAGGTCGAACAAAGCACTACAAAAAAAAGACACATCCGTGACATTTTGGGCCTAACGATTTTTTTCTGTCATACATATGACACTTCTATGACGATAATTGTGACAAAACCCGGTATCATCATAGATGTGGTGGGCTCCTACTTCTATGACAAAAAATCATGACAGAAAATGGGCTTTTCATCCTGGGCGGGCCGGAGACGCAGCTGCATGACATTCTTTGGGCCGTCCATGACGGAAAAACCGTGGTAGAAGCAAGGGGAGGAAAATTTTGGGAGTTCCCTTCACGGTGGGATGTCGGGGCCGAAGCGATGCGCGTTTCTCTCGTACACGACGCTGCTGTGTGCGTAGGTGTTGGCTCTAATCGAACCCGAGCGAGGTGTTGGGATCTAATCGAACCCGAGCGATTGCCTTTGCGAGCTTACGCGTTATCGAACCCGAGCGATCGATCGATGGCTGTTAATCGAACCCGATCGGCGATTCTTCGCTATCGCTGCTAACTGAAGCCGATAAATTCTGCCTCGGATGAGCAGTGGCGTTGCGGGGGGGGTTTGGATGAACAGTGGCGATGGCGTTGCCTCTGGATGAACAGGACCCCGTGGTGTGGTGGAGGGCTGGATGAACAATAGGCGGTGGAGGGGTGTGATACGTCTCCAACGTATCTACTTTTCAAAACACTTTTGCCCTTGTTTTGGACTCTAACTTGCATGATTTGAATGAAACTAACCCGGACTGACGCTGTTTTCAGCAGAACTGCCGTGATGTTGTTTTATGTGTAGAAAAGTGAAGTTCTCGGAATGTCCTAAAAATCCACGGAGGCACTTTTTGGAATTTATAAGAATTATTGGGCGAAAGAAATACACCAAGGGGCCCAGGGCCTGTCCACGAGACAGGGGGCGCCCCCCCTGTAGGGCGCGCCCTCCTATCTCGTGGCCCCCCTAGACCTCCACCGACCTCAACTCCAACTCCATATATTCACGTTCGGGGAGAAAAAAATCAGAGAGAAAGTTTCATCGCATTTTATGACACGGAGACGCTGCCAAGCCCTAATCTCTCTCGGGAGGGCTGATCTGGAGTCCGTTTTGGGCTCCGGAGAGGGAGATTCGTCGCCGTCGCCATCATCAACCATCCTCCATCACCAATTTCATGATGCTCACCGCCGTGCGTGAGTAATTCCATCGTAGGCTTGCTGGACGGTGATGGGTTGGATGAGATTTACCATGTAATCAAGTTAGTTTTGTTATGGTTTGATCCGTAGTATCCACTATGTTCTGAGATTGATGTTCCTATGACTTTGCTATGCTTAATGCTTGTCACTAGGGCCCGAGTGCCATGATTTCAGATCTGAACCTATTATGTTTTCATGAATATATGTGTGTTCTTGATCCTATCTTGCAGGTCTATAGTCACCTATTATGTGTTATGATCCGACAACCCGAAGTGACAATAATCGGGATACTTCTCGGTGATGACCGTAGTTTGAGGAGTTCATGTATTCACTATGTGCTAATGCTTTGTTCCGGTTTCTATTAAAAGGAGGCCTTAATATCCCTTAGTTTCCGCTAGGACCCCGCTGCCACGGGAGGGTAGGACAAAAGATGGCATGCAAGTTCTTTTCCATAAGCACGTATGACTATTTACGGAATACATGCCTACATTACATTGATGAATTGGAGCTAGTTCAGTGTCACCCTATGTTATAGCTATTACATGAGGAATCGCATCCGGCATAATTATCCATCACTGATCCATTGCCTATGAGCTTTTCATATATTGTTCTTCGCTTAATTACTTTTCCATTGCTACTATTACAACTACTACAAAAAAACCCAAAAACATTTATCTTTACTTTTGCTGCTGTTACCATTATTATCATACCACTTTTGCTACTAAATACTTTGCTGCAGATACTAAGTTATCCAGGTGTGGTTGAACTGACAACTCAACTGCTAATACTCAAGAATATTCTTTGGCTCCCCTTGTGTCGAATCAATAAATTTGGGTTGAATACTTTACCCTCGAAAGCTCTATTCTCTGAGTCACTTGGGATTTATATCTGTTGATCACTATTAAGAACTTGAAAGACGACTGAACTACTATTTTTCCCTCAACAACGAGGGGAGGTAAGGAACTGCCATCTAGCTCTGCACTAGATTCTCCTTCCGTTATTAGTAGGCTTGCGACACCTAAACCTGGTACTGCTATGAATTCTGATATGTCGCATGTTATTGATGATGCCACTTCTGCTATGCATGATGAAACTACTTCCGTGCTTGATACTACTTTGACATTAGGTGAATTTCTTGATGAACAACTTGCTAGAGTTAGGGGGAATGAAAATATTGAAGATGCTATTATTGATGATAGTGATGATGAAGGTTCTCCCAATGATTATGTATTGCCTGTTGTTGCTAAGGGTTATGTTATGAATGAACAAGCTGCTAGGGAAATCTTTGCTTGCAATGATAGATATGATCTTAAGAAATTATTAGCTAAATGGAAGCAGCAGTCTCTTAATGCTAGAATGAAACCTGACCCTGCATTTGCTACTTCACCTATCTGTGTTACTGACAAGGATTATGAATTCTCTATTGATCCTGAAATTATTACTTTAGTTGAATCTGATCCTTTTTATGGCCTTGAATCTGAAACTGTTGTGGCACATCTTACCAAGTTGAATGATATAGCCACCCTATTTACTAATGATGAGAAGTCTCGCTATTTTTATATCCTTAAGATATTTCTGTTCTCATTAAAGGGTGATGCTAAGACTTGGTATAATTCTCTTGCTCCTGGTTGTGTGCGTAGTCCCCAGGATATGATTTACTACTTCTCTGCTAAATATTTCCCTTCTCATAAGAAACAAGATGCCTTTGCGGGAAATATATAATTTTGTGCAAATCAAAGAAGAGAGTCTCCCACAAGCTTGGGGGAGGCTTCTCCGGTTACTTAATGCTTTGCCTGATCATCCTCTCAAGAAAAATGAAATACTTGATATCTTTTATAATGGACTAACCGATGCTTCCAAGGACTACTTGGATAGTTGTGCTGGTTGTGTTTTCGGGAAAGAAACGGTCGTGAAGCTGAAATATTATTGAATAATATGCTGACTAATGAAAATAATTGGACTCTTCTGAGCCAATTCACGAAGCAATTGAGCCAACTCTGAGCCTATTCCTAAACCCACTCCGAAGAAGAGAGGTGTTTTATTTCTCGATCTGAAGATATGCAAGAGGCAAAGAAATCAATGAAAGAAAAAGGTATTAAAGCTGAAGATGTTAAGAATTTACCTCCTATTGAAGAAATACATGGTCTTAATATACCGCCTGTTGAAGAACCATATTGTCTTGATAACTCGACACAGGTAGTAAAGGTAAGCTCTCTCTATAGATATGATAAAGTTGAAATTCCCTCTACTAAATTTCATAGCCCATGCTTAGATGAATTTGTTGACTTTATGGCTAGACAAGAAAGTTTTAATGCTTATGTTGGTAGAGAGTTAAAGAATAATGCTTCGAGATAGGACGCCAGAGGCGATAATATAGCTAGAGTTAAAGATGAACGCAAACTCGTTAGCAAATATGCTTCTATGGTTGCTACTCAAGCTAAGCAAGTACTTAAAGCTCAAAATGATTTGCTTGATGAATTAAATAATAAAAATGACTTTGCTATTAGAGTGGCTACTAGAACTGGTAGAATGACTCAGGAACCTTCGTATCCTGAAGGCCACCCTAAGAGAATCAAGCAAGATTCTCAGAGAAATAATTTAGAGGCACCTAGTTCTTCTAAAAAGAAGAAAAATAAAAATGATAGGACTTTGCATGCTTCTAGTGAACCTACTGTAGACACACCTGAGAATCCCAATGATATTTCTATTTACGATCTTTGAAACACAATCAGGCGATGAACATGAACCTGGTGATAATGTTAATGAGAATGTTCATGTTGATGCTCAATCTAGCAAAAACAATGATGTAGAAATTGAACCTGCTGTTGATCTTGATAACCCACAATCAAAGAATCAACGTTATGATAAGAGAGATTTTGTTGCTAGGAAGCACGGTAAAGAAAGAGAACCATGGGTTCAGAAACCCATGCCCTTTCCTCCTAAACCATCCAAGTCAGAGGATGATGTGGATTTTGAGCGCTTTGCTGAAATGATTAGACCTATCTTCTTACGTATGCGCTTAATTGATATGCTCAAAGTAAATCCTTATGCTAAGTATATGAAGGATATCATTACAAATGAAAGAAAGATACCGGAAGCTGAAATTTCCACCATGCTTGCTAATTACACTTTTAAGGGTGGAATACCAAAGAAACTTGGAGATCCGGGTGTACCAACTATACCATGCTCTATTAAAAGAAATTATGTTAGAACTGCTTTATGTGATCTTGGAGCCGGTGTTAGTGTTATGTATATCTCTTTATATCGTAGACTTGAATTGAATAAGTTGACACCTAGTGAAATATCTTTTGCAAATGGCTGATAAATCAACAGCTATACGTGTCGGTATTTGTGAGGATGTGCCTGTTGTACTTTCAAATGTCACTATCTTAACAGACTTTGTTATTCTTTATATTCCCGAGGACGATAGTATGTCTATTATCCTTGGTAGACCTTTTCTTAATACCGCAGGGGTTGTTATTGATTGCAACAAAGGCAATGTCACTTTTCATGTTAATGGTAATGAGCATACGGTACACTTTCCGAGGAAACAATCTCAAGTTCATAGCATCAATTCTATTGAAAAAGTTCCAACTATTATTATTGGAGGTTTTGAATTTCCTCTCCCCCTGTCAAGAAAAAGTATGATATTCTTATTGTTGGGGATTTTCATATCCCGTTGAGGTAACTTAGTGTTATTCGAAATTTCTCCGGTTCCGTGCTATTCGGAATGAGTTTGTTAACAAGACTTGATCAACCTTGTTAGTGGATTCATTTTGATGATCACGAGATGGATGAAACTAGAAGGCACAACCTTCTGTACCCTCTTTTTACTTTCTGTTATTTAGAATAAATAAAGCAAAAATAATATTATCCGTCTGTTTTCTGAATTATCCGTGCATTAAAAAAGTGCTCCAAATGCCCTGCAAATTCAGTATGATTTTTCCTGGAATATTTAGGATTTTAGGCACTGAAAACACTGCAGGAGGGGCAAGCACCAGTCCATGAGAGTGGAGGGCGCGCCCCCCTATAGGGCACGCCCCTGTCTCGTGGGCCCCTGGTGGCCCCCCTCCACTTATGCCAACACCCACATACTTCATCTTCTACCCAAAAAAATCCCCATCCAGCTCAAGCATGAGTTCTAGCTCGTTTTGCTACGATTTTCGATCTCCTTGCTCAAAGCTCCATTCACAAAACTGCTTTATGAGATTGTTGCTTGGTATGTGACTCCTCCATTGGTCCAATTAGTTTTTGTTCTAGTGCTTTATTCATTGCAAATTTTTGCTGCATAGGTGACCATGTTCTTGAGCTTGCATGTTAAATTTTTGAGGTCCCAAGCAATTCCAATGCATGATATAGGCTGTAGGCACTTGTAGGAGTAGTTGCTATCAATCTTGTTTAGTTTTATTTACTTTTATTTTGAAGTTACTAAAATTTCAGAAATCTTCAAAAAAAGAATTATGCTTAGAAGAATGTACCAAGGTGGTTCCTCGGCAAAGAAAGGGCCAAGGATTGCTATACGTGAGCAAGATGTTGAATTGCCGAGGGACGCAAATGTACGATCTTGTGAGTGGCCATCCGATGATTTTATGGTTGAAGCAGGCTTCAAGGAGGAATTTGACGCGTATGTGCGTAATGCCGAGCTGGAGGACTTATTACAAGATAAGTGTCCTCAGTACTATCAATTGACTGATTCCTTTGTGCGGAGGTTCCAATATAATTATACGCGTAATTCTCCTAGTGTCATGTTTGATATTTATGATACATCTTATACCATGGATTTAGAGGATTTCACAACTGCTTGCAAACTCCCGCAGTGGGGTAATATTAATGATCCTCGCAAATCTGAATTTAGAGATTTTCTTGCCAGTATTACTGTGGGAGAATCTAGGGACATAGCACAAGCTACCATAGGGAGCATTCATTTTCCTGCTATACATTATTTTGCTCTCTTTATTGGTAGATGCATTAACGGTAAAGACGAAGCTTGTCACATGTGTGTCCCTGATCTGTGTGTCCTCAAGAGTGCTGTTTCAGGTTATAAAGGTTATAACTTGGGGGCAATAGTTGCACGTAGGTTACAGAATAATAGTAGAAAGGGAGATTTATTTAGAGGAATTTATGCAACCCGTGTGGCTAATTATCTTAATATAGCCCCACGAGAGGGGGATATGATTCTACCTCCTGTTTATTTGGATAAAGAAGCTATGTTCAATCATCATTTTCTTGAGAGGAATGCACAATTCCTCCATTATCGACTAATCTATGATAGACGCAACGTCGTCCCTGTTACTCTTCCTGCTCCCTACCTTTTTGATTTTCAGGCAAAAGGAAGATATGTTATCACCAGGGAGGAAGCAGCTGAATACGAGAGGGGAGTGGAGGCACATCGCCAACACACTGCAGCTCAGGAGGCGGTTGCCGCGGCATCTCAGTACAACCCCGGTTTCACTTATGGATATCATCCAGGCGATCCTTGGTATTAGACCAACTTAGGCCAAAAGCCTAAGCTTGGGGGAGTATGTATTTCTCACCGACTTTACATTCATGTTCACACATTAGTCGTCGGTGCTCATACTCTTTCATTGTATTATCCATGCTAGTTTAAATTTCTTATTCTAGTTTTCTTCTTGTGTGTTTGATAAACCTTAAGAAAAACCAAAAAAAATAGTTAGTTTAATTTCCATGCTTGTAGTAGAAATTAAAATGAAAACCCAAAAAGATTTCTCGTTCTTCTTTTACTTGTTGGGAGCTTTCCCGTGTAAATAGTTTTATTTTCTTTTCTTTGGGGTCGAGAAGACCATATTGAAAATGCTTAGTGGCTCTTATATGCATGATTGTTTATTTAACTTAGAGCCCATATTATCCTGTCTTCTCTCTTGAGTTGAATGCTTGAAGATTCCAGCTTAGTCCAATGCACGTGCACTCTTATTATTATACACATCGCTCGATTCGATGCAGTGAAAGGCAATAATGATGATATATGATGGACTTATTGGGATGAGAAAAGCTGGTATGAACTCGACCTCTCTTGTTTTTGTAAATATGATGAGTTCATCGTTTACGAGTCAACTTATTATGAAGTAAACATATTTGCAATGACATTTAGAGATTATAGTTGCTTGTGCCATGCTTGATTAGCTATGAGTTATAATGGTTTACCTTGCGTGCCAACATGCTATTAGAATGATTATGATGTGGTATGATGGGATGGTATCCTCCTTTAAATGAATTGAGTGACTCGACTTGGCACATGTTCACGCATGTAGTTGAATTAAATCAACATAGCCTTCACGATATTTATGTTCATGGTGGATTATATCCTACTCATGCTTGTACTCGGTGTGAATTAATTTTAATGCATGCTTACGACTGTTGTCGCTCTCTCGCTTGGTCGCTTCAGTCTTTTGCTAGCCTTCACTGTACTAAGCGGGAATACTGCTTGTGCATCCAAACTCCCTAAACCCCAAAGTTGTTCCATATGAGTCCACTATACCTTCCTATATGCGGTATTTACCTGCCGTTCCAAGTAAATTTGTATGTGCCAAACTCCAAACCTTCAAATAAAATCTGTTTTGTATGCTCAAGCAGCTCATGTTACAACTAGGGCTGCCTATATCTTCCATGCTAGGTGGGTTATTCTCAAGAGGAGTGGACTCCGCTCCTCATTCACGAGAAAGGGCCGGTAACCGGGATGCCCAGTCCCATGATCCAAAAAGATCAAAGTAAATCAAAATAATTAAACAAAACTCCCCCAGGGCTGTTGTTAGTTGGAGGCACTCGTTGTTTCGAGCAAGCCATGGATTGATGCTTGTTGGTGGTTGGGGGAGTATAAACCTTTACCATTCTGTTTGGGAACTGCCTATAATGCAGTTGTTGCGTTATGGAAGATACAACCATCTCATAGTTGTTGCGTTGACAGCAAAAGTATGCCGCTCAAAATGTTATTCAATCTCTATTTTAAAATCGAGCTCTGGCACCTCTACAAATCCCTGCTTCCCTCTGCGAAGGGCCTATCTATTTACTTTTATGTTGAGTCATCACCCTTCTTATTAAAAGCACCCGCTGGAGAGCATACTGTCATTTGCATTCATTACTATTGGTTTATATTGGGTATGACTTGACTGGATCTCTTTTACCATGAATTACAATGTTTAGTCAGTCCTTGATCTCTTTTACCATGCATTTATGTTTTGCGGTCTCAGAAAGGGCTAGCGAGATACCATTTTGTTATATCATGTTATGATTATTTTGAGAAAATGTTGTCATCCGAGTTTTATTATTATGGCTCGCTAGCTGGTTAGGCTATTGATATGAGTAATTGTGAGACCTAGGTGTTATTGTTAGTATGGTTAGTTCATAATATTTGCTGAAACTTGAATGCTGGCTTTTCATGTTTATAACAACAAGAGAAAATAGAGTTTGTAAAAGTTTTTCTTTATCACTTTCAGTTTATCAACTGAATTGCCTGAGGACAAGCAAAGGTTTAAGCTTGGGGGAGTTGATACGTCTCCAACGTATCTACTTTTCCAAACACTTTTGCCCTTGTTTTGGACTCTAACTTGCATGATTTGAATGAAACTAACCCGGACTGACGTTGTTTTCAGCAGAACTGCCATGATGTTGTCTTATGTGTAGAAAAGAGAAGTTCTCGGAATGTCACGAAAATCCACGGAGGCACTTTTGGAATTTATAAGAATTATTGGTGAAAGAAATACACGGGGGCCTAGGGCTCGTCCACGAGACAGGGCGCCTCAGTAGGGCGCGCCTCCTATCTCGTGGGCCCTTGGACCTCCACCGACCTCAACTCCAACTCCATATATTCACGTTCAGGAGAAAAAATCAGAGAAAGTTTCATCGCGTTTACGAATACGGAGCCGCCGCCAAGCCCTAATCTCTCTCGGGAGGGCTGATCTGGAGTTCGTTTGGGGTTCCGGAGAGGGGGATTCATCGCCGTCGTCATCATCAACCATCCTCCATCACCAATTTCATGATGCTCACCGCCGTGCGTGAGTAATTCCATCGTAGGCTTGCTGGACGGTGATGGGTTGGATGAGATTTACCATGTAATCAAGTTAGTTTTGTTAGGGTTTGATCCCTAGTATCCACTATGTTCGAGATTGATGTTGCTATGACACTGCTATGCTTAATGCTTGTCACTAGGGCCCGAGTGCCATGATTTCAGATCTGAACCTATTATGTTTTCATGAATATATGTGTGTTCTTGATTGCTATGTCTTGAGCTTGCGCTAGTTTTCCCCGAAGAGGAGAGGATGATGCAGCAGAGTAGCGTAAGTATTTACCTTAGTTTTTCAGAACCAAGGTATCAATCCAGTAGGAGGCCACGCGCAAGTCCCTCGTACCTACACAAAGCAAATAACTCCTCGCAACCAACGCGAATAGGGGTTGTCAATCTCTTCACGGTCACTTACGAGAGTGAGATCTGATAGAGATGATAAATAATATTTTTGGTATTTTTGGTATAAAGATGCATAGTAAAAAATAAAAAGCAAAGTAAAGAGCAAAGCAATAATAAAGCGTTGGAAGATTAATATGATGAAAATAGACCCGGGGGCCATAGATTTCACTAGTGGCTTCTCTCAAGAGCATAAGTATTTTACGATGGGTGAACGAATTCTTGTTGAGCAATTGACAGAATTGAGCATAGTTATGAGAATATCTAGGTATGATCATGTATATAGGCATCACGTCCGAGACAAGTAGACCGACTCTTGCTCGCATCTACTACTATTACTCCACTCATCGACCGCTATCCAAAGCATGCATCTAGAGTATTAAGTTAAAACAGAGTAACACTTTAAGCAAGATGACATGATGTAGAGGAATAAATTCATGCAATATGATAAATACCCCATCTTGTTATCCTCGATGGCAACAATACAATACGTGCGTTGCAACCATTTTTGTCACTGGGTAAGGACACCGCAAGATTGAACCAAAGCTAAGCACTTCTCCCATTGCAAGAACTACCAATCTAGTTGGCCAAACCAAACGGATATTTCGAAGAGACTTGCAAAGATAACCAATCATACATAAAAGAATTCAGAGAAGATTCAAGTATTGCTCATAGATAATCTTGATCGTAAACTCACAATTCATCGGTCTCAACGAAAACACCGCAAAAAGAAGATTACATCGAATAGATCTCCACGAGAGAGGGGGAGAACATTGTATTGAGATCCAAAAAGAGAGAAGAAGCCATCTAGCTACTAACTATGGACCCGAAGGTCTAAAGTAAACTACTCACACTTCATTGGAGAGGCTATGATGATGATGTAGAAGCCCTCCGTGGTGGAATCCCTTCCGGGAGCTCCGGACAGGCCCCAAGATGGGATCTCGTGGATCTGAGAAAGTTGCAGCGGTGGAATTAGGTTTTTGGCTCCGTATCTGATCTGTTGGGGGTACGTAGGTATATATAGGAGGAAGGAGTACGTCGGTGGAGCTTCGGGGGACCCACGAGGCAGGGGGGCGCCCTCCACCCTCGTGGTCGCGTCCCTCCTTTCTTGACCGAGGGTCCAAGTCTCCTGGATCTTATCTGATGAGAAAATCACGTTCCCGAAGGTTTCATTCCGTTTGGACTCCGTTTGATATTCCGTTTCTTCGAAACACTGAAATAGGCAAAAACAACAATTCTGGGCTGGGCCTCCGGTTAATAGGTTAGTCCCAAAAAATAATATAAAAGTGGAAAATAAAGCCCAATATAGTCCAAAACAATAGATAATATAGCATGGAGCAATCAAAAATTATAGATACGTTGGAGACGTATCAGGCATCCCCAAGCTTAATTCCTGCTCGTCCTCGAGTAGGTAAATGATAGAAAGAGAATTTTTGATGTGGAGTGCTACTTGACATAATTTCAATGTAATTGTTCTTAATTGTGGTATGAATATTCAGATCCGAAAGATTCAAGACAAAAGTTCATTTTGACATAAAAATAATAATACTTCAAGCATACTAACAAAGCAATCATGTCTTCTCAAAATAACCTGGCCAAAGAAAGTTATCCCTACAAAATCATATAGTCCGGCTATGCTCTATCTTCACCACACAAAGTATTTAAATCATGCACAACCCGATGACAAGCCAAGCAATTGTTTCATACTTTTGACATTTTCAAAACTTTTTCAATCTTCACGCAATACATGAGCGTGAGCCATGGATATAGCACTATATGTGGAATAGAATGGTGGTTGTGGAGAAGACAAAAGAGGGAAGATAGTCTCACATCAACTAGGCGTATCAATGGGCTATGGAGATGCCCATCAATAGATATCAATGTGAGTGAGTAGGGATTGCCATGCAACGGATGCACTAGAGCTATAAGCATATGAAAGCTCAACAAAAGAAACTAATTGGGTGTGCATCCAACTCGCTTGCTCATGAAGACCTAGGGCAATTCGAGGAAGCCCATCATTGGAATATACAAGCCAAGTTCTATAATGAAAAATTCCCACTAGTATATGAAAGTGACAAAACGAGAGACTCTCTATTATAAAGATCATGGTGCTACTTTGAAGCACAAGTGTGTTAAAAGGATAGTAACATTGTCCCTTCTCTCTATTTCTCTCATTTTTTATTGGGCCTTTTTTTTTGCCTCTTTTCTCTTTATTTTTCGTCCGGAGTCTCATCCCGACTTATGGGGGAATCATAGTCTCCATCATCCTTTCCTCACTTGGGACAATGCTCTAAAAATAATGATCATCACACTTTTATTTTTCTTACAACTCAACAATTACAACTCGATACTTAGAACAAAATATGACTCTATATGAATGCCTCCGGTGGTGTACCAGGATATGCAATGATTCATAAGTGACATGTATGAAAGAATTATGAACAGTGGCTTTGCCACAAATACAATGTCAACTAAATGATCATGCTAAGCAATATGACAATGATGGAGCGTGTCATAATAAACGGAACGGTGGAAAGTTGCATGGCAATATATCTCGGAATGGCTATGGAAATGCCATGATAGGTAGGTATGGTGGCTGTTTTGAGGAAGGTTTTATGGTGGGTGTATGATACCGGCGAAAAGTGAGCGGTATTAGAGAGGCTAGCAATGGTGGAAGGGTGAGAAAAATGCGTATAATCCATGGACTCAACATTACTCATAAAGAACTCATATACTAATTGCAAAAATTTACAAGTTATCAAAGCAAAGTATTACGCGCATGCTCCTAGGGGGATAGATTGGTAGGAAAAGACCATCGCTCGTCCCCGACCGCCACTCAAAAGGAATACAATCAATAAATAAATCATGCTCCAAGTTCATCACATAACGGTTCACCATACGTGCATGCCACGGGAATCACAAACTTTAACACAAGTATTCCTCAAATTCACAATTACTCAACTAGCATGACTAATATTATCACTTCCATATCTCAAAACAATTATCAAGCATCAAACTTTTCTTAGTATTCAACGCACTCAAAAGAAATTTTTTACAAATCTTGAATACCAAGCATATTATTATTTTAAGCAAATTACCATGCTATTTAAGACTCTCAAAATAATCTAAGTGAAGCATGAGAGGTCAATAGTTTCTTTAAAACAAATCCACCACCGTGCTCTAAACACTAGTAGAAAAAGGGTCAAACGTGAAGCACATTAGTGTCGGTTTGAATTTGAGCCGGCACTAATGTATACATTAGTGCCGGTTCCAACGGCTAGCCGGGCCGCTTTCATTAGTACCGGTTCGTGGCGAACCTTTAGCACCGTTTCGCGCCACGAACCGGTACTAATGAGAGTGGTGGCAGGATGTTGTCAGACTGGGGCCCCTCCAGGCCCTTTAGTACCGGTTCTTGGCACGAACCGGTACTAAAGGTCGTCCTACATAAACCCTTCGTCCACTCGAGCTCGCTCTGTTCTTCCCCTTTCCCCTCCTCTCTGTTCTTCCCTCTTCCTCTCGAGCCCATCACACATTTTGCCCAAAATTTGTCAAGATTTGAAGGCCCCCATCCATTCAAATGATCACAAAGGTTAGCAACTTTGTCCTTTCATCTCTTGTTGCTAGATTAGCTCTTGCAATGCTTTATATAGTGATTAATTTGTGAGTTTAGTAATTTGGGAGGAAATATATATATATATGTGCTAGTATTTGATTTATATGCAATTTGAGGTCAAAAATAACACTTAGTTTGCATATGTAGGTGTGGTTTACTTAGTGCCTTCTAAATCTCCGTCGTAACCACCGTCGATCGCCCGCACCGTCCCGTCGCCGGCACCACCTTGTGGTGAGCCTCTTGTTCATGAAATTTTATATAAAAATTGATGTTTGTGTGATTGGATATATAGTTACTCGTATAATTATCTTACCCGTATGTTGTTTGTTATACATATAGTGCCATGGTTTTGATATCCGTCCCCGTCGGCCTCGTCCTTGTTATGATTCGGATGTGGTACATATATTCTCTTTTAAAACTAGTTGCATTTCGTGTTTATGACAAATTATGCCCATAAAGTTGACATAGAAATTTTTTCTAGGAGGTATGTGAACCGGAAATTCCAACCGACCCTATTGTCGAGAGGTTAAATTTAGTTGAAAGAGAAAAGCGAGTACTTGAAAGAAAAATTGAAAAGAATTGAGGGGGAGAAGATGGAATTGGAGTTGCATGTTGCCGATGTAAATCGATGATCACAAGATCAAGATGGAGAAAATGCGCTTGAAGATTAGAAAGATTAGAAAATATGCCATCGACAAGTGAGGCTTGGTATCATTATCTTTGTTGGATCAATTGTTACCTTAGTTGCGATCTTGATCGCATTTGTTGTTGCATTTAAATGCTTTAGCTAGAGAGTTATTTGTTTGTTGCATTGAAGTGTTGTATGAACTTTATGTATGAACTTGTATTAATTTGGTCTATTCGGTGTTGTGTAATGAAGATGAGCCGGCAATGGATGTCACGATGACCGATGCTCTCCCAGTTCGTTGAGGCGTGCATACTTTTCTGCTTGCGGCTGAGGTAAACAAGCTGGCGGATGGTTTTATGCCTTGTCCATGTGCTAGCTGTAAGAATGGTCAGAATTACTCTAAGTCAAAAACCATTCACGTCCACCTGTTTGAGTCCGGTTTCATGCCCCACTATAATGTTTGGACCAAGCACGGAGAAAGAGGGGTTATGATGGAAGACAATGAAGAAGAAGAGGACGACGACAACTATCCTGGCCATGGGTTCCCTGAATACGATGATACAACAATGGGGGAAGAAGCTGAGCCGGTATTACGGGAAGAAGCTGAGCCGGCAATGCGGGAAGAAGCTGAAGAAGAGGCATCAGATGAGCCCGTTGATGATCTAGGTTGGACCATTGCCGATGCAAAGAGAAACTGCGCAAGTGATTTGGAGAAGAAGAAGTTGCAGCGCATGTTAGAGGATCACAAAAATTGTTGTACCCGAATTGCGTAGGTGACAAGAAAAAGCTGGGCACCACACTGGAATTGCTGCAATGGAAGGCGAGAATGGTGTATCGACAAGGGATTTGGAAAGTTCTTTGGTAATGATAAAGGATATGCTTCCAAAGGACAAACGAATTGCCCGAGAAATGCGTCTGAAGCAAAGAAGGCTGTCTGCCCTCTAGGGTTAGAGGTGCAGAAGGTACATGCATGCCCTAATAATTGCATCCTCTACCGCGGTGAGTATGAGGATTTGAACGCTTGCCCGGTATGTGGTGCATTGCGCTATAAGATCAGCCGCGATGACCCTGGTGATGTCGAGGACGGCGCCCAGGAAGAAGATTCCTGCCAAGGTGATGTGGTATTCTCCTATAATACCACGGTTGAAACGCTTGTTCCAAAACAAAGAGCATGCCAAGGCGTCGCGATGGCCGCGAAGAAGACCATAAGAAAGGCGGAAAGTTGAGAGTACCACGACGGGTCGCAGTGGAGAAAAATCGAAAGAAAGTACGGAAGGAGTTTGCGGATGACGCAAGGAGGCGTATGGTTTGGTCTAAGCGCAGATGGCATTAATCCTTTTGGGGAGCGAGCAGCAACCATAGCACCTGCCTGTGACTCTATGTTTGTATAACCTTCCTCCTTGGTTGTGTATGAAGCGGAAGTTCATTATGATGCCAGTGCTCATCCAAGGCCCTAAGCAACCTGGCAACGACATTGATGTGTACCTAAGGCCATTAGTTGAAGAACTCTTACAACTGTGGAATGGAACAGGTGTACGTGCGTGGGATGAGCACATGGGGACAGAATTTGACCTAAAGGCGTTGCTGTTCGTGACCATCAATGATTGGCCTGCTCTTAGTAACCTTTCAGGACAGACAAACAAGGGATAGCGCGGATGCACGCACTGTTTGGATGATACCGACAGTATATATTTGAATGGTTGTAAGAAGAATGTGTACCTGGGACATTGTCGATTTCTTCCGAGCAGGCATCTCGTAAGAAAGAAAGGCAAGCATTTCAAAGGTGAGGAGGATCACCGGACGAAGCCTCGCCACCGTACTGGTGCTGATGTACATGATATGGTCAAGGATTTGAAGGTGATATTTGGAAAGGGTCCTGGCGGACAACCTGTTCCGAAGGACGCTGATGGACGCGCACCCATGTGGAAGAAGAAATCTATATTTTGGGACCTGCCATATTGGAAAGACCTAGAGGTCCGCTCCGCAATCAACGTGATGCACGTGACGAAGAATCTTTGCGTGACCCTGCTTGGCTTCTTGGGCGTGTATGGGAAGACAAAAGATACACCCGAGGCACGGGAGGACCAGCAACGTATGCACGGAGAAGACGGCATACATCGAGGTCATGCAAGCTACGCTCTTACCAAAGAAGAGAAGGAAATCTTCTTTGAATGCCTGCTTTCGATATTAAGGTACCGTCGGCTATAAATCGAATATAAAGGGAATAATAAACATGGCAGAGAAAAAGTTCCGAACCTAAAGTCTCATGACTGCCACGTGATTATGATGCAAGCTGCTTCCGGTTGCATTGAGGGGCTTCTACCGGAAAGCGTTCGATTAGCCATTGTGAAGCTATGTGCATTTCTCAATGCAATCTCTCGGAAGATGTCGATCCAGAAATCATACCAAGGTTCTGAGAATGATTTGGTGCAATGTCTTGTCGGTTTGAGTTGGTGTTCCCACCATCCTTCTTCAACATCATGACGCACATCCTAGTTCACCTATCTTGAAGAGATTAACGTTTTGGGTCCTGTATTTCTACACAATATGTTCCCCTTTGAGAGGTTCATGGGAGTCTTAAAGAAATATGTTCATAACCGTGCTAGGCAGAAGGAAGCATCTCCAAGGGCCATCAAAATGAGGAGGTCATTGAGTTTTGTATTGACTTTATTCCTGACCTTAAGCGATTGGTGTTCCTGAATCGCGGCATAAGGGCAGACTGGATGGAAAAGGCACGCTAGGAGGGGAACAAATAATAAGTATGGACGGACATTCTCTCATTGAAGCACACTACACAGTTCTACAGAATTCCACCTTGGTGGCTCCGTATATGGATGAACACAAGAATTTGCTACGCTCCAAACACCCGGAGCGGTCGATCGATGACTGGATTACACGTGAACAAACCAGGAGTTTAATTGACTGGTTGCAGAACCGCGTACCATGCATGACACCTCTATTGAAGACGACCTGTACTTGCTGTCGCATGATTACCATCTTGAATATAATGACTTTCAAAGGTGCGAGATAAATGTTAATACATTTTACACGATCGCCCAAGATAAGAAGAGCACCAACCAAAACAGTGGTGTCCGCTTTGATGCAGAAACCAAGACGGAAAGGAAACATATTATGGTTATATACAGGACATATGGGAACTTGACTATCGGCGTGGTTTGAAGGTCCGTTTGTTTCGGTGCATATTGGTCAATATGACACGAGTCGGGGTATATGAAGACCAGCGGTATTGAATGACAACAGTGGATCTCAACAATCTTGCGTATGCAGACGAACCATTCGTCCTAGCCAATGATGTGGCACAGGTTTTCTATGTGAAGGACATGTCTACCAAGCCAAGAAAAAGAAAAGATAAGGAAGCGAATGCATCGTATGATGAGCCAAAGCGGCACATAGTTCTTTCTGGGAAGATAAACATCGTGGGAGTGGATGACAAGACAGACAAGTCAGAAGATTATGAAAAGTTTGATGATATTGCTCCATTCACAGTGAATATTGACCCGAGCATCCCGTTAAATGATGAAGATTTTCCATGGTTACGGCGCAAAGGGACACACGCGAAGAAAAAGTTTCACACCCAAAGATCTGGGATGTGATCGGCTTCACTATCATCACTTTCTTCTGTGTTTCACACCCAGAGGGGAATCTCTGTAATAGTTAGGGTAGTTATGTGTTTTGGCATTTGAAACGCGAAGAAATTTTATGTGCAAACAAATTCTTTCATGCCTTTACTGATTTTTAAAGTTAAGTTATTCACAAACTAGTGATTCACACTAATTTCAAATAATTCAAAATTTAAACTATTCAAATTTGAAAACTACGGGCACTAACAGAAAGTTTGTAATTTTTTGGACCTAAAGCAAAAATATTCACAAAGAAACTCTAAATACACAAAAAAACAACACAAAAATAAATAAAGCAAAAAATAAAAAGCCCGCCTACTAGGCTGAGGCGGCCTGCATCGACTAGAAACCCAACCTGTTGTTGGGCCAGGATGCAGGCCATAAAGGCCCCGTGGACCCACATGGCAGCCAGAACACGTAGGCCCAGTGGGCCTGCTTTGGAGAGGAGCTCGAGAGAGCTACCGCAGAGGTTTATAAACCAGTGGCCCCTCGGCTAGCGAGGTGGGACTAAACTTGCCCGCATCGCACCTGCGCCAGCGCACCCCTTTAGTACTGGGTCGTGGCTCCAACCGGTACTAAAGAGGGGGTCTTTAGTATCGGTTTGTGCCACCACCCGGTACTAAACGGGGTCGCTTCCCGCCGCTTGGGCTGGCCAAAACTGGCCTTTAGTACCGGTTGGTGGCTCCAACCGGTACTAAAGGCCCCTCCTATATAAACAACACTTACGAAAATTTCAGTTTCTCATCTGGCTTCTTCTCCTCTGCACCGTCGCCCGCCGCCCCCGTACGTCTCCATCCCTCGTCGCCGCCCCCGTCGCCGCCCCGTCCCCGTCGTCGCCGCCCCGTCGTCCCCGTCCCCGTCGTCCCCGTCGTCACCGCCGCCCCGTCCCGGCCCGTCCCGCGTCGTCCCCGTCCCCGTCGTCGGCGCCGCCCCGGCCCGTCCGTCCCCGTCCCCGTCGTCGCCGCCCCGTCCCTGTCCCCGTCGTCGTCATCCCCGTCGTCGCCGCGCCCGTCGCCGTCCCCGTCGCCGCGCGCCCCCCGTCGTCCCTCGCCTCGCCGGTGAGCGCACACACACACACATACATTTTTTATTTTTTAGTTATGCAAATAGTTAGAAATTTTTTTGTTTTTTAGAAATTGTTAGAAATTTTTCTGTTTTTCAGAAATAGTTAGAAATGTTAGAATTGTTAGAATAGTTAGAAATGTTAGAATTGTTAGAATAGTTAGAAATGTTAGAATTGTTAGAAATTTTTCTGTTTTTTAGTTATAGAAATAGTTATAAAAAGTTAGAATTGTTAGAAATTTTTCTGTTTTTAGTTATAGAAATAGTTATAAAAAGTTAGAATTTTTTTTTAGTTTAGAAATATTAGAAATGTTATACAAATGTTAGTTATATATATAGAAATGTTATAATTTTTCTGTTTTAGTTATAGAAATATTAGAAATGTTAGTTATATATAGCATTGTTAGAAATGTTATAGAAATGTTAGTTATATAGAAATGTTAGAAATTTTAGTTATCAAAATCCAATCATTAAAAAATGTTACTTTTTGCGGGCATATAGCTAGTATTTGTTCTCGGCGATGCCGGCCCGCATCCTCGCCCGTCGACACGTCATGACGACGTCCGGCTGACCCATGTCCGGACTGGCTCATGGCTGGCACTGGGAGGTGCTGCACGGAGGCGCGCCCGCTTGATGAGGAACCCGGCCCGGGTCCCGTCGTCGACCCTGATCTCGTTTGGTGGCGTTCGCGTGGGCCAGTTTCGGTGCGGAGGAGCGGCCCGCGGAGGTGGTACGTCGCCGTGTCAGGGAAGGAGGACGAGCACGTCCATCGCTACATGGTTGCGTTAGAGGGCGGCAGGTTCTCCAATACCTGGCAGTTTCTTCAGGGATCTCACTTCAGCTATGATCCTGTGAGGGTTCCTTCTCTTTGGATGTCCACCGCCCGCGCCGCGAGAACATGAGTGTCCTAGATTCTTCTGTAGTATTCGATCTTTATTAGCTACCTAGCGAGTGATGTATTCGATATTATATCTATTATTCGAGACGATGTATTCGAGATTATATCTATTATTCGAGACGATGTTTTCGAGATTATATCTATTATTTGAGACGATGTATTCGAGATTATATCTATTATTCGAGACGATGTAATTTGAACTAGCGGGTCCACCCACGCATTTGCGCGGCTAGATCTTAATTGTTACTATTTATATATTTGAAGCAACCATTTGTTGCCATTTGAGTCTGCTTTTTCTGTATGGTGAAACGAACTTAACATAAAATTAAATGTTGATTTGTTAGGTGCCACAAAAAAATGGTGTGGAAATAATGTGCCTTAGATAATGTTATGATAAATTTAAATATCATTCTGGAAAAAAACACATTTCATAGCTAATGATTTCAATGATTTCGCATATATGCATTGAGGGCTGCCTCGATGTAGTTACATTTCTTTGCTCAGTCCAAGCCTATTTAGCCATGCATCTATGATATTCTCCTACAGTTGCATGTTTCATCGGTAATCTTCACTGTGAAACAACTATGATACTTTTGCTGGGCATCCTTCCCTCCTTTACTGTCAAGTCCTTCATTCTATTTCCTGGATGGTTGCTCCTCTCCTACCATCATGTATAATTCATCTAATCTGCCGCAAACTTATACCTTTACCGGATTAAGAGTCTACACGTAGAAGTTATTAAGAAAAGGAAAATGTTGTTCTATAAATTCACTAAAGGGTTGACAGGATCAAATGATTTGCTCCCCAAGTATTTTGAAGCATGTCTAAATATATATAAGAATTAGAACAATTGTTTTTTTGCCTGAAAAAAGAATACTCTAGGAAAATCTTGTAATCATGAAAATTGATTTTTTTAAGAACGACACAAATCTGATCAATTTTTCTTGGAAGGTAAAAAATTGACATTTGAAAAGATATTATTTTTAAGTGGGAGCTCATCCACTTGTTTTACATTCATCACTACGAATGCTGAGAAGAAATGCTAACCACACGTATGATGTGCTGCACGTTAAGCGTGCAACGATATTATGCAATCGCTACTCCTCGTGATGCCTCGGTATGGCTTCGGTTCCAGTAAGCGCGCCCCCGATGCATCGGAGAAGGTTGCTCTGCCCGTGTCCGTGACACAGCGGACGCTTTCCATCTAGGCGCTTTCAGCCTTCCGTCTCCGCACACGCTACTTGTTGGCACGTGCTCGTACACCAGCTTTTGCTTCTCCGGCTACACCACATACGCGACAATCCCGTCTGAGCCCGTGGTGCTGCGGCAAAACCACACAAGCTTCTCAGCTTCCTGCTGCACGGCGACGATGATAAAGAGCTTGTCGTAATCTGGCCAGAGTCGAGCAGCACGCGAGATAGGTTGGTGTGGTCGTTGAGGCAAAATGGGTCTATAGGGAAGTCCACGGCGAGCAGCGAATTTGTAGCAACCGTGCATGTCAGCCTCGGACAGTGTGTAGTGAACATGTGATGTTGCCGCCGAGACCGAGGTGCGTCGGGTCATCGGCCTGGCCGTCCCTCTTGCAGGAGATCTTGCACAGTGAGGAACTGAGGATGATGGCCTTCTTCCATAGAGTCTTCTTCCACGGGAGATCTTGCGCCATGTCTTTTATTGGAACGCAGGAGTGCGTTGGGAAATTGAAGTTTAGCCAAGGCGTCTTATGGGTCACATCTATTTGCGCGTCAGCGATGAGGACTCTTATCGCTTTCCTTCTGTGTTGCATGTACTACGTGTTATGAGAGGTTACCACTAAAAAAACATGGCTAATATATAAGGCTGGATGGAAATCGTATGGGATGTGGATGTAAGGTCCTTTTTGACTGTTAAATCTAAGCCATCCGTTTTCTATCGTTTTAATAATATAATAGATAGATACTAAATTGTTTTATATTTCTTTTGGATTAGTTAAATAAAAGCTATGGCGGACAATACCGGCAGAGAGGGAGAACAGGCCATGTTCGATATGATACGCCATCCTCACGGGCCAGATGATGATCAGAATGAAGAACATTATGACGACTCCGAATTTCTAAACAACACCGGAGAGGGTGATATGATATTCGATCGCGACGACCGAATTGATGAAGTCATGAACTATGATTATGATGATGACGAAGAAAATGTTTATCTTGAAACAACAAAGACCGGCGAGGTATATATATTTATATAAGCAGGCATCTGGTGATCATCACATGTTTTAAATGACTTGAAGATATATTAACGAATCGATCTTTGTTCTTTCAGCCATCCGGATCGAGCAAATCTTCAGGCAACATGACGAAACGAGGCCCGAACAAAAAGTTGAAGGAGGGCGTAAAGTACAATATCGAGGCAATCAGACCTAATGGCGAACCATTAGCGCCTAAGAAGATTGCGGACAAGTTCGTTCGTCAGTGCGGAGTTCTTGTGAAGGACCAACTCGATCTCCCTTCAAGAATGGAGAGAGCCAGCAAAGCCACGTCCAGATGTTACTTTTGTCGACAATAGACAAAAGGTCTGCTTTGGGATACTCTCATGGAACATTTCACCCTACCAGATCATTTCACAGAAGCAGATGTGCAGAAAGTCAAGGACGCTGCTCTTAGGAAGATGGCGGTTGCATTCAAGAACCACAAGAATCGTGAATGGGACAAGTACGTCAAGGGAGGAAGGAAGACTCCAGTATTCGAGGGAACACTAGAGAACCAACGTGCTCATTGGGACGATTTCGTGAAATTCAAGGATTCGGAATTAGCTAAGGAACGGTCGAGAATAAACAAGAAGAATGCCGAAAAAAGGGATAAGTTCCATAAGCTGGGGCCAGGTGGCTATGCGGTGGCAATGCCTAAGTGGGATAAGTCTGAGAAAGAGATGGAGGATGCAGGTGTCACTCCGGATACTAAGAGCTGGCCCCCAGGTGCAGGACTTGGTTCTATGCGCATGGGGGGGAGTTGGACCCGAAGACAGGCAAAGTTTCACGAAGGCATGTCTGAGCGGAGCCGACGATGCGATACTTTTGCAATATAAGAGGCACGATCGGGGTGTTCCAGCCCAACAGAGAGAACGCAGCGAGCTTACGCGTGCCTGGGAAATCCTGAACAACCGAGAAGAACACGAGGCAAGGGCGCTATTCCGTGGTATGAGGGGTTTTCAGACTGGAACACCGACTACAGAACCCGTGCAAGAAAGAAGATTGCGGAGGAGAAGAAGAGGAAGATGGAGGAGGAGCAGAGGAAGCGGGACTATGAACGCCTTCAAGGACTAGAAGCAAGTCAAGCGGAATTGGCAGTCAAATTCCTGCGGCAGCAGGAGCAGATCGACTCACTTAGCCAGCAAAGGGGGTCTCAGCAGCTGCAGCAGCTAGCGGATGATCCAGCATTGGATAGCACCGCCCCATCCATGCCGAGAAGCAGCGTGGGTTCCGCCCCGGACAACGCAATGCTGGATAGATACCCCGTGGATGACATCACGGAGAACACTAACTGCGAGCTACACTTCAAAATTAAGAACATATCCATGAAGGTGGCTGACGCCGTTGCTTTTACAAATCCCCTCGAGGCAACCTTCCATTGCAACCCGATTCTAGCGGGCTATGCTCGTGTCTTGGTTGATGAGGTGGTGGACCCATATTCGGAGCTACAGCTTGACATTCCTGGAGGTGACGACGAGCACTTTCTCGGAGAGGCCAAACATCGTATCATCCTATGGAAAAATGATTGCATCATCTTTGAAGGCCACCGACACCGTCGGCCGACTCCCCGTCGAAATCCGCCACCGAGTCAGCAGACTCCCGCTCCTGCAAGTCCACCAAGTCCGGCAAAGTGTCAGGCCACTCCTCCTCCAAGTCCGGCAAAGTGTCAGGCCACTCCTCCTCCTCCAAGTCCGCCACAACGTCAGACGTCCACTCCTCCTCCAAGTCTGGCACAACCTCAGGCCACTCCTCCTCCAAGTTCGGCACAGCTTCAGGCCACTCCTCCTCGTCCAACTCAGCTCCGTCAGCCGTCTCCGCCGCCTTAGCAATCGCAGAAGAGACACCCCGCAGCTATGGTGCGTAGCGGTACGAGTCGAGGTAGTACAGGAAGTACATGCGGAGGCAAGCGATATAAATATGGTCCAAGCCTCACGCCTCTTCCGCAGAGGCCTTATGACAAGTCCGAGGAGGAAAACGCAGCCATATCGAAGGCCGAGGTGGAAGCCCATTTTGCACCGAAACCGCCAACGCCGCCAAGGGAGAAAGTGCACGAGGAAACGATTGACCACTTCATTCGTATGGCTCAACCACCAGCTCCCAAGCCTGTTGACACAGACTATAAGCGCCACATCGGGAAGTTGAATCGAGCACGCCCACGTAAGGAGGCGAGCTCGGGATCGAGCAAACAACAAGCAGCTGTCAAAAAATGCGGGAAAACCATTCCCCAGCTGGGAGAACAGGCGGCGCAATCGATCCCCTCGCTTGTTGTGCCAACAACACGTGACAGTACATGCACCCAATATTATTATGGGCAAACAGTTTACGTTCCCGAGGTGGGCAATGTGGTAATAACCAAGGACCATATAATGCAGGCTGAGGTTCTCAACATCACTGTTGGACAACTCCTCGAGGTCGAGCCCATGCCTGTGCTTACAGAGGATGAAATAAAATGGAAATATGTCCGGGGCCAACCTTTGGTCGAACCAGACAAGGTCAAGAACCTCCCAATGAGAATGTATGAATTGCATCAATGGTACATGAACATTACCAAGATTTCCAATCGAGCGTCCCTCATGGTGAATGTCAAGGAGGAGCATTACTTCCATGAGAAAGCTTTGTCTGTTGAGTATTCTGAACTGTTTCAGTTATACAATCAAGACACACTCGACAAATCTATAAATCGGTTGCTATTATGCGTAAGTGATTTCTTTCTGTAATTTAAGTCTCAAGCTAGCTGTAGTGATCCTTTTGATCAATCATTACCTGTAATTATCCTCACTATATTCTTTTCTGTGGTATTATGCAGGATGAAGATGTATGAAATGAGAAAAGGTGGATGCTTTGGCATTGAGTTCATTGACCCAAACACCGTTAATGAATACACATGGAAAATAAATCCACATCATGAAAAGGCCGTAGAGGACAACATGCTAGAGTTCTCGAAGCGCCTCAAATACAATGAAGATATACTACTTCCTTACAACTTCCAGTGAGTCACACTGTCTTGTACTACAAATTCTCTGTTTTTGCCTACTAGCTAGCTACATGTTTTTGCTTACATATGCCCGCTTATTAAGACATACAAACGTGTGTGCATGCAGATTTCACTGGATCTTGTGTATCATTAAAGTTGGCCTTGGAACAGTTGAAATACTGGACTCACTACTCAAAGCAAATGCTGACTATAACATCTTGTTTGGGATAGTCAACAGGTAATTTCAATCATTATTAACTATATATCTCGGCCTATTTAGTTCGTCATTTCATGATATGAACTATTTAATAACCCTTTATTCATTTTCTTTGTCGGCGGGCAGGGCTTGGGCAAGGTTCATCAGCGTCACGGAAGGCGAATGGAAAAAAGCTTAAATGGTTTCGACCCAAGGTAAGTAATTAAATAGTACTAGCTAGCTAGCTAGCTGCCATCTCTTTAATTATCATGCTTGATTAATTATTATCTGATCAAATTCCATTCTCGTAAAGGCCTGAAGCGCGTAGGGGACTGATCTGTGTGCATTCTGCGTTTGCGAGAACATTCACATGATGGCGTCCAAAGGAGCAGATCTCAAAGACAGGAATGGGTATGCTTGTCGAACACTATTCACGATTTTTACACCATTATCGATATCTAGTCACACAACTAATACACATGCATATTGATCTCCTTCTTAACAGTTCACGGAGGTGCGGGACAAGCTCCTAGAAGCGGAGCGTAGAAGCACTTCAAGAGGAAATAGCGGGATTTTTGCTCGACCAGGTCATAAATCCGAAGGGAGAATACTATTACCCGCTACCGCCCCATGAACCACTTCCGATTGTCATCGTGCTCCGAAGGCGCCAATTAGGCTAATGCCACCGGCTCCGAAGGCAACATGCATATGTAGGAGAAATTGTATATAGCTATACATGTGTGTATGTGTGAATTAATTAATATGGTGGTTTGTGAGACGTTGATGATATATATATGCATGATTGGTTTTACTAGAAATTCTATTATATATATGCATAACGTGTACAATGTGTAGTATCGTAAAATACCAGCAAACGAAAAAGAATTAAAATGGAAACACAAAATTAAATGAAAAAGAAATCATAAAACTAAAAACCCCCCAAACCTTATAGTACCGGTTGGTGTTACCAACCGGTACTAAAGGGCTCCAGGCCCCCGGAGCTGGCTCGTGCCATGTGGTTGCCCTTTAGCACCGGTTCATGCTGAACCGGTACTAAGGGGGGGGGGGGCTTTAGTGCCCACACTTTAGTGCCGGTTATGGAACCGGCACTAAAGGTCCTTAAGAACCGATGCTATTGCCCGGTTCTGCACTAGTGAAAAGATATAAGTGAAGTACTAGAGCAAAACTACAAAGCTCAAAAGATATAAGTGAAGCACATAGAGCAAAACTATAAAGCTCAAAAGATATAAGTGAAGCACATAGAGTAAAACTATAAAGCTCAAAAGATATAAGTGAAGCACATAGAGTATTCTAACAAATTCCAATTCATGTATGGCTCTCTCAAAAGGTGTGTACATCAAGGATGATTACTAACAAGCAAAGACGCAAATAATACAAGACACTCCAAGAAAAACACATATCATGTAGTGAATAAAAATATAGCTCCAAGTAAAGTTACCGATGGAAGTGGACGAAAGAAGGGATGCCTTCCGGGGCATCCCCAAGCTTTGACATTTTGGTATCCTTGGATTATCTTGGGGGTGCCATGGTCATCCCCAAGCTTAGGCTCTTTCCACTCCTTGTTCCATAATCCATAAAAAAAAATTCACCCAAAACTTGAAAACTTCACAACACAAAACTCAACAGAAATCTTGTGAGCTCCGTTAGCGAAAGAAAACAAAAGACCACTTCAAGGTACTGTAATGAACTCATTATTTATTTGTTTTGGGGTTAAACCTACTGTATTCCAACTTCTCTATGGATTATATACTATTTTACTAGCCGTAGATTCATCAAAATAAGCAAACAACACACGAAAAACAGAATCTGTGAAAAACAGAACAGTCTGTAGTAATATGTAACTACCGCAAACTTCTGGAACTCAAAAAATTCAGCCAAACTAGGACGTCCTAGGAAATTTGTTTATTGATCAGCAGCAATTGGAATCACTATTTTATCACGTTCCGGTGATTTTTAACAATAGTTTTCGTGAACAGAAAGTTTCTGGAAATTACAGCAAGATCAAATAACTATTATCCAAGAAGATCCTATAGGTTTAACTTGGCACATACACTAATTAAAACATAAAACCACATCTAAACAGAAGGTAGATGAATTATTTATTCCTAAACAGAAACAAAAAAAACTAAAAGTAAAATTGGGTTGCCTCCCAACAAGCGCTATCGTTTAACGCCCCTAGCTAGGCATAAAAGCAAGGATAGATCTAGGTATTGCCATCTTTGGTGGGAAATTCTTCCACGAGGCATCTACCTTCCTTAGAAATTTCTTCATTTCTAGTAATTATCGAATTTTTATGCAAAATATCAAAAAATTCATTAGTAGCAAATAGTTCCTTAATGATAGCAAAAAGATCGGGGTGAATACTTATAGATTTAAGATCCGTATTTTCCTTACTAGAGGATTCACCCTTATTTTTAGGAACATACATAAGCTTTGCAATTTTAGTAGGAGGACTTGGAGTATTCTTTATGGAAGAAAAAGCAGTTCCCAAGTTTGTAATGATACCCTCAAGTTTATCGATTCTAGTGGAATCTTGATTTATTCTCTCATTAACTATGGGTTCCTTCTCCTTAATATTTTTCAATGTTACTCCTACCTTAGATCCATATTGGGTAATTTGATCGTGGATCTTTTTATCTAGATTTTCAATTAACTCAATGGTAGCAACTTTATTTTCAATAATTTCAAGTCTTTGCATTACATGCTCCAAAGCTAACATAGTTCCATTAACCAAGAGAGGTGGTGAGCCAAATAAATCTATCATAGCATTATAAGAGTCAAAAGTGTGGCTACCCAAGAAATTCCCTCCGGTAATGGTATCAAGGATATATCTATACCAAGGATTAGCAGCTACATAAAAATTGCGGAGAAGAACTGAAGTAGATTGTTTCCTGGTAGATCTATTTTGAGCATCGCGAATTCAATACCAAGCATCTTTTAGATTTTCTCCCTCCCTTTGCTTCAAATTCAGAACTTCATTCTCGGGAGACAACGGAGAAGATATAAGACTAGCCATAATGACAAGCAAGCAAGAAAAAGGCAAAAGGAAAAGAGAGGGCGAATAAAACGGCAAGGGTGAAGTGGGGGAGAGGAAAACGAGAGGCAAATGGAAAATAATGTAATGCAAGAGATAAGGGATTGTGATGGGTACTTGGTATGTTGACTTTTACGTAGACTCCCCGGCAACTGCGCCAGAAATCCTTCTTGCTACGTCTTGAGCTTGCGTTGGTTTTCCCCGAAGAGGAGAGGATGATGCAGCAGAGTAGCGTAAGTATTTCCCTCAGTTTTTGAGAACCAAGGTATCAATCCAGTAGTAGGCCATGCGCAAGTCCCTCGTACCTACACAAAGCAAATAACTCCTCGCAACCAACGTGAATAGGGGTTGTCAATCCCTTCACGGTCACTTACGAGAGTGAGATCTGATAGAGAGGGCTGATCTGGAGTTCGTTTGGGGTTCCGGAGAGGGGGATTCATCGCCGTCGTCATCATCAACCATCCTCCATCACCAATTTCATGATGCTCACCGCCGTGCGTGAGTAATTCCATCGTAGGCTTGCTGGACGGTGATGGGTTGGATGAGATTTACCATGTAATCAAGTTAGTTTTGTTAGGGTTTGATCCCTAGTATCCACTATGTTCTGAGATTGATGTTGCTATGACACTGCTATGCTTAATGCTTGTCACTAGGGCCCGAGTGCCATGATTTCAGATCTGAACCTATTATGTTTTCATGAATATATGTGTGTTCTTGATTGCTATGTATTGAGCTTGCGCTAGTTTTCCCGAAGAGGAGAGGATGATGCAGCAGAGTAAGCGTAAGTATTTACCTTAGTTTTTCAGAACCAAGGTATCAATCCAGTAGGAGGCCACGCGCAAGTCCCTCGTACCTACACAAAGCAAATAACTCCTCGCAACCAACGCGAATAGGGGTTGTCAATCTCTTCACGGTCACTTACGAGAGTGAGATCTGATAGAGATGATAGATAATATTTTTGGTATTTTTGGTATAAAGATGCATAGTAAAAAATAAAAAGCAAAGTAAAGAGCAAAGCAATAATAAAGCGTTGGAAGATTAATATGATGAAAATAGACCCGGGGGCCATAGATTTCACTAGTGGCTTCTCTCAAGAGCATAAGTATTTTACGATGGGTGAACGAATTACTGTTGAGCAATTGATGTAATTGAGCATAGTTATGAGAATATCTAGGTATGATCATGTATATAGGCATCACGTCCGAGACAAGTAGACCGACTCTTGCACGCATCTACTACTATTACTCCACTCATCGACCGCTATCCAGCATGCATCTAGAGTATTAAGTTAATCACAGAGTAACGCTTTAAGCAAGATGACATGATGTAGAGGAATAAATTCATGCAATATTATAAATACCCCATCTTGTTATCCTAGATGGCAACAATACAATACGTGCCTTGCAACCCTTCACATCCTTTGGGTAAGGACACCGCAATATTGAACCCAAAGCTAAGCACTTCTCTGATTGCAAGAACGACCAATCTAGTTGGCCAAACCAAACGGATAATTCGAAGAGACTTGCAAAGATAACCAATCATACATAAAAGAATTCAGAGAAGATTCAAATATTGCTCATAGATAATCTTGATCATAAACCCACAATTCATCGTCTCAACAAACACACCGCAAAAATAAGATTACATCGAATAGATCTCCAGGAGAGAGGGGAGAACATTGTATTGAGATCCAAAAAGAGAGAAGAAGCCATCTAGCTACTAACTATGGACCCGAAGGTCTGAAGTAAACTACTCACACTTCATCGGAGAGGCTATGATGATGATGTAGAAGCCCTCCATGGTGGAATCCCCTTCAGGCGGAGCTCCGGAACAGGCCCCAAGATGGGATCTCGTGGATACAGAAAGTTGCGGCGGTGGAATTAGGTTTTTGGCTCCGTATCTGATCTGTTGGGGGTACGTAGGTATATATAGGAGGAAGGAGTACGTCGGTGGTGCTTCGGGGGGCCCGCGAGGCAGGGGGCGCGCCCTAGCACTACTAGGGAAAACCCTATACACAGAATCTTAGCAGCAGCGCGGCTCAAAAAGGAGCGTGCTGCTAATTAGCAGTAGCGCGGGGGTGGAAAACCCACTACTGACAAGTGTTTAGCAGTAGCGCAGTCTGTGTAACCGCGCTGCTACAAATATCGACCGACAGTGCCCCCCAAACTCCATTTAGTAGCAGCGCGGTACCGCTAGCCGCGCTACTGCTAAAGCTGTAGTAATAGCACGGTTTTTCTGAGGTCACTGCTGCTAATTTTCAAATTGGACACACTTTTTGTCCTGGTTAGTAGTAGCGCTTTTGCCGAAAGCGCGCTGCTGCTACTTTCTTATCAGAAGCGCGTTTTACGTCCCGCGCTACTGCTAATCCGCACCAACCCACCACCTTTTCCCCCCCGCCCCCGCCCCCCCCCGTCCCCCTCCTCTCTTCCCTTTCCCCTACCTCCCACATGCTCCCTCTCACTCTTCTTCTTCCTCAATACTTCTCCCCATTATTCTCTCTCTTCTATCTACCTTTCTCTCTCTTCATTACTCCTACCTAACTACGCCACCTCCATTAATGCATCTCCTTTCTCTTTTTCCTTCCCCTCCACTAGTTGAAGTTGTCTCCTCCCAAATTAGGTAGCTAGGTAGATGTAGGATTTAGTTAAGTAACCTATTTGCCCCCTAACTAGATCTATCTTTTGCAAGAAGAGCTTTGTGCACTTTTGATCTCCCTACAACATCATCTCCACCGGGTGCTCGATCTCGAGATAGAGGTGACGAAAATTTCATGATTTTGCAAAATGGAAATATGTTTATGTGTGTGTGATATGTTTGTGGAAATTGTGTGTGTGGCATGAGTTGACGCCAAATTGTGCTTTTGAGTTGCCTATGTTTTGCCGAAATGTCGATTTATTTCCGTTTCGGCGAATTCCGGGCAAACTCATATATGTCCTATTTTTAGGGAAGGTTGATGTCTACTACGCAACCTTCTCCTTGTAGACGTTGTTGGGCCTGCAAGTGCACAGGTTTGTAGGACAGTAGCAAATTTCCCTCAAGTGGATGACCTAAGGTTTATCAATCCGTGAGAGGCGTAGGATGAAGATGGTCTCTCTCAAACAACCCTGCAACCAAATAACAAAAAGTCTCTTGTGTCCCCAACACACCCAATACAATGGTAAATTGTATAGGTGCACTAGTTCGGCGAAGAGATGGTGATACAAGTGCAATATGGATGGTAGATATAAGTTTTTGTAATCTGAAATAATAAAAACAGCAAGGTAACTAATGATAAATGTGAGCGTAAACGGTATTGCAATGATAGGAAACAAGGCCTAGGTTTCATACTTTCACTAGTGCAAGTTCTCTCAACAATAATAACATAGATAGATCATATAACAATCCCTCAACATGCAACAAAGAGTCACTCCGAAGCCACTAATAGCGGAGAACAAACATAGAGATTATGGTCGGGTACGAAACCACCACAAAGCTATTCTTTCAGATCGATCTATAAAAGAGTTTGTACTAGAATAACACCTTAAGACACAAATCAACCAAAACCCTAATGTCACCTAGATACTCCATTGTCACCTCAAATATCCATGGGCATGATTATACAATATGCATCACACAATCTTAGATTCATCCAACCAACATAAAAGTACTTCAAAGAGTGCCCCAAAGCTACTACTGGAGAGTCAAGAACGTGTGCCAACCCCTATGCACAGGTTCCCAATGTCACGAAACCCGCAAGTTGATCACCAAGACATACATCAAGTGTTCTCATAAAAGACTCAATCCGATAAGATAACTTCAAAAGGGAAACTCAATTCATCACAAGAGAGTAGAGGGGGAGAAACATCATAAGATCCAACTACAATAGCAAAGCTCGGGATACATCAAGATCGTGCCATAGAGGGAACACGAGAGAGAACACGAGATAGAGAGATCAAACACATAGCTACTGGTACATACCCTCAGCCCCGAGGGTGAACTACTCCCTCCTCGTCATGGATAGCGCCAGGATGATGAAGATGGCCTCCGGTGATGGATCCCCGCTCCGGCAGGGTACCAGAAAGGGGTCCCGATTGGTTTTTGGTGGTTCTGGAGGCTTGCGGCGGCGGAACTCCTGATCTCGGTTCTGTTCTGGAAGTTTTAGGGTACAAGAGTATATATGGGTGCAGGGGGTACGTCGGTGGAGCTACGGGGGCCCCACGAGGCAGGGGGGCACGCCCAGGGGGGTGGGCGCGCCCCCCACCCTGGTGAGCACCTCCCGTATCTTCTGACGTGGAGTCCAAGTCCATCAGATGGGTTTCCTTCCGAAAATAACTTCTCTAGTTGATTTCGTTCCGTTTTGACTCCGTCTGATATTCCTTTTCCTCGAAACACTGAAATAGGCATAAAACAGTAAATCTGGGCTGGGCCTCCGGTTAATAGGTTAGTCCCAAAAATAATATAAAAGTGGATAATAAAGCCCAATATTGCCTAAAACAGTAGATAAAGTAGCATGGAGCAATAAAAAACTATAGATACGTTGGAGACGTATCAAGCATCCCCAAGCTTTATTCCTGCTCGTCCTTGAGTTGGTAAATGATAAAAAAGAATTTTTGATGCGGAGTGATACTTTGGAATAATTTCAATGTAATTCTGCTTACTTGTGATATGAATATTCAGATCCGAAAGATTCAAGACAAAAGGTCATATTGACATAAAAATAATAATACTTCAAGCATACTAATCAAAGCAATCATGTCTTCTCAAAATATCATGGCAAAAGAAAGTTCATCCCTACAAAATCATATAGTTAGGCTATGCTTCATTTTCGTCACAGAAAGATGTTCCCAACTTCTATACCCCTGATGACAAGCCAAGCAATTGTTTCATACTCAAATAATCTCAACCTTTTTCAACCTTCACGCAATACATGAGCGCGAGCCATGGATATAGCACTATGGGTGGAATATAATATGATGATGGGATTGTGTGGAGAAGACAAAAAAGGAGAAAGTCTCACATTGACGAGGATAATCGATGGGCTATGGAGATGCCCATCAATTGATGTCAACATGAGGAGTAGGGATTGCCATGCAACGGATGCACTAGAGCTATGAATGCTCAACAAAAGAAAACTAGTGGGTGTGCATCCAACTTGCTTGCTCATGAAGACCTAGGGCATTTGAGGAAGCCCATCGTAGGAATATACAAGCCAAGTTATATAATGAAAGATTCCCACTAGTATAAAAGGACAACTTATGGGACTCACTATATGAAAAACAAGGTGCTACTTTGAAGCACAATATATGAGACTCACTACATGAAGAACAAGGTGCTACTTTGAAGCACAAGTGTGGAAAAAGAGATAGTAACATTGCCCTTTTTTTTGGGCCTTTCCTTTTTTTTCTTTTGGCCTTTCCTTTTTTTTGGGCCCTTTTTTTGGCCTTTCTCTCTTTTTTGGGCAATGCTCTAATAATGATGATCATCACACTTCTATTGGTTACAACATAAGGATTACAACTCGAAACTAGAACAAGGTATGACTCTATATGAATGCCTCCGGCGGTGTACCGGGATGGTGCAATGAATCAAGAGTGACATGTATGAAAAACAATGCATGGTGGCTTTTCCACAAATACTTTGTCAACTACATGATCATGCAATGGCAATATGACAAAAGTAATGTATGTCATAATAATGATGAACGGAACGGTGGAAAGTTGCATGGCAATATATCTCGGAATGGCTATGGAAATGCCATAATAGGTAGGTATGGTGGCTGTTTTGTGGAAGATATAAGGAGGTTTATGTGTGAAAGAGCATATCATATCATGGGGTTTGGATGCACCGACGAAGTTTGCACCAACTCTCGAGGTGAGAAAGGGCAATGCACGGTACCGAAGAGGCTAGCAAAGGCGGAAAGGTGAGAGTGCGTATAATCCATGGACTCAACATTAGTCAAAAGAACTCATATACTTATTGCAAAAATTTAGAAGCCATCAAAATCAAGCACTACGCGCATGCTCCTAGGTGGATAGATTGGTAGGAAAAGACCATCGCTCGTCCCCGACCGCCACTAATAAGGATGCACAAGCCAGGTACACTTCATGTTTCAAATTTGTTACAAAACTTTAACCATACGTGCATGCTACGTGATTTACTAACTTCAACACAAGAATTTCTCAAATTCACAACTACTCAACTAGCATGACTTTGATATTATTACCTCCATATCTCAAAACAATTATCAAGCATCAAACTTATCTTAGTATTCAACACACTCATAAGAATTCTTACAAATCTTGTATGCTTAGCGTATTATGATTATTTAAGCAAATTACCATGCTATTTAAGACTCCCAAAATAATATAAGTGAAGCATGAGAGATCAATAGTTTCTTTAAAACAAATCCACCACCATGTTCTAAAAGATATAAGTGAAGCACTAGAGTAAACAACAAACTACTCCAAAATATATAAGTGAAGATCAATGAGTAGTCGAATAGTTATGCAACTATATGAATACTCTCCCATTTAATAATTTCAGATCTTGGTATTGTATTCAAGCAGCAAGCAAAACAAAACAAAATGACATTGCAAGGATAGCACAACTCATGTGAAGAAGCAAAAACTTAGGCTCAACCGATACTAACCGATAGTTGTTGAAGAAGAAAGGTGGGATGCCAACGGGGGCATCCCCAAGCTTAGATGCTTGAGACTTGTTGAATTAATATCTTGGGGTGCCTTGGGCATCCCCAAGCTTGAGCTTCTGTGTCTCCTTAATTCCTCTCATATCACGGTTTCTCTTTTTATCAAAAGCTTCATTCACAACAAACTCAACAAGAACTCGTGAGATAGGTTAGTTTAAACCAATGCAAAACCTTATCATTTTCTACTGTAACAAATCACTAATATTATTATTCAACATTGCATACTAAATGCCTCTGCATATTTAATACTCCTATCATCAAATAGAATCATTAAACAAGCAAACATATGCAAACAATGCAAACATAACAGCAATCTGCCAAAACAGTACAGTCTGTAAAGAATGCAAGATTCATCATACTTCCCTAACTCCAAAAATAATGAACTAAAATTACCACTGTAATAAATTTATCAGATCTCAATATGCAAAAAGATTCAACATTATAACACCCTCTGACTTTTCTAGAGAATTTTTGCAACAGCGGTAAACTTTCTGTTTTCAAACAGCAATATGTATAGTAGCAAAATAAGCATGGCAAAGGCTATCCTTGACTTTTTTATTGAAACTAGAGATGCAAAACACTAATCTAAATAACATAAAGCAAATACTAACAAAAGAAAAGGACGCTCCAAGCAAAACACATATCATGTGGTGAATAAAAATATAGCTCCAAGTAAAGTTAACGATGAACGAAGACGAAAGAGGGGATGCCATCCGGGGCATCCCCAAGCTTAGGCTCTTGGTTGTCCTTGAATATTACCTTGGGGTTCCTTGGGCATCCCCAAGCTTAGGCTCTTTCCACTACTTATTCCATAGTCCATCGAATCTTTACCCAAAACTTGAAAACTTCACAACACAAAACTTAATAGAAAACTCGTGAGCTCCGTTAGCGAAAGAAAACAAAACACCACTTCATGGTACTGTAATGAACTCATTATTTATTTATATTTGTGTTAGACCTACTGTATTCCAACTTCTCTATGGTTTATAAACTATTTTACTAGCCATAGATTCATCAAAATAAGCAAACAACACAATGAAAACAGAATCTGTCAAAAACAGAACAGTCTGTAGAAATCTGTAACTAACGCAAACTTCTGGAACTAAAAAAATTCTAAAATAAATTGGTGGACCTGAGGAATTTGTCTAGTAATCATCTGAAAAAAGAATCAACTAAATAGCACTCTCCAGTAAAAAGTTCTAGCTAATCTCGTGAGCGCTAAAGTTTCTGTTTTTTACAGCATGATCATAAAGACTTCACCCAAGTCTTCCCAAAGGTTCTACTTGGCACAAACACTAATTAAAACATAAAACCACATCTAAACAGAAGCTAGATGGATTATTTATTCCTAAACATAACCAAAAAACAAGAAACTAAAATAAAATTGGGTTGCCTCCCAACAAGCGCTATCGTTTAACGCCCCTAGCTAGGCATGATGATTTCAATGATGCTCACATAAAAGATAAGAATTGAAACATAAAGAGAGCATCATGAAGAATATGACTAGCACATTTAAGTCTATCCCACTTCCTATGCATAGGGATTTTGTGAGAAAACAACTTATGGGAACAAGAATCAACTTGCATAGGAAGGTAAAACAAGCATAATTCCAAAACTTTGAGCACACTAGTAAATATGCACGTGCAACGCACGTCTATTTGGACTAATAAGTGTGCACGTGCAACACGCGTCTATTTGGATTAACACATTATACTATACTTAATACAAGACAATTTATTCATAAATTTGAAATTTCCCTATAAAGTACACAATCTCTTATTCCCAACTCATACAAATAATTTGAAATATCGTTTCTCCTTAATCAACATGTCTCCTTTATTAAAAGACCACCCACTTTTCCCAATGTATAAAAATAAAAATTATTTAGAAGATTCATCATGATTATCCATATGCACACATTTATGCAAGTATAATCACACATGAAAATGTCACTTAGGACAAGCTAAGGAACCGTTTCAGTGCAAACAAACTCCAGTCAAGAATTATTATTACAATTGAGTGTCAACCACACAATAGCGGGAAGAGACCTCTATGGTTTGTTGAAAAGAGGAAGCCATTGTCACATAGAGAAGTGTAGGGATGTCTTGACTGCATAGAATCAGCTGTGAAACAAGACAAAAAAATGCTAGTTGGACCATCGATTCTACTATTACACCACAAGTGTTGTAATGTCTGGAAGCAAGAAAAGTGACTTACTTTATTATGAAAATAGAACATGTAAACCAAATAAAAATTACATTGATAAATTGCGTAATTATATTTGTTAATCACTGGACAAAAACATTAATATGACAACTGGGAACAGTTACTTGAGTACTACACATTTCTTTAAGGGCTCAACATTCTAAAATTTTGACAATATAACAAATATCCTCTCAGTTTGTAGTAATAATGATACGTAGGCTACCACTTGTAAGAATAACAGTGCCAAAAAAGGGCCAACAAATGCCGGTTTAGAAAGAAAAAACTGCAGATATGCTTCCAATTTTAGCAACTCTAGTGGATAAAACATACCTTACCTCCCAAGTCAGGAAAATAGTCAAATGAAAAAATGTACTTCTTATAAGTAGTAGAGATGAAGTCATAAGGATCATGATTCAAGATATTCGAAGAAACATGGTTGGTCTCTCTGTATGATGCAAAGTCGTTGCAGTCAGTAGAAGAGTGACCTGCCCTCCAGGCAGAAGACGAAGGCGGCGACAACACGTGTGCGTGTTCGGAGGAAGCCGCAGCTCCTCTTCACATGTCTCCCATTGTGGCTCGCGTGGGTGGTGGGCTGGTGACGACAAGCGACTCGCGATCGCGATTCCCTGATAGGAGACGATAGGATGCGCTCGCGATTAGTTTCCTAATAATTAGATGCGTCCGTGATTAGTTATCTAATAGAATGCGTCCGTGATTAGTTTCCTAATAATTAGATGTGTTTGTGATTAATTTCCTAATAGGATGCACTCGTGATTATTTTCCTAATAATAGGATGCACCCGTGATTAGTTTCCTAATAATAGGATGCGTTTGTGATTAGTTTCCTAATAATTAGATGAGCCCGTGATTAGTTTCTTAATAGGATGTGTCCGTGATTATAGTTTCCTAATTGACCAGGCGTGGACTTCATATTTTCCTCCACGGTGGAGTACGGTCAGTCAATGTAAATTGATAAGTGCACACGGAGAACAGATTAGGTTAAGGCTAGCCGTTAGATTGAGTTTAATGGGACTAATCATGCGATGGTAATGTATCCGTGTACGTTTTGTGGGGTGCACTTAAAGAATATTATGTTTGCTCTTTTATAAGTAGTATAGATAGAGAGGAAACTTGATATTATTGCAATTCCTACAAGCATATGTTCCTCCCTCATAATAATTTTCAGTAGCATCATGAATGAATTCAACAATATAACCAGCACCTAAATCATTCTTTTCATGATGTACTTGCATAGAAAATTTACTACTCTCCACATAAGCAAAATTCTTCTCATGAATAATAGTGGGAGAAAACTCAACAAAATAACTATCATATGATTGAAAATTAAGATCAAGATGACAAGTTTCATGGTTATCATTATTCTTTAAAGCATACATGTCATCACAATAATCATCATAGATAGGAGGCATGCTTTCATCATAGTAAATTTGCTCATCAAAGCTTGGGGACAAAAATATCATCTTCATCAAACATAGCTTCCCCAAGCTTGTGGCTTTGCATATCATTAGCATCATGGATATTCAAGGAATTCATACTAACAACATTGCAATCATGCTCATCATTCACATATTTCATGCCAAGCATTCTATGTAATTCTTCTTCTAGCACTTTGGCACAATTTTCTTTTCCCTCATACTCACGAAAGATATTAAAAGATGAAGCGTATGAGACAAACTCAATTCAATTTTTTTATAGTTTTCTTTTATAAACTAGACTAGTGCTAAAACAAGAAACAAAAAGATTCGATTGCAAGATCTAAAGATATACCTTCACTTACCTAGCCTCCCCGGCAACGGCGCCAGAAAAAAGCTTGATGTCTACTACGCAACCTTCTCCTTGTAGACTTTGTTGGGCCTGCAAGTGCACAGGTTTGTAGGACAGTAGCAAATTTCCCTCAAGTGCATGACCTAAGGTTTATCAATCCGTGGGAGGCGTAGGATGAAGATGGTCTCTCTCAAACAACCCTGCAACCAAATAACAAAAAGTCTCTTGTGTCCCCAACACACCCAATAGAATGGTAAATTGTATAGGTGCACTAGTTCGGCGAAGAGATGGTAATACAAGTGCAATATGGATGGCAGATATAGGTTTTTGTAATCTGAAATAATAAAAACAGCAAGGTAACTAATGATAAACGTGAGCGTAAACGGCATTGTAATGATAGGAAACAAGGCCTAGGGTTCATACTTTCACTAGTGCAAGTTCTCTCAACAATAATAACATAGATAGATCATATAACAATCCCTCAACATGGTATAAAGAGTCACTCCGAAGCCACTAATAGCGGAGAACAAACGTAGAGATTATGGTCGGGTACGAAACCACCACAAAGCTATTCTTTCAGATCGATCTATAAAAGAGTTCGTACTAGAATAACACCTTAAGACACAAATCAACCAAAACCCTAATGTCACCTAGATACTCCATTGTGACCTCAAGTATCCGTGGGCATGATTATACGATATGCATCACACAATCTCAGATTCATCCAACCAACATAAAAGTACTTCAAAGAGTGCCCCAAAGCTACTACCGGAGAGTCAAGAACGTGTGCCAACCCCTATGCATAGGTTCCCAATGTCACGAAACCCGCAAGTTGATCACCAAGACATACATCAAGTGTTCTCATAAAAGACTCAATCCGATAAGATAACTTCAAAAGGGAAACTCAATTCATCACAAGAGACTAGAGGGGGAGAAACATCATAAGATCCAACTACAATAGCAAAGCTCGATACATCAAGATCGTGCCATAGAGGGAACACGAGAGAGAACACGAGAGAGAGAGAGAGAGATCAAACACATAGCTACTGGTACATACCCTCAGCCCCGAGGGTGAACTACTCCCTCCTCGTCATGGATAGCACTGGGATGATGAAGATGGCCTCCGGTGATGGATCCCCCCTCCGGCAGGGTACCGGAAAGGGGTCCCGATTGGTTTTTGGTGGTTCTGGAGGCTTGCAGCGGCGGAACTCCCGAGTCCCGATCTAGGTTATGTTCTGGAAGTTTTAGGGTACAAGAGTATATATGGGTGCAGGGGGTACGTCGGTGGAGCTACGGGGGCCCCACCCTCGTGAGCACCTCCCGTATCTTCTGACGTGGAGTCCAAGTCCATCAGGTGGGTTTCCTTCCAAAAATAACTTCTCTAGTTGATTTCGGTCCATTTTGACTCCGTCTGATATTCCTTTTCCTCGAAACACTGAAATAGGCAGAAAATAGCAAATCTGGGCTGGCCCTCCGGTTAATAGGTTAGTCCCAAAAATAATATAAAAGTGGATAATAAAGCCCAATATTGCCTAAAACAGTAGATAAAGTAGCATGGATCAATAAAAAATTATAGATACGTTGGAGACGTATCAAAGGTCATGTCGAATTTTTGTATGACTTTGATGCATGCATGCATTTTTATAATCAATTTGTTTATTATTACCGTGCAGAGTTGACGATGGTCAGTGGAACGATGGTGGACAAGTGGTTGCGGTCGGCGGTGCAGGACATGAAAAAAATAACCGGACAGAGGTTTTATGTCCGTGTCGAAAATGCAAAGGAATAGTTTGGCTCGACCCCTATGACGATGGTGGGTGTCAAGCGCACCTGCTCATGACTGGTTTCATGGATGGCTATACTCGGTGGATAACTGAAGATGAGGATGACGATGTTGAGGATGCCGACGGGGCAGGTAATGATGACACGGGGCAAGACGAAGAGATGATCGATAATGGCGGCGGGGAAGTGGCCGGACATGGCGGCGGAGAAGGGGCCGGACATGGCGGAGGAGAAGGGGCCGGACATGGCGGCGGAGAGAACGACATGGACTCCACGCAGCAGAGTTCGTCTGTACTAAGTTCAATCGTGCGGGACCCTCATGTTCAAGTATTGCTTCGCAAGGAGACGAGTACTGAGAGAGCTGCTTCTAGAGAGGAGGCTAAGCTGGAGCAACTGGTGGTAGACTCGAACACTCCATTGTATGATTGTTGCAATCCTGAGGTGACCCGCTTGAGTTTCACGCTCCAACTCCTGAAGACGAAGGCTAGAAACAAATGGACCGACACTAGCCTCGATGAGCATCTCAAGTACCTAAAGGATGTTCTTCCCACGGGTAATCTATGTCCTACTAGTGTTGATGAGGCCAAGAAGATCGTGTGCCCTCTTGATCTGCCACACGTTAGATACCATGCATGCATCAACGATTGCATAATTTATCGGAAGGAGCACGCGGAAAAAACAAGCTGTCCGGTGTGCAATGTTTCTCGATACAAGAAGGCTGGGAAGAAATGTCCCGTAAAGTTGTATGGTACTTACCGATCACTCCCGTCTCGGAGGTATTTTGTAGATCCCAAGGAAGCAAAGCTAATGCGCTGGCACACGGAGAGGAAGAAGCCCGACGATGGAGATGATCCGAAGCTGAGACACGTGAAGGATAGAAGCCAGTGGAGAGCGTTGAACAACTTCTATCGGTACTTTGAATGTGATGCAAGGAATATCGTGCTAGGCGCGTGTACCGATGGCATGAATCCGTTTGGCAACTAGAACACCAACCATAGCACATGGCCCGTGTTTGTATGGATGTACAACCTCCCCCCTGGTTGTGCATGAAATCGAAGTACATTCACATGAGCATGCTTATTCAAGGGCCGAAACAACCAGGAAATAATATTAATTTGTATCTGGGGCTACTTCAAGAGGAGTTAGACACGTTATGGAAAACACCGGCCAAGACATGGGATGCCAGCAAAGGCGAGTATTTCAACATGAGAGCCGCGCTGATCACGACAGTGCACGACTATCTCGGCTACGGATATGTGGCAGGCCAGGTGTGCCATGGATATTGCGGATGCACACGGTGCATGGATGATACGACGTCTCAGCAGCTAACGTCAAGGAAAGGTGGCAGGTCTGCGAAAATCGTGTACATGGGGTATCGAAGATGGCTTGAAAAGGACGACCCGTGGAGAAACCGTGGAGATCTATTCAATGGTCATGCTCAGCATCGAGGACCTCCACGCAAGCGGAACGGTGCCGAAATCGATGAGCTATTGAAAAACTAGAAGGAGTGCCCCGCGTCGGGAAAGACAATGAGAAAGGCGCCGGAGCCGCTGCTGAAGGTATGGAAGACGAGTGCGTGTTCGGGACTTGGAGTCTTGGCACAAACTCGATACACCTCATTGCCTTGATCAAATGCATATCTGTAAGAATGTCCTTGAGAGCTTGCTCACAACACTGATGAACATGCCGGCTAAGACCAAGGATGGGCCGAAGGCAAGAAAAGACTTGCAAGATTTGAAAATCAGGGAAGATCTGCACATGCCGCCCCGTAAAATGTCAGACGAGACAGACACGGAGACAGAGGCACGGGAGAAGAAGGGCAAGAAAATAAAGAAAGAGGATTATTGCCCCCCTTCTTGCTTCACCTTAAGTCAGGCTGAGATCAATCAATTCTTTAAGTGCCTTACCGGAGTCAAAGTTAGTTCCGGTTACTGTGGCAAGATAAGCAGATATCTAGACACAGACAAGAAAAGGTTCAGCGGGATGAAGTCTCATGACTGTCATGTGATGATGACATAGATACTAACTGTTGCCCTTAGAGGGATAATGGACAAGCACGTCCGTGACACGCTTATTGGTCTCTGCAACTTTTTCGACGTCATCTCTCGAAAGTCGATCAGTGTGAAGCAGCTCCGAAGGCTACAGGAAGAGATCGTTGTGATACTGAATGTACTTGAGATGTACTTCCCGCCCGCGTTCTTTTAGGTGATGGTGCATCTGTGTGTCCATATTTTGTATGACATAATAGTCCTAGGGCCATCATTCCTGCACAACATGATGACGTTTGAGAGGATGAATGGAATCATCAAAGGATTCGTTCGTAACATGTCTCGTCCGGATGGAAGCATCGTCCAAGACTATCTGACACAAGAGTGCATCTCTTTCTGCGAGAATTTTCTATATGGCGCAGACCAGCCGCCTGGTGTTAGTGTTGGTTTGCCCGTTAACAAGCATGATGGGAGGCTCAAAGGAGATGGTCACTGCAACGGTTGCAGGGAACTGCACGTGGCATACTCAGATCAACGCAACGACTTTGACAGAGCAAACTTGGTAGTGCTACAACACCTAGACGAGGTAGATCCTTTCGTGGCACTGCACAAAGAAATTATCGCAAAGAAGTATCGTGACCGGGGGGTATGCAGGAATGACGCCGAAGTTACTAGAGTGCACAACTCCACTTTCCTGCATTGGTTCAAAGAGCATATTATTGCTAATCCCGGAGGAGGGCTCTAAGGACGGATTGCTCATATACGCCTTAGCACATGGCCCTCGCCCAACCTCGTAACCTATCAGGCATATGATATCAACGGATACACGTTCTACACGGAGGCCAAAGATATGGACAGTGATGATCAGAACTCAGGGGTGACGATGGAATGCATGACCGACAGCGACAACGGCGCAACTGAACGATTTTATGGAAGGGTCGAGGAGATCTGGGAGCTTGACTACTCTGGACTGCACAACACGACGATGTTCCGTGTCAGATGGGCAAAGAATGTCGAAAGAGAAAACCGGATTTTCACTACCATGAGTATACCCGACACCAAGAGCGCTACCGTGAACGCCATCGCAAAAAACGAGCCATGGGTACAAGCTAAGCACGTGACACAATGCTTCTTCACAACCGACCCATGCAATCCCAGTCGTGTTCTCGTGAGGAGAGGCAAAAGGAACATCATTGGAATGGATGGAGTCGCCAACGAGGAAGACTATGATCAGTACGGCAACCCAATGAGGGAAGATGACGATGATGATGAAGTATACGTCAAAAGAAGAATCAATACTACATTACCTAAGAAAAATCGTACTCCATGGAAAAGGCAAAGTCACAATGAGGGGCTCAATTATTCTTGACGAACAAGAAGGGAAAGAAGCTGACTCAAAAACGAAAACGTCAAATAATGAGGAACCATATGTTATCGGTCAAATGATGTAATATATATATATATATATATATATATATATATATATATATATATATATATGTTCCTATTTTGTATACACACTTAGCCATTATTATGCATGGGTCCAATGATGTAATATATGTGTTCCTATTTTGCATACATATTTAACCGTCAAATGATGCAATATATATCGCCTCCCTTCGTTCACTGCTCTCGGGAAATAAAAGTGGGAGAAAACAAAGGAAAAGAAAAAGGAAAACTAGCGGTAGTAGCGCATTTCGTATAAACCGCTATAGATACTGAAGGTAGTAGTAGCGTGTTTTGTCCAAACGCGCTGCTGCTACGTCCACTTAACCCAAAATTCTCACTATCCCTGCTTCATCCCACCTTTCCTCCCAAAATCCCCACTCTCTCTTCCACCGTCGCTCGCCCCCGACCACGACGCTCGCCTCGACCTGCCCTCGCCCCGACCCGACCCGGTGCTCGCTTCGACCCGGCCTCGCCCCGACCCGGTGCGGCCTCGCGCCCGACCAGGCGCCGCCTCGACCCGGCTCGCCCCCGACCAGGCGCCGCCCCTGACCCGTCGGCCCTCGCCTCCCTCCTCTGCTTCCTCCCCTCCCAACCTCGGCCGTCGTCGGGCCTGCCTCCTCGCCCCTGCACCCTCTGTAAACCCCCCTCTCTCTGCTAGGGTTCTTCGGTTAATTTACTTAGGTTTTAGTTAGGGCAGTATGTTAATTAGGTTATCTATTTAGTTATGAATTTAGCTAGGTTTCAAAATTAGCTGAATTTATATGCAAATTTGAACTGGACATGTGATATGTGGATATGTCATGTTTGGAAAATGATCCGAGTGGCCTATGTTACGCCGGAATGTTGATTCATTTCCGTTCCGGTGAATTTCAGGCGCTCGATATGTCCATTTTTTAGCAAAGGTCATGCCGAAATTTCCCATGAATAAAGGCATGATTTGTGCTACATAGTTGGCATATCGAGTGTTGGCACATATATTTCATTTTATGTCATTTCTCATTTATTCATACTTTTAGAAATAAATGAGGACACTTAATCATAGGAAACATGTCGAACACCGAAGAAACTGGGCCTTCTGACCAAGATGCAGACGAGATGGATGATGAGGGTGAACAAGAGTACCTCGACTATTTGACTGCTAAGCAAGGTTTGCAGGTCGGCCTCGATGATGGTACTGACGCCGACATCGACACCGACGGCGCCGGGACCGATGGCGGCGCCGAGACCGGTGGGGAAGGTACCGGCGGGGAAGATACCAGCGAGGAAGGTACCGTCCCCGATGCCGCTACCGAAAACAGGAAGCATAAGAAGCAGAGGATACGAAAACCTAACAAACTAGGGATTGGACGACTTGTGATCACAAAGATGGCACCTGGCAAGTTTGAGCCGTTAGAGACAGAAGAACCTCGCAAGTGCTATGGGAACCAAGTAGGATGCATCCTACGGGAATGCACGAGCATCAACGACGATGACTTAAGGAGTAAAGAACACTTGACGCAGTTGCTCCTAACAAAGTTGCACACGAGATTCAAGTTCCTCGACCGGGATGATAACATAGAACAACCGTGGGATGATCCGAAGATGAAAAAGATTAACAATCACGCCATGGGCATGTTAAGCAATGATTTGGCCTCCTGGAAAGGGAGGGTGAAACGAGCTATTGAGGCTGATGAACCCCTGTCCAAGATTCTGGAGGAAAATCTGACACTTACGGAAGAGGAGTTCGAAAAGTTCAAGGACACTTGCGCTACCGAGGCAGCCAAGGCTAAGGCTGCGAAATTCAAGAGCCTTCAGCAAAGGAACACGGGGAAGCATCGCCTCGAAAGCCGTGGCTTCCTCGGTAAATGGCCCATATGGGATAAGGAGGACGCGGAACGTGAAGCCGCGGGTCTCCCAGACCCCTTCGCGAAGTTCACCAACCCCTTGGAGCGTGACTTCATCAGGGCCCGCTACAAGTGGGACAAGGAGAAAAAGGTTTTTTACACGGACAAGATCATGAGGAAATTGATTAGACTATTGGAGAAGCAACACCAGCTTGCAGCCGAAAGCCCTACTTCTCCGATGAGGCCCAAGTGGGACACCCCTCTCAACCGGGCCTTGAACGAACTTAAGGGACTCCCTTTGGGCCAGCGGCCGCAATATGGTCGTGTGCACGGCGCTGGAGACGGCGCCACGTGGAATGTGTTTTACGACGAAGGCCCGGAGGCCAAGAAGCAGAAAAAGAAGTTTAGTCAGGCGGACATCGACGCGAAGGTGAAGCTTGCGGTCGAGAAAAAAGCAGCTGAGGACGCGAAAAAAGCAGCCGAGGACAAATATGAGTTGCTATAGCAGGCAGTCAATGCAGCTGTAACTGCCTGCAGAAATGATTTTGCTACTAACTTGGTTCCAGTTATCATCAACTGGGCGAAGGAAAATCCAGACAAGACGGTACATGATTTCCCGTTGCCCAGTTTCGCCGGGAGCAACTCCATGAACAACAACACCATCGCACCATCACTTGCTCACGCAACCGGGCCTCCTCTCGCAGTCGCACCCGCACATAGCAGCCCGTCCTCAGACTCAAAGCGCGCTAGGTGGGCCTTCGTCTTTGGCTGAGCTCGACGCCGTCACGGTAATTACATGTCGCACCAACATATATATATATATATATATATATAATATTCCATTTTTGTTGCCTTTCGGTTGTTTTATGCCGCATACATATGTGTTTGCAGGCGAAAGAAACCCCGTGCACCATACTCTACTTGATCAAAGGCCAGAAGGTGGACGTGGGAAAGGGGATGATAATGGACCCCTCGCAACCCACGTTCCACAACCAGCCGATCCCCGCTGGGCACTTCAGGGTTAGCTTGACCAGTGTGAAATCAGGGCACGAGGATTTGCCTCCTCCAGTACAGCATGTGGGAGCGGACGACGAGACCCCGCCGCGGATTGGAAGCTGCAAGGGTTGGGTGCTGCTATGGCCGAAGAATCTTATTCGTCTGGAGCCGGCTGAGAGCACACCAATAACCACACATCAACAAGCATGTGCGGAGACCACCACCCCGCCTATGCAATTACCAGCTCCTGTAGTGCCGGGTGAGAGCGGCGGACGACATGATGAAGGGGGTGCAATAATACTGGCTGATGTAATTTCTCCTGTAGATGTCACAGCCCTAGAATTTGTTTGTCATTAGTTGCATTAAGGCATTCATGTCATCATGTTCAAATTTCTCAGAAAGTTGAAATGGGGATTGCCTAAACCCTAGCATTAAAGGAATTCAAATAGGTTCAACCAAAAATATTTTTCAGTGAATTCAAATGGCTTTAGAAAATGTTCATCATTTACGAAAAATGCTATAAACCATAACCAGAGGTGCTGCACATTTTTCATGACATATTTGGTCCCGGATTAATTCATAAAGTATTTGCATTTGGGCATTTAATGCTAATAAATAGTTTAAATGTTCAAATAATCATAAACTTAAATGTTTGCTGTTGGATATTTTCCAAACAGTGGGCTTGAGCAAGTTTCATGATTTTAGGGATAGTATTAGTATTTTTAATAAAGCCCTGAAGACTACAGAATAATAGGAAAACAAAAACAATTAAGAGAGAGGGAGAGAGAGGAAGCTTGCCCGGACCACCCATCAGACTGGGCCGGCCCACCTGGCCCGTGCCAGTCACCCTCCTCCTTGCGCCAGAAGGACGTCGGCGTGTCGACGCGCGCGCGCCCGACCGCACCACCTCCTGCTTCGCCGTGTCGCGCTCTCCGTCACCCAATCCCGCGCCTGGAGACGCCTCGAAGCCCCTCTCGCCTCTCCCTCACTCGCTGCACTCTCCCCCCCTCCTCACGGCTTCTTGCCTGCAGCCGCCGTCGCCGCCGCTCGCCATAGCCGTGCCCACCGGCCCTCCCTCGCCCATCCAGCATGCTCCAGAGATCCGCCAGTCCGTCTCCGTCAACCCCACCGAGCCACATGAGCCGGGAAGCGCTACAACGCCCGCGACGTCGTCGTCTTCCTCCTCGGGCAACCGAGATCGCCGCCGTGATTTCGTCGCCTCCGGACCTCCCCCGCGCCACTGACCTTCCCATCGTACTCGCGGTGAGCTACTGAGCGTTTCCCCTCTGCCCCCCTGCTTGCTCCCGCCCTCTAGCCGTAGCCCCGAGGTCACCCGAGGCCGCCGTCCGCCATGGCCGTGAGCCTGCTCGAGCCTCTCTCGCCGCTCGGGCACCGACACGCTCTGGCGCCTCCGGAGGATGCCTCTCCACTCCGCTTGCTCGACCGAAGGCCGCAGCCACGCCCCTGCCCGAACCCGGCCCGCCGCCCGCCTGCTTTCGGCGAGCTCGGGCCGTCTCAGCCTCTTCCGCTCACACAGGAAGACGCGACGCTCTTCCAGCTATCTGTAGAGCCCCTCCTCCGTCCGTTTGGTCGCTGGAGCAAGAAACCCGAAGGCCTCCGCCGCCTCGGCCTCGCCGGCGACTCAACGCCGGCGGGATTGACCGTTGACACTGGGTTTGACCCCAGTGGTCAGCAGCGTGCGGGCCTGCCTCTGCGTTAGCTGTTAATTAGATTTAGGTTAGTGCTAGTTAACCCTGACAGTTAGTTTAGTCACTAACCAGTGGGCCCAGGCCCTAATTAACCCAAATTAGTGCTAACGTAACACTAACTAACCCTGTTAGTTAGCTGTTACACTGACATGTGGGCCCCAGCCGTCAGGTTTGACCTGGGCTGGCGCCTTTGACCTGGTGACGTCACCCCGATGTCTTGCTGACGCAGTTAATCTTTTTTCTTATTTATTCTTATTCAGGAAATTCCAGAAAATATCCTAAACTTCTAAAAATCATATAAAATCAACCGTAACTCCAAATCAAATAAATTATATATGAAAAATGATCAGAAAAATATGAAGAATCTGTTTATGCAATGATCATGCATGATTGAACAAGTTAACCTCACTGAATAGGATGAATCATGATTAGGGTAATTTATGAACTAGCATTTGGAGTTGGAGTTTAACCTTGTTTGAATTCCACTTCAATTAACTTGGCTTACTGCTGCATTAGGTCAATTCAGTTCCTTAACATGACATGTCATTCATTTGTTTGTGCATTGCATTGATTGTGTTTCTTCTTGTTTGTCGGTGGTTGTTCCCTATCGATAGACGTGGTTTCAACGATGAGATCGATGACACTGATGAAGAGCTATATTATCTTCGGAAGTGCTGTGCAAGCAAAACCCCTTGTTCATTCCGATATAATCCCACTCTCTCGCTCCTGCTCTATTTTACTGCATTAGGACAACAACGATTTATCTCATTACTTGCTGCGGTAGCTGAACCCCTTTATCCTCTGCATGACTGTCATTCCACAAGAATTAGATGAAACCCACTAGCATGAGTAGGAGTTGTTTGAGCCCTATTGTTCCTACTCATTCATGCTTGTTTGTCATGCCTGCCATCGCTTAGAGTTGAGTCAGGTCCGATTCATCGAGAATGAATTGGAATGGTGTGTGAACATGTCCTCTTGTGTGTGAGCTAAGTGTGTGAACACGATTTGGTAAAGGTAGCGGTGAGAGGCCATGTAGGAGTACATGGTGGGTTGTCTCATTGCAGCCGTCCTCGTGAACTGAGTTACGTGTTTGTGATCCATGAAACAGTTACTACCACACATTGGGATCCTTAATTGACTCTCTCGGCTTCTTAACCACCCTTGTCCTCGGTCAGGAGTTGCAAGTAGTTTCGTGTTTGTAGCATCTTTGGGGGCACGCGCTGACCTTAGGGGTGGGCTGTGTTGCGGTAGGCACGTGGCCGGTGTACCGAATGCCCGTTTGGTATCTCGGGAACCCTGCACACATCGTTCGGGGCCGTTAGTGGAAACCTCGGCCGGACTCCCTGCGGATGGAACCCGAATAGGCGATAAACCTGGACTAGGGACTTGAGTGTTTAGGTAGGCCGTGGCCGACACCCACGCGTTGGGCTTCCGCTTGAAGGTTGCCGAGTACATGTCGTGTAAACGTGGCGGTAAGTGGTGAGCGTGTGTGAAGAAGTACACCTGCAGGTTAATATGATCTATTCTAATAGTCGTGTCCGTGGTAAAGGACATATGGGTTGCCTATATCAGTTCATAGACAAGTGAAAGTGGATACCCTAAAATGCGCAAGATAAGAGTGAGTGCTATTGATGTCGTTCTCGTAGGGAGGCAGGCGGGTCCATAGTGGTGTATTGATATGGTGAATATGTGGACTCGTGTGCGCCACCTCAAAAGAGTTACTTGCGTCGTAGTTCAGGATAGTTACCGAAGTCAAAGCTGGCTTGCTGCAGTCAAACTCCACCACCCCCTTTGTTGATAATGATGCATATGTAGATAGTTACGATGTAAGTCTTGCTGAGTACGTTTGTACTCACGTTTGCTTATTTTATGTTTTGCAGAGAGACGCCAGTCTCGCTAGTAGTTCCGCGTGGCCTTCGACGTTTAGCTTGTTACCTCAGCTACGATCTTGTGCCCTCGGCAGGATCTGGTAGATAGTCAGGCTTCTCAGCCTTTTCCATTTGTAGATGTCTGTACTTAGACATGTTAAGCTTCCGCTTGTGTTTTGACTTGTATGCTCTGAGTGTTGGGTCATGAGACCCATGTTTGTAATATCTCGCTCCTCGGAGCCTATTGAATAAATATTTGAGTCGTAGAGTTATGTTGTATCTACACATATTGAGCATATTGTGTGTATGTTTGAAATGCTTGGTATGTGTGGGATCCGACAATCTAGTTGTTTATCCTTGGCAGCCTCTCATATGGGGAAATGTAGTCTAGTGCTTCCTGAGCGATAGTAGTCCGCTTCTGACCGGTTCACCGAGTCCTGCTAGCCCAGCACTCTTGCTTTGGACACTTGACTGGCCGGCATGTGTTTCACTTCGTTCCTTATGTCTGTTCCCTTCGGGAAATGTCACGCGGCGATATTCGAGTCCTGCCTAGCCTGCTACAGCCCGGGATACCGGAGTTCTGTTAGCCCAGTGCTACAGCCCGAATTCACACGTTGATAACCGACATGCTCGATGTGATTCATGTATGCCTGTCCCCATGGGTTAGCGCCGCTTTGGGTTCACGACTAGCCATGTCGGTCCGGGTTCTTTGTCATATGGATGCTAGCGACACTATCATATACGTGAGCCAAAAGGCGCAAACGGTCCCGGGCCATGGTAAGGCGACACCCGTGGGAATACCGTGCGTGAGGCCGCAAAGTGATATGAGGTGTTACCGGCTAGGTCGATGTGACTTGGAATCGGGGTCCTGACAGTAGAAAAGAGAATGGATGATGAGACGGAGGTCGACCCTATGGATTTCCTCAATACAAACGCGTATGACTGTGACATAGATATGATGAGTCAACCATATGACGAATCGGGCTATCAGCTTGCTAATGAGGATATGGATGATATGCCCGGGCAGGGTCGAAAGGTGGATTGCAAAAAGTCTCTCTTCATGAAATCCTCATAGGACACGCTGAAGATGCCGCCTCAACACAGGCTCAACTAGCCGGGCGCGAGGGTTGTACAGTACTAAGCCCGGGAACACTGGGACAGGGGTTAAGGAAGGTTCTGGAAGGTGTGCCCAAGAAAAAGGAGAGGAAGAGATCGGGAAGATAATCGCCTCCAAACAAGCCGAGAGCACATAGCAGCGGACAATGCATTCTGAAGAGTGTGTACCCGTGAAAGGTGCGGTCATGTTCCATCTCACGGGCGAGCCGATGCTACCGCCGAAACCGCTGGAGGCACTATCAGGGGATCTCAGGAGACTACACGACCATGTGCTGTCGACTGAGAAAAGCCTACTAGCCTCAAAGGATCCAGGATATCCGACATACGCGGCTCGTGTGCCTGAGGGGAAGTGCTACGTCGAGACACGGCCAGCAGAGGTGTTCTTCCTGCGGTTTGACCATATCTTTGAGATGTTTCTAACAAGGAGGCTCGATTTTACAATCGTCCGCCTTTTTGCGCTACATATGAGCTCCGTCATGAAGAGTGAAGAAGTCTCGCAAATCTGTGTGGCGGATCCGTACTACATGCACGAGTCTTTCTTGAGTCTCGGTGACTTTGAGCGTGAAACTGCTAGGGAGTACCTCCAAAACTTCATGGTACAGAATAAGGACCGGGAAATTGTCCTCGTGCCTTATCATCCAAAGTAAGTCAGTTCCGGACAACCCTTTTGTACATTTCAATCATTCCTTCTCTCTCATATGGGGAATAATTTGAGGTGTCTTTTCCCCGCAGCAAGGGTCGCGCCGTCCTTATCCTTCTTTACCCGCAAGTCTCCCACGCCGTGTATTTTGACCCTTCCAGAGACTACGAGATAAAATACTACACCCACATAATGAATATTCTAGATGATGCTCTCCAAGGCTTCAGCTTTAGAGGTGGCCACATGCAGATCAGGAAACAAAGGAACAAGAAGATGGGTTTCGCGCATAAAACTAACTTATCCTGCATCCATGTCCCAAAACCAAGCAAGAAGGATGGATTCTACATCGTCCATCACCAAAAACTTCGCATGAGAAGCAGAAATGATGATCATATCCACAAGTGGCTAGAATCTCATGGAGAAGCGGATTATAAACTTAGAGATGACTTCTTTTGCATCCAAAGCGACATTGCGACGATCATCATGAAAGAAGTCGTCGATGAGAAGGGATGTTCCACCACGGCCCTATATCGCGAAATGACGTCCGAACTCGCATAGGCATGCAACGTCTAGACCTCACGCCGTTCAAGCAGCTAGGGTTCATCCTCGATGATATGGAAGGATGGAAAATCTAGTGATTTATGATGCCGATGATGATGATATGTGTCAGTTGAACTTGTATAATTTTTGTAGCGATGAAACTTTGTGATGTCCACGGTCCCTGCCGAACTTGCGTAACGCTACTTTGTTAGTTTGCGTACGATGACCTGCGTACCTCTAGTTAATTAATTTGCGTACTGTATGTTGCATCTAGTTGCTAACCCTTTCTTTTTCGGTGTTGCTCTAGTATGTTTTGTTGCATATATATGATTGTACATCCTCTTCATGAACATGCATATCTAACAGGTACCTAGTTTCTTGATGGCGAGATGGAATTGCTATGTCGTGTACAAAGCGAAGGTTCCGGGGGTGTACAACGAGTGGCATGAGTGTCAGGCGCAAGTGAATGGGTTCACGGGCGCCAGCCATAAAGGCATCAAAAGCAGACAAGAAGGAGAAGCTAGTTACTTGAGGTTCACGCTAGCGCGAGAGGACTCGTAATCGCCACCTCATGTATCGCATAGTTCCGCTCTCACTCATAGTGATAGCTCTTCTTGCGTATACCTTTGTTTAGATGGATGACGTTGTTGTAGTTGCAAGTACTCGAGACTTGCATGTATCGCTATTTTCGAGATGATGACAAGATACCACTTTGTGTTGGATGATGATTATGATGAGACTATTTGTATGTATATGCTATGATTACATTTGTGGTCTCATGAGGCATTTGTATGTGTATCATGATGACATTTCTATGTGCTAAAGATTCTTCTATAAAGCCTGTTCAAATACAAAACAAATATGCCAAAAAAACAAAAAACTACTTAAATTAGCAGTAGCGAGTGTATAAAAGTTAGCAGCAGCGCCATGATAGCGATAAGCGCGTCCAGCAAAGCGCACTAGAGCTACTAGCGTAGCGAAGCTTCCACTAACTGCGCTGTTGCTACACTTGTGTAGCAAGAGCGCCCGGTGAGCATGCGCCATCGCTATGTGTTAGCTGTGGCGCCTTATTAGTAGCGCCACTCCCGGCCATCGATACACCTAAAACTCAGCTGCTGCTAGCCTTTTCCCTACTAGTGTAGGGGGGGGGGGGGGCGCCCTCCACCCTCGTGGCCGCCTCCCTCCTTTCTTGACCAAGGGTCCAAGTCTCCTGGATCTTATCTGATGAGAAAATCACGTTCCCGAAGGTTTTCCGTTTGGACTCCGTTTGATATTTCGTTTCTTCGAAACAATGAAATAGGCAAAAAACGGCAATTCTGGGCTGGGCCTCCGGTTAATAGGTTAGTCCCAAAAAATAATATAAAAGTGGAAAATAAAGCCCAATATAGTCCAAAATAATAGATAATATAGCATGGAGCAATCAAAAATTATAGATACATTGGAGACGTATCATTGATCCTATCTTGCAAGTCTATAGTCACCTATTATGTGTTACGATCCGACAACCCCGAAGTGGCAATAATCGGGATACTTCTCGGTGATGACCGTAGTTTGAGGAGTTCATGTATTCACTATGTGCTAATGCTTTGTTCCGGTTCTCTATTAAAAGGAGGCCTTAATATCCCTTAGTTTCCGCTAGGACCCCGCTGCCACGGGAGGGTAGGACAAAAGATGTCATGCAAGTTCTTTTCCATAAGCACGTATGACTATTTACGGAATACATGCCAACATTACATTGATGAATTGGAGCTAGTTCTGTGTCACCCAATGTTATAGCTATTACATGAGGAATCGCATCCGGCATAATTATCCATCACTGATCCATTGCCTACGAGCTTTTCATATATTATTCTTCGCTTATTTACTTTTCTGTTGCTACTGTTACAACTACTAAAAAAAACCCAAAAACATTTATCTTTACTTTTGCTGCTGTTACCATTATTATCATACCACTTTTGCTACTAAATACTTTGCTGCAGATACTAAGTTATCCAGGTGTGGTTGAATTGACAACTCAACTGCTAATACTCAAGAATATTATTTGGCTCCCCTTGTGTCGAATCAATAAATTTGGATTGAATACTTTACCCTCGAAAGCTGTTGCGATCCCCTACACTTGTGGGTTATCAGGGTGCCCGTGGAGGGGTGGTTGAACAGGACCCCGTGGTGTGGAGGGCTGGATGAACAGTAGACGGTGGAGGGGTGCCCGTGGATGGGTGGTTGAATAGGACCCCGTGGTGTGGAGGGCTGGATGAACAGTAGACGGTGGAGGGGTGCCCGTGGAGGCTGGAGGAGGTCGAAGGTAGCCCGTGGAGGCTGGAGAAGGTCGACGGTGGGGATGAACAGTATCCCGCGGAGTCCCGTTTTGCGGTACGCCACACCCCTCCCGATGAACAGGACCCCCGTTTCGACCGTAGGAGGTCCGTTTCATCCGTTTTGCGGTACGCCACACCCCTCCCGATCAACAGGACCCCCGTTTTGACCGTAGGAGGTCCGTTTCGGCCGTTTTGCGGTACGCCAAACACCTCCAGATCAACAGGACCCCCATTTTGACCGTAGGAGGTCCGTTTCTCCGTTTGCAAGACGCGGACCCCTCCCGATGAACAAGATCCCGTTTCGAACGTGGCCGGTCGAACACAAGGCCGTTTCCTCCGTTCTGTGGTACGCCAGGCCTCGTTTCCATCGCCTTTTCCGTCCAAGCCCTCCCGATGAACACGACCACGCATTCCGTTCCGACCCAGCCGGTTGGCTCCCACTCATTCCGTTGCCTCCCGATGAACACGACGCATTCCGTTGCCTCCTGATGAACACGACGCATTCCGTTGCCTCCCGATGAACACACCGCATTCCGTTGCCTCCCCATGAACACGAGCATTCCGTTGCCTCCCGATGAACACGACGCATTCCGTTGCCTCCCCATGAACACGACACATTCCGTTGCCTCCCGATGAACACGACGACGCTGTTTCTCCGTTCCGACCCAACCATGTACGCGAGCCCTGGCCGTACGTATGCGCGAGTAGGCGTTCGAGACCCGCCCGTATGTACACATACGTGGCCGTATTTTCTTTCTTGCACCCTGGGCGCTGTACATACGTGTACATGCTACGTGCGCGCCTCCACTACGACATGTGCGCGCCTCTACATCGACCAGTATGTACGTACACGTTCGTGACCAGAATGACAATGCTACGTACGCTTCGACCAGGTGGGTCCCGACTGTCAGGCACTTCCTTGCTTGCGAAGATGTAGCTGGTGGGTCCCAGCAGTCAGGTGGGCGAATTGTTTTTTTTTGCCCGAACGCACTTCCTTGCATGCGAAGATGTAGCCGGTGGATCCCAGCAGTCAAGGGGGCGAATCGTTTTTTTGCCCGGACGCACTTCCTTGCGTGCGAAGGTGTAGCTGGTGGGTCCCAGCAGTCAGGGGGCGAATCGTTTTTTTTTTTGCCCGGACGCACTTCCTTGCGTGCGAAGATGAAGCTGGTGGGTCCCAGCAGTCAGGGGGAAACGTTTTTCTGGCGAAATATAGTGGCCCGTCCGGTGGGTCCCAGCTGTCAGGTGGAGGAATCATTATTTTCCGCGTAATAAGGAGGCACTTCCTTGCTGCGGCCGTGGACCCAGCTGTCAGCCTCTCCACATACAGTCCACATCCGATGGAAGTCGTTCCTTGACCATGTTGACCAGGCAGCGCCGAGAGCACCACGGCGGTGGACGACGGCGAGGCCTAGGAAGGGGACGATGCGGAGCCGGGGAAGACGCGGCAGTGGAAGCCCGCGCGGAGAGGAGTACGAGGGTTCACTGGTTCGGCTGCGGTGTGAGGCTGCCGTCGCTGCAGGGCCTGGCCAGCGGTGGGAATAGTAGGGGGCGGTGAGGCCTCCGCGGCAGCACAGCCGGCCACGGGAGGCAGGAGCATGCGGCACGACCGACGCTGCTTTGGGCGGCTGGAGCAAGAAGACCAGAGGTTGAAGAAGCACTACGGCCGTTGGATGGACATCGTACGGTCACTGGAGCTAGAATCGTTCATATTGACTAAGTTGACAAAGCCCTCCGTCCCCGTCAAATTAGTTGGCCTACAAGTCATCCTCCCACTATGATGGGTCCCAGCTAGCAGGGGGTATTCATTTTTTTGTGCGTAATAAGGAGGCACTTCCTTGCGTGCGAAGATATAGCTGGTGGGTCCGACATGTCAGCGGGGGGAACATTTTTTTCGCGAAATACAGAGGCCCTTTCGGTGGGTCCCAGCTGTCAGGTGGAGGAATCATTATTTTGCGCGTACAGTCCACGGCCGATGGATGTCGTTCGTTGACCACGTTGACCAGGCTGCGCCGAGAGCACCATGGCGGTGGACGACGGCGAGGCCTAGGTAGGGAACGACACGGAGCCGGGGAAGACTCGGCAATGGTTTCCCACGCGGTGGGGAGTACGAGGGTTTACTGGTCCGGCTGCCGTCGCCAGAAAATACAGGAGGTGTGGGTGAGTAGAGGAATGGCCTGGCCAGCAATGAAGTAGAGTGGGGCGGTGCGGCCTGTGCAGCAGGACAGCCGGCCATGGGAGGCGGGAGCAGGCAGTCCCACCGGAGCTGGTTTGGGCGGCTGGAGCAAGAAGATTAGATATTGAAGAAGCAGCACTGCCGTTGGATTAACATCCAACGGTCACTGCTGCTAGAATCGTTTGTGGACTAAGTTGACAATGCCAAAGTACACGTCAACCTAGTAGACCCACAAGTCAGCCTCCAAATCTGTCCCAAACAGCACACAGCCCGAAATTTCTAGCCAGATTCAAATTAATTTTAAATCTAAATATACCTTAATTTAAATTCAATGAAATTTTACCTGCACAAAAAAATGAAATTTAAAATATCAAAATCCGAAAGAAAACATTATTTTGGAACTAATTGCCTGTTTGCTGTATTTTTTCATTTTACAGCCCATTCATTATTACTTATAGCCCATTTCTTATTACTTATAGCCCATTTTCTGGGCAAAATGCATCCCTCCTCGTCTTGAAAGATTTCCGGCCCAGCAGGGCGTAGAAAAGCAAGTAGGCCTACGTTGGTTATTCTGCAAAAAACAAAATAGCTGGCTAGCCATTTTCAGAAAGGAAAAAACAAACTGGGCTGGTCATGTGCTAAACATATGAAATAAAAGCCTGGGCTAGACGGGCCACGGGTCCCGCACAACCGAGTTGATACCCTTCTCCGTCCCGAAAAAACAAAATTACTACGCGCGCTGCTGGGTCCCTACTGTCATCCTCACCATGTACAGTCATCTCCTTATTCCTCTCGGTTGTTGACCATGTTGACAACACCGGAGGGCGGCGCCGCGGTGAGCGAACCAAGGCGAAGGACGATGGTGATTGCTCGGACGGGAACAAACAGGAGCCGGGGAAGATCACAGCTAGCCGTGGGAGGCGGGAGCAGGCGGTCCCGCCAGCGCTGGTTTGGCTTTGGCGGCTCGTGGAAGAAGAGACTGAAGAAACGCGACAGACGTTGAATGTCAATCCAACGGTCAAGGTTGGCTGTCGTTTGTTGACTAAGCGGACACCAAGTAGCATACTTTTTATATATAGGAAGAAAACTGCGAGGAAAATGCGTTAAATTCGCCGTCCTCCTCACAGGGAACATTCGCACATAAGTGACTAGCACCCTTGGTTTTCAACCGAGAGGTCTTGGGTTCGAGTCCCATGAACTCTCAATTTTGTCCTCCTTCCTTCCTCGCAAAAAAGGGAAAGAAAATCAAAGACTTGGGAAGGCGTACAGAACAAGCTAGTGTACCAGTAAAGAGACATTGCCGAGTTTTAGAAAAAAGAAAGGCGTGCTCCTGTAGCTGGTTCGAATCCAAACCTAGACTATGACTATATATGGTGCTATGCTACTCTGCAAGTAATGAAACTGACATATCCAACATTCGCTTATCCTCTTCTTTACTTACTCTGTCTAGCATCAGAAGCTCTGGCCGCAGCAACCATGTCTGCTAGCTGCTCGTCCACCTGCTCTTCAGCAGGTAACAACCAGATATGCGCCAAGTCGCCACCCGTACAAGTGCCTGTGGGTCTCATCACACCCCCGCCGGCACGCGCACCGCAGCCGATTGCTTATCGCAACCCGCTGCCGTTGGTGTGGTGCCACTGCAGCAAATCACACAGAGTCATCCGTCGCGTCTCAACCACAACCCGCAACCCTGGCCGAGTCTTCTACAAATGCCTGAATCCTGGGGTAACAATATGTTTAAGTGTTGTTCTGCTGCTTTCAGTTGCTGATTTTTTTAATAGTTTGGTTGATGATCTTCCAATTTGATTCATGCAGAAAAGGGAAGATTCGTGTGATTTGTATTTCTGGGAAGTTGCTGATGTGGGGGAATGCAACTACGCTGATTATTTGGTTAGCCGAGGAATCCCAATACCAGCTGGTTGGGGTGTTGGACAAGTAACTGAAGGAACGACAGAAGATGAAGATGCAGAGCAGAAGGTTAAAGATGCAGTTCCTCTGATCATGGCCAAGCAACAGCTGCTGAACGGCCTTGATAGCAATGAGGAGATGAAAGAGCTCTTGAAGATAATGGGCAAAATCGATGTGCTCTGTAGGATGATTGTCTCTTTATTTGAAGTGTATGTAGCACTCGTGATGTATTCAGTGGCTACGACATGAGCACTTTGCTGAAACTAGTAATGAATGAAACCTGTGTAGCAGGCTGGGCGTAGTGCTGTGAACATCTAATGATTTCTGTTAACGGAAATCAGGGGGTATCCCCTTTTGCTCATATAAATAAATAAATAGAAGAGGCCCTGTTGGGTCAGCTTTGTTCTCATTTGAAGACGTCGAGCAAATTGCAGTCCAACAGCAAACTATGTCATCAAATTCAAGTTTCACAGCCAAATATGAGTACAACTAAACACCAATGTCATCATGTTTTAGTTGTCATACAATCACCAAACACAAATCAGCATACATAACAAGTGATGTTCTCACAGCAAAATACTGAACAACATGTTCATCAGGTTTCAGTTGTCATAGCAAACACAATTTCACATAGTAGATAAAAAAACGTCTTCTGACAGGAAAAAATGACAAAAGCAATGTAATCATCATCCGCAGCAGCAGCGTCAACATCTTCGCCATGTGTATCAGTCTGAATCGTAATTTCCCACGGTGTCATCTTCTTCTTCGTCCTCAACGTCCTCGAACATTGGCTTCTTCTTGATCAACTCTTGTATGTCCACAACATGACATGCAATCTTTTCACCGGCGTCATTGACGTGATGATTCTCAAAGATATTAGAAACATCTGTGTTATCTTGTACATCAGGAGCAGTGTAAGCATCATCTTGTTGTGCAACTTCATTAAACGAATTCCTCTGCTCAAACCTTTGCAATACTCTCCAGTCATCGCTACGTCCAAATGTGTCTTCCAAGAAAAATATCTGTGTTGCTTGATTTGCCAAAATAAAAGGCTCGTTGGTCTGGTATGCCGCCTTGACATTGATGGATTTGAAATAATCATCATCTCTGGGTTTTGCGATCCTGGAAAACAGGTTGTACCAACGACAGCACAACAGAACCACACACCGATGATCCTCGAAACTGGAGATATACTACAACTGAACAATGTGTGTTATGTTAGCATACATTTCAGTTGTCTCTTTGTCATACATATCTGAAGGAAATATGCCCTAGAGGCAATAATAAAGTTATTATTTATTTCCTTATATCATGATAAATGTTTATTATTCATGCTATAATTGTATTAACCGGAAACATGATACATGTGTGAATACATAGACAAACAGAGTGCCACTAGTATGCCTCTACTTGACTAGCTCGTTGATCAAAGATGGTTATGTTTCCTAGCCATAGACAAGGAGTTGTCATTTGATTAACGGGATCACATCATTAGGAGAATGATGTGATTGACTTGACCCATTCCGTTAGCTTAGCACTCGATCGTTTAGTATGTTGCTATTGCTTTCTTCATGACTTATACATGTTCCTATGACTATGAGATTATGCAACTCCCGTGTACCGGAGGAACACTTTGTGTGCTACCAAACGTCACAACGTAACTGGGTGATTATAAAGGTGCTCTACAGGTGTCTCCGAAGGAACTTGTTGGGTTGGCGTATTCGAGATTAGGATTTGTCACTCCGATCGTCGGAGAGGTATCTCTGGGCCCTCTCGGTAATGCACATCACTTAAGCCTTGCAAGAATTGCAACTAATGAAGTTAGTTGCAGGATGATGTATTTCAAAACAAGTAAAGAGACTTGCCGGTAACGAGATTGAACTAGGTATTGAGATACCGACGATCGAACCTCGGGCAAGTAACATACCGATGACAAAGGGAACAACGTATGTTGTTATGCGGTCAGACCGATAAAGATCTTCATAGAATATGTGGGAGCCAATATGAGCATCCAGGTTCCGCTATTGGTTATTGACCGGAGATGTGTCTCGGTCATGTCTACATAGTTCTCGAACCCGTAGGGTCCGCACGCTTAACGTTTCGATGACAGTTATATTATGAGTTTATATGTTTTGATGTACCGAAGGTTGTTCGGAGTCCCGCATGTGATCACGGACATGACGAGGAGTCTCAAAATTATCGAGACATGAATATTGATATATTGGAAGCCTATGTTTGGATATCGGAAGTGTTCCGGGTGAAATCGGGATTTTATCGGAGTATCGGGAGGTTACCGGAACCCCCCGGGGACTTGATGGGCCTTAGTGGGCCTTGGTGGAAGAGAGAGGAGGCGGCCAGGGCAAGGGCCGCGCCCCCTCCCCCCTAGTCCGAATAGGATACGGAGAGGGGGGCAGCGCCCCCAGAGGGAGTCCTGGATTAGGGGGTATCCGGACAGCCAGGCTGTGTACAACGTCCGGACTATTGAAGCGTGAAGATACAAGACTCAAGACTTCGGCCCGTATTCGGATGGGACTTTCCTTGGCGTGGAAGGCAAGCTTAGCGATCCGGATATTATATTTCCTTCCTTGTAACCGACTCCATGTAAACCCTAGCCCTCTCCGGTGTCTATATAAACCGGAGAGGTTGGTCCTTAGAAGGCCGATCACAATTACAATCATACCATCATAGGCTAGCTCTTAGGGTTTAGCCTCTATGATCTCGCGGTAGATATACTCTTGTACTACCCATATCATCAATATTAATCAAGCAGGAAGTAGGGTTTGACCTCCATCGAGAGGGCCCGAACCTGGGTAAACATCTGTGTCCCTTGCTTCCTGTTACCATCAGCCTTGACGTTACGGATCGGGACCCCTACCCGAGATCCGCCGGTTTTGACACCGACATTGGTGCTTTCATTCAGAGTTCCTCTGTGTCGTCGCTGTCAGGATCGATGGCTCCTTCAATCATCATCAACGACACTGTCCAGGGCGAGACTTTCCTTCCCGGACAGATCTTCATGTTCGGCGGCTTCGCATTGCAGGCAAACTCGCTTGGCCATCTGGAGCAGATCGATAGCTACGCCCCTGGCCACCAGGTCAGGTTCGGAAAACCTGAAATACATGGCGGACATCCGCAGAGACTTGATCTTTGATGGATTTGGGCCCATGCCAGGAGCACCGAACAGTCACGACGAGCATGGCTTAGACCTGCCGTCGGACGAAGCTCGGGGCATCATCCCCGTACTGTCCCCGGACCTAGATCCGGAGCAGACTGCGTTGCCTAAGGACAGAGGGATGGACCCCGCCCCCCAGGTCGCACACTCATCGGCGGTGGAGCCGAACACGGGCCTTACCTCTGCGGTGGCCTGTGACTCCGAATCCTCGGATTCATATCCGGACGTTGGTTCCAGTCCGCACGCTCCCGAGCCCGTCGGGCCAGGATGGGCTCCGGTAATGGAGTTCACCGCTGCGGATATCTTCCAGCACTCGCCCTTTGGCGACATGCTGGACTCATTAAATTCTCTCTCTTTGTCAGGAGGCTCTTCGCCGAACTATGTCCGGCTTGAGTGGGAGGCAGGCTACAAAGGAATTTGTTGCCCACCCACCACCCACTTTATCGCCACGGTCGATGAGTTAACCAAGGTACTGAACGTCGACTCCGTAGACATCGACGGTATGGACAACTATGCAGGAGAAGAACATGAACCACTGCTCACTGGGCGGTGGACAGCCACCTCTTCTTATGATATATATATATGGTGGACACTCCGAAGGAAACAAATGGCGATGAGGCAACGGAGGATAAAACCTCAGGGAAAAAAAGCAAAGAATGGGCGTCGTCGGCGCCACTCCAAGCCCCGCCACACCAATACCGGCCCAGGAGACGAAAACAATCCGAATGGTGCCAAAGAAGAATACAACCCTGAACAGCCCGCCTTCGAGTAGGCCGAACAGGAGGATGAGCAGGTCAGCCCAGATGAATAGGCGACGAACGAATACCCGGAGGAGGACAGCTACATGCCCCCCTCCTAAGACGATATTAGCCTCGGCGACGACGAGTTCGGCGTGCCTGAGGATCCCGTAGAACAGGAGCGCTTCAAGCGTCGGCTTATAGCCACTGCGAGGAGCTTGAAAAAGAAGCAGCAGCAACTCCAAGCTGATCAAGACCTGCTCACAGACAGATGGACTGAAGTCCTGGCAGCCGAGGAATACGGACTCGAGCACCACACGGCTGACCGGCCACCTCGTGGCTGGGATAAAGCGGCATACCAGTCCGCATTCCAGCCAACACCCCCACGCAAACATACTACGTCCCGAGGCAACAAATCGGGACATCTAAGATTGATCTACGGATCGCGGGGGCGAACCTCGGTACGCGACGAGGTCCGTCACGCCGGATAGACCTTCAACAAGTCCGGCCAGGCCGAATATAGCCACCCAGAGCAATTCGACCTGCGTAGCCACACGGCACAGAGGCGTCATGCACCCCCTCTGCTTCACTGACGAAGTAATTGATCATGACTTCCCAGAAGGGTTCAAGCCCGTAAACATCGAATCATACGATGGCACAACAGACCCCGCAGTATGGATCAAAGATTTTCTTCTCCACATTCACATGGCCCGCGGAGACGATTTATACGCCATCAAGTATCTTCCCCTTAAGCTCAAAGGACCAGCCCGGCACTGGCTAAACAGCCTGCCAGCGAACTCCATTGGCAGTTGGGAAAACCTACAAGACGCATTCCTTGACAACTTCCAGGGCACATATGTGCGACCACCTGACGCCGACGACTTGAGCCACATTACTCAACAGCCCGGAGAGTCAGCCAGGAAATTCTGGACTCGGTTCCTAACTAAGAAGAACCAAATAGTTGACTGTCCGGACGCCGAAGCCCTGGCGGCTTTCAAGCATAATATCCGTGACGAGTGGCTCGCTCGACACCTCGGCCAGGAAAAACCCAAGTCCATGGCAGCTCTCACAACACTAATGACCCGATTTTGCGTGGGCGAGGACAATTGGTTGGCTCGCAGCAGCACTACGCCATAGTCTGGCAATTTGGATGGCCACGACAATAACGGCAAGCCACGGCGTAACAGACATAAGCGACAGAACAACAGCGACAGCACCGTTGACACGGTAGTCAATGCCGGATTCAGTGGACCCAAGCCCGGTCAGCGAAAGAAGCCGTTCAAAAGAAATAATCAGGGACCGTCCAGTCTGGACCGCATACTGGAGCGCTCGCGCCAAATTCATGGCACCCCGGACAAGCCAGCCAACCACACCAATAGAGATTGTTGGGTATTCGAACAGGCCGGCAAGATAAACGCCGAAGATAAGGACAAGGGGCTGCACAACGACGATGACGAGGAGCCCCGACGTCCGAACACGGGGGACAGAAGAAATTTCCCCCCAGGTGAAAACGGTCAACATGATCTACGCCACGCACATCCCCAAGCGGGAACGGAAGCGGGCACTAAGGGACATCTATGCGATGGAGCCAGTCGCCCCCAAATTCAACCCTTGGTCAGCTTGCCCGATCACCTTTGATCGTAGGGATCACCCTACTAGCATCCGTCACGGCGGCTCGGCCGCATTGGTCCTAGACCCAATCATTGACGGATTCCACCTCACGCGCGTCCTTATGGACGGTGGCAGCAGCCTGAACCTGCTCTACCAGGACACAGTGCGCAAAATGGGCATTGACCCTTCAAGGATCAAGCCCACTAAAACCACCTTTAAAGGTGTAATTCGTGGAGTAGAGGCCCGCTGTACAGGCTCTATAACATTGGAAGTGGTCTTCGGATCTCCGGATAACTTTCGAAGTGAAGAGTTAATCTTTGATATCGTCCCATTCCGCAGTGGTTACCATGCACTGCTCGGCCGAACTGCATTCGCCAGATTCAATGCTGTACCACACTACGCATATCTCAAGCTCAAGATGCCAGGACCACGCGGGGTCAGAACGGTGAACGGGAATATGGACCGCTCTCTATAAACAGAAGAACATACTGCAGCCCTTGCGGCGGAAGTACAATGCGGCCTTCTCCGACAAACAAATCCGGCGACAACAACTTCAAGCACAGTCAAGCGAGTCTGGAGCACCCCGCAACAGGATCACCAGGCATGCCAAGAGCGCGACTAGCAGTTCGGCCTTCGCTTAAGCCCCATCAAAGTAGCATTCGTGCAACGTGCACACAATTACGCACTTAAAATACCATGGACATAGGCGGAGGCGCATCAACGGCTCAGTCAACAGTGCGGGTAACCGCCAAATACTTTGATACTCTTTCCCTCTTACCTTTCAGGACACCGCGTTGGCGCAGCATCCTCAAAAAGCCGAACTGCCAGACTTATAGGGAAGAGACATCCACGGAGGCAACAGCAGCGTTGTGAGAAGGAAATACACAGGTGGAATCTATTTACGATCATTATACCTGCTTTATCTATCTGAACACAGCTTGCCCTTGGATAGGACATGTCAAATAGTCCTATTTTATCTCTGCTTAACGCATCCATTGTAAATGTACGCTTAAATGTATTTTTCGTCAATGTGATATTATACATAGCGTCAGCTTATTATTCTTATTTGAGCATTCTTCTCTTATAAATGTTTATTTGATATTGCATCCGTACACCTTGGTGCGGCCGGTTTGCCAGGGGCTTCTTATGGCGCCACGATATATGGCAACTAAAGTCCGAACACTTTCAACAGTGCGGCACCCCGAACTTATAGCACTATATGCATCAGCTCCGAATCGTGTCTTGGGTCTACAGTTGGGATAGCTCGGCTCCCTTGTTTTGGTACCTTACGTTCCGCTATATCAGCTAAGGTAGCGCAGGGAGAACTACTGCAATTGTGTCCCGGTTCTTCCGGATGAGCACCTCAGTAGAGAAAGCCGAAAACTGACCGGCATGATGTGGCGACAGCTGGTCGCTGTTCTACAGGTTCTAAAATCCTTAAAGATTTTCCGCTTTAGGCGATAAATCGGCTTCGTCCGATCTAGGCGTGTATAGCGCCCCGATTCGGTCTTCCGGATTCTAGGGGCTTCGCCGAAATTAAAAATTATAGACTTCTATGGCTAAGTGAAAGTTATAAAGCCGCATAGTCCGATTGCCTTGTTCGCATCGACGGACACCTCCTTAAGGGACCAAACATTTGGATAAAGGGTGTCCGGGTTTTCCACGAACACCCCAGTGCTAGTCACGTGGGGGCGGAAGCCGACGACTGGCCTACTTTCAGGATTTTATAAACAGCCGCACAGAAGGTAATATTTTAAATAACAAAAGCGCTACATAGCGCAAGTAACTTTGTCTTTAATTACAAACATGACAGAAGCGAATTCATTCCAAAATGGCGTCCTTGGTACACTCATTGGCGACGAGACGAGCACCCTTCATCACGCCATCATAGTACATTTCGGGATGGCGATGCGCCTTGCCCTCCGGTGGCCCGTCCTTGACTAGCTTCTCCGCATCCAGCTTGCCCCAATGCACCTTAACACGGGCAAGAGCCTGGCGGGCACCCTCAATGCAAACGGATCGCTTGATCACCTCAAGCCGCGAACAGGCATCCACCATCTGCTTGATCAGTCCGAAGTAGCTAGTGGGCAGGAGCTCACTAGGCCACATCCGGACTATGAAATCTTTCATAGCCACTTCGGCCACCCTGTGGAGTTCGACCAACTGCTTGATTGGTCACTCGAGCGTTGGTGTTCGGCCCCAACATACTGGGACCAGAACAGCTTCTCCGTTGAGCTCCCCTCCTGGGCACGGTAGAACTCCATGACGTCAGATACGCTGCGTGGCAGATCTGCGAATGCCCCTGTAGAGCTCCGAATCCAAGTAAGTAAAAGAAACGCCTCCTCCACATGTTTGCTTTGCATAAAGAACGTCTTACCCGCTGCTATCTTTTTGGCCTCCTGGATTTCCCGCTCTACCTTCTCGGCTTCGGCCTTGGTGTCTCTTATACTCTCAAGGGCCTTCTCAAGCTCGGCCTCTTTCGCCTTCAGGTCATGCTCCATGCACTCGAACTTTTTGCCGAGGTCCTGGAGCTCCTGCTGTACCTCACCCACTTTAGCACTTTGCTTCTCGCGCTCCTTGCATTTCGAGGCCGCTTTGTCTTCGGCCTCGGACAAAGCTTTCTTCAGGGACGCCACTTCGGCGGCGGTCCCTGTTACACAGTCACGATGCTTGGGCGTTAGATTGACCAATTTTGCTTATCTTTAAACACATACGAACGGGGAATCACTTACCTTTATTCTCCTCTAGCTGCCTCTTCGTGAGGCTGAGCTCTCCTCGCCGCCTCTCAGATCCCGCTTGATTCGGCAACTTCGGCAGTACGGGCAGTAGCGGCAAGCAGCACAGCCTGCTTATCAACATAAACGCTTTTTAGACTCCTGCGGATTGTAATTGACCCTTCGTTTGGCTTTTTTTTCCGAACACCAACCAGAGTATCAGGGGATACTACCTATCGGGTGGTAATTTCATACATTTTTGTTACTTACCTCAAAGCCCGTCAGGAGGCTTGTGCAGGCTTCGGTTAGTCCGCTTTTGGCGGACAGAACCTTTTGAATCACCGCACTCATAAGAGTACGGTGCTCTTCTTCCATGGAAGCGCCTCGAAGCGCTTCCACCAGGCTATCCGGCTCCATTGATGCGACAAAAGGCCTCGGCATGGGCGGCTCGCCCTCCCTAACGAGGGGCTGCCCGCCTAAGTTCGGAACCGTCGGAGGTTCCGGAACAGTGTTCGGTCGAGAGTCCGCCTTGTTGCGGCTCTCATCGACGTGATCTGCGGGAATCTTGAACCCCACATGTCCGACGTTTGGGGGTGCACCTTGGGGCGTCTCCAGGGTCACCTCCCCCTGTTCAGGGAGCCTTCGGGACAACACCTCCGTGTCATCCGCAGGCTGAGGAGTGGTGGCCGTCGGGAGCGAGTTCATCTCCGAAGAACTCAGAGACCCATCCGAAGACGACACCGCCGGATGAGCCCGGGCCGGACTGCATCAATGTTCGGCGTTATTAAACAATTATGAAGTGAAAACCACGGTAGAATGCGGACAGTTACGATCGCGCCGGGGGCTTCCCCCGGGGCAGCCACCCCTCATCGCTGAGAGCGGCCATGGTGGAGTAGTCCGGAAGGGATGTTTTCCCCTTCTTGGACGTCCCAGCCTCCCCCTCTGGGACGGCTTTCCTCTTCTTCTCCCCCTAGTGCGGGGAGGCGGATATTCTTCTTGATTCCCCCTGCCTCTGTGGGAGGAATCTGTCTCGTCGTCATCGTACGACAGGGGTATAACGGCCTTGCGCCGAGGGCCTTTTCCGGCCCACTAGCCCGCTTCGCCGGGCTCCTCATCCTTTCCAGACGGGGCTTCTTCTTCTTCCTCCTCCCCTTCACGGGAGGAGTCTGCCTCATCATCTTCGGACGAGGCTTCTGGGACAACCTTACGACGGAGACCCTTTCGGGTCCCCGGGGCCTTCTTCTCGGCCTTCTTCTCCGGCACCTTGTACGGTGCCGAGACCAGCATCTCTGTCAGGAGAGCATCTGTTGGGTCTTCTGGCAGTGGAGCCGGACAATAGACCTGCTCCGCTATCTCCACATAGTCCTGAAGCAAGTATGCATGATTACTTAAGGGACTCCCGTGAATATATTGGGAAAAACTGGGTCCGGTGGTAGACTGAGAACTCACCTGACTAGGAGCCTGCGCGCCGTGAAGCCCGCGGTCCTCAGACGTGGGAGGAGGTACTTCGGAGGCCTTGAACAACACTTTCCATGTTCCTTCGTGCGTCATGTCGTAGAGCTTCCAGAGCGTCTGGTGTTCGGTCGGGACGAACTCCCACAGATTAACCGCCCGCTTTTGGCAGGGCTGGATCCGGCGAATGAGCATGACCTGGATCACGTTGACAAGCTTGATGTTCTTGTTCTTCATGCTTTTGATGCATGTCTGGAGTCCGGCCAGCTTCGTGGAATCACCCCAGGACAGGCCCTTCTTCTCCCAGGAGGTGAGTCGCATGGGTGTTCCGGGTCGGAATTCGGGGCCGCTGCCCAGCTGGCGCCGCGCGGCTCGGTGATGTAGAACCACCCCGATTGCCATCCTTTTACAGTTTCCGCGAAGGAACCATCCAGCCAGGTGATGTTAGGCATCTTGCCCACCATGGATCCTCCGCACTCCGCTTGCTGGCCGCTTACAACCTTCGGCTTCACGGAGAAGGTTTGCAGCCATAGGCCAAAATGAGGCCGGATGCGGAGGAAGGCCTCGCAAACGACGATGAATGCCAAGATGTTGAGGACGAAATTCGGGGCTAGATCGTGGAAATCTAGCCCATAGTAGAACACGAGCCCGCGGATGAAGGGGTGGAGTGGAAATCCTAGTCCACGAACGAAGTGGGCGACGAACACGACTCTCTCGTGGGGTACCGGGGTCGGAATGACCTGCCCAGCGTCCGGTAGCCGGTGCGCTATGTCTGCGGCCAAGTATCCGGCCGCCCGAAGATTTGTGATGTGCTTCTCCTTGACGGTGGAAGCCACCCACTTGCCTCCTGCTCCGGACATCTTTAGCTGTGCGGAGGAGACTTGGGCTTGGGCGCTGGAGCTCGAGGGCGCAAGGGTGGGCAAAGGAGGAAGAAGGCGTGGGTAAAAATGAGGAGATCTTATCCCTTTATAGAGGCGACGAAAGCGGTGCGCCTCCCCACTTGTTCGATGGGAACCGCTTGTTCCCAAGCGCCATGATTGATAATGTGGTGGGATTACCCATACCTGTATTGATGAGAATCCCGCAATAAGGGGGCAGGATCTCTGCTTTGACAAGACATGTCAAGGAAACCGCCTCGCAATATGCGCTGTGGTTGGTCGTGGAAAGAACGGTTCGAATAATGACCCGACCGTAATGACACGTGGCGTGCTTAAAAAAAGTTGTCAGCAGATTGCCTTTGTGAAACATCATTCTCTCTACGGTGGCATGCGAAGATTATCTTGTGGATCCGGACACGGCTTAAGTGTTCGAAAATTACTTTGGAGTATTCGGAGGAGGAACCCGCCTTGCAATGCCGAAGACAAGACAGCGCGCCGGACTCATCGTCATTGAAGCCTGGTTCAGGGGCTACTGAAGGAGTCCTGGATTAGGGGGTATCCCGACAGCCGGACTGTGTACAACATCCGGACTATTGAAGCGTGAAGATACAAGACTCAAGACTTCGGCCCGTATCCGGATGGGACTTTCCTTGGCGTGGAAGGCAAGCTTGGCGATCCAGATATTATATTTCCTTCCTTGTAACCGACTCCATGTAAACCCTAGCCCTCTCCGGTGTCTATATAAACAAGAGAGGTTGGTCCTTAGAAGGCCGATCACAATTACAATCATACCATCATAGGCTAGCTCTTAGGGTTTAGCCTCTACGATATCGCGGTAGATCTACTCTTATACTACCCATATCATCAATATTAATCAAGCAGGAAGTAGGGTTTTACCTCCATCGAGAGGGCCCGAACCTGGGTAAACATCTGTATCCCTTGCTTCCTGTTACCATCAGCCTTGATGCACAGATCAGGACCCCCTACCCGAGATCCGCCGGTTTTCACAACTGTGCGAAGATGCACCAGTAAGTAAATGGATAATATGACAAGTCTAACAGAAAATTCTGCAGACAATCCCGGGGTGAATCCGGAGGGCGTAGGAGAGGACGATCGCATCTCAAAAAGCAGCTAGAGGTGGCGGCGCATTCTTACGCGAGTTAGGCGGGAGAAGAACGATCTTCAAGATGCCAAAGTCCAGCTGGACGTGGAGTTAAAAGATCTCCGCGCTCAGCTGGCGGACTCCATGAAGGAGAACAAGAGACTTTGACATGGCATTTACAGTAAGTGCCTAGACGAACTATTGTACAGTTCAGCGAGGAAGTATATTGAAAGAATTCTGCTTGCAGGAATGTTAACGGGTCGCCCCGAGGTGGAGATGCCTCATCTGCAAATGATTTACTGCAAGAGCTTTCACGACTGCACGAGCGAGCTCGGCAAGTGATGCAGGGTGTTGCTCAGGCTTTGTGGCCATCAAGCCTACTGCCGAATGGCATGGGGGAACTTGCGGACCTGCTTCAAGGAGCCCGGCGGAGCTTCCGTCTATGGAAGATATCAGCATGCTGACAAGGAGCAAGAGAAGCCTGGGCAATGGACCCGAACCATATGGCCGAAGTGGGACCGGCGGGGCCCGATGGGCAAGAAATTCCCGTTAGTCTGGTGTATGACCAGGTAGCGTTAGCCGCTAAGTATTCTCAACAGGATTGTAAGCTAGATAGCCTGTTGGACGGTATCGAAGAGGAATGTAATAGTCCAAATAACTGTGTAATTTAATGGGCATGATTAGCCCCTAGCCGGATTAAAATCATTTGTCATGGCGGACCTTTTCGCTTCAGCCCCCGGATCCTATAGTCCGGGGCGGGTCCGAATACCCGCTCAGCTATACAAAACCGAGGTATGCGTGGAAACAAGGCGTAGGGGTCATAAGTGCTTGAACAGACAAGTACCCAACTTGTTATGTTATATTACATGGATAGTAAGAAACATCTTCCAGACAGAATAGTTCGGTTAGGGGTTCCTTTCCCTGGGTACGCATGCGGCGATGCGCATGTCCGGACTGCGAATGATGGCGCAGGATACAAGACTTCTGGGGATTTATGTTATGATAAACAAATACATCTTTTGTTCACCAACCAAATATTCTCTTTAGGAAGCTAGCTTTCGGCTTCACCTAATCCAAGGTACACATCCGGCTGAACCGGCAGTAACAATCGCAAAGGTGCTCCCGTTATGCCCTAGCCGAATTAACGGGAACGTAGGGCATAAACACAAGAGCCAGGCAACCCTGCTTGGCAACATCTTAAGTCATATCGATGAATATAATGGTGAAGAAAAGGCACATATGGAATAAGAATGCATATGCGATGGGCGAAAAGCCATGTGAGTAATCATTTTTAGCTTCCGTATAGGAAGCCCCCAGGTATTGCTTACACACTTAGTGCGGCCGGAGTGATCCGGAAATCCGCACTGTATTGAATACTTTGTGTGAAGAGAGAAAAAGGTCGAAAAAGGAAAAGGGGATGGGGCATAATTAAAAGGGAGGGGTTAGGAGAGGAACACTGTGTTCGGCGCTAGTTGTAGAATCTCCGTAGTCTTGCCGTGTTCCATGGGTTCGGCTCGAGTCTGTTATCGGATGCATTACGTAAGCAGTACGCTCCTCCGGTGAGAACTTTGTCAATGACGAAGGGACCCTCCCACTTGGGTTTGAGTTTTTCCTTCTTCTTCTCCGGTAGTCGTAGGACGAGCTCGCCAATATTGTAAGTTTTGGCCCGCACTTCTCTGCTTTCGTATCGTCGAGCCTGCTGCTGATAGAATGCGGAACGGGCTATTGCGACATCACGCTCCTCCTCCAGGGCATCCAAGTTATCTTGCCGATCTAACTCGGCTTCCTTCTCTTCGTACATGCGTACGCGTGGCGAATCATGTATTATGTCTCAACGTAATACTGCTTCCGCGCTGTACACCATAAAAAATGGTGTGTATCCGGTGGTGCGATTTGGCGTGGTCTGTAGCCCCCAGAGTACGGAGTCGAGCTCCTCCACCCAGTGTGTATCCGACTCTGTCAAGGATCGCACTAGCCTGGGTTTGATGCCGATCATAATAAGACCATTTGCCCGCTCTACCTGGTCGTTAGTTTGTGGATGGTAGACGGAAGCGTAATCGAGCTTGATGCCCATTTTTGTGCACCGAGTTTTCACTTCGTCGACTGTGAAATTTGAGCCATTATTAGTGATGATGCTGTGGGGGACACCGTATCGGTGTACGACCCCGGATATGAAGTCTATTACTGGTCCGGATTCAGCCGTTTTGACTGGTTTAGCTTCTATCCATTTGGTGAATTTGTCCACCATGACCAATAAGTATTTCTTCTTATGGCTTCCCCCTTTAAGAGGTCCGACCATATCCAGCCCCCAGACCGCAAAGGGCCAAGTTATGGGGATTGTTTGGAGAGCGGTAGGGGGCATATGACTCTGATTGGCAAAGAGCTGGCAACCGACGCAATGTTGGACAAGGTCTTGTGCGTCTGCTCGGGCCGTCGGCCAATAGAAGCCTGTACGGAAGGCCTTGCTGACTAATGCCCGAGCCGCGGCGTGGTGCCCGCCCAGGCCGGCATGGATTTCAGCCAAGAGCTGCCGCCCTTCCTCTTCGGAGATGCATCTTTGTAGTACTCCGGTAGCGCTTTTCTTGTAGAGTTCCCCTTCGTAGACCTTGTAAGCTTTAGAACGCCGAACAATGCAGCGTGCTTCATTTTGGTCTTCGGGGAGCTCCTGCCTATTTAGGTAGGCCAAGAAGGGCTCGGTCCACGGGGCGATTACAGCCATGACTTCGTGGGTCGAGGATGTTATTTCAGAGGTAGAACCTCCGACTATGTTGATGGTTCGGAATCTGGGGATGTATTCGGATCCGTGCTGGTATTTCCAGACCCCCCTTCCCATACTACGGATGGCTTGAACAGCCGTTCCAAGAATATATTAGGTGGGACAGGGTCGCGTTTAGCATCGATGCGAGCGAGGACATCCGCCGCTTGATTGTTTTCTCGAGCCACATGGTGGAATTCGAGCCCCTCGAACTGAGCTGACATTTTGAGGACGACATTACGGTAGGCCGCCTTTTTCGGGTCCTTGGCATCAAAATCTCTGTTTATCTGTGATATTGCGAGGTTTGAGTCCCCGCGCACTTCTAGGCGTTGAATGCCCATAGAGACTGCCATCCGAAGACCGTGCAACAGAGCCTCGTATTCGGCTGCATTGTTGATGTCATATGTCCGGAGATTGTCGAATGTAAGCCTCAAGTCGTCTATTAGGGTTTCGACGTGTCTTGTTTTTATGACCACGTCGTCCACGTATGCCTCCACTGTTTTGCCGATTTTCTTTTCCAGGCATGTTTGAATCATGCGTTGGTAGGTTGCACCGGCGTTCTTGAGCCCGAAAGGCATAGTGTTGAAGCAGAAATGGCCATATGACTTTATGAAAGCTGTTGCAGCTTGGTCAGACTCTGCCATCTTCATTTGATGGTATCCAGAGTATGCATCGAGGAAACACAGCGAGTCGTGTCCAGCTGTGGCATCGATGATTTGATCGATGCGAGGGAGGGGAAAGGGATCCTTGGGGCAAGCCTTGTTGAGGTCTTTGAAATCGACGCATAGGCGCCAGGATTTATCCTTCTTTGGCACCATCACCAAATTTGCCAGCCAATCCGGATGTTTGATATCTCTGATAAATCCGGCCTCGAGTAGCTTGGCTAACTCTTCCCCCATTGCCTGTCGTTTGGGCTCTGAGAAACGCCTTAGGGTCTGCTTCACTGGTTTATATCCTTTTAGAATATTGAGGCTGTGTTCGGCCGGTCTGCGTGGGATGCCTGGCATGTCCAATGGGTGCCAGGCAAAAATGCCCCAACTCTCGCGTAGGAAATCTCGTAGTGCGGCGTCAATCATGGGGCTCAGTTGTTTCCCGATGGAAGCTGTCTTTGTGGGGTCCATTGGGTGGACCTGGAATTTGACTATCTCGTCTGCAGGTTTGAATGAGGTGGACTTGGGTCGTTTGTCGAGTATTACGTCGTCCACATCGCCCACGGTGGGTTCGGTTTGTTAATTCTTCGGCTGCTAGGGCCTCGGATAATGCCTCCAGGGCTAGTGCTGCGGTTTTGTTTTCGGTGCGAAGTGCGACGTCCGGATCACTAACTAGAGTGATGATTCCATTGGGCCCGGGCATTTTAAGCTTCATGTACCCGTAATGGGGTATAGCTTGAAAGCTTGCAAACACATCCCGCCCTAGAAGGGCGTGGTATCCGCTGGTGAAAGGGGCCACTTGGAATGTGATTTCTTCAGACCTGTAATTCTCTGGGGTGCCAAATACCACATCGAGTGTGATTTTCCCCATGGACCGCGCTTCCCGAGTAGGGATAATTCCCCTGAAGGTCGTGCCGCTTTGCTCAATGCAGCTTCTATCAATCTCCATCTTGCTGAGCATTTCTTCATAAATCAGATTTAATCTGCTTCCACCGTCCATGAGTACTTTAGTGAGCCGAAATCCATCTATGATCGGAATAAGGACCAGAGCGGCTGGTGCCCGGACAGCCCGAAATTGAGGTTCGTCACGGGCATTAAAGGTTATAGCAGTGTTATTCCAAGGGTTTATTTTCGCCACACGGTAAATTTCAGCTTTGCTTTGGCGAGCTCGCGTGCGCCTATTGTTTGAGGCGAAAGTCTCGAAGACTGTTAGTACCGTATTGTGTTCGCTGGCAGGATGTTGTTCCGTTTAATGGCCCGCAAGAAGATCCTTGCCACTTTTTGCCACCTACCGGAGTATCCAACATGCCTTAAGGCTATGAGTAGGTGTTGTATTCGGAGTACTATGGAGCTTACATGGCCCGTCGAGCCGTTCTTCCAATACGGATCTCCGCCCTGGCGTGGGCTTTGGTTTCTTGGCGGTTGGGTCAGACAACTTACGAGAGTTCGTCCGTTTAGTTCGGACAAAGGTTTTGGCTAGAGCGGTACTATCCCAAAATTCTGTTTGGGTCTTCCAAGCGCTCTCCATCGCATAGTACTTCCGTATAATGGTTGCCAAGTCCGCGAAGCGTACTATGTCACGGCGGCTTATAGCATTGAGGAGTCCTTTGTCCATGCAGTTTTTGCAGAAAAGTGAGACCATGTCCTCTTCGCGGCAGCCCCTTACCTTGTTAAGCGCAAGGAGGAATCTGGCCCAGTAGCGATGTACGATTTCCTGGGGATCTTGCCAGATACGGGAGAGACAGTTTAGGTCCAGTTTAGGGTCCGGATTTTGATCTGATCTAATGCCCCAGGGCGTGGGCGGTCCCGAGCTAAACAGTACAGGATCCGGGGCGCCCAATTTATTCGGCCCGATGCCCGACTCTAAGTCCGGGACCTGGGTCAGGTTTTCCTTTGAGGAGGTCTTTGGCTCAAGGAATTCGGTGATCCGAACACAACTTGTCCTCAAATTTGAGGGGCAATCCGCGTGTGGTTCCTCAACTATCGCTATCTCATGGGTGGCCGGCGGGGACCTGATGTCCCTTTGGTTGGGTTTAAGCCCAATCTGGTCGTAGTCTGTCGCGACTCCCAGAGCGGCAATGCGATCCAAGAGCTCGTTAAGGGAGGAGAGCTCCATTGGATCCATCTGTTCGGAAAGTTCCGAACTGACGTGAAGGTTATGATTGATGACCCGAGAAGTCATCGTCGGCGCCACCGCCGATGGGGCGGCCATGATAAAGCCGCCGAGCTGGAGCGTCTGGCCTACAACCAGAGCCCCCTCCGAAGTAATGTCGTCCTTGACAATGAGACGAGCCATCAAGCCTGACGGCAACGACACAAAGTAACTCTCAATGATAGCACCAATGTCAGTGTCAAAACCGGCGGATCTCGGGTAGGGGGTCCCGATCTGTGCGTCAAGGGACACAGATGTTTACCCAGGTTCAGGCCCTCTCGATGGAGGTAAAACCCTACTTCCTGCTTGATTAATATTGATGATATGGGTAGTACAAGAGTAGATCTACCACGAGATCGTAGAGGCTAAACCCTAAGAGCTAGCCTACGATGGTATGATTGTAATTGTGATCGGCCTTCTAAGGACCAACCTCTCCGGTTTATATAGACACCAGAGAGGGCTAGGGTTTACATGGAGTCAGTTACAAGGAAGGAAATATAATATCCGGATCGCCAAGCTTGCCTTCCACGCCAAGGGAAGTCCCATCCGGACACGGGCCGAAGCCTTGACTCTTGTATCTTCACGCTTCAATAGTCCGGACGTTGTACACAGTCCGGCTGTCTGGATACCCCCTAATCCAGGACTCCCTCAGTAGCCCCTGAACCAGGCTTCAATGACGATGAGTCCGGTGCGTAGTATTGTCTTCAGCATTGCAGGGCGGGTTCCTCCTGCGAATACTCCAAAGTAATTTTCGAACACTTAAACCGTGTCCGGATCCACAAGATGATATTCGCATGCCACCATAGAGAGAATGATGTTTCACAAATGCAATCTGCTGACAACTTTTTAAGCAACACGACGTGTCATTATAGTCGGGTTATTATTCGAATCGTTCTTTCCACAACCAGCCACAGCGCATATTGCGAGGCGGTTTCCTTGACACGTCTTGTCAAAGCAGAGATCGTGCCCCCTTATTACGGGATTCTCATTAATACGTGTATGGGTAATCCAACCGCACCGCTAATCGCGGCGAGCGGGAGGCAAATGGGCTCAACCAGGCCAGTGGGGAGGTGCAAAAAATACTTATCGCCCCTATAAAGAGACAAGGCCTCTTTCTCTTTACCCACGCCTTTCTCCTTCCGCTTGCTCATTCCCCTCTTTTCGAGCCCTAACGCCCAAGCACTCTTCCTCTCCACCAAAGAGAGGCTTTCCAAAGATGCCCGAATCCGGAGCAGGAGGCAGATGAATGGCCTCTACTGTCCGGGAGAAGGATATTAAGAAGCTCCGGGACACCGGGTATCTGGCTCAGAAGATCGGCCACCGTCTCCCTCCGACGGGACAGGTCGTCCCCACTCCGGAACCTCACGAGAGAGTCGTGTTCCTTCCCCATTTTGTCTGCAGGCTCGGGTTTGCCCTGCAGCCATTTGTTCGCGGAATCATGTATTACTACGGGATAGATTTTCATGATCTTTCCCCCAACCCCTTCCTCAATATCTCGACGTTGATCGTCGTGTGCGAGGCTTTTCTTCGGATCTCACCTCACTTCGGCTTGTGGCTAAAGATTTTTAATGTAAATCCCAAGGTGGTGAGCGGCGAACACGCCGAGTGCGGCGGCGCCATGGTGATCAAGATGCCCAAGGCCATTTGGCCGAAGGGCGCTTTCAACGACTCCGTTAAGGAGTGGCAGCAGCAGTGGTTCTACATCACCGAACCACGCGGCAAAAAGTGGGTGGAGGCTCCAGAGTTTAATTCCGGAGCTCCTTTGCGGCTCACATCCTGGCCCGAGAAGGGTCCGAACTGGTGTTCGTCCGATGAGCTGTTACTGCTCCAGACGCGCCTTCAGGGTGTGGTCGATAGGGACGTCAAACTCGTCGATGTAGTCCAGGTGATGCTAGCTCGCCTGGTCCTCCCCTGTCAGCGCCGAGCTTGCACTCTGTGGGAGTTCGATCCAGCCGAGCACCAAACCCTTCGGGAGCTTTATGATTCCTCCCACGAGGATATCTGGAAGGTGCTCTTTAAGTCCAGCAAATCATGGCCGGGGCCCGCCGAGGACCGTGGGTGTCAATCATCCCATTCTCCAAGCTCGGTAAGTTGTAGCCACACTCCGTCTGTTCATGCTTTAGCAGGTATGTCATGAGGGAGACGTTTTAATCATGTTTTGTCGTGACCTCAGGCATGGATAAAGATGGTGGAGCGGATTCACTGTCCGGCCCTGCTGCCGGAGGAACCGGCCGGACCTCTTCTGACGAAGATGCTGGTGCCCGCGCCTTACAAGGCGCCAAAGAAGGAGGCCTCCAAGAAGGTCAAGAAGACCCGGAGTGGCCTCCGTCACCGCGAGGCTTCGGACGCAAAATCCGAAGACTCAAGCGACGCTCCTTCTTCGGAAGACGAAGAGGAAGAAGCAGAGGGGGACGAGCCTTACTCTGAAGGTGGGAAGAAGCGCGAAGCTTCCTCGTCCCGGGAGGCCGAATCGCCCAAGAGGAGAAAAGGTTCCCTCCCGAGGGTGTCGGTGTCAAAATCGGCGGATCTCGGGTAGGGGGTCCCGAACTGTGCGTCTAGGCGGATGGTAATAGGAGACAAGGGACACAATGTTTTTACCCAGGTTCGGGCCCTCTCGATGGAGGTAAAACCCTACTCCTGCTTGATTAATATTGATGATATGGGTAGTACAAGAGTAGATCTACCACGAGATCAGAGAGGCTAAACCCTAGAAGCTAGCCTATGGTATGATTGTTGTTCGTCCTACAGACTAAAACCCTCCGGTTTATATAGGCACTGAAGAGGGTTAGGGTTACACAGAGTCGGTTACAATGGTAGGAGATCTACATATCCGTATCGCCAAGCTTGCCTTCCACGCCAAGGAAAGTCCCATCCAGACAGGGGACGAAGTCTTCAATCTTGTATCTTCATAGTCCAGGAGTCCGGCCAAAGGTCATAGTTCGGCTATCCGGACACCCCCTAATCCGGGACTCCCTCAGTAGCCCCCGAACCAGGCTTCAATGACAACGAGTCCGGCGTGTAGATTTTCTTCGTCATTTCAAGGCGGGTTCTTCTCCAAATCATGTGTACCTGTTTGAATAGTGTCCGGCTTCTGGTAAATATCGCGCTCCTTGGCTTCCATGCCCAATAATGGCCATCTTCCACGTGTTGAACGAATGCGAAAAGCCAGGGTATTTTTACATTTACCCCCCTAGTTGCGCAAATGAGCTGCCTATATAAGAGACGGGGATCTAGATCCGAGTTATACCATCTTCCCTTCGCGAGCTTTCATCGGAGTGCATCTGACAGAAACCCATTCCATCATGGACAGTCGACGCGGCTCCTCCTCTCGCCCTCCCAGTCCTTAGCCTGGAGATTGGGAGAGATGCTCCGTCCCGCACAGCGAGCTAGTGACGCTCCAAACCAAGGGATTTCTTCCCCCAGCCTTCATGGTTCCGGTTCGAGCCGGACTCGCCACCTATAAGGGCGGAAAACAAGTGGAGAGCGCCCCCAGTCCCTCCCAAGGAGAGAGGGCATGCCTTGTCCCTTATTTGATAAGGGTGCTCGGATTTCCAATTCATCCGTTTCTCCGGGGGCTCCTGGAGTTCTATGGCCTCCAGTTGCACAACCTTACGCCTGCCTCCATTCTGCATATTGCGGGCTTCGTGGCCCTTTACGAGCTGTTTTTGGGCATCGAGGCTCATTTCGCGCTGTGGAAAAGGTTGTTCTGCCTCGTACCCCGTTCTCAGGAGGGGTCGATATATCAAGTGGGCGGAGCCGAACTATGGCGCATCGCCGGGACCGGATATCTATCTGGAACCCCGAAGAAGGCGTCCGAAGACTGGCCTTCGGAATGGTTTTATATAGAAGATGTCCCCCTGTTGGACCCTGTTCGGATCGGCCTCCCGGAGTTCAGTAATGCTCCTTTGAAGAAACGCCTAAGCTGGCGTCCACGGAGCCCTCAGAGGGAAAATGACAGGGACTTCCTTTACCTGATGAGCCGAATAAGGTTGTTGGCTCATTCCGGACTGACCATGATCGGGATCATGGCCACATGCATTATGCGGTGGGTGCAGCCGCTCCAGTCTAGAGGCCACCCCATGTGGGATTTCAACGGGGATGATGATGCCACCCGCCATGGCCGCAAGGGGCCGGGATCGGTCGCAGATCTGATGAAGACCTTGTCCGCATTGTACAAGGGAGAAGAGGAGGAATTTCTTCGCGTCAATCCACAGTGCAGATTTTCTATGTACGATCCTGCAAGCTGGATAAGCGGACACTTCTTTATGCCCATCCGTTCCATATTCCCATAGTTAAGTACCTTATCTTGTGATTTTGACACAGGAATTGCGCCGGGCCGTAAAGGATATAAACAGCCTACCTCCACAACCCGAAGATCCGGAACGGTTCCTCGATCCGGCCTCCCAAGAGGATCCGGACATATCGGTGGAGCTAATTGATGGGGTATTTAACCAACTGAGCATTGATAATGCCCTGGTTGCCATTACGGCCGATTACCCCGGAATACTTCCAGCCTCGCAGGTAACTGGGACCGAAGCCCCAATACTTTGAGATACATCCGTGCTTATTTTTGATCATCGTATACCAACGGTGTTTCGCAGGGGGAGCCCTTGAGGCGGAAGGCCGAACCTGCGGTGGCTAGCCAACAAGGGGCAGCAAGGCCCAGCAGGCTGAAAAGAAGTGCGGTACGGATTGAGACGCCGACGCAACGGTATGGCATGCCGCCTTATTCGAAGGTTTTATTCCCGGAAGGTATACTAACGCTCGTGCTTTCTTTAGGAAAAAGAGCGCTCGCCGGACTATATCCGGAGAGGCTGCCAATCGAGCCTCCACCAGCCAGGCTCCAAAGCCAGGTCCAGAAGCGGAAGCGAACGCGAGGCGTGCGCCGGACGCTCCTCCGACAGAGGATGCCAACGGACTATCTGCCACCAATTCCGAGGTGGAGAGTGCCATGAATCACAGGCGTCGCCGGACTGTTCTTCATGACGCATGTTTCTCCCAAGAGGCATTGGACGCCTTCAATTTGGGAGATGCGCACCTCCGTGCCACTCAAAATGGTCTAGCCAGAGCCACGGAGCAGTATGTGAAAGACATACGGGTGAGAAAATTTGATGGTTATATATGCCAAGAGCCCCGAGACTTGAAATAGTTAGAATAACTGATTTAAGGATCATTTATTGTGCAGGATCTTACGTAAAAGAAAACCCAACTGTCCCAGTGAGCTTGAAGAGTGCAAGGCCCAACTTGAGGCCGCAAGACAAGCGCATGACAGGGGAAGCCAAAGAGACCCCCTCTGGTAACATACGCTATTAAAAGATAAGTACGTTGTGAAGTGCGGCGTGTATATAGATCTGATAATAACATTGCAGATGGCGCCGGGGTAGATCCGGACAAGCAACAACTCTTGCGCTGGTTAAAGGCCGGCGAGAACGTGCTTATGAGGGTGAGGCAGGAGAAAAATAATCTCCAAGATGCCAACACCCAGCTGGGTGAGGAACTAAAAGATGTTCGTGCTCAAATTGCCGACTCCGTTAAGGAGAATCAGCGGCTTCAACACGGCATTTTTAGTAAGTGCTTAAACGAACTTTGAAAAAAGAGTTCGGCGAGGAAGTCGACTAACAGAGTTATGTCTATAGGTATGCTCACAAGCCGTCCTGCAGAGGAAATGCCCGGTTCTACGGGTGACCTTCTTCCCGAAGCTCTTACAACTGCATTTAACGAAGTTCGGCAGGTGATGAAAGGCGCCGCCTGTGCCTTGTGGCCATCTCTGCCTCCCTGCCCAAGGCCTTGGGGAGCTTGCAGAGAGGCTCCAGGGGAGCACGCGGGCGCTCCGATTATGGAAGATATCGGCCTGTCGTCAAGGCGCCAGGAGGCCTGGGCCATGGTGAAGACGCCAGTACACGCAGGCTGACCCAAACCACATGGCCGAGGTCTGACCTGTGGGGCCTGATGGGAAGGAGATCCCTGTGAGCTTAGTGTACGGCCAGGTAGAATTGGCCGCAAAGTATTCCCAACAGGACGGTAAACTAGACAGCCTGTTAGATGGCATTGAAGAGGAATACAATCAGTCAAATCACTATGTAATTTAAGGTGACATGTAAAATGCCTTCTAGCCGGATTGTAGATTGTTTGTCATAGCGGAACTTTTCTCTTCAACCTCGGGACCCAATAGTCCGGAGTGTGTCCGAATACCCTCGCGGTTATATAAAAACCGGGGCATGCGTGGAGACTAGGCGTAGGGGTCATTAGTGCTTTATCGCATAAGTGCCAAACTAGTTATGTTATATTACATGGTTAGTAAGAAACATCTTCCAGGGAGAATAGTTCCGTTAGGGGTTCCTTTCCCTGGGAGGCATGCCCTAAAGTGCATGTCCGGACAAAACATCTGGGGGCAGATAAATAAATAGGTAAGAAATCTTCTTTTAGTTCACCGACCGAATATTCTCTTAAGAACGCTAGCTTTCGGCTTCACCCAGTCTGAGGTACACATCCGCCGACCCGGCAAGAATAATCGCAGAGGTGCTCCCTTTACCACCTAGCCGAACAATCGGGAACGTAGGGGTAAGCACAGGAGCCAGGCAACCCAGCTTGGCCAAAACTTAAGTCATATCGATGCATACAATGGTGAATAAAAGGTACATGCGGAAGTGTGGCAGATGTATTGGGCATGAAGCCCTTATAAATAAGCTTCTGTGAAAGAAGCCCCAGGTACAATGAGCTGGTAGCGTCAAGTGTGTGCGAACAATGCGCTAACAAGCCTTCGAAGGCTGGGAAAAAAAGGAGAGAGGGAGAAGGAGAAAAAAGAAGACAGCTAAAGTGTAAAATATGGACAGAGGAAGGAGACGAACTCAGAATCCGGTGCTAGGCGTAGAATCTTCGGAGACGGGCTGCGTTCCATGGGTTTAGCTCGAGTCGGTTATCCGATGCATCTCGCAGACAGTGCACGCTTCCACCGGTCAGGACTTGGTCGATGATAAAGGGACCTTCCCATTTGGGCTTGAGTTTGTCCTTTTCTTGTCCGCAGCGTAGAACTAGCTCGCCAACATTGTAAGTTTTGGCCCGTACTTCTCTGCTTTGATATCTTTGAGCCTGCTGCTGATAGAATGCGGAACAGGCTTTTGCTACGTCACGCTCCTCCTCTAAGGCGTCCAAACTGTCCTGCCGATCGAGCTCGGCTTCTCGTTCTTCGTACATGCGCACGCGAGGTGAGTCATGAATTATGTCGCAGGGCAGAACTGCCTCTGCACCATATACCATAAAGAATGGTGTGAATCCGGTCGTGTGATTCGGAGTGGTCCGTAGCCCCCAGAGTACGGAGTCGAGCTCCTCTACCCAGTGCATGTTAGATTCCTTGAGGGACCGCAATAATCTTGGTTTGATGCCGCTCATAATTAGACCATTTGCTCGCTCGACTTGACAATTAGTTTGAGGGTGATAGACTGAAGTGTAGTCGAGCTTGATGCCCATGTTTTTGCACCAGAGTTTGACCTCGTCGGCCGTAAAGTTCGTGCCATTATCAGTGATGATGCTGTGGGGGACACCATAACGGTGTACGACCCTTGATATGAAGTCTATCACCGGTCCAGATTCGGCCATCTTAACAGGCTTGGCCTTTATCCATTTGGTGAATTTATCCACCATGACCAGTAGGTATTTTTTCTTGTGGGTTCCTCCTTTAAGGGGTCCAACCATGTCAAGCCCCTGCACCGAAGGGCCAGGTGATGGGTATAGTTTTGAGGGCGGTGGGTGGCATGTGGCTTTGATTAGCAAAGAGCTGGCATCCGACGCATCGTTGGACTAAGTCCCGAGCATCCGCCCGAGCTGGCCGGCCAATAAAATCCTGTACGGAAGGCCTTGCCTACAAGGGCCCGGGCTGCGGCGTGGTGCCCACCGAGTCCGGCATGAATTTCAGCCAGAAGATTCCGCCCTTCCTCTTCGGAGATACACCTTTGAAGGACTCCGGTTGTGCTTTTCTTATAAAGCTCTCCCTCATGGACCTTATAGGCTTTAGATCACCGCACTATGCAGCGGGCCTCGTTTTGGTCCTCGGGAAGTTCCTGCCTGGTTAGGTAGGCTAGGAATGGTTCGGTCCACGGGCAATGACCGCCATTATTACGTAATGAGGGTGTTATTTCGCTATGTAACCACCAACCGTGTCGTAATGTTCGTGTGGGCAAGGCGGTTGGGTCCGGGTTGTTATTTCCGCATTCTCCCTCCCATAATACGGATGGCTTGAACAACCTTTCTAGGAATATGTTGGGGGACAGCATCGCGCTTATACCGATGCGTGCCAACACGTCACGCTGCCTGGTTGTTATCCCGGGCTATATGGTGAAATTCGAGCCCCTCAAACCGAGCTGACATTTTTAGGACGACATTGCGATAAGCTGCCATTTTTGGATCCTTGCCATCAAAGTCTCCATTTATTTGGGATATAGCAAGGTTCGAATCCCCGCGTACCTCTAGGCGTTGAATGCCCATGGAGACTGCCATCTGGAGACCATGTAGAAGGGCATCGTATTCGGCTGCGTTGTTGGAGTCCGTATACATTATTTGGAGTACGTATTGAACTGTATCTCCGGTTGGGGACGTCAGAACAACGCCAGCTCTGTGCCAGCCCAACATTTCAGAGCCAGAGAAATGCATTATCCAGCTTGGAATACGCTGTACTCTTTTTAGGGAGTTCAAGCCGTCCATTCGGCATTTAAGTCCGCCAAGATTGCGACTTTAATAGCTCGCCGTGGCTTATAGGTTATGTCGAATGGGAGGAGCTCAATGGCCCATTTGGCAATCCGCCCGTCGCCGCGTTGTTTATAATGTCGTTAAGAGGTACTTCGAGGCTACTGTTATCGAACACTCTTGAAAGTAGTGTCGCAGCTTCCGGATGCCATAAACACCGTGACACGCTATCTTTTGATAATGCGGGTACCGTGACTTGCATGGAGTTAGGACAGTGGACACGTAGTAAACTGGTTTTGAAGGGGAACTTGTGTCCGTCTGCCTCTCGCTCGACAACGAGCACCGCGCTTACAACTTGATGAGTTACCGTGATGTATAATAGCATTGGTTCGCCCATGTTGGGCGCGCCAGGACCGGGTTTGTTGCCAATATGGCTTTTATTTCTTCGAGTCCGGCCGGTATGGCGGCATCCGGCCCACTCAAAGTGTTCAAAAGGCCGGAGGAGGCGATAAAGGGTAATGCCTTTTCTCCCAAACGGGAGATAAAGCGGCTTAGAGCCGCCACGCATCCAAATAATTTTTGTATTTGTTTGAGGTCTTTTGGGATATCCAATTGTGACAGAGCTCGAATCTTGGCTGGGTTTGCTTCAATTCCTCTACCGGATACAATGAAGCCCAAGAGCTTTCCGGCTGGTACGCCGAAAACGCATTTTTCCGGGTTGAGCTTGATGTCATATGTTCGGAGATTATCGAATGTGAGCCTCAAGTCGTCTACTAGAGTTTCGACATGCTTGCTTTTGACGACCACATCGTCTACGTAAGCCTCCACTGTTTTGTCGATCTGGTTTGCCAGACATGTCTGAATCATGCGCTGATATGTTGCGTTGGCGTTTTTGAGCCCGAAGGGCATTGTGTTGAAGCAGAATGGGCCGTATGGAGTGATGAATGCCGTTGCGGCTTGGTCAGGCTCTGCCATCTTAATTTGAGGTCCTTGAAATCGACACATAGGCGCCAGGATTTGTCCTTCTTTGGTACCATCACCAGGTTTGCTAGCTAGTCCGGATGTTTTATATCTCTGATGAATCCGGCCTCCAATAGTTTGGCTAGCTCCTCTCCCATGGCCTGTCTCTTGGGTTCGGAGAAACGCCGAAGAGCCTGTTTGATCGATTGAACTTTTTAGGATGTTTAGGCTGTGCTCGGCCAGCCGGCATGGGATTCCTGGCATGTCTGAAGGGTGCCAGGAAAAAATGTCGCAATTTTTGCGTAGGAATTCTCTTAGTGCGGCGTCTACATCGGGATTTAATTGTGCCCCGATGGAGGCCGTTTTTGTAGGGTCCATTGGATGGACTTGGAATTTGACTATTTCGTCCGCTGGTTTAAAGGAGCTGGACTTGGATCTCTTATCGAGTATCACATCGTCCCTATTCACCGTGGAGCGCAGCGCAATGAGTTCCTCGCCCGCTAGGGCTTTGGATAGTGCCTCGAGGGCCAGTGCGGCTGTCTTATTTTCGGTGCGGAGTGCTATGTCCGGGTCACTAGCAAGAGTGATGATTCTATTGGGCCCGGGCATTTTGAGCTTCATGTACCCATAATGGGGTATAGCTTGAAAAATTGTGAATGCCTCTCGCCCTAATAGAGCATGGTATCCGCTGCTGAACGGGGCCACTTGGAACATGGCCTCCTCGAACCTGTCCGGCGTGCCGAACACCACATCCAGTGCGATTTTTCCTGTACAGCGTGCTTCCCGACTGGGGATTATTCCTCTAAAGGTTGTGCTGCTTCGCTCAATGCGGCTCCAGTCTATTTCCATTTTTCGGAGGGTTTCCTCGTAAATGAGGTTCAATCCGCTGCCGCCATCCATGAGTACCTTGGTAAGGCAAAAGCCGTCCACTATCGGACTGAGGACCAATGCGGCTGGTGCTCGGGCTGTTCGGAATTTAGGTACATCACTGGCATTAAAGGTAATAGCCGTGTTACTCCATGGGTTTATTGTTGCTACTTGGTAGACTTCGGCAAGGCTACGGAGTGTTCGTTTCCGATATTATTTGATGCGAAAGTCTCAAGACTGTTAATACCGCATCGGTATCCTCGGCTGGTGCTCTAGAGCTAGAAGCTCTTCGCCACTTTTGGCCACCTCCTGTAGTATCCAACATGCTCTAAGGCTATGAGTTGGAGTGGCGCCTCTGTACTATGAATTTTACAGGTCCATTGAGCCATCCTTCCAGTACGGTTCCATGCCCTATAGAGGGTATTTGCTTTTTGGTATTTAACCCAGGTGCCTGGCGATGATGCACCCTTTTATTTCAGACTGGGGTTATATTCAAGGCCGGATTGTCCCAAAATCTTGCTTCAGTTTTCCAAGCGCTTTCCACCAGACAAGATTTTCAGTACTATGGACGCCAAGTCGGCAAAGCATGTAATGTCATGGCGACTTATAGCGTTGAGGATCCCGTTGTCCGTGCAATTATTGCAGAAGAATGAGATTGCGTCCTCCTCGCGGAAATCCTTTATCATGTCCATAACCAGGAGGAATCTGGCCCAGTACTGGTGTACTGTTTCTGCGGGCTCTTGCCGAATTTGAGATAGGTCGCTTATGTTTGGGTGGGCGGGTGGAATTGAATCCGGAACCGCGCCCAATATGAGACTTAAGGGCCAAGCAGCTTCGAACTTGGAAGCTTGGATTCTTGGATGTTGTCCAATGAATCTAGCCCGCTGTCGACTTTAGGTTCAGGGCTTGCGTGATTTCCTCTCCTCCGGGAATCCGCATGGAGGGATTGGGAATCCGGACGTAGCTAGTCCTTAAGATAGAAGAAGGGTCGCCGTATTGTTCCTCTACCACAGCAACGTGGTGGGTAACCTGGGGAGAGTTAATCTCTCTCAGATCGGGTTTAGGCCTAGTCTGATCATAGTCTGTAGCGACTCCCAGGGCGGCGATGCGATCCAAGAGCTCGTTTAAGGAAGAGAGCTCCATCGGATCTAACTGCTCGGCAAGCTCCGAGTTAACGTGAAGATTGCTTTCGATGACCCGAGAAGTCATCATCGGCGCGGCGGCCAAACAGGCGGTCATAAGAAAACCGCCTAGCCGGAGAGTTTGGTCGGCAGCCAAAGCTTCTTTAGCAACAGTGCCGTCTTTAAAGACGGGATGAGGCATCCTTCCTGACGGCGACGACACAGAGCAACTCTCAATGAAAGCACCAATGTTGGTGTCAAAACCGGCGGATCTCGGGTAGGGGGTCCCGAACTATGCGTCTAGGCGGATGGTAACAGGAGACAAGGGACACGATGTTTTTACCCAGGTTCGGGCCCTCTCGATGGAGGTAAAACCCTACTCCTGCTTGATTAATATTGATGATACGGGTAGTACAAGAGTAGATCTACCACGAGATCAGAGAGGCTAAACCCTAGAAGCTAGCCTATGGTATGATTGTTGTTCATCCTACGGACTAAAACCCTCCGGTTTATATAGGCACCGAAGAGGGTTAGGGTTACACAGAGTCGGTTACAATGGTAGGAAATCTACATATCCATATCGCCAAGCATGCCTTGCAAGCCAAGGAAAGTCCCATCCGGACACGGACGAAGTCTTCAATCTTGTATCTTCATAGTCCGTGAGTCCGACCAAAGGCTATAGTCCGCTATGGGACACCCCTAATCTAGGACTCCTCGGTAGCCCCGAACCAGGCTTCAATGACGATGAGTCCGGCGCGCATATTGTCTTCGGCATTGCAAGGCGGGTTCCTCCTCCGAATACTTCATAGAAGATTTTGAACACAAGGATAGTGTCCGACTCTGCAAAATAAGTTCCACATACCACCGTAGAGAGAATAATATTTACAAAAGTTCAATCTGCTGACGAATTCCGCAGCGTGACATCACACCACGGCCAAGCCTTTATTCAATCGCTTTTAATGTCCCACCTCAGCGCGTTTAGCGAGGCGGTTCCCTTGGCACGCCTTGTCAAAGCAGAGATTGTGTCCCCTTATTCCGGGATTCTCATTAATACGGGCGTGGGTAACCCAACCGCGCCATTGATTACGACGCTTGGGAGATAAGCGAGTTTTATCAGGCCGGTGGGGACGCATAGCTTTGTCCGTCCATATAAGGGGATAAGGATCCACTTTTTCACACACGCCTTCTTCCTCCTTTGCTTATCCATTTCCGCGCACTCGAGCTCCAGAGCCCAAGTCCGCACATCCCACCTCAACCTTCTCCAACTATGTCCGGAGCGGGAGGCAAGTGGATGGCTTCCTCCGTCACGGAGGGGCACATCAAAAAGCTGCGGAAGGCTGGATACTTGTCCGACAACATCGCGCATCGGCTCCCCGACAAGGGGCAGCTCATCCCCACCCCCAGGCCCCATGAGAGGGTGGTGTTCCTCCCCCACTTCCTCCGCGGACTAGGGTTTCCACTTCACCCATTTGTCCGGGGGCTCATGTTCTACTACGGCCTAGACTTCCATGATTTGGCCCCGAATTTCATCCTCAACATCTCGGCGTTCATCGTCGTGTGCGAGGCATTCCTCTGCATCCAGCCCCACTTCGGCTTATGGCTGAAGACCTTCAATGTCAAGCCGAAGGTAGTGGGCAGCCGCCAAGCAGAGTGCGGAGGTGCCATGGTGGGCAAGATGGCCAACGTCCTATGGCTCGAGGGCTCTTTCGTGGAGACCATAAAGGGGTGGCAATCGGGGTGGTTCTACATCACCGAGCCGCGCGACTCCAAATGGGCGGCGGCCCCCGAATTCTGATCTGGCTTCTCTACACGGCTCACCTCATGGAAAGTGACGGGCCTGACGTGGGGTAATTCGGAAGAGCTGACCGGACTCCAAACCTGCATCTGAATCCTGGTGGACAAGAAGCTCAAGCTTGTCAATGTAGTCCAGGTTATGCTCATTCGCCGGATCCTCCCATGCCAGCAACGTGCCTTCAACTTGTGGGAGTTTGATCCGGCACATCACCGAACCTTGAGCCGGCTCTTCGACTATACGTACGAAGACGCCTGGAAGGTGCTGTTCAAGGGCGCCGAGGCTCCCGCTTCCGCTACCGAAGATCGCGGATTCAGCTCGCGGCATCAAGCCGGCGAGGTAAGCTATTTTACCCTTTACGGGACTCTTTTTTCATAGTTTGACTCTATGCGGGATCTAAAAGTCCCTCACCTTTGACAGGACTGGCAGAAGACGTCCGAACAGGTTGACTGTCCGGCTCCCTTGCCAGAAGACCTAGTGGACGCCCGATTGACGGGGCTGCTGGTTCCGGCACCTTCCGTGGTGCCCGAGAAGAAGGCCAAGAAGAAGGCCACGGGGACCCGAAAGAGTTCCCAGTGCCAGTTGTTGTCGGACTCATCGTCGGATGACTCCGAGGCAGACTCCTCCCGCGAAGACGAGGAGGAGGAAAAAGAGGCCTCTCCCCCAGCGGGGGGAGAGAAGAAAAGGAAGGCCGCCCCAACTGGGGAGGCCGGAGGGTCCAAGAAGGGAAGGACCCTCCCTCCGGACTACAGCACCAACGCCGCCGACGGCGGAGAGGAGTGGCCACCAAGGACCAAGCCCCTGGCGAAATCGTAAGTATCTGGACACCAGAATAACTCATGGTGTTCCATTTGTCGCACAACATCTTCTAACGTCGCATATAACCATGCAGCCCGCCCAAGGACGGGCTCGACGCTTCGTCGAGCGGCTCCCTGGATTCGTCGGATGTGAATAGCACCCCACTTCCGACCGCCTCGTCTTCTCCCGCCACGGATGACGCCGGGGTGGAGTCCCAAAAGGGACCCAGCCAGGAGGAGGTGGCCCTGGAGGCGCCGCAAGGTGACCTCCCGGACTCCGGACGCAAAGGGGATAAAACCCCAAAGGGCTTTAAGTCCGGCCCTGTGCTGGACTCCGCACCGGAACCTTCAGTGGTTCCGGAGTCCGACAGGTGACCCCTTCATAAGAAGGGCAAGACTACGACGTCGACGACCTCCGTCCAACCGGAGGCATCAGATGATTTGATGGAGGCGCTTAATGGCACTTCCATCAACGAGGAGCACCGCACTGTTATGAGTGTGGTGATCCAGAAGGTTTAGATCGCCAAGAGCGGGCTGACTGAAGCCTGTGCCAGCCTTCTAACAAGCTTTGAGGTATGTATTTAAGTTATATGAAAATATTATCGCATAGACAGTAGCCCCTGATGCTCAGTTTGGTGTTCGGAAAGAAAAAGCTGAACTGAGGATCTAAAAAGATATACGCAGGAGTATAACATAAGTATGTCAATATGGGAATGCAGGCTGCGCTGCTGACCTCTGTCGCACTGACTGCGGAGGTTGATGCATTAAAGCAGAGCCTCGAGCGGTCCGAGAACGAGCTCGGCCTTGTCAAAAAGCAGCTCGAGGACAAGGAAGGTAAGTAATACCTTATGGGAGTATTTAAAATATGTGGTTGCAAAAGATGACAGGAATAACGTGAATACTGCAGGGGCCACAAACGAGGTGGCGACCCTGAAGGAAGCAATGTCCAAGGCTGAAAGCAATGCGGCCGCAGAGCGCACCGAGCGAGAGAAGCAGGAGGCGCGGGTGGCGGTGGTGCGGCAAGAGCTCCAGGCTCTCGTGGAAAAATATGAGAGTTTGGAGCGTGACTCAAAGACTCGAGAGTCCGAGCTCGCCTCGGCCCTTGAGAGCGCCAAAGCCGCTAAGGCCGAAGCCCAAAATGCCCTCCAGGAAATTCATGCGATGAAGAAGATAGCGGCGGGTAAGGCATTCTATATGCAAAGCAAGCATGTGAAAGTGAATTATCTGTTACTTACCAGAATCCGGAGCTCTCCAGGAGCATTCACAGATCTGCCCCGCAGTGTGTCTGATGCTGCCGCATTCTACCGAGCCGAGGAGGGAAGCTCGAGGAGAAGGTGTTCTGGTCTCAGTATGCTAAGGCCGGACACCCGGTGCCCTTAAGCTACCAGTTGAAGCAGCTGGTCGAGCTCCATAAGGTGGCCGAACAGGCCATGAAAGGCCTCATAGTTCGGCTGTGGCCTAAGGAAGCCATGCCTGGGAGCTACTTCGGGCTGGTGAGGCGGCTGGTGGATGCCTGTCCATGGGTTGAAGTCGTCAAGCGCTCCGTCTGCATCGAAGGTGCCCGTACGGCACTTGCCCGTGCTAAGGTGCACTAGGGCAAGATGGACGCTAAGAAGCTTGTGATGGACGGACCATCACCGAAAAAGGAGCATCGCAAGCCTGAAATGTATTATGAGGGCGTCCTGAAGGGTGCCCGCCTTATAGCGGATGAATGCTCCAAAGATGTAATTTTTGAGTAGACTCGCAGTTGTTATCCTCAGACGCTGAAAACTTGTTCATATGCGCTAAGCAACACTTTTGAATTTAAAATATTACCTTACATGCGGCCGTGTATTAAATTTGAGAGATGGCGAGTCGTCGGCTTCAGCCCCCATGCCACGAGTGCTGGGGTGTTCGGGATAAACTTGAGCGCTCTTGTTCCCATACTTGGGTCCTTCGAGGGAGGCGCTCAACCCAACGAACAAGGCAACCGGACTATAATGCTTGAATACTCTCACTTAGCTATAGAATTCTATAATTTTAAATTTCGACGAAGCCCCTAGTATTCGGAAGACCGAGTTCGGGGCCCTATCCACCCCTGGGCCGGACAATGCCGACTCCTCGCCCTAAGCGGCATAAGTCTTTAGGGACTCGAAAACCTCTGGAACAGCAACCGGCTCTCGTCCTATCATGACGGTCAGTTTTAGCATTCTCCACTGAGGTGCTTAACCCAGTTCAACCGGGGCACAATCGCAATGGTTCTCCAGTAGCTACCTTAGCCGATATAACGGAACATAAGGTACCAAAACATGGGAGCCGGGCAAACCCAACTATTGACCCAAGACATGATTCGGAGCCGATGCATATAATGCTATAAGTTCGGGGTGCCGCACTTGTGAAAGTGTTCGGACTTATCACACCATGTTGTGGGGTATTTAAGCCCCTGGTGTATTGCCCGTACCAAAGTGTACGGTTGCACAATGTCATACATGAACATATATATATAGAAAAAAGGGAATTTAATAATAGGCAGAAGCTTTGTATTATTTATTCAAAAAGGGCTGCAGTAAGAGCAGAACGATACAAATAGTGCAATAAGCAAGGGACGGGACTTTTTAACATGTCCCCCCTCCAGGGGTAAGCCGCGGGATGGTGTGTAAAACAGGTATACTGCTCGTAATAGAGACCACCTGGAAACTCGACGTAGCTTTTTACTTCCCTGGCTGTTGCATCGTGTGTTCGGTGATTCTACTGCCGGACAGGGCTTCGTGAGAGCGGAGTCCTGAAAGTAAAAAAAAAATAAAAAGAAAAGAATGACACAATCGGGAGCCCCTGGTGCGGTTGAGCCGCATTCTGGGCATGCCGTGGTCGTGCCCCTTCCCCTATGCCCATGGTATTTCCAGAGCGTAATTATGTACGCGTAGTACTGGTTTCGCAATTTTGCGAGGGCTGGGGCTTGGGCCGCATTGCTATGCGTGCTCGGAACGTGCCAGGCGGTCTTGTTGTAGGTTACTCCGGGCGTGCTTGATGGTGTCCGGACGTTTAATAGTTAGACTCGAGAATTGCCTTAAGAGGCTACTTTGTACTTCCGCCGCGAGGGCCGCCATATGCTCCTCCGTCCGGAGAGAGCGTTCGGTGTTTCCATTGACCGTAATGACTCCTTGAGGACCTGGCATCTTGAGCTTGAGATATGCGTAGTGCGGCACCGCATTGAACTTTGCAAATGCGGTTCGTCCGAGCAGTGCGTGATAGCCGCTGCAGAACGGGACTATGTCGAAGATTAACTCCTTGCTTCAGAAGTTATCCTGGGATCCTAAGACCACTTCAAGTGTAATCGAGCCTGTACAGTTGGACTCTACACCTGGTATGACGCCTTTAAAGGTCGTCTTCGTGGGTTTAATCCTTGATGGGTCTCTGCCCATTTTGCGCACTGTGTCCTGATAAAGCAGGTTCAGGCTGCTGCCGACGTCCATTAGGACTCTAGTGAGGTGAAATCCGTCAATGATTGGGTCTAGAACCAATGCGGCGAATCCGCCATGGCGGATGCTAGTGGGGTGGTCCCTTCGATCAAAAGTGATCGGGCAGGAAGACCACGGGTTGACCTTTGGGGCGACTGGCTCCATCGCATATACGTCCCTTACTGCACGCTTCCGCTCCCTTTTCGATATGTGGGTTGCGTATATCATGTTCACCGTCCGCACTTGCGGGGGAAAGCCCTTCTGTCCTCTATTGTTCGGCGGCCGGGGCTCCTCCTCGTCATCGCTATGCAGCCCCTTGTCATTGTTTTCGGCATTTAACTTGCCTGCCTGCTTGAACACCCAACAATCCCTGTTGGTGTGATTGGCTGGTTTTTCGGGGGTGCCGTGTATCTGGCACGAGCGATCGAGTATTCGGTCCAAGTTGGACGGGCCCGGAGTATGTAGCGACCCGACCTCAGATGGTCAAGTCTCTGTGCTTCCGTGTCATCCCTGGATCGGTAATCCGACACACACGTACTCAAGGATTTATAACAGAGTAGCAATCACACACTTATTACATCGAAGGTCTCAAAAGAGAACTTATTACAATAATATGGCTTAAGGCCATCTAATGCGATAACATCGGAAGGCTTGGAAGATAAAGTGAGTCCATCAACTCCAACGGCATAGCTGAGCTGCACGGAACGACCTATCGAACCTTACTCCTCGTCTGAAAAGTCTGCAACATAATACGTCGCAGCCCGAGAACGGGCCAACACATGGAATATGATGGCAATGTAACATAATAGAGCAACAACAGAAATATGCTAACACTACATGCATGTTTGGCTGGTGGAAAGCTCGTGATTGGATTTTCTTGAAAAGCCAAATTTTCCCTACATCAAAGGAATAAGTTTTAAATTTAACTATCATGGTGGTTGAAACATCATTGAGAAGGTATAACCCCAACTCAATCCCAATTAAATATAATTAACAACCCAAAAGTATTAACTTAGAGTGATGATATACATGTGAATACTCAAGTACTAGATACTCAGAATTGTCCATAACCGGGGACACAGCTAACCATGATTAGATTGTACACTCTGCAGAGGTTTGCGCACTTTTCCCCACAAGACTCGATCGCCTCCGTTGACTTCTCGCACTACATGGTGTTTGAGAAACGGATGACCGAGACACAGTCTTTCGGAAACATTAACTCTCTACTCCGGATAGATCATACCAAACCTATAAAACCCACTACCTGCTGATCTACCTCTTCGAGAGCTTCACGTAACTTACTCAACTATGCTAGAGCCCATAATAGCTTGTGGCTGCACACGGAAGTTTCTAGCATGAATAATCTCAGTTCCCTTTGAGCCTGGGTGGCGGTCCATAGGAAGATCACACGGGTACCCCGGGATTTCCAAAAAAAACAGACAACACTGGGTTCCCCAGGTGCCTCAATCCACCCAGATGTGTATTAAAGTTGCCACCTTAAAGTAAACCATTAATTAACAATCTCACATCTGTCGTGAATATCTCTCAAACCCAAACCACGTGTACGAGCATAGCATAGCAATATAAGCATAACGTAGAAGTAACTCCCAAGGGTTTGATAGTGACAGGGCAATAGGTTCCTACCTCATCATCTACTTCCCAACCCACAATTTAATGACATCCTAACCATGCAATGTTTGAGGGTTGAAATAATGCATAAAAACTGGGTAGGAAAAAGGTATGATCAAGTGTTACTTGCCTTGTTGACGATCCGTGAATCCTAGAGACTCGTAGTAACACGCTTTGCACTCCGGGAATTCTATCGCAAGCAAACAATACATACATAAGCAACAAGCAGAGATGCGCAAACGAAACTTCAACTGAAAGAGATTGACCGGAGAGTTCAACTTAAGAACTCCGGTTTGCAAAAAGAATCAAACCAAACGGAGCAACGAAATTCAAACGGCGAAAGAAACAAGATTCATTTACTAATTTGAACTAGGGTCATATTTTACAGAGACAAAAACTGGTTTAAGTTGGCTACTCGGAAAGAGGGTTTCGAGATGAAACTCCAGGCGCTTGAATCGCCTGATTCAGATAAACGAGCGAAAATTTATACTAATTCGAACATCAGATCAGAAATCGCGATCGGAATAATCGCGGAATAAATCCGATAAAAGAAAACGATGAACGGCTAAACTAACAAACATTCGTTAGCAGAAACTAAACGACGAACATGTTCGTAAAAAATGAACGAACGAGCGAACACTCGCAAAATAAATAAACTGGAGAAATAAAACCGATCTATATAAAAAAACGGGCTAGGGTTTTTAAAAAAAAACCGAAGGGTTCTTTTAAAAAAAATCGGCGACGAGGGCTACGTCCGGCGAGGTCGTCCGGCGGGGCGGGCGGCTCCGGCGGGGTTCATGAAGGCGGCGAGGGCGGCTAGGGGCGGCGGCTCGGGAAGGGGCGGGCGGCGTGGGAGGCGTGGGAGGCGGCGGCGACGGCCAAGGGCGGCGGCTTGCTCGGGCTCGGCCCGGGTCCGGGTGGGCGGCGGAGGCGGTGGCTAGAGAGGGGGGCGGCTATTTAAAGGGGGGGGGGGGTGGTGGCTTGGAGGAGGGGGCAAGGCGGCGGGGAGGAGGAGTCCTGCTCGGCTGGGCCTTTGGCCCTGGCGGGCGCGGTTCATTTTTAAAACGTTCCGCCAAAACTTATATAAAAAAAATCCTAGAAAAATAAATAGAAATCTAAAAATGCCAAAACAAGTTTTCTTTGCCTAAATAAAATATTTAGAACAAGATGAACTTTTCTTGGCCCCTAAAATGAAAATTTTAAATTATGCAATTTTTTCTCTAGGCCAATAAAATTCCAAATAAATAAGATAAAATCCAAATAATGATTTTAACATTTTTCCTCCGATATTTCAATTATTTTTTGAGAAGTCATATTATCTCCTCTCATTTACTATTAAACATGAAATATTTTCCGAGAGAAAAATAATAAAATCCAAAATCCTCGTCTTCATTATTTGATAAAATTCAAATATGAAAATCGGAAAATCCCCAACTCTCTCCGAGGGTCCTTGAGTTGCTTAGGATTTCGAGGATGGCAAACGAGAATGCAATAAAATATGATATGCATGGATGACCTATGTATAACATGGCAAATTGAAAATTTGTGATGTTACAAACCTACCCCCCTTAAGATGAATCTCGCCCTCGAGATTCGGGTTGGCTAGAAAATAGGTGTGGATGGTCCTTGCGAATATCATCTTCTCGTTCCCAGTGGCTTCCTCCTCGTATGGTGGCTCCATTGAACTTTGCAAAACTTGATAACTTTGTTTGCGGGTGACTTGGCTGTCGAAATCAAGAATCTTTCTTGGCTTCTCCTCATAAGTCAAATTACTATCCAATCAGACGCCTCTAGGGCACTGTATCATTTAACGGTATATCGGCCATCTCAGCGTGGCACTTCTTCAGTTGTGATACGTGAAACACATCGTGAACTCCTGACAATCCTTCAGGTAACTCCAGTTTGTAGGCAACTTCTCCCATCCGTTCCAAAACACGATACGGTCCTACAAATCTTCGTGCTAACTTTCCCTTTACTCCAAAACGTTTCACTCCCCTCAAGGGTGATACTCGCAGATAGGCTCTGTCTCGAATTTCATAGGTTACTTCCTTGCGTTTTGAATCTGCATAACTCTTCTTTCTAGACTGAGCAATCTTTAGTCTGTCTCTGATCAATTCAATCTTCTCTTCGGACTCTTTGATCAAATCTGGTCCAAACAACTGACGGTCTCCTACCTCATCCCACATCAGTGGTGTTCTACATCTGCGTCCATACAGAGCTTCGAACGGTGCCATCTTCAAACTGGCCTGGTAGCTGTTGTTATATGATAATTCTGCGACGGCAAATTGTCATCCCAACTAGATCCATAATCTAGCGACATGTGCTCTAAACATATCCTCCGTAATCTGGTTGACTCTCTCTGTCTCATCCATCCGTCTGCATGGGTGGAACGCGGTACTAAACTCCAACTGGTACCCAAGGTCCGTGTAGCTGATGCCAAAACTTTGAAGTAAACTGGGTTCCTCTATCTGATACGATGCTCCTCGGAACTCCGTGCAAACATACGATCCTGGTCATATATATTTTGGCCAACTTGGCACTTGTATAAGTTGTTTTCACTGGGATAAAGTGAGCTACTTTGGTCAAACGATCCACAACTACCCATATTGAATCATATCCTGCTTTGGTTCTGGGTAATCCGGTGATAAAATCCATGCCAAGTTTGTCCCACTTCCATTCAGGTATTGGCATAGGCTGCAACAGTCCTGCTGGCTTTTGATGCACTGCCTTCACTCTCTGACATACATCGCAAACGGCTACATACTCGGCAATATCCTTCTTCATACCAGTCCACCAGAAACGTTCCTTCAGGTCTAAATACATCTTGGTGTTTCCGAGGTGGATCGAGTATGGTGAGTCATGGGCCTCTTGAAGTATTAACTTCCTGATCTCCGAATTGTTGGGCATATAAATCCGGTCCTCAAACCACAAGGTATCGTGCTCATCTTCGCGAAAACCTTTGGCTTTTCCTTTGCCCATCTTCTCTTTTATCTCAGCAATCTCTTTATCGCCCTTCCGAGCTTCTCGAATCTTGTCTAAGAATGTCGATCGAACCTCCATTGTTGCAAGAAAACCTCTTGGAACAATCTCCAACTGAAGTTCCATAATATCCTCTCGCTAACTCCTTTGGCAGTCCTCTACTTTCAAGGATATTGGCGTAACTCTTCCGACTCAAAGCGTGCCTTTCTGACGTTGGCCTTACCTGGATGATAGTGTAGCTTCATATCGTAATACTTTATAAGCTCCAGCCATCTCCTCCATTCGAGGTTCAACTCCTTCGTGTGAAAATGTACTTCAAACTTTTATGATCCGTGTACACATCACAACTGTTTCCAATGAGATAATGTCTCTGTGTCTTTAACGCATGCACTACAGCTTCTAACTCCAAATCATGCGTGGCATAGTTCAACTCATGTGGCTTCAGTTGTCGTGAGGCATACGAAACAACTTTTCCGTCCTGCATAAGAACACATCCAAGTCCCAAGCGAGAGGCGTCACAGTACACTTGAAACTCCTTATGTATATCTGGCAAGGTCCGCACTGGGGCTGTAGTCAACCGTTTCTTCAACTTTTGAAAACTTGTCTCGCAATCCTCTGTCCATTTGAACTTAGTATCCTTATTTAGCAATTCTGTCATTGGCTTAGCAATCTTGGAAAAATTCTCAATGAATCTCCGGTAATATCCTGCCAGTCCAAGGAAACTGCGAATCTCGCTGACTGAAGTGGGTGCCAACCATTCAGTGACTGACTGAATTTTACTGGGATCTACTGCTATACCCTCTCCTGATATAACATGCCCAAGAAATCCAACTTCCTTCAACCAAAACTCGCACTTGCTGAATTTGGCGTATAACTGGTGTTCCCTGAGTTTCTCGAGAACCAAACATAGGTGTTGTGCGTGCTCCTCTTCGTTCTTCGAGTAAACCATAATATCATCAATAAAAACCACAACAAACTTGTCCAAATACTCCATGAACACTTTGTTCATCATACTCATGAAATAGGCAGGGGCGTTAGTCAGTCCAAATGACATGACCGTATACTCACATAATCCATACCGTGTGGTGAATGCTGTCTTTGGTATATCCTTCTCTCGGATCTTCAACTGATGGTATCCTGATCATAGATCAATCTTGAAAACACCTTAGCTCCTTGCAACTGATCAAACATATCATTAATCATCGGTAAGGGATACTTGTTATTTATCGTTACTTCATTCGTAGCTCGGTAATCAACAACCATCCTTAGGGATTTATCTTTCTTCTCAACCAAAAGTACTGGGGCTCCCCAAGGTGATGAACTTCTCTGAATGTAACCTTTCTCCAATAGCTCCTTGATCCGCTTCTTAATTTCCTCCAGATCATTTGTGGGCATTCGGTAGGGTCTCTTTGATATTGGCCTGCACTGCAATAGTTCTATCAGAAACTCGATGTCTCGATCCGGTGGCATGCCTGGTAACTCTTCTGGAAAAACATCTGGATAATCCTTTACTACAGGTACTTCCTCCTGTACAACTCCTGTGAGGGCATTCACTTGGCTCCTCCTTGGCACATGCCTTGATACATACTTAATCCTTTTTCCCTCTGGGGTGGTAAGATAAATTGACTTGCTAGCACAGTCAATACTTTCTCCATACTTTGACATCCAGTCCATACCTAATATCACATCCAATCCTTGCGACTCCAAGATAATTAGGTCAGACGGAAAAACATGCGTGCCAATGATTAGGGGTATCTGGGTGCACCATCTGCTAGCCATGTACTCTGGTCCAAAGTAGCTCACTAAAAGAGGGGTCCTAAGGGTTTGGGTTGGTAACTTAAACTTATCCACAAATCCCCTTGATATGTATGAATGCGATGCACCAGTATCGAAAAGAACAATAGCGGTAAATGACTGAACCAAAAACTTACCTATTACCGCGTCCGGCTGCTCTTCAACTTCCTCCATGTTAACGTGGTTCACTTGTCCTTTGTTGAATGGATTGGGCTTCTTCCCAGCGCTCCCATTTCCGTTTCCATTCTTTCCTTCAGGGCAGTCATTGGCATAGTGCCCTGTCTTCCCTTTATAAAGCAAATAACTTGGCTTAAGTCCCTCTTGGCGGGTGTAGATGGGTTAGAGCGATTCTGATTATTGTTGGCCCCATTCCCATTCTTCACTCCAGTTTGATTATGCAATCCTCCTCCAGTATGGTTATGTCCTCCATGGTTATGAAAAAGACCTCCAGAGTTCGGGGTTAGCGAGGCTTCCGTGAGCTCCTGAGTTATACTTCCCTTGTCCATACTTCCTCTTACGACTCTCAGTTTGCTGCTGCTTTCCTTCAATCATTAGGGCCTTATCTACCAACTCCTGGTAGTTGTTGAAAGTTGCCACCATCAGCTGCATACTCATCTCATCATTTAGCCCTTCCATAAACTTCTCTTGCTTCGAGGCATATGTGGCCACATCATCAGGGGCATAGCGTGATAACTTGCTAAACTCATCCACGTACTGGGCCACAGTACGGTTCCCCTGGCGTAAGTTGCGGAATCACGCTTCTTTATCTGCATGGATCCAGTTGAAACATGCGCCATCCGAAAAGCTTGTTGGCACTGGTCCCAAGTGACATTGGCTATAGGAAAAGTAGCCGTGTAATTCTCCCACCATGTGGCTGTTGGTCCATCCAATTGATGTGCAGCAAAGCGCACTCTTTCAGCATCCGTGCATCCTGCGGTGGTTAACTCCCTTCCAATACGGCGTAGCCAATCATCAGCAACTATTGGCTCGGTGCTACTGGAAAACACCGGCGGTTGTAACCTCAGAAAACGGGCTAAATTGTCCACTGGCGGCGGGTTGTTGTTGTTGTTGGCATTGCCCTGGTTCTGAACTAGCAATTGCATCAAGGGATTATGTTGTTGGATCAACTGGGTGAGCCCGGTGGGAAAACAAAACGGGGTCACGTCTCGGAGGCATCTGAAGGTTTAGATGGAAGAGATTAGAATAGAAAGAGGTCTAGCGAGAAAACACTACCCATATGCACATGAGGCAAACACACATATTCATTCAATCAAGCAAGGGCATACAAAACGGTCTAGGACTATCGCATAAGTGCTCAACTACTACTAGTTACATGGGGAAAAATACTACTATTATATGGTGGTCATCTAGAAATTTTGATCGGTGGAAGACTCCATGATGTCCGCTCCAGCTTTCAGATTCATAGTCATCATCACTTGGATCAGAGTCGGTGTGGTCGATGATGATGTAGTTGTCCGGACAAGTGGGATCTTCTTCCTCTTCTTTCGGTGCTGGTCCTCCCATGAAGACTCCGATCTTCTTGACTAGGTCTTCATTCTTCTCCAGTAGGGTCTTGATTTCTTCCTCATATCCATCGCGTGTAGCCTTGAGTTCTTCCTCCAGCTCGATGATCCTAGTTTTCGCCTTCTTCAAATCCATCATGTCTGCGCAAGACATCCGGTTCTCTTGACGACGAATGTGCTGGTTTAGCTCCTGGATATAAGCTCCAATGGATCTATCCTTCTTGGTGCTGATTACTTCCCATTGCTCGTCTCGGCGCCCACATATTTGGTATATGGTGTCTTTAAGCTCCTTGTTGTAGACTTCTCCAATGCGTCCCATGGTAATGTGAGCTGCCATACTCTTTCCCAAACTCCATGTTGGTGCATTGAAAACACACACTATGGGCTCCGTGCTTGGTGCAAACGTCCTTCCGGGAACTAGAGCTTGAATCTTCCAGCATTCTTCTTCTGGTAAGGTGGCGTTGTACGTCCCAGTGAAGCTTGGTATTCCAATATTCAGGTACCTAGTGACTTCCTTCAAGTGGCGTCCAAAAGGTGTGTCTTCATCCGGTTGTGCAAACTTGTACTTCATCTCCGTCATCCTAAAGAGTGGAAAAATGGAGAGGAGTCAGAAATGAGTAGGGAGGAGTGACCTATGGTTTTATCTTAGTGGTCGTGTCCTACACTCAGCGTGTGCTCTGATACCATCTTGTAGCGACCCGACCTCAGGTGGTCAAGTCTCTGTGCTTCCGTGTCATCCCTGGATCGGTAATGCTGACACACATAGTACTCGGAGGATTTATAACAGAGTAGCAATCACACACTTATTACATCGAAGGTCTCAAAAGAGAACTTATTACAATAATATGGCTTAAGGCCATCTAATGCGATAACAGCGGAAGGCTTGGAAGATAAAGTGAGTCCATCAACTCCAACGGCATAGCTGAGCTGCACGACAACGACCTATCAAACCTTACTCCTCGTCTGAAAATTCTGCAACATAATACGTCGCAGCCCGAGAACGGGTCAGCACATGGAATATGCTGGCAATGTAACATAATAGAGCAACAACAGAAATATGCTAACACTACATGCATGTTTGGCTGGTGGAAAGCTCTACGGTTACAGTTTTTGCGAAAAGCCAATTTTTCCCTACATTAGAGGAATAAGTTTTAAATTTAACTATCATGGTGGTTGAAACATCATTGAGAAGGTATAACCCCAACTCAATCCCAATTAAATATAATTAACAACCCAACAGTATTAACTTAGAGTGATGAGATACATGTGAATACTCAAGTACTAGATACTCAGAATTGTCCATAACCGGGGACACTGCTAACCATGATTAGATTGTACACTCTGCAGAGGTTTGCGCACTTTTCCCCACAAGACTCGATCGCCTCCGTTGATTTCTCGCACTATATGGTGTTTGAGAAACGGATGACCGAGACACAGTCTTTCGGAAACATTAACTCTCTACTCCGGATAGATCATACCAAACCTATAAAACCCACTACCCGCTGATCTACCTCTTCGAGAGCTTCACGTAACTTACTCAACTATGCTAGAGCCCATAATAGCTTGTGGCTGCACACGGAAGTTTCTAGCATGAATAATCTCAGTTCCCTTTGAGCCTGGGTGGCGGTCCATAGGAAGATCACACGGGTACCCTGGGATTTCAAAAAAGCAGAGACAACACTGGGTTCCCCGATTGCCTCAATCCACCCAGATGTGTATTAAAGTTGCCAGCTTAAAGTAAACCATTAATTAACAATCTCACATCTATCGTGAATATCTCTCAAATCCAAACCACGTCTACGAGCATAGCATAGCAATATAAGCATAACGTAGAAGTAACTCCCAAGGGTTTGATAGTAACCGGGCAATAGGTTCCTACCTCATCATCTACTTCCCAACCCACAATTTAATGACATCCTAACCATGCAATGTTTGAGGGTTGAACTAATGCATAACAATTGGGTAGGAAAAAGGTATGATCAAGTGTTACTTGCCTTGCTGACGATCCGTGAATCCTAGAGACTCGTAGTAACACGCTTCGCACTCCGGGAATTCTATCGCAAGCAAACAATACATACATAAGCAACAAGCAGAGATGCACAAACGGAACTTCAACTGAAAGAGATTGACCGGAGAGTTCAACTTAAGAACTCCGGTTTGCAAAAAGAATCAAACCAAACGGAGCAACGAAATTCAAACGGCGAAAGAAACAAGATTCGTTTACTAATTTGAACTAGGGTCAAATTTTACAGAGACAAAAGCTGGTTTAAGTTGGCTATTCGGAAAGAGGGTTTCGAGATGAAACTCCAGGCGCTTGAATAGCCTGATTCCGATAAACGAGCGAAAAGTTATACTAATTCGAACATCGGATCAGAAATCACGATCGGAATAATCGCGGAATAAATCCGATAAAAGAAAACGACGAACGGCTAAACGAACGAACGTTCGTTAGCAGAAACTAAACGACGAACGGCTAAAAAAACGAACGAACGAGCGAACGCTCGCAAAATAAATAAATCGGAGAAATAAAACCGATCTATATAAAAAAACGGACTAGGGTTTTTTTTAAACCGAAGGGTTCTTTAAAAAAAACCAGCGACGAGGGCTACCTCCGGCGAGGTCGTCCGGCGGGGCGGGCGGCTGCGGCGGGGTTCGGCGAGGGGCGGCGAGGGCGGCTAGGGGTGGCGGCGGCTCGGCGAGAGGCGGGTGGCGCGGAGGCGGCGGCGACGGCCAAGGGCGGCGGCGGCTCGGGCTCGGGCTCGGCCTGGGTCCGGGTGGGCGGCGGTGGTGGCTAGAGAGGGGGCGGCTATTTAAAGGGGGGGTGGTGGCTTGGAGGAGGGGCAAGGCGGCGGGAGGAGGAGTCCTGCTCGGACTCGGTCCGGGCTGGCGGCGGCGCTGGCCAAGACAAAGGGCGGTGGCTGGCTGGGCCGGCCTGCTCGGCTGGGCCTTTGGCCCAGTCGGGCGCGGTTCATTTTTTTTTAAAACGTTCCGCCGAAACTTATATAAAAAAAATCCTAGAAAAATAAATAAAAATCTAAAAATACCAAAACAAGTTTTGTTTGCCTAAATAAAATATTTAGAACAAGATGAACTTTTCTTGACCCCTAAAATGAAAATTTTAAATTATGCAAAATTTTCTCTAGGCCAATAAAATTCCAAATAAATAAGATAAAATCCAAATAATGATTTTAACATTTTCCTCCGATATTTCAATTATTTTTGGAGAAGTCATATTATCTCCTCTCATTTACTATTAAACATGAAATATTTTCCGGAGAGAAAATAATAAAATCCAAAATCCTCGCCTTCATTATTTGATAAAATTCAAATACGAAAATCGGAAAATCCCCAACTCTCTCCGAGGGTCCTTGAGTTGCTTAGGATTTCGAGGATGGCAAACGAGAATGCAATAAAATATGATATGCATGGATGACCTATGTATAACATGCCAAATTGAAAATTTGGGATGTTACAGAGTATTTCTTTTAAATGGATTTGTCCGCTGACCTGGTTTAGAGCCTCTGAATCTGGCATTGACTGCCGCATCCTCAGCATTATTGCCGTTAATGCGGCGGTTGTGCTTGTTGCGACGTGACCTGCCATTGCTGTCCTTGGTATCTGAATCACCAGAGCTCTTGGTTATGTTGTTCTGCGAGCTAGCCAGCTGTCCTCTCCCGCGCAAAAGCGGGTCATGAGTGTTGTGAGGGCTGCCATAGATTTCGGCTTTTCCTGTCCTAGGTGCCGGGCAAGCCACTCGTCGTGGATGTTGTGTTTGATGGCTGCAAGGGCCTCTGCATCCGGACTATCGACGATTTGATTTTTCTTGGTTAGGAACCGTGTCCAGAATTGTCTGGCCGATTCCTCTGGCTGCTGAATTATGTGGCTGAGGTCATCGGCGTCTGGTGGTCGCACATATGTGCCCTAGAAATTGTCGAGAAATGCGGCTTCCAGGTCTTCCCAACAACCAATTGACTCTGCTGGCAAGCTGTTAAGCCAATGCCGGGTTGGTCCTTTAAGATTGAGTGGGAGGTATTTTGTAACATCCCAACTTTCCTAAATTAGGATGTTAATAGATCATTCATATGCATATCATATTTTTTTTGCATTATTTTCTTTTTCAGAATATTTGAATCATTATGCAACAAAAGGCAATTTATTTGGAGTGGAGATAACATGACTTCTCCCCTGTTTTAAGAATGTTCATAATGTGTAGAATATTATTTCCAGTTCATCTGATATGTTCTGGAATTTTGCAATCTTCAAAATATTTTATTTGATTGTTTTATTGCTGTTTCCGTGGCCTATTGCATCAAAATTATTTTTACAAAATTGCATTAGTGTTGGAACTAGTGTTCTTGTAGTTTATAGCATTAGTTCAACCCTCAAACGCATTGTGTCTAGGTATTTTTATTTAGATTTTATATTGTGTATTTTATTTTATTTATTTTGTTCTACTGCTGTCTTTATAAAAAAAGGAAAACGCATGGCCTTAGCGCCAATGGCGCACGGCCCAGCTCGCCGCCACGGCCCAGCAGCGCCGCCCACACCATCGCAGCCACCGCTGCCCACCTAACCCCGCACAGACAACAAGAACTCCACCTAAGCCGCAGCGAAGCGGTATGCCGCTCGCCCGACCCGCATTGCTTCAGCCGCTGACCCGCGGACCCCACGCGCCCCTGGTCATCCCCTTCACCGAGCCGGACGCACCGCCGCGCGCACACCGAGGCCGACCTGGATCGATCCGGCGCCTGGTCGATCCCGTGCGAGCCAGGGACATCACGCTGAGCCCAGACCTCAAGAACCCTACCGCCGCCTTTGCCCACCTCGCCGACCGCGACGCTCAGAAGCGCGTTTTGGATCTCGGAGAAGCTCCGCTGCCGCCGCCGTTTCTTCGGTCGATTCCGTCGTCGTTAGAACACCGCAGCCGCGCCAGTTGCCTCCCTCGACCATCCACTCATCACCGAAACCTTCTGACACTATTACCTGGGCAGAGAGCCACCGGAGCCGCCGCCCGACGCCGAGCAAAAGCGCTGGAGCACGCCGGAGTTCGTGAGCCGCCATCGCCTAACAGAGGACACCCCGTCGCCGTCCGATACCGCCACTCACCGCCGCACCCATCCGTCGCTTCACCTTCGCAGGAGACCCGCTAGAGAAGCTCCACCGCCGACGCCCGACCCGCCGCCGCCGCGTCCCCTGTTTTCCGGTGAGCACGCACGCACAGCAAACCCCGACCAATCACACGCTGACACATGGCAGTTTGTTACAGGAGTTCGCTACAGGAGTTGCTACAGCCCAGATGTTTTCTGTTGGTTTTTGTCGTTTTCAGTTTTGCATCTAAAACTTCAATTAGCTATAACTCCTATTCTAAATATCCAAATTAGGTGATTCTTTTTCCTATGCACTCACAAAAATCAGCCCTTCATGACAGTACCAAAATTTCTCATGTTTGCACTGTTTAAATTTGAATTCGTTCAAATTCAAATTAAACCTTCCGGATGCTGTAACTTTCAAACCGCTTATTGAATCGAGTGATTCTTTTTGCATTGTGACCATAGTGCATTTTAGGTGCTGTTAAGCTTCTGTTGTTGAGTTTTAAAAATGGTTTTGTTGTTGTTGGTTTTGTTTTGGTTCTATTCGTGTTCCGGTGATTGATTTGTTGAATTGTGTGAAACGTGTAGATTGTCCGGAGTGCGACGCGAGCTATTGTCAGGAGTGTGACTTTCTGAATCAGAACCAAGGCAAGTTACATGTTGATCATCCTTTACCTATTATTTTCTATGCATGTAGTTATATCACACTATGAATATATGCATGTATAGGAGTATTATATATGTTGGCTATCTTTGTTGAGCTATCTTCCGTCTTTTTGCAAATCGTGGTAGTTGTAGTTTGCTATGCTTTGTAGACGGGGTGGTTCGTGTATTCATTGAGTTTATGTGAGGATTATATATATATATATATATATATATATATATATATATATATATATATATATATATAACAATTGAGTAGTAACTCAGGATTTAACTCACCTCTGGGCGGAAGGGGTATTGCTTGGTGTTGAGGGAAGGCATCATGGGGTCTTGCACATTTTCTAAGGCCATGCGCTCATGAGAGTGCACCCTAAGTGGAATGCCGCCCAGGTTCAAAAAGATCAGACAGACTTAGTGACTAGTAGCTTCCATGTGCGGCCACTGGCTATATGGGCTCGCTTAGTTGATCAGTTGTTGGAACCTGGCCTGCATAAAGTGTTACAGATGTAGCATATGTAGGTGGGATGTGGTCGTCAGGTGGTTAAGGGAACCTCTTCTGAAAGACTTTATCTCAATCTTCGGATTGGGTCCAGTGGGTAAAGCGTACAAAACTCTGCAGAGTATTAAAACTAATCATGATTAGCCGTGCCCCCGGTTATGGGTAAATTTGAGCCACTATGCCATTATAGTTGTTGGATGATCTTGACAGATGTGACACTTAATAATATTTGTGGGCAACTTAATAAAGGGTAGGTTGGAGTTGATTTTGCCAACTCAACCTTGTGTATTTAATTGTAGTAATAAACGAACTAAATAAAAATTTGTCTATTAGGTAGTTATTAGGATAAAATCAGCTTTCTGCAAAATAAACCCTCAAGCCTTCCTTTTGTTATACTATGCATATACATGTAGGTCTGCTATATTATTAGTCTTGTGTAACTTGCCAATACATTCCAAGTATTGACCTATATGGCTGCAACGTCTCATGTTGCAGGATATTCAGAGGAAGAGTAAGGTACCGTTAGGGTCGCGATGCACTTTTCAAAGCATCGCCCGATGGGCTATGATGGGACTCATCATTATTTTGTGCTACTTTCCGCTGTTTGATTGAATAAAGCTAGCCAAGTGCTATGCAAATTGTTTTATTTTATACATTCTGGATCATACGTTGTAATAAATGATGCACTTGCTATTCTGGTATTCATCTATACTGTGTGCTAGCGAGTTCGATCCGTGGACTAGCATGGTAAGCACAGAGACTCAAATCCTTCGAGGTTTGGTCGAGACAGATGGTATCGAGCAGCGTGTTGACTGTGAGGACGTGACCCTAGAAAATGGATTAGAAAAGACATAGGACTGAAAATTATTTTATAAACTAGCTATACTTCTTACTGTTTATTAGTTAACCCCCTCAAGTATCTTGAACAGTTAAGTAGGAACTAGTGCTGAGACCACCATTCATGCTTGCTTTATATTGCCACGTTATCGTGTTAGCGTATCTGATTATGCCCACTTTCGTGGTATGAAGATACTAGATTGTTTGCTTGATTGGTAGTTGTTTGTTAAATTGCTTAGTGTCGAAATTATTTGACTATATATATAATATTATCATATTGTTTGTTGTTTGTTGTTTGTTGTTTGTTTGTCGGTGTTATTCGTTGTTGTGTTTTGTTGGCTTGATCATATTATGCATATGGGTAGAATATATATATATATATATATATATATATATATATATATATATATATAGCGTTTGGCCCTATTATATCTATAACTCTTCTATGCTTGCCCACCAGATGCCGCCGAGGCGTGATAATAGGCGTAATGCTGCAGGAGGAGACAACAATGGCAATGATGTACCGCCATACATGCAACAGTTGCTTCAGGGAGAAGCTCAGTTGATCTAGTTGCTTGTCCAGAACCAGAACAACAACAATAACAACAACAATCCACCACCACCACCACCCGTGGATATGCTTACCAGGTTCTTGAGGTTGAATCCTCAGAGGTTCTCATTCCCTCGAACCTATTGTGGCTGATGATTGGCTCCAAGGCAGTCAATAGGAACACAGAGACGGTTGGATGCACAGATGCAGAGAGGGTGAGGTTTGCCTCACATTTGTTGGAGGGTCCTGCAGCTTGGTGGGACAACTACTTGGTCACTTATCCCATTGCTACTATCACATGGCCTCAGTTTCAGGATGCTTTTCGTGCTGCACATGTGTCTGCTGGTGCTATGAGTCTGAAAAAGAAGGAGTTTCGCAGTTTGCGCCAGGGAGGTCGCACAGTTAATGCGTATGTGGAGGAATTTAATAATCTTGCATGTTATGCTCCTAATGATGTTAACACTGATGCAGCTAGGCAGGAGAAATTCTTGGAGGGCCTTAATGATGAGTTGAGCCTTCAGTTGACAGTGGCCACTTTTAGGAATTGTCAGGACCTGATTGATAAGGCTATTGTGCTGGAGGGAAAGCAACATGCCATAGAGAATCGCAAGAGGAAGTACAACAACAATAACAGGTATAATTCAGGACCACAGCAGAAGCCACGGACTTCATATCATCATGGAGGTAATGGGCATAATCATCATGGAGGTAATGATCATAATCATCATGGAGGGAATGGCCACAACCATAATGGCCACCATCATCATAATGGGCACAAGAGTAACAATGGCAATGGCAAAGGTAATGGTAATGGTAATGGCAATGGAGGAACAATAACCAGAACCACCAGGTTACACGCGCGCCAAGGGATTTGAGTCAAGTGCAGTGCTTCAGGTGTAAGGCTATGGGGCACTATGCCACAGATTGCCCGGGGGCGAAGAACTCGGGATCCAACAAGCCAAACCCCTTCCAAAAGGGTCATGTCAACCATGTTAATGTGGAGGAGGTTTACAATGAACCTGATGCAATGATTGGTAAGTTCTTGATTAACTCAAGACCAGCGCTTGTTCTTTTTGATACTGGTGCATCGCATTCATTCATTTCGAGGGTATTTGTTGATAAACATGGATTGCCAACCAAAACACTTAGTATGCCTATTAGAGTGAGTTCCCCAGGAGCTGAGATGATAGCAGGTGTTGGTTTCCATAAGTTGACTTTGTCTATTGGAAAGCATGATTTTCCTACGGATTTGATTATATTGAAGTCACAAGGTCTGGATATTATTTTGGGTATGGATTGGTTGCAGTTATATAAAGGTCGTATTGATTGTGCCAGTCGATCTATCACTCTCAGTGCACCAGGAGGGAAGAGGATCAAATATGTATGTAAGTATAAGCGTGATCAGGTACAGGTGAACTCTCTTAAGGGGGGTAGCCTGGAAGAGGTGCCAGCCAGAGAGATTATCCAGATGTGTTTCGGAGGAGTTGCTGTGTATGCCACCAGATAGAGATATTGAGTTTCTTATTGATTTAATACTACCATCGGACCTATTGCAAAGAGACCGTATAGAATGCCTCCTCAAGAGTTGGAGGAATTGAAGAAGCAGATAAGAGAATTGCAGGCACAAGGATTTATTCGCCCAAGTTCATCACCTTGGGGAGCTCCAGCTTTGTTTGTGGAGAAGAAGGATGGGACCTTGAGGATGTGTGTTGATTATCGTTCTCTAATGAGGTAACCATTAAGAATAAGTATCCTTTGCCTATGATAAATGATCTGTTTGACCAGTTGGAAGGAGCTACTGTGTTTTCTAAGATTGATCTTCGCTCGGTTATCATCAATTAAAGATTCGTGAGCAAGATATTCCAAAGACTGCTTTTACTACGAGGTATGGGTTGTATGAATATACCGTTATGTCATTTGATTGACTAATGCTCCTGCATACTTCATGAATATGATGAACAAGGTGTTTATGGAGTTCTTGGATAAATTTGTGGTTTTTTTCATTGATGATATATTGGTGTTCTCCAAGAATAAGCAAGAGCATGAGGTGCATCTGCGTTTGGTATTGGAGAAATTGAGGGAACATCAGTTGTATGCCAAGTTCAGCAAATGCGAGTTTTGGCTGGATGAGGTTGCATTCGTTGGACATGTTGTGTCGTGTAATGGAGTTGCAGTTGATCCATCTAAGGTTGCTGCGATTCTGAGTGGGAGACACCCACGACAGTTGGAGAGATTCGCAGCTTTTTGGGCCTTGCAGGTTATTACAGGAGGTTTATTGAGAAATTTTCCAAAATTGCAAAGCCTATGACTGAATTGTTGAAGAAGGAGAAGAAGTTTGTTTGGACTGATGAATGTGAACCCTTACCAGCTTTCAGGAATTGAAGCAGCGTTTGGTTACAGCACCAGTTTTAACTCTGCCAGATATACATAAGGACTTCCAGGTATATTGTGATGCTTCTCGTCTAGGACTTGGGAGTGTTACGATGCAGGAAGGTAAAGTTGTTTCTTATGCTTCACGTCAGCTTAAGAATCATGAGCTTAATTATCCTACACATGATTTGGAGTTAGCCTCAGTTGTGCATGCATTGAAAACTTGGAGGCCATACCTTATTGGTAATCATTGTGATATATTTACTGATCATAAGAGCTTGAAGTATATTTTTACTTAGAAGGATTTGAACCTCAGGCAGAGGAGATGGTTGGAGCTTCTTAAGGATTATGATTTGAATGTGCAGATCATCCTCGGTAAGGCTAATGTTGTTCTTGATGCATTGACTCGTAGGAGCCATGCTAATGCAATTAATATTGATAATATGCCACCCGAGTTATGTGAACAGTTCAGGAATCTCAGGTTGGAGATGGTTCCTAAGGGATATTTGGCAACACTTGAGGTAAAGCCTACTTTGCTTGACAGGATCAGGGAAGCTCAAAAGGGTGATAAGGAGATTGTTGAGATAAAAGAGAATATGGTTAAAGGTAAGGCAGAAGGTTTCCATGAGGATGAACATGCAGCCATATGGTTTGAGAAGCGTATTTGTGTACCTCAAGATGCAGATATCAGGAAGTTGATTCTTCAGGAGGCGCATGATTCACCTTATTCTATTCAACCAGGTAATACTAAGATGTATTTGTATTTGAGGGAAAGATTTTGGTGGCCTAGCCTGAAGAGGGAAATTGCTGGGTATATTGCAACATGTGATGTGTGCCAGAGAGTTAAAGCAGAACATCAGAGACCAGCAGTTTGTTACAACCATTGCCTATCCCTGATTGGAAGTGGGACGAGATTGGTATGGATTTCATTACAGGTCTACCCAGGACACGGTCAGGTTATGATTCTATTTGGGTAGTTGTTGATCGTTTGACTAAAGTTGCTCACTTCATCCCGGTAAAGACTACTTATACCAGTGCTCAACTAGCAAAGATTTATATGTCTAAAATTGTTTGTCTGCATGGAGTTCCAAGGAAGGTAGTGTCTGATAGAGATACTCAATTCACATCCAAATTTTGGCGTCAGTTGCATGAATCCTTGGGCACCAGGCTGGAGTTCAAGACAGCTTTCCATCCATGCATGTATGGGCGCATGAGAGGGTAAATCAGATTTTGGAGGATATGTTGAGAGCTTGTGCTTTGGACTATGGGTCCAGTTGGGATGATAATTTACCTTATGCAGAGTTCTCATATAATAACAAGCTTATCGTGCTAGTCTCAAGATGGCACCATTTGAGGTATTGTATGGTAGAAAGTGCAGGACACCGTTGATGTGGGATGAGGTTGAGAGCGTCAGTTCTTTGGACCATACTTGATCGTGGATGCCGAGGAGAAGGTCAAGTTGATTCGTGACAGTCAAGATAGCACAGTCCAAGTAAGAGTTACGCAGATGCAAAACGTAAGGAGGTGACATATGAGGTAGGAGACCGTGCATATCTTAGAGTTTCACCACTTCGTGGAATTAAAAGGTTTGGAATCAGAGCGACCCGACCTCGGATGGTCAAGTCTTCGTGCTTCGTGTCATCCCCGGATCGGTAATCTTGACACACACGATTATCAAGGATTTATAACAGAGTAGCAATCACACACTTATTACATCGAATGTCTCAAAAGAGAACTTAATACAAATATATGGCTGAAGGCCATCTAATGCGATAACAAATGAAGGCTTGGAAGATAAAGTGAGTCCATCAACTCCAACGGCATAATCGAGCTGCACGACAACGACCTATAATCCTTACTCCTTGTCTGAAAAGTCTGCAACATAATACGTTGCAGCCCGAGAACGGGTCAACACATGGAATATGCTGGCAATGTAACACATAGAGAATGAAAGAATAAGCTATACTACATGCATATATGGCTGGTGGAAAGCTCTATGGTTACAGCTTTTAAAAGCCAATTTTTCCCTACATCAAAGGAATAAATTTAATTTAACTATCATGGTGGTTGAAACATCATTGAGAAGGTACCCCCAACTCAGATGATCCCAATTAAGGTAATTAACAACCCAGCAAATTTAGTTAAGAGTGTTGAGATACTCTGCAGAGGACACGGCTAACCATGATTAGTTTGTACACTCTGCAGAGGTTTGCGCACATTTCCCCACAAGACTCGATCGCCTCCGTTGGTTTCTCGCACTGCATGGTGTTTGAGAGACGGATGGCCGAGACATAGTCTTTCAGAAACATTAACTCTCTACTCCGGATAGATCATACCAAACCTATAAAACCCACTACCTGCTGATCTACCTCTTCGAGAGCTTCACCCAACTTACTCAACTATGCTAGAGCCCATAATAGCTTGTGGCTGCACACGGAAGTTTCTAGCATGAATAATCTCAGGTCCCTTTGAGCCTGGGTGGCGGTCCATAGGAAGATCACACGGGTACCCTGGGATTTCCAAAAAAAACAGACAACACTGGGTTCCCCACGTGCCTCAATCCACCCAGATGTGTATTTAAGTTGCCACCTTAAAGTAAACCATTAATTAACAATCTCACATCTGTCGTGAATATCTCTGAAACCCAAACCACGCTTACTTAAAGCATAGCATGGCAGTATAAGTATAATGTAGAAGTAACTCCCAAGGGTTTGAAAGTAACAGGGCAATAGGTTCCTACCTCATCATCTACTTCCCAACCCACAAATTAATGACATCCTAATCATGCAATGTTTGAGGGTTGAAACTAATGCTTAAAAACTGGGTATGAAAAGGTTTGATCAAGTGTTACTTGCCTTGGCCGACGATCCGTGAATCCTAGAGACTCAGAGTAACACGCTCAAGACCGGGAATTCTATCGCAAGCAAACAACGCATACATAAGTAAACAAGCAAAGATGCACAAACGAAAACTTCAACTGAAGAGGTTGACCGGAGAGTTCAACTTAAGAACTCCGGTTTGCAAAAAGAATCAAACCAACGGAACAACGTAAACTCAAACGGCGAGAAAACAAGGTCCGTTTGCTAATCTGAACTAGGGTCAAATTTTACAGGGATAAAACTGGTTTAAGTTGATTATTCAGAAAGAGGGTTTCGACACGAAACTCCAGCGCTTGAATCGCCTGATTACGATAAACGAGCGAAAAGATAAACATGTTTGAAAATTGGATCGAAATCACGGTCGTAATAACCGCGGAATAAGTCCGATAAAAGAAAAGCATTTAACTGTTAAACGTAATGAACGCTCGTTAACAGAACTTAAATAGTGAACGCGTTCGTTAAAACGAACGGATGAACGGATGTTCGTTAAATAAATAAACCGTTTAAAATAAACTGATCTATATAAAAATGATCTAGGGTTTTATAAAAAACCAAGGGTTTTCAAAAACATAATAAACCGGGCGACGGCGGGGTCGGGTACCTCCGGGCGAGGCGCTGGCCCGCGAGCGGGCGGTTCAAGTGGTCCGGGCGAGGGGGCGGGTCGGCGAGGGGCGGCGGCGGCGGCGACGGGCGCTGGGAGGGCGGCTCGGGCTCCGGCTCAAGGGCGGGTGGTGGTGGCGGGTGGTGGTGGCGGGTGGTGGCGGCGGTATTTAAAGGGGCGGGGCGGCGGCGACTTGGGGAAGGGGTCGCCCGGGGTGGAGTCCGGCTCGGACTCCCCTCGGCTTCTGTGCCTCGGGAGGCGGCGGCGACGCGGGCCGGCCTGGCTCGGCTGGGCCTTTGGCCCAGTCGGGCGCCGGTCCGTTTCGTTTTTTTTAACATTCCGCCGAAAGAAAAATTCGTAGAAAAATAAATAAAAATCTAAAAATTCCAAAATAAGTTTTCTCCGTCTAAATAGAATATTTAGAACTAGATGAACTTTTCTTGGCCCCTAAAATGCAAATTTTTAAAGCGTGCCAATTTTTCTAGGGCGAATAAATTCCAAATAAAATCAAATAAAATCCCAAAAATGATTTTAACATTTTTCCTCCGTTATTTCAATTATTTTGGAGAAGTCATATTATCTCCCCTCATTTTTTTATTTAAATTGAAATAATTTTCTGGAGAGAAAATAATTAAAATCCAATATCCTCGTCTTTCATTATTTGCCAAAATTCAAATATGAAAATTGAAAAATCCCCAACTTCTCCGAGGGTCCTTGAGTTGCTTAGGATTTTCGAGGATGGCAAACGAGAATGCAAATAAAATATGATATGCAAGAATGACCTATGTATAACATGCCAAATTGAAAATTTGGGATGTTACAAACCTACCCCCTTAAGATGAATCTCGCCCTCGAGATTCGGGTTGGCTAGAAAATAGGTGCGGATGGTCCTTGCGAATATCCTCTTCTCGCTCCCAGGTGGCTTCTTCCTCGGTGTGGTGGCTCCACTGAACTTTGCAAAACTTGATCACCTTGTTGCGAGTGACTCTGCTATCAAACTCGAGAATCTTTACTGGCTTCTCCTCATAAGTCAGGTTGTTATCCAATTGTATCGCCTCCAGGGGCACTGTATCCTTTAGTGGTATGTCGGCCATCTCAGCGTGGCACTTCTTCAGTTGTGACACGTGAAACACGTCATGCACTCCTGACAATCCTTCAGGTAACTCCAGCTTGTAGGCAACTTCTCCCATCCGTTCCAAAATACGGTACGGTCCTACAAATCTTGGGGCTAAATTTCCTTTACTCCAAAACGCTTTCACTCCCCTCGGGGTGATACTCGCAGATATACTCTGTCTCCAATTTCATAGGTTACTTCCTTGCGTTAGAATCTGCAGAACTCTTCCGTCTAGATCGAGCAATCTTTAGTGCATCTCTCGATCAGTTTAACCTTCTCCTCGAGTCTTTGATCAAATCTGGTCCAAACAATCGACGGTCTCCAACCTCATCCCACATCAATGGTGTTCTACATCTGCGTCCATACAGAGCTTCGAACGGTGCCATCTTCAAACTGGCCTGGTAGATGTTGTTGTATGAGAATTCTGCGTACGGCAAATTGTCATCCCAACTAGATCCATAATCTAGCGCACAGGCTCTCACCATGTCCTCCAAAATCTGATTCTCTCTCTCTGTCTGTCCGTCCGGTGGAACGCGTACTAAACTCCAACTGGTACCCAAAGTCTGGTGTAGTTGATGCCAAAACTTTGAAGTAAACTGTGTTCCTCTATCTGATACGATACTCCTCGGAACTCCGTGCAAACATACTATCCTGGTCATATATATCTTGGCCAACTTTGCACTTGTATAGGTTGTTTTCACTGGGATGAAATGAGCTACTTTGGTCAAACGATCCACTACTACCCATATTGAATCATATCCTGCTTTGGTTCTGGGTAATCCAGTGATAAAATCCATGCCAAGCTTGTCCCACTTCCACTCGGGTATTGGCATAGGCTGCAACAGTCCTGCTGGCTTTTGATGCTCTGCCTTCACTCTCTGACATACATCGCAAACAACTACATACTCGGCAATATCCTTCTTCATACCAGCCCACCAGAAACGTTCCTTCAAGTCCAAGTACATCTTGGTGTTTCCGGGGTGAATCGAGTATGGTGAGTCATGGGCCTCTTGAAGTATTAACTTCGATCTCCGAATTGTTGGGCACATAAATCCGATCCTCAAACCACAAGGTATCGTGCTCATCCTCACGAAAACCTTTGGCTTTTCCTTTGCCCTCTTTTCCTTTATCTCAGCAATCTCTTTATCCTCCTTCCGAGCGTCTCGAATCTTGTCTAACAAGGTCGACTGAACCTCCATTGTTGCAAGAAAACCACTTGGAACAATCTCCAAATTAAGTTCCATAACATCCTCTGCTAACTCCTTTGGCAGTCCTCTACCTTCAAGGATATTGGCATAACTCTTCCGACTCAAAGCGTCTGCTACGACGTTGGCTTTTCCTGGATGATAGTGTAGCTTCATGTCGTAATCTTTTATAAGTTCCAGCCATCTCCTCAATGCGAGGTTTAACTTCTTCCGTGAAAATGTACTTTAAACTCTTATGATCCGTGTACACATCACAACGGTTTCCCATGAGATAATGTCTCCAGGTCTTTAACGCATGTACTACGGCTGCTAACTCCAAATCATGCGTGGCATAGTTCAACTCACGAGGCTTCAGTTGTCGTGAGGCATACGAGACAACTTTTCCTTCCTGCATAAGAACACATCCAATTCCCAAGCGAGAGGCATCACAATACACTTGAAACTCCTTATGTATATCTGGCAATGTCAGCACTGGGGCTGTAGTCAACTGTTTCTTCAACTCTTGGAAACTTGTCTCACAATCCTCTGTCCATTTGAACTTGGTATCCTTCTTTAGCAATTCTGTCATTGGTTTAGCAATCTTGGAAAAATTCTCAATGAATCTTGGTAAGGCGAAAGCCGTCCACTATCGGACTGAGGACCAATGCGGCTGGTGCTCGGGCTGTTCGGAATTTAGGTACATCACTGGCATTAAAGGTAATAGCCGTGTCACTCCATGGGTTTATTGTTGCTACTTGGTAGACTTCGGCAAGGCTACGGAGTGTTCGCTTCGCATATTATTTGATGCGAAAGTCTCAAGACTGTTAATACCTGCATCGGTATCCTCGGCTGGTGCTCTAGAGCTAGAAGCTCTTCGCCACTTTTGGCCACCTCCTGTAGTATCCAACATGCTCTAAGGCTATGAGTTGGAGTGGCGCCCTCTGTACTATGAATTTTACAGGGTCCATTGAGCCATCCTTCCAGTACGGTTCCATGCCCTATAGAGGGTATTTGCTTTTTGGTATTTAACCCAGGTGCCTGGCGATGATGCACCCTTTTATTTCAGACTGGGGTTATATTCAAGGCCGGATTGTCCCAAAATCTTGCTTCAGTTTTCCAAGCGCTTTCCACCGCACAGTACTTCCGTACTATGGACGCCAAGTCGGCAAAGCATGTAATGTCATGGCGACTTATAGCGTTGAGGATCCCGTTGTCCGTGCAATTATTGCAGAAGAATGAGATTGCGTCCTCCTCGCGGAAATCCTTTATCATGTCCATAACCAGAGGAATCGCCCAAGATCTTGGTGTACTGTTTCTGCGGGCTCTTGCCGAATTTGAGATAGGTCGCTTATGTTTGGGTGGGCGGGTGGAATTGAATCCGGAACCGCGCCCAATATGAGACTTAAGGGCCAAGCAGCTTCCGAACTTGGAAGCTTGGATTCTTGGATGTTGTCCAATGAATCTAGCCCGCTGCCTGACTTTAGGTTCAGGGCTTGCGTGATTTCCTCTCCTCCGCGGGAATCCGGCATGGAGGGATTGGGAATCCGGACGTAGCTAGTCCTTAAGATAGAAGAAGGGTCGCCGTATTGTTCCTCTACCACAGCAACGTGGTGGGTAACCTGGGGAGAGTTAATCTCTCTCAGATCGGGTTTAGGCCTAGTCTCGATCATAGTGCATGAAGCGACTCCTGTGGCGATGGCGCGATCCAAGAGCTCGTTTAAGGAAGAGAGCTCCATCGGATCTAACTGCTCGGCAAGCTCCGAGTTAACGTGAAGATTGCTTTCGATGACCCGAGAAGTCATCATCGGCGCGGCGGCCAAACAGGCGGTCATAAGAAAACCGCCTAGCCGGAGAGTTTGGTCGGCAGCCAAAGCTTCTTTAGCAACAGTGCAGTCTTTAAAGACGGGATGATGCATCCTTCCCGATGGGCGACGCATACGTAGCAACTCTCAATGAAAGCACCAATGTTGGTGTCAAAACCGACGGATCTCGGGTAGGGGGTCCCGAACTATGCGTCTAGGCGGATGGTAACAGGAGACAAGGGACACGATGTTTTTACCCAGGTTCGGGCCCTCTCGATGGAGGTAAAACCCTACTCCTGCTTGATTAATATTGATGAGATGGGTAGTACAATAGTAGATCTACCACGAGATCGAGAGGCTAAACCCTAGAAGCTAGCCTATGGTATGATTGTTGTTCATCCTACGGACTAAAACCCTCCGGTTTATATAGGCACCGAAGAGGGTTAGGGTTACACAGAGTCGGTTACAATGGTAGGAAATCTACATATCCATATCGCCAAGCTTGCCTTGCAAGCCAAGGAAAGTCCCATCCGGACACGGGACGAAGTCTTCAATCTTGTATCTTCATAGTCCAGGAGTCCGACCAAAGGCTATAGTCCGGCTATCCGGACACCCCCTAATCTAGGACTCCCTCAGTAGCCCCTGAACCAGGCTTCAATGACGACGAGTCCGATGCGCATATTGTCTTCGGCATTGCAAGGCGGGTTCCTCCTCCGAATACTTCATAGAAGATTTTGAACACAAGGATAGTGTTCGGCACTGCAAAATAAGTTCCACATACCACCGTAGAGAGAATAATATTTACACAAGTTCAATCTGCTGACGTATTCCGCAGCGTGACATCACACCACGGCCAAGCCTTTATTCGAATCGTTTTTACTGTCCCACCTCAGCGCGTTTAGCGAGGCGGTTCCCTTGGCACGTCTTGTCAAAGCAGAGATTGTGTCCCCTTATTCCGGGATTCTCATTAATACGGGCGTGGGTAACCCAACCGCGCCATTGATTACGACGCTTGGGAGATAAGCGAGTTTTATCAGGCCGGTGGGGACGCATAGCTTTGTCCGGCCCATATAAGGGGATAAGGATCCATTTTTTCACACACGCCTTCTTCCTCCTTTGCTTATCCATTTCCGCGCACTCGAGCTCCAGAGCCCAAGTCCGCACATCCCACCTCAACCTTCTCCAACTATGTCCGGAGCGGGAGGCAAGTGGATGGCTTCCTCCATCACGGAGGGGCACATCAAAAAGCTGCGGAAGGCTGGATACTTGTCCGACAACATCGCGCATCGGCTCCCCGACAAGGCAGCTCATCCCCACCCAGGCCCCATGAGAGGGTGGTGTTCCTCCCCACTTCCTCCATGGACTAGGGTTTCCACTTCACCCATTTGTCCGGGGCTCATGTTCTACTACGGCCTAGACTTCCATGATTTGGCCTCAATTTCATCCTCAACATCTCGGCGTTCATCGTCAGGTGCGAGGCATTCCTTCGCATCCAGCCCCACTTCGCTTATGGCTGAAGACCTTCAATGTCAAGTCAAGGTAGTGGGCAGCCGCCAAGCAGAGTGCGGAGGTGCCATGGTGGGCAAGATGGCCAACGCCCTATGGCTCGAGGGCTCTTTCGTGGAGACCATAAAGGGGTGGCAATCGGGTGGTTCTACATCACCGAAGTCACATGACTCCAAATGGGCGGCGGCCCCTGAATTCTGATCTGGCTTCTCTACACGGCTCACCTCATGGAAAGTGACGGGCCTGACGTGGGGTAATTCGGAAGAGCTGACCGGACTCCAAACCTGCATCCGAATCCTGGTGGACAAGAAGCTCAAGCTTGTCAATGTAGTCCAGGTTATGCTCATTCGCGGATCCTCCCATGCCAGCAACGTGCCTTCAACTTGTGGGAGTTTGATCCGCACATCATCAATTCTTGAGCCGCTCTTCGACTATAATGCACGAAGACGCCTCGAAGGTGCTGTTCAAGGGCGCCGAGGCTCCGCCCGCCATCAAGATCGCGGATTCAGCTCATGACATCAAGCCGGGCGAGGTAAGCTATTTTACCCTTTACGGGACTCTTTTTTCATAGTTTGACTCTATGCGGGATCTAAAAGTCCCTCACCTTTGACAGGACTGGCAGAAGACGTCCGGACAGGTTGACTGTCCGGCTCCCTTGCCAGAAGACCTAGTGGACGCCCGATTGACGGGGCTGCTGGTTCCGGCAACTTCCGTGGTGCCCGAGAAGAAGGCCAAGAAGAAGGCCACGGGGACCCGAAAGAGTTCCCAGTGCCAGTTGTTGTCGGACTCATCGTCGGATGACTCCGAGGCGGACTCCTCCTGCGAAGACGAGGAGGAGGAAAAAGAGGCCTCTCCCAGCCGGGGAGAGAAGAAAGGAAGGCCGCCTAACCGGGAGGCCGAGGGTCCAAGAAGGAAGGACCCTCCTCCGGACTACAAGACTAACGCTACCGACGGCGGAGAGGAGTGGCCACCAAGGACCAAGCCCCTGGCGAAATCGTAAGTATCTGGACACCAGAATAACTCATGGTGTTCCATTTGTCGCGCAACATCTTCTAACGTCGCATATAACCATGCAGCCCGCCCAAGGACGGGCTCGACGCTTCGTCGAGCGGCTCCTCGATTCGTCGGATGTGAATAGCACCCCACTTCCGACCGCCTCGTCTTCTCCCGCCACGGATGACGCCGGGGTGGAGTCCCAAAAGGGACCCAGCCAGGAGGAGGTGGCCCTGGAGGCGCCGCAAGGCGACCTCCCGGACTCCGGACGCAAAGGGGATAAAACCCCAAAGGGCTTTAAGTCCGGCCCTGTGCTGGACTCCGCACCGGAACCTTCAGTGGTTCCGGAGTCCGACAGGTGACCCCTTCATAAGAAGGGCAAGACTACGACGTCGACGACCTCCGTCCAACCGGAGGCATCAGATGATTTGATGGAGGCGCTTAATGGCACTTCCATCAACGAGGAGCACCGCACTGTTATGAGTGTGGTGATCCAGAAGGTTTAGATCGCCAAGAGCTGGCTGATCAAGCTCGTGCCAGCCTTCTAACAAGCTTTGAGGTATGTATTTAAGTTATATGAAAATATTATCGCATAGATAGTAGCCCCTGATGCTCAGTTTGGTGTTCGGAAAGAAAAAGCTGAACTGAGGATCTAAAAAGATATACGCAGGAGTATAACATAAGTATGTCAATATGGGAATGCAGGCTGCGCTGCTGACCTCTGTCGCACTGACTGCGGAGGTTGATGCATTAAAGCAGAGCCTCGAGCGGTCCGAGAACGAGCTCGGCCTTGTCAAAAAGCAGCTCGAGGACAAGGAAGGTAAGTAATACCCTATGGGAGTATTTAAAATATGTGGTTGCAAAAGATGACATGAATAACGTGAATACTGCAGGGGCCACGAACGAGGTGGCGACCCTGAAGGAAGCAATGTCCAAGGCTGAAAGCAATGCGGCCGCAGAGCGCACCGAGCGAGAGAAGCAGGAGGCGCGGGTGGCGGAGGTGCGGCAAGAGCTCCAGGCTCTCGTGGAAAAATACGAGAGTTTGGAGCGTGACTCAAAGACTCGAGAGTCCGAGCTCGCCTCGGCTCTTGAGAGCGCCTAAAGCCGCTAAGGCCAAGCCCAAAATGCCCTCCAGAAATTCATGCGATGAAGAAGATAGCGGCGGGTAAGGCATTCTATATGCAAAGCAAGCATGTGAAAGTGAATAGTGCATTACTTACCCGAATCCGGAGCTCTCCGGGAGCATTCGCAGATCTGCCCTGAAGGTGTGCGATGCTGCCGCATTCTACCGAGCCGAGGAGGGAAGCTCGAGGAGAAGGTGTTCTGGTCTCAGTATGCTAAGGCCGGACACCCGGTGCCCTTAAGCTACCAGTTGAAGCAGCTGGTCAAGCTCCATAAGGTGGCCGAACAGGCCATGAAAGGCCTCATAGTTCGGCTGTGGCCTAAGGAAGCCATGCACAGGAGCTACTTGGGCTGGTGAGGCGGCCGGTGGACGCCTTTGTCCATGGGTTGAAGTCATCAAGCGCTCCGGCTCGCATCGAAGGTGCTCAGACGGCACTTGCCCGTGCTAAGGTGCACTAGGGCAAGATGGACGCTTATAGCTTGTGATGGACGGACCATCACCAAAAAGGAGCATCGCAAGCCTGAAATGTATTATGAGGGCGTCTGAAGGGTGCCCGCCTTTATAGCGGATGAATGCTCCAAAGATGTAATTTTGAGTAGACTTCGCATTTGTTATCCTGTACGCTGAAAACTTGTTCATATCGCTAAGCAACCCTTTTGAATTTAAAATGTTACCTTCTGTGCGGCCGTGTATTAAATTTGAGAGATGGCGAGTCGTCGGCTTTCAGCCCCCATGCCACGAAAGTCTTTGGGGTGTTCGGGATAAACTTGAGCGCTCTTGTTCCCATACTTGGGTCCTTCGAGGGAGGCGCTCAACCCAACGAACAAGGCAACCGGACTATAATGCTTGAATACTCTCACTTAGCTATAGAATTCTATAATTTTAAATTTCGAAGCCCTCGGTATTCGGAAGACCGAGTTCGGGCCCTATCCACCCTGGGCGGACAATGCCGACTCCTCGCCTAAGCGGCATAAGTCTTTAGGGACTCGAAAACCTCTGGAACAGCAACCGGCTCTCGTCCTATCATGACGGTCAGTTTTAGCATTCTCCACTGAGGTGCTTAACCCAGTTCAACCGGGGCACAATCGCAATGGTTCTCCCAGCGCTACCTTAGCCGATATAACGGAACATAAGGTACCAAAACATGGGAGCCGGGCAAACCCAACTATTGACCCAAGACATGATTCGGAGCCGATGCATATAATGCTATAAGTTCGGGGTGCCGCACTTGTGAAAGTGTTCGGACTTATCACACCATGTTGTGGGGTATTTAAGCCCCTGGTGTATTGCCCGTACCAAAGTGTACGGTTGCACAATGTCATAAATGAACATATATATATATAGAAAAAAGGGAATTTAATAATAGGCAGAAGCTATGTATTGTTTATTCAAAAAGGGCTGCAGTAAGAGCAGAACGATACAAATAGTGCAATAAGCATGGGACGGGACTTTTTAACATGTCCCCCCTCCAGGGGTAAGCCGCGGGATGGTGTGTAAAACAGGTATACCGCTCGTAATAGAGACCACCTGGAAACTCGACGTAGCTTTTTACTTCCCTGGCTGTTGCATCGTGTGTTCGGTGATTCTACTGCCGGACAGGGCTTCGTGAGAGCGGAGTCCTAAAAGTAAAAAAAAATAAAAAGAAAAGAATGACACAATCGGGAGCCCCTGGTGCGGTTGAGCCGCATTCTGGGCATGCCGTGGTCGTGACCCTTCCCCTATGCCCATGGTATTTCCAGAGCGTAATTATGTACGCCAGCGTAATCTGGTTTCGCAATTTTGCGAGGGCTGGGGCTTGGGCCGCATTGCTATGCGTGCTCGAACGATGCCAGGCGGTCTTGTTGTAGGTTACTCCGGGCGTGCTTGATGGTGTCCGGACGTTTAATAGTTAGACTCGAGAATTGCCTTAAGAGGCTACTTTGTACTTCCGCCGCGAGGGCCGCCATATGCTCCTCCGTCCGGAGAGAGCGTTCGGTGTTTCCATTGACCGTAATGACTCCTTGAGGACCTGGCATCTTGAGCTTGAGATATGCGTAGGTGCGGCACCGCATTGAACTTTGCAAATGCGGTTCGTCCGGCGAAGGCGTGATAGCCGCCATGAACGGGACTATGTCGAAGATTAACTCCTCGCTTCAGAAGTTATCCGGGGATCCGAAGACCACTTCAAGTGTAACTGAGCCTGTACAGTTGGACTCTACACCTGGTATGACGCCTTTAAAGGTCGTCTTCGTGGGTTTAATCCTTGATGGGTCTCTGCCCATTTTGCACACTGTGTCCTGATAAAGCAGGTTCAGGCTGCTGCCGACGTCCATTAGGACTCTAGTGAGGTGAAATCCGTCAATGATTGGGTCTAGAACCAATGCGGCGAATCCGCCATGGCGGATGCTAGTGGGTGGTCCTTCGATCAAAAGTGATCGGGCAGGAAGACCACGGGTTGACCTTTGGGGCGATCGGCTCCATCGCATATACGCCCCTTTACTGCACGCTTCCGCTCCCTTTTCGATATGTGGGTTGCGTATATCATGTTCACCGTCCGCACTTGCGGGGAAAGCCCTTCATCCTCTATTGTTCGGCGGCCGGGCTCCTCCTCGTCATCGCTATGCAGCCCCTTGTCATTGTTTTCGCATTTAACTTGCCTGCTTGAACACCCAACAATCCCTGTTGGTGTGATTGGCTGGTTTTCGAAGTGCTGTGTATCTGGCACGAGCGATCGAGTATTCGGTCCAAGTTGGACGGGCCCGGAGTATGTAGCGACCCGACCTCAGATGGTCAAGTCTCTGTGCTTCCGTGTCATCCCTGGATCGGTAATGCTGACACACACAGTACTCGAAGGATTTATAACAGAGTAGCAATCACACACTTATTACATCGAAGGTCTCAAAAGAGAACTTATTACAATAATATGGCTTAAGGCCATCTAATGCGATAACATCGGAAGGCTTGGAAGATAAAGTGAGTCCATCAACTCCAACGGCATAGCTGAGCTGCACGGAACGACCTATCGAACCTTACTCCTCGTCTGAAAAGTCTGCAACATAATACGTCGCAGCCCGAGAACGGGCCAACACATGGAATATGATGGCAATGTAACATAATAGAGCAACAACAGAAATATGCTAACACTACATGCATGTTTGGCTGGTGGAAAGCTCGACGGTTACAGTTTTTGCGAAAAGCCAAATTTTCCCTACATCAAAGGAATAAGTTTTAAATTTAACTATCATGGTGGCTGAAACATCATTGAGAAGGTATAACCCCAACTCAATCCCAATTAAATATAATTAACAACCCAAAAGTATTAACTTAGAGTGATGATATACATGTGAATACTCAAGTACTAGATACTCGAATTGTCCATAACCGGGACACACTAACCATGATTAGATTGTACACTCTGCAGAGGTTTGCGCACTTTTCCCCACAAGACTCGATCGCCTCCGTTGACTTCTCGCACTACATGGTGTTTGAGAAGCGGATGACCGAGACATGATCTTCGGAAACATTAACTCTCTACTCGGATAGATCATACCAAACCTATAAAACCCACTACCGCTGATCTACCTCTTGAGAGCTTCACGTAACTTACTCAACTATGCTAGAGCCCATAATAGCTTGTGGCTGCACACGGAAGTTTCTAGCATGAATAATCTCAGTTCCCTTTGAGCCTGGGTGGCGGTCCATAGGAAGATCACACGGGTACCCCGGGATTTCCAAAAAAAAACAGACAACACTGGGTTACCCAGGTGCCTCAATCCACCCAGATGTGTATTAAAGTTGCCACCTTAAAGTAAACCATTAATTAACAATCTCACATCTGTCGTGAATATCTCTCAAACCCAAACCACGTCTATGAGCATAGCATAGCAATATAAGCATAACGTAGAAGTAACTCCCAAGGGTTTGATAGTGACAGGCAATAGGTTCCTACCTCATCATCTACTTCCCAACCCACAATTTAATGACATCCTAACCATGCAATGTTTGAGGGTTGAAATAATGCATAAAAACTGGGTAGGAAAAAGGTATGATCAAGTGTTACTTGCCTTGCTGACGATCCGTGAATCCTAGAGACTCGTAGTAACACGCTTTGCACTCCGGGAATTCTATCGCAAGCAAACAATACATACATAAGCAACAAGCGGAGATGCGCAAACGAAACTTCAACTGAAAGAGATTGATCGGAGAGTTCAACTTAAGAACTCCGGTTTGCAAAAAGAATCAAACCAAACGGAGCAACGAAATTCAAACGGCGAAAGAAACAAGATTCGTTTACTAATTTGAACTAGGGTCATATTTTACAGAGACAAAAACTGGTTTAAGTTGGCTACTCGGAAAGAGGGTTTCGAGATGAAACTCCAGGCGCTTGAATCGCCTGATTCCGATAAACGAGCAAAAATTTATACTAATTCGAACATCAGATCAGAAATCGCGATCGGAATAATCGCGGAATAAATCCGATAAAAGAAAACGATGAACGGCTAAACGAACAAACGTTCGTTAGCAGAAACTAAACGACGAACATGTTCGTAAAAAACGAACGAACGAGCGAACGCTCGCAAAATAAATAAACTGGAGAACTAAAACCGATCTATATAAAAAAACGGGCTAAGGTTTTTTTAAAAAAACCGAAGGGTTCTTTTAAAAAAAATCGGCGACGAGGGCTACGTCCGGCGAGGTCGTCCGGCGGGGCGGGCGGCTCCGGCGGGGTTCGGCGAGTTGCGGCGAGGGCGGCTAGGGGCGGCGGCGGCTCGGGAAGGGGCGGGCGTGGGAGGCGTGGAGGCGGCGGCGACGGCCAAGGGCGGCGGCTGCTCGGGCTCGGGCTTGGCTCGGTCCGGTGGGCGGGCGGGCGGCGGTGGCTAGAGAGGCGGCTATTTAAAGGGGGGTGGTGGCTTGGAGGAGGGGCAAGGCGGGAGGAGGAGTCCAGCTCGGACTCGGTCCGGCCAAGGCGGCGGCGCTGCACACAAGACAAAGGGCGGCGGTGGCGGTCTGGCCGCCTGCTCATTGGCCTTTATTCTCAAGGCGCGGTTCATTTTTTTTTAAACGTTCCGCCGAAACTTAAATATAAAAAAAATCCTAGAAAAATAAATAAAAATCTAAAAATGCCAAAACAAGTTTTCTTAGCCTAAATAAAATATTTAGAACAAGATGAACTTTTCTTGGCCCCTAAAATGAAAATTTTAAATTATGCAATTTTTTCTCTAGGCCAATAAAATTCCAAATAAATAAGATAAAATCCAAATAATGATTTTAACATTTTTCCTCCGACATTTCAATTATTTTTGGAGAAGTCATATTATCTCCTCTCATTTACTATTAAACATGAAATATTTTCCGGAGAGAAAAATAATAAAATCCAAAATCCTCGTCTTCATTATTTGATAAAATTCAAATATGAAAAATCGGAAAATCCCCAACTCTCTCCGAGGGTCCTTGAGTTGCTTAGGATTTCGAGGATGGCAAACGAGAATGCAATAAAATATGATATGCATGGATGACCTATGTATAACATGGCAAATTGAAAATTTGTGATGTTACAAACCTACCCCCCTTAAGATGAATCTCGCCCTCGAGATTCGGGTTGGCTAGAAAATAGGTGTGGATGGTCCTTGCGAATATCATCTTCTCGTTCCCAGGTGGCTTCCTCCTCTGTATGGTGGCTCCATTGAACTTTGCAAAACTTGATAACTTTGCTGCGGGTGACTTGGCTGTCGAAATCAAGAATCTTTACTGGCTTCTCCTCATAAGTCAAATTACTATCCAACTGTATCGCCTCTAGGGGCACTGTATCCTTTAACGGTATATCGGCCATCTCAGCGTGGCACTTCTTCAGTTGTGATACGTGAAACACATCGTGAACTCCAGACAATCCTTCAGGTAACTCCAGCTTGTAGGCAACTTCTCCCATCTGTTCCAAAACACGATACGGTCCTACAAATCTTCGGGCTAACTTTCCCTTTACTCCAAAACGTTTCACTCCCCTCAAGGGTGATACTCGCAGATAGGCTCTGTCTCGAATTTCATAGGTTACTTCCTTGCGTTTTGAATCTGCATAACTCTTCTGTCTAGACTGAGCAATCTTTAGTCTGTCTCTGATCAATTCAACCTTCTCTTCGGACTCTTTGATCAAATCTGGTCCAAACAACTGACGGTCTCCTACCTCATCCCACATCAGTGGTGTTCTACATCTGCGTCCATACAGAGCTTCGAACGGTGCCATCTTCAAACTGGCCTGGTAGCTGTTGTTATATGATAATTCTGCGTACGGCAAATTGTCATCCCAACTAGATCCATAATCTAGCGCACAGGCTCTAAACATATCCTCCAGAATCTGGTTGACTCTCTCTGTCTGTCCATCCGTCTGTGGGTGGAACGCGGTACTAAACTCCAATCTGGTACCCAAGGTCTGGTGTAGCTGATGCCAAAACTTTGAAGTAAACTGGGTTCCTCTATCTGATACGATGCTCCTAGGAACTCCGTGCAAACATACGATCCTGGTCATATATATTTTGGCCAACTTGGCACTTGTATAAGTTGTTTTCACTGGGATAAAGTGAGCTACTTTTGTCAAACGATCCACAACTACCCATATTGAATCATATCCTGCTTTGGTTACGGGTAATCCGGTGATAAAATCCATGCCAAGTTTGTCCCACTTCCATTCAGGTATTGGCATAGGCTGCAACAGATCCTGCTGGCTTTTGATGCACTGCCTTCACTCTCTGACATACATCGCAAACGGCTACATACTCGGCAATATCCTTCTTCATACCAGTCCACCAGAAACGTTCCTTCAGGTCTAAATACATCTTGGTGTTTCCGAGGTGAATCGAGTATGGTGAGTCATGGGCCTCTTGAAGTATTAACTTCCTGATCTCCGAATTGTTGGGCATATAAATCCGGTCCTCAAACCACAAGGTATCGTGCTCATCTTCGTGAAAACCTTTGGCTTTTCCTTTGCCCATCTTCTCTTTTATCTCAGCAATCTCTTTATCGTCCTTCTGAGCTTCTCGAATCTTGTCTAAGAATGTCGACTGAACCTCCATTGTTGCAAGAAAACCTCTTGGAACAATCTCCAACTGAAGTTCCATAATATCCTCTGCTAACTCCTTTGGCAGTCCTCTACTTTCAAGGATATTGGCGTAACTCTTCCGACTCAAAGCGTCTGCTACGACGTTGGCCTTACCTGGATGATAGTGTAGCTTCATATCGTAATACTTTATAAGCTCCAGCCATCTCCTCTGTCTGAGGTTCAACTCCTTCTGTGTGAAAATGTACTTCAAACTTTTATGATCCGTGTACACATCACAACTGTTTCCAATGAGATAATGTCTCCAGGTCTTTAACGCATGCACTACAGCTTCTAACTCCAAATCATGCGTGGCATAGTTCAACTCATGTGGCTTCAGTTGTCGTGAGGCATACGAAACAACTTTTCCGTCCTGCATAAGAACACATCCAAGTCCCAAGCGAGAGGCGCCACAAAGACACTTGAAACTCCTTATGTATATCCGCAAGGTCCAGACTGGGCTGTAGTCAACCGTCTCTTCAACTCTTGAAAACTTGTCTCGCAATCCTCTGTCCATTTGAACTTAGTATCCTTCTTTAGCAATTCTGTCATTGGCTTAGCAATCTTGGAAAAATTCTCAATGGATCTCCGGTAATATCCTGCCAGTCCAAGGAAACTGCGAATCTCACGATCAAGTGGGTGCCAACCATTCGATGGATCGACTGAATTTTACTGGGATCTACTGCTATACCCTCTCTTGATATAACATGCCCAAGAAATCCAACTTCAGTCAACCAAAACTCGCACTTGCTGAATTTGGCGTATAACTGGTGTTCCCTGAGTTTCTCGAGAACCAAACGTAGGTGTTGTGCGTGCTCCTCTTCGTTCTTCGAGTAAACCATAATATCATCAATAAAAACCACAACAAACTTGTCCAAATACTCCATGAACACTTTGTTCATCATACTCATGAAATAGGCAGGGGCGTTAGTCAGTCCAAATGACATGACCGTATACTCACATAATCCATACCGTGTGGTGAATGCTGTCTTTGGTATATCCTTCTCTCGGATCTTCAACTGATGGTATCCTGATCGTAGATCAATCTTCGAAAACACCTTAGCTCCTTGCAACTGATCAAACATATCATTAATCATCGGTAAGGGATACTTGTTATTTATCGTTACTTCATTCAGAGCTCGGTAATCAACAACCATCCTTAGGGATTTATCTTTCTTCTCAACCAAAAGTACTGGGGCTCCCCAAGGTGATGAACTTCTACGAATGTAACCTTTCTCCAATAGCTCCTTGATCTGCTTCTTAATTTCCTCCAGATCATTTGTGGGCATCCGGTAGGGTCTCTTTGATATTGGCCCTGTACCTGGCAATAGTTCTATCAGAAACTCGATGTCTCGATCCGGTGGCATGCCTGGTAACTCTTCTGGAAAAACATCTGGATAATCCTTTACTACAGGTACTTCCTCCTGTACAACTCCTGTGAGGGCATTCACTTGGCTCCTCCTTGGCACATGCCTTGATACATACTTAATCCTTTTTCCTCTGGGTGGTAAGATAAATTGACTTGCTAGCAGTCCAATACTTTCTCCATACTTTGACATCCAGTCCATACCTAATATCACATCCAATCCTTGCGACTCCAAGATAATTAGGTCGACGGAAAAACATGCGTGCCAATGATTAGGGGTATCTGGGTGCACCATCCGCTAGCCATGTACTCTGGTCCAAAGAGCTCACTAAAAGAGGGGTCCTAAGGTGCAGGTTGGTAACTTAAACTTATCCACAAATCCCTTGATATGTATGAATGCGATGCACCAAGATCGAAAAGAACAATAGCGGTAAATGACTGAACCAAAAACTTACCTATTACCGTCCGGCTGCTCTTCAACTTCCTCCACGTTAACGTGGTTCACTTATCCTTTGTTGAATGGATTGGGCTTCTTCCAGCGCTCCCATTTCGCTTTCCATTCTTTCCTTCAGGGCAGTCATTGGCATAGTGCCCTGTCTTCCCGCACTTAAAGCAAATAACTTGGCTTAAGTCCCTCTTGGCGGGTGTAGATGGGTTAGAGCGATTCTGATTATTGTTGGCCCCATTCCCATTCTTCACTCCAGTTTGATTATGCGATCCTCCTCCAGTATGGTTATGTCCTCCATGGTTATGAACAAGTCCTCCCGAGTTCGGGGTTAAGCGAGGCTTCTGGTGAGCTCTTGAGTTATACTTCCCTTGTCCATACTTCCTCTTAAGACTCTCAATTTGCTGCTGCTTTCCTTCAATCATTAGAGCCTTATCTACCAACTCCTGGTAGTTGTTGAAAGTTGCCACCATCAACTGCATACTCATCTCATCATTCAGCCCTTCCATAAACTTCTCTTGCTTCGCGGCATATGTGGCCACATCATCAGGGGCATAGTGTGATAACTTGCTAAACTCATCCACGTACTGGGCCACAGTACGGTTCCCCTGGCGTAAGTTGCGGAATCACGCTTCTTTATCTGCATGGCTCCAGTTGAAACATGCGCCATGCGAAAAGCTTGTTGGCACTGGTCCCAAGTGACATTGGCTATAGGAAAAGTAGCCGTGTAATTCTCCCACCATGTGGCTGTTGGTCCATCCAATTGATGTGCAGCAAAGCGCACTCTTTCAACATCCGTGCATCCTGTGGTGGTTAGCTCCCTTCCAATACGGCGTAGCCAATCATCAGCAACTATTGGCTCGGTGCTACTGGAAAACACCAGCGGTTGTAACCTCAGAAAACGGGCTAAATTGTCCACTGGCGGCGGGTTGTTGTTGTTGGCATTGCCCTGGTTCTGAACTAGCAATTGCATCAAGGGATTCTGTTGTTGGATCAACTGGGTGAGCCCGGTGGGAAAACAAAACGGGGTCACGTCTCGGAGGCATCTGAAGGTTTAGATGGAAGAGATTAGAATAGAAAGAGGTCTAGCGAGAAAACACTACCCATATGCACATGAGGCAAACACACATATTCATTCAATCAAGCAAGGGCATACAAAACGGTCTAGGACTATCGCATAAGTGCTCAACTACTACTAGTTACATGGGGAAAAATACTACTATTATATGGTGGTCATCTAGAAATTTTGATCGGTGGAAGACTCCATGATGTCTGCTCCAGCTTCGTATTCATAGTCATCATCACTTGGATCAGAGTCGGTGTGGTCGATGATGATGTAGTTGTCCGGACAAGTGGGATCTTCTTCCTCTTCTTTCGGTGCTGGTCCTCCCATGAAGACTCCGATCTTCTTGACTAGGTCTTCATTCTTCTCCAGAGGGTCTTGATTTCTTCCTCATATCCATCGCGTGTAGCCTTGAGTTCTTCCTCCAGCTCGATGATCCTAGTTTTCGCCTTCTTCAAATCCATCATGTCTGCGCACATCTGGTTCCCTTGACGTCGAATGTGCTGGTTTAGCTCCTGGATATAAGCTCCAATGGATCTATCCTTCTTGGTGCTGATTACTTCCCATTGCTCGTCTCGGCGCCCACATATTTGGTATATGGTGTCTTTAAGCTCCTTGTTGTAGACTTCTCCAATGCGTCCCATGGTAATGTGAGCTGCCATACTCTTTCCCAAACTCCATGTTGGTGCATTGAAAACACACACTATGGGCTCCGTGCTTGGTGCAAACGTCCTTCTGGGAACTAGAGCTTGAATCTTCCAGCATTCTTCTTCTGGTAAGGTGGCGTTTTACGTCCCAGCGAAGCTTGGTATTCCAATATTCAGGTACCCAGTGACTTCCTTCAAGTGGCGTCCAAAAGGTGTGTCTTCATCCGGTTGTGCAAACTTGTACTTCATCTCAAATCATCCTAAAGAGTGGAAAAATGGAGAGGAGTCAGAAATGAGTAGGGAGGAGTGACCTATGGTTTTATCTTAGTGGTCGTGTCCTACACTCAGCGTGTGCTCTGATACCATCTTGTAGCGACCCGACCTCAGGTGGTCAAGTCTCTGTGCTTCCGTGTCATCCCTGGATCGGTAATGCTGACACACATAGTACTCGGAGGATTTATAATGAGTAGCAATCACACACTTATTACATGAAGGTCTCAAAAGAGAACTTATTACAATAATATGGCTTAAGGCCATCTAATGCGATAACAATGGAAGGCTTGGAAGATAAAGTGAGTCCATCAACTCCAACGACATAGCTGAGCTGCACGACAACGACCTATCAAACCTTACTCCTCGTCTGAAAATTCTGCAACATAATACGTCGCAGCCCGAGAACGGGTCAGCACATGGAATATGCTGGCAATGTAACATAATAGAGCAACAACAGAAATATGCTAACACTACATGCATGTTTGGCTGGTGGAAAGCTCTACGGTTACAGTTTTTGCGAAAAGCCAATTTTTCCCTACATTAGAGGAATAAGTTTTAAATTTAACTATCATGGTGGTTGAAACATCATTGAGAAGGTATAACCCCAACTCAATCCCAATTAAATATAATTAACAACCCAACAGTATTAACTTAGAGTGATGAGATACATGTGAATACTCAAGTACTAGATACTCAGAATTGTCCATAACCGGGGACACTGCTAACCATGATTAGATTGTACACTCTGCAGAGGTTTGCGCACTTTTCCCCACAAGACTCGATCGCCTCCGTTGATTTCTCGCACTATATGGTGTTTGAGAAACGGATGACCGAGACACTGATCTTCGGAAACATTAACTCTCTACTCCGGATAGATCATACCAAACCTATAAAACCCACTACCCGCTGATCTACCTCTTGAGAGCTTCACGTAACTTACTCAACTATGCTAGAGCCCATAATAGCTTGTGGCTGCACACGGAAGTTTCTAGCATGAATAATCTCAGTTCCCTTTGAGCCTGGGTGGCGGTCCATAGGAAGATCACACGGGTACCCCGGGATTTCCAAAAAAAACAGACAACACTGGGTTCCCCAGTTGCCTCAATCCACCCAGATGTGTATTAAAGTTGCCAGCTTAAAGTAAACCATTAATTAACAATCTCACATCTGTCGTGAATATCTCTCAAACCCAAACCACGTCTACGAGCATAGCATAGCAATATAAGCATAACGTAGAACTAACTCCCAAGGGTTTGATAGTAACAGGGCAATAGGTTCCTACCTCATCATCTACTTCCCAACCCACAATTTAATGACATCCTAACCATGCAATGTTTGAGGGTTGAACTAATGCATAACAATTGGGTAGGAAAAAGGTATGATCAAGTGTTACTTGCCTTGCTGACGATCCGTGAATCCTAGAGACACGGAGTAACACGCTTCGCACTCCGGGAATTCTATCGCAAGCAAACAATACATACATAAGCAACAAGCAGAGAGGCACAAACGGAACTTCAACTGAAAGAGATTGACGGAGAGTTCAACTTAAGAACTCCGGTTTGCAAAAAGAATCAAACCAAACGGAGCAACGAAATTCAAACGGCGAAAGAAACAAGATTCGTTTACTAATTTGAACTAGGGTCAAATTTTACAGAGACAAAAGCTGGTTTAAGTTGGCTATTCGGAAAGAGGGTTTCGAGATGAAACTCCGGGCGCTTGAATCGCCTGATTCCGATAAACGAGTGAAAAGTTATACTAATTCGAACAGCGGATCAGAAATCACGATCGGAATAATCGCGGAATAAATCCGATAAAAGAAAACGACGAACGGCTAAACGAACGAACGTTCGTTAGCAGAAACTAAACGACGAACATGTTCGTAAAAAACGAACGAACGAGCGAACGCTCGCAAAATAAATAAACCGGAGAAATAAAACCGATCTATATAAAAAAACGGGCTAGGGTTTTTTTTTAAACCGAAGGGTTCTTTAAAAAAAACCAGCGACGAGGGCTACCTCCGGCGAGGTCGTCCGGCGGGGCGGGCGGCTGCGGCGGGGTTCGGCGAGGGGCGGCGAGGGCGGCTAGGGGTGGCGGCGGCTCGGCGAGAGGCGGGCGGCGCTGGAGGCGGCGGCGACGCCAAGGGCGGCGGCGGCGGCTCGGCTCGGGCTCGGCCTGCCTGGGTCCGGGGTGGGCGGCGATCGTGGCTAGAGAGGGGCGGCTATTTAAAGGGGGGTGGTGGCTTGGAGGAGGGGCAAGGCGGCGGGAGGAGGAGTCCTGCTCGGACTCAGTCCGGCCAAGGCGCTGCTACAAGACAAAGCGGCGGCGGTGGTTGGTTGGGCCGGCTGCTCGGCAGGCCTTTGGCCCGAGTCGGGGTTCATTTTTTTTTTAAAACGTCTACCAAACTTATATAAAAATCCTAGAAAAATAAATGAAAATCTAAAATGCCAAAACAAGTTTTGTTTGCCTAAATAAAATATTTAGAACAAGATGAACTTTTCTTGACCCCTAAAATGAAAATTTTAAATTATGCAAAATTTTCTCTAGGCCAATAAAATTCCAAATAAATAAGATAAAATCCAAATAATGATTTTAACATTTTTCCTCCGATATTTCAATTATTTTTGGAGAAGTCATATTATCTCCTCTCATTTACTATTAAACATGAAATATTTTCCGGAGAGAAAAATAATAAAATCCAAAATCCTCGTCTTCATTATTTGATAAAATTCAAATATGAAAATCGGAAAATCCCCAACTCTCTCCGAGGGTCCTTGAGTTGCTTAGGATTTCGAGGATGGCAAACGAGAATGCAATAAAATATGATATGCATGGATGACCTATGTATAACATGCCAAATTGAAAATTTGGGATGTTACAGAGTATTTCTTTTAAATGGATTTTTCCGCTGACCGGGTTTAGAGCCTCTGAATCCGGCATTGACTGCCGCATCCTCAGCATTATTGCCGTTAATGCGGCGGTTGTGCTTGTTGCGACGTGATCTGCCATTGCTGTCCTTGGTATCTGAATCACCAGAGCTCTTGGTCATGTTGTTCTGCGAGCTAGCCAGCTGTCCTCTCCCGCGCAAAAGCGGGTCATGAGTGTTGTGAGGGCTGCCATAGATTTCGGCTTTTCCTGTCCTAGGTGCCGGGCAAGCCACTCGTCGTGGATGTTCTGTTTGATGGCTGCAAGGGCCTCTGCATCCGGACTATCGACGATTTGATTTTTCTTGGTTAGGAACCGTGTCCAGAATTGTCTGGCCGATTCCTCTGGCTGCTGAATTATGTGGCTGAGGTCATCGGCGTCTGGTGGTCGCATTACATATGTGCCCTAGAAATTGTCGAGAAATGCGGCTTCGTGTCTTCCCAACAACCAATTGACTCTGCTGGCAAGCTGTTAAGCCAATGCCGGGTTGGTCCTTTAAGATTGAGTGGCAGGTATTTTGTAACATCCCAACTTTCCTAAATTAGGATGTTAATAGATCATTCATATGCATATCATATTATTATTGCATTATTTTATTTTTCAGAATATTTGAATCATTATGCAACAAAAGGCAATTTATTTGGAGTGGAGATAACATGACTTCTCCCCTGTTTTAAGAATGTTCATAATGTGTAGAATATTATTTCCAGTTCATCTGATATGTTCTGGTAATTTTGCAATCTTCAAAATATTTTATTTGATTGTTTTATTGCTGTTTCCGTGGCCTATTGCATCAAAATTATTTTTACAAAATTGCATTAGTGTTGGAACTAGTGTTCTTGTAGTTTATAGCATTAGTTCAACCCTCAAACGCATTGTGTCTAGGTATTTTTATTTAGATTTTATATTGTGTATTTTATTTTATTTATTTTGTTCTACTGCTGTCTTTATAAAAAAAGGAAAACGCAGCGCAGCGCCGCAGCGCACTGCACGGCCCAGCTCGCCGCCACGGCCCAGCAGCGCCGCCCACACCACTGCAGCCACCGCGGCCCACCTAACCCCGCACAGCCGCAACCCACCTAAGCCGCAGCGAAGCGGTATGCCGCTCGCCCGACCCGCATTGCTTCAGCCGCTGACCCGCGGACCCCACGCGCCCCTGGTCATCCCCTTCACCGAGCCGGACGCACCGCCGCGCGCACGTCGAGGCCGACCTGGATCGATCCGGGCGCTGGTCGATCCTGCGGCGAGCTGGGGACATCACGCGCGAGCCCAGACCTCAAGAACCCTACCGCTCGCCTTTGCCCACCCCTCGTCGACCGCACGCCTCTGTAGCGCGTTTTGGATCTCGGGAGAAGCTCCGCTGCCGCCGCCGTTTCTTCGGTCGATTCCGTCGTCGTTAGAACACCGCAGCCGCGCCAGTTGCCTCCCTCGACCATGCACTCATCACCGAAACCTTCTGACACTATTACCTGGGCAGAGAGCCACCGGAGCCGCCGCCCGACGCCGAGCAAAAGCGCTGGAGCACGCCGGAGTTCATGAGCCGCCATCGCCTAACAGAGGACACCCCGTCGCCGTCCGACACCGCCACTCACCGCCACACCCATCCGTCGCTTCACCTTCGCAGGAGACCCGCTAGAGAAGCTCCACCGCCGACGCCCGACCCGCCGCCGCCGCGTCCCCTGTTTTCCGGTGAGCACGCACGCACAGCAAACCCCGGCCAATCACACGCTGACACATGGCAGTTTGCTACAGGAGTTCGCCATGTGAGTTGCTACAGCCCAGATGTTTTCTGTTGGTTTTTGTCGCTTTCAGTTTTGCATCTAAAACTTCAATTAGCTATAACTCCTATTCTAAATATCCAAATTAGGTGATTCTTTTTCCTATGCACTCACAAAAATCAGCCCTTCATGACAGTACCAGAATTTCTCATGTTTGCACTGTTTAAATTTGAATTCGTTCAAATTCAAATTAAACCTTCCGGATGCCGTAACTTTCAAACCGTTTATTGGAATCGAGTGATTCTTTTTGCATTGTGACCATAGTGCAATTTAGGTGCTGTTAAGCTTCTGTTGTTGAGTTTTAAAAATGGTTTTGTTGCGGTTGGTTTTGTTTTGGTTCTATTCGTGTTCCGTGATTGATTTGTTGAATTGTGTGAAACGTGTAGATTGTCCGAGTGCGACGCGAGCTATTGTCGAGTGTGACTTTCTGAATCAGAACCAAGGCAAGTTACATGTTGATCATCCTTTACCTATTATTTTCTATGCATGTAGTTATATCACACTATGAATATATGCATGTATAGGAGTATTATATATGTTGGCTATCCGTTGAGCTATCTTCCGTCTTTTGCAAATCGTGGTAGTTGTAGTTTGCTATGCTTTGTAGACGGGGGTGGTTCGTGTATTCATTGAGTTTATGTGAGGATTATATATATATATATATATATATATATATATATATATATATAACAATTGAGTAGTAACTCAGGATTTAACTCACCTCTGGGCGGAAGGGTATTGCTTGGTGTTGAGGGAAGGCATCATGGGGTCTTGCACATTTTCTAAGGCCATGCGCTCATGAGAGTGCACCCTAAGTGGAATGCCGCCCAGGTTCAAAAAGATCAGACAGACTTAGTGACTAGTAGCTTCCATGTGCGCCACTTGGCTATATGGGCTCTGGCTTAGTTGATCGCTTGTTGGAACCTGGCCTGCATAAAGGTGTCGACAGATGTAGCATATGTAGGTGGGATGTGGCCGTCAGGTGGTTAAGGGAACCTCTTCTGAAAGACTTTGTCTCAATCTTCGGATTGGGACCAGTGGGTAAGCGTACAAAACTCTGCAGAGTATTAAAACTAATCATGATTAGCCGTGCCCCCGGTTATGGGTAAATTTGAGCGACTATGCCATTATAGTTGTTGGATGATCTTGACAGATGTGACACTTAATAATATTTGTGGGCAACTTAATAAAGGGTAGGTTGGAGTTGATTTTGCCAACTCAACCTTGTGTATTTAATTGTAGTAATAAAAGAACTAAATAAAAATTTGTCTATTAGGTAGTTATTAGGATAAAATCAGCTTTCTGCAAAATAAACCCTCAAGCCTTCCTTTTGTTATACTATGCATATACATGTAGGTCTGCTATATTATTAGTCTTGTGTAACTTGCCAATACATTCCAAGTATTGACCTATATGGCTGCAACGTCTCAGGTTGCAGGATATTGAAGGAAGAGTAAGGTACCGTTAGGGTCGCGAGTCTGCACTCAGCATCGCCAGTGGGCTATGATGGGACTCATCGTTATTTTGTGCTACTTTCCGCTGTTTGATTGAATAAAGCTAGCCAAGTGCTATGCAAATTGTTTTATTTTATACATTCTGGATCATACGTTGTAATAAATGATGCACTTGCTATTCTGGTATTCATCTATACTGTGTGTGCTAGCGAGTTCGATCCAGGGACTAGCATGGTAAGCACAGAGACTCAAATCCTTCGAGGTTTGGTCGAGACAGATGGTATCAGAGCAGCGTGTTGACTGTAGGACGTGACCCTAGAAAATGGATTAGAAAAGACATAGGACTGAAAATTATTTTATAAACTAGCTATACTTCTTACTGTTTATTAGTTAACCCCCTCAAGTATCTTGAACAGTTAAGTAGGAACTAGTGCTGAGACCACCATTCATGCTTGCTTTATATTGCCACGTTATCGTGTTAGCGTATCTGATTATGCCCACTTTCGTGGTATGAAGATACTAGATTGTTTGCTTGATTGGTAGTTGTTTGTTAAATTGCTTAGTGTCGAAATTATTTGACTATATATATAATATTATCATATTGTTTGTTGTTTGTTGTTTGTTGTTTGTTTGTCGGTGTTATTCGTTGTTGTGTTTTGTTGGCGTGATCTTATTATGCATATGGGTAGATTATATATATATATATATATATATATATATATATATATATATATATATATATATATATATATATATATATATATAGCGCTTGGCCCTATTATATCTATAACTCTTCTATGCTTGCCCACCAGATGTCGCCGAGGCGTGATAATAGGCGTAATCTTTGCAGGAGGAGACAACAATGGCAATGATGTACCGCCATACATGCAACAGTTGCTTCAGGGAGAAGCTCAGTTGATCTAGTTGCTTGTCCAGAACCAGAACAACAACAATAACAACAACAATCCACCACCACCACCACCTGTGGATATGCTTACTGTGTTCTTGAGGTTGAATCCTCGAGGTTCTCCAGCCTCCCGAACCTATTGTGGCTGATGATTGGCTCCGTGCAGTCAATAGGAACCTGGAGACGGTTGGATGCACAGATGCAGAGAGGGTGAGGTTTGCCTCACATTTGTTGGAGGGTCCTGCTGCAGCTTGGTGGGACAACTACTTGGTCACTTATCCCATTGCTACCATCACATGGCCTCAGTTTCAGGATGCTTTTCGTGCTGCACATGTGTCTGCTGGTGCTATGAGTCTGAAAAAGAAGGAGTTTCGCAGTTTGGCGCTGTGGAGGTCGCACGATTAATGCGTATGTGGAGGAATTTAATAATCTTGCATGTTATGCTCCTAATGATGTTAACACCGATGCAGCTAGGCGGAGAAATTCTTGGAGGGCCTTAATGATGAGTTGAGCCTTCAGTTGATAGTGGCCACTTTTAGGAATTGTCGGGACCTGATTGATAAGGCTATTGTCTTTGGAGGGAAAGCAACATGCCATAGAGAATCGCAAGAGGAAGTACAACAACAATAACGGTATAATTCAGGACCACAATGAAGCCACTGACTTCATATCATCATGGAGGTAATGGGCATAATCATCATGGAGGTAATGATCATAATCATCATGGAGGGAATGGCCACAACCATAATGGCCACCATCATCATAATGGGCACAAGAGTAACAATGGCAATGGCAAAGGTAATGGTAATGGTAATGGCAATGGAGGAACAATAATGTAACCACCAGGTTACACGTGCGCCAAGGGATTTGAGTCAGGTGCAGTGCTTCAGGTGTAAGGCTATGGGGCACTATGCCACAGATTGCCCAGGGGCGAAGAACTCGGGATCCAACAAGCCAAAGCCCTTCCAAAAGGGTCATGTCAACCAAGTTAATGTGGAGGAGGTTTACAATGAACCCGATGCGTTGATTGGTAAGTTCTTGATTAACTCAAGACCAAGGCTTGTTCTTTTGATACCGGTGCATCGCATTCATTCATTTCGAGGGTATTTGTTGATAAACATGGATTGCCAACCAAAACACTTAGTATGCCTATTAGAGTGAGTTCCTGTGAGCTGAGATGATAGCGGTGTTGGTTTCCATCAGTTGACTTTGTCTATTGAAAGCATGATTTTCCTCTGGATTTGATTATATTGAAGTCACAAGGTCCGGATATTATTTTGGGTATGGATTGGTTGCAGTTATATAAAGGTCGTTATTGATTGTGCGGTCGATCTATCACTCTTAGTGCACCAGGAGGGAAGAGGATCAAATATGTATGTAAGTATAAGCGTGATCAGTGCAGTGAACTCTCTTAAGGGGGTAGCCCGAAGAGGTGCCGATTGTGAGAGATTATCCAGATGTGTTTCCAGAGGAGTTGCGGGTATGCCACCGGATAGAGATATTGAGTTTCTTATTGATTTAATACCAGTCACTGGACCTATTGCAAAGAGACCGTATAGAATGCCTCCTCAAGAGTTGGAGGAATTGAAGAAGCAGATAAGAGAATTGCAGGCACAAGGATTTATTCGCCCAAGTTCATCACCTTGGGGAGCTCCATTTTGTTTGTGGAGAAGAAGGATGGGACCTTGAGGATGTGTGTTGATTATCGTTCGAATGAGGTAACCATTAAGAATAAGTATCCTTTGCCTATGATAAATGATCTGTTTGACCAGTTGGAAGGAGCTACTGTGTTTTCTAAGATTGATCTTCGTTACGGTTATCATCAATTAAAGATTCGTGAGCAAGATATTCCAAAGACTGCTTTTACTACGAGGTATGGGTTGTATGAATATACTGTTATGTCATTTGGATTGACTAATGCTCCTGCATACTTCATGAATATGATGAACAAGGTGTTTATGGAGTTCTTGGATAAATTTTGGTTTTTTTCATTGATGATATATTGGTGTTCTCCAAGAATAAGCAAGAGCATGAGGTGCATCTGCGTTTGGTATTGGAGAAATTGAGGGAACATCAGTTGTATGCCAAGTTCAGCAAATGCGAGTTTTGGCTGGATGAGGTTGCATTCGTTGGACATGTTGTGTCAGGTAATGGAGTTGCAGTTGATCCATCTAAGGTTGCTGCGATTCTGAGTGGGAGACACCCACGACAGTTGGAGAGATTCGCAGCTTTTTGGGCCTTGCAGGTTATTACAGGAGGTTTATTGAGAAATTTTCCAAAATTGCAAAGCCTATGACTGAATTGTTGAAGAAGGAGAAGAAGTTTGTTTGGACTGATGAATGTGAACCCTTACCAGCTTTCAGGAATTGAAGCAGCGTTTGGTTACAGCACCAGTTTTAACTCTGCCAGATATACATAAGGACTTCCAGGTATATTGTGATGCTTCTCGTCAAGGACTTGGGAGTGTTTTGATGCAGGAAGGTAAAGTTGTTTCTTATGCTTCACGTCAGCTTAAGAATCATGAGCTTAATTATCCTACACATGATTTGGAGTTAGCCTCAGTTGTGCATGCATTGAAAACTTGGAGGCCATACCTTATTGGTAATCATTGTGATATATTTACTGATCATAAGAGCTTGAAGTATATTTTTACTCAGAAGGATTTGAACCTCAGGCAGAGGAGATGGTTGGAGCTTATTAAGGATTATGATTTGAATGTGCGATCATCCCGGTAAGGCTAATGTTGTTCTTGATGCATTGACTCAGAGGAGCCATGCTAATGCAATTAGTATTGATAATATGCCACCCGAGTTATGTGAACAGTTCAGGAATCTCAGGTTGGAGATGGTTCCTAAGGGATATTTGGCAACACTTGAGGTAAAGCCTACTTTGCTTGACAGGATCAGGGAAGCTCAAAAGGGTGATAAGGAGATTGTTGAGATAAAAGAGAATATGGTTAAAGGTAAGGCGAAGGTTTCCATGAGGATGAACATGGAGCCATATGGTTTGAGAAGCGTATTTGTGTACCTCAAGATGCAGATATCGGAAGTTGATTCTTCAGAGGCGCATGATTCACCTTATTCTATTCACCCGTGTAATACTAAGATGTATTTGGATTTGAGGGAAAGATTTTGGTGGCCTAGCTCAAGAGGGAAATTGCTGGGTATATTGCAACATGTGATGTGTGCCGAGAGTTAAGCGAACATCGAGACCAGCAGCTTTGTTACAACCATTGCCTATCCCTGATTGGAAGTGGGACGAGATTGGTATGGATTTCATTACAGGTCTACCCAGACACGGTCAAAGTTATGATTCTATTTGGGTAGTTGTTGATCGTTTGACTAAAGTTGCTCACTTCGTCCCGGTAAAGACTACTTATACCAGTGCTCAGCTAGCAAAGATTTATATGTCTAAAATTGTTTGTCTGCATGGAGTTCCAAGGAAGGTAGTGTCTGATAGAGATACTCAATTCACATCCAAATTTTGGCGTCACTTGCATGAATCCTTGGGCACCAGGCTGGAGTTCAGTACAACTTTCCATCCATGCAGATGGGCGCAGAGAGGGTAAATCAGATTTTGGAGGATATGTTGAGAGCTTGTGCTTTGGACTATGGGTCTAGTTGGGATGATAATTTACCTTATGCAGAGTTCTCATATAATATGATTATCAGGCTAGTCTGAAGATGGCACCATTTGAGGTATTGTATGGTAGAAAGTGCAGGACACCGTTGATGTGGGATGAGGTTGGAGAGCGTCAGTTCTTTGGACCAGACTTGATCAGGGATGCTGAGGAGAAGGTCAAGTTGATTCGTGACAGGCTGAAGATAGCACAGTCCAGGCAGAAGAGTTACGCAGATGCAAAACGTAAGGAGGTGACATATGAGGTAGGAGACCGTGCATATCTTAGAGTTTCACCACTTCGTGGAATTAAAAGGTTTGGAATCTGTAGCGACCCGACCTCAGATGGTCAAGTCTCTGTGCTTCTGTGTCATCCCTGGATCGGTAATGCTGACACACACAGTAATCGAAGGATTTATAACAGAGTAGCAATCACACACTTATTACATCGAATGTCTCAAAAGAGAACTTAATACAAATATATGGCTGAAGGCCATCTAATGCGATAACAGCGGAAGGCTTGGAAGATAAAGTGAGTCCATCAACTCCAACGGCATAACCGAGCTGCACGGCAACGACCTATAATCCTTACTCCTTGTCTGAAAAGTCTGCAACATAATACGTTGCAGCCCGAGAACGGGTCAACACATGGAATATGCTGGCAATGTAACACATAGAGTAATGAAAGAATAAGCTATACTACATGCATCTATGGCTGGTGGAAAGCTCTATGGTTACTGATTTTTGCGAAAAGCCAATTTTCCCCTACATCAAAGGAATAAATTTAATTTAACTATCATGGTGGTTGAAACATCATTGAGAAGGTACCCCCCAACTCAGATGATCCCAATTAAGGTAATTAACAACCCAGCAAATTTAGTTAAGAGTGTTGAGATACATGTGAATACTCAAGTACTAGATACTCAGAATCATCCATAACCGGGGACACGGCTAACCATGATTAGTTTGTACACTCTGCAGAGGTTTGCGCACTTTTCCCCACAAGACTCGATCGCCTCCGTTGGTTTCTCGTGACTGCATGGTGTTTGAGAGACGGATGACCGAGACATAGTCTTCGAAACATTAACTCTCTACTCGGATAGATCATACCAAACCTATAAAACCCACTACCTGCTGATCTACCTCTTCGAGAGCTTCACGTAACTTACTCAACTATGCTAGAGCCCATAATAGCTTGTGGCTGCACACGGAAGTTTCTAGCATGAATAATCTCAGGTCCCTTTGAGCCTGGGTGGCGGTCCATAGGAAGATCACACGGGTACCCTGGGATTTCCAGAAAAAACAGACAACACTGGGTTCCCCACGTGCCTCAATCCACCCAGATGTGTATTTAAGTTGCCACCTTAAAGTAAACCATTAATTAACAATCTCACATCTGTCGTGAATATCTCTGAAACCCAAACCACGTCTACGAGCATAGCATGGCAGTATAAGTAGAACGTAGAAGTAACTCCCAAGGGTTTGAAAGTAACAGGGCAATAGGTTCCTACCTCATCATCTACGTCCCAACCCACAAATTAATGACATCCTAATCATGCAATGTTTGAGGGTTGAAACTAATGCTTAAAAACTGGGTAGGAAAAGATTTGATCAAGTGTTACTTGCCTTGCTGACGATCCGTGAATCCTAGAGACTCGTAGTAACACGCTTCGCACTCCGGGAATTCTATCGCAAGCAAACAACGCATACATAAGTAAACAAGCAAAGATGCACAAACGAAAACTTCAACTGAAGAGGTTAAACGGAGAGTTCAACTTAAGAACTCCGGTTTGCAAAAAGAATCAAACCAACGGAACAACGAAACTCAAACGGCGAGAAAAACAAGGTCCGTTTGCTAATCTGAACTAGGGTCAAATTTTACAGTGATAAAAACTGGTTTAAGTTGATTATTCAGAAAGAGGGTTTCGATACGAAACTCCAGGCGCTTGAATCGCCTGATTCTGATAAACGAGCGAAAAGATAAACATGTTTGAAAATTGGATCAGAAATCACGATCAGAATAACCGCGGAATAATTCTGATAAAAGAATAGCGACGAACTGTTAAACGAACGAACGTTCGTTAACAGAACTTAAATAGTGAACGCGTTCGTTAAAACGAACGGATGAACGGATGTTCGTTAAATAAATAAACCGACGAAAATAAACCGATCTATATAAAAAAATGATCTAGGGTTTTATAAAAAAACCGAAGGGTTTTCAAAAAAACATAATAAACCGGCGACGGCGGGGTCGGGTACCTCCGGCGAGGCGCGTCCGGGCGAAGCGGGCGGCTCATGGTCCGGCGAGGGGCGGGTCGGCGAGGGGCGGCGGCGACGGCGAAGGCGGCGGCGACGGCGCTGGGAGGCGGCTCGGGCTCCGGGCTCAAGGGGCGGGTGGTGGTGGCGGGTGGTGGTGGCGGGTGGTGGCGGCGGGATTTAAAGGGGCGGGGGCGGCGGTGGTTTGAGGAAGGGGCGGGGCGGCGGCGACTTGGGGAAGGGGTCGCCGGGTGGAGTCCGCTCGGACTCCCTCGGCTGTGCCTCGGGAGGCGGCGGCCGACGGCTGGCTCTGGGCCTTTGGCCGATCAGGCGGGTCCGTTCGTTTTTTTAACATTCCATGAAAAGAAAAATTCAGAGAAAAATAAATAAAATCTAAAATTCCAAAATAATTTTCTCCGTCTAAATAGAATATTTAGAACTAGATGAACTTTTCTTGGCCCCTAAAATGCAAATTTTTAAAGCGTGCCAATTTTTCTAGGGCGAATAAATTCCAAATAAAATCAAATAAAATCCCAAAAATGATTTTAACATTTTTCCTCCGTTATTTCAATTATTTTGGAGAAGTCATATTATCTCCCCTCATTTTTTTATTTAAATTGAAATAATTTTCTGGAGAGAAAATAATTAAAATCCAATATCCTCGTCTTTCATTATTTGCCAAAATTCAAATATGAAAATTGAAAAATCCCCAACTCTCTCCGAGGGTCCTTGAGTTGCTTAGGATTTTCGAGGATGGTAAACGAGAATGCAAATAAAATATGATATGCAAGAATGACCTATGTATAACATGCCAAATTGAAAATTTGGGATGTTACAAACCTACCCCCCTTAAGATGAATCTCGCCCTCGAGATTCGGGTTGGCTAGAAAATAGGTGCGAATGGTCCTTGCGAATATCCTCTTCTCTCTCCCAGGTGGCTTCTTCCTCGGTGTGGTGGCTCCACTGAACTTTGCAAAACTTGATCACCTTGTTGCGAGTGACTGCTATCAAACTCGAGAATCTTTACTGGCTTCTCCTCATAAGTCAGGTTGTTATCCAATTGTATCGCCTCCAGGGGCCTTTGTATCCTTTAGTGGTATGTCGGCCATCTCAGCGTGGCACTTCTTCGGGCCAGACACATGAAACACGTCATGCACTCGACAATCCTTCGTAACTCCAGCTTGTAGGCAACTTCTCCCATCCGTTCCAAAATACAGTGCACGGTCCTACAAATCTTGGGGCTAACTTTCCCTTTACTCCAAAACGTTTCACTCCCCTCAGGGGTGATACTCGCAGATATACTCTGTCTCCAATTTCATAGGTTACTTCCTTGCGTTAGAATCTGCATAACTCTTCTGTCTAGACTGAGCAATCTTTAGTCTGTCTCTGATCAGTTTAACCTTCTCCTCAGAGTCTTTGATCAAATCTGGTCCAAACAACTGACGGTCTCCAACCTCATCCCACATCAATGGTGTTCTACATCTGCGTCCATCTGAGCTTGAACGGTGCCATCTTCAAAGCGGCTGGTAGATGTTGTTGTATGAGAATTCTGCGTACGGCAAATTGTCATCCCAACTAGATCCATAATCTAGCGCACAGGCTCTCACCATGTCCTCCAAAATCTGATTCTCTCTCTCTGTCTGTCCGTCCGGTGGAACGCGGTACTAAACTCCAATCTGGTACCCAAAGTCTGGTGTAGTTGATGCCAAAACTTTGAAGTAAACTGTGTTCCTCTATCTGATACGATACTCCTCGGAACTCCGTGCAAACATACTATCCTGGTCATATATATCTTGGCCAACTTTGCACTTGTATAGGTTGTTTTCAATGGGATGAAATGAGCTACTTTGGTCAAACGATCCACTACTACCCATATTGAATCATATCCTGCTTTGGTTCTGGGTAATCCTGTGATAAAATCCATGCCAAGCTTGTCCCACTTCCACTCGGGTATTGGCATAGGCTGCAACAGTCCTGCTGGCTTTTGATGCTCTGCCTTCACTCTCTGACATGCATCGCAAACAACTACATACTCGGCAATATCCTTCTTCATACCAGCCCACCAGAAACGTTCCTTCAAGTCCAAGTACATCTTGGTGTTTCCGGGGTGAATCGAGTATGGTGAGTCATGGGCCTCTTGAAGTATTAACTTCCTGATCTCCGAATTGTCGGGCACATAAATCCGATCCTCAAACCACAAGGTATCGTGCTCATCCTCGCGAAAACCTTTGGCTTTTCCTTTGCCCCTCTTTTCCTTTATCTCAGCAATCTCTTTATCCTCCTTCCGGCGTCTCGAATCTTGTCTAACAAGGTCGACTGAACCTCCATTGTTGCAAGAAAACCTCTTGGAACAATCTCCAAATTAAGTTCCATAACATCCTCTGCTAACTCCTTTGGCAGTCCTCTACCTTCAAGGATATTGGCATAACTCTTCCGACTCAAAGCGTGCCTTTCTGACGTTGGCTTTTCTGGATGATAGTGTAGCTTCATGTCGTAATCTTTTATAAGTTCCAGCCATCTCCTCTGTGCGAGGTTTAACTCCTTCGTGTGAAAATGTACTTTAAACTCTTATGATCCGTGTACACATCACAACGGTTTCCCATGAGATAAGTCTCCAGGTCTTTAACGCATGTACTACGACTGCTAACTCCAAATCATGCGTGGCATAGTTCAACTCACGAGGCTTCAGTTGTCGTGAGGCATACGAGACAACTTTTCCTTCCTGCATAAGAACACATCCAATTCCCAAGCGAGAGGCATCACAATACACTTGAAACTCCTTATGTATATCGGCAATGTCAAGACTGGGCTGTAGTCAACCGTTTCTTCAACTCTTGGAAACTTGTCTCACAATCCTCTGTCCATTTGAACTTGGTATCCTTCTTTAGCAATTCTGTCATTGGTTTAGCAATCTTGGAAAAATTCTCAATGAATCTCCGATAATATCCTGCCAGTCCAAGGAAACTGCGAATCTCGCTGACTGAAGTGGGTGCCAACCATTCAAAGGATCGACTGAATTTTCTTTGGGATCTCTTGCTATACCTTCTCCTGATATAACATGCCCAAGAAATCCAACTTCCTTTAACCAAAATTCGCACTTGCTGAATTTGGCGTATAATCAGTGTTCCTGGGTTTCTCAAGAACCAAACGTACGTGTTCTGCGTGCTCCTCTTCGTTCTTCGAGTAAACCATAATATCATCGATAAACACCACAAGAAACTTGTCCAAATATTCCATGAACACTTTGTTCATCATACTCATGAAATAGGCAGGGGCGTTAGTCAGTCCAAACGACATGACCGTATACTCGTATAATCCATATCGTGTGGTGAATGCTGTCTTGGGTATATCCTTCTCTCGGATCTTCAACTGATGGTATCCTGATCGTAGATCAATCTTAGGAAACACCTTAGCTCCTTGCAACTAATCAAACAGATCATTAATCATTGGTAAGGGATACTTGTTCTTTATCGTTACTTCATTCAGAGCTCGGTAATCAACAACCATCCTTAGGGATTTATCCTTCTTCTCCACCAAAAGTACTGGAGCTCCGCAACAGCTCCTTGATCTGCTTCTTAATTTCCTCCAGATCATTTGCGGGCATCCGATAGGGTCTCTTTGCTATTGGCCCTGTACCTGGTATTAGTTCTATCAGAAACTCGATGTCTCGATCCGGTGGCATGCCTGGTAACTCTTCCGGAAAAACATCTGGATAATCCTTCACTACAGGTACTTCTTCTTGTACAACTCCCGTGAGGGTATTCACTTGACTCCTCCTAGGCACATGCCTAGATACATACTTAATCCTTTTTCCCTCTTGGGTGGTGAGATAGATTGACTTGCTAGCACAGTCGATACTTCCTCCAAACTTCGACATCCAGTCCATACCTAATATCACATCCAATACTTGCGACTCCAAGATAATTAGGTCAGACGGAAAAACATGTGTGCCAATGATTAGGGGTAACTGGGTGCACCATCTGCTAGCCATATACTCTGCTCCAGGCGAGCTCACTAAAAGAGGGGTCCTAAGGGTCTGGGTTGGTAACTTAAACTTATCCACAAATCCCTTGATATGTATGAATGCGATGCACGAGTATCGAAAAGAACAATATCGGTAAATGACTGAACAAAAAACTTACCTACTACCGCATCCGGCTGCTCTTGAACTTCCTCCACGTTAACGTGGTTCACTTGTCCTTTGTTGAATGGATTGGGCTTCTTCCCAGCGCTCCCATTTCCGTTTCCATTCTTTCCTTCAGGTCAGTCATTGGCATAGTGCCATGTCTTCCCGCACTTAAAGCAAATAACTTGGCTCAAGTCTCTCTTAGCGGGTGTAGCTGGGTTAGAGCGATTCTGATTATTGTTGGCTGCATTTCCATTCCCATTCTTCGCACCATTATGCGTTCCTCCTCCAGTATGGTTATGTCCTCCATGGTTATGAACTAGTCCTCCCGAGTTCGGGGTTAGGCGAGGTTTGGTGAGCTCTGAGTTATACTTCCCTTGTCCATACTTCCTCTTACGACTCTCAATTTGCTGCTGCTTTCCTTCAATCATTAGGGCCTTATCTACCAACTCCTGGTAGTTGTTGAAAGTTGCCACCATCAGCTGCATACTCATCTCATCATTCAGTCCTTCCATAAACTTCTCTTGCTTCGCGGCATCCGTGGCCACATCATCGGGGCATAGCGTGATAACTTGCTAAACTCATCCACGTCTCGGGCCACAAGATGGTTCTCTCTGGCGTAAGTTGTGGAACTCACGCTTCTTTATCTGCATGGCTCTAGTTGAAACATGGGCCGTGCGAAAAGCTTGTTGGAACTGGTCCCAAGTGACATTGGCTATAGGAAAAGTAGCCGTGTATTTCTCCCACCATGCGGCTGCTGGTCCATCCAATTGATGTGCGTCAAAGTGCACTCTCTCAGCATCCGTGCATCCTGCGGTGGTTAACTCCCTTGCAATACGGCATAACCAGTCATCTGCAACTATTGGCTCGGTGCTACTAGAAAACACCGGCGGTTGTAACCTCAGAAAATGGGCTAAATTGTCCACTGGTGGCGGGTTGTTGTTGTTGTTGTTGTTGTTGGCATTGCCCTGGTTCTGAGCTAGCAATTGCATCAAGGCATTCTGCTGTTGGATCAACTGAGTGAGCTCCGTGGGAAAGCAAAACCGGGTCACGTCCCTGAGGCATCCGAGGGTTTAGAGGGGAGAGATTAGAAATAGAAAGAGGTCTAGTGAGAAAACACTACCCATATGCACATGAGGCAAAACACACATTCATTCAATCAAGCAAGCAAGGGCATACAAAACGGTCTAGGACTATCGCATAAGTGCTCAACTACTACTAGTTACATGGGGAAAATACTACTAATATTTGGTGGTCATCTAGAAATTTTGATCGGTGGAAGACTCCATAATGTCTGCTCCAGCTTCGTCTTCATAGTCATCATCACTTGGATCTGAGTCGGTGTCGTCGATGATGATGTAGTTGTTTGGACAAGCGGGGTCTTCTTCCTCTTCTTGCTCCTCTTCCTTGGGTGCTGGTCCTCCCATGAAAACTCCAATCTTCTTGACTAGGTCGTCGTTCTTCTCCAGTAGTATCTTGATTTCTTCCTCATATCCATCGCGTGTAGACTTGAGTTCTTCCTCCAATTCGATGATCTTAGTTTTCGCCTTCTTCAAATCCAGCATGTCTGCGCACATCTGGTTCTCATGACGTCGAATGTGCTGGTTGAGCTCCTGGATGTAAGCTGCAATGGATCTATCCTTCTTGGTCCTAATTACTTCCCATTGCTCGTCTCGGCGCCCACATATTTGGTATATGGTGTCTTTAAGTTCCTTGTTGTAGACTTCTCCGATCGTCCCATGGTAATGTGAGCTGCCATACTCTTTCCCAAACTCCATGTTGGTGCATTGAAAACACATACTATGGGCTCCGTGCTTGGTGCAAACGCGTCCTTCCGGGAACTAGAGCTTGAATCTTCCAGCATTCTTCTTCTGGTAAGGTGGCGTTGTACGTCCCGGTGAAGCTTGGTATTCCAATATTCAGGTACCTAGTGACTTCCTTCAAGTGACGTCCGAAAGGTGTGTCTTCATCCGGTTGGGCAAACTTGTACTTCATCTTCGTCATCCTAAAGAGTGGAAAAATGGAGAGAGGTCAGAAATGAGTAGAGAGGAGTGACCTATGGTTTATCTTAGTGGTCGTGTCCTACACTCAGCGTGTGCTCTGATACCATCTTGTAGCGACCCGACCTCAGATGGTCAAGTCTCTGTGCTTCTGTGTCATCCCTGGATCGGTAATGCTGACACACACAGTACTCGGAAGGATTTATAACAGAGTAGCAATCACACACTTATTACATCGAATGTCTCAAAAGAGAACTTATTACAAATATATGGCTGAAGGCCATCTAATGCGATAACAGCGGAAGGCTTGGAAGATAAAGTGAGTCCATCAACTCCAACGGCATAACTGAGCTGAACGGCAACGACCTATAATCCTTACTCCTTGTCTGAAAAGTCTGCAACATAATATGTTGAAGCCCGAGAACGGGTCAGCACATGGAATATGCTGGCAATGTAACACATAGAGTAATGAAAGAATAAGCTATACTACATGCATATATGGCTGGTGGAAAGCTCTATGGTTACAGATTTTAAAAAGCCAATTTTTCCCTACATCAAAGGAATAAATTTAATTTAACTATCATGGTGGTGGAAGCACCATTGAGAAGGTACCCCCCAACTCAGATGATCCCAATTAAGGTAATTAACAACCCATCAAATTTAGTTAAGAGTGTTGAGATACATGTGAATACTCAAGTACTAGATACTCAGAATCATCCATAACCAGGGACACGGCTAACCATGATTAGTTTGTACACTCTGCAGAGGTTTGCGCACTTTTCCCCACAACACTCGATGGCCTCCATTGGTTTCTCACACTGCATGGTGTTTGAGAGACGGATGACCGAGACACAGTCTTTCAGAAACATTAACTCTCTACTCCGGATAGATCATACCAAACCTATGAAACCCACTACCTGCTAATCTACCTCTTCGAGAGCTTCACGTAACTTACTCAACTATGCTAGAGCCCATAATAGCTTGTGGCTGCACACGGAAGTTTCTAGCATGAATAATCTCAGTTCCCTTTGAGCCTGGGTGGCGGTCCATAGGAAGATCACACGGGTACCCCGGGATATCCAAAAAAAACAGACAACACTGGGTTCCCCAGGTGCCTCAATCCACCCAGATGTGTATTTAAGTTGCCACCTTAAAGTAAACCATTAATTAACAATCTCACATCTGTCGTGAATATCTCTCAAACCCAAACCACGTCTACGAGCATAGCATGGCAGTATAAGCATAACATAGAAGTAACTCCCAAGGGTTTGAAAGTAACAGGGAAATAGGTTCCTACGTCATCATCTACTTCCCAACCCACAAATTAATGACATCCTAATCATGCAATGTTTGAGGGTTGAAACTAATGCATAAAAACTGGGTAGGCAAAGATATGATCAAGTGTTACTTGCCTTGCCGACGATCCGTGAATCCTAGAGACTTCGTAGTAACACGCTTAGCACTCGGGAATTCTATCGCAAGCAAACAACGCATACATAAGTAAACAAGCAAAGATGCACAAACGAAAACTTCAACTGAAGAGGTTGACCGGAGAGTTCAACTTAAGAACTCCGGTTTGCAAAAAGAATCAAACCAACGGAACAACGAAACTCAAACGGCGAGAAAAACAAGGTCCGTTTGCTAATCTGAACTAGGGTAAAATTTTACAGGGATAAAAACTGGTTTAAGTTGATTATTTTGAAAGAGGGTTTCGATACGAAACTCCAGGCGCTTGAATCGCCTGATTCCGATAAACGAGCGAAAAGATAAACATGTTTGAAAATTGGATCAGAAATCACGGTCAGAATAACCGCGGAATAAGTCTGATAAAAGAAAAGCGACGAACTGTTAAACGAACGAACGTTCGTTAACAGAACTTAAATAGTGAACGCGTTCGTTAAAACGAACGGATGAACGGATGTTCGTTAAATAAATAAACCGACGAAAATAAACCGATCTATATAAAAAAACGATCTAGGGTTTTATAAAAAACCGAAGGGTTTTAAAAAAACATAATAAACCGGCGGCGGCGGGGTCGGGTACCTCCGGCGAGGCGCGTCCGGCGAGCGGGCGGCTCCGGCGGGTCCGGCGAGGGGGCGGGGTCGGCGAGGGGCGGCGGCGACGGCGAAAGGCGGCGGCGATGGCGCGGGGAGGGGCGGCTTGGGGCTCCGGCGGGGCGGGTGGTGGTGGCGGGTGGTGGCGGCGGTATTTAAAGGGGCGGGGGCGGCGGTGGCTTGGGGAAGGGGCGGGGCGGCGGCGACTTGGGAAGGGGTCGCCTGGGTAGAGTCCGGACTCCTCGGCGTCTGCAGCCTCGACGGCGGCGCTGGAGGGAGGCGGCGGCGGCGTGGGCTTGGCTCGGCCGGGCCTTGGCCCCGAGCTGGGTCCGCTTGCTTTTTTTAAAACATTCCGCCGAAAGAAAAATTCCTAGAAAAATAAATAAAAATCTAAAAATTCCAAAATAAGTTTTCTCCGTCTAAATAGAATATTTAGAACTAGATGAACTTTTCTTGTACCCTAAAATGCAAATTTTTAAAGCGTGCCCATTTTTCTAGGGCGAATAAATTCCAAATAAAATCAAATAAAATCCCAAAAATGATTTTAACATTTTTCCTCCGTTATTTCAATTATTTTGGAGAAGTCATATTATCTCCCCTCATTTATTTATTTAAATTGAAATAATTTTCCAGAGAGAAAATAATTAAAATCAATATCCTCGTCTTTCATTATTTGACAAAATTCAAATATGAAAATTGAAAAATCCCCAACTCTCTCCGAGGGTCCTTGAGTTGCTTAGGATTTTCGAGGATGGTAAACGAGAATGCAAATAAAATATGATATGCAAGAATGACCTATGTATAACATGCCAAATTGAAAATTTGGGATGTTACAGAATCAAGGGTAAGTTAGCACCACGTTTTGTGGGACCTTACAAGATCTTGGAGCGTAGAGGAGAGGTAGCTTATCAGCTGGAGTTGCCAGAATCCTTGTCAGGAGTTCATGATGTGTTTCATGTATCTCAGTTGAAGAAGTGCCATGCAGAGATGATGGATGTTCCATTGAGGGACACGGTGCCACTTGAGGCAATTCAATTGGAGAGTGATTTGACTTATGAGGAGAAGCCTATTAAGATTCTGGAGATAGCAGAGAGAGTTAATCGCACCAAGACAATCAAGTTATGCAAGGTTCAGTGGGATCATCATACAGAGGAGGAAGCTACACAGGAGCGAGAGGAAGATCTCGAGTGGATCACCCACACCTATTTGCTAGCCAGCCCAAATCTCGAGGGCGAGATTCATCTTAAGGGGGGTAGGTTTGTAACATCCCAATTTTCCTAAATTAGGATGTTAATAGATCATTCATATGCATATCATATTTTTATTGCATTATTTGCTTTTTCAGAATATTTGAATCATTATGCAACAAATGGCAATTTATTTGGAGTGGAGATAACCTGACTTCTCCCCTGTTTTAAGAATGTTCATAATGTGCAGAATATTATTTCCAGTTCATCTGATATGTTCTGGTAATTTTGCAATCTTCAAAATATTTTATTTGATTGTTTTATTGCTGTTTGAGTGGCCTATTGCATCAAAATTATTTTACAAAATTGCATTAGTGTTGGAACATGTGTTCCTGTAGTTTATAGCTGTAGGGATATTTTGACTGTGTGTCTAGGTATTTTTATTTAGATTTTATATTGTGTATTTTATTTTATTTATTTTGTTCTACTGCTGTCTTTATAAAAAAAGGAAAACGCAGCGCAGCGCCGCAGCGCACTGCACGGCCTAGCTCGCCGCCACGGCCAAGCAGCACCGCCCACACCACTACAGCCACCGCGGCCCACCTAACCCCACACAGCCGCAGCCCACCTAAGCCGCAGCGAAGCGGTACGCCGCTCGCCCGACCCGCATTGCTTCAGCCGCTGACCCGTGGACCCCACGCGCCCCTGTTCATCCACTTCACCGAGCCGGACGCGCCGCCGCGCGCACGCCGAGGCCGACCCGGATTGATCCGGCGCCTGGTCGATCCCGTGCGAGCCAGGGACATCACGCGCGAGCCCAGGACCCCGAAGAACCCTACCGCTCGCCTTTCCCCACCCCTCGTCGACCGCACGCCTCTGTAGCGCGTTTTGGATCTCGGGAGAAGCTCCGCTGCCGCCGCCGTTTCTTCGGTCGATTCCGTCGTCGTAAGAACACCACAGCCGCGCCAGTTGCCTCCCTCGACCCTCTACTCATCACCGAAACCTTCTCACACTATTACCTGGGCAGAGAGCCACCGGAGCCGCCGCCCGACGCCGAGCAGAAGCGCTGGAGCACGCCGGAGTTCGCGAGCCGCCGTTGCCTAACAGAGGACACCCCGCCGCCACTCACCGCCGCACCCATCCGTCGCTTCACCTTCGCCGGAGACCCGCCGGAGAAGCTCCACCGCTGACGCCCGACCCGCCGCCGCCGCGTCCCCTGTTTTCCGGTGAGCACGCACACACAGCAAACCTCGGCCAATCACGCGCTGACACGTGGTAGTTCGCTCTAGGAGTTCGCTACAGGAGTTGCTACAGCCCAGATGTTTTCTGTTGGTTTTTGTCGTTTTCAGTTTTGCATCTAAAACTTCAATTAGCTATAACTCCTATTCTATATATCCAAATTAGGTGATTCTTTTTCCTATGCACTCACAAAAATCAGCCCTTCATGACAGTACCAAAATTTCTCATGTTTGCACTGTTTAAATTTGAATTTGTTCAAATTCAAATTAAACCTTCTAGAGGCCGTAACTTTCAAACCGTTTATTGGAATCGAGTGATTCTTTTTGCATTGTGACCATAGTGCAATTTAGGTGCTGTTAAGCTTCTGTTGTTGAGTTTTAAAAATGGTTTTGTTGCCGTTGGTTTTGTTTTGGTTCTATTCGTGTTCCGGTGATTGATTTGTTGAATTGTGTGAAACGTGTAGATTGTCCGGTCGACGCGAGCTATTGTCAGGAGTGTGACTTTCTGAATCAGAACCAAGGCAAGTTACATGTTGATCATCCTTTACCTATTATTTTCTATGCATGTAGTTATATCACACTATGAATATATGCATGTATATGAGTATTATATATGTTGGCTATGCTGTTGAGCTATCTTCCCGTCTTTTGCAAATCGTGGTAGTTGTAGTTTGCTATGCTTTGTAGACGGGGGTGGTTCGTGTATTCATTGAGTTTATGTGAGGATTATATATATATAACAATTGAGTAGTAATTCAGGATTTAACTCACCTCTGGGCGGAAGTGGTATTGCTTGGTGTTGAGGGAAGGCATCATGGGGTCTTGCACCTTTTCTAAGGCCATGCGCTCATGAGAGTGCACCCTAAGTGGAATGCCGCCCAGGTTCAAAAAGATCGAGACAGACTTAGTGACTAGTAGCTTCCATGTGCGGCCACCGGCTATATGGGCTCTGGCTTAGTTGATCGCTTGTTGGAACCACAGCCCATAAAGGTGTCGACAGATGTAGCATATGTAGGTGGGATGTGGCCGTCAGGTGGTTAAGGGAACCTCTTCTGAAATACTTTGTCTCAATCTTTGGATTGGGTCCAGTGGGTAAAGCGTACAAAACTCTGCAGAGTATTAAAACTAATCATGATTAGCCGTGCCCCGGTTATGGCTAAATTTGAGCCACTATGCCATTATAGTTGTTGGATGATCTTGACAGATGTGACACTTAATAATATTTGTGGGCAACTTAATAAAGGGTAGGTTGGAGTTGATTTTGCCAAATCAACCTTGTGTATTTAATTGTAGTAATAAAAGAACTAAATAAAAATTTGTCTATTAGGTAGTTATTAGGATAAAATCAGCTTTCTGCAAAATAAACCCTCAAGCCTTCCTTTTGTTATACTATGCATATACATGTAGGTCTGCTATATTATTACTCCTGTGTAACTTGCCAATACATTCCAAGTATTGACCTATATGGCTGCAACGTCTCATGTTGCAGGATATTCAGATGAAGAGTAAGGTACGGTTAGGGTCGCGAGTCTGCACTCAGCATCGCCAGTGGGCTATGATGGGACTTATCGTTATTTTGTGCTACTTTCCGCTGTTTGATTGAATAAAGCTAGCCAAGTGCTATGCAGATTGTTTTATTTTATACATTTTGGATCATACGTTGTAATAAATGATGCACTTGCTATTCTGGTATTCATCTATACTGTGTGTGCTAGCGAGTTCGATCCAGGGACTAGCACGGTAAGCACATAGACTCAAATCCTTCGAGGTTTGGTCGTTACATATTTGATGGCGTGTAGATCATCATCGCGGGCCATGTGGACGTGAAGGAGATAGTCTTCGATCCAAACCGCAGGATCTGTTGTGCCATCGTATGATTCAATGTTTACGGGTTTGAAACCCTCAAGGATTTGATGATCCATCACTTCATCTGTGCAGCATAGTGGGTGTGCGGCGCCTCTGTATTGGGCTATATCACGACGCAGCTCAAATGAGCTTTGTCTACTATGTTCGGCCCGGCCGGAGTTGCCATATCCGGCGTGGCGGTTGTAAATCACGATAATGGTAGGTGCCCCGCTATCCGTAGATCGATCTTGTTTGCCTTGCCTTGTCCTCCAATATATCTAGCTGGTGCAGGCGCATTTCCCGCCTTGGTATTTTTTGAGCGGCGCTGGGGTGCGGCTTGAGTTGAGGGCCGAGAGGCCTCTCTGTCACAGCCACGAGGTGGCTGGTTAGCTGTATCATGCGCTGGTGATGTAGGTTTGGGTGCTTCCTCCTCTAATCGGGGTAGAAGCCTGCGTTTTGGGTAGCTCTTGGAGGGGCGCTCGAGTTCATACTCTTCGGCCGCAAAGACTTCAGTCCATCTGTCAGCTAGCAAGCCTTGGTCAGCTCTAAGCTGTTGCTGCTTTTTCTTGAGTCTGCTTGCCGTGGCCATAAGCCTGCGTTTGAAACGCTCTTGTTCGACGGGATCCTCGGGCACGACGATTTCATCGTCGTCGAGGCTTGCCTCATCTTCGGTGGGAGGCATGTAATTATCGTCCTCTACCTCTCTTTCTGCCGCTCTCTCACGAGGGCTGGCTTCTCCATCCTCCTGCGCTGAATCCTGCTGGAGGGGGTTGTCTTCAACCTGTCCGGGTGTTATTGTCTCGAGCGGAATCACCGTTTTCTTTGTGGCGGGATTTAGAGCGGCGCCCTTGAAGCCGGCGCTTGGGCTGTTTCTTGGAGGGGTCATCCTCCGCTGTTCCATCGCCATTCCCATCTTTTGGGATGTCCACCATGTATATGTCGTATGACGAGGTGGCCTTCCAGTGCCCTGCATCGTCGTCCATACCGTCGATGTCTTCAGAGTCGAAGTCGAGCATATCGGTTAAATCATCAACAGTGGCTACGAAGTGGGTGGTGGGTGGGCTTTGAATTTCTTCATCGTCCGCATCCCAACCTTCCTGACCATAGTACGGCCAGGGCTATCCTAATAAAGAGAGAGACTTTAGTGAGTTCAGGATGTCGCCAAAGGGCGAGTGCTGAAAGATGTCCGCGGTAGTGAATTCCATGATCGGCGCCCAATCGGATTCGATTGGCGGGGGCGCGGAAGGTTCGGAGTTCGGAGAGGAGTCCGGCACCTTGGAGTCACGAGCTTCGCAAAGGACGGGGTAGGTATATGGCTCAATCGCCGTAGAGATCACAGCCCCCGAGGTTGTGTCCAGCCACCCGTCCTCGATCGGCGTAGTCGGCTCCGAGCTAAAGGTCGGAGCGGACACTGGTGCGGCCTCCAGGACACTGTTCGGCGGCAGAGCTAGATCATTTCCCTCTTGACAGTGCGGCGCGCTTGGCTGTGGCTCGAACCCGTCGAAGATCAAGTCCCCGCGGACGTCAGCCGTGTAGTTCAAACTTCCAAATCTGACCTGGTGGCCAGGGGCGTAGCTTTCAATCTGCTCGGATGGCTGCGAATTGGCCCGCAGTGCAAAGCCGCCCGAATCACGAAGATCTGTCCGGGAGAAAAGTCTCACCCTGGAGCGCATCGTTGTTGATGATCGGAGGAGCCATCGGGCCTATAGGCGACGCCACAGAGGAACTCTCAATGAAAGCACCAATGTCGGTGTCAAAACCGGCGGATCTCGGGTAGGGGGTCCCGAACTGTGCGTCTAGGCGGATGGTAACAGGAGACAAGGGACACGATGTTTTTACCTAGGTTCGAGCCCTCTCGATGGAGGTAAAACCCTACTCCTACTTGATTAATATTGATGATATGGGTAGTACAAGAGTAGATCTACCACGAGATCAGAGAGGCTAAACCCTAGAAGCTAGCCTATGGTATGATTGTTGTTCGTCCCACGGACTAAAACCCTCCGGTTTATATAGGCACCGAAGAGGGTTAGGGTTACGAGTTGGTTACAATGGTAGGAAATCTACATATCCGTATCGCCAAGCTTGCCTTCCACGCCAAGGAAAGTCCCATCCGGACACGAGACAAAGTCTTCAATCTTGTATCTTCATAGTCCAGGAGTCCGACCAAAGGCTATGGTCTGGCTATCCGGACACCCCCTAATCCAGGACTCCCTCACTTGCCTTCCACGCCAAGGAAAGTCCCATCCGGACACGGGACGAAGTCTTCAAACTTGTATCTTCATAGTCCAGGAGTCCGGCCAAAGGTCATAGTTCGGCTATCCGGACACCCCCTAATCCGGGACTCCCTCAGAGGGCATCCACCACGGCTGCCGATAGCAGCCCAGAGTGGGATCCCCGAGCCCAGCCCCTGGAGAAGTCGTAAGTACACGAAATCCGAACACGCATATGCGTCTGGGATTATTTTCGAGTATAGTAGTCTTAACTGTTGCTATGTTTTGCACAGTCCGACAAGGTCTCGCACCGGACAGCCCTCATCTGAGGGCTCGCTGAGTTCGGACGCCCTGGTGAGCGAGACGCCTCCAGAGGCCCCTTCTCCAAAGTCCCAGCACGACACTGAGGTGTCGTATCAACGGGGCTCGGACCAGGGGGGACATATCACTGGAGTCGGACACATGGAAGCGATGGCCCCTGAGTGTGCCGTCAGCGGGGGCGATCTTGGGTTCGGCCCTCAGCCGGACAAAGTCCAGGAGACCTCTAAGGCTCCCAGATCGGGCGAGCAACCACCTTCAACGGTGGGAGGCCTGCCTACTCCGCCGGCAACCTCTGTTCAAGCGGAGTTGCCAAGCGGTCTATCGACAGCGTTAAAGAACGTGTTAATCATCGATGAACATCGGTCCCTTATGGGTGCGGTGGTTGAAAAGATTCAGTCCGCCGAGAGCGGGCTGAATGAGTCCTGCCTTGGCCTTATAAAGGCCTTTGAGGTATGTTTCCTGAGAAACCTTTGAGGAATCGTCATAATATGAGTAACAACCCCTGATGCACTATCCGCCGAAGGAGAGGGAGCCGAGCAGGGGATCAAATCCTCTTTTTGTTGTGGGAGCTTACGTTAAAGACGTGTACCTCTTTGTTTGAACACAGGCGTCTGCGGAGAAGACGGCCGCTCATAATGCGGAAGTGTCCGAACTGAAGCGGAACCTGGAACGGGGCGAGGAAGAACTTGGCCGCGTGAGGAAGCAATTAGAAGATAAACAAGGTATGTTGAAACATTATCTTGTATTAGGCACGAATAAGTAATTGTGCGTATTGAAAGTATTTGTGTTGTATGCCCTAGGAGCGAATGCCAAATATGAGGCACTGAAAAAGGCTGTGGATGATGCCAACAAGAAGGCTGCCCCGAACAGGCACTTCATGAAAAACATGAGGCCAGGCTTGTCGCGGCTGAGCGGGAGCTCAATGAGGCTGTGAAGAAAAGCGATGGCTTGGAGCAGAGTCTAATAGGGAAATACTCCGAACTCGCCCAAGCGCTCCAAGCCGCGGAAGATGCTCGGGAAGAAGCCCGATGTGCTGTACGGGACATTCTAGATGCCCGGAAAGTTGCGGCTGGTAAGGCCTTCTGTATTATTAGCCATTTGTTCATGATAATGGGAAGAATTCTAAGCGGCAAGCTGAACTCTTATTCTTCCAGGGGCGTTTGCGGATCTTCCTCGCAGCATATCAGACGCCGCCCAATTCTACCGATCCGAGGAAAAGAAGTCTGCGGAGAGGGATTTCTGGTCGCAGTATTTGGCACCGAACTATCCGGTGCCCTTTAGCGATCAGCTGAAACAGCTGGTCGAACTGCACCAGGCGGCCGAACTAGCCATGAAGGACTTGATTGTCCGGCTGTGGCCGGCGGAGCCAATTCCGAGCAGTTACTTCGGGCTCGTGAAGCGGATTGTGGGCGCTTGTCCTCGGCTTGATGCTATTAAGCGATCGGTCTGCATAGAGGGTGCACGTATGGCCCGTGCAAAAGTGCATTGGGGGAAGCTTGACGCGGAGAAGCTGATGACTGAGGGGCCGCCAGAGGGTAAGGAGCATCGCAAGCCCGAACTGTACTATGAAGGTGTACTGAAGGGAGCCGCCTTGTGGCGGATAAATGTACCAAAGACGTTATATTTCCCTGAGGGCATTCGTGCCACCTTTTGTAATATGGGATTATGGCATTTATATATACTGCATGTTTTGTTTGAACATATGTTCTTCCTGTGCGGCTGTTTATTGTATGTAAATCCTGAGAGTTCCCAGTCGTCGGCTTCTCCCCCCACGTAAAAAGAATACGGGGGTGTTCGGGGTATGTCTGAACGCTCTTCATCCCATAGTTGGGTCCTTTCACGGAGGCGTTTCTCACCACGAACCTGGCAATCGGACTATAGTGCTTTATTACTCTCACTTAGCCATAGGAATTCGGGTATGGTCGGCGCAACCCCTAGTGTTCGGAAGGCCGAACTAGGGGCTCTATTGGCACCTGATCGGAAGACCGATCCGTCGCACTCTGCATTGATAATGGCGTTATGCGGAATAAATCTTTAAGGATTTCACAACCTCTCGAACAGCTGACCAGCTCTCGCTGTATCATGACAGTCGGTTTTCGGCTTTCTCTACTGAGGTGCTCGTCCAGCAGATCCGGGACACAATCGCAGTAGTTCTCCCTGCGCTACCTTAGCCGATATGACGGAACGTAAGGTACCAAAACAAGGGAGCCGGGCAAACCCAACCAATGACTCAAGACATGATTCGGAGCTGATCCATTAGTGCTATAAGTTCAGGGTGCCGGACGACCGAGAAGGTGGTCGGACTTTATTGCCGTATTTATGAAGCCCCTGGCGTAATCGGGCGTAACACGACGTGTCGATAAAAATGACGGTCGGTGAGTGTTATCTCAGTCTACGCATTGTAGTAAAATGATATGTCTATGCATATTAGTATGAAGGATGATTATGAGAAGAGGTGTTATTTGGCGGAACCTGTGATGGCCGGACTAGAGGGGTTGTCGGTGGATCAATAGTTAATCCGGGATGCCTTCTTTTAGGGGGGGGGGGGGGTTCTCCTTGTGTGTCCTGGCCGATTCCACGTCACCAATCCTGTTCATGGGTAGCGCGGGCTCCTCAATTGGTGTCCGAATAGTTGACTGTCATATCAAAATTTTGACAAGCATGCGCGACTCGCTACTCCGGTAGTTGTATGATTTCCGCCCCGAGGGCGGGGTTCGGCCGTGTCATTGTATCACATGGTGTTGACCTGAGTGATTGACCATGTGGAATCTAGTCAACGTGGTTCGTCCTGTTAACATACGGTAAATTAACGCATGGTGGGAACATGCCGAAGATTTATTCTTTGGTGAAGTATTGTTTGGTGATCCGAAGACAACTGTTTAGAGTGATGGGCCAGAAGAATTCGGCCTTTGCCCCTAGCATCTTTTTAGGAGATGTTGTTTGTGGTTTCACACCTACGAGGATTTTATGTGTTATGGGCCCCCCGGTTTGCTATGTCCAGAGGTACTGCAATTGAGTTGCTTTGGTTAATGTGGTCGGGGGCGATCGGCCGTACTCTTTTATGCTATGGGGGGGGGGGGGCTCTTGAACAGATGCCTCCCTCCATTTTTCTCGGCAGGCGACCAACCGCTTTGTTTTGAGGATCCGGCATTCTCTATTGGTATGCTTTGCCGTCCTTCTAGGAGTACTATGGATTTCACATGGCTGATCGAGTGTGTGGCTCGGTCCGGATAGGTTTGAGCTGTTCTTTGTCCGCTGACCGGACTGGGAGTTGCTGGAATTAACACCAGCCTTCCTATTTTGACGCTTATGACAATTGCGCCGAGGCTTGAGGATGCTTTTTCTTTTGTCCTTCGTATTGTTTTGGACAGTAGCTGTGTGTTGACATCGCGGCGTGTGCCTAGAATTCTCCTGCTTAGGTTGGGGCGGCCGGTTGTGCCCTGTGTGCCCTTTGTCCGGGCGGTCGTGTCCGTATCTTTCAGTGGCCAGGACCTTGGTCCATCTGTCCACCAGCGAGTCCTGGTAAGCTTTAAGCTGTTGTTGCTTCCTTTGCAGGCTCTTTGCCGTGGCCATGCACCGTCGCTCGAAGCGAGCTTGTTCCACTGGATCATCAGGCACGCCAAATTCATCATTGCCGAGGCTTGCCTTGTCCTTGGAGGGGGGCGAATAGTTATCCCTCTCCGAATATCCCACAGTGGCTAGTTCGGCCTTCTGAAAGGCAAGACGACTGAGGTTATATTCATCTTCGGCGCCATCCGGTTTGTTTTCGACTTCTGGGCCGGTATTGGTGTGGCGGGTGTCGGTGTCAAAACCGGCGGATCTCGGGTAGGGGGTCCCGAACTGTGCGTCTAGGCGGATGGTAACAGGAGACAAGGGACACGATGTTTTTACCCAGGTTCGGGCCCTCTCGATGGAGGTAATACCCTACTCCTGCTTGATTAATATTGATGATATGGGTAGTACAAGAGTAGATCTACCACGATATCAAGGAGGCTAAACCCTAGAAGCTAGTCTATGGTATGATTGTTGTTCGTCCTACGGACTAAAACCCTCCGGTTTATATAGACACCGGATAGGTTAGGGTTACACCGAGTCAGTTACAATGGTAGGAGATCTACATATCCGTATCGCCAAGCTTGCCTTCCACGCCAAGAAAAGTCCCATCCGGACACGGGACGAAGTCTTCAATCTTGTATCTTCATAGTCCAGGAGTCCGGCCAACGGTAAGAGCTCGACTATCCGGACACCCCTTAATCCGGGACTCCCTCAGTAGCCCCCGAACCAGGCTTCAATGACGATGAGTCCGGCGCGTTGATTGTCTTCGGCATTGCGAGGCGGGTTCTTCTCCAAATTCCATATACTTGTCGAATAGTGTCCGGCTTCTGATAAATGCTGCGCTCCTCGGCTCCTATGCCCAATAATGGCCATCGTCCACGTGTTCGAATGAATGCGAACAGCCAGGGTATTTTTACAATTACCCCCCTAGCCGCGCGAATGAGCCGCCTATAAAAGGGGCAAGGATCTAGATCTGAGTCACACCATCCCCTTTGCGAAGCTTTCATCGAGGCGCCTCGACCAAAGCCCATTCCATCATGGACAGTCGACGCTCCTCTTCTCGCGCTCCCCTCGGCGAGGAAATTGGGAGAGATGCTCACCCCGCATAGCGAGCTAGTTATACTCCAAGCCAAGGGATTTCTTCCCCCGGCCTTCATGGTCCCGGTACGAGCCGGACGTGCCACCTACAAGGGCGGAAAGCAAGCGGAGAGCGTCCCCGATCCCTCTAAAGGAGAGCGGGTGTGCTTCATCTCTTACCTAGTAAGAGGACTCGGATTTCCAATCCATCTGTTTCTCCGGGGCTCTGGAGTTCTCTGACCTCCAGTTGCACCATCTTACTCCTGCCTCCATCTTGCACATCGCGGGCTGCGTGGCCCTTTGCGAACTATTCTTGGGTGTCGAGGCTCATTTTGGGCTGTGGAAGAGAATATTCTGCCTAGTACCCCGTTCTCATGAGGGGTCAATATATCAAGTGGGCGGAGCCGAGCTATGGCGCATCGCCGGGACGGATACCTATCCGGAACCCCAAAGAAGGCGTCCAAGACTGGCCTTGAATGGTTTTACATGGAGGACGTCCCGCTGCGGATCCTGTTCGGATCGGCCTTCCGGAGTTCAGCAATGCTCCTCACGAAGAAGCGCCTAAGTTGGCGCCCTCGGAGCCCCGGAGAGAAGATGACCGGGATGTCCGTTATTTGATGAGCGAATAAGGTTCTTGACTCATGCCGGATTGACCATGACAGGAGTCATGGCAATCTGCATTATGAGGGGAGTGCAGCCTCTCCAATACAGGGGCCACCCCATGTGGGACTTCAACGGGGAGGACGATGCCACCTGTTATGGCCGCAAAGGGCCGGGATCGGTCAACGAACTGGTGAAGACCTTGTCTGCCATGTACAAAGGAGAGGAGGAGGATTTCCTCCGTGTAAACCCACTGAAGGAGTTTTCTTCGAATAATCCTCGAAGCTGGGTAAGCAAACATCCTTGTGACCTGTCCGATCCATATTCCTGTAGTTAAATATCTCATTTCATGGTTTTTGCGCAAGAACTGCGCCGGACTGTGGAGAAGATACACAGCCCGCCCCCACAACCCGAGGATCCAGAGCGGTCCCTCGATCCGACCTCCGAAGAGGATCCGGATATAACGGTGGAGTTGATCGACGGGGTGTTCTACCAACTTAGCATCGACAATGCTTTGGTAGCCATTACCCCGGAATACTTCCAGCCCCACAGGTAAATGAGACCGAGATCCCAAAACCCTGATAACGACCCATCCATGCTTATTTTTGATCACCGTATACCAATGGTGCTTCGCAGGGGGTACCTTCGAGGCAGGAAGCCGAGCCCGTGGCGACTGGCCAACAAAGGGCAGTGCGGTCCCGCAGGCTAAAAATAAGTGCGGTCCGGATCGAAACTCCGCCGCAACGGTATGGCATGTCACCATACTTCCAGGATTGATTCCTGGAAGGCGTACTAATGTTGATGCTCTTTTCAGGAAAAAGAGCGCTCGCCGGACTGAGTCCGGAGAGGCTGCCGATCGAACCTTCACCGGACAAGCTTCAAAGCCAGGTCCGGAGGCTGAGGCGAGCACGAGACGTGCGTCGGATGCTCCTCCGACAGAGGATGCCGACAGGTTGTCCGCCACCAACTCCGAGGTGGAGAGCGCTTTGAATCACAGGCGCCGCCGGACAGTTCTTCGTCACGCATGTTTCTCCCCAGAGGCCTTGAATGCCTTTGATTCGGGAGATGCGCATCTCCGTGCCACTCAAGATGGTCTAGCCAGAGCCACGGAGCAGTATGTGAAGGACATACGGGTAAGGAAATCTGACAGTTACATATGCCAGTAGCCCCCGAGACTTAAAATAGTTAGAATAACTGATTTAAGGATCATTTGTTATGCAGGATCTTACAGAAAAAATTACCCGACTGTCCCAGGAGCTGGAAGAGTGCAGGGCTCAACTTGAGGCCGCACTAGCCGCTACGGGGGGAGCCACAGAGACCCCCTCTGGTAATATACGCTTCAGAAGATAAATAATTTATGAAGTGCGGCGGGTGTGTAAATCTGACAAAAACATTGCAGATGGCGCCGGACTAAATCCGGACAAGCAACAGCTCTTACGCCAGTTAAAGGCTGGCGAGAGCGTGCTTACGAGGGTGCGGCAGGAGAAGAATAACCTCCAAGACGCCAACACCAAACTGGGTGAGGAACTAAAGGACGTTCGTGCCCAGTTAGGCGACCAGAAGGAGAATCGGCGGCTTCACGCGACATTTTCAAGAGTGCTTGAGCGAACTTTGAAAGAGTTCGGCGAGGAAGGCGACTAACATAAACATGTATGTAGGTTTGCTCAGAGGTCTTCCTGAGGAGGAGATGCCCAATTCTTCGGGTGATCTTCTTCCCGAACTGCGTCAGCTGCACGAACGAGTCCGGCAGGTGATGAAAGGCATCGACCAGGCCTTGTGGCCATCTATCTCCCTGCCCGAAGGCATTGTGGAGCTGGCGGAGCGGCTTCAAGGAGCACGGCGGCGCTTCCGGCTATGGAAGATATCGGCCTGCCGTCAAGGCGCCGGGGAAGCCTGGGCCATGATAAAGACGCGGTACACGAAGGCTGACCCAAACCACATGGCCGAGGTCGGACCTGTGGGGCCGGATGGGATGGAGATCCCTGTAAGCTTAGTTTACGGCCAAGTAGAATTGGCCGCCAAGTATTCCCAAAGCAAGATTGTAAATTAGATAGCCTATTAGATGGCATTGAGGAGGAATACAATGAGTCGAGTTGACTATGTAAAAATATGACATGAAAGAATGTCTTCTAGCCGGATTGTAGATCGTTTGTCATAGCGGACCTTTTCGCTTCGACCTCCGGACCCAATAGTCCGGAGTGTGTCCGAATACTTTCGTGGTTATATAAGAACCATGGTATGCATGGAGATCAGGCGTAGGGGTCATTGTTGCTGTATCAGACAAGTGCCCAACTAGTTATGTTATATTACATGGGTAGTAAGAAACATCTTCCAGGTAGAATAGTTCCGTTAAGGTTCCTTTCGCTGGGATGCATGCCCTAAAGTGCATGTCAAAGCTCCTATAAAAGCAGAAAATCATCTGGGGCAGATGGGTAAATAGTTAAAAATCATCTTTTAGTTCACCGACCGAATATTCCCTTAAGAACGCTAGCTTTCGGCTTCAGCCAATCCGAGGTACACATCCGGCTGACCCGGCAGTAACAATCGCAGAGGTGCTCCCTTTACCACCTAGCCAAACAATCGGGAACGTAGGGGTAAGCACAGGAGCCAGGCAACCCAGCTTGGCCAAAACTTAAGTCATATCGATGCATATAATGGTGAATAAAAGGTACATGCGGAAGTTTAACGCATGTGTTGGGCATGAAAGCCCGTATAAATAAGCTTACATTAAAGAAGCCCCTGTATAATGAGCGGGACAAGGTCGTCAAGTGTGTCTTGAAAAAAAGCTAAACGAGCCTCTAGATGCTTCAAGAAGAAGAAGGAGGAAGGAGAGAAACAAAAGACAGCAAAATAAAAAAAATGTGTACGGAGGAAGGAGACGAACTTGGAGTCCGGCACTTAGGCGTAGAATCTTCGAAGACGGGCTGCGTTTCATGGGTTCGGCTCGAGTCGGTTATCCGATGCGTTTCGTAGACGGTATGCTCCGCCGGTCAGGACCTGGTCGACAATGAAGGGACCTTCCCATTTGGGCTTGAGTTTGTCCTTTTTCTTGTCCGGCAGGCGTACAACTAGTTCGCCAACGTTATAAGCTTTGGCCCGTACTTCCCTACTTTGATATCTTCGAGCCTGCTGTTGATAGAATGTGGAACGAGCTTTTGCCACGTGGTGCTCCTCCTCCAATGCGTCCAAACTATCCTGCCGATCAAGCTCGGCTTCTCTTTCTTCATACATGCGCACGCGAGGTGAGTCATGTATTATGTCGCAGGGCAAGACTGCCTCTGCGCCGTACACCATGAAGAATGGTGTGAATCCGTAGTACGATTTGGCGTGGTCTGCAGCCCCCAGAGTACGGAGTCGAGCTCCTCCACCCAGTGCGTGTTAGATTCCTTGAGGGACCGCACTAGTCTGGGTTTAATGCCGCTCATTATTAGACCATTTGCTCGTTCGACTTGGCCGTTGGTTTGAGGGTGATAGACTGAGGCGTAATCGAGCTTGATGCCCATGTTTTTGCACCATGATTTGACTTCATCAGCCATGAAGTTGGTGCCATTATCAGTGATGATACTGTGGGGGACACCGTAACGGTGCACTACCCCTGATATGAAGTCTATCACTGGTCCGGATTCGGCCGTTTTAACAGGCTTGGCCTCTATCCATTTGGTGAATTTATCCACCATGACCAATAGGTATTTTGCTTGTGGGTTCCTCCCTTGAGGGGTCCAACCATGTCAAGCCCCAGACCGCGAACGGCCAGGTGATGGGTATAGTTTTAAGGGCGGTGGGTGGCATGTGGCTTTGGTTAGCAAAGAGCTGGCAACCGACGCATCGTTAGACTAAGTCCTGCGTGTCTGCCCGGGCCATCGGCCAATAAAATCCTGTATGGAAGGCCTTGCCTACAAGGGCCCGGGCTGCGGCATTCTACCCACCCAGTCCGGCATGAATTTCAGCCAGGAGGTTTCGCCCTCCCTCTTCGGAGATACACCTTTGAAGGACTCTGGTAGTGCTTTTCTTATAAAGCTCTCCCTCATGGACTTTATAGGCTTTAGAGCGCCGTACTATGCAGCGAGCCTCATTTTGGTCTTCGGGGAGTTCCCGCCTAGTTAGGTAGGCTAGGAATGGTTCCGTCCACGGGGCGATAACCGCCATTATTTCGTGAGCAGAGGGTGTTATCTCGGGGGCGGAGCCTCCGGTTATGTCAGAGTGTTCGGCGTCAGGCAGTGCGGTTGTGTCCGGATTGATATTGTCGGACTCCCCTTCCCATAGTACGGATGGCTTGAACAGCCGTTCCAGAAAGATATTGGGTGGGACGGCATCGCGTTTTGCACCGATGCGTGCCAATATATCCGCCGCCTGGTTGTTGTCCCGGGCTATATGATGAAACTCGAGCCCTTGAACTGCGTTGACATTTTTAGGACCGCATTGCGGTATGCTGCCATTTTCGGATCTTTGGCATCAAAGTCTCCGTTTATTTGAGATATTGCAAGATTGAATCGCGCACCTCTAGGCGTTGAATGCCCATGGAGATCGCCATCCAGAGGCCGTGCGAAGGGCCTCGTATTCGGCTGCGTTGTTGGAGTCCGTATACATTATCGAAGGACGTATTGGACTGTGTCCTGGTTGGGGACGTCAGACGACGCCAGCCCAGCCGTAACATTTTGGAACCGTCAAAGTGCATGATCCAATTGGAGTATGCGCCCGTACTCTTTAGGGAGTTCGGCCGGTCCATTCGCCCGCGAAAGTCGGCCAAAACCTGCGACTTAATAGCTCGTCGTGGCTTATAAGTTATATCGAATGGAAGGAGCTCTATGGCCCATTTAGCAATCCGGCCCATCGCGTCGCGGTTGTTTATAATGTCGTTAAGAGGTACTTCGGAGGCTACCGTTATCGAACACTCTTGAAAGTAGTGTCGCAGCTTCCGGGATGCCATGAACACCGCATATGCTATCTTTTGATAGTGTGGGTACCGGGACTTGCATGGAGTTAGGACAGTGGACACATAATAAACCGGTTTTTGAACAGGGAACCGGTGTCCGTCCGTTTCTCGTTCTATAACGAGCACCGTGCTAACAACTTGATGTGTTGCGGCGATATATAATAGCATTGGTTCTCCCACGTTGGGCGCGGCCAGGACCGGATTTGTTGGCAAAATGGCCTTTATTTCTTCGAGTCCGGCTGTTGCGGCATCCGTCCACTCGAAGTGTTCGGTGCGGCGGAGGAGGCGGTAAAGAGGTAATGCCTTTTCTCCTAAACGGGAGATAAAGCGGCTTAGAGCCGCTACGCATCCCATCAATTTTTGTATTTGTTTGAGGTCTTTTGGAATATCCAATTGTGACAGAGCTCGAATCTTGGCTGGGTTTGCTTCAATTCCTCTACCGGACACAATGAAGCCCATGAGCTTTCCGGCTGGAACGCCGAAGACGAATTTTTCCGGATTGAGCTTGATGTCATATTTTCGAAGATTGTCGAATGTGAGCCTCAAGTCGTCTACTAGAGTTTCGACGTGCTTGGTTTTGACGACCACGTCATCTACATATGCTTCCACTGTTTGGCCGATCTGGTTTGCCAGACATGTCTGGATCATGCGCTGATATGTTGCGCCGGTGTTTTTGAGCCCAAAGGGCATTGTGTTGAAGCAGAACGGGCCGTATTGAGTGATGAATGCTGTTGCAGCTTGGTTTGGCTCCGCCATCTTGGTTTGGTGGTAGCCAGAGTACGCGTCGAGGAAGCACAATGAGTCGTGGTCCTGCTGTAGAAGGCCAATGATTTGATCAATTCGAGGGAGAGGGAAGGGATCTTTTGGGCAAGCCTTATTAAGGTCCTTGAAATCAACACATAGGCGCCAGGATTTATCCTTCTTTGGTACCATCACCAGGTTTGCTAGCCAGTCCGGATGTTTTATATCTCTGATGAACCCGGCCTCCAAAAGTTTGGCTAGCTCCTCTCCCATGGTCTGTCTCTTGGGTTCGGAAAAGCGCCGAAGAGCCTGTTTGAGTGGCTTGAATCCTTTTAGGATATTTAAGCTGTGCTCGGCCAGCTGACGTGGGATTCCTGGCATGTCTGAAGGGTGCCAGGCAAAGATATCCCAGTTTTCTTGTAGAAATTCTCGTAGTGCAGCGTCTACATCAGGGTTTAATTGTGCCCCAATGGAGGCCGTCTTTGCAGGGTCCGTTGGGTGGACTTGGAATTTGACTATTTCATCCACTGTTTTAAAAGAGGTGGACTTGGATCTTTTATCAAGTATCACGTCGTCCCTGTTCACCGTGGAGCGCATCGCGGTGAGTTCCTCGGCCGCTAGGGCTTCGGATAGTGCCTCGAGGGCTAGTGCGGCTGTCTTGTTTTCGGCGTGGAGTTCTATGTACGGATCACTAGCGAGAGTGATGATTCCGTTGGGTCCGGGCATTTTAAGCTTCATGTACCCATAATGGGGTATAGCTTGAAAAATTGTCAATGCCTCTCGTCCTAATAAAGCATGATATCCGCTGTTGAACGGGGCCACTTGAAATGTGACCTCCTCGGACCTGTAATTGTCCGGCGAGCCGAACACTACGTCCAGCGTGATTTTTCCTGTGCAGCATGCTTCCCGGCTGGGGATTAGTCCTCTAAAGGTTGTGCTGCTTCGCTCAATGCGGTTCCAGTCTATTTCCATTTTTCGGAGGGTTTCCTCATAGATGAGGTTTAGTCCGCTGCCGCCATCCATGAGTACCTTAGTAAGGCGAAAGCCGTCCACTATCGGGCTGAGGACCAATGCGGTTGGTGCCCGGGCAGTTCGGAATTTAGGTTAAATCCTTTGGCATTAAAGGTAATAGTCGTGTCCTCCATGGATTTATTGTTGCTACTTGGTAGACTTCGCAAGGTTATGGAGTGTTCGCTTTTGCATGTTGTTTGATGCGAAAGTCTCAAGACTATTAACACCGTCTTGGTGTTGCTGGGCTGGGATTCGAAGCTAGAAGCTCTTTGCCACTTTTGGCCACTGCCGTAGTATCCAACATGCTTTCAAGGCTATGTGTTGGAGTGGCGCCCTACGTGCTATGCATTTTGCAGGGTCCGTTTAGCCAACCCTCGATGACGGTTCCGTACCCTTTAGGGGTTTTGGTTTTTGGTATTCAACCTGGTGCTTGATAATGATGCACCCTTTTGTTCCGGACTAGGGATGTATTCGGGGCCGGTTTATCCCAAAATTTACTTTCGGTTTTCCAGGCGCTCTCCATCGCACAGTACTTTTGTACTATGGTCTCTAAGTTAGGAAAGCGTGTAATTTCGCGATGACTTATGGCGTTTAGGATTCCCTTGTCCGTGCAATTATTGCAAAAAATTGGGATTGCGTCCTCCTCTCGGCAGTCCTTTATCCTGTTCATAACCAGGAGGAATCCGGCCCGATAATGATGTCTTGTTTGGCGGCTCTTGCCGAATTCGAGAGAGATCGCTAATGTTTGGGTGGGCGGGTGGCACTAAATCTGGAACCCCGTCCAATTTAGGACTCAAGGGCGAGAAGCTTCCGAACTTCGGAAGTTTGGATTTTGAGTGCTATCCAACGAGTCCGACCCGCCGCCTGACTTTAAGTTCAGGGCTTGATCGACATCCGTCCCTCCGCAGGAATCTGGCATGGAGGGATCGGGAATCCGGACGTAGCTAGTCCTTAAGATAGAAGAAGAATCGCCACATTGCTCCTCTATCACAGCAAGATGATGGGTAGCCTGGGGAGAGTTGATCTCTCTCATATCGGTTTTAGGCCCGATCCGGTCGTAATCTGTGGCGACTCCCAGGGCGGCGATACGATCCAAGAGCTCGTTTATGGAGGAGAGCTCGATCGGATCTAACTGTTCGGCAAGTTCCGAACTAACATGGAGATTGGTTTCGATGACTCGAGAGGTCATCGTCGGCGCGGCGGCCGAACTAGCGGTGATGAGAAAACCGCCTAGCCGGAGAGTCTGACCAGTGGCCAAGGCTTCTTTGGCGATGGTATCGTCTTTAAAGGCGAGATGAGGCATCCTACCTGATGGCGACGGCACAGAGGAACTCTCAATGAAAGCACCAATGTCGGTGTCAAAACCGGCGGATCTCGGGTAGGGGGTCCCGAATTGTGCGTCTAGGCAGATGGTAACAGGAGACAATGGACACGATGTTTTTACCTGTGTTCGGGCCCTCTCGATGGAGGTAATACCCTACTCCTGCTTGATTAATATTGATGATATGGGTAGTACAAGAGTAGATCTACCATGAGATCAAGGAGGCTAAACCCTAGAAGCTAGCCTATGGTTTGATTGTTGTTCGTCCTATGGACTAAAACCCTCCGGTTTATATAGACACCGGATAGGTTAGGGTTACACTGAGTCGGTTACAATGGTAGGAGATCTACATATCCGTATCGGCAAGCTTGCGTTCCACGCCAAGGAAAGTCCCATCCGGACACAGGACGAAGTCTTCAATCTTGTATCTTCATAGTCTAGGAGTCCGGCCAACGGTAAGAGTTCGGCTATCCGGACACCCCCTAATCCGGGACTCCCTCAGCGGGGCTTGGTGTGGCGCCGGCGACGCCCATTCTTTGCTTTTTCCCTGATGTTTTATCCTTCGTTGCCTCATCGCCATTCGTTTCCTTCGAAGTGTCCACCATATATATCATAAGAAGAGGTGGCTGTCCACCGCCCAGTGAGCGGTGGTTCATGTTCTTCTCCTGCATCGTCATCCATACCGTTGATGTCTTCGGAGTCAAAGTTCAGTACCTCGGTTAAGTCATCGACCGTGGCAATGAAGTGGGTGGTGGGTGGGCAAAAAATTCCTTCGTCGGCTGCTTCCCACTCAAGCCGGACATAGTTAGGCGAAGAGCCTCCTGACAAAGAGAGAGACTTTAATGAGTCCAGCATGTCGCCAAAGGGCGAGTGCTGGAAGATATCCGCAGCGGTGAACTCCATTACCGGAGCCCATCCTGGCCTGACAAGCTCGGGAGCGTGCAGACTGGAACCAACGTCCGGATACGAATCCGGGGATTCGGAGTCACAGGCCACCGCAGAGGTGAGACCCATGTTCGGCTCCACCGCCGATGAGTGTGAGACCTGCGGGGCAGGGTCCATTGCTCCGTCCTTAGGCAGCACAGCCTGCTCCAGATCTAGGTCCGGGAATACTACGGGGATGATACCTCGAGCTTCGTCCGGCGGCAGGTCTAAGCCGTGTTCGTCGTGACTGTCCGGGGCTCCTGGCATAGGCCCAAATCCATCGAAGATCAAGTCTCCGCGGATGTCCGCCGTGTAGTTCAGGTTTCCGAACCTGACCTGGTGGCCAGGGGCGTAGCTGTCGATCTGCTCCAGATGGCCAAGCGAGTTGGCCCGCAGTGCGAAGCCGCCGAACACGAAGATCTGTCCGGGGAGGAAAGCTCGCCCTGGACAGTGTCGTTGATGATGATTGAAGGAGCCATCGAGCCTGACAGCGATGACACAGAGGAACTCTCAATGAAAGCACCAATGTCGGTGTCAAAACCAGCGGATCTCGGGTAGGGGGTCCCGATCTGTGCGTCAAGGCTGATGGTAACAGGAAGCAAGGGACACCGATGTTTACCCAGGTTCGGGCCCTCTCGATGGAGGTAAAACCCTACTTCCTGCTTGATTAATATTGATGATATGGGTAGTACAGGAGTAGATTTACCACGAGGTCGTAGAGGCTAAACCCTAAGAGCTAGCCTATGATGGTATGATTGTAATTGTGATCGGCCTTCTAAGGACCAACCTCTCCGGTTTATAAAGAAACCGGAGAGGGCTAGGGTTTACATGGAGTCGGTTACAAGGAAGGAAATATAATATCCGGATTGCCAAGCTTGCCTTCCACGCCAAGGAAAGTCCCATCCGGACACGGGCCGAAGTCTTGAGTCTTGTATCTTCACGCTTCAATAGTCCGGATGTTCTACACAGCCCGGCTGTCCGGATACCCACTAATCCAGGACTCCCTCAGTAGCCCCTGAACCAGGCTTCAATGATGATGAGTCCGGCGCGCAGTCTTGTTTTTGGCATTGCAAGGCGGGTTCCTCCTCTGAATACTCCAAAGTAATTTTCGAACACTTAAACCGTGTCTGGATCCACAAGATAATCTTCGCATGCCACCGTAGAGAGAATGATGTTTCACAAAGGCAATCTGCTGACAACCTTTTTTAAGCAACGCGACGTGTCATTATTGTCGGGTCATTATTCGAACCGTTCTATCCACAACCAGCCACAGCGCATATTGCGAGGTGGTTTCCTTGACACGTCTTGTCAAAGCAGAGATCGTGCCCCCTTATTGCGGGATTCTCATCAATACGGGTATGGGTAATCCCACCACATTATCAATCGTGGCGCTTGGGAAGCAAGCGGTTCCCAATGGGCAAGTGGGGAGGCGCACCGCTTTCGTCGCCTCTATAAAGGGATAAGATCTCCTCATTTTTACCCAAGCCTTCTTCCTCCTTTGCCCACCCTTGCCCCCTCGAGCTCCAGCGCCCAAGCCCAAGTCTCCTCCGCACAGCTAAACATGTCCGGAGCAGGAGGCAAGTGGGTGGCTTCCACCGTCAAGGAGAAGCACATCACAAATCTTCGGGCGGCCGGATACTTGGCCGCAGACATAGCGCACCGGCTACCGGACGCTGGGCAGGTCATTCCGACCCCGGGACACCATGAGAGAGTCGTGTTAGTCGCCCACTTCGTCCGTGGACTGGGATTTCCACTCCACCCCTTCGTCCGCGGGCTCATGTTTTACTATGGGCTAGATTTCCATGATCTAGCCCCGAATTTCGTCCTCAACATCTCGGCGTTCATCGTCGTTTGCGAGGCCTTCCTCCGCATCCGGCCTCATTTCGTCTATGGCTGCAAACCTTCTGCGTGAAGCCGAAGGTTGTAAGCGGCCAGCAAGCGGAGTGCGGAGGAGCCATGGTGGGCAAGATGCCTAACATCACCTGGCTGGATGGTTCCTTCGTGGAAACCGTAAAAGGATGGCAATCGGGGTGGTTCTACATCACCGAGTCGCGCGGCGCCAGCTGGGCAGCGGCACCCGAATTCTGACCCGGAACACCCATGCGGCTCACCTCCTGGGAGAAGAAGGGCCTGTCCTGGGGCGATTCCACGGAGCTGGTCGGACTTCAGACATGCATCAAAAGCATGAAGGACAAGAACATCAAGCTTGTCAACGTGATCCAGGTCATGCTCGGTCGCCGGATCCTCCCCTGCCAAAAGCGGGCGGTTAATCCGTGGGAGTTCGTCCCGACCGAACACCAGACGCTCCGGAAGCTCTACGACATGACGCACGAAGTGTTGGGGAACGTAGTAATTTCAAAAAATTTCCTACGCACACGCAAGATCATGGTGATGCATAGCAACGAGAGGGGAGAGTGTTGTCTACGTACCCTCGTAGACCGAAGCGGAAACGATCACAACGTAGAGGAAGTAGTCGTACGTTCTCCTCGCGATCCAACCGATCCCAGCGCCGTTACTTCGGCGCGTCCGAGTTCTTGGCACACGTTCAGCTCGGTGACGCTCCTCAGGCTCCGATCCAGCAAAGCTCCGGGGAGAGAGTTCCACAAGACGACGGCAGCAGGACGATCTTGATGTTCTACCGACGCAGGGCTTCGCCTAAGCACCGCTACGATATGACCGAGGTGGAATATGGTGGAGGGGCACCGACACGGCTAAGAGATCCAAGAGATCAATTGTTGTCTCTTTGGTGCTAGCCTTGCCCTCTATTTATATGTTGAGCCCCGGGGTGAAACTTGGAGCAAAAAGCCTCCTCAAAGTCGGTTTTGCCGAATGGTAAGAGTCCCACTCGGACTCCAGGACCAAACGCCACAATCCTTGGCGTCTGGCCCAGACGCCATGGGCCTCGGCGTCGGCCCAGGCCGACGCCAGGTCTCCGACGTTTGGCCCTTGGCCTCATAAAACTCTTTTGCACCAACCTAAAGCCTCAAGGTCATGAACCATTGGCCTAAACATATCATCCAATATATGAATCTTTACGTCTCGACCATTTCGAGACTCCTCGTCATGTCCCCGATCTCATCCGGGACTCCGAACTCCTTCGGTACATCAAAACATGTAAACTCATAATATAACTGTCATCGAAACCTTAAGCGTGCGGACCCTACGGGTTCGAGAACTATGTAGACATGACCGAGAACTATTCTTGGTCAATAACCAATAGCGGAACCTGGATGCCCATATTGGTTCCTACATATTCTACGAAGATCTTTATCGGTCAAACCGCATAACAACATACGTTGTTCCCTTTGTCATCGGTATGTTACTTGCCCGAGATCGTCGGTATCCAATACCTAGTTCAATCTCACATCTGGCAAGTCTCTTTACTCGTTCCGTAATACATCATCTCACAGCTAACTCATTATTTGTAATGCTTGCAAGGCTTAGTGATGTGTATTACCGAGAGGGCCAGAGATACCTCTCCGACAATCGGAGTGACAAATCCTAATCTCGAAATACGCCAACCCAACATCTGCCTTTGGAGACACCTGTAGTACTCCTTTATAATCACCTAGTTACGTTGTGACGTTTGGTAGTACCCAAAGTGTTCCTCCGGTAAATGGGAGTTGCATATTCTCATAGTTATAGGAACATGCATAAGTCATGGATAAAAGCAATAGCAACATACTAAACGATCGGGTGCTAAGCTAATGGAATGGGTCATGTCAATCAGATCATTCAACCAATGATGTGACCTTGTTAATTAAATGACAACTCCTTTGTCTATGGTTAGGAAACATAACCATCTTTGATTAACAAGCTAGTCTAGTAGAGGCATACTAGTGACACTCTGTTTGTCTATGTATTCACACATGTATTATGTTTCCGGTTAATACAATTCTAGCATGAACAATAAACATTTATCATGATATAAGGAAATAAATAATAACTTTATTATTGCCTCTAGGGCATATTTCCTTCAGTCTCCCACTTGCACTAGAGTCAATAATCTAGTTCACATCGCCATGTGATTTAACACCAATAGTTCACATCACCATGTGATTAACACCCATAGTTCACATCATCATGTGACCAACACCCAAAGGGTTTACTAGAGTCAGTAATCTAGCTCACATCGCTATGTGATTAACACCCAAAGAGTACTAAGGTGTGATCATGTTTTGCTTGTGAGATAATTTTAGTCAACGGTCTGTCACATTCAGATCCGTAATTATTTTGCTAATTTATATGTCAACAATGCTCCGCAAGGAGCTATTCTAGCTAATTGCTCCCACTTTCAATATGTATCTAGATCGAGACTTAGAGTCATCCAGATCGGTGTCAAAACTTGCATCGACGTAACCCTTTACGACGAACCTTTTGTCACTTCCATAATCGAGAAACATATCCTTATTCCACTAAGGATAATTTTGACCGCTGTCCAGTGATCTACTCCTAGATCACTTTGTACTCCCTTGCCAAACTCAGTGTAGGGTATACAATAGATCTGGTACACAGCATGGCATACTTTATAGAACCTATGGCCAAGGCACAGGGAATGACTTTCATTCTCTTTCTATCTTCTGCCGTGGTCGGGTTTTGAGTCTTACTCAATTTCACACCTTGTAACACAGGCAAGAACTCTTTCTTTGACTGTTCCATTTTGAACTACTTCAAAATCTTGTCAAGGTATGTACTGATTGAAAAAACTTATCAAGCGTTTTGATCTATCTCTATAGATCTTGATGCTCAATATGTAAGCAGCTTCATCGAGGTTTTTCTTTGAAAAAATCCTTTCAAACACTCCTTTATGCTTTGCAGATTAATTCTACATTATTTCCGATCTACAATATGTCATTCAAATATACTTATCAAAAATGTTGTAGTGCTCCCACTCACTTTCTAGTAATTACAGGCTTCACCGCAAGTCTGTATAAAACTATATGCTATGATCAACTTATCAAAGCATGTATTCCAACTCCAAGATGCTTGCACCAGTCCATAGATGGATCGCTGGAGCTTGCACACTTTGTTAGCTCCCTTTGGATCGATAAAACCTTCTGGTTGCATCATATACAACTCTTCCTCCAGGAACCCATTCAGGAATGCAGTTTTTACATCCATTTGCCAAATTTCATAAATTGTGGCAATTGCTAACATGATTCGGACAGACTTAAGCATCGCTACAGTTGAGAAAATCTCATTGTAGTTAACACCTTGAACTTGTCAAAAACCTTTTCGCGACAAGTCGAGCTTTGTAGATAGTAACACTACTATCAACATCCGTCTTCCTCTTGAAGATCCATTTATTTTCTATTGCTTGCCGACCCTCGGGCAAGTCAACCAAAGTCCACACTTTGTTTTCATACATGGATCCCATCTCAGATTTCATGGCTTCTAGCCATTTAGCGGAATCTGGGCTCACCATCGCTTCTTCATAGTTCGTAGGTTCGTCATGATCTAGTAGCATGACTTCCAGAACAGGATTGCCGTACCACTCTGGTGCGGATCTCACTCTGGTTTACCTACGAGATTCGGCAGTGACTTGATCTGAAGTTACATGATCATCATCATTAGCTTCCTCACTAATTGGTGTAGGAATCACTGGAACTGATTTCCGTGATGAAATACTTTCCAATTCGGGAGAAGGTACAAATTACCTTATCAAGCTCCACTTTCCTCCCACTCACTTCTTTCGAGAGAAACTCCTTCTCTAGAAAGGATCCATTTATAAGCAACGAATGTTTTGCCTTCGGATCTGTGATAGAAGGTATACCCAACAATTTCCTTTGGGTATTCTATGAAGACGCACTTCTCCGATTTGGGTTTGAGCTTATCAGGATGAAACTTTTTCACATAAGCATCACAACTTCCAAACTTTAAGAAACGACAGCTTAGGTTTACTGTTAAACCATAGTTCATACGGTGTCGCCTCAACGGATTTAGATGGTGCCCTATTAAACGTGAATGCAGCTGTCTCTAATGCATAACCCCAAAACGATAGTGGTAAACTGATAAGAGACATCATAGATCGCACCATATCCAATAAAGTGCGGTTACGACTTTCGGACACACCATTATGTTGTGGTGTTCCATATGGCGTGAGTTGCGAAACTATTTCACATTGTTTCAAATGAAGACCAAACTCAGTAACTCAAATATTTATCTCCACGATCAGATCGCAGAAATTTTATTTTCTTGTTACGATGATTTTCCACTTCACTATGAAATTCTTTGAACTTTTCAATTATTTCAGACTTATGTTTCATCAAGTAGATATACCCATATCTGCTCAAATCATTTTGTGAAGGTCAGAAAATAACGATACTTGCCACGAGCATCAACACTCATTGAATCGCATACATCGGTATGTATTATTTCCAATAAGTCAGTAGCTTGTTCCATTGTCCGGAGAACGGAGTTTTAGTCATCTTGCCCAAAAGGCACGGTTCGCAAGCATCAAATGATTCATAATCAAGTGATTCCAAAAGTCCATCAGCATGGAGTTTTCTTCAAGCGCTTTACACCAATATGACCTAAACGGCGATTGCCAAAAATAAGTTGCACTATCATTATTAACTTTGCATCTTTTGGTTTCAATATTATGAATATGTGTATCACTATGATCGAGATCCAATGAACCATTTTCATTGGGTGTGTAACCATATAAGGTTTTATTCATGTAAACAGAACAACAATTTATTCTCTTACTTAAATGAATAACCGTATTGCAATAAACATGATCAAATCATATTTATGCTCAACACCAAATAACACTTATTTAGGTTCCACACTAATCTCGAAAGTATAGGGAGTGTGCGATGATGATCATATCAATCTTGGAACTACTTCCAACACTCATCGTCACTTCCCCTTCAACTAGTTTCTGTTCATTCTGCAACTCCCATTTCAAGTTACTACTCTTAGCAATTGAACCAGTATCAAATACCGAGGGGTTGCTACGAACACTAGTAAAATACACATCAATAATTTGTATATCAAATATACCTTTGTTCACTTTGCCATCCTTCTTATCCGCCAAATACTTGGGGTAGTTCCGCTTCTAGTGACCAGTTCCATTGCAGCAAAAGCACTTAGTCTCAGGCTTAGGTCCAGACTTGGGCTTCTTCACTCGAGCAACTTGCTTGCCGTTCTTCTTGAAGTTCCCCTTCTTCCCTTTGCCCTTTTTCCTTGAGACTAGTGGTCTTGTCAATCATCAACACTTGATGCTCTTTCTTGATTTCTACCTTCGTCGATTTCAACATCACGAAGAGCTCGGGAATCGTTTTCGTCATCCCTTGCATACTATAGTTCATCACGAAGTTCTAGTAACTTAGTGTTGGTGACTAGAGAATTCTGTCAATCACTATCTTATCCGGAAGATTAACTCCCACTTGATTCAAGCGATTGAAGTACCCGGACAATCTGAGAACATGCTCACTAGTTGAGCGATTCTCTTCCATCTTTTAGCTATAGAACTTGTTGGAGATTTCATATCTCTCAACTCGGGTATTTGCTTGAAATATTAACTTCAATTCCTGGAACATCTCATATGGTCCATGACGTTCAAAACGTCTTTGAAGTCCCGATTCTAAGCTGTTAAGTATGGTGCACTAAACTATCAAGTAGTCATCATATTGAGCTAGCCAAACGTTCATAACGTCTACATTTGCTCCTGCAATAGGTCTGTCACCTAGTGGTGCATTAAGGACATAATTCTTCTGTGCAGCAATGAGGATAAACCTCAGATCACGGATCCAATCCGCATCATTGCTACTAACATTTTTCAATAGAATTTTCTCTAGGAATACATAAAAACATAGGGAAGCAACAACACGAGCTATTGATCTACAACATAATTTGCAAAATACTACCAGGACTAAGTTCATGATAAATTTAAGTTCAATTAATCATATTACTTAAGAACTCCCACTTAGACAGACATCTCTCTAGTCATCTAAGTGATCACGTGATCCAAATCAACTAAACCATAACCGATCATCACGTGAGATGGAGTAGTTTTCAATGGTGAACATCACTATGTTGATCATATCTACTATATGATTCACGCTCGACCTTTCGGTCTCCGTGCTCCGAGGCCATATCTGCATATGCTAGGCTCGTCAAGTTTAACCTGAGTATTCCGCGTGTGCAAAACTGGCTTGCACCCGTAGAGCTTATCACACCCGATCATCACGTGGTGTCTCGGCATGACGAACTTTGGCAACGGTGCATACTCAGGGAGAACACTACTTGATAATTTTAGTGAGAGATCATCTTAAAATGCTACCGTCAATCAAAGCAAAATAAGATGCATAAAGGATAAACATCACATGCAATCAATATAAGTGATATGATATGGCCATCATCATCTTGTGCTTGTGATCTCCATCTCCCAAGCACCGTCGTGATCACCATCGTCACCGGCGCGACACCTTGATCTCCATCGTAGCATCGTTGTCGTTTACGCCATCTATTGCTTCTACGACTATCGCTACCGCTTAGTGATAAAGTAAAGCAATTACAGGCGTTGCATTTCATACAATAAAGCGACAACCATATGGCTCCAGCCGATTGCCGATAACTTCGGTTACAAAACATGATCATCTCATACAATAAAATATAGCATCACGTCTTGACCATATCACATCACAACATGCCCTGCAAAAACAAGTTAGACGTCTTCTACTTTGTTGTTGCAAATTTTACGTGGCTGCTACGGGCTTAAGCAAGAACCAATCTCACCTACGCATCAAGACCACAACGATACTTCGTCAATTAGACTCCATTTTAACCTTCTCAAGGACCGGGCGTAGCCACTTTTCAGTTCAACTAAAGTGAGAGAGACAGACACCCGCCAGTCACCTTTAAGCACGAGTGCACGAAACGGTGAAACCAGTCTCGCGTAAGCGTACGCGTAATGTCGGTCCGGGCCGCTTCATCTCACAATACCGCTGAACCAAACTATGACATGCTGGTACGCAGTATGACTTGTATCGCCCACAACTCACTTGTGTTCTACTTGTGCAAAACATCAAACCATAAAAACCTAGGCTCGGATGCCACTGTTGGGGAACGTAGTAATTTCAAAAAATTTCCTACGCACACGCACGATCATGGTGATGCATAGCAACGAGAGGCGAGAGTGTTGTCTACGTACACTCAGAGACCAAGCGGAAGCGATCACAACGTAGAGGAACTAGTCGACGTTCTCCTCGCGATCCAACCGATCCCAGCGCCCGTTACTCCGGCGCCTCCGAGTTCTTGGCACACGTTCAGCTCGGTGGCGCTCCTCAGTTCCCGATCCAGCAAAGCTCCGGGAGAGAGAGTTCCACAAGACGACGCGGCGTGGTGACGATCTTGATGTTCTACCGGCAGGGCTTCGCCTAAGCACCGCCACGATATGACCGAGGTGGAATATGGTGGAGGGGGCACCGACACGGCTAAGAGATCCAAGAGATCAATTGTTGTCTCTTTGGTGCTAGCCCCGCCTCTATTTATATGTTGAGCCCGGGTCGAACTTGGAGCAAAAGCCTCCTCAAAGTCGGTTTTGCCCGAAAGGTAAGAGTCCCACTCGGACTCCAGGACCAAACGCCACAATCCTCGGCGTCTGGCCCAGACGCCATGGGCCTCGCCGTGCGGCCCAGGCGGGCGTCGTGGTCTCCGGCGTTTGGCCCCTTGGCCTCCATAAAACTCTTTTGCACCGACCTAAAGCCTCATGGGCTTGACCCCTTGGCCTAAACATATCATCCAATATATGAATCTTTACGTCTCGACCATTTCGAGACTCCTCGTCATGTCCCCGATCTCATCCGGGACTCCGAACTCCTTCGGTACATCAAAACATGTAAACTCATAATATAACTGTCATCGAAACCTTAAGCGTGCAGACCCTACGGGTTCGAGAACTATGTAGACATGACCGAGAACTATTCTTGGTCAATAACCAATAGCGGAACCTGGATGCCCATATTGGTTCCTACATATTCTACGAAGATCTTTATCGTTCAAACCGCATAACAACATACGTTGTTCCCTTTGTCATCGGTATGTTACTTGCCCGAGATTCGATCGTCGGTATCCAATACCTAGTTCAATCTCGTTCTTGGCAAGTCTCTTTACTCGTTCCGTAATACATCATCTCACAGCTAACTCATTAGTTGTAATGCTTGCAAGGCTTAGTGATGTGTATTACCGAGAGGGCCCAGAGATACCTCTCCGACAATCGGAGTGACAAATCCTAATCTCGAAATACGCCAACCCAACATCTGCCTTTGGAGACACCTGTAGTACTCCTTTATAATCACCTGTGCACGTTGTGACGTTTGGTAGTACCCAAAGTGTTCCTCCGTAAACGGAGTTGCATATTCTCATAGTTATAGGAACATGCATAAGTCATGGATAAAAGCAATAGCAACATACTAAACGATCGGGTGCTAAGCTAATGGAATGGGTCATGTCAATCAGATCATTCAACCAATGATGTGACCTTGTTAATTAAATGACAACTCCTTTGTCTATGGTTAGGAAACATAACCATCTTTGATTAACAAGCTAGTCTAGTAGAGGCATACTAGTGACACTCTGTTTGTCTATGTATTCACACATGTATTATGTTTCCGGTTAATACAATTCTAGCATGAACAATAAACATTTATCATGATATAAGGAAATAAATAATAACTTTATTATTGCCTCTAGGGCATATTTCCTTCACGAAGGCGCATGGAAAGTGTTGTTCAAGGCCTCCGAAGTACCTCCTCCCACGTCCGAGGACCGCGGGCTTCACGCCGCGCGGGCTCCTAGTCAGGTGAGTTCTCAGTCTACCACCGGACCTAGTTTTTCCCAATATATTCACGTGAGTTCCTTAAGTAATCATGCATACTTGATTCAGGACTATGTGGAGACAGTGGAGCGAGTCTATTGTCTGGCTCAGCTGCCAGAAGAATGCTCTCCTGACGGAGATGCTGGTCCCGGCACCGTACAAGGTGCCGGAGAAGAAGGCCGAGAAGAAGGCCGCAGGGACCCGAAAGGGTCTCCGTCGTAAGGTTGTGCCAGAAGCCTCGTGCAAAGATGACGAGGCAGACTCCTCCCGTGAAGGGGAGGAGGAAGAAGAAGAAGCCCCATCCGGAAAGGATGAGGAGCCCGGCGAAGCGGGCCAGGGGGCCGGAAAAGGCCCTCGGCGCAAGGCCGTTATACCCCTGTTGTCCGATGACGACGAGACAGATTCCTCCCGCAGAGGCAGGGGGAATCAAGAAGAAATTCCGCCTCTCCGCACTAGGGGGGAGAAGAAGAGTAAAGCCGCCCCAGAGGGGGAGGCTGGGACGTCCAAGAAGAGGAAAACATCCCTTCCGGACTACTCCACCAGGGCCGCTCTCAGCGATGAGGGGTGGCTGCCCCGGGGGAAGCCCCCGGCGCGATCGTAAGTGTCCGCACTCTACCGTGGTTTTCACTTCATAATTGTTTAATAACGACGAAGATTGACGCAGTCCGGCCCGGGCTCATCCGGCGGTGTCGTCTTCGGATTGGTCTCTGAGTTCTTCGGAGATGAACTCGCTCCTGACGGCCACCACTCCTCAGCCTGCGGATGACATGGAGGTGTTGTCCCGAAGGCTCCCCGAACAGGGGGAGGTGACCCTGGAGACGCCCCAAGGCGGACCCCCGAACGTCGGACATGCGGGGTTCAAGATTCCCGCAGATCGCGTCGATGAGAGCCGCAACAAGGCGGACTCTCGACCGAACACTGTTCCGGAACCTCCGACGGTTCCGGACTTAGGCGGGCAGCCCCTCGTTAGGGAGGGCGAGCCGCCCGTGCCGAGGCCTTCCGTCGCATCAACGGCGCCGGATAGCCTGGTGGAAGCGCTTCGAGGCGCTTCCATGGAAGAAGAGCACCGTACTCTTATGAGTGCGGTGATTCAAAAGGTTCTGTCGCCAAAAGCGGACTAACCGAATCCTGCACAAGCCTCCTGACGGGCTTTGAGGTAAGTAACAAAAATGTATGTAATTACCACCTGATAGGTAGGAGCCCCTGATACTCTGGTTGGTGTTCGGAAAGAAAAGCCAAACGGAGGGTCAATTACAATCCACAGGAGTCTAAAAAGCGTTTATGTTGATAAGCAGGCCGTGCTGCTTGCCGCTACTGCCCGTACTACCAAAGTTGTCGAACTGAAGCGGGATCTGGAGCAGGCACAGGGAGAGCTCAGCCTCACGAAGAGGCAGCTCGAGGAGAATAAAGGTAAGTGATTCCCCGTTTGTATGTGTTTAAAGATAAGCAAAATTGGTCAATCTAACACCCAAGCGTCATGACTGTGTAACAGGGTCCGCCGCCGAAGTGGCATCCCTGAAGAAAGCGTTGTCCGAGGCCGAAGACAAAGCGGCCTCGGAATGCAAGGAGCGCGAGAAGCAAAGTGCTAGAGTGGGTGAGGTACAGCAGGAGCTCCAGGACCTCGGCAAAAAGTTCGAGTCCATGGAGCATGATCTGAAGGCGAAAGAGGCCGAGCTTGAGAAGGCCCTTGAGAGTATAAGAGACGCCAAGGCCGAAGCCGAGAAGGTAGAGCGGGAAATCCAGGAGGCCAAAAAGATAGCAGCGGGTAAGAAGTTCTTTATGCAAAGCAAACATGTGGAGGAGGCGTTTCTTTTACTTACTCGGATTCGGAGCTCTCCAGGGGCATTCGCAGATCTGCCACGCAGCGTATCTGACACCGCGGAGTTCTACCGTGCCCAGGAGGGGAGCTCAATGGAGAAGCTGTTCTGGTCCCAGTATGCTGGGGCCGAACACCCAACGCCTCTGAGTGACCAACTGAAGCAGTTGGTCGAACTCCACAGGGCGGCCGAAGTGGCTATGAAAGATTTCATAGTCCGGATGTGGCCTAGTGAGCTCCTGCCCACTAGCTACTTCGGCCTGATCAAGCGGATGATGGATGCCTATCCGCGGCTTGGGGTGATCAAGCGATCCGTTTGCATTGAGGGTGCCCGCCGGGCCCTGGCCCGTGTCAAGGTGCATTGGGGCAAGCTGGATGCGGAGAAGCTAGTCAAGGACGGGCCATCGGAGGGCAAGGCGCATCGCCATCCCGAAATGTACTATGATGGCGTGATGAAGGGTGCTCGTCTCGTCGCCAATGAGTGTACCAAGGATGCCATTTGGGAATGAATTCACTTCTGTCATGTTTGTAATTAAAGACGAAGTTACTTGAGATATGTAGCGCTTTTGTTATTTAAAATATTACCTTCTGTGTTGCTGTTTATAAAATCCTGAAAGTAGGCCAGTCGTCGGCTTCCGCCCCCACGTGACTAGCACTGGGGTATTCTTGGAAAACCCGGACACTCTTTATCCAAATGTTTGGTCCCTTAAGGAGGTGTCCGGCGCAGCGAACAAGGCAATCGGACTATGCGGCTTTATAACTTTCACTTAGCCATAGAAGTCTACAATTTTAAATTTTGGCGAAGCCCCTAGAATCCGGAAGACCGAATCGGGGCGCTATACACGCCTAGATCGGAGCCGATTTATCGCCTAAAGAGGAAAATCTTTAAGGATTTTAGAACCTCTCGAACAGCGACCAGCTCTCGCCACATCATGCCGGTCAGTTTTCGGCTTTCTCTCGAGGTGCTAAATGCGGAAGAACCGGGACACAATCGCAGTAGTTCTCCCTGCGCTACCTTAGCCGATATAGCGGAACGTAAGGTACCAAAACAAGGGAGCCGGGCTATTCCAACTGTAGACCAAAGACACGATTCAGACCTGATGCATATAGTGCTATAAGTTCGGGGTGCCGCACTGTTGAAAGTGTTCAGACTTTAGTTGCCATATAGCGGGGCGCCATAAGAAGACCCTGGCAAACCGGCCGCACCAAGGTGTACGGATGCAATATCAAATAAACATTTATAAGAGAAAAATGCTCAAATAAGAATAATAAGCTGACGCTATGTATAATCTCACATTGACGAAAAATACGTTTAAGCGTACATTTACAATGGATGCGTTAAGCAGAGATAAAATAGGACTATTTGACATGTCCTATCCAGGGGCAGGCTGTGTTCAGATAGATAAAGCAGGTATAATGATCGTAAATAGATTCCACCTGGGTATTTCCTTCTGTGCACAACGTCTGTTGCCTCCGTGAATGTCTCTTCCCTATAAGTCCGACAATTCGGCTTTTTGAGGATGCTGCGCCAACGCGGTGTCCTGAAAGGTAAGAGGGAAAGAGTATCAAAGTATTTGGCGGTTACCCGCACTGTTGACTGAGTCGTTGATGCGCCTCCGCCTATGTCCATGGTATTTTAAGTGCGTAATTGTGTGCACGTTGCACGAATGCTGCTTTGATGGGGCTTAAGCGGAGGCCGAACTGCTAGTCGTGCTCTTGGCGTGCCTGGTGATCTTGTTGCGGGGTGCTCCGGACTCGCTTGACTGTGCTTGAAGTTGTTGTCGCCGGATTTGTTTGTCGGAGAAGGCCGCATTGTACTTCCGCCGCAAGGGCTGCAGTATGTTCTTCTGATCGTAGAGAGCGGTCCATATTCCCGTTCACCGTTATGACCCTGCGTGGTCCTGGCATCTCGAGCTTGATATATGCGTAGTGTGGTACCGCATTGAATCTGGTGAATGCAGTTCATCCGAGCAGTGGATGGTAACCACTGCGGAAAGGGACGATATTGAAGATTAACTCTTCGCTTCGGAAGTTATCCGGAGATCCGAAGACCACTTCCAATGTTATAGAGCCCGTACAACGGGCCTCTACTCCAGGAATTACACCTTTAAAGGTGGTTTTAGTGGGCTTGATCCTTGAAGGGTCAATGCCCATTTTGTGCACTGTGTCCTGGTAGAGAAGGTTCAGGCTGCTGCCAGCGTCCATAAGGACGCGCGTGAGGTGGAATCCTTCAATGATTGGGTCTAGGAACAATGCGGCCGAGCCGCCGTGACGGATGCTAGTAGGGTGATCCCTACGATCAAAGGTGATCGGGCAAGCTGACCAAGGGTTGAATTTCGGGGGTGACTGGCTCCATCGCATAGACGTCCCTTAGTGCCCGCTTCCGTTCACGCTTGGGGATGTGCATGGCGTAGATCATGTTGAACGTTTTCACCTGGGGGGGGGGGGGGATTTCTTCTATCCCCCCGTGTTCGGACGTCGGGGCTCCTCGTCATCTTCGTTGTGCAGCCCCTTGTCCTTGTCTTCGGCGTTTATCTTGCCGGCTTGTTTAAATACCCAGCTATCTCTATTGGTGTGGTTGGCTGGCTTGTCCGGGCTGCCATGAATTTGGCACGAGCGTTCTAGTATGCGGTCCAGACTAGATGATCCCTGATTATTTCTTTTGAACGGCTTCTTCCGCTGACCGGGCTTGGGTCCACTGAATCCGGCGTTGACTGCCGTGTCGTCGGTATTGTTGGATGAAGCGGCCCGGACCGACATTACGCGTACACTTACGCGAGACTGGTTCTACCGATGTGCTTTGCACATAGGTGGCTAGCGGGTGTCAGTTTCTCCAACTTTAGTTGAACAGAGTGTGGCTACGCCCAGTCCTTGCGAAGGTTAAAACAACACCAACTTGACAGACTATCGTTGTGGTTTTGATGCGTAGGTAAGAAGGTTCTTGCTTAAGCCCGTAGGAGCCACGTAAAATTTGCAACAACAAAGTAGAGGACGTCTAACTTGTTTTTGCAGGGCATGTTGTGATGTGATATGGTCAAGACATGATGCTAAATTTTATTGTATGAGATGATCATGTTTTGTAACCGAGTTATCGGCAACTGGCAGGAGCCATATGGTTGTCGCTTTATTGTATGCAATGCAGTCGCCCTGTAATGCTTTACTTTATCACTAAGCGGTAGCGATAGTCGTAGAAGCATAAGATTGGCGAGACGACAACGATGCTACGATGGAGATCAAGGTGTCGGCACTGACGATGGTGATCATGACGGTGCTTTGAGATGGAGATCACAAGCACAAGATGATGATGGCCATATCATATCACTTATATTGATTGCATGTGATGTTTATCTTTTATGCATCTTATCTTGCTTTGATTGACGGTAGCATTATAAGATGATCTCTCACTAAATTTCAAGATAAAAGTGTTCTCCCTGAGTATGCACCGTTGCCAAAGTTCGTCGTGCCCAGACACCAAATGATGATCGGGTGTGATAAGCTCTGCGTCCATCTACAACGGGTGCAAGCCAGTTTCGCACACGCAGAATACTCAGGTTAAACTTGACGGGCCTAGCACACGCAGATATGGCCTCGGAACATTGAGACCGAAAGGTCGAGCGTGAATCATATAGTAGATATGATCAACATAGTGATGTTCACCATTGAAAGCTACCCCATTTCACGTGACGATCGGTTATGGTTTAGTTGATATGGATCACGTGATCACTTAGAGGATTAGAGGGATGTCTATCAAAGTGGGAGTTCTTAAGTAATACGATTAAATTGAACTTAAATTTATCATGAACTTAGTCCTGATAGTATTTTGCAAATTATGTTGTAGATCAATAGCTCGCGTTGTTGCTTCCCTATGTTTATTTTGGTATGTTCCTAAACTATGTTGAAAGATGTTAGTAGCAATGATGCGGATTGGATCTGTGATCTGAGGATTATTCTCATTGCTGCATAGAAGAATTATGTCCTTGATGCACCTCTAGGTGACAGACCTATTGCAGGAGCAAATGCAGATGTTATGAACGTTTGGCTAGCTAAATATGATGACTACTTGATAGTTTAGTGCACCATGCTTAATGGCTTAGAATCGGGACTTCTAAAACGTTTTGAACGTCATGGACCATATGAGATGTTCCAGGAGTTGAAGTTAATATTTCAGCAAATACCCGAGTTGAGAGATATGAAGTCTCCAACAAGTTCTATAGATAAAAGATGGAGGAGAATAGCTCAAGAAGTGAGCATGTGCTCAGATTGTCTGGGTACTACAATCGCTTGAATCAAGTGGGAGTTAATCTTCCAGATAAATTAGTGATTGACAGAATTCTCTAGTCACCATCACCAAGTTAGTAGAACTTCGTGATGAACTATAGTATGCAAGGGATGACGAAAACAATTCCCAAGCTCTTCGCAATGCTAAAATCGGTGAAGGTAGAAATCAAGAAAAACATCAAGTGTTGATGGTTGAAAAGACCACTAGTTTCAAAAAAAAGGGGCAAAGGGAAGAAGGGGAACTTCAAGAAGAACGGCAAGCAAGTTGATGCTCAAGTGAAGAAGCCCAAGTTTGGACCTAAGCCTGAGACTAAGTGCTTCTGCTACAATGGAACTGGTCACTGGAAGCGGAACTACCCCAAGTATTGGGCGGATAAGAAGGATGGCAAAGTGAACAAAGGTATATTTGATATACAGATTATTGATGTGTATTTTACTAGTGTTTGTAGCAACCCCTCGACATTTGATACTAGTTCAGTTGCTAAGAGTAGTAACTCGAAACGGGAGTTGCAGAATGAACAGAAACTAGTTAAGGGTGAAGTGACGATGTGTGTTGGAAGTAGTTCCAAGATTGATATGATCATCATCGCACACTCCCTATACTTTCGGGATTAGTGTTGAACCTAAATAAGTGTTATTTGGTGTTAGCGTTGAGCATGAATATGATTTGATCATGTTTATTGCAATACGGTTATTCATTTAAGTTAGAGAATAATTGTTTTTCTGTTTACATGAATAAAACCTTATATGGTTACACATCCAATGAAAATGGTTCGTTGGATCTCGATCGTAGTGATACACATATTCATAATATTGAAGCCAAAATATGCAAAGTTAATAATGATAGTGCAACTTATTTGTGGCACTGCCGTTTAGGTCATATTGGTGTAAAGCGCATGAAGAAACTCCATGCTGATGGGCTTTTTGGAATCACTTGATTACGAATCACATGATGCTTGCGAACCATGTCTCTTCGGCAAGATGACTAAAACGCCGTTCTCCGGAACAACGGAGCGAGCAATAGATTTGTTGGAAATCATACATACTGATGTATGTGGTCCGATGAATATTGAGGCTCGCGACAAGTATCGTTATTTTCAGACCTTCACAGATGATTTGACCAGATATGGGTATATCTACTTGATGAAACATAAAGTCTGAAACATTTGAAAAGTTCATATAATTTCAGAGTGAAGTAGAAAATCATCATAACAAGAAAATAAAGTTTCTACGATCTGATCGTGGAGGAGAATATTTGAGTTACGAGTTTGGTCTTCATTTGAAACAATGCGGAATAGTTTCACAACTCACGCCACCTGGAACACCACAACGTAATGGTGTGTCCGGAAGTCATAACCGTACTTTATTAGATATGGTGCGATCTATGATGTTTCTTACCAATCTACCACTATCATTTTGGGGATATGCATTAGAGACAGCTGCATTCACGTTAAAAAGGGCACCATCTAAATCCGTTGAGATGACACCTTATGAACTATGGTTTGGCAAGAAACCAAAATTGTCGTTTCTTAAAGTTTGGGGTTGCGATGCTTATGTGAAAAAGTTTCAACATGATAAGCTTGAACCCAAATCGGAGAAATGCATCTTCATAGGATACCCAGAAGTTACTGTTGGGTACACCTTCTATCACAGATCCGAAGGCAAGATATTCGTTGCTAAGAATGGATCCTTTCTAGAGAAGGAGTTTCTCTCGAAAGACGTGAGTGGGAGTGTCGGTGTCAAAACCGGCGGATCTCGGGTAGGGGGTCCCGAACTGTGCATCTAGGCGGATGGTAACAGGAGACAAGGGACACGATGTTTTTACCCAGGTTCGGGCCCTCTCGATGGAGGTAATACCCTACTCTTGCTTGATTAATATTGATGATATGGGTAGTACAAGAGTAGATCTACCACGAGATCAAGGAGGCTAAACCCTAGAAGCTAGCCTATGGTATGATTTTTGTTCGTCCTATGGACTAAAACCCTCCGGTTTATATAGACACCGGATAGGTCAGGGTTACACAGAGTCAGTTACAATGGTAGGAGATCTACATATCCGTATCGCCAAGCTTGCCTCCCACGCCAAGGAAAGTCCCATCCGGACACAAGACGAAGTCTTCAATCTTGTATCTTCATAGTCCAGGAGTCTGTCCAACGGTGATAGTTCGGCTATCCGGACACCCCCTAATCCAGGACTCCCTCAGTAGCCCCCGAACCAGGCTTCAATGGCGATGAGTCCGGCGCGTTGATCGTCTTCGGCATTGCGAGGCGGTTTCTTCTCCAAATTCCATATTCTTGTCGAATAGTGTCCGCACGATAAATGTTGCGCTCCTTGGCTTCTACGGCCAGTAATGGCCATCTTCCACGTGTTTGAATGAATGCGAAAAGCCAGGGTATTTTTACACTTACCCCCCTAGCTGCGCAAATGTGCTGCCTATAAAAGGGGCGAGGACCTATATCTGAGTCACACCATCCCCCCTTCGCTAGCTTTCATCGGAGCGCCTATGACCAAAGCCCATTCCATCATGGACAATAGACGCGGCTCCTCCTCTCGCGCTCCCAGCCCTCAGCCTGGAAATTGGGAGAGATGCTCAGTCCCGCATAGCGAGCTAGTTATACTCCAAACCAAGGGGTTTCTTCCCCCGGCCTTCATAGTTCCGGTTCGAGCCGGACTCACCACCTACAAGGGCGGAAAGCAAGCGGAGAGTGTCCCCGATCCCTCTAAAGGAGAGCGGGTATGCTTCATCTCTTATCTAGTAAGAGGACTCGGATTTCCAATCCATCCGTTTCTCCGGGGCTCTTGGAGTTCTACGGCCTCCAGTTGCACCACCTTACGCCTGCCTCCATTTTGCACATCGCGGGCTTCGTGGCCCTTTGCGAACTGTTCCTGGGCGTCGAGGCTCATTTCGGGATGTGGAAGAGATTATTCTGCCTAGTACCCCGTTCTTATGAGGGGTCAATATATCAAGTGGGCGGAGCCGAGCTATGGCGCATCACCGGGACCGGATACCTATCCGGAACCCCGAAGAAGGCGTCCGAAGACTGGCCTTCGGAATGGTTTTACATGGAGGACGTCCCGCTGCCGGATCCTGTTCGGATCGGCCTTCCGGAGTTTAGCAATGCTCCTCTGAAGAAGCGCCTAAGCTGGCGCCCTCGGAGCCCCCGGAGGGAAAATGACCGGGATGTCATCTATTTGATGAGCCGAATAAGGTTACTGGCTCATGCAGGATTGACAATGATTGGAGTCATGGTAATCTGCATTATGAGGGGAGTGCAGCCGCTCCAATATAGGGGCCACCCCATGTGGGACTTCAACGGGGAGGACGATGCCACCCGCCATGGCCGCAAAGGGCCGGGATCGGTCACCGAACTGGTGAAGATCTTGTCTGCCATGTATAAAGGGGAGGAGGAGGATTTCCTCCGCGTCAATCCCCTGAAGGAGTTTTCTTCGAATAATTCTCGAAGTTGGGTAAGCAAACATCTTTGTGACCTGTCCGATCCATGTTCCCGTGGTTAAATATCTCATATCATGGTTTCTGCGCAGGAACTGCGCCGTATTGTGGAGAAGATACACAACCCGCCCCCACCCGAGGATCCGGAACAGTCCCTCGATCCGACCTCCGAAGAGGATCCGGATATAAAGGTGGAGTTGATCGACGGGGTGTTCTACCAACTTAGCATCGACAATGCTTTGGTTGCCATTACGGCCGATTACCCCGGAATACTTCCAGCCTCACAGGTAACTGAGACCGAGGTCCCAATATTCTGATAATGACCCATCCGTGCTTATTTCTTGATCACCGTATACCAATGGTGTTTCACAGGGGGTACCTTCGAGGCAGGAAGCCGAGCCCGCGGCGGCTAGCCAACAAGGGGCAGTACGGCCCCGCAGGCTAAAAAGCAGTGCGGTCCGGATCGAAACTCCACCGCAACGGTATGGCGTGTCACCATATTCCCAGGATTGATTCCTGGAAGGCGTACTAATGCTTGTGCTCTTTTCAGGAAAAAGCGCCGCGGATCGAGTCCGGAGAGGTTGCCAATCGAGCCTTCGCCGGCCAGGCACCAAAGCCGGGTCCGGAAGCGGAGGCGAGCACGAGGCGTGCGTCGGATGCTCCTCCGACAGAGGATGCCGACAAATTGTCCGCCACCAACTCCGAGGTGGAGAGCGCCATGAATCAAAAGCGCCACCGGACAGTTCTTCGTGACGCATGTTTCTCCCAAGAGGCCTTGAATGCCTTCAATTCGGGAGATGCGCACCTCCGTGCCGCTCAAGATGGTCTAGCCAGAGCCACGGAGCAGTATGTAAAGGACATACGGGTGAGGAAATTTGACAATTATATATGCCAGTAGCCCCCGAAACTTAAAATAGTTAGAATAACTGATTTAAGGATCATTTGTTATGCAGGATCTTACAAAAAAGAGTACCCGACTGTCCCAGGAGCTTGAAGAATGCAAGGCCCAACTTGAGGCCGCACTAGCCGCTACAGGGGGAGCTACAGAGACCCCCTCTGGTAATATACGCTTCAAAAGATAAATAGTTTATGAAGTGCGGCGGGTGTGTAAATCTGACAAAAATATTGCAGATAGCGCCGGACTAGGTCCGGACAAGCAACAGCTCTTGCGCCAGCTAAAGGCCGGCGAGAGCGTGCTTACGAGGGTGCGGCAGGAGAAAGATAACCTCCAAGATGCTAACACCAAACTGGGTGAGGAACTAAATGATGTTCGTGCCCAGTTGTCTGACTCCATAAAGGAGAATCGACGGCTTCGTCGCGGCATTTTCAGTAAGTGCTTGAGCGAAGTTTGAAAGAGGTCGGCGAGGAAGGCGACTAACATAAACATGTATGTAGGTTTTCTCACAGGTCGTCCTGAGGAGGAGATGCCCAGTACTGCGGGTGATCTTCTTCCCGAATTGCGTCAGCTGCACGAACGAGTTCGGCAGGTGATGAAAGGCGTCGGCCAGGCCTTGTGGCCATCTATCTCCCTGCCCGAAGGCATTGGGGAGCTGGCAGAGCGGCTTCAAGGAGCACGGCAGCGCTTCCGACTATGGAAGATATCGACCTGCCGTCAAGGCGAGGTAGGCTCGGGCCATGGTAAAGACGCGGTACACGGTTGCTGACCCAAACCACATGGCCGAGGTCGGACCTATGGGGCCTGATGGGAAGGAGATCCTCAGAAAGCTTAGCGCACGGCCAAGTAGAATTGGCCGTCAAGTATTCCCAGCAAGATTGTAAATTAGATAGCCTATTAGATGGCATTGAGGAGGAATACAATGAGTCGAGTTGACTATGTAAAAATATGACATGAAAAAATGTCTTCTAGCCGGATTGTAGATCGTTCGTCATAGCGGACCTTTTCGCTTTGACCTCAGGACCCAATAGTCCGGAGTGTGTCCGAATACCTTCGTGGTTATATAAGAACCGGGGTATGCATGGAGACAAGGCGTAGGGGTCATTGTTGTTGTATAAGACAAGTGCCCAACTAGTTATGTTATATTACATGGATAGTAAGAAACATCTTCCAGGGAGAATATTTTCGTTAGGGGTTCCTTTCGCTGGGATGCATGCCCTAAAGTGCATGTCAAAGCTGCTATGAAAGCAGAAAATCATCTGTGGGCAGATGAGTAAATAGTTAAAAATCATCTTTCAATTCACCGACCGAATATTCCCTTAAGAACGCTAGCTTTCGGCTTCACCCAGTCTGAGGTACACATCCGGCTGACCCGGCAGTAACAATCGCAGAGGTGCTCCCTTTACCACCTAGCCGAACAATCGGGAACGTAGGGGTAAGCACAGGAGCCAGGCAACCCAGCTTGGCCAAAACTTAAGTCATATCGATGCATATAATGGTGAATAAAAGGTACATGCGGAAGTCTGACGCATGTGTTGGGCATGAAGCTCAGATAAATAAGCTTCCGGTAAAGAAGCCCCAGGTATAATGAGCGCATACAAGGTCGTCAAATATGTCTTGAACAATGCGCAAACTAGCCTCTAACTGCTTCGGGAAGAAGGAGGAGGAAGGAGAGAAATAAAAGACAGCAAAAATAGAAAATGTGGACGGAGGAAGGAAACGAACTTGGAGTCCGGCACTTAGGCGTAGAATCTTCGTAGACGGGCTGCGTTCCATGGGTTCGGCTCGAGTCGGTTATCCGATGCGTTTCGCAGACGGTATGCTCCGCCGGTCAGGACCTGGTCGATAATGAAGGGACCTTCCCATTTGGGCTTGAGTTTGTCCTTTTTCTTGTCCGGCAGGCGTAGAACTAGTTCGCCAACGTTATAAGCTTTGGCCTGTACTTCCCTGCTTTGATATCTTCGAGCCTGCTGTTGATAGAATGCGGAACGAGCTTTTGCCACGTCGCGCTCCTCCTCCAATGCGTCCAAACTGTCCTGCCGATCAAGCTCGGCTTCTCTTTCTTCATACATGCGCACGCGAGGTGAGTCATGAATTATGTCGCAGGGCAAAAGTGCTTCTGCGCCGTACACCATAAAAATGGTGTGAATCCGGTAGTACGATTTGGCGTGGTCCGCAGCCCCCAGAGTACGGAGTCGAGCTCCTCAACCCAGTGCGTGTTAGATTCCTTGAGGGACCGCACTAGTCTGGGTTTAATGCCGCTCATGATTAGACCGTTTGCTCGCTCGACTTGACCGTTGGTTTGAGGGTGATAGACTGAGGCGTAATCGAGCTTGATGCCCATGTTTTTGCACCATAATTTGACCTCATCGGCCGTGAAGTTGGTGCCGTTATGAGTTATGATACTGTGGGGGACACCGTAACGGTGCACTACCCCTGATATGAAGTCTATAACCGGTCCGGATTCGGCCGTTTTAACAGGCTTGGCCTCTATCCATTTGGTGAATTTATCCACCATGACCAATAGGTATTTTTGCTTGTGGGTTCCTCCCTTAAGGGGTCCAACCATGTCAAGCCCCCAGACCGCGAACGGCCAGGTGATGGGAATAGTTATGAGGGCGGTGGGTGGCATGTGGCTTTGGTTAGCAAAAAGGTGGCAACTGACGCATCGTTGGACTAAGTCCTGCGCATCTGCCCGGGCCCTCGGCCAATAAAATCCTGTACGGAAGGCCTTGCCTACAAGGGCCCGGGCTGCGGCGTGGTGCTCACCCAGTCCGGCATGAATTTCAGCCAGGAGGTTTCGCCCTTCCTCTTGGAGATACACCTTTGAAGGACTCGGTAGTGCTTTTCTTATAAAGCTCTCCCTCATGGACTTTATAGGCTTTAGATCACCGTACTATGCAGCGAGCCTCATTTTGGTCTTCGGGAGTTCCTGCCTAGTTAGGTAGGCTAGGAATGGTTCCGTCCCATGGGCGATAACCGCCATTATTTCGTGGGCGGAGGGTGTTATCTCGGTGGCGAGCCTCCGATTGTGTCGAGTGTTCGCGTCAGCAAAGGCAGTTGGGTCCAGATTGTTATTTTCGGACTCCCCTTCCCATAGTACGGATGGCTTGAATAGCCGTTCCAGGAAGATGTTGGGCGAGACGGCATCGCGTTTTGCACCCATGCGTGCCAATATGTCCGCCTCCTGGTTGTTATCCCGGGCTATATGATGAAATTCGAGCCCTTCGAACCGTGCTGACATTTTAGGACCGCATTGCGGTATGCTGCCATTTTCGGATCTTTGGCATCAAAGTCTCCGTTTATTTGAGATATCGCGAGGTTCGAATCCCCGCGCACCTCTAGGCGTTTAATGCCCATGGAGACTGCCATCCGGAGGCCGTGCAGAAGGTCCTCGTATTCGGCTGCATTGTTGGAGTCCGTATATATTATCTGAAGGACGAATTGGACTGTGTCCCCGGTTGGGGACGTCAAGACGACGCCAGCCCCCAGGCCGGCCAACATTTTGGAGCCGTCAAAGTGCATGATCCAATTGGAGTATGCGCCGTACTCTTTAGGGAGTTCGGCTTCGGTCCATTCGGCCAGGAAGTCGGCTAAAACCTGCGACTTGATAGCTCGTCGTGGCTTGTAGGTTATGTCGAATGGAAGGAGCTCTATGGCCCATTTAGCAATCCGGCCCGTCGCGTCACGGTTGTTTATAATGTCATTAAGAAGTACTTCGGAGGCTACCGTTATTGAACACTCTTGAAAGTAGTGTCGCAGCTTCCGGGATGCCATGAACACCGCGTATGCTATCTTTTGATAATGTGGGTACCGGGACTTGCATGGAGTGAGGACAGTGGACACATAATAAACCGGTTTTTGAAGAGGGAACCGGTGTCCGTCCGTTTCTCGTTCGACAACGAGCACCGCGCTGACAACTTGATGTGTTGCGGCGATATATAATAGCATTGGTTCGCCTATGTTGGGCGCGGCCAGGACCGGATTTGTTGCCAATATGGCTTTTATCTCTTCGAGTCCGGCCGTTGCGGCATCCGTCCACTCGAAGTGTTCGGTGCGGCGGAGGAGGCGGTAAAGGGGTAACGCCTTTTCTCCCAAACGGGAAATAAAGCGGCTTAGAGCCGCTACGCATCCAGTCAATTTTTGTATTTGTTTGAGGTCTTTTGGAATATCCAATTGTGACAGAGCTCGGATCTTGGCTGGGTTTGCTTCAATTCCTCTACCGGACACAATGAAGCCCATGAGCTTTCCGGCTGGAACGCCGAAGACGCATTTTTCCGGATTGAGCTTGATGTCATATTTTCAAAGATTGTCGAATGTGAGTCTCAAATCGTCTACTAGAATTTCGACATGCTTGGTTTTGACGACCACGTCATCTACATATGCTTTCACTGTTTTGCCGATCTGGTTTGCCAGACATGTCTGAATCATGTGCTGATATGTTGCGCCGGCGTTTTTGAGCCCGAAGGGCATCCTATATTTACTAATTGGAGGCACCTTTTATGCCATGTAATTAACCCACATCATCCATATTAATTATAGGGTTGGATTAGAGAATTTACGGCAAGGATAAAAGAAAAGTTGTGTAACAAACATGGTCTAGTACAAAAGGATCTGTCACGTAATAGTCAAAAAAAATTGATCTATCACGTCCACCGGTAGTGGAAAAAATAGAAGCCTTAATCCATCAAAACACCATGGTCCCGTAAAAAGGAATCTATGACGTCCACCAGTAGTGAAAAAAAAAAGCCTCCGCCCCTGAAAACTCCACGATGTCCACGAGTTGAAAAAATAGAAACCTCCACCCAGGAAAACTGCACGATATATATTCTACGGCCATGTCGATTGCAGCAGGTATGCCCTTTCCAACCAGATTGCGGACAGAAAAAAAATCTGTGGATTAAGCAAAAAACATCGCTACGTTCTCCTCCCCTTAAGCCCTATTGTCTGCCATGGAGTCGATCGAGATTGACAACCAGACAGCTCGGACGGTGCCATGCCTTCTTAGACCGCCCACTACCCTGGGAAGAGGACGAATCCTGCATTGCATGTATTACTACTTGCTTTTCCATCTAAAAAAGAGAGATCACGCTTTCCTATTTGTGCACAGTAACGGCTCTGGAGCTGATACTGTTCTTCTTTCTCTACTGTTGAAATTCTTGCCGAGGCTACGTCCCTTGAGGTGAACGGGAGTCTGTGTGTTGATTGCGCTGTACCCGGCCAGACGGCGAGAAACATGCATGTGGAAGCAGCAGTGGACGTGCTGCTGGACTTGGGGAGGATCAAGAAAACACACAGAATCAAAGAACGGTAAGCGGCAACCGATCAGGAGAGCTAATAGATCGGCAAGCTTTATATTAATTTCATGATCCTTCCAGCGGCAACCACGGTCAGCGTGGGTGTCACCAGATTCACAAGGATGTCGTATTTCCAGCTATTATTAGGCTGTGGTTAATTTAACGACGTATCTGCACCCATCCTCCAGCTTATCTTCCGATCTCACATCAAAGGCGGCAATGGCAGACGAAGCACACGCTCAGGCTCCTGTAATATGGCAAGCTGGCCGCATCATCTCGGCTACAGGTACCTCTAAATCCCACGTATCATTAATTTAGCAGCATATAGATGCAAGCGAATTATTAATGATAGAGGACACCATGTATCCGTCATGCATATGCAGTCTGCATACGTGCGTTTGCATCAGGAGATTGGTCTGTTTGTTTGTAATGCCACGTGCACTTGCAATGTCTTGGATTTGTTCTACAAGAAAAAAACATATAGATGAATCCTCCTAGGAATTGTAACATGAAGTGTGACCAATGAAAAACACAACTAAGTATTTCACATCAGCATATCTTTACTTAATTTTATCCAAAAATATCTTTACTTGACGATTTTGCCAAACAAACATTGTTTTTTTTACACTCGCATGTTGTGCAGTCTGATATGTCACATCATACAATTTACTTTCCAACAAAAACTTATAAACAAGTAATTTATCATGCTAGACTGCGCGCATTATCTTGCAACCACCCACGCACTTATATTATATAATCTATTCTACCTATTTAAATATCCTTTAATTTTTGTCATACAGTGCTTGATTTGTGACTTATTCACATATATTTTTGGTGCGAATTTAATGTTACTATTAGCTTATCGCAACCAGAATTTGGTTGCATATAGATTCCATTATAGATGCTTCAGATGTAGAATTGTTGGTTTAGGCCGAAGACTCATCTTACAAAATAAAGCACAAGTCTAAAAGGCTCAGACATTGACCGACGGACGACGTCCCATGGTCCTAGGAATTTTACATGTTGGATGTTAAGAAGTGCTTGATGCCCGTGATCAAGATATATCAATGGTTACTGTCAGGGTCGGGCGCCTACAGCACCAGTTTGAGAACTAGCGTTTTTACTGGAAGAAGTTTGGTGGTAGGTACAGACAGAACTGCAAGTTGGTGATGGACTAATGGTAGTTTACATGGTCGGTTTGTTGATATCTCACATGAGTAATCTCAATCACATAATTCACCACTTGATTCTTCATGCCTAACATATATGCATGTGTGTACTTATTCATCATATTCATGCACGTAGCAGTTTCTTCTCTTATGTCCGGTATCATATTCATCATATTCCAATTGATCGTCTAGCAATGATTTGGTACTAATGATAGAATCCCTTCTCAGTATATCATGTTATTGTATGAAAATACCTTCAGACATCAAGTTCGAAAATAACATTGGACAAAATATACAAGACAGTCAATGTAAATTATCTAATGGTCCAATCACATGCATATGTATACAACGTTACCCATATCTTAGATTTCATATACATATTAGTGCTGGAAGTAAAACAAAGTACACAAATTCAATTTACTGAAGGGCACGAACCGTGAGGTATGCATTTGATTTGCACAACATGCAATTGTGATTTTCTACACTTCAATGCTTATACATTTACATCTAGCTTATAATCTATATTTTCCTATTTTTTATCATTATGTCCTTGATTTTGTTAGCCTTGGCCACATTTCTAGACCAGGATCAATTGGCCTAAATTTAGCTATGTCAAAGTTAGATATGACCGAAATATGCTCTAAGTATGCATGCATATGTACATGTCCAAAAGAAAGACAAAAAAATACATCACAAAAGATAAATGCATCACTATACATAGTACTGAGATTATATTCAGTTGCATCACATAACAATATTCGCATCAACGTGAGGGATCTAACAAATAAAACAATTTCCAAGAGAACGTATCACCATAAAAAAATGTGAATTCAAATTATTCTTTATTATCCTTCCATGGACCAATAAAAAATTTAGTACCAACATTTTAAAAATTGTATTATCGTATTTTCACAAATATCAGATACAACTTCATTGTCTTGAAGCTGCTAGCCCGTGCAGGTGCACGGGTTGATGACTAGTTGTGTTGAAGCAGAATGGGCCGTATGGAGTGATGAATGCTGTTGCAGCTTGGTCTGGCTCCGCCATCTTGATTTGGTGGTAGCCGGAGTACGCATCAAGGAAGCACAATGAGTCGTGTCCTGCTGTGGCGTCGATAATTTGATCAATTCGAGGGAGGGGGAAGGGATCCTTTGGGCAAGTCTTATTAAGGTCTTTAAAATCAACACATAGGCGCCAGGATTTATCCTTCTTTGGTACCATCACCAGGTTTGCTAGCCAGTCCGGATGTTTTATATCTGATGAATCCGGCTTCCAAAAGTTTGGCTAGCTCCTCTCCCATGGCCTGTCTCTTGGGTTCGGAAAAGCGCCGAAGAGCCTGTTTGACTGGCTTGAATCCTTTTAGGATATTTAGGCCGTGCTCGGCCAGCCGACGTGGGATTCCTGGCATGTCTGAAGGGTGCCAGGCAAAAATGTCCTAGTTTTCTCGTAGAAATTCTCGTAGTGCGGCGTCTACATCAGGGTTTAATTGTGCCCCAATGGAGGCCGTCTTTGCAGGGTCCGTTGGGTGGACTTGGAATTTGACTATTTCATCCGCTGGTTTAAAAGAGGTGGACTTGGATCTTTTATCAAGTATCACATCGTCCCTATTCACCGTGGAGCGCATCGCAGTGAGTTCCTCGGCCGCTAGGGCTTCGGATAGTGCCTCGAGGGCTAGTGCGGCTTTCTTGTTTTCTGCGCGGAGTGCTATGTTCGGATCACTAGCGAGAGTGATGATTCCGTTGGGTCCGGGCATTTTAAGCTTCATGTACCCATAATGGGGTATAGCTTGAAAAATTATGAATGCCTCTCGCCCTAATAAAGCATGATATCCGCTGCTGAACAGGGCCACTTGAAAATGTGACCTCCTCGGACCTGTAATTGTCCGGCGAGCCGAACACTACGTCCAGCGTGATTTTTCCTGTGCAGCATGCTTCCCGGCTGGGGATTATTCCTCTAAAAGTTGTGCTGCTTCGCTCAATGCGGTTTCAGTCTATTTCCATTTTTCAGAGGGTTTCCTCATAGATGAGGTTTAGTCCGCTGCCACCATCCATGAATACCTTAGTAAGGTAAAGCCGCCCACTATCGGACCGAGGACCAATGCGGCTGGTGCTCGGGCTGTTCGAATTTAGGTTAAATCACGGCATTAAAGGTAATAGCCGTGTCACTCCATGGATTTATTGTTGCTACTTGGTAGACTTCGGCAAGGTTGTGGGAGTGTTTGTTTTCGCATGTTATTTGATGCGAAAGTCTCGAATACTGTTGACACCGTACTGGTGTTGCTGGGCTGGGATTCTGAAGCTAGAAGCTCTTCGCCACTTTTGGCTACCTGCCGTAGTATCCAACATGCTCGAAGGCTATGAGTTCGAGTGGCGCCCTCTGTGCTATGAATTTTGCAGGGTCCGTTTAGCCAACCCTCCAGTACGGTTCCGTACCCTTTAGGGGTTTTGGTTTTTGGTGTTTAACCCAGGTGCTTGGTAATGATGCACCCTTTTATTTCAGACTAGGGATGTATTCGGGGCCGGATTATCCCAAAATTTACTTTCGGTTTTCCAGGCGCTCTCCATTGCATAGTACTTTTGTACTATGGTCACCAAGTCAGCAAAGCGTGTAATTTCACGACGACTTATGGCGTTTAGGATTCCGTGTCCGTGCAATTATTGCAGAAAACTGGGATTGCGTCCTCCTCTCGGCAGTCCTTTATCCTGTCCATAACCAGGAGGAATCTGGCCCAGTAATGATGTACTGTTTCACCGGGCTCTTGCCGAATTCGGGATAGATCGCTAATGCTTGGGTGGGCGGGTGGAACTGGATCCGGAACCCCGTCCAATTTAAGACTCAGGGGCCGGGAAGTTTCCGAATTCGGAAGTTTGGATTTTTGAGTGCTATCCAATGAATCCATCCCGTCGCCTGACTTTAAGTTCAGGGCTTGATCGACATCCGTCCCTTTGTGGGAATCCGGCATGGAGGGATCGGGAATCCGGACGTAGTTAGTCCTTAAGATAGAAGAAGAATCGCCGTGTTGCTCCTCTATCACAGCAACATGATGGGTAGCACGGGAGAGTTGATCTCTCTCGGATCGGTTTTAGGCCCAATCCGTCGTAGTCTGTGGCGACTCGAGGCGGCGATACGATCCAAGAGCTCTTTTACGGAGGAGAGCTCGATCGGATCTAACTGTCCGGCAAGTTCCGAATTAACGTGAAGATTGGTTTCGATGACTCGAGAAGTCATCGTCGGCGCGGTGGCCGAACTGGCGGTCATAAGAAAACAACCTAGCCGAAGAGTCTGACCAGCGGCCAAGGCTTCTTTGGCGATAGTATCGTCTTTAAAGACGAGATGAGGCATCCTTCCTGACGGCGACGACACAGAGGAACTCTCAATGAAAGCACATATGTCGGTGTCAAAACCGGCAGATCTCGGGTAGGGGTCCTGAATCGTATGCGTCTAGGCGGATGGTAACAGGAGACAAGGGACACGATGTTTTTACCCAGGTTCGGGCCCTCTCGATGGAGGTAATACCCTACTCATGCTTGATTAATATTGATGATATGGGTAGTACAAGAGTAGATCTACCACGAGATCAAGGAGGCTAAACTCTAGAAGCTAGCCTATGGTATGATTGTTGTTTGTCCAACGGACTAAAACCCTCCGGTTTATATGAACACCGGATAGGTTAGGGTTACACAGAGTCGGTTACAATGGTAGGAGATCTACATATCCGTATTGCCAAGCTTGCCTTCCACGCCAAGGAAAGTCCCATCCGGACACGGGACGAAGTCTTCAATCTTGTATCTTCATAGTCCAGGAGTCCGGCCAACGGTGATAGTTCGGCTACCCGGACACCCCCTAATCTGGGACTGCCTCAGGGAGGAAAGTAGAAATTGATGAGGTAACTGTACTTGCTCCCTTATTGGAAAGTAGTTCATCACAGAAATCTGTTCCTGTGGCTCCTACACCAATTAGTGAGGAAGCTAATGATGATGATCATGTAACTTCAGATCAAGTTACTACCGAACCTCGTAGGTCAACCAGAGTGAGACCCGCACCAGAGTGGACGGTAGTCCTATTCTGGAGGTCATATTACTTGACCATGACGAACCTACGAACTATGAGGAAGCTATGATGAGCCCAGATTCCGCGAAATGGTTTGAGGCCATGAAATCTGAGATGGGATCCATGTATGAGAACAAAGTATGGACTTTGATTGACTTGCCCAAATGATCGGCGAGCCATTGAGATTAAATGGATCTTCAAGAGGAAGACGGGCGCTGATAGTAGTGTTACTATCTACAAATCTAGAATTGTCGCAAAAGGTTTTTCGACAAGTTCAAGGTGTTGACTACAAAGAGAGTTTCTCACTAGTATCTATGCTTAAGTATGTCCGAATCATGTTAGCAATTGCAGCATTTTATGAAATCTGGCAAATGGATAAACAAAATTGCATTCCTTAATGGATGCAACCAAAAGGTTTTGTCGATCCTAAAGGTGTTAACAAAATGTGCAAGCTCCAGCGATCCATCTATGGACTGGTGCAAGCATCTCCGAGTTGGAATATACGCTTTGATGAGTTGATCAAAGCATATAGTTTTATACAGACTGGCGGTGAAGCCTGTATTTACAAGAAAGAGAGTGGGAGCACTACAACATTTCTGATAAGTATATGTGAATGACATATTGTTGATCGAAAATAATGTAGAATTATTCTCCAAAGCATAAAGGAGTGTTTGAAAGGAGTTTTTCAAAGAAAGACCTCGGTGAAGCTGCTTACATATTGAGTATCAAGATCTATAGAGATAGATCAAGACGCTTGATAAGTTTTTTCAAATGAGTGCATACCTTGACAAGATTTTGAAGTAGTTCAAAATGGAACAGTCAAAGAAAGAGTTCTTTCCTGTGTTACAAGGTGTGAAATTGAGTAAGACTCAAAGCCCGACCACGGCAGAAGATAGAAAGAGAATGGAAGTCATTCCCTATGTCTCAGCCATAGGTTCTATAAAGTATGCCATGCTGTGTACCAGATTTATTGTATACCCTACACTGAGTTGAGCAAGGGAGTACAATAGTGACCTAGGAGTAGATCACTGGACAACGGTCAAAATTATCCTTAGTGCAATAAGGATATGTTTCTCGCTTATGGAGGTGACAAAAGGTTCGTCGTAAAGGGTAACGTCGATGCAAGTTTTGACACCGATCCAGATGACTCTAAGTCTCAATCTGGATACATATTGAAAGTGGGAGCAATTAGCTAGAGTATCTCTGTGCAGAGCATTGTTGACATAGAAATTTGCAAAATACATGCGAATCTGAATGTGGCAGACCCGTTGTCTAAAATTCTCTCACAGGCAAAACATGATCACACTGTAGTACTCTTCGGGTGTTAATCACATAGCGATGTGAACTAGATTATTGACTCTAGTAAACCCTTTGGGTGTTGGTCACATGACGATGTGAACTATTGGTGTTAAATCACATGGCGATGTGAGCTAGATTATTGACTCTAGTGCAAGTGGGAGACTGAAGGAAATATGCCCTAGAGGCAATAATAAAGTTATTATTTATTTCCTTATATCATGATAAATGTTTATTATTCATGCTAGAATTGTATTAACCGGAAACATGATACATGTGTGAATACATAGACAAACAGAGTGTCACTAGTATGCCTCTACTTTACTAGCTCGTTGATCAAAGATGGTAATGTTTCCTAGCCATAGACAGAGAGTTGTCATTTGATTAACAGGATCACATCATTAGGAGAATGATGTGATTGACTTGACCCATTTCGTTAGCTTAGCACTCGCTCGTTTAGTATGTTGGTATTGCTTTCTTCATGACTTGTACATGTTCCAATGACTATGAGATTATGCAACTCCCGTTTATCGTAGGAACACTTTGTGTTCTACCAAACGTCACAACGTAACTGGGTGATTATAAAGGTGCTCTACAGGTGTCTCCGAAGGTACTTGTTGGGTTGGCGTATTTCGAGATTAGGATTTGTCACTCCCATTGTCGGAGAGGTATCTCTGGGCCCTCTCGGTAATGCACATCACTTATGCCTTGCAAGCATTTCAACTAATGAAGTTAGTTGCGGGATGATGTATTACGAAACGAGTAAAGAGGCTTGCCGGTAACGAGATTGAACTAGGTATTGAGATACCGACGATCGAATCTCGGGCAAGTAACATACCGATGACAAGGGGAACAACATATGTTTTTATGCGGTCAGACCGATAAAGATCTTCATAGAATATGTGGGAGCCAATATGAGCATCCAGGTTCCGCTATTGGTTATTGACCGGAGATGTGTCTCAGTCATGTCTACGTAGTTCTCGAACCCGTAGGGTCCGCACGCTTAACGTTTCTATGACAGTTATATTATGAGTTTATATGTTTTGATGTAATGAAGGTTGTTCGGAGTCCCGGATGTGATCACGGACATGACGAGGAGTCTCAAAATGGTCGAGACATGAAGATTGATATATTGGAAGCCTATGTTTGGATATCGGAAGTGTTCCAGGTGAAATCGGGATTTTACCGGAGTACCGGGAGGTTAGCGGAACCCCCCGGGGACTTGCTGGGCCTTAGTGGGCCTTGGTGGAAGAGAGAGGAGGCAGCCAGGGCAAGGGCCGCACCCCCTTCCCCCTAGTCCGAATAGGATAAGGAGAGGGGGGCGGCACCCCCCCTTCCTTCTTCTCCTCCACCTCTTTCCCCTCTCTCTCCTAGTCCAACAAGGAAAAGGGGGGGCGAGTCCTACTCCCGATAGGAGTAGCAATCCTCCTGGCGCGCCCCTCTCTAGGCCGGCCGCACCCCCTAGCTCCTTTATATACGGGGGCAGGGGGCACCCCAAAGACACGACAATTGATCTGTTTGATCTTTTAGCCGCGTGCGGTGCCCCCCTCCACCATAGTCCACCTCGATAATACTGTAGAGGTGCTTAGGCGAAGCCCTGCGTCGGTAGATCATCAACATCGTCACCACGCCGTCGTGCTGACGAAACTCTCCCTCAACACTCGGCTGGATCGAAGTTCGAGGGACGTCATCGGGCTGAACGTGTGCTGAACTCGGAGGTACCGTACATTCGGTACTTGATCGGTCAGATCGTGAAGACATACGACTACATCAACCGCGTTGTGCTAACGCTTCCGCTTTCGGTCTACGAGGGTACGTGGACAACACTCTCCCCTCTCGTTGCTATGCATCACCATGATCTTGCGTGTGCTTAGGAGTTTTTTTTTTGAAATTACTACGTTCCCCAACAGTATCCGTGCTCATGATGGCACTGTTTTGTGTCTTCCTGCCTTCGTCTCGTGCAAGGGTGTTGTAGCGCACATCTCCAACAACGCAAGATTTATAATGTCTTACCCGAGTATCAGGACCCATTGCTAGTGAGTAAAGGGCATCATCAACTGCCTGCCCATCCTCCCGCATCTTCTTAACCTATGGTTAGAAAATAGATAAGCTGATCATCTTATGTACTCAATATATTAAAAAAAACTGTCAGTGCACTTCAAAAGCTTACATGGTTCTTGAACCATTTCGCCAATCCTGCCATAACCAGTTTTTCAATGTTTCTTGGATTTTGCGGCAGTAACTCCTCTTTGTAGATACTGCACAACATAGTGATCGCGTCAAACATCTAAATATATAAGAATGTGCTGCAAGTTTAGTAGATTACGATGTATAAGCTGCAGTACTGCACTTACTTGATATAAGGTAGTATCTCAGGACAGTTATTCAACACATACCAAACCATTTTGTCCAAATCTTTAGGTTTGCCCTCTTGTCGACTCTTCCTTGTAACTCGAACAGAATAATCGAAAACATTGAGCCCGGGATTGTCTTCACCCACCTCTTTGCTAAGCTGATCAGCTGTTTCAATGTATTTTGAGCAGAATGTCAACGCTTCTGTAGCAATGTAGGCCTCTGCAATGGAACCCTCGGGTCTAGCTCTGTTCCTAACATAGCCCTTGAAAGTGCCTAGCCACCTTTCAATAGGGTACATCTAAGTAGTGCCTCATCAGGTAGATGAATAGCCAAATGCACCATCACATAAAAGGAGGATGGAGGATATATCTTCTCAAGGTCGCATAGGATAGTTGGTATCTTGTCTCTAAGACACTCCATAGCATCTATCCTGATATTCCTACTGCAGAGTTCCCTGAAGAATTTTCCCAACTCTACAACTGCTCTGTATAAGTCAGGGCGGCCCAATCCTCTAAGGATAACATGTAAAACCCCTTGAAGTAGGATGTGGCAGTCATGAGTTTTCAACCCTTGTACCTTGTTTCCATCTGCACTGACTCTCCTTTAATTCAGGGTTGGAAGCAAATCCATGTGGGAATCTCACACGTGACAGGACCTCGCAGAATTATTTTCTTGTTACCTTGTCCAAGACGTACACAGCTGGTGCCATATCCCGTGGTTTACCTTCATCTTTTACCTGCAAATCCTTTCTGATACCCAGGTGTGTCAAATTAGTCCTAGATTTTAAGGTATCTTTCGTCTTGCCTTCAATATTAAGAAATGTGCCGATAATGCTGTCACATATATTTTTCTCGATGTGCATCACATCAAGATTATGCCGCAGATCCAAATCTTTCCAATACTCCAAGTCCCACAAAGTGGACCTGCAGGTAAACAATAATCTCTCTTCTACCCTGCCACGCTTCCTTTTCCCGCTACCATTACCGGGATGGTTTCCTGGTGTAATATGCCTGACCTTCTCTAATTCCACTTGCAACTCATCGGCGGTGAGCCTCTTTGGCGCATCACGGTTTTCATGCTTTGCATTGAACACATTTCTTCGGTATTTTCTATGATGCGGCTTGTCCTTGGCAAGGAAACGACGGTGTCCAATGTAACAGATCTTCCTAAGTATTGCGTATGACAGCGGATTCCGGTCACAGCGAACACATGCATTGTAACCATGTGTCGTTCGCCCTGACATAGTGCCCAAAGCCGGATAATCATGGATGCACCAAATTATAACAGCAGGCAGAAAGAAATCAGCTAGTGGGCTGCTATATAGGTCTTGAGTGAGAACACTCTTCCGTAGATGTTGAAGTTCCTCCACAAGAGGCTCCATGAACAAATCAAAATCCTTTCCAGGACTTTTTGGACCTGGGATGAGCAAGGCCATCATGTAGTTTGATTCTTTGGTGCAGACATTTGGAGGCATGTTGTAAGGAATAACAAGCACTGGCCACATGCTATATGTGGCGCCTGTGGCCAAATGGGTTAAATCCATCTGAAGCTAAGCCAAGTCTAATGTTTCTCGGGTCAGTAGCAAACTCTTTGTGTTTATCATTGAAGCTTTTCCACGCACTACCATGAGATGGATGGCTCATTACATTCTGATCTCTGTACTCCTGGTTCCTAGAATGCCACAGTACATCCTCTCTTGTTTCAACATCATGAAACAACCTCTGCAATCTTGGTGTAATTGGAAAATGTCTCAGAACATTATGAGGAATTAATCCTCTTCACAGCATCGCCATCTTTCCATCTTGATGATTTGCATTTCGGGCATTCACTTAAGTTGGCATAATCCTTCCGGAACAGAACACTATTATTCTTACAAACATGGATCATATCATATCCAATTCCAACTGCACGAAGGAAATACTTCATTTTACTGTAGGTGTGTGGCAGCTCAGACGCATCTGGGAAATATTTGTGGAAAGCAGCCAACATCGCATCGAATGATTTGTTGGTCATCGGCTCAGATATCTTCACCTGAAGAAAGGTGACCATAGCTGAGAATACTGATAGCTTATTTCCTTGGGTGACAGCAACGTTGCATTGTTCCAACATGCGGGCCCACCGTTTTTCTTCAGGAGGTGAAAGTTCACGGAATGCACGAGCATTTCATAGCATTGTTTCAATGTTGGTATAACACGCTGGCTCCGCCACCACCATGTCCTCCTCCTCTTCCACCTGAGCATCAGGAAGATCAAGATGGTGATCTGCTGCTTCCACGTAGTCAATAACATTGACGTTCACAGCTTCACCATGATGAACCCACCTAGTATATGTGACCGAAATCCAATACAAGTGTAAATGATTTTGCACAGTTGACTGCGGTCTTGTAACTGAATTCATACAAATGCTACACGAGCAGAGCACATCTGATTTTGGACCACCGTACTCAGCTCTGATAAAGTTCATGAAGTTTTCAACCCCCTCGACATATGCAGCGGAGAATCTTTGAGCAAAAGTTATCCAAGTCCTATCCATCTGTTAGACATAAAAATTAGTTCTTCTACTAGATATTACAGGAAAAACATATAAGCTTTTTTTATGAAGTCCAGAAAAAAATACCTAGGTCGATGTCTAAAGTTATGGCAAGATATTTGGACGAGCAGATCTAAGTAACGAAATATATGTAAAGCTAATTCAGCAAACAGATTTGAGTGCCAAATTATGGTAGGCTGTTTCAGCAGTCAATGAGGCCGAGCACACAGCCATCAAACTATCGAAGGCCATCGCAGCAACAAAGATCGAGTATAAAACAGTGTAGAGCTATTTCACCTAACAGATTGGCTACTAGACCATGGCAATCTACGTCACAATAAATATATGGCAGGATATTTTAGCAACTAATCGGCCTTGGCATGCCATCTCAGCTAAGCAGATTGAGTGCAGAACAGGGCAAGGAAGCTTCTTAAGTAGAGCATATTGACAGTAAACTACTTCGGCAAACAGTGAGATTAACAGCGTCTATCAGCTGACATTCAACGCTACACCGACATGAATGGGGCCTCAGTCTAGAATGCGCGTACCGTGGGAGAAGCTGACCTCTGTGCGTCTCCACACGAACGTCGCCAGCGGTGGCGGCGCTGACCGCCGTGCGCCTCCACAAGAACGTAGCCAGAGGTGGCGGCGCGGCTAGAGGACGGCAGTCTACGAGAGCGTACTGTGGGAGCGAGAGGATCGCCGAACCGCGGCGCCGACGTATCGGCGCGGCGGGGAGGGCGGCTTTGGCGGAGCGAATGGAGTGGAGGGGGACAGGGGGGGAGGGGGGTTTGGGGAATATTATTGGCTAGTTGGCCGAAGGGCGGTTGAATCAGATTTGGGGGGAATTTTTGGGTGTTGGGGGGGGGGGGAGGATTTTCGCGTGGTGGGCGGGGGGAGTTTGGCGCATGGTCGGTTTCTCCAAGTGCAGTCCCACGTCTCAGTGAAGAGGCAAGCCGCAGCATGTTCCATTTGCGTGAGCCGTGTGCAGGACCGAACGTGTGTGGGGTGCAATGCGACCGCGACAGGAGTGCTATGAGTGTACCGCCTTTTTCCTTTTAAACTAGTGCTTCGCCCCCTCAAAAAATAAAATTTGTTGCTTCGCGCGATCCATCGATACTACTACTAGTAATCCGGTAATCCCGACTAAAACGGCGCGGCCGGGTCTTTTCCCGCACGATATGCTAGGAGGTTGGCTTAGTTGGGTTTTTTAGGACGAGTAATGCTACACCTATGTAATCCCAGTTACGTAATTAACGTAGTGTGAAACGTGTGAGTTGTTGATTGTAGATTGGGGGGAGGGAGGGGCCCACCACCATGGAAATCAGGGGAGGAGAGAGAGAGGCAATTTACGTTAACGCATTCGTAGGTTCCCGTAGATGTAGAAAGATGTGAAATGCGTGAATGTGTACTGGACGTACTATTGGAGTGCCTAAGATAATTTGTGTATGTATAGACCCTATGTGTTTATTTTACTTCGCATGTTAGATTTGTCTCGATTCAATAAAAATCAGAGTTGGTGATGATGTTGTGCCTGTCATCCTGCAATATAGGTTGTCCGATCTATATCTAACGGATAGGAAGGAAACTATGACAATTTACCCGCACTCCTCTCCACATTTGCAGATAAGGCTTTCCCTCGTTCATCATTTTCTCCCACAAGATCTTGATCTTCCGTGCAACGCACGGGCATCTTGCTAGCACTCCTACAATATGTATATTATTGTGAAAGTTCATATACACCGGCCGAGATTAATGCAAACACGGCAGATTTTAATTACATTTCATACTTTTATAGGACAAAAAAATAAAAGAAACCCAACCCTAAACCTATTCTACGACGGCGACCGACGTCCTCCATCTGTGATCTCTATGTACGGGGCGGGGTTCAAGACCCGTGAAGTGAAGTTGCGGTCTCCGGCAAGGAAGAGTAGAACACGGGATACGGACCGGCCAGTTGGCACACCATGCCCTGCCGCCTCCCATGCCCTACTCATCCTCGGAGGAGTCCCCGACCTCGGCGGTGCCGGACGTTGGACGGTGGCAAGTAGGACGCGTGGCTGACGGTGCTCCCGTCGTCGGCCGCCAGCGTGGCCACTGCCAGCGGTCGCTGGCGTCGCATCCGTCTACGCTGCTATTGCATCGCGAGAGGCGACTTGAGCGAGGGCGGCGACCTCGACCTTCATCCCCGAAGACAAGCTCTCCCGCAAAGCTTTCGCACTTGCGGTCATGGCGGATGTGGTGCCAGGTAGGAGGACGATGCGCTATGGTGTGGAGGTTAGCTGGGCGTTGCCGCTTTAAGTAGCGCATTCCGGTGAGGCCAAGCGTCCGGGTGCGTCATTAAGTCGCCAGAGTTGGTTCCTCACGCACCGAGCCTCTTAATAACGACATACGAACGGACGGCATGAGTGCGGGCAGCTGGCGCCGGCTGGGAACGCACCGCGCGATGGCGCGAGGGACGTGGGTTTTGGTGTGCCAGGGTAGTCAACTGCGGTCGTGGCAACGTTGGAGATTCCCTTTGCTCACATGCGATCCCCATATGTCACTGAAAAAGCAAGACGACCCGGCATGGTCTCAGGTCCAGAGGATGCAGTTGGCCACACTACACCACTCCACGAACGCGTCACGGTGCCCCGTGCATCCTTGACGAGCCGGGAGTTGGGGTGTGTTTGGATTGTGGCCAAAGTGCACCTTACCAAAATTTTGGTCATGACCCAAAGATTGGTCTTTGTTTGGATGGTTGCCATTTTTTTGGCATGCCAATGAACTCTAGCCAACTCTAGTTCATTTTTCTTGCCAATGTCGGCCAAATCATGGGCAACCAATACCTCAACAAAAATTTTGGTCATGCCCCAAAGATTGGTCTTTGTTTGGATGGTTGCCATTTATTTGGCATGCCAATGAACTCTAGCCAACTCTAGTTCAATTTTCTTGCCAATTTCGACCAAATCATGGGCAACCAATACCTCAACCAAAATTTTGGCTACCCAATGCTTTGATGGGGCAACCTTGGGCACAAACCAAACATACCGTTGGTCGTGCCACAGCACTAACGCCACCCTCGGCACACTGAAACCGACCGTGTCTAGCGACGATATGAGCGTTTCGCTCACCGCGGTCGCCTTGTCCAGAGGCGGTGCTGGAGCTGCGCCCCGTTGTTGGCCCCAACGACCCACATGAACGGTTGTCGGTGGCGAGGAGGTCCTGGGCCAGCTCCTCCATTGGACTAGTCTGCGCTACGTCGTGCCCCACATGTCGGTTTCCCTGTTTTCCCGGCCATATTCGAGCGTCAGTGCTCCGCATTGCGCATTAGGCCTTTCACTATGTAGGCCAAGCGAGAAAACTTATTGTTTATTTGAGCCGTTCAAGTATAATCATGTGGCGTTTGCTTATTTCTCATTCCTCTCCAACCCTCTTCTCCATCGATCATGTCGCCCTCCAGTCGAGACCATCCTCCCGCATGCCTCATTTGAACATTCCGCCGAGTATCATTCGCATGTACCCACCCTAGTCCTCTTTCAATAGATCTCCGGACCCCGAGATGAAATCGAGAGAGAACGAGTAGGGGCACGTGATACCTAAGGCGGATTCAAAATTTTGAACCGGTGATCATAGCACCCGCAAATCATATATAAAGGGTATTCAATGTTCGTTTCGTTTTTGAACGTACAATATACTCCCTCCTATCCTTTCTAGTTTACATATAAGTTTTATGTGTAGTCAAAGTATCTCTACTTTGATTAAGAAGGTATCAACATTCAACAACGCCCAATTAATATTGTTAGATTCGTGCGCACTCCTAGATTTGTACTCGAGATGGTTTCCAATTTGACTATTAACTAGATTAATAGTACATGAGATGTATAATGTGAAAATTATATCATTGGAAAATCCTTTCACATACGAATTTGACCGTATGCTTTGTGTAAGTTGCATGTCATATATTATTACTCTAACAGTTGGTCAAAGTTAGCCTCGAAAAACGCATTAGACCCTGTATGCTTTGTGTAAGTTGCATGTCATATATTATTACTCTAGCATTTGTGTAAGTTGCATGTCATATATTATTACTCTAACATTTGGTCAAAGTAGTATAGTGGAAGTGGATCCTCTGACGTAGGTATCCCTGCCTTACCCTCCCTTTCAGTCACTTACTAGCAGACCCCATGCTTGCTAGGCCCCGCATGTCAGTTACTCAATGGGTTCGGCCACGTCAGGGGATCCTCATCCGTAGTATACTCCCTCTATTTTTATTTACTCCGCATAAAACAGAGGGAGTGGTGGTATAATAAATGACGCGCGTGGGGGAGGGGGAGGGACGTCGGTTTGCTCTCAATTGCGGTCCCACAAGCGAGCGAAAACGCAAGACGAAGCGTGTTCCATTCGGTGAGCGACGTGGAGGATCCAGCGTGCCGGGCTGCAATGCGAACGCGAGAAGAGCAATGTACAGTCAAAACTGATTGACCGGTCGTCACCGGAACCACTATTCACACCAGAACCTTCGCTGCTCGGCCTACGCCAGCCACTGCCCTAAAACCACACCAAATATCCAGCCCATTCCCCCACCCTTCGATCCCCTAGCCCGCATCAAGCATCCCCTGGCGGCGGTCCCCACACCAAATCCATGGTGCGCCGCAAGCTCACTTACTACAAGATGCTGACGCCGGAGCGCCGCGCAGAAATCGTGGCGGCGGTCGGCGCCACAGACCTCCGTTCCCAAGCTCGCTTTGCGGCGGGCCAATCCCCGAGTTCTCTGGAGCCAAGCTACGAGGAGGAGGACGCCGATCCAATGTTCATGGCAGAGGTCGCGGCGCAGAAGGCCCGCGATGGGTATGAGACGATGGACGTCGACTTCGTGCCGGTGTCCGAGTCCCCCATGGTGCAGGCGGACCAGCGGTTCAACATAGCGATACTAAAGGAGGACCGGGAGGCAGAGGCTCAACTCGACGCGGAGCGCACGCATGCTGTTGCCATCGAGGCTCTCCTGCAGGCGGAACCGAATGTCGTGGATGTGAACCGGGCGGCAGAGGCTCAACTTGAGGTGGAGCGCGCGGATGCCGTTGCCATCGAGGCCCTCCTGCAGGCGGAACCGGACGTCCTGGACTTGAACCGGGCGGCAGAGGCTCGACTCGACGTAGAGCGCGCAGATGCCGCTCTCATCGACGCCCTCCTACAGGCGGAACTGGACGTCCTGGACTTGAACCGGGCGGCGGAGGCTCGACTCGACGCGGAGCGCGCGGATGCCGCTGCCATCGAGGCCCTCCTGCAGGCGGAACCGAACGTCCTCGACTTGAACCAGACTGTGCTCTCGTCCGTGCAGAGCGCCCGCACGCTCCGCTTGAACGAGTAGCTGGAGGCCGAGGACAACCATGGTGCAGAGACACACGTCGGCAGCGACAACTGGTTCGCGCCGGCAGCCAAAGACGACGAGGCCGTCTCTTTCCGCGAGCAGTGATAGTTTTTCTTTATGTTGTTGTTTTTATGGATCTTTTGCTGTGTAAAAACATATATTTGTTATGCAAGTCGCCTGACTTGGGTCAGTCTACCATTTCAGGCGGTTGGATGAATATCCTACGTCTCCTAACCCTTCTTTCCTTCTTCCTCACCTCTTCTTCTTCCCCAACAGACCACCGCACAGGCCGCACATGATACTCCCCAACATGCGGTTGGATAAACATACTCTATGAACGGAAATTATGTATCAGCGATAGGATGGCTGAGTTTGGTTTGTTCACATGCGACAACACGTGTCAGTGAGGGTGCGTTCCCTTGGTTGGATTTGCGGCGTGCAGGAGCGACTGTGTGAGGGTGCAGTGCGACCGCGGCGTGCAGGAGCGACCGTGTGAGGGTGCGGTGCGACCGCGACAGCCATGCGCAAGTGTACCTCCTTCTCATTTTGAAAACTTTAGGCAAGCTTGGCAAAAATGTGTGGCGAAGTTTGGCAATGCAAGGCCTAGACCCAAACAGGATAAGTACGTACGTACTAGGAGTACTAGTGTTAAAAAAGAAAGGCAGGATTTTCCTTCCCAGGATTAAATCGATACAAATCCTCGTTTCACGTGTCAATTAATGCGTATTTTTCTCCAAATACCAAAGAGCTAACCATCTCACTCCTCATCGCTTGATTAATGCAGCGCCATGCAAACCAACCTTCTCACTTCCGCATGCATGCAGGGGATATTAAAGTCCTTGGTTGCTAACCCCATCAATTTTGCCTCGATTAGTGTTAGTGGCCCTTTGCAAATTGTAATTTTGATATACTGGCCTTGTGTACAAAAAAATGGAGGTAGTAACTATATTTGACTTCCTTCCCCATTGCGGTGATGTCGCTGATATCCTTTTTTGGTGGTTTGGCGAAGTGCGTTCGACGGAGAACACCATTGAGGGAGACTACAGTAAGTCGTTCGCAAGTGCCGCCTGCAAGCCGAGACAACCGCCTTATTTGCATCCAGGAAGTCCTTTACTAGTACTACTAGGAGTACTAGTGCGGTGAGATGGTTTCTCGAAGAAGACGATGGAGAAGCGGAGTCAGCAAAGAGTGAAATGATGGTTGCTTCGTCCGTGCTTTTGTGATTTGACGCCTCACTGCTTTGTGATTTGTGATAGAAGGGACATGGGAGTAGACTCTGTGCTCTATACTATACTACATGCGTCCAAGCATGGGAGAAAGAGGAGAGACGTTGCATTTTTCTATTCCTTCAGTCAATCAATCAGGGAGCTTCGGTTCCATATTTTTGGCTTTGGCAACACCATCCACAATGGTTCCCACGATGCCAAAAGCTATTTTGACATTTGGCTACACATTGTGGACGCCCTTAACCGTACCACTTGGTTTTTCTCCTGTGTGCTATCTATAAAAATCTCAATTATATTGATCTAAAAAATTTTAGAATCAAGATTAGTAAAAAGGAGGTGATTCTGCCCCGCGGATGGCAGGGGAGATTTCTTATTTGAGCAATGCTACATCCACGTAATGGTTTACGTAAAGTTACGAACTGATGTGATGTGGGACTATTTGATTGGATTAAAGGAGAGGATTAGGCCCACCCCACCTGAAAATCAGGGGGGCATATATAGATTAGATGGAAAGTATACGTAGCAGCTATGTAGGCCTTTGTAAGTCTAGGATTAGGCTTCTTACTTTCGGAGGATGTTGTCCTGGCGGTTTGCTAACATGCGGTCCCACGTGTCAGTGCTTTACCAAGCCGATTCGCGTCCCACATGAGGCAGAACAAGGGCAGAAGCAACACGTGGTTAAGTTGAAGAAGATGAGGGAGAAGCGGATTCAGCAACGAGTGAAATGATGGTTGCTTCGTCCCTCCAACTTCTTTTTTTAGCATTATTACTTGTCCCTCCAACTAAACTATGGGAAAGGTGCAGCTTTATGATTTGACGCCTCATTGCTCATTACTATGCTGGCGCCATGACTGGGGTGCTTCACCCCGGCTACTCTGCACTGTATTCCGGTATGGCACATGGATCCGGTAGCTTGATGTCCCACATGTCGGCCAAAGGGACTAGAAGATTTATGAAAGCGAGCGCTCCACTCTTACGACGGAGGAGTAGACGACACAACGACCCAGTGAACTGTCACTTGTACTGTATAGTACTATAGTTTTGCTGTTTCGCACGATCCATCGATACAAACCCGATTAATCTGGAATGGGTGGGATTTTTCCCGCGTGGTAGATGATACTGGCCATACATTTCAAAGGAATTTTAATGTATGCAAACTGAATAATTATGAGTAACAATATGATATCTAGTAAAATTAAAAACACATATGATTTATTGTGTTAGAGTGTAGTAGTAGTGTTGTATTGCATAGTTGTTAGATATAACATGCGAGAACGTGTAGAGATGTAGTTTTGGAGGGCCTACAGAGAGAAAAGCGTAATACGGTCACCGAACTTCAGAATAAGCTGATTACGATCACTATATACGTTTTGCGGTGATTATACGGTCACTTGCTCACAGTTCAGCATCGGATTGCACTCTGTTGACCGGCCAAATAGTCTGCGTGGCGCCATGTTTACTAGTTAAATTGACCATTTTCCTTGTGGGTCCCACCTATCAGTTCGAATAGGCAAAAGGTCAGATAAACACAAATTTACGCAGGCGCGATGATACGTCCCCAACGTATCTATAATTTTTGATTGCTCCATGCTATATTATCTATTGTTTTGGACCATATTGGGCTTTATTTTCCACTTTTATATTACTTTTGGGACTAACCTATTAACCGGAGGCCCAGCCCAGAATTGCTGTTTTTTGCCTATTTTAGTGTTTCGAAGAAACGGAATATCAAACGGAGTCCAAACGGAATGAAATCTTCGGGAACGTGATTTTCTCATCATATAAGATCCAGGAGACTTGGACCCTCGGTCAAGAAAGGAGGGAGGCGTCCACGAGGGTGGAGGGCGCGCCCCCCTAGGGCGCGCCCCCTGCCTCGTGGGCTCCCCGAAGCTCCACCGACGTACTCCTTCCTCCTATATATACCTACGTACCCCCAACAGATCAGAGACGGAGCCAAAAACCTAATTCCACCACCGCAACTTTCTGTATCCACGAGATCCCATCTTGGGGCCTATTCCGGAAGGGGAATCCACCACGGAGGGCTTTTACATCATCATCATAGCCTCTCCGATGAAGTGTGAGTAGTTTACTTCAGACCTTTGGGTCCATAGTTAGTAGCTAGATGGCTTCTTCTCTCTTTTGGATCTCAATACAATGTTCTCCCTCTCTCGTGGAGATCTATTCGATGTAATCTTCTTTTTGCGGTGTGTTTGTTGAGACAGATGAATTATGGGTTTATGATCAAGATTATCTATGAGCAATATTTGAATCTTCTCTGAATTCTTTTATGTATGATTGGTTATCTTTGCAAGTCTCTTCGAATTATCCGTTTGGTTTGGCCAACTAGATTGGTAGTTCTTGCAATGGGAGAAGTGCTTAGCTTTGGGTTCAATCTTGAGGTGTCCTTTCCCAGTGACAGTAGGGGCAGCAAGGCACGTATTGTATTGTTGCCATCGAGGATAACAAGATGGGGTTTTATCATATTGCATGAATTTATCCCTCTACATCATGTCATCTTGCTTAAGGCGTTACTCTGTTTTCTTGAACTTAATACTCTAGATACATGCTGGATAGCGGTCGATGAGTGGAGTAATAGTAGTAGATGCAGGCAGGAGTCGGTCTACTTGTCTCGGACGTGATGCCTATATACATGATCATACGTAGATACTCTCATAACTATGCTCAATTCTGTCAATTGCTCAACAGTAATTCGTTCACCCACCGTAAAATACTTATGCTCTTGAGAGAAGCCACTAGTGAAATCTATGGCCCACGGGTCTATTCTCATCATATTAATCTTCCTATGCTTTACTATTGCTTTGCTTTTTACTTTGTCTTTTATTTTACTTTGCATCTTTATACCAAAAATACCAAAAATATTATCTATCATCTCTATCAGATCTCACCCTCGTAAGTGACCGTGAAGGGATTGACAACCCCTAATCGTGTTGGTTGCGTTGAGCTATTTGTTTTGTGTAGGTACGAGTAACTTGCGCGTGGCCTCCTACTGGATTGATACCTTGGTTCTCAAAAACCGAGGGAAATACTTACGCTACTCTGCTGCATCATCCTCTCCTCTTCAGGGAAAACCAACGCAAGCTCAAGACGTAGCACGCGACAAGGCTCCAACCCGTGCGCGGGAATCACCTGGTTGTGTATGTGTCTGTCAGGGCCTGATGTGTGCGCATGCATGTGTAGGTTTAGCACTTGAGCGTGAGAGTGTGTGTTGGTCGTGTGGTGTAGTGCTGTGTGCATGCATGCGTGCGTGTGTGTGTGAGTGTTGCGTGCGTGCATGGCTGCGTGTGTACGTGTGAGTGTTGCGTGCGTGCGTGGGTGCATGTGTTTGTGTGAGTCTTGCGTGGATGCAGTTCGTGTGCATGCGTGCGTGTGTGTATAATCACCACACCAGCTCCTGTGTGTTAAAACAGACGGCTCGGCATACCAATACAAGGCCACCTTGTCCGCTGTGCCCGCGGTCATGACTTCGAACCACCGTCCCAAATATTTTTTGTCGTTTGTTTTCATTCGTACTAGCAAGATGCCCGTGCGTTGCACGTAACATCAAGATGCACTTGTATGACTTGTTTATCTTGTGAGAGAAAAGGGGGAGAGTATCCTGTGATACGGGAACTTAGGTGCTCCCATGATACGGGCTTTTGGGCCACCGGATCTCAGATCCAACGCCGTATGAGAAGCTGCTGCAGCTGTTGTACTTGTGTGCATTTTTCAGATTCTATGAGGGCTTTTTTATAAAAATGTACATCATCTCACAGAAGCTGTTGGATTTGAGATCCAACAGCTGAGGTCGCACTGGAGCACCCAAGCTTAGGTGCTCGCGGAGCACCAGATATTTTCCCGGTGGATGAACGAGGGAAGGACTTATTTGCAAATGTGGAGAGGTGTGTGGGTACCTTTTTGCAAAATTGCCATAGTTTTTTTCCTATCTGTCAGATATAAATCGGACGGCCTATATTGCAGGATGGCAGGCACACCATCATCACCAACTCTATTTTTTATAAGTGTATTTTATGTATTTTATAAGAGTGTAGATGTATAGTAGATACAAGTCGACAGGTGGGCACGATGGTAGTGAGATAATGTGATGCAACACTAGAGGTGCCACATGGAGCGTTTAACTGGTCAACTAGTCATGTCATGAGCAAATACAGAGTTGTACGGTGAGCCCGTGACTGTATAATAACTACTAAACGTAAATGGTGACCGTAATAAGTGGATTCTGCATTCCAATGTACGTATCGTTCTTTCGCTTCAAATACAATGCTCGTCACTGCATATATCGCGAGAGAAAGATGAAACATGTGTGAATTTTCTGGGGGCTTACTTTTAGAGGACCTGGAGATTGTTTTGTGTGCATACGTGAAAGGGGCGTACAGGGGGGGGGGGGGGGTATGCGATGGAGAGAGAGATGCTCTTTGTTTCTCTTTATTATGACTAACTTTCTATATAGTATAAAAATATACAAATTCACAGTGCGGAATAAATATCATTGTGGGCACCATGCAATGCAAATTAGCGTTCGTACTCCTCCATATAACCTTGTAATGTTGTATATATGTAGAAACTCTAAAATAATTTTTTGGCCACACTTTATTCAAAAGGAATGTTGTATGCGAAATAAACGTGAAGAGAGGGCTTTTTAGATCAATGGGATATGTGATGTAACTTGTGTGAATGTGTAGTTGATGCATTTGGCGGGGCCAAGAGAGGTATGTGTGTGTATTACGTATTCGAGAGAGGCATGGATAGAGGGGCCGACCGGGGGGGGGGGGGCGTGGGAGAGATAGCACGAGAAATGAGAGTGGTCTAGAGAGAGAGAGACGAATATGACATCATGACAAGAGATTCCATTCCCTTGAGTGTGTATATGCAAGGGGGGAGGGAATATAGGCACCAGGAGAAATTTTCTGTGTGTGTGGTGTTTGTGTGGGTATATGTGGGTGTGAGAAGATAATGAGACGTGGGGGCAGAGGGTGTGTCACCGCGTGAGGTCCGGTGGGTCGAGGTGAGGCCCTTCGTTCGGTTCCGTCCCGCGCCACATTGGTCGGCCCGTGACGCATTTAGGAAGACCCATGGATGACTAGTCGTACAAGACAAAGATAGTAGAATTGTGAAGGACTCTGTGTCCACTGAAAAAGCCGGCCAGGATTTGTAACCCTAGGTTCTCGGGCCAAGGTAACCCCTTTATCTCTGATATTACTATTCATCCAACCTAACTTTAAGGGGCATCCTACAGAATGCTCTGCTAGAATCATACTCGTCGATTAGGAAGAGAGGTGTGAGACAATGCGTGAGAGACAGGCGTAAAGATAATGTGTGTACATGAGACACGTAGGCAGGTCCATGTATATAGAAAGGGTCGATGAGGATTGTGCGTGTGTATGTTTGCGAGAGGAAGAGTGCTTGTGATAAAGGTTAGTGAAAACAGTTGTAAATGGTTACGAGAGGGAGGGAGGGTTATATCTAGAGCATGTGTGAGAGAAACACACCTCGGGAGAGAGTGTGTGAGCATGTGTGAGAGACCATCGAATTTGAGCATGTCTATGTTATTATTCAACACAATTGATCCACATAGTTAGTATTTTGAACTCCAGACAATGCATCGCTTTAGCAATCGAATATAAACGTGAGTATAGTTCATGTTGTGTGTGTAAAGCACATTATACATACAAAAGTTACACAATGGACATTATAAATAGCTACATATGAACTAGCATACATTTGAATTCAACTTAAGGTGGTTTAAAAAAATCGAATTCAACATGAAGTCCATTCAATTATTTGAATTTGATATCATGGCATTTGTAAACCATACCTAAATTATGGGGGCACCAATCTTTGCTCTGACTTTTTACATAATAGCGTATGTAGTCGTGTACAAAATAGATTCAAATTTAGCTCCTCCATTCCAAAATAATCGTAGTTATAGGATTTTCAAGTGTCAAAGCATGATCTGAAGGCGAAAGAGGCCGAGCTTGAGAAGGCCCTTGAGAGTATAAGAGACGCCAAGGCCGAAGCCGAGAAGGTAGAGCGGGAAATCCAGGAGGCCAAAAAGATAGCAGTGGGTAAGAAGTTCTTTATGCAAAGCAAACATGTGGAGGAGGCGTTTCTTTTACTTACTTGGATTCAGAGCTCTCTAGGGGCATTCGCAGATTTGCCACGCAGCCTATCTGACGCCGCGGAGTTCTACCGTGCCCAGGAGGGGAGCTCAACGGAGAAGTTGTTCTGGTCCCAGTATGCTGGGGCTGAACACCCAACGCCCCTGAGTGACCAACTGAAGCAGTTGGTCGAACTCCACAGGGCGGCCGAAGTGGCCATGAAAGATTTCATAGTCCGGATGTGGCCTAGTGAGCTCCTACCCACTAGCTACTTCGTCCTGGTCAAGTGGATGGTGGATGCCTATCCGCGGCTTGAGGTGATCAAGCGATCCGTTTGCATTGAGGGTGCCCGCCGGGCCCTTGCCCGTGTCAAGGTGCATTGGGGCAAGCTGTATGCGGAGAAGCTAGTCAAGGACGGGCCACCGGAGGGCAAGGCGCATCGCCATCCCGAAATGTACTATGATGGTGTCATGAAGGGTGCTCGTCTCGTCGCCACTGAGTGTACCAAGGACGCCATTTTGGAATGAATTCGCTTCTGTCATGTTTGTAATTAAAGACGAAGTTACTTGCGCTACGTAGCAATTTTGTTATTTAAAATATTACCTTCTGTGCGGCTGTTTATAAAATCCTGAAAGTAGGCCAGTCGTCGGCTTCCGCCCCCACGTGACTAGCACTGGGGTGTTCGTGGAAAACCCGGACACTCTTTATCCAAACGTTTGGTCCCTTAAGGAGGTGTCCGGCGCAGCGAACAAGGCAATCAGACTATGCTGCTTTATAACTTTCACTTAGCCATAGAAGTCTACAATTTTAAATTTCGGCGAAGCCCCTAGAATCCGGAAGACCGAATCGGGGCGCTATACACGCCTAGATCGGACGAAGCCGATTTATCGCCTAAAGCGGAAAATCTTTAAGGATTTTAGAACCTCTCGAACAGCGACCAGCTCTCGCCACATCATGCCGGTCAGTTTTCGGCTTTCTCTACTGAGGTGCTCGTCCGGAAGAACCGGGACACAATCGCAGTAGTTCTCCCTGCGCTACCTTAGCCGGTATAGCGGAACGTAAGGTACCAAAACAAGGGAGCCGGGCTATCCCAACTGTAGACCCAAGACACGATTCGGACCTGATGCATATAGTGCTATAAGTTCGGGGTGCCGCAGTGTTGAAAGTGTTCAGACTTTAGTTGCCATATAGCGGGGCGCCGAAAGAAGCCCCTGGCAAACCGACCGCACCAAGGTGTACGGATGCAATATCAAATAAACATTTATAAGAGAAAAAATGCTCAAATAATAATAATAAGCTGACGCTATGTGTAATCTCACATTGACGAAAAATACGTTTAAGCGTACATTTACAATGGATGCGTTAAGCAGAGATAAAATATGACTATTTGACATGTCCTATCCAGGGGCAGGCTGTGTTCAGATAGATAAAGCAGGTATAAGGATCGTAAATAGATTCCACATGTGTATTTCCTTCTATGCACAACGTCTATTGCCTCCGTGGATGTTTCTTCCCTATAAGTCCGGCAATTCGGCTTTTTGAGGATGCTGCGCCAACGCGGTGTCCTGAAAGGTAAGAGGGAAAGAGTATCAAAGTATTTGGCGGTTACCCGCACTGTTGACTGAGTCATTGATGCGCCTCCGCCTATGTCCATGGTATTTTAAGTGCGTAATTGTGTGCATGTTGCACGAATGCTGCTTTGATGGGGCTTAAGCGGAGGCCGAACTGCTAGTCGCGCTCTTGGCGTGCCTGGTGATCCTGTTGCGGGGTGCTCCGGACTCGCTTGACTGTGCTTGAAGTTGTTGTCACCGGATTTGTTTGTCGGAGAAGGCCGCATTGTACTTCCGCCGCAAGGGCTGCAGTATGTTCTTCTGTTCGTAGAGAGCGGTCCATATTCCCGTTCACCGTTATGACCCCGCGTGGTCCTGGCATCTTGAGCTTGAGATATGCGTAGTGTGGTACCGCATTGAATCTGGCGAATGCAGTTCGTCCGAGCAGTGCATGGTAACCACTGCGGAAAGGGACGATATCGAAGATTAACTCTTCGCTTCGGAAGTTATCCGGAGATCCGAAGACCACTTCCAATGTTATAGAGCCCGCATACAGCGGGCCTCTACTCCAGGAATTACACCTTTAAAGGTGGTTTTAGTGGGCTTGATCCTTGAAGGGTCAATGCCCATTTTGCGCACTGTGTCCTGGTAGAGCAGGTTCAGGCTGCTGCCACCGTCCATAAGGACGCGCGTGAGGTGGAATCCGTGAATGATTGGGTCTAGGACCAATGCGGCCGAGCCGCCGTGATGGATGCTAGTAGGGTGATCCCTACGATCAAAGGTGATCGGGCAAGCTGACCAAGGGTTGAATTTGGGGGCGACTGGCTCCATCGCATAGACGTCCCTTAGTGCCCGCCTGCTCCTGCTTGGGGATGTGCGTGGCGTAGATCATGTTGACCGCTTTTCACCGGGGTGGGGAATTTCTTCTGTCCCCCCGTGTTCGGACGTCGGGGATCCTCGTCATCGTCAATGTGCAGCCCTTGTCCTTGTCTTCAGCATTTATCTTGCCGGCCTTTTTGAATACCCAGCAATCTCTATTGGTGTGGTTGGCTGGCTTGTCCGGGGTGCCATGAATTTGGCACGAGCGCTCCAGTATGCGGTCCAGACTGGACGGTCCCTGATTATTTCTTTTGAACGGCTTCTTCCGCTGACCGGGCTTGGGTCCACTGAATCCGGCATTAACTGCCGTGTCGTCGGTGCTGTCGCCGTTGTTCCGTCGCTTATGTCTGTTAAACCGTGGCTTGCCGTTATTGTCGCGGCCATCCGAATTGCCAGACTGTGGCGTAGTGCTGCTGCGAGCCAACCAACTGACCTCGCCCGCGCAAAAGCGGGTCATTAGTGTTGTGAGAGCTGACACGGTTTAAGTGTTCGAAAATTACTGTTCGAAAACCCCCTCCTTCTTTTCCTCCACCTCTTTCCCCTCTCTCTCCTAGTCCAACAAGGAAAAGGGGGGGGGGAGTCCTACTCCCGGTAGGAGTAGGACTCCTCCTGGCGCGCCCCTCTCTAGGCCGGCCACACCCCCTTGCTCCTTTATATACAGGGGCAGGGGGGCACCCCAAAGACAGAACAATTGATCTGTTTGATCTTTTAGCCGTGTGCGGTGCCCCCCTCCACCATAGTACACCTCGATAATACTGTAGCGGTGCTTAGGCGAAGCCCTACATCGGTAGATCATCAACATCGTCACCACGACGTCGTGCTGACGAAACTCTCCCTCAACACTCGGCTGGATTGGAGTTCGAGGGACGTCATCGGGCTGAACGTGTGCTAAACTCGGAGGTGCCGTACGTTCAGTACTTGATCGGTCGGATCATGAAGACGTACGACTACATCAACCGCGTTGTGCTAATGCTTCCGCTTTCGGTCTACGAGGGTACGTGGACAACACTCTCCCCTCTCGTTTCTATGCATCACCATGATCTTGCGTGTGCGTAGGAAATTTTTGAAATTACTACGTTCCCCAACAGTGGCATCCGAGCCAGGTTTTATGCATAGATGTCATATGCACGAGTAGAACACAAGTGAGTTGTGGGCGATATAAGTCATACTGCTTACCAGCATGTCATACTTTGGTTCGGCGGTATTGTTGGATGAAGCGGCCCGGACCGACATTACGCGTACGCTTACGCGAGACTGGTTCTACTGACGTGCTTTGCACATAGGTGGCTAGCGGGTGTCAGTTTCTCCAACTTTAGTTGAACAGAGTGTGGCTACGCCCGGTACTTGAGAAGGTTAAAACAACACCAACTTGACAAACTATCGTTGTGGTTTTGATGCGTAGGTAAGAATGGTTCTTGCTTAAGCCCGTAGCAGCCACGTAAAATTTGCAACAACAAAGTAGAGGACGTCTAACTTTTTTTTGCAGGGCATGTTGTGATGTGATATGGTCAAGACATGATGCTAAATTTTATTGTATGAGATGATCATGTTTTTTAACCGAGTTATCGGCAACTGACAGGAGCCATACGGTTGTCGCTTTATTGTATGCAATGCAATCACCCTGTAATGCTTTACTTTATCACTAAGCGGTACGATAGTCGTAGAAGCATAAGATTGGCGAGACGACAACGCTGCTACGATGGAGATCAAGGTGTCGCGCCGGTGACGATGGTGATCATGACGGTGCTTCAGAGATGGAGATCACAAGAACAAGATGATGATGGCCATATCATATCACTTATATTGATTGCATGTGATGTTTATCTTTTATGCATCTTATCTTGCTTTGATTGACGGTAGCATTATAAGATGATCTCTCACTAAATTTCAAGATAAAAAGTGTTCTCCCTGAGTATGCACCGTTGCCAAAGTTCGTCGTGCCCAGACACCACGTGATGATCGGGTGTGATAAGCTCCCACTGGATCGGGTGTTCTCCCTGAGTATCCAGGAGTTGAAGTTAATATTTCAAGCAAATACCTGAGTTGAGAGATATGAAGTCTCCAACAAGTTCTATAGCTAAAAGATGGAGGATAATAGCTCAAGCAGTGAGCATGTGCTCAGATTGTCTGGGTACTTCAATCGCTTGAATCCAGTGGGAGTTAATCTTCCAGATAAATTAGTGATTGACAGAATTCTCTAGTCACCATCACCAAGTTAGTAGAACTTCGTGATGAACTATAGTATGAAAGGGATGACGAAAACAATTCCAAAGCTCTTCGCAATGCTAAAATCGGCGAAGGTAGAAATAAAGAAAAACATCAAGTGTTGATGGTTGACAAGACCACTAGTTCCAAGAAAAGGGGCAAAGGGAAGAAGGGGAACTTCAAGAAGAACGGCAAGTAAGTTGCTGCTCAAGTGAAGAAGCCCAAGTCTGGACCTAAGCCTGAGACTAAGTGCTTCTGCTGCAATGGAACTGGTCACTGGAATCGGAACTACCCCAAGTATTTGGCGGATAAGAAGGATGGCAAAGTGAACAAAGGTATATTTGATATACAGATTATTGATGTGTATTTTACTAGTGTTCATAGCAACCCCTCGGCATTTGATACTAGTCCAGTTGCTAAGAGTAGTAACTCGAAACGGGAGTTGCAGATGAACAGAAACTAGTTAAGGGTCAAGTGATGATGTGTGTTGGAAGTAGTTCCAAGATTGATATGATCATTATCGCACACTCCCTATACTTTCGGGATTAGTGTTGAACCTAAATAAGTGTTATTTGGTGTTTGCGTTGAGCATGAATATGATTTGATCATGTTTATTGCAATACGGTTATTCATTTAAGTTAGAGAATAATTGTTGTTCTATTTACATGAATAAAACCTTATATGGTTACACACCGAATGAAAATGGTACGTTGGATCTCGATCGTAGTGATACACATATTCATAATATTGAAGCCAAAAGATGCAAAGTTGATAATGATAGTGCAACTTATTTGTGGCACTGCCGTTTAGGTCATATTGGTGTAAAGCGCATGAAGAAACTCCATGCTGATGGGCTTTTTGGAATCACTTGATTACGAATCACATGTTGCTTGCGAACCATGCCTCTTGGGCAAGATGACTAAAACGCCGTTCTCCGGAACAACGGAGCAAGCAACAGATTTGTTGGAAATCATACATACTGATGTATGTGGTCCAATGAATATTGAGGCTCGCGACAGGTATCGTTATTTTCAGACCTTCACAGATGATTTAAGAAGATATGGGTATATCTAATTGATGAAACATAAAGTCTGAAACATTTGAAAAGTTCATATAATTTCAGAGTGAAGTAGAAAATCATCGTAACAAGAAAATAAAGTTTCTATGATCTGATCGTGGAGGAGAATATTTGAGTTACGAGTTTGGTCTTCATTTGAAACAATGCGGAATAGTTTCGCAACTCACGCCACCTGGAACACCACAGCGTAATGGTGTGTCCGGATGTCATAACCGTACTTTATTAGATATGGTGCGATCTATGATGTTTCTTACCAATCTACCACTATCGTTTTGGGGATATGCATTAGAGACAGCTGGATTCACGTTAAAAAGGGCACCATCTAAATCCGTTGAGATGACACCTTATGAACTGTGGTTTGGCAAGAAACCAAAATTGTCGTTTCTTAAAGTTTGGGGTTGCGATGCTTATGTGAAAAATTTCAACATGATAAGCTTGAACCCAAATCGGAGAAATGCATCTTCATAGGATACCCAGAAGTTACTGTTGAGTACACCTTCTATCACAGATCCGAAGGCAAGATATTCGTTGCTAAGAATGGATCCTTTCTAGAGAAGGAGTTTCTCTCGAAAGACGTGAGTGGGAGGAAAGTAGAACTTGATGAGGTAACTGTACCTGCTCCCTTATTGGAAAGTAGTTCATCACATAAATCTGTTCCTGTGACTCCTACACCAATTAGTGAGGAAGCTAATGATGATGATCATGTAACTTCAGATCAAGTTACTACCGAACCTCGTAGGTCAACCAGAGTGAGATCCGCACCAGAGTAGTACGGTAGTCCTATTCTGGAGTTCATGTTACTTGACCATGAAGAACCTACGAACTATGAGGAAGTGATGATGAGCCCAGATTCCGCGAAATGGTTTGAGGCCATGAAATCTGAGATGGGATCCATGTATGGGAAAAAAGTATGGACTTTGATTGACTTGCCCAAATGATCGGCGAGCCATTGAGATTAAATGGATCGTAAGAGGAAGACAGGCGCTGATAGTAGTGTTACTATCTACAAAGCTAGAATTGTCGCAAAAGGTTTTTCAACAAGTTCAAGGTGTTGACTACAATGAGAGTTTCTCACTCGTATCTATGCTTAAGTATGTCCGAGTCATGTTAGCAATTGCCGCATTTTATGAAATCTGGCAAATGGATAAACAAAACTGCATTCCTTAATGGATGCAACCAGAAGGATTTGTCGATCCTAAAGGTGTTAACAAAATGTGCAAGCTCCAGTGATCCATCTATGGACTGGTGCAAGCATCTCGGAGTTGGAATATACGCTTTGATGAGTTGATCAAAGCATATATTTTATCTGAGACTTCTTGGTGAAGCCTGTATTTACAAGAAAGTGAGTGGGAGCACTACAACATTTCTGATAAGTATATGTGAATGACATATTGTTGACTGGAAATAATGTATAATTATTCTGCAAAGCATAAAGGAGTGTTTGAAAGGAGTTTTTCAAAGAAAGACCTTGGTGAAGCTGCTTACATATTGAGCATCAAGATCTATAGAGATAGATCAAGACACTTGATAAGTTTTTTCAAATGAGTGCATATCTTGACAATATTTTGAAGTAGTTCAAAATGGAACAGTCAAAGAAAGAGTTATTGCCTGTGTTACAAGGTGTGAAATTGAGTAAGACTCAAAGCCCGACAACGGCAGAAGATAGAAAGAGAATGAAAGTCATTCCCTATGTCTCAGCCATAGGTTCTATAAAGTATGCCATGCTGTGTACCAGATTTATTGTATTCCCTACACTGAGTTGAGCAAGGGAGTACAATAGTGACCTAGGAGTAGATCACTGGACAACAGTCAAAAATATCCTTAGTGGAATAAGGATATGTGTCGGTGTCAAAACCGGCGGATCTCGGGTAGGGGGTCCCGAACTGTGCGTCTAGGCGGATGGTAACAGGAGACAAGGGACACGATGTTTTTACCCAGGTTCGGGCCCTCTCGATGGAGGTAATACCCTACTCCTGCTTGATTAATATTGATGATATGGGTAGTACAAGAGTAGATCTACTACGAGATCAAGGAGGCTAAACCCTAGAAGCTAGCCTATGGTATGATTGTTGTTCGTCCTACGGACTAAAACCCTCCGGTTTATATAGACACCGGATAGGTTAGGGTTACACAGAGTCGGTTACAATGGTAGGAGATCTACATATCCGTATCGCCAAGCTTGCCTTCCACGCCAAGGAAAGTCCCATCCGGACACGGGACGAAGTCTTCAATCTTGTATCTTCATAGTCTTGGAGTCCGGCCGTGACGATAGTCCGGCTATCCGGACTCCCCCTAGTCCGGGACTCCCTCAGAAGCCTCTGAACCAGGCTTCAATGACGACGAGTCCGGCGCGCATATTGTCTTCGGCATTGCAAGGCGGGTTCCTCCTCCGAATACTTCATAGAAGGTTTTGAACACAAGGATAGTGTCCGGCTCTGCAAAAAAAGTTCCACATAACACCGTAGAGAGAATAATTTTTGCACAGATCTGCTGACGTATTCCGCGGTGTGACATCACACCACGACCAGGCCTTTATATGAATCGTTTTTTATTGTTCCACCTCAGCGTGTTTAGCGAGGCGGTTTCCTTGGCACGTCTTATCAAAGCATAGATCATGCCCCCTTATTCCGGGATTCTCATCAATACGGACGTGGGTAACCCATCCGCGCCATTGATTACGGCGCTTGGGAAATAAGCGAGTTTTACCAGGCTGGTGGGGGACCCATAGCGTCGTCCGTCCATATAAGGGGATAAGGATCCACCTTTTCACCTACGCCTTCTTCCTTCTTTGCTTATCCATTTCACAAGACTCGAGCTCCAGCGCCCAAGTCCGCACATCCCACCTCAACCTTCTCCAACCATGTCAGGAGCGGGAGGCAGGTGGATGGCCTCCTCCTCACGGAGGGGCACATCACTAGACTGCGCAAAGCCGGATACTTGTCCGGCAACATCGCGCACTGGCTTCCCGACGAGGGGCAGCTCATTCCGACCCCTGGGCCCCATGAGAGGGTGGTGTTTCTCCCTCACTTCCTCCGCGGACTTGGTTTTCCTCTTCACCCATTTGTCCGGGGGCTCATGTTCTACTACGGCCTGGACTTCCACGACCTGGCCCCAATTTCATCCTCAACATCTCGGCGTTTATCGTGGGTAATGAAACTTTCCTCTGCATCCAGCCCCACTTCGGCTTATGGCTGAAGATCTTCAACGTCCGGCGGAAGGTAGTGGGCGGCCGTCAAGTGGAGTGCGGAGGCGCCATGGTTGGCAAGATGGCCAAAGTCCCATGGCTCGAAGGCGCCTTCGTGGAGACAATAAAGGGGTGGCAATCGGGGTGGTTCTACATCACCGAGCCCCGCAACACCAAATGGGTGGCGGCCCCCGAGTTCAGATCTGGCTTCCCTACACGGCTCTCGTCATGGAAAGAGATGGGCCTGACATGGGGGAATTCGGACGAGACATCCGGACTTCAAACATGCGTCCGAAACCTGGTGGCCAAGAATCTTAGGCTTGTCGACGTGATCCAGGTGATGCTCATCTGCCGGATTCTCCCATGCCAACAACAGGCTTTTAACTTTTGGGAGTTCGCTCCGGCACAGCACCAAACCTTGAGCCGGCTCTTTGACACTACGTACGAAGATGCCTGGAAGGTGCTGTTCAAGGGCGCCGAAGCCCCATCATCCGCTACCAAAGATCGCGGATACAGCTCGCAGCGTCAAGCCGGCGAGGTAAGTTATTTTACCCTTTACGGGACTCTTTTTTCATAGATTGACTCTATGTGGGATCTAAAACTCCCTAATCTTTGATGTAACTGCACGAAGACGTCCGGACAGATTAACTGTCCGGCCCCTTTGCTAGAAGACCCAGCGGACGGCTGATTGACGGGGCTGCTGGCTCCGGCACCTCATGTGGTGCCGGAGAAGAAGGCCAAGAAGGAGGCCACAGGAACTCGAAGGAGCTCCCGGCGCCAGTCTTTGTCGATTCAAGCGGAATCTTCTCCTGAATATGAGGAGGAAGAAGAATAAGCTCCTCCCCCAGCGGGGGAGGAGAAGAAAAGGAAGGCCGCCCCGACTAGGGAGGCCGGAGGGTCCAAGAAGGGAAGAACCCTTCCTCCGGACTTCTCCACCAACGTCGACGACGACGAGGAGGATTGGCCTACGAGGGCCAAGCCCCTGGCGAGATCGTAAGTGTCCGGATACCCATGGCTTTTTATTATTGCAAAGTGTTCTCTAATGTCGAACAACCATGCAGCCCGCCCAAGGGCGAGTTCGCCGATTCATCGAGCGGGTCCCTGGGCTCGTTGGAAATGGAGAGTACCTCGCTTCCGACCGCCTCCTCGCCTCACGCTGCGGGCGACGCTGCGGCGGGGCCCCAAGAGGGGCTTGGTCAAGAGGAGGTAGAGTAGGAGGTGCCACAAGGCAACCTCCCGGACTCCAGGCGCGCGGGGGGCAAGACCCCCAGGGGCTCTAGGCCCGACCCTTGTCCGGTCTCCATGCCGGAACCTTTAGTGGTTCCGGAGTCCGCCAAGCGGACTGAGGGAGTCCCGGACTAGGGGGTGTCCGGATAGCCGGACTATCATCACGGCCGGACTCCAAGACTATGAAGATACAAGATTGAAGACTTCGTCCCGTGTCCGGATGGGACTTTCCTTGGCGTGGAAGGCAGGCTTGGCGATACGGATATGTAGATCTCCTACCATTGTAACCGTCTCTGTGTAACCCTAACCTATCCGGTGTCTATATAAACCGGAGGGTTTTAGTCCGTGGATCTAACAACAATCATACCATAGGCTAGCTTCTAGGGTTTAGCCTCCTTGATCTTTTGGTAGATCTACTCTTGTACTACCCATATCATCAATATTAATCAAGCAGGAGTAGGGTATTACCTCCATCGAGAGGGCCCGAACCTGGGTAGAAACATCGTGTCCCTTGTCTCCTGTTACCATCCGCCTAGATGCACAGTTCGGGACCCCCTACCCGAGATCCGCCGGTTTTGACACCGACATTGGTGCTTTCATTGAGAGTTCCTCTGTGCCGTCGCCGTCAGGTAGGATGCCTCATCTCATCTTTAAAGACGATACAATCGCCAATGAAGCCTTGGCCACTGGTCAGACTCTTCGGCTAGGCGGTTTTCTCATGACCGCTAGTTCGGCCGCCGCGCCGACGATGGCCTCTCGAGTCATCGAAACCAATCTCCATGCTAGTTCGGAACTTGCCGAACAGTTAGATCCGATCGAGCTCTCCTCCAGAACGAGCTCTTGGATCGCATCGCCGCCCTGGGAGTCACCACAGATTACGACCGGATCGGGCCTAAAACCGATCTGAGAGAGATCAACTCTCCCTAGGCTACCCATCTTGTTGCTGTGATAGAGGAGCAATGCGGCGACTCTTCTCCTATCTTAAGGACTAGCTACGTCCGGATTCCCGATCCCTCCATGCCGGATTCCTGCGGAGGGACGGATGTCGATCAAGCCACGAACTTAAAGTCGGTGATGGTCGGACTCATTGGATAGCACTCAAAATCCAAACTTCCGAGTTTGGAAACTTCCCGCCCTTGAGTCCTAAATTGGGCCGGGTTTCGGATTTAGTGCCACCACCACCCAAACATTAGCGATCTCTCTCGAATTCGGCAAGATCCCGCTGAAACAAAGACATCATTATCGGGCCAGATTCCTCCTGGTTATGAACAGGATAAAGGACAGCCGAGAGGAGGACGCAATACCAATCTTCTGCAATAATTGCACGGACAAGGGAATCCTAAACGCCATAAGTCGTCGCGAAATTACACGCTTTGCTGGCTTGGTGACCATCGTACAAAAGTATTGTGCGATGGAGAGCGCCTGGAAAACAGAAAGTAAATTTTGGGATAACCCGGCCCCGAATACATCCCTAGTCCGGAACAAAAGGGTGCATCATTATCAAGCACACGGGTTGAATACCAAAACACCAAAACCCCTAAAAGTGCGGAACCGTCTTGGAGGGTTCGCTAAGCGGACCTGCAAAATTCATGGCACGTAGGGCGCCACTCCAACTCATAGCCTTGAGCATGTTGGATACAACGGCAGGTGGCCAAAAGTGGCGAAGAGCTTCTAGCTTCGTAATCCCAGCCCGGCAACACCAAGACGGTGTTAACAGTCTTCGAGACTTTCGCATCAAATAACATGCGAAACGACAACTCCGCAACCTTGTCAAGTCTACCAAGTACCAACAATAAATCCATGGAGTGACACGGCTATTACCTTCAATGCCAGTGACGAACCTAAATTCCGAACTGCCCGGGCACCAGCCGCATTGGTCCTCAGCCCGATAGTAGACGGCTTTCGCCTTACTAAGGTACTCATGGATGGCGGTAGCGGACTAAACCTCATCTATGAGGAAACCCTCCGAAAAATGGAAATAGACTGGAACCGCATTGAGCGAAGCAGCACAACCTTTAGAGGAATAATCCCCAGCCGGGAAGCATGCTGCACAGGAAAAATCACGTTGGACGTAGTGTTCGGCTCGCCGGACAATTACAGGTCCGAGGAGGTAACATTTCAAGTGGCCCCATTCAATAGTGGATATCATGCTTTATTAGGACGAGACGCATTCACAATTTTTCAAGCTATACCCCATTATGGGTACATGAAGCTTAAAATGCCCGGTCCCAACGGAATCATCACTCTCGCTAGTGATCCGAACATAGCACTCCGCACCGAAAATAAGACAGCCACACTAGCCCTCGAGGCACTATCCGAAGCCCTAGCGGCCGAGGAACTCACCGCGATGCGCTCCACGGGAACAGGGACGATGTGATACTTGATAAAAGATCCAAGTCCACCTCTTTTAAACCAGCGGATGAAATAGTCAAATTCCAAGTCCACCCAACGGACCCTGCAAAGATGGCCTCCATCGGGGCACAATTAAACCCTGATGTAGACGCCGCACTACGAGAATTTCTACAAGAAAACTGGGACATCTTTGCGTGGCACCCTTCAGACATGCCAGGAATCCCACGTCAGCTGGCCGAGCACAGCCTAAATATCCTAAAAGGATTCAAGCCAGTCAAACTGGCTCTTCGGCGCTTTTCCAAACCCAAGAGACAGGCCATGGGAGAGGAGCTAGCCAAGCTTTTGGAGGCCAAATTCATCAGAGATATAAAACATCCGGACTGGCTAGCGAACCCGGTGACGGTACCAAAGAAGGATAAATCCTGGCGCCTATGTGTTGATTTCAAAGACCTTAATAAGCCTTGCCCAAAGGATCCCTTCCCCCTCCCTCGAATTGATCAAATCATTGACGCTACAGCAGGACACGACTCATTGTGCTTCCTCGACGCGTACTCCGGCTACCACCAAATCAAGATGGCGGAGCCAAACCAAGCTGCAACAGCATTCATCACTCCATACGGCCCGTTCTGCTTCAACACAATGCCCTTTGGGCTTGAAAACACCGACGCAACATATTAGCGCATGATTCAGACATGTCTGGCAAACCAGATCGGCAAAACGGTGGAAGCATATGTAGATGACGTGGTCGTCAAATCCAAGCACGTCGAAACTCTAGTAGACGACTTGAGGCTCAAATTCGACAATCTTCGAAAATATGACATCAAGCTCAATCCGAAAAATGCGTCTTGGCGTTCCAGCGTAAAGCTCCTGGGCTTCATTGTGTCCGTAGAGGAATTGAAGCAAACCCAGCCAAGATTCGAGCTCTGTCACAATTGGCTATTCCAAAAGACCTCAAACAAATACAAAAATTAACGGGATGCGTAGCGGCTCTAAGCCGCTTTATCTCCCGTTTAGGAGAAAAGGCATTGCCTCTTTACCGCCTCCTCCGCCGCACCGAACACTTCGAGTGGACGGATGCCGCCACGGCCGGACTCGAAGAAATAAAGGCCATTTTGGCAACAAATCCGGTCCTGGCCGCGCCCAACATGGGTGAACCAATGCTATTATACATCGCCGCAACACATCAAGTTGTCAGCGCGGTGCTCGTTGTCGAACGAGAAACGGACGAACACCGGTTCCCTATACAAAAACCGGTTTATTATGTGTCCACTGTCCTAACTCCATGCAAGTCCCGGTACCCACACTATCAAAAGATAGCATACGTGGTGTTCTTGGCATCTCGGAAGCTGCGACACTACTTTCAAGAGTGTTCGATAACGGTAGCCTCCGAAGTACCTCTTAATGACATTATAAACAACCGCGACGCGACGGGCCGGATTGCTAAATGGGCCATAGAGCTCCTCCCATTCGACATAACTTATAAGCCATGACGAGCTATTAAGTCGCAGGTTTTGGCCGACTTCGTGGCCGAATGGACTGAAGCCGAACTCCCTAAAGAGTACGGCGCATACTCCAATTGGATCATGCAATTTGACGGCTCCAAAATGTTGGCTGGCCTGGGGGCTGGCGTTGTCCTGACGTCCCCAACCGGGGACACAATCCAATACATCCTTCAGATAATGTATACGGACTCCAACAACGCAGCCGAATACGAGGCCCTTCTGCACGGCCTCCGGATGGCAGTCTCCATGGGCATTCAACGCCTAGAGGTACGCGAGGATTCAAACCTCGCAATATCTCAAATAAACGGGGACTTTGACGCCAAAGATCCGAAAATGGCAGCATACCGCAATGCGGTCCTAAAAATGTCAAGACGCGGTTCAAGGGCTCGAATTTCATCATATAGCCGGGATAACAACCAGCGGCGGATATATTGGCACGCATCGGTGCAAAACGCGATGCCGCCCCACCCAATATCTTTTGGAACGGCTGTTCAAGCCATCCGTACTATGGGAAGGGGAGTCCGCACAATAATCCGGACCCAACTGCCTCGGGCCGACGCCGAACACTCTGACACAACCGGAGGCTCCACCCCCGAGATAACACCCTCTGCTCACGAAATAATGGCGGTTATCGCCCCGTGGACGGAACCATTCCTAGCCTACCTAACTAGGCAGGAACTCCTCGAAGACCAAAATGAGGCTCGCTGCATAGTACGGCGCTCTAAAGCCTATAAAGTCCATGAGGGAGAGCTTTATAAGAAAAGAACTACCGGAGTCATTCAAAGGTGTATCTCCGAAGAGGAAGGGCGAAACCTCCTGGCTGAAATTCATGCCGGACTGGGTGGGCACCACGCCGCAGCCGGGCCCTTGTAGGCAAGGCCTTCCGTACAGGATTTTATTGGCCGACGGCCCGGGCAGATGCGCAGGACTTAGTCCAACGATGCGTCGGTTGCCAGCTCTTTGCTAACCAAAGCCACATGCCACCCATCGCCCTTAAAACTATACCCATCACCTGGCCGTTCGCGGTCTGGGGGCTTGACATGGTTGGACCCCTTAAGGGAGGAACCCACAAGCAAAAATACTTATTGGTCATGGTGGATAAATTCACCAAATGGATAGAGGCCAAGCCTGTAAAAACGGCCAAATTCGGACCGGTGATAGACTTCATATCAGGGGTAGTGCACCGTTACAGTGTCCCCCACAGCATCATCACTGATAATGGCAACAACTTTACGGCCGATGAGGTCAAATTATGGTGCAAAAACATGGGCATCAAGCTCGATTACGCCTCAGTCTATCACCCTCAAACCAACGGCCAAGTCGAACGAGCAAACAGTCTAATCATGAGCGGCATTAAACCCAGACTAGTGCGGTCCCTCAAGGAATCTAACACGCACTGGGTTGAGGAGCTCGACTCCGTACTCTGGGGGCTGCGGACCACGCCGAATCGTACCACCGGATTCACACCATTCTTCATGGTGTACGGCGCAGAGGCAGTCTTGCCCTGCGATATAATACATGACTCACCTCGCGTGCGCATGTATGAAGAAAGAGAAGCCGAGCTTGATCGGCAGGACAGTTTGGACGCATTGGAGGAGGAGCGCGACGTGGCAAAAGCTCGTTCCGCATTCTATCAACAGCAGGCTCGAAGATATCAAAGCAGGGAAGTACGGGCCAAAGCTTACAACGTTGGCGAACTAGTTCTACGCCTGCCGGACAAGAAAAAGGACAAACTCAAGCCAAAATGGGAAGGTCCCTTCATCATCGACAGGTCCTGACCAGCGGAGCATACCGTCTGCGAAACGCATCGGATAACCGACTCGAGCCGAACCCATGGAACGCAGCCCGTCTACGAAGATTCTACGCCTAAGTGCCGGACTCCAAGTTCGTCTCCTTCCTCCGTCCGCATTCTTTATTTTTGCTTTTTGCTGTCTTTTATTTCTCTCCTTCCCTCTTCTTCTTCTTGTAGCCTCTAGAGGCTCGTTTGCGCTTTTTCCGCACACACTTGACGCGCTGTCCGCGCTCATTATACCTGGGGGCTTCTTTAACAGAAGCTTATTTATATGGGCTTCATGCCCAGCACATGTGTTAAACTTCCGCATGTACCTTTTATTCACCATTATATGCATCGATATGACTTAAGTTTTGGCCAAGCTGGGTTGCCTGGCTCCTGTGCTTACCCCTACGTTCCCGATTGTTCGGCTAGGTGGTAAAGGGAGCACCTCTGAGATTGTTACTGCCGGGTCAGCCGGATGTGTACCTCAGACTGGGTGAAGCCGAAAGCTAGCGTTCTTAAGGGAATATTCGGTCGGTGAACTGAAAGATGATTTTTTCACTATTTACCCACCTGCCCCCAGATGATTTTCTGCTTTCATAGCAGCTTCGACATGCACTTTAGGGCATGCATCCCGGCGAAAGGAACCCTTAACGGAACTATTCTCCCTAGAAGATGTTTCTTACTACCCATGTAATATAACATAACTAGTTGGGCACTTGTCTGATACAGCAACAATGACCCCTATGCCTTGTCTCCATGCATACCACGGTTCTTATGTAACCAGGAAGGTATTCGGACACACTCCGGACTATTGTCCGGAGGTCGCCGAAAAGGTCCGCTTCGACAAACGATCTACAATCCGGCTAGAAGACATTTTTCATGTCATATTTTACATAGTCAATTCGACTCATTGTATTCCTCCTCAATGACATCTAATAGGCTATCTAATTTACAATCTTGCTGGGAATACTTGGCGGCCAATTCTACTTGGCCGTACACTAAGCTTACAGGGATCTCCATCCCATCCGGCCCCAAAGGTCCGACCTTGGCCATGTGGTTTGGGTCAGCCTTCGTGTACCGCGTCTTCACCATGACCCAGGCCTCCCTGGCGCCTTGACGGCAGGCCGATATCTTCCATAGCCGGAAGCGCCGCCGTGCTCCTTGAAGCCGCTCCGCCAACTCCCCAATGCCTTCGGGCAGGGAGACAGATGGCCACAAGGCTTGGCCGATGCCTTTCATCACCTGTTGGACTCGTTAAATGCGGTGGCGTAATTCGGGAAGAAGATCACCCGAAGAACTGGGCATCTCCTCCTTAGGACGACATGTGAGCAAACCTACATACATGTTTATGTTAGTGGCCTTCCTCGTCGAACTCTTTTCAAAGTTCGCTCAAGCACATACTGAAAATGCAGCGACGAAGCCACCGATTCTCCTTTACGGAGTCAGACAACTGGGCACGAACGTCCTTTAGTTCCTCACCCAGCTTGGTGTTGGCGTCTTGGAGGTTATTCTTCTCCTACCGCACCCTCGTAAGCACGCTCTCGCCGGCCTTTAACTGGCGCCAGAGCTGTTGCTTGTCCGGATCTAGTCCGGCGCCATCTGCAATGTTTCGGTCAGATTTACACACCCGCCGCACTTTATAAACTATTTATTTTTAAAAAGCATATATTACCAGAGGGGGCCTCTGTAGCTCCCCTCAGATGGCGGCTAGTGCGGCCTCAATTTGGGCCTTGCACTCTTCAAGCTCCTGGGACAGTCGGGTATTCTTTCTCAGAAGATCCTGCATAACAAATGATCCTTAAATCAGTTATTCTAACTATTTTAAGTCTCGGAGCTACTGGCATATATAACTGTCAGATTTTCTTACCCGTATGTCCTTTACATACTGCTCCGTGGCTCTGGCTAGACCATCTTGAGCGGCACGGAGGTGCGCATCTCGAATCAAAGGAATTCAAGGCCTCTTGGGAGAAACATGCGTCACGAAGAACTGTCCGGCGACGCCTGTGATTCAAGGCGCTCTCCACCTCGGAGTTGGTGGCGGACAACATGTCGGCATCCTCTGTTGGAGGAGCATCCGACGCACGTCTCGTGCTCGCCTCAGCCTCCGGATCCGACTTTGAAGCTTGTCCGGTGAAGGTTCGATCGGCAGCCTCTCCGGACTCGATCCGTGGCGCTTTTTCCTGAAAAGAGCATCAGCGTTAGTACGCCTTCCAGGAATCAATCCTGGAAGTATGGTGACATGCCATACCGTTGCGGCGGAGTTTTGATCCGGACCGCACTTCTTTTTAGCCTGCGGGGCCGCACTGCCCTTTGTTGGCAACCGCCGCGGGCTCGGCTTCCTACCTCGAAGGTACCACCTGTGAAGCACCATTGGTATACGGTGATCAAAAATAAGCATGGATGGGTCGTTATCAAGGTTTTGGTATCTCGGTCTCATTTACCTGTGAGGCTGGAAGCATCCCGGGATAATCAGCCGTAATGGCAACCAACGCATTGTCGATGCTAAGTTGGTGGAATACCCCGTCGATCAACTCCACCTTTATATCCGGATCTTCTTCGGAGGTCGGATCGAGGGACCGTTCCGGATCCTCGGGTTGTGGGGGCGGGCTGTGTATCTTCTCCACAGTCCGGCACAGTTCCTGCGCAGAAACCACGAAATGAGATATTTAACCATGGGAACATGGATCGGACAGGTCACAAAGATGTTTGCTTACCCAGCTTCGAGGATTATTCGAAGAAAACTCCTTCAGTGGATTGACACGGAGGAAATCCTCCTCCTCCCCTTTATACATAGCAGACAAGATCTTCACCAGTTCGGTGACCGATCCTGGCCCTCTGCGGCCATGGCGGGTGGCATCGTCCTCCCCGTTGAAGTCCCACATGGGATGGCCCCTGTATTGGAGCGGCTGCACTCCCCTCATAATGCAGATTGCCATGACTCCTGTCATGGTCAATCCGGCATGAGCCAGTAACCTTATTCGGCTCATCAAATCACGGACATCCCGGTCATCTTCTCTCCGGGGGCTCCAAGGGCGCCAGCTTAGGTGCTTCTTCGGAGGAGCATTGCTGAACTCCGGAAAGCCGATCCGAACAGGATCCGGCAGCGGGACGTCCTCCATATAAAACCATTCCGAAGGGCAGTCTTCGGACGCCTTCTTTGGGGTTCCGGATAGGTATCCGGTCCCGGCGATGCGCCATAGCTCGGCTCCGCCCACTTGATATATTGACCCCTCATGAGAACGGGGTACTAGGCAGAATATTCTCTTCCACAGTCCGAAATGAGCCTCGACGCCCAAGAATAGTTCGCAAAGGGCCATGAAGTATGCGATGTGCAGGATGGAGGCAGGAGTAAGGTGGTGCAATTGGAGGCCGTAAAACTCCAAGAGCCCTCGGAGAAACGGATGGATTGGAAATCCGAGTCCTCTTACTAGATAAGAGATGAAGCACACCCGCTCTCCTTTAGAGGGATCGGGGACGCTCTCCGCTTGCTTTCCGCCCTTGTAGGTGGCAAGTCCGGCTCGAACCGGAACCAAGAAGGCCGGAGGGAGAAATCCCTTGGCTTGGAGTATAACTAGCTCACTATGCGGGACTGAGCATCTCTCCCAATTTCCGGGCTGAGGGCTGGGAGCGCGAGAGGAGGAGCCGCCTCGACTGTCCATGATGGAATGGGCTTTGGTCAGAGGCGCTCCGACGAAAGCTCGCAAAGGGGGGATGGTGTGACTCAGATCTAGATCCTTGCCCCTTTTATAAGCGGCTCATTTGCGCGGCTAGGGGGGTAATTGTAAAAATACCCTGGCTTTTCGCATTCATTCAAACACGTGGAAGATGGCCATTATTGGGCGCAGAAGCCGAGGAGCGCAGCATTTATCAGAAGCCGGACACTATTCGACAAGTATATGGAATTTGGAGAAGAACCCGCCTCGCAATGCCGAAGACAATCAACGTGCCGGACTCATCGTCATTGAAGCCTGGTTCGGGGCTCTTGAGGGAGTCCCGGACTAGGGGGTGTCCGGATAGCCGGACTATCGTCACGGCCGGACTCCAAGACTATGAAGATACAAGATTGAAGACTTTGTCCCGTGTCGGATGGGACTTTCCTTGGCATGGAAGGCAAGCTTGGCCATACGGATATGTAGGTCTCCTACCATTGTAACCGACTCTGTGTAACCCTAACCTATCTGGTGTCTATATAAACCGGAGGGTTTTAGTCCGTAGGACGAACAACAATCATACCATAGGCTAGCTTCTAGGGTTTAGCCTCCTTGATCTCGTGGTAGATCTACTCTTGTACTACCCATATCATCAATATTAATCAAGCAGGGGTAGGGTATTACCTCCATCGAGAGGGCCCGAACCTGGGTAAAAACATCGTGTCCCTTGTCTCCTGTTACCATCTGCCTAGACGCACAGTTCGGGACCCCCTACCCAAGATCCGCCGGTTTTGACACCGACACAGACCCTTCGGAAGAAGGGTAAGACGCCGGTGTCCTCCGTCCAACCGGAGGCACCGGATAGCTTACTGGAGGCGCTTAACGGCGCTTCCACTGAGGAGGAGCACCGCACTGTTATGAGTGCGGTGATCCGGAAAGTTCAGTCCACCAAGAGCGGACTGACCGAAGCCTGTACCAGCCTTCTAACAGGCTTTGAGGTAAGTATTAGAATATGTAAAAATATAACCGCATAGACAGTAGCCCCTGATGCTTAGTTCGGTGTTCGAAAAGAAAAGCCGGACTGAGGATCTAAAAAGATATACGCAGGAGTCAATATGGGAATGTCAATATGGGAATGCAGGTTGCGCTGCTGACCTCTGCCGCACTGACTGCGGAGGTCAATGCATTAAATCAGAACCTCGAGCGGTCCGAGAACGAGCTCGGACAAGCCAAGAAGCAGCTCGAGGACAAGGAAGGTAAGTAATACCTTATTAAAGAAATACCTTATAGAAAAGGTTTTGGTTGCAAAAAATAACAGGAATAACTTGGGTACTGCAGGGGCCACGAACGAGGTGGCGACCCTGAAGGAAGCGGTGTCCGTGGCCGAAAACAAAGCGGCTGCGGAACGCACCGAGCGAGAGAAGGGGGAGGCGCAGCTGGCCAAGGTACGGCAAGAGCTCCAAGCTCTCGTGGAAAAACACGAGAGTTTGGAGCGTGACTCGAAGACTCGAGAGTCCGAGCTCGCCTCGGCTCTTGAGAGTGCCAAAGCTGCTAAGGCCGAGGCCCAAAAAGCCCTCCAAGAAATTGAGTCCTTAAAGAAGATAGCGGCGGGTAAGGCATTCTTTATGCAAAGCAAGCATGTGAAAGTGAATTACCTATTACTTACCCGGATTCGGAGCTCTCCAGGAGCATTCACAGATTTGCCCCGTAGTGTGTCTGATGCTGCCGCATTCTACCGCGCCAAGGAGGGGAGCTCGACGGAAAAGGTGTTCTGGTCTCAGTATGCTGAGGCCGACCATCCGGTGCCCCTGAGCGACCAGCTGAAGCAGCTGGTCGAGCTCCATAAGGTCGCCGAACAGGCCATGAAGGGCCTTATAGCGCGGCTGTGGCCATTGGAGGCCATGCCCGGGAGCTACTTCGGCTTGGTGCAGCGGCTGGTGGATGCCTGTCCGCGGCTTGAAGTCATCAAGCGCTCCGTCTGCATTGAAGGTCTCCGTCGGGCCCTTGCCCATGCTAAAGTGCACTGGGGCAAGCTGGATGCGGAGAGGCTTGTGACGGACGGGCCACCGAAGGGCCATGAGCATCGCACGCCCGAAATGTACTATGAGGGCCTCCTGAAGGGTGCCCGCCAAATAGCGGATGAGTGCTCCAAAGATGTAATTTTTGAATAAACTCACATTTGTTATCCTGTACGCTGAAAACTTGTTCATATGTGCTAAGCAACACTTATTAATTTAAAATATTACCTTCTGTGCGGCCGTTTATCAAATTTGAGAGATGGCAAGTCGTTGGCTACAGCCCCCATGCCACGAGTGCTGGGGTGTTCGGGATAAACTTGAGCACTCTTGTTCCCATTCTTGGGTCCATCTAGGGAGGCGCTCAACACAACGAACAAGGCAACCGGACTTATAATGCTTGAACACTCTCACTTAGCCATAGAATTCTATAATCTTAAATTTCGGCGAAGCCCCTAGTATTCGGAAGACCGAGTTCGGGGCGCTATCCACGCCTTGGCCGGACAATTCCGGTTCCTCGCTCTAAGCGGCATAAGTCTTTAGGGACTCGAAAAAACCTCTCGAACAGCGACCGGCTCTCGCCTTATCATGACGGTCAGTTTTGGCTTTCTCCACTGAGGTGCTCGACCCAGCATAACTGGGGCACAATCGCAGTGGTTCTCCCGGTGCTACCTTAGCCGATATAGCGGAACGTAAGGTACCAAAACACGGGAGCCGGGCAAACCCAACTATTGACCCAAGACATGATTCGGAGCCAATTCATATATTGCTATAAGTTCGGGTGCCGCACTTGTGAAAGTGTTAGGACTTATCACACCATAATTTTGGGATACTTAAGCCCTCGGTGTACAGGCCGTACCAAAGTGTACGGTTGCAACATTTCGTGAAATGAACATATGTATATATAAAGGAAGTAGAGCAATAATAAGCAAGAGCTATGTATTGTTTATTCAAAAAGGTACTGCAATGGGAGCAGAACGATACAAATAGTGCGATAAGCAAGGGATGGGACTATCTAACATGTCCCCCTCCAGGGGTAAGCTGCGGGATGGTATGTAAAACAGGTATAATGCTCGTAATAGAGACCACTTGAACACTCTACGTGGCTTTCCGCTTCCCTGGCTGTTGCATCGTGAGTTCAGCGATTCAAGGGCCGGACAGGACTTCTCAAAGACGGAGTCCTGAAAGTAAAAAAAAAGGAAGAAAAAAGGAAAACGAAAAAAGAAATTACACAAACGGGAGCCCCTGGTGCGGTCGAGCCGCATTCTTGGCGTGCCGTTGTCTTGCCCCTCCCCATATGCCCATGGTATCTCCAGAGCGTAATTATGTACGCGTAATGCTAGCTTCGCAATTTCGCGAGGGCTGGGGTTGGGGCCGGATTACTACTCGTGCTTGAATCGTGCTAGGTGGTCTTGTTGCAGGTTACTCCGGGCGCGCTTGGCGGTGTCCGGTCGCTTAGTGGCCGGACTCAAGAATTGCCGCGAGAGGCTGCTTTGCACCTCCATCGTGAGGGCCGCCGTATGCTCCTCCGTTCGGAGAGAGCATTCGGTGTTTCCATTGACCGTGATTACTCCTCGAGGGCCTGGCATCTTGAGCTTGAGGTATGCGTAGTGCGGCACCGCATTGAACTTTGCAAATGCGGTTCGTCCGAGCAGTGCATGATAGCCGCTGCGGAATGGGACGATGTCGAAGATTAACTCTTCGCTTCGGAAGTTATCCGGAGATCCGAAGACCACTTCGAGTGTGACTGATCGTGTAAAATTGGCCTCTACACCCGGTATGACGCCTTTAAAGGTCGTCTTTGTAGGTTTAATCCTTGAGGGGTCTATGCCCATTTTGCGCACTGTATCCTGATAAAGCAGGTTTAGGCTGCTACTGCCGTGTCCATCAGGACTCTGGTGAGGTGAAATCCGTCGATAATTGGGTCAAGAACTAATGCGGCAAAGCCGCCGTGACGGAAGCTAGTGGGGTGGTCCCTTCGATCGAAGGTGATCCGGCAGGAAGACCATGGGTTGAACTTCGGGGCGACTGGCTCCATCGCATATACGTCCCTTAGTGCACGCTTCCGCTCCCAATTGGGTATGTGGGTTGCGTATATCATGTTCACCGACCGCACTTGTGTAGGAAAACCCTACATCCTCGATTGTTCGGCGGCCGGGGCTCTTCATCGTCATCGCTATGCAGCCCCTTGTCATTGAGTTCGGCACTTAGCTTGCCTGCCTGCTTGAACACCCAACAATCCATGTTGGTGTGATTGGCTGGTTTTTCGGGGGTGCCATGTATCTGGCACAAGCGATCGAGTATTCGGTCCAAGTTGGACGGGCCCTGGGTATTTCTTTTGAATGGCTTCTTCTGCTGACCGGGTTTAGAGCCTCTGAATCCGGCATTGACGGCCGTATCTTCAGTATTATCACCGTTAATGCGGCGCTTGTTCTTGTTGCGACGCGACCTGCCATTGCTGTCCTTGGTATCCGGACTATCAGGATGTTTGGCCAAGTTGTTGCTTCGAGCTAGCCAGTTGTCCTCTCCTGCACAAAAGCGAGTCATGAGGGTTGTGAGGGCTGCCATAGATTTCGGCTTTTCCTGTCCTAGGTGCCGGGCAAGCCACTCGTCGCGGATGTTATGTTTGAAGGCTGCAAGGGCCTTTGCATCCGGACAGTCAATGATTTGATTTTTCTTTGTTAGGAACCGAGTCCAAAATTGTCTGGCCGATTCTTCTGGCTGCTGAATTATGTGGCTAAGGTCATCGGCGTCTGGTGGTCGCACATATGTGCCCTGAAAGTTATCAAGGAATGCGGCTTCCAGGTCCTCCGAACAACCAATTGATTCTGCTGGCAAGCTATTGAGCCAATGTCGAGCTGGTCCTTTAAGCTCGAGTGGGAGGTATTTGATGGCATGTAGATCATCACCGCGGGCCATGTGGATATGGAGGCGATAATCCTCGATCCAGACCGCAGGATCTGTGGTACCATCGTATGATTCGATGTTTACGGGTTTAAAGCCCTCGGGGATTTGATGATCCATTACTTAATCTGTGAAGCATAGTGGGTGTCTTGGCGCCTCTATATTGGGCTATATCACGGCGTAGCTCATATGAGCTTTGTCTCATCGTGTTCGGCCCGGCCGGGTTTCTTTGTATCCGGCGTGACGGTAATCATCCCGCATTGCTGGGCGCCCACGCGATCCATAGATCGATCTTGTATGTTTTGCCTTATCCTCCAATATATCTCGCAAGTCCGGCGCGTTTTCCCGTGCCTTGGTACTTTTTGAGCGGCTTCGGGGTGTGGCTTGAGCGGAGGGCCGAGAGGCTTCTCTGTCGCGGCCACGAGGTGGACGGTCTGCCGTGTCGTGCGCCGGTGACTTGGGTGCTTCCTCCTCTAGTCGAGGCAACGTCCTGCGTTTGGGGTAGCTTTTGGAGGGGCGTTCGAGTTCATACTCTTCGGCTGCAAGGACTTCAGTCCATCTGTTAGCTAGCAGGTCTTGATCAGCTCTAAGTTGTTGCTGCTTTTTCTTGAGGCTGATTGCCGTGTCTATAAGCCTGCGTTTGAAATGCTCCTGTTCGGCGGGATCCTCAGGCACGACAAATTAAATGCGTTGTCGAGGCTTGCCTCATCTTCGGAGGGAGGCGCATAATTATCGTCCTCCACCTCTCTTTCTGCCGCACTGTCGTGCGGACTTGCTTCTCCCTCCTCCTGCGCTGAGTCCTGCTGGAGGGGGTTCTCTTCGGCACTATCCGGGGTGTTATTATCTCCCATGCCAGAATCACCATTTTTATTGTGGCAGGATTTAGAGCGGCGTCGCTGACGTCGGCGCTTCGGCTGTTTCTTGGAGGGGTCATCCTCCATTGTTCCATCGTCGTTCCCGTCTTTTGGGATATCCACCATGGATATGTCATATGACGAGGTGGCCTTCCAGTGCCCTGTAGGCGCTGGGTCTTGGTCGTCTCCGGCATCGTCGTCCATACCGTCGATGTCTTCGGAATCGTAGTCTAGCATGTCGGTTAAATCATCGACAGTGGCTACAAAGTGGGTGGTGGGTGGGCGTTGAATTTCTTCATTGTCCGCATCCCAACCATCCTGTCCGTTGTCCGGCCAGGGCTCTCCGGATAAAGAGAGAGACTTTAGTGAATTCAGGATGTCGCCAAAGGGCGAGTGCTGAAAGATGTCCGCGTCAGTGAACTCCATGACCGGCGCCCGATCGGATTCGATCGGCAGGGGCACGGCGGGTTCGGAGTCCGGCACCCTGGAGTCGAGGTCTTCGCAAAGGACATGGATGGAGTTTGGCTCGATCGCCGTAGAGATTGTAGCCCCCGAGGCGGTGTCCAACCACTCGTCCTCGATCGGGGAATCCGGCTCCGGATTAAGGGTCGGAGCGGATACTGGTGCGGCCTCCAGGGCACTGTTCAGCTGCAGAGCTAGATCATGCCCATCGAGACAAAGGCGGCACGCTATTGCGGCTCGAATCCATCGAAGATCAAGTCTCCGCGGATATCGGCCGTATAGTTCAAACTTCCAAATCTGACACGATGGCCAGGGGGCGAAGCTTTCGATCTGCTCCAGATGGCCAAGCTTAATTGGCCCGCAAAGGTAAAAGCCGCCGAACACGAAGATCTGTCCAGGGAGAAAAGTATCACCCTGGACCACGTCGTTGTTGATGATCAAAGGAGCCATCGGGCCTATCGGTGACGACACAGAGGAACTCTCAATGAAAGCACCAAAGTCGGTGTCAAAACCGGCGGATCTCGGGTAGGGGTCCCGAACTGTGCGTCTAGGCGGATGGTAACAGGAGACAAGGGACACGATGTTTTTACCCAGGTTCGGGCCCTCTCGATGGAGGTAATACCCTACTCCTGCTTGATTAATATTGATGATATGGGTAGTACAAGAGTAGATCTACCACAAGATCAAGGAGGCTAAACCCTAGAAGCTAGCCTATGGTATGATTGTTGTTCATCCCCACGAACTAAAACCCTCCGGTTTATATAGACACCGGATAGGTTAGGGTTACACAAGTCGGTTACAATGGTAGGAGATCTACATATCCGTATCGCCAAGCTTGCCTTCCACGCCAAGGAAAGTCCCATCCGGACACGGGACGAAGTCTTCAATCTTGTATCTTCATAGTCTTGGAGCCCGGCCGTGACGATAGTCCGGCTATCCGGACACCCCCTAGTCCGGGACTCCCTCAATATGTTTCTCGATTATGGAGGTGACAAAAGGTTCGTCGTAAAGGGTAACGTCGATGCAAGTTTTGACACCGATCCAGATGACTCTAAGTCTCAATCTGGATACATATTGAAAGTGGGAGCAATTAGCTAGAGTAGCTCCGTGCAGAGCATTGTTGACATAGAAATTTGCAAAATACATGCGGATCTGAATGTGGCAGAACCGTTGACTAAAATTCTCTCACAAGCAAAACATGATCACACCGTAGTACTCTTCGGGTGTTAATCACATAGCGATGTGAACTAGATTATTGACTCTAGTAAACCCTTTGGGTGTTGGTCACATGACGATGTGAACTATTGGTGTTAAATCACATGGCGATGTGAACTAGATTATTGACTCTAGTGCAAGTGGGAGACTGAAGGAAATATGCCCTAGAGGCAATAATAAATTTATTATTTATTTCCTTATATGATGATAAATGTTTATTATTCATGCTAGAATTGTATTAACCGGAAACATGATACATGTGTGAATACATAGACAAACAGAGTGTCACTAGTATGCCTCTACTTGACTAGCTTGTTGATCAAAGATGGTTATGTTTCCTAGCCATAGACAGAGAGTTGTCATTTGATTAACACGATCACATCATTAGGAGAATGATGTGATTGACTTGACCCATTCCGTTAGCTTAGCACTCGATCGTTTAGTATGTTGCTATTGCTTTCTTCATGACTTGTACATATTCCTATGACTATGAGATTATGCAACTCCCGTTTACCGGAGGAACACTTTGTGTGCTACCAAACGTCACAACGTAACTGGGTGATTATAAAGGTGCTCTACAGGTGTCTACGAAGGTACTTGTTGGGTTGGCGTATTTCGAGATTAGGATTTGTCAGTCCGATTGTCGGAGAGGTATCTCTGGGCCCTATTGGTAATGATCATCACTTAAGCCTTGCAAGCATTGCAACTAATGAAGTTAGTTTCCGGATGATGTATTACGAAACGAGTAAATAGACTTGCTGGTAACGAGATTGAACTAGGTATTGAGATACCGACGATCGAATCTCGGTCAAGTAACATACCAATGACAAAGGGAACAACGTATGTTGTTTTGCGGTCAGACCGATAAAGATCTTCATAGAATATGTGGGAGCCAATATGAGCATCCAGGTTCCGCTATTGGTTATTGGCCGGAGATGTGTCTCGCTCATGTCTATATAGTTCTCGAACCCGTAGGGTCCGCACGCTTAACGTTTCTATGACAGTTATATTATGAGTTTATATGTTTTGGTGTACTTAAGGTTGTTCGGAGTCCCGGATGTGATCACGGACATGACGAGGAGTCTCAAAATGGTCGATACATGAAGATTGATATATTGGAAGCCTATGTTTGGATATCGGAAGTGTTCCGGGTGAAATCGGGATTTTATCAAGTACCGGAGGTTACGGAACCCCCGGGACTTGATGGGCCTTAATGGGCCTTGGTGGAAGAGAGAGAGGAGGCGGCCAGGGCAGGGCGCCCCTCCCCCCTAGTCCGAATAGGACAAGGAGAGGGGGCGGTGCCCCCCCCTTCCTTCTTCTCCTCCACCTCTTTCCCCTCTCTCTCCTAGTCCAACAAGGAAAGGGGGGGAGTCCTACTCCCGGTAGGAGTAGGACTCCTCCTGGTGTGCCCCTCTCTAGGTCAGCCGCTCCCCTAGCTCCTTTATATACGGGGGCAGGGGGGCACCCAAAGACATGACAATTGATCTGTTTGATCTTTTAGCCGTGTGCGGTGCCCCCCTCCACCATAGTCCACCTCGATAATACTGTAGCGGTGCTTAGGCGAAGCCCTGCGTCGGTAGATCATCAACATCGTCACCACGCTGTCGTGCTGATGAAACTCTCCCTCAACACTCGGCTGGACCGGAGTTCGAGGGACGTCATCGGGCTGAACGTGTGCTGAACTCGGAGGTGCCGTACGTTCGGTACTTGATCAGTCGGATCGTGAAGACATATGACTACATTAACCGCGTTGTGCTAACGCTTCCGCTTTCGGTCTACGACGGTACGTGGACAACACTCTCCCCTCTCGTTGCTATGCATCACCATGATCTTGCGTGTGCGTAGGAGTTTTTTTTTAAATTACTACGTTCCCCAACAGTATCCGTGCTCATGATGGCACTGTTTTGTGTCTTCCTGCCTTCGTCTCGTGCAAGGGTGTTGTAGCGCACATCTCCAACAACGCAAGATTCATAATGTCTTACCCGAGTATCAGGACCCATTGCTAGTGAGTAAAGGGCATCATCAACTGCCTGCCCACCCTCCTGCATCTTCTTAACCTATGGTTAGAAAATAGATAAGCTGATCATCTTATGTACTCAATATATTAAAAAAACTGTCAGTGCACTTCAAAAGCTTACATGGTTCTTGAACCATTTCGCAAATCCTGCCATAACCAGTTTGTCAATGTTTCTTGGATTTTGCGGCAGTAACTCCTCTTTGTAGATATTGCACAACATAGTGATCGCGTCAAACATCTAAATATATAAGAATGTGCTGCAAGTTTGGTAGATTACGATGTATAAGCTGCAGATCTTGCACTTACTTGATATAAGGTAGTATCTCAGGACAGTTATTCAACACATACCAAACCATTTTGTCCAAATCTTTAGGTTTGTCCTCTTGTCGACTCTTCCTTGTAACTCGAACAGATTAATCGAAAACATTGAGCCCGGGATTGTCTTCACCCACCTCTTTGCTAAGCTGATAAGCTGTTTCAATGTATTTTGAGCGAATGTCAACGCTTCTGTAGCAATGTAGGCCTCTGCAATGGAACCCTCGGGTCTAGCTCTGTTCCTAACATAGCCCTTCAGAGTGCCTAGCCGCCTTTCAATAGGGTACATCCAGCCATACTGTACTGGACCTCTAAGTAGTGCCTCATCAGGTAGATGAACAGCCAAATGCACCATCACATCAAAGAAGGCTGGAGGATATATCTTCTCAAGGTCGCATAGGATAGTTGGTATCTTGTCTCTAAGACGCTCCAAAGCATCTATCCTGATATTCCTACTGCAGAGTTCCCTGAAGAATTGTCCCAACTCTGCAACTGCTCTGTATAAGTCAGGGCGGCCCAATCCTCTAAGGATAACAGGTAAAACCCTTTGAAGTAGGACGTGGCAGTCATGAGTTTTCAACCCTTGTACCTTGTTTCCATCTGCACTAACTCTCCTTTCAGGGTTGGAAGCAAATCCATGTGGGAATCTCACACGTGACAGGACCTCACAGAATTCTTTTCTTTTTACCTTGTCCAAGACGTACACAGCTGGTGCCATATCCCGTGGTTTACCTTCATCTTTTACCTGCAAATCCTTTCTGATACCCAGGTGTGTGAAATCAATCCTAGATTTTAAGGTATCTTTCGTCTTGCCTTCAATATTAAGAAGTGTGCCGATAATGCTGTCACATATATTTTTTCTCGATGTGCATCACATCAAGATTATGCCGCAGATCCAAATCTTTCCAATACTCCAAGTCCCACAAAGTGGACCTGAGGGAAACAATGATCTCTTTTCTACCCTGCCACGCTTCCTTTTCCCGCTACCATTACCAGGATGGTTTCCTGGTGTAATATGCCTGACCTTCTCTAATTCCACTTGCAACTCCTCGGCGGTGAGCCTCTTTGGCGCATCACGGTTTTCATGCTTTGCATTGAGCACATGTCTTCGGTATTTTCTATGATGCGGCTTGTCCTTGGCAAGGAAACGGCAGTGTCCAATGTAACAGATCTTGCTAAGTATTGCGTATGACAGCGGATTCCTGTCACAGCGAACACATGCATTGTAACCATGTGTCATTCGCCCTGACATAGTGCCCAAAGCCGGATAATCGTGGATGCACCAAATTATAATAGCAGGAAGAAAGAAATCAGCTGGTGGGCTGCTATATAGGTCTCGAGTGAGAACACCCTTCCATAGATGTTGAAGTTCCTCCACAAGAGGCTCCATGAACAAATCAAAATCCTTTCCAGGAATTTTTGGACCTGGGATGAGCAAGGCCATCATGTAGTTTGATTCTTTGGTGCATACATTTGGAGGCATGTTGTAAGGGATAACAAGGACTGGCCACATGCTATATGTGGCGCTCTGGTGGCCAAATGGGTTAAATCCATCTGAAGCTAAGCCAAGTCTAATGTTTCTCGGGTCAGCAGCAAACTCTTTGTGTTTATCATTGAAGCTTTTCGACGCACTACCATGAGATGGATGGTTCATTACATTCTAATCTCTGTACACCTGGTTCCTAGAATGCCACAGTACATCCTCTCTTGTTTCAGCATCATGAAACAACCTCTGCGATCTTGGTGTAATTGGAAAATGTCTCAGAACATTATGAGGAATCCTCTTCACAGCATCGCCATCTTTCCATCTTGATGATTTGCATTTCGGGCATTCACCTAAGTTGGCATAATCCTTCCAAAGCAGAACACGCTTATTCTTACAAACATGGATCATATCATATCCAATTCCAAGCGCACGAAGGAAATTCTTCATTTCTTTGTAGGTGTGTGGCAGCTCAGACGCATCTGGGAAAGATTTGCGGAAAGCAGCCAACATCGCATCGAATGATTTGTTGGTCATCCGCTCAGATGTCTTCACCTGAAGAAAGGTGACCATAGCTGAGAATACTGACAGCTTATTTCCTGGGATGACAACAACGTTGCATTGTTCCAACATGCGGGCCCACCGTTTTTCTTCTACAGGTGAAAGTTCACGGAATGCACGAGCATTTCATAGCATTGTTTCAATGTTGGTCAAACTCACTGGCTCCGCCACCACCATGTCCTCCTCCTCTTCCACCTGAGCATCAGGCAGATCAAGATGGTGATCTGCTGCTTCCACGTAGTCAATAACATTGACGTTCACAGCTTCACCATGATGAACCCACCTAGTATATGTGACCGACATCCCATACAAGTGTAAATGATTTTGCATAGTTGACTGGGGTCTTGTAACTGAATTCATACAACTGGTGCACGGGCAGAGCACATCTGATTTCGGACCACCGTACTCAGTTCTGATAAAGTACATGAAGTTTTCAACCCCCTCGACATATGTAGCGGAGAATCTTCGAGCATAAGTTATCCAAGTCCTGTCCATCTGTTAGACATACAAATTAGTTCTTCTACTAGATATTACAGGAAAAACATATAAGCTTTTTTATGAAGTCCAGAAAAAAATACCTAGGTCGATCTCTAAAGCTATGGCAAGATATTTGGACGAGCAGATCTAAGTAACGAAATATATGTAAAGCTAATTCAGCAAACAGATTTGAGTGCCAAATTATGGTAGGTTGTTTCAGCAGTCAATGAGGCCGAGCACACATCCATCAAACTATCGAAGGCCATCGCAGCAAAAAAGATCGAGTATAAACCAGTGTAGAGCTATTTCACCTAACAGATTGGCTACTAGACCATGGCAATCTACGTCACAATAAATATATGGCAGGATATTTTAGCAAGTAATCGGCCTTGGCATGCCATCTCAGCTAAGCAGATTGAGTGCAGAACAGGGCAAGGAAGCTTCTTAAGCAGAGCATATTGACAGTAAACTACTTCGGCAAACAGTGAGATTAACAGCGTCTATCAGCTAACATTCAGCGCTACACCGACATGAACGGGGCCTCAGTCTAGAATGCGCGTACCGTGGGAGAAGCTAACCGCCGTGCGTCTCCACACGAACATCGCCAGCGGTGGCTGCGCTGATCGCCGTGCGCCTCCACAAGAACGTAGCCAGAGGTGGCGGCGCGGCTAGAGGACGGCAGTCTACGAGAGCGTATTGTGGGAGTGAGAGGATCGCTGAACATGGCGCCGACGTATCGGCGGCGGGGAGGGCGGCTTTAAGCGGAGCGAATGGAGTGGAGGGGGACAAGGGGGGAGGGGGTTTGGGGAATATTATTGGCTAGTTGGCCGAAGGGCGGTTGAATCAGATTTGGGGGGAATTTTTGGGTGTGGGGGGGGGGGAGGATTTTCGCGCGGTGGGCGGGGGGAGTTTGGCGCATGGTCGGTTTCTCCAAGTGCAGTCCCACGTGTCAGTGAAGAGGCAAGCCGAAGCGCGTTCCGTTTGCGTGAGCCGTGTGCAGGACCGAACGTGTGTGGGGTGCAATGCGACCGCGACAGGAGTGCTGTGAGTGTACCGCCTTTTTTCCTTTTAAACTAGTGCTTCACCCCCTCAAAAAATAAAATTTGTTGCTTCGCGCGATCCATCGATACTACTACTAGTAATCCGGTAATCCTGACTAAAACGGCGCGGCAGGGTCTTTTCCCGCGCGATATGCTGGGAGGTTGGCTTAGTTGTGTTTTTTAGGATGAGTAATGCTACACCTACGTAATCCTAGTTACATAATTAACGTAATGTGAAATGTGTGAGCTGTTGATTGTAGATTGGGGGAGGGAGGGGCCCACCACCATGAAATTCAGGGGAGGAGAGAGAGGGGCAATTTACGTTAACCCATTCGTAGGTTCCCGTAGATGTAGAAATATGTGAAATGCGTGAATGTGTAGTGGACGTACTATTGGAGTGTCTAAGATAATTTGTGTATGTATAGACCCTATGCGTTTATTTTACTTCGCATGTTAGATTTGTCTCGGTTCAATAAAAAGCAGAGTTGGTGATGATGGTGTGCCTGTCATCCTGCAATATAGGCCGTCCGATCTATATCTAACAGATAGGAAGGAAACTATTACAATTTTCTACACATTTGCATATAAGGCTTTCCCTCGTTCATCCTTTTCTCCCACAATATCTTGATCTTCCGTAACAGCATACGGGCATCTTGCTAGTACTCCTACAATATATATATTATTGTGAAAGTTCATATACACCGGCCGAGATTAATGCAAACACGGCAGATTTTCATTACATTTCGAACTTCTATAGGACAGAAAAATAAAAGAAACTCGACCCTAAACCTATTCTACGACAGCGACCGACGTCCTCCATCTGCGATCTCTATGTACGGGGGCGGGGTTCAAGACCCGTGAAGTGAAGGTGCGGTCGCCGGCGAGGAAGAGTAGAACACGGGATACGGACCGGCCAGTTGGCACACCATGCCCTGCCGCCTCCCATGCCCTACTCATCCTCAAAGGAGTCCCCGACCTCGGCGGTGCCGGACGTTGGACGGCGGCAAGTAGGACGCATGGCTGACGGTGCTCCCGTCATCGGCCGCCAGCGTGGCCATCGCTTGTGCGGTCGCGTCCGCGTCCGGCTACGCCGCTATTGCGTCGCGAGAGGCGACTTGAGCGAGGGCGGCGACCTCGAGCTTCATCCCGAACAAGCTCTCCCGCAGAGCTTTCGCACTTGCGGTCATGGCGGATGTGGTGCCAGGTAGGAGGACGATGCGCTATGGTGTGGATGTTAGCTGGGCGTTGCCGCTTTAAGTAGCGCATTCCGGTGAGGCCAAGCGTCCATGTGTGTCATTAAGTCGCCGGAGTTTGTTCCTCGGGCACCAAGCCTCTTAACGACGACATACAAACGGACGGCATGAATGCGGGCAGCTGGCGCCGGCTGGGAACGCACCGCGCGACGGCGCGAGGGACGAGGGTTTTGGTGTGCCAGGGTAGTCAGCTGCGGTCGTGGCAACGTTGGAGATGCCCTTTGCTCACATGTGATCCCCACATGTCATTGAAAAAGCAAGACGACCCGGCATGGTCTCAGGTCCAGAGGATGCAGTTGGTCGTGCTACACCACTCCGCGGACGAGTCGTCGCGCCCCGTGCATCCTCGACGAGCCGGGTGTTGGGGTGTGTTTGGATTGTGGCCAAAGTGCACCTTACCAAAATTTTGGTCATGACCCAAAGATTGGTCTTTGTTTGGATGGTTGCCATTTTTGGCATGCCAATGAACTCTAGCCAACTCTAGTTCATTTTTCTTGCCAATGTCGGCCAAATCATGGGCAACCAATACCTCAACCAAAATTTTGGTCATGACCCAAAGATTGGTCTTTGTTTGGATGGTTGCCATTTATTTGGCATGCCAATGAACTCTAGCCAACTCTAGTTCATTTTTCTTGCCAATGTCGGCCAAATCATGGGCAACCAATACCTCAACCAAAATTTTGGTCATGACCCAAAGATTGGTCTTTGTTTGGATGGTTGCCATTTATTTGGCATGCCAATGAACTCTAGCCAACTCTAGTTCATTTTTCTTGCCAATGTCGACCAAATCATGGGCAACCAATACCTCAACCAAAATTTTGGCTACCCAATGCTTTGATGGGGCAACCTTGGGCACAAACCAAACATACCGTTGGTCATGCCACAGCACTAACGCCACCCTCGGTACACTGAAACCGACCATGTCTAGTGACGATATGAGTGTGTCGCTCACCGCGGTCGCCGTGTCCAGAGGCGGTGCTGGAGCTGCGCCCTGTTGTTGGCCCCAACGACCCACATGAACGGTTGTCGGTGGCGAGGAGGTCGTGGGCCAGCTCCTCCATTGGACTAGTCTGCGCTACATCGTCCCGACGGGTGTGTCCCACATGTCGGTTTCCCTGTTTTCCCGGCCATATTCGAGCATCAGTGCTCCCTGTTGCGCATTAGGCATTTCGCTATGTAGGCCAAGCGAGAAAACTTATTGTTTATTTGAGCCGTTCAAGTATAATCATGTGGCGCTTGCTTATTTCTCATTCCTCTCCAACCCTCTTCTCCATCGATCATGTCGCCCTCCAGTTGAGACCATCCTCCTGCATGCCTCATTTGAACATTCCGTCGAGTATCATTCGCATGTACCCACCCTAGTCCTCTTTCAATAGATCTCCGGACCCCGAGATGAAATCGAGAGGGAACGAGTAGGGGCACGTGATACCTAAGGCGGATTCAAAATTTTGAACCAGTGATCATAGCACCCGCAAATCATATATAAAGGGTATTCAATGTTCGTTTCGTTTTTGAACGTACAATATACTCCCTCCTATCCTTTCTAGTTTACATATAAGTTTTATGTGTAGTCAAAGTATCTCTACTTTGATTAAAAAGGTATCAACATTCAACAACGCCCAATCAATATTGTTAGATTCGTGCGTACTCCTAGATTTGTACTCGAGATGGTTTCCAATTTGACTATTGACTAGATTAATAGTACATGAGATTTATAATGTGAAAATTATATCATTGGAAACTCCTTTCACATAGAATTTGACCGTATGCTTTGTGTAAGTTGCATGTCATATATTATTACTCTAACATTTGGTCAAAGTTAGCCTCGAAAAACGCATTAGACCCTGTATGCTTTGTGTAAGTTGCATGTCATATATTATTACTCTAGCATTTGTGTAAGTTGCATGTCATATATTATTACTCTAACATTTGGTCAAAGTAGTATAGTGGAAGTGGATCCTCTGACATAGGTATCCCTGCCTTACCCTCCCTTTCAGTCACTTACTAGCGGACCCCATGCTTGCTAGGCCCCGGATGTCAGTTACTCAATGGGTTCGGCCACGTCAGGGGATCCTCATCCATAGTATACTCCCTCTATTTTTATTTACTCCCCATAAAACGGAGGGAGTGGTGGTATAATAAATGACGCGGGTGGGGGAGGGGGAGGGACGTCGGTTTGCTCTCAACTACGGTCCCACAAGCAAGCGAAAACGCAAGACGAAGCGCGTTCCATTCGGTGAGCGACATGGAGGGTCCAGCGTGCCGGGCTGCAACGCGAACGCGACAAGAGCGATGTACAGTCAAAACCGATTGACCGGTCGTCACCGGAACCACTATTCACACCAGAACCTTCGCTGCTCGGCCTATGCCAGCCACTGCCCTAAAACCACACCAAATCTCCAGCCCATTACCCCACCCTTCGATCCCCTAGCCCGCATCGAGTGTCCCCTAGTTCGCCGGAAAGCCATGGCGCGCCGCAAGCTCACTTACTACAAGATGCTGACGCCGGAGCGCCGCGCAGAAATCGCGGCGGCGGTCGGTGCCACAGACCTCCGTTCCCAAGCTCGCTTTGCGGCGGGCCAATCCCCGAGTTCTCTGGAGCCAAGCTACGAGGAGGAGGACGCCGATCCAATGTTCATGGCGGAGGTCACGGTGCAGAAGGCCCCCGATGGGTATGAGACGATGGACGTCGACTTCGTGCCGGCGTCCGAGTCGCCCATGATGCAGGCGGACCAGCGGTTCAACATGGCGATACTAAAGGAGGACCGGGAGGCAGAGGCTCAACTCGACGCGGAGCGCGCGCATGCCGCTGCCATCGAGGCTCTCCTGCAGGCGGAACCGAATGTCGTGGATGTGAACCGGGCGGCGGAGGCTCAACTTGAGGCGGAGCGCGCGGATGCCGCTGCCATCGAGGCCCTCCTGCGGGCGGAACCGTACGTCCTCGACTTGAACCAGACTGTGCTCTCGTCCGTGCAGAGCGCCCGCACCCTCCGCTTGAACGAGTAGCTGGAGGCCGAGGACAACCACGGTGCGGAGACACACGTCGGTAGCAACGGCTGGTTCGCGCCGGCAGCCAAAGACGACGAGGCCGTCTCTTTCCGCGAGTAGTGATAGTTTTTCTTTACGTTGTCGTTTTTATGGATCTTTTGCTATGTAAAAACATATATTTGTTATACAAGTCACGTGACTTGAGCCAGTCTACCATTTCAGGTGGTTGGATGAATATCCTACGTCTCCTAACCCTTCTTTCCTTCTTCCTCACCTCTTCTTCTTCCTCAACAGACCACCGCACAGGCCATACGGATACTGCCCAACATGCGGTTGGATAAACATACTCTATGAACGAAAATTATGTGTCAGCAATAGGATGGCTGAGTTTGGTTTGTTCACATGCGACAACACGTGTCAGTGAGGGTGCGTTCCGTTGGTTGGGTTTGCGGCGTGCAGGAGCGACGGTGTGAGGGTGCGGTGCGACCGCGGCGTGCAGGAGCGACCGTGTGAGGGTGCGGTACGACCGCGACAGCCGTGCGCAAGTGTACCTCCTTCTCATTTTGAAAACTTTAGGCAAGCTTGGCAAAAATGTGTGGCGAAGTTTGGCAATGCAAGGCCTAGACCCAAACAGGATAAGTAATGCGACGCATTACTAGGAGTACTAGTGTTAAAAAAGAAAGGTGGGGTTTTCCTTCGCGAGATTTAATCAATAAAAATCCTCATTTCACGTGTCAATTAATGCGTATTTTTTCTCCAAAGACCAAAGAGCTAACCATCTCACTCCTCATCGCTTGATTAATGCAGCGCCATGCAAACCAACCATCTCACTTCCGCATGCATGCAGGGGATATTAATGTCCTTGGTTGCTAACCCCATCAATTTTGCCTCGATTAGTGTTAGCGGCCCTTTACAAATTGTAATTTTGATATACTGGCCTTGTGTACAAAAAAATGGAGGTAGTAACTATATTTTATTTCCTTCCCCATTGCGGTGACGTCGACGATATCTTTTTTTTGGTGGTTTGGCGAAGTGCGTTCGACGGAGAACACCATTGAGGGAGACTACGGGAAGTCGTTCGCAAGTGCCGCCTGCAAGCCGAGACAACCGCCTTATTTGCATCCAGGAAGTCCTTTACTAGTACTACTAGGAGTACTAGTGCGGTGAGATGGTTTCTCGAAGAAGACGATGGAGAAGCGGAGTCAGCGAAGAGTGAAATGATGGTTGCTTCGTCCGTGCTTTTGTGATTTGACGCCTCGCTGCTTTGTGATTTGTTATAGAATGGACAGGGGAGTAGACTCTATGCTCTATATTGTACTACATGCGTCCAAGCATGGGAGAAAGAGGAGAGACGTGCATTTGTCTATTCCTTCAATCAATTAATCAGGGAGCTTCGGTTCCATATTTTTGGCTTTGGCAACACCGTCCACAATGGTTCCCATGATGCCAAGAGCTATTTTCACATTTGGCTACACATTGTGGATGCCCTTAACCGTACCACTTGGTTTTGCTCCTGTGTGCTATATATGCAAATCTCAATTATATTGATCTAAAAATTTTTAGAATCAAGATTAGTAAAAAGGAGGTGATTTTGTCGCGCGGATGGCAGGGGAGATTTCTTATTTGAGCAATGCTACATCCACGTAATGGTTTACGTAAAGTTACGAACTGATGTGATGTGGTGCTATTTGATTGGATTAAAGGAGAGGATTAGGCCCACCCCACCTGAAAATCAGGGGGGCATATATAGATTAGATGGAAAGTATATGTAGCAGCTACGTAGCCCTTTGTAAGTCTAGGATTAGGCTTCTTATTTTCGGAGGACGTTGTCCTGGCGGTTTGCTAACATGCGGTCCCACGTGTCAGTGCTTTACCAAGCCGATCCGCGTCCCACATGAGGCAGAACAACGGCAGAAGCAACACGTGGTTAAGTTGAAGAAGATGAGGGAGAAGCGGATTCAGCAACGAGTGAAATGATGGTTGCTTCGTCCCTCCAACTTCTTTTTTTAGCATTATTACTTCGTCCCTCCAACTAAATTGCGGGAAATGTGCAGCTTTGTGATTTGACGCCTCATTGCTCATTACTACGCCGGCGCCATGACTGGGGTGCTTCACCCCTGCTGCTCTGCATCAGATTCGGTATGGCACGTGGACCCGGTAGCTTGATGTCCCACATGTCGGCGAAAGGGACTAGAAGATTTATGAAAGCGAGCGCTCCACTCTTACGACGGAGGAGTAGACGACACGACGACCCAGTGAACTATCACTTGTACTGTATATTACTATAGTTTTGATGTTTCGCACGATCCATCGATACAAACCCGATTAAACAGGAAAGGGTGGGATTTTTCCGCATGTAGATGATAATCTTGGCCATACATTTCAAAGGCAATTTTAATGTATGCAAACTGAATAATTATAAGTAACAATATGATATCTATTAAAACTAAAAACACATATGATTTATTGTGTTAGAGTGTCGTAGTAGTGCTGTATTGCATAGTTGTTAGATATAACATGCGAGAACGTGTAGAGATGTAGTTTTGGAGGGCCTACAGAGAGAAAAGCGTAATACAGTCACCGAACTTCAGAATAAGCTGATTACGGTCACTATATACGTTTTGCGGTGATTATACGGTCACTTTCTCACAGTTCAGCATCGGACTGCACTCTGTTGACCGGCCAAATAGTCTGCATGGCGCCATGTTAAATAGTTAAATTGACCACGTTCCTTGTGGGTCCCACCTGTCAGTTCGCATAGGCAAAAGGTCAGATAAAAAAAAATTATGCAGGCACGATGATACGTCTCCAACGTATCTATTATTTTTTATTGCTGCATGCTATATTATCTATTGTTTTGGACCATATTGGGCTTTATTTTCCACTTTTATATTAGTTTTGGGACTAACCTATTAACCGGAGTCCCAGCCCAGAATTGTTGTTTTTTGCCTATTTCAGTGTTTCGAAGAAACGGAATATCAAACGGAGTCCAAATGGAATGAAATCTCCGGGAACGTGATTTTCACATCAGATAAGACCCATGAGACTTGGACCCTCGGTCAAGAAAGGAGGGAGGCGGCCACGAGGGTGGAGGGCGCCCCCCCTAGGGCGCACCCCCTGCCTCGTGGGCTCCCCGAAGCTCCACTGACGTACTACTTCCTCCTATATATACCTACGTACCCCCAACAGATCAGAGATGGAGCCAAAAACCTAATTCCACCACCGCAACTTTTTGTATCCACGAGATCCCATCTTGGGGCCTGTTCTGGAGCTCTGCCAGAAGGGGAATCCACCACAGAGGGCTTCTACATCATCATCATAGCCTCTCCGATGAAGTGTGAGTATTTTACTTCAGACCTTCAGGTCCATAGTTAGTACCTAGATGGCTTCTTCTCTCTTTTTGGATCTCAATACAATGTTCTCCCCCTCTCTCATGGAGATCTATTCGATGTAATCTTCTTTTTGCGGTGTGTTTGTTGAGACCGATGAATTGTGGGTTTATGATCAAGATTATCTATGAGCAATTTGAATCTTCTCTGAATTCTTTTATGTATGATTGGTTATCTTTGCAAGTCTCTTCGAATTATCCGTTTGGTTTGGCCAACTAGATTGGTAGTTCTTGCAATGGGAGAAGTGCTTAGCTTTGGGTTCAATCTTGCGGTGTCCTTTCCCAGTAACAGTAGGGGCAGCAATGCACATATTGTATTGTTGCCATCGAGGATAACAAGATGGGGTTTTTATCATATTCCATGAATTTATCCCTGTACATGATGTCATCTTGCTTAAGGCGTACTCTATTTTCATTAACTTAATACTCTAGATGCATACTGGATAGCGGTCGATGAGTGGAGTAATAGTAGTAGATGCAGGCAGGAGTCGGTCTACTTGTCTCGGACGTGCTGCCTATATACATGATCATACCTAGATACTCTCATAACTATGCTCAATTCTGTCAATTGCTCAACAGTAATTTGTTCACCCATCGTAAAATACTTATGCTCTTGAGAGAAGCCTCTAGTGAAATCTATGGCCCCCGGGTCTATTCTCATCATATTAATCTTCCTACGCTTTATTATTGCTTTGCTTTTTTTACTTCGCCTTTTATTTTACTTTGCATCTTTATACCAAAAATAACAAAAATATTATCTGTCATCTCTACCAGATCTCACCCTCATAAGTGACCGTGAAGGGATTGACAACCCCTAATCACGTTGGTTGCTTTGAGCTATTTGTTTTGTGTAGGTACGAGGGACTTGCGCGTGGCCTCCTACTAGATTGATACCTTGGTTCTCAAAAACTGAGGGAAATACTTACGCTACTCTGCTGGATCATCCTCTCCTCTTCGTGGAAAACCAACGAAAGCTTAAGACGTGGCAAGAAGGATTTCTGGCGCCTTTGCCGGGGAGTGTACGCAAAAGTCAACATACCAAGTACCCATCACAATCCCTTAACTCTCGCATGACATTATTTGCCATTTGCCTCTCGTTCTCCTCTCCCCCACTTCACCCTTGCCGTTTTATTCGCTCTCTCTTTTACTTTTGCCTTTTTCTCGTTTGCTTCTCGTTATGGCTAGTCTTATATCTTCTCCGTTATCTCCTGAGAATGAAGTTCTAAATTTTAAGCAAAGGGAGGGAGAAAATCTAAAACACGCTTGGTATAGAATTTGCAATGCTCAAAATAGATCCACCAGGAAGCAATCTACTTTTGTTCTTCTTCGCAATTTTTATGCAGGTACTTATCCTTGGTATAGATATATCCTCGATACCATTACCAGAGGGAATTTCTTGGGTAGCCAAACTTTTTATTCTTATAATGCTATGATAGATTTATTTGGCTCGCCACCTTGTTTGGTTAATGGAACTACGTTAACTTTGGAGCATGTAATGCAAAGACTTGAAATTATTGAAAATAAAATTGCTACAGTTGAGTTAATTGAAAATCTAGATAAAAAGATCCACAATCAAATTACCCAATATGGATCTAAGGTAGGAGTAACTTTGAAAAATATTAAGGAGAAGGAACCCATAATTAATGAGAAAATAAATCAAGATTCCTCTAGAATTGATAAACTTGAGGGTATCATTACCAACTTGGGAACCACTTTTTTCTTCTTTAAAAAATACACCAAGTCCACCTACTAAAATTGCTAAGCTCATGTATGTTCCTAAGAATAAGGGTGAATCCTCTAGTAAGGAAACCGCGGATCTTAAATCTATAAGTATTCATCCCAATCTTTTTGCTATCATTAAGGAACCATTTGCTACGAATGAATTTTTTGATCTTTTGCCTAAAAATTTGATAATTACTAGAAATAAATTTCTAAGGAAGGTACATGCCTCGTTGAAGAATTGCCTACCAAAGATGTCAATACCTAGATTTATCCTTGCTTTTATGCCTAGCTAGGGGCGTTAAACGATAGCGCTTGTTGGGAGGCAACCCAATTTTATTTTTAGTTTTTTATTTTTGTTTCTGTTTAGGAATAAATAATCCATCTATCTTATGTTTAGATGTGGTTTTATGTTTTAATTAGTGTTTGTGCCAAGTTAAACCTATAGGATCTTCTTGGATGATAGTTATTTGATCTTGCTGTAATTTCTAGAAGCTTTCTGTTCATGAAAACAATTGTTAAAAATGACCAGAACGTGATAAAATAGTGATTCTAATTGCTGCTGATCAATAAACAAATTGCCTAGATCGTCCTATTTGGGCTGAATTTTTTGAGTTCCAGAAGTTTGTGTTAGTTACAGATTACTACAGACTGTTCTGTTTTTGACAGAATCTGTTTTTTGTCTGTTGTTTGCTTATTTTGATGAATCTATGGCTAGTAAAATAGTTTATAATCCATAGAGAAGTTGGAATACAGTAGGTTTAACACCAATATAAATAAATAATGATTTCATTACAGTACCTTGAAGTGGTCTTTTGTTTTCTTTCGCTAACGGAGCTTACGAGATTTCTGTTGAGTTTTGTGTTGTGAAGTTTTCAAGTTTTGGGTGAATTTTTTTGATGAATTATGGAACAATGAGTGGAAAGAGCCTAAGCTTGGGGATGCCCATGACACCCCCAAGATAATCCAAGGACACCAAAAAGTCAAAGCTTGGGGATGCCCGGAAGGCATCCCTCTTTAAATCCACTTCCATCGGTAACTTTACTTGGAGCTATATTTTTATTCACTACATGATATGTGTTTTGCTTGGAGCGTCTTGTATTATTTGCGTCTTTTCTTGTTAGTTTACCACAATCATACTTGCTGTACACACCTTTTGAGGGAGCCATACATGAATTGGAATTTGATAGAATACATTATGTGCTTCATTTATATCTTTTGAGCTTTATAGTTTTGCTCTAGTGCTTTACTTATATCTTTTAGAGCACAGTGGTGGATTTGTTTTATAGAAACCTTTGATCTCTCATGATTCACTTAGATTATTTTGAGAGTCTTAAATAGCATGGTAATTTGCTTAAAATAATAATATGCTTGGTATTCAAGATTTGTAAAACTTTCTTTTGAGTGCATTGAATACTAAGAAAAGTTTGATGCTTGATAATTGTTTTGAGATATGAAGGTAGTAATATTTGAGTCATGCTAGTTGATAGTTGTGAATTTGAGAAATACTTGTGTTAAAGTTTGTGATTCTTGTAGCATGCACGTATGGTGAACCGTTATGTGATGAAGTCGGAGCATGATTTATTTATTGATTGTCTTCCTTATGAGTGGCGGTCGGGGACAAGCGATGGTCTTTTCCTACCAATCTATCCCCCTAGGAGCATGCGCATAATACTTTGCTTTGATAACTTGTAGATTTTTGCAATAAGTATATGAGTTCTTTATGAATAATGTTGAGTCCATGGATTATACGCACTTTTTTCACCCTTCCACCATTGCTAGCCTCTCTAATACCGCGCACTTTTCGCCGGTATCAAACACCCACCATATACCTTCCTCAAAACAGCCACCATACCTACCTATCATGGCATTTCCATAGCCATTCCGAGATATATTGCCATGCAACTTTCCACCGTTCAGTTTATTATGACACGCTCCATCATTGTCATATTTCTTAGCATGATCATGTAGTTGACATCGTATTTGTTGCAAAGCCACCATTCATAATTCTTTCATACATGTCAGTTATGAATCATTGCATATCCCGTACATCACGGAGGCATTCACATAGAGTCATATTTTGTTCTAAGTATCGAATTGTAATTCTTGAGTTGTAAGAAAATAGAAGTGTGATGATCATCATTTTTAGAGCATTGTCCCAAGTGAGGAAAGGATGATGGAGACTATGATTCCCCCATAAGTCGGGATGAGACTCCGGACGAAAAATAAATAAAAAAAGAGAAAAGAAAAGAGGCCATAAAAAAAGAGATAAAAGGCCCAAAATAAAAAAACAGAGAAAAATAGAGAAGGGACAATGTTACTATCCTTTTACCACACTTGTGCTTCAAAATAGCACCATGATCTTCATAATAGAGAGTCTCTCATTTTGTCACTTTCATATAATAGTGGGAATTTTTCATTATAGAACTTGGCTTGTATATTCCAATGATGGGCTTCCTCAAATTGCCCTAGGTCTTCGTGAGCAAGCGAGTTGGATGCACACCCACTTAGTCTCTTTTGTTGATCTTCCATATCCTTATAGCTCTAGAGCATCCGTTGCATGGCAATCCCTACTCACTCACATTGATATCTATTGATGGGAATCTCCATAGCCCGTTGATACGCCTAGTTGATGTGAGACTATCTTCCCTCTTTTTGTCTTCTCCACAACCACCATTCTATTCCACATATAATGCTATATCCATGGCTCACGCTCATGTATTGCGTGAAGATTGAAAAAGTTTTGAGAATGTCAAAAGTACGAAACAATTGCTTCGCTTGTCATCGGGGTTGTGCATGATTTAAATACTTTGTGTGGTGAAGATAGAGCATAGCCAGACTATATGATTTTGTAGGGATAACTGTCTTTGGCAATGTTAATTTGAGAAGACATAATTGCTTTGTTAGTATGCTTGAAGTATTATTATTTTTTATGTCAATATTAAACCTTTGTCTTGAATCTTTCGGATCTGAATATTCATACCACAATTAAGAAGAGTTACATCAAAATTATGCCAAGTAGCACTCCGCATCAAAAATTCTCTTTTTATCATTTACCTACTCGAGGACGAGCAGGAATTAAGCTTGGGGATGCCAGATACGTCTCCAACGTATCTATAATTTTTGATTGCTCCATGCTATATAATCTATTGTTTTGGACCACATTGGGCTTTATTTTCCACTTTTATATTACTTTTGGGACTAACCTATTAACCGGAGGCCCAGCCCAGAATTGTTGTTTTTTTGCCTATTTCAGTGTTTCAAAGAAACGGAATATCAAACGGAGTCCAAACGGAGTCCAAACGGAATGAAATCTTCAGGAACGTGATTTTCTCATCAGATAAGATCCAGGAGACTTGGACCCTTGGTCAAGAAAGGAGGGAGGCGGCCACGAGGGTGGAGGGCACGCCCCCCTAGGGCGCGCCCCTGCCTCGTGGGCCCCCCGAAGGTCCACCGACGTACTCCTTCCTCCTATATATACCTACGTACCCCCAACAGATCAGAGACGGGGCCAAAAACCTAATTACACCGCCGCAACTTTCTGTATCCACGAGATCCCATCTTGGGGCCTGTTCCGGAGCTCCGCCGCAAGGGGAATCCACCATGGAGGGCTTCTACATCATCATCATAGCCTCTCCGATGAAGTGTGAGTAGTTTACTTCAGACCTTCGGGTCCATAGTTAGTAGCTAGATGGCTTCTTCTCTCTTTTTGGAACTCAATACAATGTTCTCCCCCTCTCTCGTGGAGATCTATTCGATGTAATCTTATTTTTGCGATGTCTTTGTTGAGACCGATGAATTGTGGGTTTATGATCAAGATTATCTATGAGCAATATTTGAATCTTCTCTGAATTCTTTTATGTATGATTGGTTATCTTTGCAAGTCTCTCCGTTTTATCCGTTTGGTTTGGCCAACTAGACTGGTAGTTCTTGCAATGGGAGAAGTGCTTAGCTTTGGGTTCAATCTTGCGGTGTCCTTTCCTAGTGACAGTAGGAGCAGCAAGGCACATATTGTATTGTTGCCATCGAGGATAACAAGATGGGGTTTTTATCATATTGCATGAATTTATCCGTCTACATCATGTCATCTTGCTTAAGGCGTTACTCTGTTTTCATTAACTTAATACTCTAGATGCATGCTGGATAGCGGTCGATGAGTGGAGTAATAGTAGTAGATGCAGGCAGGAGTCGGTCTACTTGTCTCGGACGTGATGCCTATATACATGACCATACCTAGATACTCTCATAACTATGCTCAATTCTGTCAATTGCTCAACAGTAATTCGTTCACCCACCGTAAAATACTTATGCTATTAAGAGAAGCCACTAGTGAAATCTATGGCCCCCGGTTCTATTCTCATCATATTAATCTTCCTACGCTTTATTATTGCTTTTCTTTTTTACTTTGCCTTTTATTTTACTTTGAATCTTTATACCAAAAATACCAAAAATATTATCTATCATCTCTATCAGATCCCACCCTCGTAAGTGACCGTGAAGGGATTGACAACCCCTAATCGCGTTGGTTGCGTTGAGCTATTTGTTTTGTGTAGGTACGAGGGACTTGCGCATGGCCTCCTACTGGATTGATTCCTTGGTTCTAAAAAACTGAGGGAAATACTTACGCTACTCTACTGCATCATCCTCTCCTCTTCAGGGAAAACCAACGCAAGCTCAAGACGTAGCACGCGACAAGGCTCCAACCCGTGCGCGGGAATCACCTGGTTGTGTATGTGTCTGTTAGGGCCTGATGTGTGCGCATGCACGTGTAGGTTTAGCACTTGAGCGTGAGAGTGTGTGTTGGTCGTGTTGTGTACTGGTGTGTGCATGCATGCGTGCGTGTGTGCGTGTGAGTGTTGCATGCGTGCATGGCTGCGTGTGTATGTGTGAGTGTTGCGTGCGTGCGTGAGTGCATGTGTTTGTGTGAGTGTTTCGTGGATGCAGTTCGTGTGCATGCGTGCATGTGTGTATAATCACCACACCAGCTCTTGTGTGTTAAAACAGACGGCTCAGCATACCAATACAAGGCCACCTTGTCCGCTGTGCCCGCGGTCATGACTTCGAACCACCGTCCAAATATTTTTTTGTCATTTATTTTCATTCGTACTAGCAAGATGCCCGTGCGTTGCACGTAATATCAAGATGCATTTGTATGACTTGTTTATCTTGTGAGAGAAAAGGGGGAGAGTATCGTGTGATACGGGAGCTTAGGTGCTCCCATGATACGGGCTTTTGGGCCATCGGATCTCAGATCCAACGCCGTATGAGAAACTGCTGCAGCTTTTGTACTTGTGCGCATTTTTCAGATTCTATGAGGTTTTTTTTACAAAAATGTACATCATCTCACAGAAGCTGTTGGATTTGAGATCCAACGGCTGAGGTCGCACAGGAGCACCCAAGCTTATGTGCTCGCGGAGCACCAGATATTTTCCCGGTGGATGAACGAGGGAAGGCCTTATTTGCAAATGTGGAGAGGTGTGTGGGCACATTTCTGCAAAATTGCCATAGTTTCTTTCCTATCCGTCAGATATAAATCGGACGGCCTATATTGCAGGATGGCAGGCACACCATCATCACCAACTCTGTTTTCTATAAGAGTGTATTTTATGTATTTTATAAGAGTGTAGATGTAGAGTAGATACAGGTAGACAGGTGGGCACGATGGTAGTGAGATAATGTGATGCAACACTAGAGGTGCCACGTGGAGCATTTAACTGGTCAACTAGTCATGTCATGAGAAAATACAAAGTTGTACGGTGAGCCCGTGACTGTATAATAACCACTAAACGTAAATGGTGACCGTAATGAGTGGATTCTGAAGTCCAATGTACGTATCGTGCTTTCGCTTCAAATACAATGATCGTCATTGCATATATCGCGAGAGAAAGATGAAACATGCGTGAATTTTCTGGGGGCTTACTTTTAGAGGACCTGGAGATAGTTTTGTGTGCATACGTGAAAGGGGCGTACAGGGGGGGGGGTATGCGATGGAGAGAGAGAGATGCTCTCCATTCCCTTGAGTGTGTATATGCAAGGGAGGAGGGAATAGAGGCAGCAGGAGAAATTTTTTGTATGTGTGGTGTTTGTGTTGGTATGTGTGGGTGAGGGAGTCCTGGATTAGGGGGTGTCCGGATAGCCGGACTATGACCTTTGGCCGGACTCCTGGACTATGAAGATACAAGATTGAAGACTTCGTCCCGTGTCCGGATGAGACTTTCCTTGGTGTGGAAGGCAAGCTTGGCGATACGGATATGTAGATCTCCTACCATTGTAACCGACTGTGTAACCCTAACCCTATTCGGTGCCTATATAAACCGGAGGGTTTTAGTCCCAGAGGGGCGAACAATAATCACACCATAGGCTAGCTTCTAGGGTTTAGCCTCTCTGATCTCGTGGTAGATATACTCTTGTACTACCCATATCATCAATATTAATCAAGCAGGAGTAGGGTTTTACCTCCATCGAGAGGGCCCGAACCTGGGTAAAAACATCGTTTCCCTTGTCTCCTGTTACCATCCGCCTAGACGCACAGTTCGGGACCCCCTACCCGAGATCCGCCGGTTTTGACACCGACATTGGTGCTTTCATTGAGAGTTCCTCTGTGTCGTCATCTTTAGGCCCAATGGCTCCTCCGATCATCAACAACGATGCGCCTGTGGTGAGACCTTTCTCCCGGAAGATCTTCAGATTCGGCGGCTTTTGCACTGCGGGCCAATTAACAGCCATCTGGAGCAGATTGAAAGCTACGCCCCTGGCCATCAGGTCAGATTTGGAAGTTTGAACTACACGGCTGACGTCCGCGGAGACTTGATCTTCGACGGGTTCGAGCCTCAGCCAAGCGCGCCACACTGTCACGAGGGGCATGATCTAGCTCTACCACGGACTGGTGTCTGGAGGCCGCACCGGTGTCCGCTCCGACCTTTAGCTCGGAGCCGACTGCGCCGATCGAGGACGGGTGGCTGGACACCGGCTTGGGGGCTGCGATCTCTACGGCGATTGAGCCTACACCTACCCCGTCCTTTGCGAAGCTCGTGACTCCAAGGTGCCGGACTCCTCTCCGGACTCCGAGCCCTCCGCGCCCCCGCTAATCGAATCCGATTGGGCGCCGATCATGGAATTCACTGCCGCGGACATCTTTCAGCACTCGCCCTTTGGCGACATCCTGAATTCAATAAAGTCTCTCTCCTTATCAGGAGAGCCCTGGCCGGATTATGGTCAGGAAGGTTGGGATGCGGACGACGAAGAAATTCAAAGCCCACCCACCACCCACTTCGTAGCCACTGTCGATGATTTAACCGACATGCTCGACTTTGACTCCGAAGACATCGACGGTATGGACGACGATGTAGGTGAGGAGCATGAACCAGCGCCTATAGGGCACTGGAGAACCACCTCATCTCACGATGTATACATGGTGCACACACCTAAAGGAAGCGACGACGAGGAACAACGGGACGCTACGAAGGATTGCTCCATCGAAGAGCAGTCAAAACGGCCATGTAAGCGCCGCTCAAAGTCCCGCCTCGACAAAGACAACAGCCGTACAGACCCAGCTATAGAGCAGGGTGAACCGGTGGACGATGAACATGCTATCGAGCAACCGTCCGAATAGGACAATCTGGATAAACAACCCGTCCCCGGCGAAGATAACAGTCCGGGCCGGACAAGTTGCTGGAGCAGAAGAACCTCCACAAAAGGCTCGTCGCCACTGCACGTAGCCTGAAAAAGCAGAAGCGGAAGCTCAAAACAGCGGAAGATGCACTCTGAATCAGATGGAGCAAAGTACTCAACACGCAGACAAATACGGCGGCAGTCGCCGAACAAAGAGCAACCCAAAGCGAAAAATACTGCCCGAATTTGATGAGGAGGCCGTAGAGCCCCCACAATCAAAAAACAAGGAGGCCACCCGGTCTGATGGACGACCCCATGGCAAACAGAGAGGGCGGCGGCGCCGCACACAAGCCGCACGCATAATCCGCACAAGGATTCACATCAAAAGATGGCCCGATTAGATCTATCTACGGGCCAAGAAAGCAAGCTCTAGTAAGCAAGGCAACACATCAAGCATCCGAACATCACGGTACACCTAAATATAGGGGTGCCGCACACCCCCATTGTTTCACCGATGAGGTGCTGGATCATGAATTTCCAGCGGGATTCAAGCCCGTAAACATAGAGGCATACGTCGGAACAACAGACCCTGGAGTCTGGATTGAGGATTACATCCTCCATATACACATGGCTAGAGGAGGTGATCTCCATGCCATAAAATACTTACCCCTCAACCTCAAAGGGCCAGCCCGGCATTGGCTTAAAAGCCTTCCCAAAAACACCATTGGAAGTTGGAAAGAGCTCGAGGATGCCTTTCGGGCAAATTTTCAAGGGACCTATGTCCGACCTCCGGATGCCGACGATTTAAGTCACATAGCTCAACAAACCGGAGAGTCAGCCCGGAAATTTTGGAACAAATTCCTTACTAAAAAGAACCAAATAGTCGACTGCCCGGACGCCGAAGCCTTAGCAGCTTTCAAACACAACGTCCGAGACGAATGGATCGCCAGACACCTCGGCACAGAAAAGCCAAGAACAATGGCCGCATTAACAAGCCTCATGACCCGCTTTTGCGCGGGAGAGGATAGCTGGCTAGCAAGATGCAGCACCAGCGACCCAAGTACATCTGAAGTCAGGGATGGAAACGGGAAACCACGACGCAGCAAGGACCAGCATCGGACCAAGGGAAACAGCCCGAAGAGCTCGGCAGTCAACGCCGGATTCAAAATCTCTCGGCGGATTAAAAAGCTGCCCCTTAAGGATAACAGGGACGAGCTATCTAGCTTAAACAAAATCTTGGACAATATATGCCAAATCCACAGTACTCCCGGGAAGCCTGCAAACCACACCCACAGAGATTGTCGGTTCTTCAAGCAGTCCGGCAAACTCAACGCCGAACCCAAGGGGCTCGACACACCAAGCGAGGACGATGACGAACCCCAAAAGCAGAGCACCGGAAAACAAAAGAATTTCCCACACGAAATCAAAACAGTGAACTCACTTCACGTGACCAAAGGGAAAAATAGAGCGGCACCCATAGAGGTACGCGCCATACTGCCTATCCCGGAGGAGTCCGACCACTGGTTGTTCAGACCAATCACCTTTGACCATCGGGATTACTTTAGAAGTATACAGAATGCAGGTTGGACTGCCTTGATATTAGATCCGATAATTGGCGGACTCCAATTTTCACAAGTCCTAATGGACGGCGGCAGTGATCTAAACCTGCTATATCAGGACACAATCCGCAATATGGGGATAGACCCAACCAAATTTCGCCACAGCAACACTTCCTTTCAAGGGGTAATGCCAGGCCCATATGCCCATTGTACGGGCTCTCTACTGCTAGAAGTTGTGTTCGGCTCACCCGACAACTTCCGCCGCGAAAGGTTAACCTTCCACCTCGCCCCATTTACAAGTAGCTATCGAGCACTATTGGGACGCGAAGCTTTCGCCCGCTTTAACGCAATACCACATTATGCATCTCTTACACTTAAAATGCCCGATCCATGCGGCATCATCTCATTAAAGGGAAACATCGAGGGTTCCTCGAGTCCGGAAAATTGTGCGGATGCCTTGACAGCCCCACAATAAACTGGCTTCAACAATACAAGCACTTAGACAGGTCGTCCAGACCCCAGACACGGCTGGACGAGTCCGGCGTAAACATACAAGGGGCTCCGCGCATCCACAACAAGAGACAATAAAGCTCAATTTTGTTCATTCTTTGAATTGTACTTTGTTTATATAATATAACGTACATTTTCGCACGATCTTTTTCAACTAAGTTCCTCTCTTTTATAGATGAGCACCGTGCTACACCCGTCCAGGATACAGCACAACGGAGATACAGGCGCAGACATGCAGTAGGGACCCGTTGCAAGGATTCTTTTCAGATTAAGACCATGCGTAAACCTTTTTTACTGTCTCTTGTTGAAACACGTCCCCCGGTTTCTTGCAATAACGAAGGAGGAGGCTGGCGTTTTGGCATAGGCCACGTCAGAATTTCGCGCGTACCTGGACACCAGGGGCTTTTTACCAAGGGCGATTGTTCGACCCGTTTTCATAAAGACCGAATACCTTAGGGAGTGTTCGGCGTCTTGAGTTAGGCCTTATATGCATCAGCTCCGAATCATGTCTTTGGTCAAATGTTGGGTTTGCCCGGCTCCTGTGTTTTGCTACCTTATGTTCCGCTCTATCGGCTAATGAGGCATCAGGAGAACTACTGCGATTGTGCCCTCGGTTCGGCCACGGGAGCACCTCAGTAGAGAAAGCCGAAAACCGACTGTCATGATATAGCGTGAGACTGGTCAACCACTCGATGACCCGCTGGAATCTTTAGAATTCCTCCGCATTGTGAAGGGTCGTTTCGGCCAGGCACATACGCACCCAATTCGGGTGAGCGGTGCCCCTAGGGGCTATATAGTAGCCCCACTGTCGAACTCCTATGGCTAAGTGAAAGTGATAAAGCATTATAGTCTGGTTGCCTAGTTTGCTGCGCTATCGCCTCCTTTGTAGGACCAAGACGTTGGATCAAGTGTGAAAATGCGTTTTCTGCAAACACCCCCGCATTATATGCGTGGGGGCTGAAGCCAAATACTGCCATCTTTCAGGTTATATACACATATACATTAACGGCCGCACAAGAGGTATTTTTAATTCTTGAAAGCACAAGTATAAAAAGCTTTTATATCCATCGAAACATTGTTTCACAATAATACATGATATTCGAACATAATATCCTTTGAGCACTGCGTCTCTATTAAACGAGCGCCCTGAAGAACTTCCTGAAAATAGTGCTCGACAGGTACTCGGCTTCCGTCCGAATTTTGGGTGCAACATCGGTGGCCTTCATCTCCGCCCAGTATGTCTTGACACAGGCAAGAGCCATCCGCGCACCCTCTATGCATGCTGACCGCCTCATTGCTTTGATATGCGGCACCGCACCAAGGAACTGCTGCACCAAGCCAAAATAACTCTTCGGCCCAGGCCTTTCCGGCCACAAATGAGTCACGACATTCTTCATGGCAAGTCCGGACAACCTATTCAGCTCCGCCCATTCTCCAAACGATCGGTTAATGGAAGTGGACTCTCTGGACTACGGAACTGCGACCAAAAAACCTCTTCCATCTCGTGATCCTTTTGATCTCTGAAGTGTTCGGCCGCGTACGCGACACTCGCCGTCAAGTCCATATAAGCATCCGCACTACTCCACGGCCGGTCCAACTGAGCGTATTTAGGATCCGTGAACTTCCTACGCAGCAGAAAGGGCTTTCCAGCCGCGATATCTCCGGCCTGACGTAGCTCCTTCTTCATAGCTCTCATCGCAGAGCAAGCATGCTTGGCCTCGGTGGTGGCCTTCTTCAGGTCCTGTTGCTCCGCTCGACCTTCTTTTCCAAGAAGCTCGCAGCGGTCGGTAGCATTCTTTAACTTCACGGCCATCTCGGCCATTTCCTTCCTGCTTCGGCAGTGAGCAGCCTGTTCGGCCTTTAGCTCTTCGGCCGCCTTTAAGGCAGCCGCATCACTTTTCCTGGCCTGCTCCTTGGCTCGGGCAAGCTCCGCCCGAAGATTCTCCATTGCAGCGGAACCATCTGCATCAAGCATACATGTTGTAAGGAACGGGCATCAAGCTCCCTTACAAGGTGTCCGCGGAGAAACTGCATAGCTTGTGACTCGTCCAGCCGCTTGTTGACAAGAACGATGTCGGCATCCGCCACGTCAAGTTGCCGCTTTAGTTCGGCAAATTCATCAGTCCGGCTAGCCACCGGACACCCCGCCACCTACATAGGAAGGGCGACATATTATATATGGGATTATGATCCTCTGCACGCTGTCATTTTTAACAACGCACCGAGTCTCAGGGGCAACTATCTACACTGGGCGCATCTTATATATGCGGAACCGTCAAAAGGTACATCATTGCACGTACCTCAAAACCCGTCAGTAAACTCCTGGCGGCCTCGTACAACCCGCTTTCCGCGGACTAAATCTTTTCAATCACCGTACTCATCAATGCACGGTGATCCTCTGAGATAGACACTCGCCCAAGCAGACCCTTCAACTCCTCCGACCGTGCACCAGGAGGTGCCGGACTCGTCTGATGGCCTTTTTCGAAGGCCGGACACGAAGGGCTCCAGGGGGCCCTGCGACCGCACTCCACCCCTGCCGAATTCAGGGAAACCCTCCGCAACGACACCTCAGGATCGTCCGCCTCGCTAGGCAGTACGGCAGGGGAAGCCGTTCCGCTCTCCATCATTTCCGGATGAAGATCCCCCGAAGACTAGCTCTGCTGAGAAGGGCTGAGATCCGAACTACAAGGTAAAATTTCAGTCATCTTCAGAAATAAAACAGGGATGTCTTTTATTCTATAAACTCCCCTCTCTTCTTACGGCTCGCTGGAGGGCTGATCTCCTTGGGGAAACAATGCGGCCGGGGCATCTTCCGGCGCAGGACCCTCTGGCGAAGATTTCTTCCCGCGCTTTGAGGCCTTGGTCTCCGGATCTCCAGAGGCGGTCCTCTTCTCCCCTTGGATGGAGGGATTATCGATCCCTCCTTTCTTGATAACCTCCTTCGCGGAGGCAGTAGCTTCCTTGTTCCCCCCTTCGCCTTCTCCTAAAGGCGCAGCCTCCAGCATCCTGGTTAACACTGGATCCGGCAAGGTCTCAGGGAGGGGGGCCGGACACCTGATCAGTTTTGCTTTCGCTATCCACTCCTGCTTAAGGAACAACTCTTTTAAGGGCAAGTTTATGATAAATATATGGATAGCGTGTCCGGGTACATGACTACTTACTTGAGCATCCGGGCGATTGCAGCTAAGACCTGCGTCCTCGGTCAAGTCCAGACACATTGCTTGTGATCCGAAGAATAGTTTGTACATCTCCACGGGCGTTGTGCCCATTAAGTGTTGAAGAGCTCGTGGTCCCTCCGGATTGAACTCCCACAAAGCGGAGGGGGCGACGCCAGGTGGCGGATGCCATTTAATCAGCATGACTCAAGCATTACTACGACCAGATTGATCTCTCTCCCTAGGAGGTCTCGAATACGGCCCACGCAAGCAGGGCACGCCCTTGGGCGACCCCAGTCAAGCCCTTTATTGACCCATGATGCTAGCAGCGGTGGAGGACCCGGCGAAGGCAAAAGGCGGCGCCACCCATTTGGTGCCCCTGGGAGCTGTGATATAAAACCACTCTTGTTGCCATAGACTGAGCTCCTTTTGAAAAGAGCCCTCGGCCATGGAGCGTCAGCATTCTTACTTATAACAGCCCCTCCGCACTCTGCCTGTTGCCCCTTGATCATGTTCGGCTCCACCTTGAAGGTTTTGAGCCACAATCCGAAGTGTGGGGTAATGCGGAGGAAGGCTTCACATACGACGATGAACGATGAGATGTGGAGGATGGACTCCAGATCCAAGTCGTGAAATTCCAGCACGTAATAAAACATGAGCCCCCTCACGAAGGGGTCCATCGGGAAACTTAGTCCCTGAAGGAAGTGAGACGTGAACAGCATGCTTTCATCGGGCTTGGGAGTGGGAATAACCTGCCCTTGAGCAGGCAGCCTATGATAGATTTCGCCTGTTAGATACCTGGCATCTCTTAGCTTTAGGACACGGAGGAAGGCATCCACCAGCCTTGGAGGTCGAAGCCGGACATCATCGAAGGTCCGAAGCGCCTGAATCTGGAGCTTTGGGTGTTGGAACTCGAAGCGAGGGGCGGATTCGATGGAGATTGAGAAAAAGGAGCGGGGCCTTGGTCTCTTTATAAAGAGGTTGAATACCAGGAGCCCTCCCCATGACCGTTCGGGACTCGCCTTCAATAGAGGAGGCGTGCCAGCGGGCACGATTGGGTTACCCACGCCCGTATTGATGACAATCCCGGAATAAGGGGACACGATCTCTGCTTTGTCAAGACGTGCCAAGGAAACCGCGTCGCTAAACGCGCTGAGGTGGGACAGTAAAAACAATTCGAATAAAGGCTTGGCCGTGGTGTGATGTCACGCTGCGGAATACGTCAGCAGATTGAACTTGTGTAAATATTATTCTCTCTACGGTGGTATGTGGAACTTATTTTGCAGAGCGGACACTATCCTTGTGTTCAAAATCTTCTATGAAGTATTCGGAGGAGGAACCCGCCTTGCAATGCCGAAGACAATATGCTATTTGGACTCGTCGTCATTGAAGCCTGGTTCGGGGGATCTTGGCGAGTCCTGGATTAGGGGGTGTCCGGATAGCCGGACTATGACCTTTGGCCGGACTCCTGGACTATGAAGATATAAGATTGAAGACTTCATCCCGTGTCCGGATGAGACTTTCCTTGGCGTGGAAGGCAAGCTTGGCGATACAGATATGTAGATCTCCTACCATTGTAACCGACTCTGTGTAACCCTAACCCTATTCGGTGCCTATATAAACCGGAGGGTTTTAGTCATGGGGACGAACAACAATCATACCATAGGCTAGCTTCTAGGATTTAGCCTCTCGATCTCGTGGTAGGTCTACTCTTGTACTACCCATATCATCAATATTAATCAAGCAGGAGTAGGGTTTTACCTCCATCGAGAGGGCCCGAACCTGGGTAAAAACATCGTGTCCCTTGTCTCCTATTACCATCCGCCTAGACGCACAGTTCGGGACCCCCTACCGGAGATCCGCCGGTTTTGACACCGACAGTGGGTGTGAGAAGATAATGAGACGTGGGGGCAGAGGGTGTGTCACCGCGTGAGGTCCGGTGGGCCGAGGTGAGGCCCTTCGTTCGGTTCCGTCCCGCGCCACATTGGTCGGCCCGTGACGTATTTAGGAAGACCCATGGATGACTAGTCGTACAAGACAAAGATAGCAGAATTGTGAAGGACTCTGCGTCCAATGACAAAGCCGGCTAGGAATTGTAACCCTAGGATCTCGGACTAAGGTAACCCCTTTATCTCTGATATTACTATTCATCCAACCTAACTTTAAGGGGCATCCTTCAGAATGCTCTGCTAGAATCATCCTCGTCAATTAGGAAGAGAGGTGTCAGACAATGTGTGAGAGACATGTGTAAAGATAATGTGTGTACATGAGACACGTAGGCAGGTCCATGTATATAGAAAGAGTCGATGAGGATTGTGCGTGTGTATGTTTGCGAGAGGAAGAGTGCTTGTGATAAAGGTTAGTGAAAACAGTTGTAAATGGTTATGCGAGGGAGGGAGGGTTATATCTAGAGCATGTGTGCGAGAAAGACACCTCGGGAGAGAGTGTGTGAGCATGTGTGAGCAGAGGCGGAGCCAACATTTCTCAAAGCCTGGGGCTAAAACTAAGTGGCTATAAAAAACGCCTAAAACTATTATACCACTAGTATCAGTGCGTGTGAGAAGTACTCTACATATTCACAATTCGAAGGAAAAAACAGCTTACCGCATGGGACATGTGGTTAGCAAAATCAAAATTCATATAGAAGGAAACAAAACAGCTTCATTATTACGAGAAGAGAAAAATCGACAGAAGGATGTAAACAATTCGATAAAGTACCTCATTTCAAAAGTGGGTACCAAATTTATGAAGATTTATTCATTTGAGTCCATTGTTTCTTCATCAACAGTTGTAGAAAGACCTAAAGCTTAAAGATAAAGTTCAGTTTTCAAAATCAAGACAATGGACATAGGATAAGTTATTTTTTCATAAATTTTAGAAATAAGAATATAATATACTATTACCATAAAATGCGTGAGGTAGTAGCCCTTACATTTCCACAATTTTTCATAGCATTGTATCATCTTAATATCATCTACGCTTGCAAATACACCACCCTCTTCATCTTGGATATTTAATTTCCTGTTAACAGTAAAATAAAATTGATTCAAGTTATCCCTACAATTCAAAATCACGAACTAGTGGATTTTGGTTGATTCAGAAACTGGGCGGGGGGGCGGGTCTGATGATACGAGTACATATTATTTACCTGCAGAGACGGCCAAACAGATTTCCAATTGCAGTAGGGAGACTACTCCAGTAAGGGAGGGGGCTGCTCTGCAGTGAGCTGAGCTGAGCCCGAGCCGCCTGGCCGCCTTGGCGCGGCCGCGGAGATCCAATCTGCCCCTGGGAATTGACGAGGGTCCACGAAGGCACGAGAAATCTACGGAGATGTGATTTCTTTTCCCCTTTTTTAACGGACGAGATGACCATCAATTCTTTTTTGGTAGCCTGGGTCTGCTTACGTGATGAGGCGGAGAGCTTGTAGGGTTTTTTTAGCAGAAGGAGAGCTCGTACGTGATGCAGAACTCACTGGGCTAGAGCGTGGGGCTGGGCCTACACTTGCGCGCCTGGGGCTGGGCTTTCTGTAAGTGTAAAATTCAGAAAAAAGTACTACCGAGTATAGGCCTTAGTTGGGCCACGCCTGGGGCTATAGCCCCAGTTGCGCCAGGCCCAATTCCGCCCCCGTGTGTGAGAGACCACCGATGGAGAGTGAAACTACACGTAAAAGACTGCTCTATACATTGATTAAATATATAAATTGTATCCAAATATTAGGATGTGATCATGATATTTGCAATTCGCGTAAGGGGCGATCATTGATCCATCAGACATCTAGATTCTATCGAATTTGAGCATGCCTATGTTATTATTCGACACAATTGATCCACGTAGTTAGTATTTTGAACTCCAGACAATGCATCGCTTTAGCAATCGAATATAAACATGAGTATAGTTCATGTTGTGTGTGTAAAGCACATTATACAAACGAAAGTTACACAATGGACATTATAAATAGCTACCTATGAACTAGCGTACATTTGAATTCAACTTAAGGTGGTTTAAAAAAATCGAATTCAACATGAAGTCCATTCAATTATTTGAATTTGATATCATGGCATTTGTAAACCATACCTAAATTATGGGGCACCAATCTTTGCTCTAACTTTTTACATAATAGCATATGTAGTCGTGGTACAAAATAGATTCAAATTTAGCTCCTCCATTCCAAAATAATCGTAGTTATAGGATTTTCAAGTGTCAAAATTTCAAAAAGAAGCGGATAATTTAATGAGGTTTTCAAACATACAAGGTCAAATATAACGCTGTCTATTTAGGTGAATCCTCATAGTTCAAGAGTACTCTAAACATGAATGATTCTGTTTCAAAATTTAGAACGAAGCTCCAAAAGAGCCTCTACTCGCTCAAAACCGCGTGAGACCAATGTTTGGTAGTACAAGGATATTACTTTTCTAATAACTCCGGCCCGTGAAACCTACCGGCCCGACATCCAAAGGTCTAAACCGGGGTAGGTTTGTAGCTTCATCTAGACGCCACGCAACCGCATCCGAAAAACATTCATACACAATGGCCGCCTAAGCACACATGCGCGCGCCCGAAATCGCTCCCGTCCACTATTTGGGACACCTGGGATTACCATCCTACCCCCAACCTGCAGTAGGTCCGAAATTTAAGAGGGGGGCAAAATTTGTACTTTCCCCAAATTTCAAACAAGCGCATCCCATCTTATGTTCAAAAAAGCCAAAAACAAGCGCGTCCCAGACCGAAACATGGTTCCCCCCACCCGTTCGATTCCCCATTCGTACTCAGTGGGCGCCAAAACTACCTCTCCACCAGCCGCGAAACCCCGGGGTCCTCCGTCCGCCACCCCATCCCACCCATCAACCGCCGCCCTCCTCCATAACGCCGGAGCTGATACCCCGACGTCGTCGTCCACCGCAACCTCAACCGCAACGCCCTCCACGACTAGTAGTTGAAGCAGAGGCCGAGCCGTCCGTACCCGAGCCAGTTCAACCACGCCGTCATGCGCCTCACCGCTGCCGCTCCAACTTCGCAACCCTCCACCGCACCGGAGCTGTTCCTGCTACGCCGTCCTTCGCCGCCTCGGATATGCTTCCCCTCTGCCGACATACGGCCACGACAACACAGTCAACAATTTGGCCATGGGTTCGTCCAAGCCTGCACCCTCCAGAACATCGGTTTCCCTGGTAAAAAGAAGAAGATCGGCGCGACATGTGGAGGTGACCACACCGGCAACCAAAAAAGGTACACCATGAAGAGGGTTTTAGTCCGTAGGACGAACAACAATCATACCATAGGCTAGCTTCTAGGGTTTAGCCTCTCTGATCTCGTGGTAGATCTACTCTTGTACTACCCATATCATCAATATTAATCAAGCAGTGAGTAGGGTTTTACCTCCATCGAGAGGGCCCGAACCTGGGTGAAAACATCGTGTCCCTTGTCTCCTGTTACCATCCGCCTAGACGCACAGTTCGGGACCCCCTACCCGAGATCCGCCGGTTTTGACACCGACATTGGTGCTTTCATTGAGAGTTCCTCTGTGTCATCATCTTTTAGGCCCGATGGCTCCTCCGATCATCAATAACGATATGCTCCAGGGTGATACTTTTCTCCCCAGACAGATCTTCGTATCCGGCGGCTTTGCACTGTGGGTCAATTCGCTTGACCATCTGGAGCAGATTGAAAGCTACGCCCCTGGCCATCAGGTCAGATTTGGAACTTTGAACTACACGGCTGACGTCCGCAGAGACTTGATCTTCGACGGGTTCGAGCCTCAGCCAAGCGCGCCGCACTGTCACGAGGGGCATGATCTAGCTCTGCCGTCGGCCAGTGTCCTGGAGGCCGCACCGGTGTCCGCTCCGACCTTTAGCTCGGAGCCGACTGCGCCGATCGAGGACGGGTGGCTGGACACCGCCTCGGGGGCTGTGATCTCTACGGCGATTGAGCCATACACCTACCCCGTCCTTTGCGAAGCTCGTGACTCCAAGGTGCCGGACTCCTCTCCGGATTCCGAGCCCTCCGCGCCCCCGCTAATCAAATCCGATTGGGCGCCGATCATGGAATTCACTGCCGCGGACATCTTTCAGCACTCGCCCTTTGGCGACATCCTGAATTCAATAAAGTCTCTCTCCTTATCAGGAGAGCCCTGGCCGGATTATGGCCAGGAAGGTTGGGGTGCGGACAACAAAGAAATTCAAAGCCCACCCACCACCCACTTCGTAGCCACTGTCGATGATTTAACCGACATGCTCGACTTCGACTCCGAAGACATCGACGGTATGGACGACGGTGTAGGGAAGGAGCATGAACCAGCGCCTATGGAGCACTGGAGAACCAATTCATCTCACGATTTATACATGGTGGACACACCTAAAGGAAGCGACGACGAGGAACAACGGGACGCTACGAAGGATCGCTCCATCGAAAAGCTGTCAAAACGGCGACGTAAGCGCCGCTCAAAGTCCCGCCTCGGCAAAGACAACAGCCAAGCTATAGAGCAGGGTGAACCGGTGGACGACGAACATGCTATCGAGCAACCGTCCGAACAGGACAATCTGGATAAACAACCCGTCCCCGGCGAAGATAACAGTCCGGACGAACTCACGCCGGACAAGTTGCTGGAGCAGAAGAACCTCCACAAAAGGCTCGTCGCCACAGCACGTTGCCTGAAAAAGCAGAAGCGGAAGCTCAAAACAGCGGAAGATGCTCTCAGAATCAGATGGAGCAAAATACTCAACACCGCAGACAAATACGGCGACGGTCGCTAAATAAAGAGCTACCCAAAGCGAAAACTACTGCCCGAATTTGACGAGGAGGCCGTAGAGCCCCCACAATCAAAAAACAAGGAGGCCACCTGGTCGGATGGACGACCCCATGGAAAACAGAGAGCGGCAGACGGCGCCGCACACAAGCTGGCGCGCGATCCGCACAAGGATTTGCATCAAAAAGATGGCCCAGTTAGATCTATTTACGGGCCAAGAAAGCAAAGTCTAGTAAGCAAGGCAACACATCAAGCATCCGAACATCACAGTACACCTAAATATAGGGGTGCTGCACACCCCCTATGTTTCACCGATGGGGTGCTGGATCATGAATTTCCAGCGGGATTCAAGCCCGTAAACATAGAGGCATACGACGGAACAACAGACCCTGGAGTCTGGATTGAGGATTACATCCTCCATATACACATGGCTAGAGGAGATGATCTCCATGCCATAAAATACTTACCCCTCAAGCTCAAAGGGCCAGCCCGGCATTGGCTTAAAAGCCTTCCCGGAAACACCATTGGAAGTTGGGAAGAGCTCGAGGATGCTTTTCGGGCAAATTTTCAAGGGACCTATGTCCGACCTCCGGATGCCGACGATTTAAGTCACATAGCTCAAAAACCCGGAGAGTCAGCCCAGAAATTTTGGAACAGATTCCTTACTAAAAAGAACCAAATAGTCGACTGCCCGGACGCCGAAGCCTTAGCAGCTTTCAAACACAACGTCCGAGACGAATGGCTCGCCAGACACCTCGGCCAAGAAAAGCCAAGAACAATGGCCGCATTAACAAGCCTCATGGCCCGCTTTTATGCTGGAGAGGATAGCTGGCTAGCAAGATGCAGCACCAACGACCCAAGTACATCCAAGTCAGGGATGGAAGCGGAAACCACGGCGCAGCAAGGACCAGCGTCGGACCAAGGGAAACAGCCCAAAAACCTGACGATCGCGCCGGATTCAAAAGCTCTCGGCAGATTAAAAAGCTGCCCCTTAAGGATAACAGGGACGAGCTATCTAACTTAAACAAAATCTTGGACAAGATATGCCAAATCCACAGTACTCCCGGGAAGCCTGCAAACCACACCCATAGAGATTGTTGGGTCTTCAACCAGTCCGGCAAACTCAACGCCGAACACAAGGGGCTCGACAAACCAAGCGAGGACGATGACGAACCCCAAAAGCAGTGAACCCTAGAAGAGCTCGTCCCTGTTAAGCAGAGCACCGGACAACAAAAGAATTTCCCACAAGAAATCAAAACAGTGAACTCACTTCACGTGACCAAAGGGAAAAATAGAGCGGCACAGGTACGCGCCATACGGCCTATCCCGGAGGAGTCCGGCAACTGGTTGTTCAGACCAATCACCTTTGACTATCGGGATTACTCTAGAAGTGTACGGATGCAGGTTGGACTGCCTTGATATCAGATCTGATAATTGGCGGACTCCAATTTTCACAAGTCCTAATGGACGGCGGCAGTGATCTAAACCTGCTATATCAGGACACAATCCGCAATATGGGGATAGTCCCAACCAAATTTTGCCACAACAACACTTCCTTTCAAGGTAATGCCAGGCCCATATGCCCATTGTACGGGCTCTCTACTGCTAGAAGTTGTGTTCGGCTCACCCGACAACTTCCGCCGCAAAAAGTTAACCTTCCACCTTGCCCCATTTACAAGTAGCTATCAAGCACTATTGGGACGTGAAGCTTTCGCCCACTTTAACGCAATACCACATTATGAATCTCTTACACTTAAAATGCCCGGTCCACGCGGCATCATCTCATTAAAGGGAAACATCAAGGGTTCTTCGAGTCCGGAAAATTATGCGGATGCCTTGACAGCCCCACAATAAACCGGCTTCAACAATACAAGCACTTAGACAGGTCGTCCAGACCCCGGACACGGCTGGATGAGTCCGGCGTAAACATACAAGGGGCTCCGCGCATCCACAACAGGAGACAATAAAGCTCAATTTTGTTCATTCTTTGAATTGTACTTTGTTTATATAATATAACGTACATTTTCGCATGATCGTTTTCAACTAAGTTCCTCTCTTTTACAGATGAGCACCGTGCTACACCCATCCAGGATACGGCTGCGCGGAGACACAGCGCAGGAACATGTAGTAGGGACCCGTTGCAAGGATTCTTTTCAGATGAAGACCCTGCGTAAACCTTTTTAATGTCTCTTGTTGATACACATCCCCCGGTTTCTTGCTATAACCAAGGAGGAGGCTGGCGTTTTGGCATAGGCCACGTCAGAATTTCGCGCGTACCTGGACACCAGGGGCTTTTTACCAAGGGCGATTGTCCGACCCGTTTTCATAAAGACCGTATACCTTAGGGAGTGTTCGGCGTCTCGAGTTAGGCCTTATATGCATCAGCTCCAAATCATGTCTTTGGTCAAATGTTGGGTTTGCCCGGCTCCTGTGTTTTGCTGCCTTACGTTCCGTTCTATCGGCTAATGCGGCACCAGGAGAACTCTCGCAATTGTGCCCCGGTTCGGCGGGAGCACCTCAGTAGAGAAAGCCGAAAACTGACTGTCATGATATAGCGTGAGACTAGTCAACCACTCGATGACCCGCTGGAATCTTTAGAATTCCTCCGCATTGACGAAGGGCCGTTTCCCGGCCAGGCACATACGCGCCCCGAATTCGGGTGAGCGCGGTGCCCCTAGGGGCTATATAGTAGCCCCACTGTCGAACTCCTATGGCTAAGTGAAAGTGATAAAGCATTATAGTCCGGTTGCCTAGTTTGCTGCGCTATCACCTCCTTTGTAGGACCAAGACGTTGGATCAAGTGTGAAAATCGTTTTCTGCAAACACCCCGCATTATATGCGTGGGGCTGAAGCCAAAGACTGCCATCTTTCAGGTTATATACACATATACATTAACGGTCGCACAGGAGGTATTTTAATTCTTGAAAGCACAAGTATAAAAAGCTTTTATATTCCATCGAAACATTGTTTCACAATAATACATGTTATTCGAACATCCTTTGAGCACTGCGTCTCTATTAAACGAGCGCCCTGAAGAATTTCCTGAAAATAGTGCTCGACAGGTTCGGCTTCCGTCCGAATCTTGGGATGCAACATCGGTGGCCTTCATCTCCGCCCAGTATGTCTTGACACGGGCAAGAGCCATCCGCGCACCCTCTATGCATGCTGACCGCCTCATTGCTTTGATATGCGGCACCGCACCAAGGAACTGCTGCACCAAGCCAAAATAACTCTTCGGCCCGGGCCTTTCCGGCCACAAATGAGTCACGACATTCTTCATGGCAAGTCCGGACAACCTATTCAGCTCCGCCCATTCGGCCAAACGATCGGTTAATGGAAGTGGACGCTACGGACTCTGAGCTGCGACCAAAAAAGCTCTTCCATCTCGTGATCCTTTTGATCTCCGAAGTGTTCGGCCGCGTCCGCGACACTCGCGGCCAAGTCCATATAAGCATCCGCACTACTCCACAGCCGGTCCAACTGAGCATATTTAGGATCCGTGAACTTCCTACGCAACAGAAAGGGCTTTCCAGCCGCGATATCTCCGGCCTGACGTAGCTCCTCCTTCATAGCTCTCATCGCAGAGCGAGCATCCTTGGCCTTGGTGGTGGCCTTCTTCAGGTCCTCTTGCTCCGCTCGACCTTCTTTTCCAAGAAGCTCGCAGCGGTCCGTAGCATTCTTCAACTTCATGGCCATCTCGGCCATTTCCTTCCTGCTTCGGCAGTGAGCAGCCTGTTCGCCTTTTAGCTCTTCGGCCGCCTTTAAGGCAGCCGCATCACTTTTCCTGGCCTACTCCTTGGCTCGGGCAAGCTCCGCCCGAAGACTCTCCATGGCAGCGGCACCATCTGCATCAAGCATACATATTGTAAGGCACGGACATCAAGCTCCCTTACTAGGTGTCCACGGAGAAACTGCATACCTTGTGACTCATCCAGCCGCTTGTTGACAAGCGCGATGTCGGCATCCGCCACGTCAAGTTGCCGCTTTAGTTCGGCAAATTCATCAGTCCGGCTAGCCACTGGACGCCCCGCCACCTACATAGGAAGGGCGACATATTAAATCTGGGATTATGATCCTCGGCACGCTGTCATTTTTGACAATGCACCGAGTCTCAGGGGCTACTATCTACACGGGGCGCATCTTATATATGTGGAACCGTCAAAAGGTACATCATTGCACGTACCTCAAAACCCGTCAGTAAACTCCTGGTGGCCTCGTACAACCTGCTTTCCGCGAACGAAATCTTTTCAATCACCGTACTCATCAATGCACGGTGATCCTCTGAGATACACACTCGCCCAAGCAGACCCTTCAACTCCTCCGACCGTGCACCAGGAGGTGCCGGACTCGTCTGATGGCCTTTTCCAAAGGCCGAACACGGAGGGCTCCGGGGGGCCCTGCGACCGCACTCCACCCCTGCCGAATTCGGGGAAACCCTCCGCGACGACACCTCAGGATCATCTGCCTCATTAGGCGGTGCGGCAGGGGGAGGCGTTCCGCTCTCCATCATCTCGGGACGAAGATCCCTCGAAGACGAGCTCTGCTGAGGAGGGCTGAGATCCGAACTACAAGGTAAAATTTCAGTCATCTTCAGAAATAAAAAAGGGATGTCTTTTATTTTATAAACTCCCCTCTCTACTTACGACTCGCTGGAGGGCTGATCTCCTTGGGGAAACAATGCGGCCGGGGCATCTTCCGGCGCAAGACCCTCCGGCGAAGATTTCTTCCCGCGCTTTGAGGCCTTGGTCTCCGGATCTCCAGAGGCGGTCCTCTTCTCCCCTTGGATGGAGGGATTATCGATCCCTGCTTTCTTGATAACCTCCTTCGGGGAGGCAGTAGCTTCCTTGTTCCCCCCTTAGCCTTCTCCTAAAGGCGCAGCCTCCGGCATCCTGGTTAACACTGGATCCGCCGTGGTCAGGGAGGGGGGCCGGACACCTGATCAGTTTTTCTTTCGCTATCCACTCCTGCTTAAGGAACAACTCTTTTAAGGGCAAGTTTATGATAAATATACGGATAGCGTGTCCGGGTACGGGACTACTTACTTGAGCATCCGGGCGATTGCAGCTCAGACCTGCGTCCTCGGTCAAGTCCGGACACATTGCTTGTGATCCGAAGAATAGTTTGTACATCTCCACGGGCATTGTGCCCATGAAGTGTTGAAGAGCTCGTGGTCCCTCCGGATTGAACTCCCACAGGCGGAGGGGGTGACGTTTGCAGGGCAGGATGCGACGAATCAGCATGACCTGCGTTACTACGACCAGATTGATCTCTCTCCCTATGAGGTCTCGAATACGGCCCTGCAACAAGGGCACGTCCTTGGACGGCCCCAAGTCAAGACCTTTATTGACCCATGACGCTAGCCGCGGTGGAGGACCCGAGCGAAAGGCAGGCGGCGCCACCCATTTGGTGCCCCTCGAAGCTGTGATATAAAACCACTCTTGTTGCCATAGACTGAGCTCCTTTTGAAAAGAACCCTCGGGCCATGGAGCGTCATCATTCTTACTTATAACAGCCCCTCCGCACTCTGCCTATTGCCCCTTGATCATCTTCGGCTCCACCTTGAAGGTTTTGAGCCACAATCCGAAGTGTGGGGTAATGCGGAGGAAGGCTTCACATACAACGATGAACGACGAGATGTGGAGGATGGACTCCGGATCCAAGTTGTGAAATTCCAGCCCATAATAAAACATGAGCCCCCTCACGAAGGGGTCCATCGGGAAACTTAGTCCTCGAAGGAAGTGAGACGTGAACACCATGCTTTCACTGGGGTTGGGAGTGGGAATAACCTGCCCTTGAGCAGGCAGCCTATGCGAGATTTCGCCGGTTAGATACCTGGCATCTCTTAGCTTTAGGACGTCTTCTTCCGTGACGGAGGAAGGCATCCACCAGCCTTGGAGGTCGGAGCCGGATATCATCGAAGGTCCGAAGCGCCTGAATCTGGAGCTTTGGGATTTGGAACTCGAAGCAAGGGGAGGATTTGATGGAGACTGAGAAAAAGGAGCGGGGCCTTGGTCTCTTAATAAAGAGGTTGAATACCAAGAGCCCTCCCTGTGACCGTTCAGGACTCGCCTTCGATAGAGGAGGCGTGCCAACGGGCACGATTGGGTTACCCACGCCCGTATTGATCAGAATCCCGGAATAAGGGGACACGATCTCTGCTTTGACAAGACGTGCCAAGGAAACTGCCTCGCTAAACGCGCTGAGGTGGGACAGAAGAATCTATTCGAATAAAGGCTTGGCCGTGATGTGATGTCACGCTGCGGAATACGTCAGCAGATTGAACTTGTGTAAATATTATTCTCTCTACGGTGGTATGTGGAACTTATTTTGCAGAGCCGGACACTATCCTTTTGTTCAAAATCTTCTATGAAGTATTCAGAGGAGGAACCCACCTTGCAATGCCGAAGACAATATGCGCGCCGGACTCGTCGTCATTGAAGCCTGGTTCAGGCTCTTGAGGAGTCCTGGATTAGGGGGTGTCCGGATAGCCAGACTATGACCTTTGGCCGGACTCCTGGACTATGAAGATACAAGATTGAAGACTTCGTCCCATGTCCGGATGGGACTTCCCTTGGCGTGGAAGGCAAGCTTGGCGATACGGATATGTAGATCTCCTACCATTGTAACCGACTCTGTGTAACCCTAACCCTATTCAGTGCCTATATAAACCGGAGGGTTTTAGTCCGTAGGACGAACAACAATCATACCATAGGCTAGCTTCTAGGGTTTAGCCTCTCTGATCTCGTGGTAGATCTACTCTTGTACTACCCATATCATCAATATTAATCAAGCTGGAGTAGGGTTTTACCTCTGTCGAGAGGGCCCGAACCTGGGTAAAAACATCGTGTCCCTTGTCTCCTGTTACCATCCGCCTAGACGCACAGTTCGGGACCCCGTACCCGAGATCCGCCGGTTTTGACACCGACAGAAGCCAAAAAGAAAAGAGAGAAGTAGCTCCAACTTCGTATGCGGGTAGGCAAGACACGTTACAGCGCTATAAAGGGTGTAGTGTCAGCAGATGGAGACGGTAAACGTAGCTCTAGAGTTGATGACCTCGCTCGCAATGAACCACCATCCCAGGTGCTTGCTTTAACTTCGCGGTGTCATATGTGGTTGCATGTTCCATATGGTTTCTAGCTTCTATTCGAAAGGCCGAAGTCGGTAAGATAAGGAAATATATTTTTTTACATGAACCACCATCCCGTGAGCACCAGAAGACAAATAGCTAGTCAGGGCACCGGCCAAGCCAGTGAGAAGCCCAGCAAACATAGGCATCACCTGGAAGCCAACTAAAAAGCTGCGATGGTGGCGAAGCAGCCCGCCTCCCACCAGGCTCTCAGGTCGTAGATGATCATGCTCACCACTCCAGCCGGATGTCTAGCTTGTATTGCTTCCAATTTGGTTAAATTGCATCTTCTTAGCTTACACATTATACCTTTGAATATGACATGCCTTTCTGTTTTTGGTGCATACTAGTACATCTGTGTATTAACCATGTTCTTATATCAAATTAATGTTCTTGTGTATCCCTCATCAATCACTTATGACGAGGCAGGCAGGCAAGGGGACTACTCCTCATTTAAAGAATGCAGCGTCAGCCTCCCGACATGATTCTCAAGAAACAGAAATGCTAGATGAAGATAGTGAACGTAGCTCTGTAGTTGATTACAGCATTTCCCCTACACTAGCATCGCAGGTGCTTGCTCTAACTTGGCAGCGTGATATGTGGTTGCATGTTGCATATGGAATCTAGATTGTAATTCTTCCAATCTGGTTAAACTGCATGTGCTAGTCTGCTTAGCTTATACATTATACCTGTTAATGTGACATGCCTTCATGTATTTAGTACATAGTACATCTGTCTATTAAGCATGTCCTTACATAAAACTGTTGTTTTTTTGTATCCCGCATCAATCAACATGACGAGACACCTTTAGTATATGCAGTGCGATATTAGTTGCATCTTTCATATGATTTATAGCATGCGCTGCTTCTAATTTGTTGAAATTCCATTTATGATGGGACGCTTTTAACTTGGCAGAGTCATATTGGTTGCATCATTCATGTGGTGTCTAGCTTGCATTGCTTCTTATTTGCTGGAATGGTTTCTGCTTAGTTTACACAAACAGTTGTGAACATGCCATGACGTCCTGTTTTTCGTACATATTCCATCATGGTATCATGTGTTTTGCCTTACATCAAAGTAGTGATTGTCAGTATCATGCATGAATGAGTTCTGAAGAGAGAATTCTATTGCTTTTTCTTGTCGGTTTTACTTGACAATTAATAATCAATAAAGCGGAAGGAAGTTAGCAATGCAGCGGATAAAGGTTCTCCTTCCGAACGAGGGCCTCTAAAGTTTCTACTTCTCCATACCCCCAAGATGATTTCCAAGACAACACATGCATAGACACTCAACAAAGTTGTGTTTATGATGAGCATGTCTCCCCTAGTGCAACATCACCAGTGCTCCCTCTTACTTGGCATTGTTATATGTGGTTGCATGTTATGTGTGATGTCCAGCTTGTATTGCTTCTAATTTTGTTGAATTCCATCTACTTACTTTACACATTATACTTGAATAAGGCACGTGTTCCTGTTTCTAGAACATACAATATCTGTCTATAACACCATGTTCTTACATCAAATTACTACTGTTGTGTAACCTGCAACAATCACTTATCATAAGAAACGCTTGACTTTGGAGTGTGATATAGGTTACATCTCACATTCTTTTCTAGCTTGTACTACTAATTTGTTGAAATGGCACTTATGACGAGACAGTTTTAACTTGGTAGAGTGATATTCGTTGCATCTTTCATATGGTGTCTAGCTTTCATTGCTTCTAATTTGTTGAAATGCCTTCTCCTTAGTTTACACATCATACGATGCGAATATGCAATGTTGTGAATATGCAATGCTGTGAATATGCAATGGCACTAATGACGAGAGACCTCTAACATGGTAGTGTGATGTTGTTCGCACTTGCATATGATTTATTTCTTGTACTGCTTCACATTTGTTTAAACGCCATTTATGATGAGACACTGTTGTCGGTGTCAAAATCGACGGATCTCGGGTAGGGGGTCCCGATCTGTGCGTCTAGGCTGATGGTAACAGGAAGCAAGGGACATAGATGTTTACCCAGGTTCGGGCCCTCTCGATGGAGGTAAAACCCTACTTCCTGCTTGATTAATATTTAAGATATGGGTAGTACAAGAGTAGATCTACCACGAGATCGTAGAGAGGCTAAACCCTAGAAGCTAGCCTATGATGGTATGATTATAATTGTGATCGGCCTTCTAAGGACCAACCTCTCCGGTTTATATAGACACCGGAGAGGGCTAGGGTTTACATGGAGTCGGTTACAAGGAAGGACATATAATATCCGGATCGCCAAGCATGCCTTCCACCCCAAGGAAAGTCCCATCCGGACACGGGCCGAAGTCTTGAGTCTTGTATCTTCATGCTTCGATAGTCCGAACGTTGTATATAGTCCGGCTGTACGGATACCCCCTAATACAGGACTCCCTCAGTAGCCCCTGAACCAGGCTTCAATGACGATGAATCTGGCGCGTAGTCTTGTCTTCGGCATTGCAGGGCGGGTTCCTCCTCCGAATACTCCAAGGTAATAATCGAACACTTGAACCGTGTCCGGATCCACAAAATGATCTTCACATGCCACCGTAGAGAGAATGGTATTTCACAAATGCAATCTGTCGACAACTTTTTAGACAACGCGACGTGTCATTATGGTCGGGTCATTATTCGAACCGTTTTCCCACAACCAGCCACGGCGCATATTGCGAGGTGGTTTCTTTGACACGTCTTGTCAAAGCAGAGATCATGTCCCCTTATCACGGGATTCTCATCAATACGGGTATGGGTAATCCCACCACATCATCAATCGTGGCGCTTGGGAAGCAAGCGATTCCCAACGGGCAAGTGGGAGGCGCACCGCTTTCGCCGCCTCTATAAAGGGATAAGATTTCCCCATTTTTACCCACGCCATCTTCCTCCTTTGCCCACTCTTGCCCCTTCGAGCTCCAGCGCCCAAGCCCAAGTCTTCTCCGCACAGCTAAACATGTGCGGAGCAGGAGGCAAGTGAGTGGCTTCCACCATCAAGGAGAAGCATATCGCAAATCTTCGGGCGGCCGGATACTTGGCCGCAGACATAGCGCCTGCCAATGGACGTTGGGCAGGTCATTCCGACCCCGGGACCCCATGAGAGGGTCGTATTCGTCCCCCACTTCGTCCGTGGACTGGGGTTTCCACTTCACCCCTTCGTCTGCGGGCTCATGTTCTACTACGGGCTAGATTTCCATGATCTAGCCCCGAATTTCGTCCTCAACATCTCGGCGTTCATCGTCGTATGCGAGGCTTTCCTCCGCATCCGGCCTCACTTCGGCCTGTGGCTGCAAATCTTCTGCGTGAAGCCGAAGATTGTACGCGGCCAGCAAGCGGAGTGCGGAGGGGCCATGGTGGGCAAGATGCCTAACGTCACCTGGCTGGACGGCTCCTTTGCGGAGACCGTAAAAGGGTGGCAATCGGGGTGGTTCTACATCACCGAGCCGCGCGGCGCCAACTGGGCGGCGGCCCCCGAGTTCCGATCCGGAGCTCCCATGGGAAAGGAAGGGCCTGACTTCGAGCGAACCTACAGAGCTGACCGGACACCAAATCTGCATCAAGAGCATGAAGGACAAGAACATTAAGCTTGTCAATGTGATCCAGGTCATGCTCGTTCGCCGGATTCTGCCGTGCCAAAGGCGGGCATTCAATCTGTGGGAGTTCGTCCCGGCCGAACACCAGGCGCTTCAGAGGCTCTATGGCATGAAGCACAAAGACGTGTGGAAGAGGTTGTTTAAGGCCTCCGAAGTACCTACTCCCACATCCGAGGACTGTGGACTTCATGCAGCGCGGCCCCCGCGTCCGGTGAGTTTTGGGACTACCACCGGATCCGGTTTTTCCCAATACATTCACGGGGGAGTCTTAAGTATTTGTGTATATTTGATCGGGACTACGTGGAGACAGCGGAGCAGATTGACTGTCCGGCTCCGTTGCCAGAAGATCCAGCTGATGATCTCTTGACAGAGATGCTGATCCCGGCGCCCTGCAAGGCACCAGAGAAGAAGGTCGAAAAGAAGGCCCCGGGGACCAGGAAGGGTCTCCGGCGTAAGGTTGTGCCGGAAGCTTCGTCCGAAGACGACGAGGCGCACTCTTCCCTCAAAGAGGTGGAAGAAGAGGAAGAAGAAGCCGGCCCATCCGGAAAGGATGAGAGGCCTGAGTAGACGGGCCATGGGGCCGGGAGAGGCTCTCGACGCAAGGCCGTCATACCCACGTCGTCCGATGACGACGAAACAGATTCCTCCCGTGGAGGCGGGGGGAAGCAAAAAGAAACTCTACCTCCCCGCACTGGGGAGGAGAAAAAGAGGAAAACCGCCCCGGAGGGGAAGGCTGGGACGCCCAAGAAGGGAAAGACGTCCTTCCGGACTACTCCACCACAGCCGCTCATAGCGAGGAAGGGTGGCTGCCTGTGGGAAGCCCTGGCGCGATCGTAAGTGTCCGCACTCTACTATGATTTTACTTCATAGTTGTTTAATAACGCCGAACATATATGCAGTCCGCCAGGCTCATCCGGAGGTGTCGTCTGTGGATGGGTCTCTGAGCGCTTCAGAGATGAACTCGCTCCCAACGGCCACCACTCCTCAGCCTGCGGATGACACGGAGGTGTTGTCCCGAAGGTTCCCCGAGCAGGGGGAGGTGACCCTGGAGACACCCCAAGGCGGAGTTCCAAATGTCAGACACGCGGGGTTCAAGATCCCTGCGGATCGCGTCGATGAGAGCCGCAGCAAGGCGGACTCTCGACCGAACACTGTTCCGGAACCCTTAACGGTTCCGGATTTAGGCGGGCAGCCCCTCGTTAGGGAGGGCGAGCCGTCCGTGCCGAGGACTTCCGTCGCGCCAGCGGCGCCGGACAATCTTGTGGTAGCGCTTCGAGGCGCTTCCATGGATGACGAGCACCGTACTCTTATGAGTGCGGTGATTCAAAAGGTTCTGTCCACCAAGAGCGGACTAACCGAAGCCTGCACAAGCCTCCTGACGGGCTTCGAGGTAAGTAATAAAAATGTGTGAAATTACCACCCAATAGGTAGTAGCCCCTGATACTCTGTTTGGTGTTCGGAAAGAAAAGCCAAACGGAGGGTCAATTATAATCCGCAGGAGTCTAATAAGTGTTTATGTGACTAAGCAGGCCGTGCTGCTTGCCGCTGCTGCCCGCACAGCCGAGGTTGCCGAACTAAAGCGGGACCTGGAGCAGGCGCAGGGAGAGCTCGATCTCACGAAGAGGCGGCTCGAAGAGAGCAAAGGTGAGTGATTCTCCGCTCTTATATATGTAAAGATAGATAAATTTGTTTTGTCTGACGATGAAGCGTCGTAACTGTGTGGCAGGGTCCACCGCCGAAGTGGCGTCCCTGAAGAAAGCGCTATCCGAGGCCGAAGACAAGGCGGCCTTGGAATGCAGAGAGCGCGAGAAGAAAAGTGCTAGAGTGGGCGAGGTACAGCAAGAGCTCCAGGACCTCGGCAAGAAGTTCGAGTCCGTGGAGCATGATCTAAAGACGAAAGAGGCCGAGCTTGCGAAAGCCCTTGTGAGTATGAAAGACGCCAAGGCCGAAGCCGAGAAGGCACAGCAGGAGATCCAGGAGGCCAAAAAGATAGCGGCGGGTAAGAAATTCTTTATGCAAAGCAAACATGTGGAGGAGGCGTTTCTTTTACTTACCCGAATTCGGAACTCTCCAGGGGCATTCGCAGATTTGCCATGCAGCGTCTCAGATGCCGCGGAGTTCTACCGTGCCGAGGAGGGGAGCTCAACGGAGAAGCTGTTCTGGTCCCAGTATGCTGGGGCCGAACACCCAACGCCTCTGATGATCAACTGAAGCAGTTGGTCGAACTCCACAGGTCGGCCGAAGTGGCTATGAAAGATTTCATAGTTCGGATGTGGCCTGGTGAGCCCCTGCCCACTAGCTACTTCGGCATGATCAAGCGGATGGTGAATGCTTGTCCGGGGCTTGAAGTAATCAAGCGATCGATTTGCATCGAGGGTGCCCGCCAGGCCTTTGCCCGTGCGAAGGTGCATTGGGGCAAGCTGGATGCGGAGAAGCTGGTGAAGGACGGTCCGCCCGAGGGCAAGGAGCATCGCCGTCCCGAGAAGTACTATGATGGCGTTATGAAAGGCGCTCGTCTCGTGGCCGATGAGTGTTCCAAGGACAAGATCATTGACTAAATGTACCTCTGCCGCTGTTGTAATTTAAAGACGAAGTTACTTGTGCTATGTAGCACTGTTTGATTTAAAATATTACCTTACATGCGGTTGTTTATAGAATACTTGAAAGTAGGCTAGTCGTCGGCTTCCGCCCCCACGCAACTAGTGCCGGGGTGTTCCTGGAAAAACCCGGATACTCTTTATCCAAATGTTTGGTCCCTTAAGGAGGTATCCGGCGCAGCGAACAAGGCAATCGGACTATTCGGCTTTATAACTTTCACTTAGCCATAGAAGTCTACAATTTTAAATTTCGGCGAAGCCCCTAGAATCCGGAAGGACGAATTGGGGTGCTATATACGCCTGGATCGGACGAAGCCGATTTATCGCCTAAAGTGGAAAATCTTCAAGGATTTTAAGACCTCTCGAACAGCGACCAGCTCTCGCCACATCATGCCGGTCAGTTTTCGGCTTTCTCTACTGAGGTGCTCGTCCGGAAGAACCGGGACACAATCGCAGTAGTTCTCCCTGCGCTACCTTAGCCGATATAACAGAACGTAAGGTACCAAAACAAGGGAGCCGGGATAACCTAACTGTAGACCCAAGACATGATTCGAAGCTGATGCATATAGTGATATAAGTTCGGGGTGCCGCACTGTTTAAAGTGTTCGGACTTTAGTTGCCGTAGAACAGGGCGCCATAGGAAGCCCCTGGCAAACGGACCATACCAAAGTGTACGGATGCAATATCAAAGAAACATTTGTAAGAAAAATGTTCAAATAACAATAATGAGGACTATTTAACATGTCCCATCCAGGGGCAGGCCGCGTACGGATATATAAAACAGGTGTAACGATTGTAAATAGATTCCACCTGGGTGTTTCCTTCTGTACGCAAAGCCTGTTGCCACCTTGGTTTTCTCTCCTATGTAAGTCCGGCAATTTGGCTCTTCTGAAGAGGCTGCTCTAAAGCAATGTCCTGAAAAAGAAGAAGGACGGGTTATGAAGGTATGTGGCGGTTATCCCGCACTATTGACTGAGTCGTTATTATGCCTCCGCCTACGCCCATGGTATCTTGAGTGCATAATTGTGTATGCGTGGCGCGAATGCTGCTTTGATGGGGCTTAAGCGGAGGCCGGACTGCTAGTCGCACTCGTGGCGTGCCTGATGATCCTGTTGCGGGGTGCTCCGGACTCTCTTGACGGTGCTTGAAGTTTTTGTCGCCGGATTGGTTTGTCGGAGGAGGCCGCATTGTACTTCCGCCGCGAGGGCTGCAGTATGTTCTTCTGTTCGGAGAGAGCGGTCCGTATTTCCGTTCACTGTTATGACCCCGCGTGGTCCTGGCATCTTGAGCTTGAGGTATGCGTAGTGTGGTACCGCATTGAATCTAGCGAATGCGGTTCGTCCAAGCAGTGCGTGGTAACCACTGCAGAAAGGGACGATATCGAAGATTAACTCTTCACTTCGGAAGTTAACCGGAGATCCAAAGACCACTTCCAATGTTATAGAGCCCGTGCAACGGGCCTCTACTCCAGGAATCACACCTTTAAATGTGGTTTTGGTGGCCTTGATCCTTTAAGGGTCAATGCCCATTTTGCGCACTGTGTCCTAATAAAGCAGGTTCAGGCTGCTGCCATCGTCCATAAGGATGTGCGTGAGGTGGAATCCGTCGATGATTGGGTCTAGGACCAATGCGGCCGAGCCGCCGTGACGGATGCTAGTAGGGGTGATCCCTACGATCAAAGGTGATCGTACAAGCTGACCATGGGTTGAATTTGGGGGCGACTGGCTCCATCGCATAGACGTCCCGCAGTGCCCGCTTCCGTTCCCGCCTGGGGATGTGCGTGGCGTAGATCATGTTGACCGTTTTCACCTGGGGGGGGGGGGGATTTCTTCTGTCCCCCCGTGTTCGGACGTCGGGGCTCCTCGTCATCATCGTTGTGTAGCCCCTTGTCCTTGTCTTCGGTGTTTATTTTGCCGGCCTGTTTGAATACCCAGCAATATCTATTGCCGTGGTTGGCTGGCTTGTCCGGGGTGCCATGAATTTGGCACGAGCGCTCCAGTATGCGGTCCAGACTGGACGGTCCTTGATTATTTCTTTTGAACGGCTTCTTCCGCTGACTGGGCTTGGATCCGCTGAATCCGGCATTGACTGTCGTTTCTTCAGTGTTGTCGCCGTTGTTCCGTCGCTTATGTCCGTTACGCCGTGGCTTGCCGTTTTTGTCGCGGCCATCCGAAGTGCCAGAATGTGGCATAGTGCTGCTGCGAGCCAACCAGCTCTCCTCGCCCACGCAAAAGCGGGTCATTAGTGTTGTGAGAGCTGCCATGGACTTGGGTTTGTCGAGCGAGCCACTCGTCACAGATATTGTGCTTAAAAGCCGCCAGGGCTTCGGCGTCCGGACATGCGACTATTTGGTTCTTTTTAGTTAGGAACCGAGTCCAGAATTTCCTGGCTGACTCTCCGGGCTGTTGAGTAATGTGGCTCAAGTCATCGGCGTCAGGTGGTCGCACATATGTGCCCTGGAAGTTGTCGAGGAATGCGTCTTCCAGGTTTTCCCAGCTGCCAATGGAATTTGCTGGCAGACTGTTTAGCCAGTGCCGGGCTGGTCCTTTGAGCTTAAGGGGAAGATACTTGATGGCGTGTAGATCATCTCCGCGGGCCATGTGAATGTGGAGAAGGAAATCTTCAATCCATACCGCGGGGTCTGTTGTGCCATCGTATGATTCAATGTTTATGGGTTTGAACCCTTCTGGGAATTCATGATCCATCGCCGTCGGTGAAGCGAGAGGGGTGCGGCGCCTACGTAGCCGGGTTATGTGGCTACGCAGGCCGGATTGCTCTGGGTGGCTATGTTCGGCCCGGCCGGACTTGTTGAAGGTGTATCCGGCGTGACGGTCGTCGTCGCGTTCCGTGGCGTGCCCCCGCGATACGTAGATCGATCTTGGTTGTCCTGCTCCGTTGCCCCGGGCCGTATTATGTTGGCGTGGGTGTGTTGGCTATTATGCGGGCTGATATGCCTTTTTATCCCGGCCACGAGGTGGCCGGTCAGCCGTATGGCGCTCGAGCCCCTATTCCTCGGCTGCCAGGACGTCAGTCCATCTATCTGTGAGCAGGTCTTGATCAGCTTGGAGTTGCTTCTGCTTCTTTTTCAGGCTCCTCGCAGTGGCTATAAGCCAACGCTTGAAGCGCTCCTGCTCTAAGGGATCCTAAGGCACGCCGAACTCGTCGTCGCCGAGGATAATCTCGTCTTCGGAGGGGGGCATGTAGTTGTCATCCTCCAGGTATTCATCCGTCGCCTGTTCTTCTGGGCTGACCTGCTCATCTTCTTGTTCGGCCTGCTCGAAGGCGGGCTGATCAGGGTTGTATTCTTCTTCGGCACCATTCGGATGTTTTCGTTCCCTGGGCCGGTATTGCTGTGGCGGGGCTTGGAGTGGCGCCGACGACGCCCATTCTTTGCTTTTTTCCCGGAGGTTTTATCCTCCATTGCCTCATCGCCTTTTGTTTCCTTCGAAGTGTCCACCATGTATATATCATAGGAAGAGGTGTCTGTCCACCGCCCAGTGAGCGGTGGTACGTGTTCTTCTCCTGCATCGTCGTCCATACCGTCGATGTCTTCGGAGTTGAAGTTCAGTACCTCGGTTAAATCATCGACCATGCCAATGAAGTGGGTGGTGGGTGGGCAACGTATTCCTTCATCGCTTGCCTCCCACTCGATCCGGACATAGTTCGGCGAAGAGCCTCCTGACAAAGTGAGAGCCTTTAATGAGTCCAGCATGTCGCCAAAGGGCGAGTGCTGGAAAATATCCGTAGCGGTGAACTCCATTACCGGAGTCCAACCTGGCTCGACTGGCTCGGGAGTGCGCGGACTGGAACCAACGTCCGGATAAGAATCCGGGGGTCCGGAGTCACAGGCCACCGCAGAGGTAAGACCCGTGTTCGGCTCCACCACCGATGAGTGTGCGCCCTGCAGGGCGGGGTCCATCCCTCCATCCTTAGGCAGCGCAGCCTGCTCCGGATCTAGGTCCGGGGATACTACGGGGGTGATACCCCGATCTTCTTCCGACGGCAGGTCTAAGTCGTGCTCGTCGTGACTGTCTGGTGCTCCTGGCATAGGGCAAATCCATCAAAGATAAAGTCTCCGCGGATATCCGCCGTGTATTTCAGGTTTCTGAACCTGATCTGGTGGCCAGGGGCGTAGCTGTCGATCTGCTCCAGTTGGCCAAGCGAGTTGGCCCGCAGGGCGAAGCCGCCGAACACGAAGATCTGTCCGGGGAGAAAGGTCTCACCCGGAATCGTGTTGTTGACGATGACTTGAGGAGCCATCGAGCCCTGTAGCAACGACACAGAGGAACTCTCAATGAAAGCACCAATGTCGGTGTCAAAACCGGCGGATCTTGGGTAGGGGGTCCCGATCTGTGCGTCTAGGCTGATGGTAACAGGAAGCAAGGGAGGTAAAACCCTACTTCCTATTTGATTAATATTGAAGATATGTGTAGTACAAGAGTAGATCTACCACGAGATCATAGAGGATAAACCCTAGAAGCTAGCCTATGATGGTATGATTGTAATTGTGATCGGCCTTCTAAGGACCTACCTCTCTGGTTTATATAGACACCGGAGAGGGCTAGGGTTTACATGGAGTCAGTTACAAGGAAGGAAATATAATATCCGGATCGCCAAGCTTGCCTTCCACGCCATGGAAAGTCCCATCCGGACACGGGCCGAAGTCTTGAGTCTTGTAACTTCATGCTTCGATAGTCCGGACGTTGTACATAGTCCGGCTGTCCGGATACCCCCTAATCCAGGACTCCCTCAACTGTTAACTTGGCAGAGTGATATTTGTAGCATCTTTCATATGGTGTCTACCTTCCATTGCATTGCTTCTAATTTGGTGAAATGTCTTTTTCTTAGTTTACACATCATAGTTCTGGTTATCTCTTCCGTCCAGTTTTTAATAAATATTACATCCTCCTATCATGTGGTTGTCTAACATCAAAGTTCAGTTCGTCTGCATCACGCATCAATTTGTTCTGAAGAACTAAATTGTTATTCGTTTTCTTGTCAGCTTGACTTAACATGGCACAGAGAAAGAGGAAGAAACACAGAATGGCAGGGAATGAGAAGCGGATGAATCCTGCAGATTCTACTGGTACTGATGGTGCAATAGAAGGTCAAAGTCCAGCGGAAAATTCTACAAACACGGCATCCCATGCTACACGAGTTGCAAAAAAGCCAAACAGAAACAAATAGCTGCCACCAAACAAGCAGAGACAGCCCTAGTTCTTGCAACACCTACCACAGTACTACCAGCTGCACGACTTACTCGTGCGTCAACTGAGCTAGCAGCACATTCCCAAGCTCCCTTGCCACCTGACACTACTTCCCAAGCACTCTTGACACAAGACGAGTTGGCAATATACGATGAACCTTGTGAGCTTCAACAACAAGAAGGTAGTTGCTGGAGTCAAGTTACAGTTGCATGCTTCTTTATATGTAGTCTCACAGTTTGATGTACACTAACACTTCCTATGTTCGTTGTTGGACTAGCACCTAGGCTAATAGGAAACAAACATCAGGGATAATGCTCGATAGGTTAACTAAATCTAGAGGAGGAAGAATGGAGATCCATTTTGAGGCAGGTTTAAAAAGGCCACGTGATGCTACAGAGTCAGCCAAGTTAGTATCAGAGGCAACGATTGCCGTTAGGTGTCATGTACGTATCCTCCCAACATGGATTCAGTACAGGAATGACAAAGACGAAACCCAGTTCAACACCTTCCTCGACCATTTATCTGTAAGTATGGTTATGTATGGAAACTAGTAATATTGTCTTGCTCTGTCCCACACTTTCTAGGTTGGTGATAATGAGACTCCCATAATTTTCAATAGATGAGGTTCAAGCTGGATAGCCAAGATGATGCAACCAGACAAGCTTGCACCCATGTTTTCAAGTCTGCTCTGTGTGAAGATCGGTATAACTTGAGAAAAACTCACTTTGAAGGCAAGGCTAACAGTGAACTTTCCCAAACATCTCCAGTGGAAAATATATCGGATGAAGACTGGAGGGGCCTTATTAAACACTGGTCTGATCCAAAGTATCAGGTACATTATATATATGTGATCAGATCACATGTTGAAGTCCTATTTATGCATGTGCCACACAAATCTATCTTCTTGTAGGTCAACTGTTCAAAGAACAAGGCCAACCGTACGAAAGTGAAATTCCAACAGACGACAGGATCTCGTAGCTATATTGCACACTGCAAGGCTCTTGTAATTAGCTGCTGTTTCACTCTTTTCGCTGTACCATATTATCAGATCTATATTGACTTGTTCCAAATGCAGAGGAAAGCCCGCAAGGACCAAAAAGTACCTGAACCAAATGCTGTGGAAATCTTCAAGGACTGTCACACCAGCAAGAAGAAGGGCATGACTACACCAGTCAAAGCCGCTATTGTAAGTCCTTAATCCTCATGCCTTTTAACTACTACTTACTCTGACTTGTGCCTTGAACTGCATGGTTTGCAGCCAATGTCTATTACTCTTTTCAATTTTATACACAATTGTCTTAGAGTATCATTGCACCTTACAAGGTTTTAAAGAGAGGAGTGATGTTCCTTTGATCTTGACCCGTAATCTAGTTCCGTCTTTGGACTTGCCCACACAACGTTACAATTGCCTGTTTATGCATTCTCGGTTGTTTTGTGATATGAATGATGTCATACTATGCTTACCGTATTATAAACTTCGTCTCTTTATCCTTAGCCCTCAATACAATGTGAAGAAATAGACAATACATTAGCGATGGTACATGGTCATATGTTTGGAACCAGGTTTTATTATGTACTTTGCAATAAAATACAACTAATATTTTACATGGGTTCACCAGAATAAGTTCTGTATATAGACCAAAGCTATTTTGTTTGGTTTTGCTGCCTCCTTAATATCTTCTGTTCTAGTACTACTAATGGAAAACCTCAACTTTTCAGCAAGATATGGAAAATATGGTGGAACCGCCACCTTCTGAAGGTGGCGAGGCAACTATAACCGCAATGTCAGCTCTTGTTGCAGTGGGTCAGTACATGTCCACTAACAGTGCCAAAAGCACGTTCCTACGTAATACTGGGTTGGTTGTTAAGGCAATATCGTCCAAACTGCCTCATGATCAAGATATGCAAGCTCAAAGCAATGTTGTATCTGCGCTCCAGACACAAGTCCATTCCCTAACAGAGACCCTTTGTGAAACAAGGAGAAACATTGCTCAATGTCGTCAAGATATGCATGGTTTTGAAACCAGACTATCAGACATTTACTATGTTGTTCAGGAGCCTAGGGGAAATGAAGGCGAGGGTTATGGTGCTCCATCGGACAATACAACATGAAAACGTAACAGTCAAGTCAAATGAACTGAGCTTCTGAACTTCTGGTGGTGCATTTATCTGCTAGACTGTTAAGTTTTATGCCAACCTTCCTTTTGTTATATAGTTTTAATTTGTTTTGGTGCGATACAAAATTTATTCTTAACGATGCAGCCACCGGTTGAAGAAAACAGCAAGCCATTTTTGTATAGTGTAGGGTGTTCCCTATATTTGCACCGGTGGCAATCTTTGATGCAGAGTGGATGTAATCTGTGCAATCGCCTTAATAGCCTAGCGTTAGTTTCGGCCTTATTTATTTCCTAGTCTTCTTTTTCCCTGGTTTGCTAGTGGCCGCAACTACCATGGGCCATATACGTGACATATGATCCATGGGTCTCCTACAGGCCGTCGATAAATGGGCCTGTAATCGGTTGGCCTCGGGCCGTCAGATAAATGGGTCTACATGGGCCGTAATCGGGCGTAATTGGTATCGGCCCAGCACGGTAATGGTTCGTTAATAGGCCGTAGGACAGCAAAGGCTTAATTCTATCACAGGCATAACGGGGCGTTAATAGGCCAGAATATAGGACGGGCTGGAAACGGCGCAACGGGTTAACAGGCCAGAAACGGGCCGACTCTTGCCATGGGCCGAATTTGGCCCACTAGGGTAACAGGCCAGTAACGGGCCGACTCTTGCCATGGGCCGAATTTGGCCCATTAGGGGAACATGCCAGTAACGGGCCGACTCTTGCCATGGGCCGACTTTGGCCCATTAGGGGAACATGCCAGTAACGGGCCGGAAGTAATCGAGGGCCGAAAAGGAGCTCAAGAACGTATGGGCCGTCAATAGGCCGAAAGCTAACACGGGCTGGAAACGGCCCATGTAAATCACAGGCCATTAACAGGTATAAAGAAAATTACTGTTCATTATGAGCTAGAGTCACCGTGGGCATGAAAGATACGAAGGCCTCATATGGGCCGAAAGACATCATGGGCCATACATGGGCCGAAAGTGAAATGGGCTGGTGTTATATTCGACGGCCCACATGACGTTGTTGGGCCGATTTCCTTTAGGGCCTAACGGGCCGTAAAATGGGCTATTCTTGAAGAGGCTGATCAGGGCTTTTCGCGGCCAGCCCGTTAACTTTTGACCAAGTCAAGCGGGCAGGCTTTGTAAGCTAAATGGGCGATGGTGGGCTGTGGCGTGTCAACATATCATAGGCGCCTATCTCGACCCAATCGACAAGTCGACACGTGTTTCGTCCGGCCAATAAGAATTTTACACATGGAAATTTCCCATTGGTCGGGGCTGTTAACGGGTTATCGTATCCAAAACCCGACCTGATAGCTTAACGACGTTCTGTTACGGTGGATGCCACGTGTCGGTCACCCTTGACGAAAGCACTTATGTGACGTGCGATTTATTGTCATGGAAGTGGACACTTCCGTGATGATAATTTTGGTAATGTCATGGAATGCTTCTACGACAGCACAGGTATGACTATCTTGATTCTGTCATAAAATCGTCATGGATGTACATGCACGACAAAAAACGTGACCAACTATGACAAACACGTATCATCACGGAAGTGTATTTTTTTGTAGTGGAGCCGACAGCCGCCTTGACTTTGAATTGTTGCCATTGCGTCATAAGGTGGCAATGTTGAGACTCCGTGATAGCATCCACGGGGTAGCTAGCAGGAGTCGTCAAGACAGGCTCCTGAAGCAGCTCGGTGGAAGCCATGTTGGTTCTCCTCTGAGATGGCGGGGTAGCTTCGGGGGTAGCTTCGGCAGGTCGCTTGCTGCGAACTGCTTCTCGTTCCTCTAGCCCTTGTACCATTGAGTGCAGCTTCTGCAGTTGGGACTGCTCCACTTTCTTCCTCCTCTCCTGGCATTTGTAACCTCCTGCGTCCGGAAACCCAACCTTCCACGGAACGGAGCCTGGCGTGCCTCGTGTCCGTCCAGGGTGCTCAGAATTCCCGAGGGCCATTGTGAGCTCGTCGTTCTCTCTGTTGGGAACGAACGTCCCTTCCTGCGCTGCGGTGATATAGTCCTGAAGCCTCGTGACTGGTATTCGCAGTTGCTCGTTCGTCCAAAAGCACTTCTCTGTTACAGGGTCCAAGGTTCCGCCAACCCCAAAGAACCAAGTCCTTGAATGGTCTGGTCAGTTCAATGTCTCTGGTTCGACCCCTTTATCAAGCAGGTCATTCTTAGCCTTGGCCCACAACGGCCGGGCTTTGAGGTAGTCACCTGACCCCGTGCGATGGTGATGCTCCTTCTTCGTAGCATTTATCTTGTTTCTCGCTGACATCTTCTTACTCTTGTCCGATGTCTTATGGGCCACAAATGCGTCTCATTGATCTCTGATCTTCTCATACCGGCCGGTGAATTCTGGTGTCTTATCTTTGTCGACAAACGTTGTTTTCAGCTCAGTCTTCCACCTCTTGAATAGATCCGCCATCTTCTTAAGAGCATGAGCCTTGACCAATGGCTCTATAACTGGCTTCTTTGGATCCTCCTCTGGAGGTAGGGTGAAATTTGCCTTCAGCTCGGTCCAAAGATCATATTCCTGCCTATCGATGACATAAGACACCTCAGGGTATTCCTTCTTAGGCTTATACCATTGGTGGATGCTGATCGGGATGATGTCCCCAACAAGAACCCCGCATTGAGAAGAAAATGCTTCCATGGTCCGGATGGGTGCAATCGGTTGGCCATCGCACGCGATTGCTGTGATAGTGAACTTTTCATCCGAGCACAACTTTTTCTTCGGGCCTCGTCTCTTTACCGAAGTTGTGCTCGATCCGGAGGGCTAGAAAAAAGAAGAAAGATGAGAGTTAATATGTGTACATACCAAAACAATGAATGCATCAATTAGCTAGTCAGCACAGGCTTAATAAATATATATACCTGGCCGGACTCTGTTCGGTCACCGGAGCCGTCATCACGGTGTCCTTCTTCCACCGGCATTCTGTCACCAGAACCATCATAATCATGTCCCTCCTCCTCTATTGTTCAATCACCGTAGCCTGCTTCTTCACCCTGTCCTTCCAGACCATCGCTGTCATTGAGATATGACAAGACATCAGCTCCGACTGCGATTATGTCCCCCAACACCTGTTCTGATTCCTCGTCTCGTCCGTGCTCCATTGTTTCTGCAAATATTACAAAATGACAGTTATTGTACAAACATGACAGCAGGTGGATATATTAGTGGCAAACGTAGACCTAGCTAGATAATCACAACAATGAATCATATTAGTGGCCTCGACGACAACGCTCTTTTAACCTGGTAAATTTGGGTGGCCTCGGCAGCGCTTCTAGGGTTTGGGCCGGACCGCCTTTCTCATGATTTTCCGATGTCCGGACCGACAAGGAATTAAACAAAATGGCGCCATTCTGGATGTGTAGAAAATTGTCTAGTGTCAAAGGATTCAACAAAACCATGTCTTCATCATTAGGCGAAAGTAACAGGCGCATGGTGGTACGAAGTTCTTCAAAGTTGTTCTGGAACGGAGTCCCGGATAGGATAATTCATACAAAAAGACGAATTATCCTATCCGGGACTCCGTTCCAGAATAACTTTGGAGAGCTTTTTACCATCATGCCCCGGTTACTTCCGGCTAATGATGAAGCCATGAATTTCTTCAATACTTTGACACAAGGCAACCTGTCGACCCCTCGGCAATCCTCGACCCTCGACCCTCGACCGCTCGGCGATCCACGACCCTCTACCCTAGTTCCCGACCCTCGACCCCCTCATGTCACGTTTGTCTAGTGTCAAAGGATTCAACAAAACCATGTCTTCATCATTAGGCGAAAGTAATAGGCGCATGATGGTACGAAGCTTTTCAAAGTTGTTCTGGAACGGAGTCCCAGATAGGATAATTTGCTTTTTGGTACAAAGTTCAGCAAGAGCCTTCCTAATATCGCTATTTGGAAGGCCTTTGCTGAAATTGCACCAAAAAGGCGGATTATCCTATCCAGACTCCGCCTAACAACTTTGCGTAATCCTCAGATCAACATGCCCCGGTTACTTCCGGCTAATGATGAAGGCATGGATTTCTTCAATACTTTGACACTAGGCAACCTCTCGACCCCTCAGCGATCCTCGACCCTCGGCCCCTCGACAATCCTCGACCCTCGAACCCTCGGCCCCTCGACGACCCTCGAACCCTCGGGGACCCTCGACCCTCAACCCCTTGACCCTCGAACCCTCGGCGACCCTCGACCCTCTACCCTAGCTAGTTCCTAACCCTCGCCCCCTCGACCCTAGAACCCTCGGCAACCCTCGACCCTCGACCCCTCGACCCTTGAACCCTCGGCGACCCTCGACCCTCGACCCTCAAACCCTCGAAGCCTCGACGCCTCGACCCTCGAACCCTCGGCGATCCTCGGACCTCGAACCCTCTATCCTAGCTAGTTCCTGACCCCGCCCCCTCGAACCCTCGGCGACCCCCTCCCCCCTCATGTCGAAGTTATCAGGGAGGGGGTATATCGACCCCCTTATGTTGAAGTTACCGGGGAGGGGGTATATCGACAACGACATACTCGATAAAAAATATGAAGAGGAAGAAGAAGAAGAAGAAGAAAAAAGAGGAGAAGAAGAAAGGAACAGAGGAGAAGATCGAAGAAAAAAAAGAAGAGAAGAAGAAAGGAATAGAGGAGAAGAAGAAAAAAATAGAATAATATTATTCTATTTTTTCTTCTTCTCCTCTTTTTTTCTTCTTTTTTTCTCTTCTTATTTATTTCTCCTCTTCTTATTTTTTCTCCTCTTTCCTCTTCCTTCTTCCTTAGCCCTCTTCTTCTCTTTTTTTTCTTCTTCTTCTTCCTCTTCTTATTTTTTTCTCCTCTTTCCTCTTCCTTCTTCCTTCTTCCTCTTTTCTTCTCTTTTCCTTTTTCCTCTCAACTAACCTAAAATATACTAACCAAAAATGCACTAACAGTACAAATAACCTAAAAATGATCATCTATGAAAAAAATATATATCATATGGTCATGTATGAACAAGAAAATATCATATGATTATCTATGAACAAAAAAATCATCATATATATGAACAATTTTTTTTGAAAAATCAGGACATATCATCATATACACATACATACATATCATATATGAACAAAAATCATCATATATATCAAAAAATAAGAAAAGGAGGAGGACAGGGAGGAAAGGGGCGTCGGCCGAACCGAGCGGGGCAGGGGCGGCGTCGGCTGAGGCGAGGCACTGAGGTCGGCCGAGATGGCGGGCGACGACGGGTAGAGGCGCGGGTTCGAGGCAGGGAGGCAGCGACAGCAATGAGGCGGGGCAGAGCGAGGCGGCTCGGGCGAGGCGGCAACGGCAACAGTGGCGGGCAGGCAGGCGGCTGAGGCGGCAATGACGGCGGCGGCGGACAGCGTCGAGCAACTGGCGGCGTCGATGTGCTCGGCGTCGTCGGGCGCAACTGGTGATGAACTCTGCAAAATTCCTAAGTGCTACTTATATACCCAGAGCATTGGTCCCGGTTCGTGGCACGAACGGGATATCTACTAGTCCCGGTTCGTGCCACCAACCGGGACCAAAGGTCTCTTTTCAGCAGCCCAAAGGGTGGAAAACAGAGACCTTTGGTCCCGGTTGGTGACACGAACCGGGACCAAAGGGTGGTAGTCGTACCAATTCGTCCCACCAACCAAGACCAAAGGTGGGTATGGGTACCGGTTGGTGCCACCAACCGGGACGAAAGGGTGGCACGACGGTGGGGTGGTGGGAGTTTAGTCCCACCACGCTAGCTGAGAGAGCCGAGCACCTGTTTATAAGCTGGGTTGTGGCTCATTCTTTGAGCTCCTCTGTAATATGCTTTGGCACCTTGCCTACCCTTGTCCTTGTCATGTTGGGCCTATTGGGCGTGGGCTGCATCTGGCCCATGTACGAGATGGGTTTCTAGTCGTATGCAGGCTGTGTGTGGCCCAAGAGGGCTTACATTTTTTATTTTTTCCAGTATTTTTGTTTTGTTTTTGAATTATTTATTTTATTTTGTTTTTGCTTTATTTTTTAAAATTATTTTTTGCTTTTAGGTCAGAATAATTACTAACTTTCATTAGTGCCATTAGTTTCCAAATTTGAATAGTTTAAATTTGAATTCTTTGAAATTTGTGTGAATCACTAGTTCGTGAATAACTTCACTATTGAAATATATTTTGAGTGATTCTTTTTCCTGCTATTTAATATTACTACGTTTTATCATTATATTCAAAAACAGATTTTGTTATTTTAGTTTCTATCAAAAAATCTTTATGAAAATTCTTTTGCTATTAAAGTTTCTAACAAAAATTCTTTATGATAATTCTTTTTGCTTTTCATGTTTTGAACAGAAAATACTTTGATAATTTTAGTTGCATAAATTTTATATAATTTTAGTTTAAAAAACACTAGAGGTTTATAAAAGCTTTTTAGTTGATTCCTTTTGCTATTAAAGTTTTATAAAAGTTTTTTAGTTGATTTTCTTTTTGCTATTGAAGAATATTATAGTTTTGTTTTAGTTGATCATAACAGAATATTTTAATTGATTATTTTTAGTTCATTCTTTTAGCTATTAGTTCATTTTTTGCTATTAGTTCATTTCTTTTTTATATTAGTTCATTCTTTGAGCTAAATGACCCTTAAATTGAAAAGCACTACAAATGAACTCTGAAAAGGTTGAAAGTTGGCATGGTATCATCATTTCACCCACATAGCATGTGCTATAAAGTTGGGAGGGTTACGAGAAAACTGGATGCATTTAGGTGTACAAAATGGACAATTTCTTTGAAGTATCGTGGTTTCAGACGAAAACTCATACATTACAAAGGGATTTCATTTTTTTAACTTATTTGAACTCTAGACTTTTTGTTTGTTCAAAATGCACCATTCAAAGCCACATCATCAATTTTCAACCCTTTCTGAGTTCATTTGTTATTTTTCATGCATTTATTGATTTTTTTGAGCTAAATGACCCTGAAATTGAAAAGCACTACAAATGAACTCTGAAAAGGTTGAAAGTTGGAATGGTATCATCATTTCACCCAAATAGCATGTGCTAAAAAGTTGAGAGGGTTACAGCAAAAACTGGATGCACTTCGTGTACAAAACGGACAATCTCTTTCAAAATATCATGGATATTCTAGATCAAAGGCATCATCATAATAGTCGTGGAGAGAGAGTCTTCACTTTTTCTTCGCTTCTGTCCTTTGCTTATTGCGCCATAACCATGGATAATCTTCATCGTTTAACAGGGTGCTTGGGTCAGCCTTCACTTTGAAGGGAGGAATTTCATGAAACTTTTCATAATCTTCGGACATGTCTGTCTTGCCCTCCACTCCTGCCATGTCTCTTTTTCCTGAAAGAACTATGTGGCGGTTTGGCTCATCCTATGATGTGTTCGCTTCCTTATCTTTTCTTTTTCTCGGTTTGGTAGACATGTCCTTCACATAGAAAACCTACACCACATCATTGGCTAAGACAAGCGGTTCGTCTATGTACCCAAGATTGTTCAGATCCTTGTTGTCATTCCGTCTTTGTCGGTCTACTGTACCCGCCTCTGACAGATTGACCCATTTGCACTTAAAGAAAGGGACCTTAAAATCATGCCCGTAGTCAAGTTCCCATATGTCCACTATGTAACCACAATATGTGTCCTTTCCCCTCTTGGTTACTACATCAAAGCGGACACCGCTGTTTTGGTTGGTGCTCTTTTGATCTTGGGCGATCATGTAAAATGTATTCCCATTTATTTCGTATCCTTTGTAAGTCAATACAGTCGAAGATGGTCCCTTAGACAACGAGTAAAGCTCATCACAAAAAATGTTGTCACCTCTGAGACATGTTTCCAACCAACTGCCGAAAGTCCTGATGTGTTCACATGTAATCCAGTTGTCACACTGCTCCGGGTGTTTGGAGCGCAGACTGTTCTTGTGTTCATCGACATATGGGGTCACCAAGGTAGAGTTCTGTAGAACTGTGTAGTGTGCTTGAGACCAAGAATGTCCGTCCCTGCATATTATTGAGTCCCCTCCAAGCATGCCTTTTCCAGTCAGTCTCCCCTCATACCGCGATTTAGGGAGACCAATCTTATTAAGGCCAGGAATGAAGTCAACACAAAATCCAATGCCATCCTCTGTTTGATGGCCCATGGAGATGCTTCCTTCTGGCCTAACGCGGTTACGGACATATTTCTTTAGGACTCCCATGAACCTCTCAAAGGGGAACATATTGTGTAGAAATACGGGGCCCAGAATGACAATTTTGTTGACTAGATGAACTAGGACATGCGTCATGATATTGAAGAAGGATGGTGGGAACACCAGCTCGAAACTGACAAGACATTACGCCACATCACTCCTTAGCCTTGGTATGATTTCTGGACCGATCACCTCTTGAGATATTGCATTGAGGAATGCACCTAGCTTCACAATGGCTAATTGGACGTTTTCCGGTAGAAGCCCCCTTAATGCAACCGGAAGCAGTTGCATCATAATCTCGTGGCAGTCATGAGACTTTAGGTTCTGGTACTTTTTCTCTCGCATATTTATTATTCCCTTTATATTCGACGAGAAGCCAGACGAGACCTTCATACTGAGCAGGCATTCAATGAAGATTTGCTTCTCTTCTTTGGTAAGAGCTGAAGGAAATATGCCCTAGAGGCAATAATAAAGTTGTTATTTATATTTCTTTATATCATGATAAATGTTTATTATTCATGATAGAATTGTATTACCCGGAAACTTAGTACATGTGTGAATACATAGAGAAACATAGTGTCACTAGTATGCCTCTACTTGACTAGCTCGTTAAATCAAAGATAGTTGAGTTTCCTAGCCATAGACATGAGTTTTCATTTGATTAACGAAATCACGTCATTAGAGAATGATATGATTGACTTGACCCATTCCGTTAGCTTAGCATTTGATCGTTTAGTATATTGCTATTGCTTTCTTCATGACTTATAGATGTTCCTATGACTATGAGATTATGCAACTCCCGAATACCAGAGGAACACTTTGTGTGCTACCAAACGTCACAATGTAATTGGGTGATTATAAAGGTGCTCTACAGGTGTCTCCAATGGTGTTTGTTGAGTTGGCATAGATCGAGATTAGGATTTGTCACTCCGATTGTCGGAGAGGTATCTCTGGGCCCTCTCGGTAATGCACATCACTATAAGCCTTGCAAGCAATGTAACTAATGAGTTAATTACGGGATGATGCATTACGGAACGAGTAAAGAGACTTGCCGGTAATGAGATTGAACTAGGTATTAAGATACCGACGATCGAATCTCGGGCAAGTAACATACCGTTGACAAAGGGAACAACGTATGTTGTTACGCGGTTTGACCGATAAAGATCTTCATAGAATATGTATGAGCCAATATGAACATCTAGGCTCCGCTATTGGTTATTGACCGGAGACATGTCTCGGCCATGTCTACATAGTTCTCGAACCCGTAGGGTCCGCACGCTTAACGTTCGGTGACGATCGTATTATGAGTTTACGTGTTTTGAATTACCGAAGATAGTTCGGAGTCCCAGATGTGATCACGGACATGACGAGGAGTCTCGAAATGGTCGAGACATAAATATTGATATATTGGACGACTATATTCGGACATCGGATGAGTTCCTGGGGTCACCGGATATTTATCGGAGTGCCGAGGGTTATCGGAACCCCCGAGGGATCTAATGGGCCAACATGGGCCTTGTGGGAGAGAGAGGAGAGGTCCTAGGGCTGGCCACGCGCCCACCTTGGGAGTCCGAATTGGACAAGGAGGGGGGGCGCCCCCTCTTTCATCCCTCTCTCCCTGTCATTCCTTCCCCCTTCCTCCTTCCTAGTTGGACTAGGAAAGGGGAGTCCTATTCCCACTAGGAGGAGGACTCCCCCCTCTCCTTGCCGCGCCCCAAGGCCGGTCGGCCTCCCCCCTTGCTCCTGTATATACGGGGGCAGGGGCACCCTAGGACACACAAGTTGATTGTTCCAAGGCGTGTGCGGTGCCCCCCTCCACCATATTCCACCTCGGTCATATCGTTGCAGTGCTTAGGGGAAGCCCTGCGCCGGTAGCTTCATCATCACCGTCATCACGCCGTCGTGCTGACGAAACTCTCCCTCGGCACTCTGCTGGATCGTGAGTTCGTGGGACGTCATCGAGCTGAACGTGTGCTGAACTCGAAGGTGCCGTGCGTTTGGTACTTGGATCGGTCGGATCGTGTAGACATACGACTACATCAACCGCGTTGATAAAACGCTTCCGCTTACGGTCTACGAGGGTACGTAGACAACACTCTCCCCTTTTGTTGCTATGCATCACCACTCTCCGCTTCACGCAAAGGTTATTCGTCATGTGCATTACGTCGATTGAAGAGCGGACCTCTAGGTCTTTCCAGTAGGGTAGGTCCCAAAATATAGATTTCTTCTTCCACGTGGGTGCGCGTCCCTCAGCGTCATTGAACAGATAGTCCGCGGGACCCTTTCCAAAGATTACGTGTAAATCATTGACCATAGCAAGTACGTGATCACGATGCGCATGGCGGGCTTCCTCCGGTGATCTGCCTCGCCTTTGAAATGCTTGCCTTTCTTTCGACATTGATGGTTGGTCGGAAGAAATCGACGATGGCCCAGGTACACATTCTTCCTGCATTTTTCCAGGTATGTACTTTCGGTGTCAGCTAAACAGTGCGTGCATGCGTGCTATCCCTTGTTTGTCTGTCCTGAAAGGTTACTAAGAGCGTGCCAATCGTTGATGGTTACAAACAGCAACGCGTGCAGGTTAAATTCCTCCCGTTTGTGCTCATCACACACACGTACACCGTCTCCATTCCATAGCTGTAAAAGTTCTTCAACTAATGGCCTTAGGTACACATCAATGTCATTGCCAAGTTGCTTAGGGCCTTGGATGAGAACTGGCATCATAATGAACTTCCGCTTCATGCACATCCAAGGAGGAAGGTTATACATACATAGAGTCACGGGCCAGGTGCTGTGATTGTTGCTCTGCTCCCCGAAGGGATTAATGCCATCCGCGCTTAAACCAAACCATACGTTCCTTGTGTCACCTGCAAACTCAGCCCTGTACTTTCTCTCGAATTTTTTCCACTGCGACCCGTCAGCGGGTGCTCTCAACTTCCCGTCTTTCTTACAGTCTTCACTGTGCCATCGCATCAACTTGGCATGCTCTTTGTTTCTGAACAGTCGTTTCAACCGTGGTATTATAGGAGCATACCACATCACCTTCGCAGGAACCCTCTTCCTGAGGGGCTCGCCGTCAACATCACCAGGGTCATCTCGTCTGATCTTGTACCACAATGCACCTCATACCGGGCATGCGTTCAAATCCTCGTACTCACCGCGGTAGAGGATGTAGTCATTAGGGCATGCATGTATCTTCTGCACCTCAATCCTAGAGGGCATACGACCTTCTTTGTTGCGTCACGTACCATCGGGCAATTCGTTATCCTTTGGAAGCTTCTTCTTCAATATTTTCAGTAGCTTCTCAAATCCTTTGTCGGAATACAGACATTCTCTACCTTCCTTGCAACAATTCCAAAGACGGTACCGAGCTTTGTGTTGCCATCTTCGCAATTGGGGTACAACCCTTTTTGTGATCCTCTAACATGCGATCGAACTTCAGCTTCTCCTTTTGACTTTCGCCTTTGTCTCCTTGCATCAACAATGATCGGTAGGAGATCATCATCGGGCACAATATCCTCTAGTTCCTCTTGATCTTCAGCAGCTTCCCCGTTGCAGCATCACCGTATTCCGGGGGCACATAGTTGTCATCGTCCTCTTCTTCTTCGTTGTCTTCCATCATAACCCCTATTTCTCCGTGCCTGGTCCAAACATTATAGTGTGGCATGAAACCCTTATAAAGCAGGTGGGTGTGAAGGATTTTCCGGTCAGAGTAAGACTTCGTATTCCCACATATAGGGCATGTACGACACATAAAACCATTCTGCTTTTTTGCCTCAGCCACTTCGAGAAAATTATGCATGCCATTAACGTACTCGGATGTGTGTCTGTCACCGTACATCCATTGCCAGTTCATCTGCATTCATTATATATAATTAAGTGTGTCAAAAACTATTACATAATATCATGGATAGACAAGTGACCAAATTAATAGAAGTTCATCATCACATTAAAACCAAAGTAAATACATAGTTCTCATTGAACAAAATATAGCTCTTCAGAGCATCTAATTAAACCATACATTTAAACTATGTAAAACATTTCAATGCAACAACAAATGCGATCATAATTGCAACCAAGGTAACAATTGATCCAACGGCATAATGATACCAAGCCTAGGTATGAATGGCATATTTTCTAATCTTTGTAATCTTCAAACGCATTGCGTCCATCTTGATCTTGTGATCATCGACGACATCCGCAACATGCAACTCCAATATCATCTTCTCCTCCTCAATTTTTTTTATTTTTTTCTTCAAGTAATTGTTTTCTTCTTCAACTAAATTTAACCTCTCAACAATAGGGTCGGTTGGAATTTCCGGTTCACATACCTCCTAGATAAATAAAATCTATGTCACGTTGGTCGGCATAATTGTCATAAATAATAAATGAACCAAATAGTTATAAAAGACAATATATACCACATCCGAATCATAGACATGACGAGGGCCGACGGGGGCGGATACCAAAACCATCACACTATATAATAACAAGCAATAATAAAAGTAAGAAAATTAGACAAGTATCTATCTAATCATACAAGTAAGAATTTTTTTCCTTTCAGAAAGAAGATAAGAACAAGAGGCTCACCACGGTGGTGCCGGCAACGAGATCGGCCAGGCGATCGGCGGCCAGTGAAGACGGGGACGGGACGTGACGGACCGCTAAACCTAGACAAATCTTGAGGAAAATGAAGCTTGGAGGTCGAGTTTCGAGAGGAGAAAGCTTAACTAGTGTGGCTCGGGCATTTCATCGAACACCTCATGTGCATAGGAGTTGAGGTAGAGCACCAAAATGCCCTCCCCTCACCGGCCAGAAAAATAGAGCAGTGGAGTGCTCTGCTCGCGGGCGAGGGGGTATATATAGGCACCTCATTGGTCCCGGTTCGTGGCTGAAACCGTGACAAAAGGCCCCTTATACATCTCGGTTCCAGCCACGAACCACCAATGGCTGTGGGTCAGAGGGAGGCCCATTGGTCCCGGTTTGTGCTGGAACCGGGACAAATGGGTCCATCTGAACGGAGACGAATGCCCCACGAGGCCAGCCAGCCCCGGGCTCCACGAACCGGGCGTATGCCTTCATTGGTCCCGGTTCGTGACTGAACCGGACTAATGGGCTGGCAGGGCTGAACCAAAGCCCTGATTTCTACTAGTGTCAGTGCATTGGATGTGATTATCCTGCTTTAATACCTCATTGTCATACCGGATTATAACCGGTCACCAATTTGGTGATATTCAGATTTGGAACTCTGGCAGGCAGGCAAGTTACCTTTATTGCTTCTTCTGCTAGTATTTTGGATAAAGAAATAAAATTATGGGCACTTGCCCTTTGCATCAGAAAGATGCTCGTGGCCCAAGCATTTACAGTTCGTAAGTACATATACAGATTTTGTTGATTTCCAAATTTAGGAGGAAAAGTCTATGCTTGGTGATGGTCGATGGGAGCTGTATCATAATGTCGAAGTTTTTGCCCACAATCAATAAAACACCACACTATATTGGCAAATGTTTTTGCCTACCTTTTTCCGTCATAGTATTTCAATTAAATTATCATGATTAAATGTAAAGGGTCATCACCAAAAGCTCAATTTTGTTGGCAAATATACCAATCTTTTGTATACATTGGACCAACAAATGACTCATTCATGTTTACTGGCAGAAAATGATCGCTTTGATTAATGTCTCGGAGCTAACAGGTAAGCTAACATGTAGGCACTCGCACAGCATGTACTGCCTGGATCTCTTCAAGCGTGATGGTCAGCAGTATTTGATGAGCGGGTCTGATGGCAGGACTGCCAAGGTCGGCTATTATGCTGGAAAGTACATTAATACAACATGCATCTAGCATTTCTAATGTATGTGTGCCTTGTTTTTATTTTCTTTTCAAAACAGATATGGGACATGCAGAAGGAGGAGTGCGTTCGTACACTCGAACATGGGTCTGGAGTCCTTTCGGTCCTTTCACATGCCAATCTTCCAGTTCTAGTTACAGGTACAAGCGATGGTGCTGTTCATGTGTGGAGCTCCACTGATTTCAGGTAATCACGCACACAACCCTGATGTCCTTATGACCTATACATCACATTGCACATATATGCCGGTTAGCCTCTACGCATGGTAAATTAGTGTGTCCATATTTCCCAGGCTCAAGACAGTACTTCAGCTTGGGACCGGAAGTAGTGATTGTGTTGCTGGTTTCACATGTTTGATGGGGTCGGGAAGGTAATCAGTATTTCCTGTTCTTATCGATATTTGTACTACCACTTGGTTGCCTGCTTAGTTATATTGATGATGTGGAGTAGGGCATTTTGGAGACTGAGCTCCATGGAGCCCTTTATTTAAAAAAATTCAAAATTCATAAATTTCAGTTTCAAAAAAATCCAAAAAACATTATACATGTATGCAAGGATGTAAAGTGTATGTGTGAAAAATTTCAGGATGAAATACCTTGAACCGCGAGCTGCACCAAAAAAAAAAACAAAATCAGGGACTTTAAAGACAGTACATATGCTAAAAAGCTCTAGATTTGTCTTTTTTGTTTAGCTCACATCATAATGTATTTTGACCTGAAAAATTTGCACACATGTACATTATGCATCTAGGAATATGTGTATTTATTTTCAGAATTTTTTAAAACTGAAAAGTTTAAATTTCAAAGTTTTCAAATAAAGGCTTCCATGGAGCTCGGTCTCCGTTGGCATTTTCGGATGATGTGGTCCTTTACATTATTTTCGTCTCTTACGATGCTAGACTTGTAAAGCACTCCTCTTTCATCTCTTAGGTTTGCAGTTGCTCATCGGAAAGGAGTCTCAGTAATACAAATTCCTGGTGAAGAAGAGCAAAGTTGATGTACCAATGGCAGCTATGAGAACCCAATATCAGTTACAGATTAGGAAATCCAAAGCCAGTCCGAGACTGCTAGTGTGTTTTTATTAAAATGGTACATACACCACATCTGCGCAGTTGACTATGAGGAGTATCTCTCGTAGCTCAACCAGCCAGTTCTCGCACAAAGATAAATTATATTTACACTTCTGCATCATAATAAAAAGTAGGATGGTCTTTTTCATGTCGTGGCCCGCTCCACGATACGTGGCCTGTGTATGTACTGCACTGGGTCAGCCCGTTTTACACTCTTTTGTCTTCTGTAAAGAGATAAAAAAATGAATGTCTGACCAGATACAAACCCAGCACTTGTCAGCTTAGTACAACCGCAATAACCAACTGGACTACACTAGCCGTCAACCCGTGCTCCTGCACGGGCTAGAAATTTTTGGAAGTTTATAATATTGTACATAGGAAGTCTCTATAATCATTATTTTATTCAAATCTTATAGCAATTAGATGTAAGAAATATTTATAAACATATTGTATTCAATACATGATCAATGACTAAATACATATGAACATGACTTTTCCTTTTTATCATTATTATACATGTAGCCTAAATAATTTTACTCTTTACTGACTACTATTTACAGGGTTATTCTATGCTTGCCCATGTACACCTTGCTATGGGACACAACTCAGTTAAAGCATAACCTCTGACTTTTAAATATTTGGAAGATAGCTAAACTTCTTAAATTTTGTATGTGATTTATGGATGGAATGGGTATAGTACAACATATTTACATTTTGGTTGGGTGCATGATGATTTCTGAATGAGAAAAATTAGTCCATGTATGTACACCTAGATGTACCAATTGCACTGTATGTAGATTTTCAGCTAGCTAGATGAGCAACGTTGATCCCTCAAATTTTAATTTTTTTTGCAGCATGCAGATTTTCAGCTAGCTAGCTGAATCACATTGCTCCATGATTTTTTAGTTGCAATGATACGTATATTTCTAGTTACGTCATGCCTGCACCCATGATTTTTTTGAGCTGCAGTGATGCGTATATTGTTACATGCGTCATGCGTGCATGAATAACTTCATCGGTATGTCTCCGAAAAAAATTTAGTTTGTTACGTGATTTTTTTCTTCCACGTTTCCTTCCTAGAGTACCTTGCTTGGACACTTGGGCTGATTGGATCTCCCTTGTAAATCCACGTACTGCTAAACATGAGGGAACCTATCTCTTTAATCCTAGACGCACAAGGAAAAAAACATTTAGTTTGTTAGGAGCTTTTGGTTTCCACGCTTCCATCCCAGTGTACCTCACATGGACTCTTCAGCTGATTGGATCTCCGTTATAAATATACGTACAACAAGAGGAAACCATATCTCTTAAATCCTTCCCCCAAAAAAATCTGTTAAATCCTAGTCGCAAAATTAAGATCTAACGGTTATTTGTAAACTGTTTTTAGCGATTAACGTGGAGGCTCGTATGGTGCTTCCAATTAGTAAATATAAGATTCTTATTGTGTCTTCTTCTTCAAATATAACACTAAACGACGGGAGCATGTTTGGGTTTTTTTCCTTGGTTTTTTGTTTGTCTGCTTATTTCTCTGTATTAGTCATTTTCCTATATTTCTTAAAATTAACGGCTTTTTAAAATTGCATTTTTACTGAAATATGTGATCTTTTCAAATTTGTGAACATTTTCCTAAATTCCTGAACTTTTTTCATATCCATGAACTTTTTGCAAAATCCATGAACTTTTTTCAAATTCATGAAGCCTTTTTAACTTTTACAATGTTTTTAAAGCTTGCATTTTTTCCAAATCCATGAACATTTTCTTTCAAAATTGATGAACTTTTATCAAATCCGTGAATGCTTGGGCCAGCTTAGCAGGGGCGATGTACTCACCCAGTTGGGCCAAGGCTTAAGTTTTTTTCTTGTTTTGTTAATTCATTTTTCTCAACTTTAAATTTGAAACCTGTTCAAAAATTTGAAATATTGTTTGGAATGCCAAAAAGATGTTCTTTTTACTAGTATTCTTTACAGTTTTATAAAAATGTTCTCGCATTTAAAAAAAATGTGCCTGTTTTTTGGATTTGAAAAAATGTTCTCGGATTTGATAATTTTTTTAAAAAGTATGTGTTTATCCATTTGTTTTTTTGTATTTTGTTAACAATTTTGAAAGAAGTGTTCAAGTTTGTAAAATTTTCATACAGAATTTGAAATTACAAAATTATTGACAAATTTTGAGAAATAATTAGGATATAAGAAAATGTTCATGTTGGTTGATAATAATAAAAATTGTAAATAACAGAAGCATTCAAATTAGAAAAACTACGTTCTCACGGATGCACCCGCCTAGCCTAGTCTAGCGCACTCCTAGAAGCTGATATTGTTTTTAAGACTGTGGATAAATGACCTCAGCTTCTTGCAGCAGCCTAGCACAGACATATGGGCATCCATGGCAGGTTTGAACAAATTATGACACCGTATGCAAGTTGCGCTTCGTTCGCCATTTATCAGACATTTTTCACCGAGAAAACTTCAGAAAGTAGAAGAAATGTAGAAACTCAAACAACTTAGCATGGTGCCTGAATTGGTCATACAAGCTAGTTGGAATTTTTTTGGGCTATTTAACGGATGTCGAAAAACAACGTGCTTCCATACGGACCTTTCTAGCCAACCTAAACACGCTCCGTTGAACATGATTTAGTTTTGAACATTCTTGAAATGTCCCCAACTTCTGCAGGTATGTAGACACCCATCAAGTACATCATGTCCATACTTAGCGTCTCTACCGTGCGTCAGCCTAATATTTTGTAAAGTTTTAGACCCGTAAATAATTTACCTTGTATCATGCTGTGCACCAATAAGGCCTGCTTGGCAGTTCAGTAATATTACACTCCTTAAAAAAATAGAACAATTATTCACACTAGACCTGTAGTAATTTACAGTGGTATTGAGTCCAGAACTAGTCTTTCAAACTACCCCCAAAACGTCTCCATACATCGGTATTTCATTTCCCTAGTAAACTGGCGTTAGTAGTGCCGTTTACCCAATGCTCTGTTAACGACCAGATTTGACCGACGCGGTGCTGTTACCCGATGCTCTGTTTTCCTCTTCAGTTTCTTCAGGTCAGTGCTGGCGTGCCTCTCTGTCACGGCTGGTCATAACAGACGCAGAGCACCAGGTAAACGCCACAACATCAGTCTCTATCCTACCATCGAAATGGTGGACACTTGGAATGAATGAATGAATCCTTGGATGTGTAGTGCGAAATCTGTGGAGAGCTTGACCACTGCCCCTAAGGTGAATTCCTTGTTCATCCATCAAGCACGGTGGGTGGAGCATGCGTGGCTGCCTTGGCAGATTGATCAACTGCCAGTATAAAAAACAGGAGGAAACTTGCGTTAGGCTTCTCAGGTTCACACAGATTTGACCTTAAGAACAAAGGAAGGAGGTTTCAGGTGTAACTAATTTAGGTAACCTTGCGAGCAGATCGACGTCATCAGCTTCTCAACAGCAACTCCCAACACGCACAGCTATTGGCGTTGACTGGTCCAAACTCGAACCCTTGGAAACATCCAAGTTGCTGCAACATGGAGCTCCTCAAGATTTTTTCAGTATTGCTAGTGCTCAGAGAACCCAGTTCAACAGATGGAGGAGAAAATATCTTAGTACCAGATCCAAGATTTTGATGGTGACATTTTCGATGGAGAAGAAGAAGTCGACTTAGCTCTAGCGAAATAGAAGAGCGGAGATCGAGCATCTATGGGGCGCAACGCAGTCCCGCATGAACTCCAATGGCATGGACGCAGACGGGTACAAGCCAGCCACAGACCCGCAGAAGTAGCAGCCGGACCACCCATGGAATTGGCCGGTAAGCTGGGTTTACATCAGACTTGTAGATCTCGTGTTCTTCCATGTCACGTCACGAGCTGCTTGTGCGGGGCCGAGGTGCCACTGCCACCATGGTTCCTTCCGGCTTGGAGTAGCTTAGTGGCGGTCTCGATGAAAGCACAGCGACGACCACAACCTCCATGCGTGCTAATGGACTACAACTATACTGATGGCTCCAATGCTTGGGAGTTGGGTTCTTGTCTAAAGGGTCATCTCCGCATCTCATGGATACTTGACAAAAGATGCAACACAAGTAAAACAAAAATATAGAGAATGCTAAGATTAACAGGGAAGCAAACATCAACTGCAAGTTCATAGTACTTGACATGGTACATTGATTCAGATTTGCATGCAATGAGCTAGTACAATAGACAAGAGCACGCCCGCCTAATGCATGACTGCGTGAGCTGGAAAACAATATGAAAACAAAGAAAAAGGTTTACAGATTGAGGAAACAAGAAACACACACAAACACACACACACACACACACACACAAACACACACACACACACACAAACATGGATGCATGCATGCATATACCCACCTACGCATGCTTCAAATCCACTAACACACTATGCCAAGCAGGCGTCGAAGCAGGCGATCGCGCACTCTATCGGGCACAGCCATGTCGATAACTGATAGCAGTACGGGGTGCATTGGCCCGGTCTTCCTTGGTAGCAGTACAACCTACAAATCTCTTCGTTGCCGCAGTCAGTATCGCAATCGCTTGCCGACACTGGCTGTGGACTCATGCTGAGGAAGATAAGAACAAGCACCACACACATCGCCACCTTTACCGCCATTGGTTGATGGACAAAGCCCTCAAGAAAGAAAGAGAAGGGGCAACAAAGCTAGCTAGACGATGATCAATGAGTAACAGCTTGGCTCGTGTTCCTGTTTCTTTATAGCCGAGAGGACGAAGACCCGCTAGCTAGCTAGCCAAGTGGACGTAAACTATTAAATTGCAAGTTAATTAATATCAAACCTGTTGCTGACAAACTAGTAGGAGGGCCCGTACCCGCCGGCTGCGCTTCATGCTCCACTAGCTGGTCATAAATGCTAGTACTGCATATACAGCTGACCTTTTTATTTTATCATATTTTATTTAAAACTTTCGCATGTACAGCTGAATTGTTGTCCCCTACTCTCTTCATATGTTCCAGCATATAAAGAAAAGTGGTAAAAAAAACTACGAGCATTATATTTTCGGGCTAATGATCTACAGTACATCATCAACCAATCGAGAGTGTGCGCGGGTCGCTTTGCCGGAGCCGCGTGTCGGGTGCTTGCGCCTGCCACCACGCGCTTCCACCGCAGCGTAGGAGGGCCACGGCAACACCTGGCGTGTTTGCTACCCCAGCTACCTCGTCCCATTTAATCCTAACACAAACGACCGGCGGATCTAACCCTTTGACTTTCGCCGGACGGGGTTTGATCGGTGGACCTTTTCATCGGGTTGTCCTAGCACAGCCCATAGCTACACCCCCGAACACGGTCCCGACCAACCCACCCCAAGATTCCCACCGTGTCGGCCCTACGTGGCCGCTTCCCACCTCCATGACACGGCAGTAGCGATGCCTGTGAGGTGGGGGGACACCCGGCTGCGTGTTGTGTGCTTGCGCTGCCACCATGCTTCCACACGCGTCGGAGGGACCACCGCAACACCTGTCATGTTTGCTACCACCGGGGACCCCGTCCCGTCTAACACTGACACAGACGACCGGCGGATCTAGCCCATTGACTTTCGCCGGACGGGGTTCTACAGATGGACATTTTCACCGGTTGTCATAGCCCAGCCCATAGCTATACCCCTGAACATGGTCCTGGCCCAACCCACCCCAGGATTCCCTCCGTGTCGGCCTGACGTGGTCGTTCCCCCCCCCTCCGTGAGACGGCGGCAGCGACGCCCGTTGGGGGGCGCACACCTTTGGAGCCATGTGCCGGGTGCTTGCGCCTCCCACCACGCTTCCACGTGCGTAGGAGGGCCCGCCGCAACACCTGGCGGCCTTGCTACCCCAGGTGAGCGACCGGAGGATCTAGCCCTTTGACTTTCGTCCGGACGGAGTTTGACCGAGCGGACCTTTTCAATGGGTTGTCATAGCCCAACCCATAGCTACACCCCGAACACGGTCCGTGAAACCCACCCCAAGTTCCCTCCGTGTCGGCCCGGCGTGGCCGTTTCCACTTGCCGTGACACGGCGGCGACGCCCGTGAGGGGGGGCACCGAGCCGCATGCGGGGTGCTTGCGCCTGCCACCACGCTTCCACCTGCAGCGTGGGAGGGCCCACCGCAACACCTAAGCGTGTTTGCTACCCCAGTACCCGTCCGTCTAACCCCTAACACGCAGACGACCGGCGGATCTAGCATTTTGACTTTTCGCGGATGGGGTTTGACCGATGGACCTTTTCACCGGGTAGTCATAGCCCAACCTATAGCTACACCTCACGAACACAAACCCACTCCAATATTCCCTCCGTGTCGGCCCGGCGTGGTCGCTTCCCCCACCGTGACACGGCAGCGGCGGCAGCTTCGTGAGGCGGGGGCACACCCTCGGGAGCCGCGTGTCGGGTGCTTGCGCCTGCCACTATACTTCCACACGCATAGGAGGGCGCACCGCAACACCTAGCGGCCTTGCTACCTCCCAGGTACCCCGTCCCGTCTAACCCTGACACAGATGACCGGCGGATCTAGTCCTTTGACTTTCACCGGACGGCGTTCGACTGATGGACCTTTCCACCGGGTTGTCATAGCCCAGCCAATAGCTACACACCCGAACACGGTCCCGGCACAACCCACCCTAAGATACCCTCCATGTCGGCCCGACGTGGATGTTTCCCTCCTCCGTGACACGGTGACGCGATGTCCATGAGGGGGGCACACCCTCGGGCAGCGTCTTGGGTGCTTGTGCCTGCCACTATGCTTCCACTGCAGCGTGGGAGGGCCCACCGCGACACATGGCGTTTTGCTACCACCCGGTACCCGTCCCGTCTTACCTGTTTCCCGCCGTGTCTACGGTTTCCCACCTCCGTGACACGGCGGCATCAACGTCCGTGAGGGGGCAATCGATATAATAATTCAGGTATGTTTTTGTTTAGATAAGGCATTTAAGTTAATCAAATTACTTTTGAAAAAGAAAAAGAAATAAATAAAGAAATAAAGAAAAAATTAGAACAAATATATGCCGGCGGCTAAGCCCATGGATCGTGAAGCCATTGATCGATGGCGTGTCATAGGATGTGGATCGATGACATGGCGAGAGGCCATGGGCCAGGCCTATGTCGGCGACCACCCTACGGAGAGACTAGCGGCTCGAATCGATGGCGTGGCACACATTGCATATCTCGGCGTGGACAACTCCTACACCGACAGCCTTGCCATCGGATAGCTATGCGAAGACAGCCCGTCGGGGCGGCGGCGTTGATATGACGGCGTCAAGCTCACCGGGCCCACATCTATGCCGACAGCATGGCTATGCCGGCGTCCACATTTGTAGGCATATATCACGATATGCTGACGGCCTACATACGCCGGCGGCCACCATAGGCATATATCAAGTTACGCCCGACGGCTTTTTCTGCACCGAGGTTCGCCTGAACCGTCAGCATAGCTCCACGTATACCGGCGAGGGTCGTCGGCATAGCTTAGGCCATCGGCAATTGGGTAAATTCTGGTAGTGCCACCCCAAGCTCATGGATTTCCAGATTGAACTTCTCTAGTTTGGGCATCGCCCTGCCATGAAAGGTTATGCACGTGGCGAAGCACATGATTCTCACATATTTTAGAAGTTGGAATGGTACCACACCATCACTGATGATAATCCTTTTCGCCGGGGATTCTCGTATCCACAGGTGTTGTAGATTAGGTAACCTTGCAAGCAAATCGACGTCCTCCTGCATCAGCTTCTCAACAGCAAATCCCAACACGCACAGATTTTGGCGTTGACGGTCCAAACTTCGAACCCTTGGAAACATCCAAGTTGCTGCAACATGGAGCTCCTCAAGATTTTTTCAGTATTGCTAGTGCTCAGAGAACCCAGTTCAACAGATGGAGGAGAAAATATCTTAGTACCAGATCGAAGATTTTCATGGCGACATTTTTCGATGAAGATGAAGAAGTCGGCTTAGCTCTAGCAAAATAGAAGAGCGGAGATCGAGCGTCTATGGGGTGCAACGCAGTTCCGCATGAACTCCAGTGGCATGGACGCAGACGGGTACAAGCCAGCCACAGACCCGCAGAAGTAGCAGCCGGACCACCCATGGAATTGGCCGGTAAGCTGGGTTTACATCAGACTTGTAGATCTCGTGTTCTTCCTTGTCACGTCACGAGCTGCTTGTGCGGGGCCGAGGTGCCACTGCCACCACGGTTCCTTCCGGCTTGGAGTAGCTTAGTGGCGGTCTCGATGAAAGCACAGCGCCAACGACCACAACCTCCATGCGTGCTAATGGACTACAACTATACTGATGGCTCCAATGCTTGGGAGTCGGGTTCTTGTCTAAAAGGGTCATCTCTGCATCTCATGGATACTTGGCAAAAGATGCTACACAAGTAAAACAAAAATATAGAGAATGCTAAGATTAACAGGGAAGCAAACATCAACTGCAAGTTCATAGTACTTGACATGGTACATTGATTCAGATTTACATGCAATGAGCTAGTACAATAGACAAGAGCACGCCCGCCTAATGCATGACTGCGTGAGCTGGAAAACAATATGAAAACAAAGAAAAAGGTTTACAGATTGAGGAAACAAGAAACAAACACACACACACACACACACACACACACACACACACAAACATGGATGCATGCATGCATATACCCACCTACGCATGCTTCAAATCCACTAACACACTATGCCAAGCAGGCCTCGAAGCAGGCGATCGTGCACTCTATTGGGCACAGCCATGTCGATAACTGATAGCAGTACGGGGTGCATTGGCCCGGTCTTCCTTGGTAGCTAGCCAAGTGGACGTAAACTATTAAATTGCAAGTTAATTAATATCAAACCTGCTGCTGACAAACTAGTAGGAGGGCCCGTACCCGCCGGCTGCGCTTCATGCTCCACTAGCTGGTCATAAATGCTAGTACTGCATATACAGCTGATCTTTTTATTTTATCGTATTTTATTTAAAACTTTCGCATGTACAGCTGAATTGTTGTCCCCTACTCTCGTCATATGTTCCAGCATATAAAGAAAAGTGGTAAAAAAACTACGAGCATTATATTTTCGGGCTAATGATCTACAGTACATCATCAACCAATCGAGAGTGCGCGCGGGTCGGTTTGCGGGCAGCGTGTCGAATGCTTGCGCCTGCCACCACGCTTCCACAGCGTAGGAGGGCCACGGCAACACCTGGCATGTTTGCTACCCCAGCTACCTCGTCCCATTTAATCCCTAACACAAGCGACCGGCGGATCTAACCCTTTGACTTTCGCCGGACGGGGTTTGATCGATGGACCTTTTCACCGGGTTGTCCTAGCACAGCCCATAGCTACGCCCCCGAACACGGTCCCGACCAACCCACCCCAAGATTCCCACCGTGTCGGCCCTACGTGGCCGCTTCCCCCCTCCATGACACGGCAGTAGCGATGATGCACGTAGAGAGAGGACACCCCGAAGCCGCGTGCTGTGTGCTTGCGCCTGCCACCATGCTTCCACACGCGCCGGAGGGACCACCACAACACCTGTCATGTTTGCTACCACCGGGTACCCCGTCCCGTCTAACACTGACACAGACGACCGGCGGATCTAGCCCTTTGACTTTCGCCGGACGGGGTTCTACAGATGGACATTTTCACCGGTTGTCATAGCCCAGCCCATAGCTATACCCTGAACATGGTCTGGCCCAACCCACCCAGGATTCCCTCCGTGTCGACTGGCGTGGTCGTTTCCCCCCCTCCGTGAGGCGGCGGCAGCGGCGCCCGTTGAAGCGCACACCTTTGGAGCCACGTGCGGGTGCTTGCGCCTGCCACCACGCTTCCACGTGCGTGGGAGGGCCCCGCCGCAACAACACTGGCGGCCTTGCTACCCAGTGTAGCGGCCGGAGGATCTAGCCCTTTGACTTTGGTCGGACGGGATTTGACCGACGGACCTTTTCAATGGGTTGTCATAGCCCAACCCATAGCTACACCTCGAACACGGTCCCGGCGAAACCCACCCCAAGTTCCCTCCGTGTCGGACCGGCGTGGCGTTTCCACTTGCCGTGACACGGCAGCGGCGATGCCCGTGAGGGGGCACACCGGAGCCGCATGCAGGGGTGCTTGCGCCTGCCACCACGCTTCCACTGCAGCGTGGGAGGGCCCACCGCAACACGTGGCGTGTTTGCTACCCCAGTACCCGTCCGTCTAACCACGACACAAGCGACCGGCGGATCTAGCACTTTGACTTTCGCGGATGGGGTTTGACCGATGGACCTTTTCACCGGTAGTCATAGCCCAACCTATAGCTACACCTCTGAACAACCCACTCGGATATTCCCTGCGTAGCCGGCCCGACGTGGTCGCTTCCCCCACCGTGACACGGCAGCGGCGGCGCTTCGTGAGGCGGGGCACACCCTCGGGAGCAGCGTGTCGGGTGCTGCGCCTGCCACAATACTTCCACCGCGCATAGGGCGCACCGCAACAACTTGCGGCCTTTCTACCTCCCAGGTACCCCGTCCCGTCTAACCCTGACACAGATGACCGGCGGATCTAGTCCTTTGACTTTCACCGGACGGCGTTCGATTGATGGACCTTTCCACCGGGTTGTCATAGCCCAACCCATAGCTACACACCCGAACACGGTCCCGGCACAACCCACCCCAAGATACCCTCCATGTCGGCCCGACGTGGCTGTTTCCCTCCTCCGTGACACAGCGGCAGCGATGTCCATGAAGCGAGGGCACACTCTCGAACAGCGTGTGGGTGCTTGTGCATTCCACTATGCTTCCACCGCAGCGTGGGAGGGCCCACCGCAACACATGGCGTTTTGCTACCACCGGTACCCGTCCGTCTAACGATTCCTCCGTGTCAACCGTTTCCCACCTCCGTGACACGGCGGCAGCAACGTCCGTGAGGGGGGCAATCGATATAATAATTCAGGTATGTTTTTTGTTTAGATAAGGCATTTAAGTTAATCAAATTACTTTTGAAAAAATAAAAATAAATTAATAAATAAATAAAGAAAGAAAGAAAAAATTAGAACAAATATATGCCGACGGCAGCTAAGCCCATGGATCGACGAAGCCATTGATCGATGATGTGTCATAGGATGTGGATCGATGACATGGCAGAGGCCATGGGCCAGGCCTATGTCGACGACCACCCTACGGAGAGACTAAGCGGCTCGAATCGATGGCGTGTACGCATTGCATATCTACGGCGTGGACAACTCCTACACCGACAGCCTTGCCATCGGATAGCTATGCCGATGACCGCCCGTCGAGGGCCGTCGGCGTTGATATGACAGCGTCAAGCTCACCGGGCCCACATCTATGCCGACAGCATGGCAATGCCGGCGTCCATTGTAGGCATATATCACGATATGCTGACGGCCTACATCGCCGGCGGCCACCATAGGCATATATCCAGTTACGCCGGCGGCTTTTCTGCACCGACGGTTCGCCTGAACCGTCAGCATAGCTCCACGTATACCGGCGAGGGTCGTCGGCATAGCTTAGGCCATCGGCAATTGGGTAAATTCTGGTAGTGCCACCCCAAGCTCATGGATTTCCAGATTGAACTTCTCTAGTTTGGGCATCGCCCCTGCCATGAAGGTTATGCACGTGGCGAAGCACATGATTCTCACATATTTTAGAAGTTGGAATGGTACCACACCATCACTGATGATAATCCTTTTCGCCGGGGATTCTCGTATCCACAGGTGTTGTAGATTAGGTAACCTTGCAAGCAAATCGACGTCCTCCTGCATCAGCTTCTCAACAGCAACTCCCAACACGCACAGATTTTGGCGTTGACCGGTCCAAACTTCGAACCCTTGGAAACATCCAAGTTGCTGCAACATGGAGCTCCTCAAGATTTTTCAGTATTGCTAGTGCCCAGAGAACCCAGTTCAAAAGATGGAGGAGAAAATATCTTAGTACCAGATCGAAGATTTTCATGGCGACATTTTTCGATGAAGATGAAGAAGTCGGCTTAGCTCTAGCAAAATAGAAGAGCGGAGATCGAGCGTCTATGGGGTGCAACACAGTTCCGCATGAACTCCAGTGGCATGGACGCAGACGGGTACAAGCCAGCCACAGACCCGCAGAAGTAGCAGCCGGCACCCATGGAATTGGCCGGTAAGCTGGGTTTACATCAGACTTGTAGATCTCGTGTTCTTCCTTGTCACGTCACGAGCTGCTTGTGCGGGGCCGAGGTGCCACTGCCACCACGGTTCCTTCCGGCTTGGAGTAGCTTAGTGGCGGTCTCGATGAAAGCACAGCGCCAACGACCACAACCTCCATGCGTGCTAATGGACTACAACTATACTGATGGCTCCAATGCTTGGGAGTTGGGTTCTTGTCTAAAGGGTCATCTCCGCATCTCATGGATACTTGACAAAAGATGCAACACAAGTAAAACAAAAATATAGAGAATGCTAAGATTAACAGGGAAGCAAACATCAACTACAAGTTAATAGTACTTGACATGGTACATTGATTCAGATTTGCGTGCATGGAGCTAGTAAAATAGAGAGGAGCACACCCGCCTAATGCATGACTGCGTGAGCCGGAAAACAATATGAAAACGAAGAAAAAGGTTTACAGATTGGGAAACATGAAACACACACACACAAACACCCTCGACGATCCTCGACCCTCGAACCCTCGGCCCCTCGACGACCCTCGAACCCTCGGGGACCCTCGACCCTCAACCCCTTGACCCTCGAACCCTCGGCGACCTCGACCCTCTACCCTAGCTAGTTCCTAACCCTCGCCCCCTCGACCCTAGAACCCTCGGCGACCCACGCCCCTCGACCCCTCGACCCTCGAACCCTCGGCGACCCTCGACCCTCGACCCTCAAACCCTCGAAGCCTCGACGCCTCGACCCTCGAACCATCGGCAATCCTCGGCCCTCGAACCCTCTACCCTAGCTAGTTCCTGACCCCGCCCCCTCGAACCCTCGGTGACCCCCTCCCCCCTCATGTCGAAGTTATCAGGGAGGGGGTATATCGACCCCCCTTATGTTGAAGTTATCGGGGAGGGGGTATATCGACAACGACATACTCGATAAAAAATATGAAGAGTAAGAAGAAGAAGAAAAAAGAGGAGAAGAAGAAAGGAACAGAGGAGAAGATCGAAGAAAAAAAGAAGAGAAGAAGAAAGGAATAGAGGAGAAGAAGAAAAAAATAGAATAATAATATTATTCTATTTTTTCTTCTTCTCCTCTTTTTTTCTTCTTTTTTTCTCTTCTTATTTATTTCTCCTCTTCTTATTTTTTTTCTCCTCTTTCCTCTTCCTTCTTCCTTAGCCCTCTTCTTCTCCTTTTTTTTCTTCTTCTTCTTCCTCTTCTTATTTTTTTCTCCTCTTTCCTCTTCCTTCTTCCTTCTTCCTCTTTTCTTCTTTTTTCCTTTTTCCTCTCAACTAACCTAAAATATACTAACCAAAAATGCACTAACAGTACAAATAACCTAAAAATGATCATCTATGAAAAAAATATATATCATATGGTCATGTATGAACAAGAAAATATCATATGATTATCTATGAACAAAAAAATCATCATATATATGAACAATTTTTTTTTGAAAAATCAGGACATATCATCATATACACATACATACATATCATATATGAACAAAAAATCATCATATATATCAAAAAAATAAGAAAAGGAGGAGGACAGGGGAGGAAAGGCGTCGGCGGACGAGCAGGGGACGAGGCGGCGTCGGCCGAGGCAGGGGCAGGAGGTCGGCAGCGAGGATGGCGGCGGCGGCAACGGGGTAGAGGCGCGAGTTCGAGGGCAGGAGGCAGCGACAGAGGCGGGGCAGAAGCGTGAGGCGGAGCTCGGGGCAGGCGGCAGCGGCAACGAGGCGTGCGGGGCAGGCGCGAAGGCGGCGGCGGCGACGGGGCGGCGGACAACGTCAGGGCAGCCTGGCGGCGTCGATGTGCTCGGCGTCGTCGGGCGCAACTGGTGATGAACTCTGCAAAATTCCTAAGTGCGACTTATATACCCAGAGCATTGGTCGGTTCGTAGCGCGAACCGGGATATCTACTGGTCCCGGTTACGTAGCACGAACCGGGATATCCTGCTGGTCGGTTCGTGCCACCAACCGGGACCAAAATCTCTTTCCTGCTGAAAAGAGACCTTTGGTCCCGGTTGGTGGCAACCGGAACAAAATGGTAATCGTACCGATCCATCCCACCAACCAAGACCAAAGGTGGGTATGGGTCCCGGTTGTGTTGGGGAACGTAGTAATTTCAAAATTTTCCTACGCACACGCAAGATCATGGTGATGCATAGCAACGAGAGGGGAGAGTATTGTCCACGTACCCTCGTAGACCGTAAGCCAGGCGTTATGACAACGCGGTTGATGTAGTCGTGCGTCTTCACGATCCGACCGGTCCAAGTACGAGCGTCACGGCACCTCCGAGTTCAGCACCGTTCAGCTCGATGGCGATCCCGGACTCCGATCCAGCAAAGTGTCGGGGATGAGTTCCGTCGACCTGACGGCGTGGTGGCGATGATGATGCTCTACGGCGCGAGGGCTTCGCCTAAACTCCGCGACGATATGGCCGAGGTGGAATATGGTGGAGGGGCACCGCTGCACGGCTAAGAGATCCAAGGGATCAATTGTTGTGTCTTTGGTGCTAGCCCTGCCCCTCTATTTATATGTTGAGCCGGGGTGAAACTTGGAGCAAAAGCCTCCTCAAAGTCGGTTTTGCCGAAAGGTAAGAGTCCCACTCGGACTCCAGGACCAACGCCACAATCCTTGGCGTGCGCCCCGAACGCCATGGGCCTCGGCGTGCGGCCCGGGAGCGACGCCCGAGGTCTCGGCGTTTGGCCCCTAACCTCCACAAAACTCTTTTGCACCGACCTAAAGCCTCATGGGCTTGACCCCTTGGCCTAAACATATCATCCAATATATGAATCTTTACGTCACGACCATTTCAAAACTCCTCGTCATGTCCCCGATCTCATCCGGGACTCCGAACTCCTTCGGTACATCAAAACATGTAAACTCATAATATAACTATCATCGAAACCTTAAGCGTGCGGACCCTACGGGTTCGAGAACTATGTAGACATGACCGAGAACTATTCTTGGTCAATAACCAATAAGCGGAACCTGGATGTCCATATTGGTTCCTACATATTCTCTGAAGATCTTTATCGGTCGGACCGCATAACAACATCGTTGTTCCCTTTGTCATCGGTATGTTACTTGCCCAAGATTGATTAGCCGGTATCCAATACCTAGTTCAATCTAGATTCTTGACAAGTCTCTTTACTCGTTCCGTAATACATCATCTCACAGCTAACTCATTAGTTGTAATGCTTGCAAGGCTTAGTGATGTGCATTACCGAGAGGGCTCAGAGATACCTCTCCGAGCAATCGGAGTGACAAAACCTAATCTCGAAATCGCCAACCCAACATGTACCTTTGGAGACACCTGTAGTACTCCTTTATAATCACCCGATTCGTTGTGAAGTTTGGTAGCACCCAAAGTGTTCCTCCAGATGGCAGGAGTTGCATAATCTCATAGTTACAGGAACATGTATAAGTCATGAAGAAAGCAATAGCAACATACTAAGCGATCAAGTGCTAGGCTAACGGAATGGGTCATGTCAATCAGATCATTCTCCTAATGATGTGATCCCGTTAATCAAATGACAACTCATGTCTATGGTTAGGAAACATAACCATCTTTGATTAACGAGCTAGTCAAATAGAGGCATACTAGTGACACTCTGTTTGTCTATGTATTCACACATGTATTATGTTTCCGGTTAATACAATTCTAGCATGAATAATAAACATTTATCATGATATAAGGAAATAAATAATAACTTTATTATTGCCTCTAGGGCATATTTCCTTCAGGTTGGTGCCACCAACCGGGACGAAAGGGTGGCACGGCGGTGGGGTGGTGGGAGTTTAGTCCCACCACGCTAGCTGAGAGAGCTGAGCACCTGTTTATAAGCTGGGTTGCGGCTCATTTGCTGAGCTCCTCTCTAATATGCTGGCAGTACTTGACTACCCTTGTCACTTTGTCATGTTGGGCCTATTGGGCGGCGGGCCTGCATCTGGCCCATGTCTGAGATGGGTTTCTAGTCGTTATGCAGGCTGTGTGGCCCGATGGCGACATTTTTATTTTTCCAGTATTTTTGTTTTGTTTTTTGAATTATTTATTTTATTTTGTTTTTGCTTTATTTTTTTAAATTATTTTTGCTTTTAGGTCAGAATAATTATTAACTTTCTGTTAGTGCCATTAGTTTCCAAATTTGAATAGTTTAAATTTGAATTCTTTGAAATTTGTGTGAATCACTAGTTCGTGAATAACTTCACTATAGAAATATATTTTGAGTGATTCTTTTTCCTGCTATTTAATATTACTACGTTTTATCATTATATTCAAAAACAGATTTTGTTATTTTAGTTTCTATCAAAAAAAATCTTTATGAAAATTCTTTTTGCTATTAAAGTTTCTAACAAAAATTCTTTATGATAATTCTTTTGCTTTTCATGTTTTGAACAGAAAATACTTTGATAATTTTAGCTGCATAAATTTTATATAATTTTAGTTTAAAAAATACTAGAGGTTTATAAAAGATTTTTAGTTGATTCCTTTTGCTATTAGAGTTTTATAAAAGTTTTTTAGTTGATTTTCTTTTTGCTATTGAAGAATATTATAGTTTTGTTTTAGTTGATCATAACAGAATATTTTAATTGATTATTTTTAGTTCATTCTTTTAGCTATTAGTTCATTTTTGCTATTAGTTCATTTCTTTTTTATATTAGTTCATTCTTTGAGCTAAATGACCCTTAAATTGAAAAGCACTACAAATGAACTCTGAAAAGGTTGAAAGTTGGCATGGTATCATCATTTCACCCACATAGCATGTGCTATAAAGTTGGGAGGGTTACGGGAAAAACTGGATGCACTTCGTGTACAAAATGGACAATCTCTTTCGAAGTATCAGGGTTTCGGACGAAAACTCATCTGTTACAAAGGGATTTCATTTTTTTAACTTATTTGAACTCTAGAATTTTTGTGTGTTCAAAATGCACCATTCAAAGCCACATCATCAATTTTCAACCCTTTCTGAGTTCATTTGTTATTTTTCATGCATTTATTGATTTTTTGAGCTAAATGACCACGAAATTGAAAAGCACTACAAATGAACTCTGAAAAGGTTGAAAGTTGGAATGGTATCATCATTTCACCCAAATAGCATGTGCTAAAAAGTTGAGAGGGTTACAGCAAAACTGGATGCACTTAGTGTGCAAAGCGGACAATCTCTTTCGAAGTATCATGGATATTCTAGATCAAAGGCATCATCATAATAGTCGTGGAGAGAAAGTCTTCACTTTTTCTTCGCTTCTGTCCTTTGCTTATTGCGCCGTAACCATGGATAATCTTCATCGTTTAACAGGGTGCTTGGGTCAGCCTTGACTTTGAAGGGAGGAATTTCATGAAACTTTTCATAATCTTCGGACATATACATCTTGCCCTCCACTCCTGCGATGTCTCTTTTCTGAAAAAGAACTATGTGGCGCTTTGGCTCATCCTATGATGTGTTCGCTTCCTTATCTTTTCTTTTCTCGGTTTGGTAGACATGTCCTTCACATAGAAAACCTACACCACATCATTGGCTAAGACAAGCGGTTCGTCTATGTACCCAAGATTGTTCGGATCCTTGTTGTCATTCCGTCTTTGTGGGTCTACCTATACCCCGCCTCCTGACAGATTGACCCATTTGCACTTAAACAAAGGGACCTTAAAATCATGCCCGTAGTCAAGTTCCCATATGTACACTATGTAACCACAATATGTGTCCTTTCCCTCTTGGTTACTACATCAGCGGACACCGCTGTTTTGATTAGTACTCTTTTGATCTTAGGGCGATCATGTAAAATGTATTCCCATTTATTTACGTATCCTTTGTAAGTCAATACAGATCGAAGATGGTCCCTTAGACAACGAGTAAAGCTCATCACAAACAATGTTGTCACCTCTGAGACATGTTTCCAACCAACTACCGAAAGTCTGATGTGTTCACATGTAATCCAGTTGTCACCTGCTCCGGGTGTTTGGGCCTTGAGGTATTCTTGTGTTCATCGACATATGGGGTCACCAAGATAGAGTTCTATAGAACTGTGTAGTGTGCTTCAGACCAAGAATGTCCGTCCCTGCATATTATTGAGTCCCCTCCAAGCATGCCTTTTCCAGTCAGTCTCCCCTCATAACGCGATTTAGGGAGACCAATCTTATTAAGGCTAGGAATGAAGTCAACACAAAATCCAATGACATCCTCTATTTGATGGCCCATGGAGATCTTCCTTACGGCCTAAGCGTGATTCTGGACATATTTCTTTAGGACTCCCATGACCTCTCAAAGGGGAACATATTGTGTAGAAATACGGGGCCCAGAATGACAATTTTGTCGACTAGATGAACTAGGACATGCGTCATGATATTGAAGAAGGATGGTGGGAACACCAGCTCGAAACTGACAAGACATTGCGCCACATCACTCCTTAGCATTGGTATGATTTCTGGATCGATCACCTCTTGAGAGATTGCATTGAGGAATGCACCTAGCTTCACAATGGCTAATTGGGCGTTTTCGGTAGAAGCCCCTTAATGCAACGGAAGCAGTTGCATCATAATCTCGTGGCAGTCATGAGACTTTAGGTTACAGTACTTTTCTCTCGCATATTTATTATTCCCTTTATATTGACGAGAAGCGGGCGAGACCTTCATCTTGAGCAGGCATTCAATGAAGATTTGCTTCTCTTCTTTGGTAAGAGCTGAAGGAAATATGCCCTAGAGGCAATAATAAAGTTGTTATTTATATTTTTTATATCATGATAAATGTTTATTATTCATGATAGAATTGTATTAACGGAAACTTAGTACATGTGTGAATACATAGACAAACATAGTGTCACTAGTATGCCTCTACTTGACTAGCTCGTTAAATCAAAGATAGTTGAGTTTCCTAGCCATAGACATGAGTTTTCATTTGATTAACGGAATCACATCATTAGAGAATGATATGATTGACTTGACCCATTCCGTTAGCTTAGCATTTGATCGTTTAGTATATTGTTATTGCTTTCTTCATGACTTATAGATGTTCCTATGACTATGAGATTATGCAACTCCCGAATACCAGAGGAACACTTTGTGTGCTACCAAACGTCCTGGCGTAATTGGGTGATTATAAAGGTGCTCTACAGGTGTCTCCAATGGTGTTTGTTGAGTTGGCATAGATCGAGATTAGGATTTGTCACTCCGATTGTCGGAGAGGTATCTCAGGGCCCTCTCGGTAATGCACATCACTATAAGCCTTGCAAGCAATGTAACTAATGAGTTAATTACGGGATGATGCATTACGGAACGAGTAAAGAGACTTGCGGTAATGAGATTGAACTAGGTATTAAGATACCGACGATCGAATCTCGGGCAAGTAACATACTGTTGACAAAGGGAAGAACGTATGTTGTTATGCGATTTGACCGATAAAGATCTTCATAGAATATGTATGAGCCAATATGAACATCTAGGCTCCGCTATTGGTTATTGACGGAGACATGTCTCGGTCATGTCTACATAGTTCTCGAACCCGTAGGGTCCGCTTGCAACAACGTTCGGTGGCGATCGTATTATGAGTTTATGTGTTTTGAATTACCGAAGATAGTTGAGTCCCAGATGTGATCACGGACATGGCGAGAGTCTCGAAATGGTCGAGACATAAATATTGATATATTGGACGACTATATTTGGACACGGATGAGTTCACAGGGTCACGGATATTTATCAGTGCAGGGGTTATCGGAACCCCCGAGGGATCTAATGGGCCAACATGGGCCTTGTGGGGGAGAGAGGAGAGGGCCTAGGGCTGGCCACCGCCCACCTTGGGAGTCCGAATTGGACAAGGAGGGGCCCCTCTTTCATCCCTCTCTCCCTCTCCTTCCTTCCCCCTTCCTCCTTCCTAGTTGGACTAGGAAAGGGGAGTCCTATTCCCACTAGGAGGAGGACTCCCCCCTCTCCTTGGCGCGCCCCAAGGCCGGTCGGCCTCCCCCCTTGCTCCTGTATATACGGGGGCAGGGGCACCCTAGGACACACAAGTTGATTGTTCCAAGCCGTGTGCGGTGCCCCCTCCACCATATTCCTCGGTCATATCGTTGCGGTGCTTAGGGAAGCCTGTGCGGTAGCTTCATCATCACCGTCATCACGCCCGTCATCTTGTGAAACTCTCCCTCGACACTCTGCTGGATCGTGAGTTCGTGGGACGTCATCGAGCTGAACGTGTGCTGAACTCGAAGGTGCCGTGCGTTCGGTACTTGGATCGGTCGGATCGTGAAGACATACGACTGCATCAACCGCGTTGATAAAACGCTTCCGCTTACGGTCTACGAGGGTACATAGACAACACTCTCCCCTTTTGTTGCTATGCATCACCATGGTCTTGCGTGTGCGTAGGAAAATTTTGTAATTACTACGTTCCCCAACAAGGCGTGGCTGGCAGGACCTTCATACTGCTTTGGAGGCATGCCGTCTTTTTCGATGCAAGCGTTGCAGGTCCTCCGTGCCTCCGGTGTATCTTTTTTCTTCCCATACCGCCCAAGAAGCCTAGCAGGTTTCACGCAAAGGTTATTAAATCACGTGCATCACGTCGATTGAAGAAGCGGACCTCTAGGTCTTTCCAGTAGGGTAGGTCCCAAAATATAGATTTCTTCTTCCACATGGGTGCGCATCCCTCGGCGTCATTGAACAGATAGTCCACGGGACCCTTTCCAAAGATTACGTGTAAATCATTGACCATAGCAAATGCGTGATCACCGATGCGCATGGCGGGCTTCTTCGGTGATCTGCCTCACCTTTGAAATGCTTGCCTTTCTTTCGACATTGATGGTTGGTCGGAAGAAATCGGCGATGGCCCGGTACACATTCTTCCTGCATTTTCCAGGTATGTACTTTCGGTGTCAGCTAAGCGATGCGTGCATCGTGTTATTCCTTGTTTATGCATCACGAAAGGTTACTAAGAGCGTGCCAATCGTTGATGGTTACAAACAGCAAGGCGTGCAGGTTAAATTCCTCCCGTTTGTGCTCATCCCACACACGTACACCGTCTCCATTCCACAGCTATAAAAGTTCTTCAACTAATGGCCTTAGATACACATCAATGTCATTGCCAAGTTGCTTAGGGCCTTGGATGAGAACTGGCATCATAATGAACTTCCGCTTCATGCACATCCAAGGAGGAAGGTTATACATATATAGAGTCACGGGCCAGGTGCTGTGATTGTTGCTCTGCTCCCCGAAAGGATTAATGCCATCCGCGCTTAAACCAAACCATACGTTCCTTGGGTCACCTGCAAACTCAGCCCTGTACTTTCTCTCGAATTTTTTCCACTGCGACCTGTCAGCGGGTGCTCTCAACTTCCCGTCTTTCTTACGGTCCTCACTGTGCCATCGCATCAACTTGGCATGCTCTTAGTTTCATAACAGTCGTTTCAACCGTGGTATTATAGGAGCATACCACATCACCTTCGCAGGAACCCTCTTCCTGGGGGGCTCGCCGTCAACATCACCAGGGTCATCTCGTCTGATCTTGTACCACAATGCACCTCATACCGGGCATGCGTTCAAATCCTCGTACTCACCGCGGTAGAGGATGTAGTCATTAGGGCATGCATGTATCTTCTGCACCTCCAATCCTAGAGGGCATACGATCTTCTTTGTTGCGTACGTACCATCGGGCAATTCGTTATCCTTTGGAAGCTTCTTCTTCAATATTTTCAGTAGCTTCTCAAATCCTTTGTCAGATACAACATTCTCTGCCTTCCACTGCAGCAATTCCAATACGGTACCGAGTTTTGTGTTGCCATCTTCGCAATTGGGGTACAACCCTTTTTTGTGATCCTCTAACATGCGATCGAACTTCAGCTTCTCCTTTTGACTTTCGCACTGTCTCCTTGCATCAACAATGATCCGGCGGAGATCATCATCGGGCACAATATCCTCTAGTTCCTCTTGATCTTCAGCAGCTTCCCCCGTTGCAGCATCACCGTATTCCGGGGGCACATAGTTGTCATCGTCCTCTTCTTCTTCGTTGTCTTCCATCATAAGCCCTATTTCTCCGTGCCTGGTCCAAACATTATAGTGTGGCATGAAACCCTTATAAAGCAGGTGGGTGTGAAGGATTTTCCGGTCAGAGTAAGACTTACGTATTCCCACATATAGGGCATGTACAACACATAAAACCATTCTGCTTTTTGCCTCAGCCACTTGAGAAAATTATGCACGCCATTAGCATTACTTTCGGATGTGTATGCGTGACCGTACATCCATTGTCAGTTCATCTGCATGCATTATATATAATTAAGTGTGTCAAAAACTATTACATAACATCATGGATAGATAAGTGACCAAATTAATAGAAGTTCATCATCACATTAAAACCAAAGTAAATACATAGTTCTCATTGAACAAAATATAGCTCTTCAGAGCATCTAATTAAACCATACATTTTGAACTATGTAAAACATTTCAATGCAACAACAAATGCGATCATAATTGCAACCAAGGTAACAATTGATCCAACGGCATAATGATACCAAGCCTAGGTATGAATGGCATATTTTCTAATCTTTGTAATCTTCAAGCGCATTGCGTCCATCTTGATCTTGTGATCATGGGCGACATCCATAACATGCAACTCCAATATCATCTTCTCCTCCTCAATTTTTTTATTTTTTCTTCAAGTAATTGTTTTCTTCTTCAACTAAATTTAACCTCTCAACAATAGGGTCGGTTGGAATTTCCGGTTCACATACCTCCTAGATAAATAAAATCTATGTCACGTTGGTCGGCATAATTGTCATAAATAATAAATTAACCAAATAGTTATAAAGACAATATATACCACATCCGAATCATAGACATGACTAGGGCCGAGGGGCGGATACCAAAACCATCGCACTATATAATAACAAGCAATAATAAAAGTAGGAAAATTAGACAAGTATCTATCTAATCATACAAGTAAGAATTTTTTCCTTTCGGAAAGAAGATAAGAACAAGAGGCTCACCATGGTGGTGCGGCAAGCAGATCGGCCAGGCGATCGGCGATGGTGAAGAGGGGACGGGGCGTGGCGGACCGCTAAACCTAGACAAATCTTGAGGAAAATGGAGCTTGGAGGTCGAGTTTGGAGAGGAGAAAGCTTAACTAGTGTGGCTCGGGCATTTCATCGAACACCTCATGTGCATAGGAGGTGAGCTAGAGCACCAAAATGCCCTCCCCTCACCGGCCAGAAAAATAGAGCAGTGGAGTGCTCTGCTCGCGGGCGAGGGGGTATATATAGGCACCTCATTGGTCCCGGTTCGTGGCTGGAACCGGGACAAAAGGCCCCCCTTCTGTCTCGGTTCCAGCCACGAACCGGGACCAATGGCTGTGGGCCAGGAGAGAGGCCCATTGGTCCCGGTTTGTGCCTGGCACCGGGACAAATGGGTCCACTCTGAACCGGACGAATGCCCCACGAGGCCCGCCCCCCGGGCTCACGAACCGGGACGTATGCCTTCATTGGTCCCGATTCGTGACTGAACCGGGACTAATGGGCTGGCCAGGGCTGAACCAAAGCCCTGTTTTCTACTAGTGTCAGTGCATTGGATGTGATTATCCTGCTTTAATACCTCATTGTCATACAGGATTATAACCGGTCACCAATTTGGTGATATTCAGATTTGGAACTCTGTCACGCAGGCAAGTTACCTTTATTGCTTCTTCTGCTAGTATTTTGGATAAAGAAAGAAAATTATGGGCACTTGCCCTTTGCATCAGAAAGATGCTCGTGGCGCAAGCATTTACAGTTCGTAAGTACATATACAGATTTTGTTGATTTCCAAATTTAGGAGGAAAAGTCTATGCTTGGTGATGGTCGATGGGAGCTGTATCATAATGTCGAAGTTTTGCCCACAATCAAGAAAACACCACACTATATTGGCAAATGTTTTTGCCTACCTTTTTCCCGTCATAGTATTTCAATTAAATTATCATGATTAAATGTAAAGGGTCATCACCAAAATCTCAATTTTGTTGGCAAATATACCAATCTTTTGTATACATTGGACCAACAAATGACTCATTCATGTTTACTGGCAGAAAATGATCGCTTTGATTAATGTCTCGGAGCTAACAGGTAAGCTCTCTGATGTTCATTAGACGTACATCCGACCCAGCCTTATGTGCTGTCAGGATGTCGTGAGCAAATAAAGCTTTGGGACTGGGACCAGGACTGGAATTGCATACAGACATTTGAAGAACACTCAGATGATATTAATGAACTAAAATTTAACCCAGAGGACACCAACAGTTTTGCAAGTGCTTCAGATGATTGTACAGTAAAGGTTTTGCTTTCTCTCTCTTATTTGTTTGCTAAGAAATCTTTTTGATGCAGTGATGAAGATGGAGTACGTTTCATTTTCTACTGTACCATGACTGGAAGCTCTTATGGTTGGTGTTCAGGTTTGGAGCATTGATTCTCCCAAATCCAAGTATACTTTGTCTAGGCACTCGCACAGCATGTACTGCCTGGATCTCTTCAAGCGTGATGGTCAGCAGTATTTGATGAGCGGGTCTGATGGCAGGACTGCCAAGGTCGGCTATTATGCTGGAAAGTACATTAATACAACATGCATCTAGCATTTCTAATGTATGTGTGCCTTGTTTTTATTTTCTTTTCAAAACAGATATGGGACATGCAGAAGGAGGAGTGCGTTCGTACACTCGAACATGGGTCTGGAGTCCTTTCGGTCCTTTCACATGCCAATCTTCCAGTTCTAGTTACAGGTACAAGCGATGGTGCTGTTCATGTGTGGAGCTCCACTGATTTCAGGTAATCACGCACACAACCCTGATGTCCTTATGACCTATACATCACATTGCACATATATGCCGGTTAGCCTCTACGCATGGTAAATTAGTGTGTCCATATTTCCCAGGCTCAAGACAGTACTTCAGCTTGGGACCGGAAGTAGTGATTGTGTTGCTGGTTTCACATGTTTGATGGGGTCAGGAAGGTAATCAGTATTTCCTGTTCTTATCGATATTTGTACTACCACTTGGTTGCCTGCTTAGTTATATTGATGATGTGGAGTAGGGCATTTTGGAGACCGAGCTCCATGGAGCCCTTTATTTAAAAAAATTCAAAATTCATAAATTTCAGTTTCAAAAAAATCCAAAAAACATTATACATGTATGCAAGGATTTAAAGTGTATGTGTGTAAAATTTAAGGATGAAATACCTTGAACATGAGCTGCACCAAAAAAAAAAAACAAAATCAGGGACTTTAAAGACAGTACATATGCTAAAAAGCTCTAGATTTGTCTTTTTTGTTTAGCTCACATCATAATGTATTTCGACCTGAAAATTTGCACACATGTACATTATGCATCTAGGAATATGTGTATTTATTTTCAGAATTTTTTAAAACTGAAAAGTTTAAATTTCAAAGTTTTCAAATAAAGGCTTCCATGGAGCTCGGTCTCCGTTTGGCATTTTCGGATGATGTGGTCCTTTACATTATTTTTGTCTCTTACGATGCTAGACTTGTAAAGCACTCCTCTTTCATCTCTTAGGTTTGCAGTTGCTCATCGGAAAGGAGTCTCAGTAATACAAATTCCTGGTGAAGAAGAGCAAAGTTGATGTACCAATGGCAGCTATGAGAACCCAATATCAGTTACAGATTAGGAAATCCAAAGCCAGTCCGAGACTGCTAGTGTGTTTTTATTAAAATGGTACATACACCACATCTACGCAGTTGACTATGAGGAGTATCTCTCGTAGCTCAACCAGCCAGTTCTCGCACAAAGATAAATTATATTTACACTTCTGCATCATAATAAAAAGTAGGATGGTCTTTTTTCATAATATGTGGCCCGCTCCACGATACGGGGCCTGTGTATGTACTGCACTGGGCCAGCCCGTTTTACACTCTTTTTGTCTTCTGTAAAGAGATAAAAAAATGAATGTCTGACCAGATACAAACCCAGCACTTGTCAGCTTAGTACAACCGCAATAACCAACTAGACTACACTAGTTGGCCAACCCGTGCTCCTGCACGGCTAGAAATTTTGGAAGTTTATAATATTGTACATAGGAAGTCTCTATAATCATTATTTTATTCAAATCTTATAGCAATTAGATGTAAGAAATATTTATAAACATATTGTATTCAATACATGATCAATGACTAAATACATATGAACATGACTTTTCCTTTTTATCATTATTATACATGTAGCCTAAATAATTTTACTCTTTACTGACTACTATTTACATGGTTATTCTATGCTTGCCCATGTACACCTTGCTATGGGACACAACTCAGTTAAAGCATAACCTCTGACTTTTAAATATTTGGAAGATAGCTAAACTTCTTAAATTTTGTATGTGATTTATGGATGGAATGGGTATAGTACAACATATTTACATTTTGGTTGGGTGCATGATGATTTCTGAATGAGAAAAATTAGTCCATGTATGTACACCTAGATGTACCAATTGCACTGTATGTAGATTTTCAGCTAGCTAGATGAGCAACGTTGATCCCTCAAATTTTAATTTTTTTGCAGCATGCAGATTTTCAGCTAGCTAGCTGAATCACATTGCTCCATGATTTTTAGTTGCAATGATACGTATATTTCTAGTTACGTCATGCCTGCACCCATGATTTTTTTGAGCTGCAGTGATGCGTATATTGTTACATGCGTCATGCGTGCATGAATAACTTCATCGGTATGTCTCCGAAAAAAATTTAGTTTGTTACGTGATTTTTTTTCTTCCACATTTCCTTCCTAGAGTACCTTGCTTGGACACTTGGGCTGATTGGATCTCCCTTGTAAATCCGCGTACTGCTAAACATGAGGGAACCTATCTCTTTAATCCTAGACGCACAAGGAAAAAAACATTTAGTTTGTTAGGAGCTTTTGGTTTCCACGCTTCCATCCCAGTGTACCTCACATGGACTCTTCAGCTGATTGGATCTCCGTTATAAATATACGTACAACAAGAGGAAACCATATCTCTTAAATCCTTCCCCCCAAAAAAATCTGTTAAATCCTAGTCGCGAAATTAAGATCTAACGGTTATTTGTAAACTGTTTTAGCGATTAACGTGGAGGCTCGTATGGTGCTTCCAATTAGTAAATATAAGATTTTTATTGTGTCTTCTTCTTCAAATATAACACTAAACGACGGGAGCATGTTTGGGTTTTTTCCTTGGTTTTTGTTTGTCTGCTTATTTCTCTGTATTTGTCATTTTCCTATATTTCTTAAAATTAACGGCTTTTTAAAATTGCATTTTTTTACTGAAATATGTGATCTTTTCAAATTTGTGAACATTTTCCTAAATTCATGAACTTTTTTTTTCATATCCATGAACTTTTTTGCAAAATCCATGAACTTTTTTTTCAAATTCATGAAGCCTTTTTAACTTTTACAATGTTTTTAAAGCTTGCATTTTTTCCAAATCCATGAACATTTTCTTTCAAAATTGATGAACTTTTATCAAATCCGTGAATGCTTGGGCCAGCGCAACGGGAGCGATGTACTCACCCAGTTGGGCCAAGGCTTAAGTTTTTTTCTTGTTTTGTTAATTCATTTTTATCAACTTTAAATTTGAAACCTGTTCAAAAATTTGAAATATTGTTTGGAATGCCAAAAAATGTTCTTTTTACTAGTATTCTTTACAGTTTTATAAAAATGTTCTCGCATTTAAAAAAAATGTGCCCGTTTTTTGGATTTGAAAAAATGTACTCGGATTTGATAATTTTTTTAAAAGTATGTGTTTATCCATTTGTTTTTTTGTATTTTGTTAACAATTTTGAAAGAAGTGGTCAAGTTTGTAAAATTTTCATACAGAATTTGAAATTACAAAATTATTGACAAATTTTGAGAATTAGTTAGGATATAAGAAAATGTTCATGTTGGTTGATAATAATAAAAATTGTAAATAACAGAAGCATTCAAATTAGAAAAACTACACTCTCACGGATGCACCCGCCTAGCCTAGTCTAGCGCACTCCTAGAAGCTGATATTGTTTTTAAGACTGTGGATAAATGACCTCAGCTTCTTGCAGCAGCCTAGCACAGACATATGAGCATCCATGGCAGGTTTGAACAAATTATGACACCGTATGCAAGTTGCGCTTGCTCGCCATTTATCAGACATTTTCACCGAGAAAACTTCAGAAAGTAGAAGAAATGTAGAAACTCAAACAACTTAGCATGGTGCCTGAATTGGTCATACAAGCTAGTTGGAATTCTTTTGGGCTATTTGACGGATGTCGAAAAACAACGTGCTTCCATACGGACCTTTCTAGCCAACCTAAACACGCTCTGTTGAACATGATTTAGTTTTGAACATTCTTGAAATGTCCCCAACTTCTGCAGGTATGTAGACACCCATCAAGTACATCATGTCCATACTTAGCGTCTCTACCGTGCGTCAGCCTAATATTTTGTAAAGTTTTAGACCCGTAAATAATTTACCTTGTATCATGCTGTGCACCAATAAGGCCTGCTTGGCAGTTCAGTAATATTACACTCCTTAAAAAATAGAACAATTATTCACACTAGACCTGTAGTAATTTACAGTGGTATTGAGTCCAGAACTAGTCTTTCAAACTACCCCAAAACGTCTCCATACATCGGTATTTCATTTCCCTAGTAAACTGGCGTTAGTAGTGCCGTTTACCCAATGCTCTGTTAACGACCAGATTTGACCGACGCGGTGCTGTTACCCGATGCTCTGTTTTCCTCTTCAGTTTCTTCAGGTCAGTGCTGGCGTGCCTCTCTGTCACGGCTGGTCATAACAGACGCAGAGCATCAGGTAAACGCCACAACATCAGTCTCTATCCTACCATCGAAATGGTGGACACTTGGAATGAATGAATGAATCCTTGGATGTGTAGTGCGAAATCTGTGGAGAGCTTGACCACTGCCCCTAAGGTGAATTCCTTGTTCATCCATCAAGCACGGTGGGTGGAGCATGCGTGGCTGCCTTGGCAGATTGATCAACTGCCAGTATAAAAACAGGAGGGGAAACTTGCGTTAGGCTTCTCAGGTTCACACAGATTTGACCTTAAGAACAAAGGAAGGAGGTTTCAGGTGTAACTAATTTAGGTAACCTTGCGAGCAGATCGACGTCATCAGCTTCTCAACAGCAACTCCCAACACGCACAGCTTTTGGCGTTGACTGGTCCAAACTCGAACCCTTGGAAACATCCAAGTTGCTGCAACATGGAGCTCCTCAAGATTTTTTCAGTATTGCTAGTGCTCAGAGAACCCAGTTCAACAGATGGAGGAGAAAATATCTTAGTACCAGATCCAAGATTTTGATGGTGACATTTTTCGATGGAGAAGAAGAAGTCGACTTAGCTCTAGCGAAATAGAAGAGCGGAGATCGAGCATCTATGGGGCGCAACGCAGTCCCGCATGAACTCCAATGGCATGGACGCAGACGGGTACAAGCCAGCCACAGACCCGCAGAAGTAGCAGCCGGACCACGCATGGAATTGGCCGGTAAGCTGGGTTTACATCAGACTTGTAGATCTCGTGTTCTTCCATGTCACGTCACGAGCTGCTTGTGCGGGGCCGAGGTGCCACTGCCACCATGGTTCCTTCCGGCTTGGAGTAGCTTAGTGGCGGTCTCGATGAAAGCACAGCGACGACCACAACCTCCATGTGTGCTAATGGACTACAACTATACTGATGGCTCCAATGCTTGGGAGTTGGGTTCTTGTCTAAAAGGGTCATCTCCGCATCTCATGGATACTTGACAAAGATGCAACACAAGTAAAACAAAAATATAGAGAATGCTAAGATTAACAGGAAGCAAACATCAACTGCAAGTTCATAGTACTTGACATGGTACATTGATTCAGATTTGCATGCAATGAGCTAGTACAATAGACAAGAGCACGCCCGCCTAATGCATGACTGCGTGAGCTGGAAAACAATATGAAAACAAAGAAAAAGGTTTACAGATTGAGGAAACAAGAAACACATACAAACACACACACACACACACACACACACACACAAACACACACACACACACACAAACATGGATGCATGCATGCATATACCCACCTACGCATGCTTCAAATCCACTAACACACTATGCCAAGCAGGCGTCGAAGCAGGCGATCGCGCACTCTATCGGGCACAGCCATGTCGATAACTGATAGCAGTACGGGGTGCATTGGCCCGGTCTTCCTTGGTAGCAGTACAACCTACAAATCTCTTCGTTGCCGCAGTCAGTATCGCAATCGCTTGCCGACACTGGCTGTGGACTCATGCTGAGGAAGATAAGAACAAGCACCACACACATCGCCACCTTTACCGCCATTGGTTGATGGACAAAGCCCTCAAGAAAGAAAGAGAAGGGGCAACAAAGCTAGCTAGACGATGATCAATGAGTAACAGCTTGGCTCGTGTTCCTGTTTCTTTATAGCCGAGACGACGAAGACCCGCTAGCTAGCTAGCCAAGTGGACGTAAACTATTAAATTGCAAGTTAATTAATATCAAACCTGTTGCTGACAAACTAGTAGGAGGGCCTGTACCCGCCGGCTGCGCTTCATGCTCCACTAGCTGGTCATAAATGCTAGTACTGCATATACAGCTGACCTTTTATTTTATCATATTTTATTTAAAACTTTCGCATGTACAGCTGAATTGTTGTCCCTACTCTCTTCATATGTTCCAGCATATAAAGAAAAGTGGTAAAAAAAACTACGAGCATTATATTTTCGGGCTAATGATCTACAGTACATCATCAACCAATCGAGAGTGTGCGCGGGTCGCTTTGCCGGAGCCGCGTGTCGGGTGCTTGCGCCTGCCACCACGCTTCCACATCGCAGCGTAGGAGGGCCCACGGAAACACCTGGCGTGTTTGCTACCCCCTCATACCCCGTCAAATTTAATCCTAACACAAACGACCGGCGGATCTAACCCTTTGACTTTCGCCGGACGGGGTTTGATCGATGGACCTTTTCACCGGGTTGTCCTAGCACAGCCCATAGCTACACCCCCGAACACGGTCCCGACCAACCCACCCCAAGATTCCCACCGTGTCGGCCCTACGTGGCCGCTTCCCACCTCCATGACACGGCAGTAGCGATGCCTGTGAGGTGGGGGGGGGGGGGGGGGGACACCCCGAAGCCGCGTGTTGTGTGCTTGCGCCTGCCACCATGCTTCCACACGCGTCGGAGGGACCACCGCAACACCTGTCATGTTTGCTACCACCGGGGACCCCGTCCCGTCTAACACTGACACAGACGACCGGCGGATCTAGCCCATTGACTTTCGCCGGACGGGGTTCTACAGATGGACATTTTCACCGGTTGTCATAGCCCAGCCCATAGCTATACCCCTGAACATGGTCCTGGCCCAACCCACCCCAGGATTCCCTCCGTGTCGGCCTGACGTGGTCGTTCCCCCCCTCCGTGAGACGGCGGCAGCGACGCCCGTTGGGGGCGCACACCTTTGGAGCCACGTGCCGGGTGCTTGCGCCTCCCACCACGCTTCCACGTGCGTAGGAGGGCCCGCCGCAACACCTGGCGGCCTTGCTACCCCTGTAGACGACCGGAGGATCTAGCCTTTGACTTTCGTCGGACGGAGTTTGACCGACGGACCTTTTCAATGGGTTGTCATAGCCCAACCCATAGCTACACCCCCGAACACGGTCCCGGCGAAACCCACCCCAAGTTCCCTCCGTGTCGGCCCGACGTGGCCGTTTCCACTTGCCGTGACACGGCGGCAGCGACGCCCGTGAGGGGGGGGGCACACCCCGGAGCCGCATGCGGGGTGCTTGCGCCTGCCACCACGCTTCCACACGCGTAGGAGGGCCCACCGCAACACCTAGCGTGTTTGCTACCCCCAGGTACCCCGTCCCGTCTAACCCTAACACAGACGACCGGCAGATCTAGCATTTTGACTTTCGCCGGATGGGGTTTGACCGATGGACCTTTTCACCGGGTAGTCATAGCCCAACCTATAGCTACACCTCTGAACACAAACCCACTCCAATATTCCCTCCGTGTCGGCCCGACGTGGTCGCTTCCCCCCACCGTGACACGGCAGCAGCGACGCTCGTGAGGGGGCGGGGGCACACCCTCGGGAGCCGCGTGTCGGGTGCTTGCGCCTGCCACTATACTTCCACACGCATAGGAGGGCGCACCGCAACACCTAGCGGCCTTGCTACCTCCTGTGTACCCGTCCCGCCTAACCTCGACACGGATGACCGGCGGATCTAGTCCTTTGACTTTCACCGGACGGCGTTCGACTGATGGACCTTTCCACCGGGTTGTCATAGCCCAGCCAATAGCTACACACCCGAACACGGTCCCGGCACAACCCACCCTAAGATACCCTCCATGTCGGCCCGACGTGGATGTTTCCCTCCTCCGTGACACAGCGGCCGCGATGTCCATGAGGGGGGGGGGGACACCCTCGGAGCCGCGTGCCGGGTGCTTGTGCCTGCCATTATGCTTCCACACGCGTAGGAGGGCCCACCGCGACACATGGCGTTTTTGCTACCACCCAGGTACCCCGTCCCGTCTAACCAGATTCCTCCGTGTCAACCGCTTCCCACCTCCGTGACACGGGCGGCAAAGAACGTCCGTGAGGGGGGCAATCGATATAATAATTCAGGTATGTTTTTTGTTTAGATAAGGCATTTAAGTTAATCAAATTACTTTTGAAAAAAGAAAAAGAAATAAATAAAGAAATAAAGAAAAAATTAGAACAAATATATGCCGACGGCGGCTAAGCCCATGGATCGACGAAGCCATTGATCGATGACGTGTCATAGGATGTGGATCGATGACATGGCAGAGGCCATGGGCCAGGCCTATGTCGACGACCACCCTACGGAGAGACTAGCGGCTCGAATCGATGACGTGGCACGCATTGCATATCTCGTATCTCTGACGTGGACAACTCCTACACCGACAGCCTTGCCATCGGATAGCTATGCCGAAGACAGCCGTCAGGGCCGACGGCGTTGATATGACAGCGTCAAGCTCACCGGGCCCACATCTATGCCGACAACATGGCTATGCCGACGTCCACTGTAGGCATATATCACGATATGCTGACGGCCTACATACGCCGACGGCCACCATAGGCATATATCAAGTTACGCCGACGGCTTTTTCTGCACCGAGGTTCGCTTAGACCGTCAGCATAGTTTGACGATACCGACGAGGGTCGTCGGCATAGCTTAGGCCATCGGCAATTGGGTAAATTCGGTAGTGCCACCCCAAGCTCATGGATTTCCAGATTGAACTTCTCTAGTTTGGGCATCGCCCTGCCATGAAGGTTATGCACGTGGCGAAGCACATGATTCTCACATATTTTAGAAGTTGGAATGGTACCACACCATCACTGATGATAATCCTTTTCGCCGGGGATTCTCGTATCCACAGGTGTTGTAGATTAGGTAACCTTGCAAGCAAATCGACGTCCTCCTGCATCAGCTTCTCAACAGCAAATCCCAACACGCACAGATTTTGGCGTTGACCGGTCCAAACTCGAACCCTTGGAAACATCCAAGTTGCTGCAACATGGAGCTCCTCAAGATTTTTTCAGTATTGCTAGTGCTCAGAGAACCCAGTTCAACAGATGGAGGAGAAAATATCTTAGTACCAGATCGAAGATTTTCATGGCGACATTTTTCGATGAAGATGAAGAAGTCGGCTTAGCTCTAGCAAAATAGAAGAGCGGAGATCGAGCGTCTATGGGGTGCAACGCAGTTCCGCATGAACTCCAGTGGCATGGACGCAGACGGGTACAAGCCAGCCACAGACCCGCAGAAGTAGCAGCCGGACCACCCATGGAATTGGCCGGTAAGCTGGGTTTACATCAGACTTGTAGATCTCGTGTTCTTCCTTGTCACGTCACGAGCTGCTTGTGGCTTAGTGGCGGTCTCGATGCCACTGCCACCACGGTTCCTTCCGGCTTGGAGTAGCTTAGTGGCGGTCTCGATGAAAGCACAGCGCCAACGACCACAACCTCCATGCGTGCTAATGGACTACAACTATACTGATGGCTCCAATGCTTGGGAGTCGGGTTCTTGTCTAAAAGGGTCATCTCTGCATCTCATGGATACTTGGCAAAAGATGCTACACAAGTAAAACAAAAATATAGAGAATGCTAAGATTAACAGGGAAGCAAACATCAACTGCAAGTTCATAGTACTTGACATGGTACATTGATTCAGATTTGCATGCAATGAGCTAGTACAATAGACAAGAGCACGCCCGCCTAATGCATGACTGCGTGAGCTGGAAAACAATATGAAAACAAAGAAAAAGGTTTACAGATTGAGGAAACAAGAAACACACACACAAACACACACACACACACACACACACACACACACACACACACACAAACATGGATGCATGCATGCATATACCCACCTACGCATGCTTCAAATCCACTAACACACTATGCCAAGCAGGCGTCGAAGCAGGCGATCGTGCACTCTATTGGGCACAGCCATGTCGATAACTGATAGCAGTACGGGGTGCATTGGCCCGGTCTTCCTTGGTAGCAGTACAACCTACAAATCTCTTCGTTGCCGCAATCAGTATCGCAATCGCTTGCCGACACTGGCTGTAGACTCATGCTGAGGAAGACAAGAACAAGCACCACACACATCGCCACCTTTACCGCCATTGGTTGATGGACAAAGCCCTCAAGAAAGAAAGAGAAGGGGCAACAAAGCTAGCTAGACGATGATCAATGAGTAACAGCTTGGCTCGTGTTCCTGTTTCTTTATAGCCGAGACGACGAAGACCCGCTAGCTAGCTAGCCAAGTGGACGTAAACTATTAAATTGCAAGTTAATTAATATCAAACCTGCTGCTGACAAACTAGTAGGAGGGCCCGTACCCGCCGGCTGCGCTTCATGCTCCACTAGCTGGTCATAAATGCTAGTACTGCATATACAGCTGACCTTTTTATTTTATCGTATTTTATTTAAAACTTTCGCATGTACAGCTGAATTGTTGTCCTCTACTCTCGTCATATGTTCCAGCATATAAAGAAAAGTGGTAAAAAAACTACGAGCATTATATTTTCGGGCTAATGATCTACAGTACATCATCAACCAATCGAGAGTGCGCTGCTGGTCGGTTTGCCGGAGCCGGCGGTCGGGTGCTTGCGCCTGCCACCACGCTTCCACATCGCGTAGGAGGGCCCACGGCAACACCTGGCGTGTTTGCTACCCCAGCTACCTCGTCCCATTTAATCCTAACACAAACGACCGGGCGGATCTAACCCTTTGACTTTCGCCGGACGGGTTTGATCGATGGACCTTTTCACCGGGTTGTCCTAGCACAGCCCATAGCTACGCCCCCGAACACGGTCCCGACCAACCCACCCCAAGATTCCCACCGTGTCGGCCCTACGTGGCCGCTTCCCCCCTCCATGACACGGCAGTAGCGATGTTCGTGGGGGGAGGACACCCCGCTGCGGCTGTGTGCTTGCGCCGCCACCATGCTTCCACACGCCGCCGGAGGGACCACCACAACACCTGTCATGTTTGCTACCACCGGGTACCCGTCCCCGCCTAACATCGGCTACGCATTTAATCGACGGATCTAGCCCTTTGACTTTCACGGACGGGGTTCTACAGATGGACATTTTCACCGGTTGTCATAGCCAAGCCCATAGCTATACCCCTGAACATGTTCCTGGCCAAACCCACCCTGTGATTCCCTCCGTGTCGGCTCGACGTGGTCGCTCTCCGTGAGACGGCGGCAGCGACGCCTGCTGGGGGGCGACACCTTGGAGCCACGTGCCGGGTGCTTGCGCCTGCCACCACGCTTCCACACGCGTAGGAGGGCCCCGCCAAGAACACTGGGCGGCCTTGCTACCCCTGTAGACGCATCGGAGGATCTAGCCTTTGACTTTGGTCGGACGGGATTTGACCGACGGACCTTTTCAATGGGTTGTCATAGCCCAACCCATAGCTACACCTCCGAACACGGTCCCGGCGAAACCCACCCCAAGTTCCCTCCGTGTCAGACCGACGTGGCCGTTTCCACTTGCCGTGACACGGCAGCAGCGATGCCCGTGAGGGGGGGGGCACACCCCGGAGCCGCATGCAGGGGTGCTTGCGCCTGCCACCACGCTTCCACACGCGTAGGAGGGCCCACCGCAACACGTGGCGTGTTTGCTACCCCTGTGTACCCCGTCCGCCTAACCTCGACACAAACGACCGCATGGATCTAGCACTTTGACTTTCGCCGGATGGGGTTTGACCGATGGACCTTTTCACCGGTAGTCATAGCCCAACCTATAGCTACACCTCTGAACAACCCACTCAGATATTCCTCTGTGTCGGCCCGACGTGGTCGCTTCCCCCACCGTGACACAAAGAAGCAGCGACGCCGTGGAGGGGCGGGGCACACCTCGGAGTCACAGGTCGGGTGCTTGCGCCGCCACAATACTTCCACACGCATAGAGGGCGACCGCAACACCTAGCGGCCTTGCTACCTCCTGTGTACCCCGTCCCGCCTAACCTCGACACGGATGACCGGCGGATCTAGTCCTTTGACTTTCACCGGACGGCGCTCGATTGATGGACCTTTCCACCGGGTTGTCATAGCCCAAGCCATAGCTACACACCAACACGGTCCCGCACAACCCACCCCAAGATACCCTCCATGTCGGCCCGACGTGGCTGTTTCTCCTCCGTGACACAAATGGGCAGCGATGTCCATGAGGGGGGGGCACACTTTGAGCCGCTGCGGTCGGGTGCTTGTGCATGCCACTATGCTTCCACACGCCAGAGGAGGGCCCACCGCAACACATGGCGCTTTTGCTACCACCTGTACCCGTCCCGCCTAACCAGATTCCTCCGTGTCAACCGCTTCCCACCTCCGTGACACGGCGGCAAAGAACGTCCGTGAGGGGGGCAATCGATATAATAATTCAGGTATGTTTTTGTTTAGATAAGGCATTTAAGTTAATCAAATTACTTTTGAAAAAATAAAAATAAATTAATAAATAAATAAAGAAAGAAAGAAAAAATTAGAACAAATATATGCCGACGGCAGCTAAGCCCATGGATCGACGAAGCCATTGATCGATGACGTGTCATAGGATGTGGATCGATGACATGGCAGAGGCCATGGGCCAGGCCTATGTCGACGACCACCCTACGGAGAGACTAGCGGCTCGAATCGATGACGTGGCACGCATTGCATATCTCTGACGTGGACAACTCCTACACCGACAGCCTTGCCATCGGATAGCTATGCCGATGACCGCCGTCAGGGCCGTCGGCGTTGATATGACAAAATACAAGCTCACCGGGCCCACATCTATGCCGACAGCATGGCAATGCCGACGTCCATTGTAGGCATATATCACGATATGCTGACGGCCTACATACGCCGACGGCCACCATAGGCATATATCCAGTTACGCCGACGGCTTTTCTGCACCGACGGTTCGCCTAGACCGTCAGCATAGCTCCACGTATACCGACGAGGGTCGTCGGCATAGCTTAGGCCATCGGCAATTGGGTAAATTCTGGTAGTGCCACCCCAAGCTCATGGATTTCCAGATTGAACTTCTCTAGTTTGGGCATCGCCCCTGCCATGAAGGTTATGCACGTGGCGAAGCACATGATTCTCACATATTTTAGAAGTTGGAATGGTACCACACCATCACTGATGATAATCCTTTTCGCCGGGGATTCTCGTATCCACAGGTGTTGTAGATTAGGTAACCTTGCAAGCAAATCGACGTCCTCCTGCATCAGCTTCTCAACAGCAACTCCCAACACGCACAGATTTTGGCGTTGACCGGTCCAAACTCGAACCCTTGGAAACATCCAAGTTGCTGCAACATGGAGCTCCTCAAGATTTTTTCAGTATTGCTAGTGCTCAGAGAACCCAGTTCAACAGATGGAGGAGAAAATATCTTAGTACCAGATCGAAGATTTTCATGGCGACATTTTTCGATGAAGATGAAGAAGTCGGCTTAGCTCTAGCAAAATAGAAGAGCGGAGATCGAGCGTCTATGGGGTGCAACACAGTTCCGCATGAACTCCAGTGGCATGGACGCAGACGGGTACAAGCCAGCCACAGACCCGCAGAAGTAGCAGCCGGCACCCATGGAATTGGCCGGTAAGCTGGGTTTACATCAGACTTGTAGATCTCGTGTTCTTCCTTGTCACGTCACGAGCTGCTTGTGCGGGGCCGAGGTGCCACTGCCACCACGGTTCCTTCCGGCTTGGAGTAGCTTAGTGGCGGTCTCGATGAAAGCACAGCGCCAACGACCACAACCTCCATGCGTGCTAATGGACTACAACTATACTGATGGCTCCAATGCTTGGGAGTTGGGTTCTTGTCTAAAAGGGTCATCTCCGCATCTCATGGATACTTGACAAAAGATGCAACACAAGTAAAACAAAAATATAGAGAATGCTAAGATTAACAGGAAGCAAACATCAACTACAAGTTAATAGTACTTGACATGGTACATTGATTCAGATTTGCGTGCATGGAGCTAGTAAAATAGAGAGGAGCACACCTGCCTAATGCATGACTGCGTGAGCCGGAAAACAATATGAAAACGAAGAAAAGGTTTACAGATTGGGGAAACATGAAACACACACACACAAACACCTCGACGATCCTCGACCTCGAACCTCGGCCCTCGACGACCTCGAACCTCGGGACCTCGACCTCAACCCTTGACCTCGAACCTCGGCGACCTCGACCTCTACCCTAGCTAGTTCCTAACCTCGCCTCGACCCTAGAACCTCGGCGACCTCGACCTCGACCTCGACCTCGAACCTCGGGCGACCTCGACCTCGACCTCAAACCCTCGAAGCCTCGGCGCCTCGACCTCGAACCATCGGCGATCCTCGGCCCTCGAACCTCTACCCTAGCTAGTTCCTGACCCCGCCTCGAACCCTCGGTGACCCTCCCCTCATGTCGGTTATCAGGAGGGGTATATCGAATTCTTATGTTGAAGTTATCGGGAGGGTATATCGACAACGACATACTCGATAAAAATATGAAGAGGAAGAAGAAGAAGAAGAAAGAGGAGAAGAAGAAAGGAACAGAGGAGAAGATCGAAGAAAAAGAAGAGAAGAAGAAAGGAATAGAGGAGAAGAAAAAAATAGAATAATAATATTATTCTATTTTTTCTTCTTCTCCTCTTTTTTTCTTCTTTTTTTCTCTTCTTATTTATTTCTCCTCTTCTTATTTTTTTTCTCCTCTTTCCTCTTCCTTCTTCCTTAGCCCTCTTCTTCTCCTTTTTTTTCTTCTTCTTCCTCTTCTTATTTTTTTCTCCTCTTTCCTCTTCCTTCTTCCTTCTTCCTCTTTTCTTCTTTTTTCCTTTTTCCTCTCAACTAACCTAAAATATACTAACCAAAAATGCACTAACAGTACAAATAACCTAAAAATGATCATCTATGAAAAAAATATATATCATATGGTCATGTATGAACAAGAAAATATCATATGATTATCTATGAACAAAAAAATCATCATATATATGAACAATTTTTTTTGAAAAATCAGGACATATCATCATATACACATACATACATATCATATATGAACAAAAATCATCATATATATCAAAAAATAAGAAAAGGAGGAGGACAGAGAGGAACGGGGGCGCCGGCCGGCCCGACCGGGGACGAGGGGCGGCGTCGATGGGGCAGGGGCACCGGGTCGGCGGCAAGGATGGCGACGGCGACGACGGGGCAGGGGCGCGGGCTCGGGGGGCAGGGGAGACGGCGACGACAGGGGCGGGTAGGGCGCGGAGCGGGTTTCGGGCAGGGGCGACGACGACGACGGGGCGGCTGGGCAGGGCGCTGGGCGACGGCGACGGCGGGGCGGCGGATAACGCTGTGGCAGCTCAGGCGCGCCGATGTGCTCAAGGCCGTCGGGCGAATCGGTGATGAACTCTGCAAAATTCCTAAGTGCTACTTATATACCCAGAGCATTGGTCCCGGTTCGTGGCACGAACCGACCACGCATTTTGTCCCGGTTCGTGGCACGAACCGACTATCGCATTTTTGTCTGGGGCCACCAACCGGGACCAAAGGTCTCTTTTCAGCAGCCCAAAGGGTGGAAAACAGAGACCTTTGGTCCCGGTTGGTGGCACGAACCGGGACCAAAGGGTGGTAGTCGTACCGATCCGTCCCACCAACCAAGACCAAAGGTGGGTATGGGTCCCGGTTGTGTTGGGGAACGTAGTAATTTCAAAATTTTCCTACGCACACGCAAGATCATGGTGATGCATAGCATCGAGAGGGGAGAGTATTGTCCACGCACTCGTGAGACCGTAAGCGGAAGCGTTATGACAACGCTGTTGATGTAGTCAGACGCCTTCACGATCCGACCGATCCAAGTACCGAACGACGGCACCTCCGGAAGTTCAGCACACGCTCAGCTCGATGACGCATCCCCGGACCGATCCAGCAAAGTGTCGGGATGAGTTCCACAAGACGACGACGCAGGACGATGATGATGCTCTATCGGCGCAGGGCTTCGCTTAAACTCCGCGACGATATGACCGAGGTGGAATATGGTGGAGGGGGCACCAGACACGGCTAAGAGATCCAAGGGATCAATTGTTGTGTCTTTGGTGCTAGCCCTGCCCTCTATTTATATGTTGAGCCCCGGTCGAAACTTGGAGCAAAAGCCTCCTCAAAGTCGGTTTTGCCCGAAAGGTAAGAGTCCCACTGACTCCAGGACCAAACGCCACAATCCTTGGCGTGCCTGCCCAGACGCCATGGGCCTCGGCGTCTGCCCAGGCCGACGCCAGTGGTCTCCGGCGTTTGGCCCCCGGCCTCCACAAAACTCTTTTGCACCGACCTAAAGCCTCATGGGCTTGACCCTTGGCCTAAACATATCATCCAATATATGAATCTTTACGCCACGACCATTTCAAAACTCCTCGTCATGTCCCCGATCTCATCCGGGACTAACTCCTTCGGTACATCAAAACATGTAAACTCATAATATAACTATCATCGAAACCTTAAGCGTATGGACCCTACGGGTTCGAGAACTATGTAGACATGACCGAGAACTATTCTTGGTCAATAACCAATAGCGGAACCTGGATGTCCATATTGGTTCCTACATATTCTACGAAGATCTTTATCGGTCAGACCGCATAACAACATACGTTGTTCCCTTTGTCATCGGTATGTTACTTGCCCAAGATTCGATTGTCGGTATCCAATACCTAGTTCAATCTCAAGCATCGACAAGTCTCTTTACTCGCTCCGTAATACATCATCTCACAGCTAACTCATTAGTTGTAATGCTTGCAAGGCTTAGTGATGTGCATTACCGAGAGGGCTCAGAGATACCTCTCCGACAATCGGAGTGACAAAACCTAATCTCAAATACGCCAACCCAACATGTACCTTTGGAGACACCTGTAGTACTCCTTTTATAATCACCCAGTTACGTTGTGAAGTTTGGTAGCACCCAAAGTGTTCCTCCGTAAACGGAGTTGCATAATCTCATAGTTACGTGAACATGTATAAGTCATGAAGAAAGCAATAGCAACATACTAAACGATCAAGTGCTAGGCTAACGGAATGGGTCATGTCAATCAGATCATTCTCCTAATGATGTGATCCCGTTAATCAAATGACAACTCATGTCTATGGTTAGGAAACATAACCATCTTTGATTAACGAGCTAGTCAAGTAGAGGCATACTAGTGACACTGCTTTGTCTATGTATTCACACATGTATTATGTTTCCGGTTAATACAATTCTAGCATGAATAATAAACATTTATCATGATATAAGGAAATAAATAATAACTTTATTATTGCCTCTAGGGCATATTTCCTTCAGGTTGGTGCCACCAACCGGGACGAAAGGGTGGCACGGCGGTGGGGTGGTGGGAGTTTAGTCCCACCACGCTAGCTGAGAGAGCTGAGCACCTGTTTATAAGCTGGGTTGTGGCTCATTTGCTGAGCTCCTCTCTAATATGCTGGCAGTACTTGACTACCCTTGTCACTGTCATGTTGGGCCTATTGGGCCAGCGGGCCTGCATCCTGGCCCATGTACAGATGGGTTTCTAGTCGTATGCAGGCTGTGTGGCCCAGTAGGCGACATTTTTTATTTTTTCCAGTATTTTTGTTTTGTTTTTTGAATTATTTATTTTATTTTGTTTTTTGCTTTATTTTTTAAAATTATTTTTGCTTTTAGGTCAGAATAATTATTAACTTTCTGTTAGTGCCATTAGTTTCCAAATTTGAATAGTTTAAATTTGAATTCTTTGAAATTTGTGTGAATCACTAGTTCGTGAATAACTTCACTATAGAAATATATTTTGAGTGATTCTTTTTCCTGCTATTTAATATTACTACGTTTTATCATTATATTCAAAAACAGATTTTGTTATTTTAGTTTCTATCAAAAAAAATCTTTATGAAAATTCTTTTTGATATTAAAGTTTCTAACAAAAAATTCTTTATGATAATTCTTTTTGCTTTTCATGTTTTGAACAGAAAATACTTTGATAATTTTAGTTGCATAAATTTTATATAATTTTAGTTTAAAAACACTAGAGGTTTATAAAAGATTTTTAGTTGATTCCTTTTGCTATTAGAGTTTTATAAAAGTTTTTAGTTGATTTTCTTTTGCTATTGAAGAATATTATAGTTTTGTTTTAGTTGATCATAACAGAATATTTTAATTGATTATTTTTAGTTCATTCTTTTAGCTATTAGTTCATTTTTGCTATTAGTTCATTTCTTTTTTATATTAGTTCATTCTTTGAGCTAAATGACCCTTAAATTGAAAAGCACTACAAATGAACTCTGAAAAGGTTGAAAGTTGGCATGGTATCATCATTTCACCCACATAGCATGTGCTATAAAGTTGGGAGGGTTACGGGAAAAACTGGATGCACTTCGTGTACAAAATGGACAATCTCTTTCGAAGTATCGTGGTTTTATTTAAAACTCATCTGTTAGAAAGGGATTTCATTTTTTTAACTTATTTGAACTCTAGAATTTTTGTGTGTTCAAAATGCACCATTCAAAGCCACATCATCAATTTTCAACCCTTTCTGAGTTCATTTGTTATTTTTCATGCATTTATTGATTTTTTTGAGCTAAATGACCCTGAAATTGAAAAGCACTACAAATGAACTCTGAAAAGGTTGAAAGTTGGAATGGTATCATCATTTCACCCAAATAGCATGTGCTAAAAAGTTGAGAGGGTTACAGCAAAAACTGGATGCACTTCGTGTGCAAAACGGACAATCTCTTTCAAAGTATCATGGATATTCTAGATCAAAGGCATCATCATAATAGTCGTGGAGAGAGAGTCTTCACTTTTTCTTCGCTTCTGTCCTTTGCTTATTGCGCCATAACCATGGATAATCTTCATCGTTTAACAGGGTGCTTGGGTCAGCCTTCACTTTGAAGGGAGGAATTTCATGAAACTTTTCATAATCTTCGGACATGTCTGTCTTGCCCTCCACTCCTGCGATGTCTCTTTTTCCTGAAAGAACTATGTGGCGCTTTGGCTCATCCTATGATGTGTTCGCTTCCTTATCTTTTCTTTTTCTCGGTTTGGTAGACATGTCCTTCACATAGAAAACCTACACCACATCATTGGCTAAGACAAACGGTTCGTCTATGTACCCAAGATTGTTCAGATCCACTGTTGTCATTCCGTACTGTGGGTCTACCTATACCCCGCCTCCTGACAGATTGACCCATTTGCACTTAAACAAAGGGACCTTAAAATCATGCCCGTAGTCAAGTTCCCATATGTACACTATGTAACCACAATATGTGTCCTTTCCCCTCTTGGTTACTACATCAAAGCGGACACCGCTGTTTTGATTGGTACTCTTTTGATCTTGGGCGATCATGTAAAATGTATTCCCATTTATTTCGTATCCTTTGTAAGTCAATACAGTCGAAGATGGTCCCTTAGACAACGAGTAAAGCTCATCACAAACAATGTTGTCACCTCTGAGACATGTTTCCAACCAACTACCGAAAGTCCCGATGTGTTCACATGTAATCCAGCTTGTCACACCGCCCGGTGTTTGGAGCGCAGATCGCTCTTGTGTTCATCGACATATGGGGTCACCAAGGTGGAGTTCAGAGAACTGTAGTGTGCTTGAGACCAAGAATGTCCGTCCCTGCATATTATTGAGTCCCTCCAAGCATGCCTTTTCCAGTCAGTCTCCCCTCATACCGCGATTTAGGGAGACCAATCTTATTAAGGCCAGGAATGAAGTCAACACAAAATCCAATGCCATCCTCTGTTTGATGGCCCATGGAGATGCTTCCTTCTGGCCTAGCGCGGTTACGGACATATTTCTTTAGGACTCCCATGACCTCTCAAAGGGGAACATATTGTGTAGAAATACGGGGCCCAGAATGACAATTTTGTCGACTAGATGAACTAGGACATGCGTCATGATATTGAAGAAGGATGGTGGGAACACCAGCTCGAAACTGACAAGACATTGCGCCACATCACTCCTTAGCATTGGTATGATTTCTGGATCGATCACCTCTTGAGAGATTGCATTGAGGAATGCACCTAGCTTCACAATGGCTAATTGGACGCTTTTCCGTAGAAGCCCCTTAATGCAACCGGAAGCAGCTTGCATCATAATCTCGTGGCAGTCATGAGACTTTAGGTTCGTACTTTTTCTCTCGCATATTTATTATTCCCTTTATATTCGACGAGAAGCCAGACGAGACCTTCATACTGAGCAGGTATTCAATGAAGATTTGCTTCTCTTCTTTGGTAAGAGCTGAAGGAAATATGCCCTAGAGGCAATAATAAAGTTGTTATTTATATTTTTTATATCATGATAAATGTTTATTATTCATGATAGAATTGTATTAACCGGAAACTTAGTACATGTGTGAATACATAGACAAACATAGTGTCACTAGTATGCCTCTACTTGACTAGCTCGTTAAATCAAAGATAGTTGAGTTTCCTAGCCATAGACATGAGTTTTCATTTGATTAACGGAATCACATCATTAGAGAATGATATGATTGACTTGACCCATTCCGTTAGCTTAGCATTTGATCGTTTAGTATATTGTTATTGCTTTCTTCATGACTTATAGATGTTCCTATGACTATGAGATTATGCAACTCCCGAATACCAGAGGAACACTTTGTGTGCTACCAAACGTCACAACGTAACTGGGTGATTATAAAGGTGCTCTACAGGTGTCTCCAATGGTGTTTGTTGAGTTGGCATAGATCGAGATTAGGATTTGTCACTCCGATTGTCGGAGAGGTATCTCTGGGCCCTCTCGGTAATGCACATCACTATAAGCCTTGCAAGCAATGTAACTAATGAGTTAATTACGGGATGATGCATTACGGAACGAGTAAAGAGACTTGCCGGTAATGAGATTGAACTAGGTATTAAGATACCGACGATCGAATCTCGGGCAAGTAACATACTGTTGACAAAGGGAAGAACGTATGTTGTTATGCGATTTGACCGATAAAGATCTTCATAGAATATGTATGAGCCAATATGAACATCTAGGCTCCGCTATTGGTTATTGACCGGAGACATGTCTCGGTCATGTCTACATAGTTCTCGAACCCGTAGGGTCCGCACGCTTAACGTTCGGTGACGATCGTATTATGAGTTTATGTGTTTTGAATTACCGAAGATAGTTCGGAGTCCCAGATGTGATCACGGACATGACGAGGAGTCTCGAAATGGTCGAGACATAAATATTGATATATTGGACGACTATATTTGGACACCGGATGAGTTCCTGGGGTCACCGGATATTTATCAGAGTGCCGAGGGTTATCGGAACCCCCGAGGGATCTAATGGGCCAACATGGGCCTTGTGGGAGAGAGAGGAGAGGTCCTAGGGCTGGCCACACGCCCACCTTGGGAGTCCGACTGGACAAGGAGGGGGCGCCTCTTTCATCCCTCTCTCCTCTCCTTCCTTCCCCTTCCTCCTTCCTAGTTGGACTAGGAAAGGGGAGTCCTATTCCCACTAGGAGGAGGACTCCCCCCTCTCCTTGGCGCGCCCCAAGGCCGGTCGGCCTCCCCCCTTGCTCCTGTATATACGGGGGCAGGGGCACCCTAGGACACACAAGTTGATTGTTCCAAGCCGTGTGCGGTGCCCCCCTCCACCATATTCCACCTCGGTCATATCGTTGCAGTGCTTAGGGGAAGCCCTGTGCCGGTAGCTTCATCATCACCGTCATCACGCCGTCATGCTGACGAAAATCTCCCTCGACCTCAGCTGGATCTAGAGTTCGTGGGACGTCACCGAGCTGAATGTGTGCTGAACTCAAGGTGCCGTATGCTCGGTACTTGGATCGGTCGGATCGTGAAGACATACGATCGCATCAACCGCTGTTGATAAAACGCCCGCCACGGTTCACGAGGGTACATAGACAACACTCTCCCTTTTGTTGCTATGCATCACCATGGTCTTGCGTGGTGCGTAGGAAAATTTTGTAATTACTACGCTCCCCAACAAGAGCGTAGCTGGCAGGACCTTCATACCGCTTTGGAGGCATGCCGCCTTTTTCGTGCAAACGCTGCAGGTCCTCCTGCCTCCGTGTATCTTTTTTCTTCCCATACACGCCCAAGAAGCCTAGCAGGTTTCACGCAAAGGTTATTCGTCCACGTGCATCACGCCGATTGAAGAGCGGACCTCTAGGTCTTTCCAAAGAGGGTAGGTCCCAAAATATAGATTTCTTCTTCCACATGGGTGCGCATCCCTCAGCGTCATTCGGAACAGATAGTCCACCGGGACCCTTTCCAAAGATTACGTGTAAATCATTGACCATAGCAAGTACGTGATCACCGGTACGCATGGCGGGCTTCTTCCGGTGATCTGCCTCACCTTTGAAATGCTTGCCTTTCTTTCGACATTGATGGTTGGTCGGAAGAAATCGACGATGGCCCAGGTACACATTCTTCCTGCATTTTTCCAGGTATGTACTTTCGGTGTCAGCTAAACAGTGCGTGCATACGCATATTCCTTGTTTGTCTGTCTCCGAAAGGTTACTAAGAGCGTGCCAATCGTTGATGGTTACAAACAGCAAGGCGTGCAGGTTAAATTCCTCCCGCTTGTGCTCATCCCACACACGCATACACCGCCTCCATTCCACAGCTATAAAAGTTCTTCAACTAATGGCCTTAGATACACATCAATGTCATTGCCAAGTTGCTTAGGGCCTTGGATGAGAACTGGCATCATAATGAACTTCCGCTTCATGCACATCCAAGGAGGAAGGTTATACATATATAGAGTCACGGGCCAGGTGCTGTGATTGTTGCTCTGCTCCCCGAAAGGATTAATGCCATCCGCGCTTAAACCAAACCATACGTTCCTTGGGTCACCTGCAAACTCAGCCCTGTACTTTCTCTCGAATTTTTTCCATCGCGACCAGCGGGTGCTCTCAACTTCCCGTCTTTCTTACGGTCCTCACTGTGCCATCGCATCAACTTGGCATGCTCTTTGTTTCTGAACAGTCGTTTCAACCGTGGTATTATAGGAGCATACCACATCACCTTCGCAGGAACCCTCTTCCTGCGGGGCTCGCCTCAACATCACTGTGGTCATCTCGTCGATCTTGTACCACAATGCACCTCATACCGGCATGCGCTCAAATCCTCGTGACTCACCGCGGTAGAGGATGTAGTCATTAGGGCATGCATGTATCTTCTGCACCTCCAATCCTAGAGGGCATACGATCTTCTTTGTTGTGTACGTACCATCGGGCAATTCGTTATCCTTTGGAAGCTTCTTCTTCAATATTTTCAGTATCTTCTCAAATCCTTTGTCAGATACAGCATTCTCTGCCTTCCACTGCAGCAATTCCAATACGGTACCGAGTTTTGTGTTGCCATCTTCGCAATTGGGGTACAACCCTTTTTGTGATCCTCTAACATGCGATCGAACTTCAGCTTCTCCTTTTGACTTTCGTGACTGTCTCCTTGCATCAACAATGATCCGCGGAGATCATCATCGGGCACAATATCCTCTAGTTCCTCTTGATCTTCAGCAGCTTCCCCTGCTGCAGCATCACCGTATTCCGGGGGCACATAGTTGTCATCGCCCTCTTCTTCTTTGATGTCTTCCATCATAACCCCTATTTCTCCGTGCCTGGTCCAAACATTATAGTGTGGCATGAAACCCTTATAAAGCAGGTGGGTGTGAAGGATTTTCCGGTCAGAGTAAGACTTCGTATTCCCACATATAGGGCATGTACAACACATAAAACCATTCTGCTTTTTTGCCTCAGCCACTTCGAGAAAATTATGCACGCCATTAACGTACTCGGATGTGTGTCTGTGACCGTACATCCATTGTCAGTTCATCTGCATGCATTATATATAATTAAGTGTGTCAAAAACTATTACATAACATCATGGATAGATAAGTGACCAAATTAATAGAAGTTCATCATCACATTAAAACCAAAGTAAATACATAGTTCTCATTGAACAAAATATAGCTCTTCAGAGCATCTAATTAAACCATACATTTGAACTATGTAAAACATTTCAATGCAACAACAAATGCGATCATAATTGCAACCAAGGTAACAATTGATCCAACGGCATAATGATACCAAGCCTAGGTATGAATGGCATATTTTCTAATCTTTGTAATCTTCAAACGCATTGCGTCCATCTTGATCTTGTGATCATGGACGACATCCGCAACATGCAACTCCAATATCATCTTCTCCTCCTCAATTTTTTTTATTTTTTTCTTCAAGTAATTGTTTTCTTCTTCAACTAAATTTAACCTCTCAACAATAGGGTCGGTTGGAATTTCCGGTTCACATACCTCCTAGATAAATAAAATCTATGTCACGTTGGTCGGCATAATTGTCATAAATAATAAATTAACCAAATAGTTATAAAAGACAATATATACCACATCCGAATCATAGACATGACTAGGGCCGACGGGGACGGATACCAAAACCATCGCACTATATAATAACAAGCAATAATAAAAGTAGGAAAATTAGACAAGTATCTATCTAATCATACAAGTAAGAATTTTTTTCCTTTCAGAAAGAAGATAAGAACAAGAGGCTCACCATGGTGGTGCCGGCAACGAGATCGGCCCGGGCGATCGACGATGGTGAAGACGGGGACGGGACGTGACGGACCGCTAAACCTAGACAAATCTTGAGGAAAATGAAGCTTGGAGGTCGAAGTTTCGAGAGGAGAAAGCTTAACTAGTGTGGCTCGGGCATTTCATCGAACACCTCATGTGCATAGGAGGTGAGCTAGAGCACCAAAATGCCCTCCCTCACCGCCGTAAAAAATAGAGCAGTGGAGTGCTCGTCATGGGCGAGGGGTATATATAGGCACTCATTGGTCCCGGTTCGTGGCTGAAACCGTGACAAACGGCCCCCCTTCTGTCTCGGTTCCAGCCACGAACCGGGACCAATGGCTGTGGGCCAGGAGGGAGGCCCATTGGTCCCGGTTTGTGCCTGGAACCGGGACAAATGGGTCCATACGAACCGGGACGAATGCCCCACGAGGCCCGGCCAGCCCCCCGGGCTCATGAACCGGGACGTATGCCTTCATTGGTCCCGATTCGTGACTGAACCGGGACTAATGGGCTGGCCAGGGCTGAACCAAAGCCCTGTTTTCTACTAGTGTCAGTGCATTGATGTGATTATCCTGCTTTAATACCTCATTGTCATACAGGATTATAACCGGTCACCAATTTGGTGATATTCAGATTTGGAACTCTGTCACGCAGGCAAGTTACCTTTATTGCTTCTTCTGCTAGTATTTTGGATAAAGAAAGAAAATTATGGGCACTTGCCCTTTGCATCAGAAAGATGCTCGTGGCGCAAGCATTTACAGTTCGTAAGTACATATACAGATTTTGTTGATTTCCAAATTTAGGAGGAAAAGTCTATGCTTGGTGATGGTCGATGGGAGCTGTATCATAATGTCGAAGTTTTTGCCCACAATCAATAAAACACCACACTATATTGGCAAATGTTTTGCCTACCTTTTTCCCGTCATAGTATTTCAATTAAATTATCATGATTAAATGTAAAGGGTCATCACCAAAATCTCAATTTTGTTGGCAAATATACCAATCTTTTGTATACATTGGACCAACAAATGACTCATTCATGTTTACTGGCAGAAAATGATCGCTTTGATTAATGTCTCGGAGCTAACAGGTAAGCTCTCTGATGTTCATTAGACGTACATCCGACCCAGCCTTATGTGCTGTCAGGATGTCGTGAGCAAATAAAGCTTTGGGACTGGGACCAGGACGGGAATTGCATACAGACATTTGAAGAACACTCAGATGATATTAATGAACTAAAATTTAACCCAGAGGACACCAACAGTTTTGCAAGTGCTTCAGATGATTGTACAGTAAAGGTTTTGCTTTCTCTCTTATTTGTTTGCTAAGAAATCTTTTGATGCAGTGATGAAGATGGAGTACGTTTCATTTTCTACTGTACCATGACTGGAAGCTCTTATGGTTGGTGTTCAGGTTTGGAGCATTGATTCTCCCAAATCCAAGTATACTTTGTCTAGGCACTCGCACAGCATGTACTGCCTGGATCTCTTCAAGCGTGATGGTCAGCAGTATTTGATGAGCGGGTCTGATGGCAGGACTGCCAAGGTCGGCTATTATGCTGGAAAGTACATTAATACAACATGCATCTAGCATTTCTAATGTATGTGTGCCTTGTTTTTATTTTCTTTTCAAAACAGATATGGGACATGCAGAAGGAGGAGTGCGTTCGTACACTCGAACATGGGTCTGGAGTCCTTTCGGTCCTTTCACATGCCAATCTTCCAGTTCTAGTTACAGGTACAAGCGATGGTGCTGTTCATGTGTGGAGCTCCACTGATTTCAGGTAATCACGCACACAACCCTGATGTCCTTATGACCTATACATCACATTGCACATATATGCCGGTTAGCCTCTACGCATGGTAAATTAGTGTGTCCATATTTCCCAGGCTCAAGACAGTACTTCAGCTTGGGACCGGAAGTAGTGATTGTGTTGCTGGTTTCACATGTTTGATGGGGTCGGGAAGGTAATCAGTATTTCCTGTTCTTATCGATATTTGTACTACCACTTGGTTGCCTGCTTAGTTATATTGATGATGTGGAGTAGGGCATTTTGGAGACCGAGCTCCATGGAGCCCTTTATTTAAAAAAATTCAAAATTCATAAATTTCAGTTTCAAAAAAATCCAAAAAACATTATACATGTATGCAAGGATGTAAAGTGTATGTGTGAAAAATTTCAGGATGAAATACCTTGAACCGCGAGCTGCACCAAAAAAAAAAACAAAATCAGGGACTTTAAAGACAGTACATATGCTAAAAAGCTCTAGATTTGTCTTTTTTGTTTAGCTCACATCATAATGTATTTCGACCTGAAAATTTGCACACATGTACATTATGCATCTAGGAATATGTGTATTTATTTTCAGAATTTTTTAAAACTGAAAAGTTTAAATTTCAAAGTTTTCAAATAAAGGCTTCCATGGAGCTCGGTCTCCGTTTGGCATTTTCGGATGATGTGGTCCTTTACATTATTTTCGTCTCTTACGATGCTAGACTTGTAAAGCACTCCTCTTTCATCTCTTAGGTTTGCAGTTGCTCATCGGAAAGGAGTCTCAGTAATACAAATTCCTGGTGAAGAAGAGCAAAGTTGATGTACCAATGGCAGCTATGAGAACCCAATATCAGTTACAGATTAGGAAATCCAAAGCCAGTCCGAGACTGCTAGTGTGTTTTTATTAAAATGGTACATACACCACATCTACGCAGTTGACTATGAGGAGTATCTCTCGTAGCTCAACCAGCCAGTTCTCGCACAAAGATAAATTATATTTACACTTCTGCATCATAATAAAAAGTAGGATGGTCTTTTTTCATAATATGTGGCCCGCTCCACGATACGCGGCCTGTGTATGTACTGCACTGGGCCAACCTGTTTTACACTCTTTTTGTCTTCTGTAAAGAGATAAAAAAATGAATGTCTGACCAGATACAAACCCAGCACTTGTCAGCTTAGTACAACCGCAATAACCAACTAGACTACACTAGTTGGCCAACCCGTGCTCCTGCACGGGCTAGAAATTTTTGGAAGTTTATAATATTGTACATAGGAAGTCTCTATAATCATTATTTTATTCAAATCTTATAGCAATTAGATGTAAGAAATATTTATAAACATATTGTATTCAATACATGATCAATGACTAAATACATATGAACATGACTTTTCCTTTTTATCATTATTATACATGTAGCCTAAATAATTTTACTCTTTACTGACTACTATTTACATGGTTATTCTATGCTTGCCCATGTACACCTTGCTATGGGACACAACTCAGTTAAAGCATAACCTCTGACTTTTAAATATTTGGAAGATAGCTAAACTTCTTAAATTTTGTATGTGATTTATGGATGGAATGGGTATAGTACAACATATTTACATTTTGGTTGGGTGCATGATGATTTCTGAATGAGAAAAATTAGTCCATGTATGTACACCTAGATGTACCAATTGCACTGTATGTAGATTTTCAGCTAGCTAGATGAGCAACGTTGATCCCTCAAATTTTAATTTTTTTGCAGCATGCAGATTTTCAGCTAGCTAGCTGAATCACATTGCTCCATGATTTTTTAGTTGCAATGATACGTATATTTCTAGTTACGACATGCCTGCACCCATGATTTTTTTGAGCTGCAGTGATGCGTATATTGTTACATGCGTCATGCGTGCATGAATAACTTCATCGGTATGTCTCCGAAAAAAATTTAGTTTGTTACGTGATTTTTTTTCTTCCACATTTCCTTCCTAGAGTACCTTGCTTGGACACTTGGGCTGATTGGATCTCCCTTGTAAATCCGCGTACTGCTAAACATGAGGGAACCTATCTCTTTAATCCTAGACGCACAAGGAAAAAAACATTTAGTTTGTTAGGAGCTTTTGGTTTCCACGCTTCCATCCCAGTGTACCTCACATGGACTCTTCAGCTGATTGGATCTCCGTTATAAATATACGTACAACAAGAGGAAACCATATCTCTTAAATCCTTCCCCCCAAAAAAATCTGTTAAATCCTAGTCGCGAAATTAAGATCTAACGGTTATTTGTAAACTGTTTTTAGCGATTAACGTGGAGGCTCGTATGGTGCTTCCAATTAGTAAATATAAGATTTTTATTGTGTCTTCTTCTTCAAATATAACACTAAACGACGGGAGCATGTTTGGGTTTTTTTCCTTGGTTTTTGTTTGTCTGCTTATTTCTCTGTATTTGTCATTTTCCTATATTTCTTAAAATTAACGGCTTTTTAAAATTGCATTTTTTTACTGAAATATGTGATCTTTTCAAATTTGTGAACATTTTCCTAAATTCATGAACTTTTTTTCATATCCATGAACTTTTTTGCAAAATCCATGAACTTTTTTTTCAAATTCATGAAGCCTTTTTAACTTTTACAATGTTTTTAAAGCTTGCATTTTTTCCAAATCCATGAACATTTTCTTTCAAAATTGATGAACTTTTATCAAATCCGTGAATGCTTGGGCCAGCGCAAAGGGAGCGATGTACTCACCCAGTTGGACCAAGGCTTAAGTTTTTTTCTTGTTTTGTTAATTCATATTTATAAACTTTAAATTTGAAACCTGTTCAAAAATTTGAAATATTGTTTGGAATGCCAAAAATGTTCTTTTTACTAGTATTCTTTACAGTTTTATAAAATGTTCTCGCATTTAAAAAAATGTGCCTGCTTTTTGGATTTGAAAAATTTTCTCGGATTTTATCATTTTTTTAAAAGTATGTGTTGATACATTTGTTTTTTTTTATTTTGTTAACAATTTTGAAAGAAGTGGTCAAGTTTGTAAAATTTTCATACAGAATTTTAAATTACAAAATTATTGACAAATTTTGAGAATTAGTTAGGATATAAGAAAATGTTCATGTTGGTTGATAATAATAAAATTGTAAATAACAGAAGCATTCAAATTAGAAAAACTACACTCTCACGGATGCACCCGCCTAGCCTAGTCTAGCGCACTCCTAGAAGCTGATATTGTTTTTAAGACTGTGGATAAATGACCTCAGCTTCTTGCAGCAGCCTAGCACAGACATATGAGCATCCATGGCAGGTTTGAACAAATTATGACACCGTATGCAAGTTGCGCTTCGTTCGCCATTTATCAGACATTTTTCACCGAGAAAACTTCAGAAAGTAGAAGAAATGTAGAAACTCAAACAACTTAGCATGGTGCCTGAATTGGTCATACAAGCTAGTTGGAATTCTTTTGGGCTATTTGACGGATGTCGAAAAACAACGTGCTTCCATACGGACCTTTCTAGCCAACCTAAACACGCTCCGTTGAACATGATTTAGTTTTGAACATTCTTGAAATGTCCCCAACTTCTGCAGGTATGTAGACACCCATCAAGTACATCATGTCCATACTTAGCGTCTCTACCGTGCGTCAGCCTAATATTTTGTAAAGTTTTAGACCCGTAAATAATTTACCTTGTATCATGCTGTGCACCAATAAGGCCTGCTTGGCAGTTCAGTAATATTACACTCCTTAAAAAAATAGAACAATTATTCACACTAGACCTGTAGTAATTTACAGTGGTATTGAGTCCAGAACTAGTCTTTCAAACTACCCCCAAAACGTCTCCATACATCGGTATTTCATTTCCCTAGTAAACTGGCGTTAGTAGTGCCGTTTACCCAATGCTCTGTTAACGACCAGATTTGACCGACGCGGTGCTGTTACCCGATGCTCTGTTTTCCTCTTCAGTTTCTTCAGGTCAGTGCTGGCGTGCCTCTCTGTCACGGCTGGTCATAACAGACGCAGAGCATCAGGTAAACGCCACAACATCAGTCTCTATCCTACCATCGAAATGGTGGACACTTGGAATGAATGAATGAATCCTTGGATGTGTAGTGCGAAATCTGTGGAGAGCTTGACCACTGCCCCTAAGGTGAATTCCTTGTTCATCCATCAAGCACGGTGGGTGGAGCATGCGTGGCTGCCTTGGCAGATTGATCAACTGCCAGTATAAAAAACAGGAGGGGGAAACTTGCGTTAGGCTTCTCAGGTTCACACAGATTTGACCTTAAGAACAAAGGAAGGAGGTTTCAGGTGTAACTAATTTAGGTAACCTTGCGAGCAGATCGACGTCATCAGCTTCTCAACAGCAACTCCCAACACGCACAGCTTTTGGCGTTGACTGGTCCAAACTCGAACCCTTGGAAACATCCAAGTTGCTGCAACATGGAGCTCCTCAAGATTTTTTTCAGTATTGCTAGTGCTCAGAGAACCCAGTTCAACAGATGGAGGAGAAAATATCTTAGTACCAGATCCAAGATTTTGATGGTGACATTTTTCGATGGAGAAGAAGAAGTCGACTTAGCTCTAGCGAAATAGAAGAGCGGAGATCGAGCATCTATGGGGCGCAACGCAGTCCCGCATGAACTCCAATGGCATGGACGCAGACGGGTACAAGCCAGCCACAGACCCGCAGAAGTAGCAGCCGGACCACGCATGGAATTGGCCGGTAAGCTGGGTTTACATCAGACTTGTAGATCTCGTGTTCTTCCATGTCACGTCACGAGCTGCTTGTGTGGGGCCGAGGTGCCACTGCCACCATGGTTCCTTCCGGCTTGGAGTAGCTTAGTGGCGGTCTCGATGAAAGCACAGCGACGACCACAACCTCCATGTGTGCTAATGGACTACAACTATACTGATGGCTCCAATGCTTGGGAGTTGGGTTCTTGTCTAAAAGGGTCATCTCCGCATCTCATGGATACTTGACAAAAGATGCAACACAAGTAAAACAAAAATATAGAGAATGCTAAGATTAACAGGGAAGCAAACATCAACTGCAAGTTCATAGTACTTGACATGGTACATTGATTCAGATTTGCATGCAATGAGCTAGTACAATAGACAAGAGCACGCCCGCCTAATGCATGACTGCGTGAGCTGGAAAACAATATGAAAACAAAGAAAAAGGTTTACAGATTGAGGAAACAAGAAACACATACAAACACACACACACACACACACACACACACACACAAACACACACACACACACACAAACATGGATGCATGCATGCATATACCCACCTACGCATGCTTCAAATCCACTAACACACTATGCCAAGCAGGCGTCGAAGCAGGCGATCGCGCACTCTATCGGGCACAGCCATGTCGATAACTGATAGCAGTACGGGGTGCATTGGCCCGGTCTTCCTTGGTAGCAGTACAACCTACAAATCTCTTCGTTGCCGCAGTCAGTATCGCAATCGCTTGCCGACACTGGCTGTGGACTCATGCTGAGGAAGATAAGAACAAGCACCACACACATCGCCACCTTTACCGCCATTGGTTGATGGACAAAGCCCTCAAGAAAGAAAGAGAAGGGCAACAAAGCTAGCTAGACGATGATCAATGAGTAACAGCTTGGCTCGTGTTCCTGTTTCTTTATAGCCGAGACGACGAAGACCCGCTAGCTAGCTAGCCAAGTGGACGTAAACTATTAAATTGCAAGTTAATTAATATCAAACCTGTTGCTGACAAACTAGTAGGAGGGCCCGTACCCGCCGGCTGCGCTTCATGCTCCACTAGCTGGTCATAAATGCTAGTACTGCATATACAGCTGACCTTTTATTTTATCATATTTTATTTAAAACTTTCGCATGTACAGCTGAATTGTTGTCCCCTACTCTCTTCATATGTTCCAGCATATAAAGAAAAGTGGTAAAAAAAACTACGAGCATTATATGTTCGGGCTAATGATCTACAGTACATCATCAACCAATCGAGAGTGTGCGGTCGCGCTTTGCCGGAGCCGCGTGTCGGGTGCTTGCGCCTGCCACCACGCTTCCACACGCGTAGGAGGGCCCACGGCAACACCTGGCGTGTTTGCTACCCCCAGCTACCTCGTCCCATTTAATCCTAACACAAACGACCGGCGGATCTAACCCTTTGACTTTCGCCGGACGGGGTTTGATCGGTGGACCTTTTCATCGGGTTGTCCTAGCACAGCCCATAGCTACACCGAACACGGTCCCGACCAACCCACCCCAAGATTCCCACCGTGTCGGCCCCACGTGGCCGCTTCCCACCTCCATGACACGGCGATGGCGATGCCTGTGAGGTGGGGGGACACCGAAGCGGCGTGTTGTGTGCTTGCGCGCCACCATGCTTCCACACGCTGCGTCGGAGGGACCACCGCAACACCTGTCATGTTTGCTACCACCGGGACCCCGTCCCTGCCTAACATCGACATGCATTTACGGCGGATCTACCCCATTGACTTTCGCCGGACGGGGTTCTACAGCTGGACATTTTCACCGGTTGTCATAGCCCAGCCCATAGCTATACCCCTGAACATGGTCCTGGCCCAACCCACCCCAGGATTCCCTCCGTGTCGGCCTGACGTGGTCGTTCCTCCGTGAGACGGCGGCAGCGACGCCCGTTGGGGGCGCACACCTTTGGAGCCACGTGCCGGGTGCTTGCGCCTCCCACCACGCTTCCACGTGCGTAGGAGGGCCCGCCGCAACACCTGGCGGCCTTGCTACCCCCAGGTAGACGACCGGAGGATCTAGCCCTTTGACTTTCGTCGGACGGAGTTTGACCGACGGACCTTTTCAATGGGTTGTCATAGCCCAACCCATAGCTACACCCCCGAACACGGTCCCGGCGAAACCCACCCCAAGTTCCCTCCGTGTCGGCCCGACGTGGCCGTTTCCACTTGCCGTGACACGGCGGCAGCGACGCCCGTGAGGGGGGGGGCACACCCCGGAGCCGCATGCGGGGTGCTTGCGCCTGCCACCACGCTTCCACACGCGTAGGAGGGCCCACCGCAACACCTATTGTGTTTGCTACCCCCAGGTACCCCGTCCCGTCTAACCCTAACACAGACGACCGGCAGATCTAGCATTTTGACTTTCGCCGGATGGGGTTTGACCGATGGACCTTTTCACCGGGTAGTCATAGCCCAACCTATAGCTACACCTCTGAACACAAACCCACTCCAATATTCCCTCCGTGTCGGCCCGACGTGGTCGCTTCCCCCCACCGTGACACGGCAGCAGCGACGCTCGTGAGGGGGCGGGGGCACACCCTCGGGAGCCGCGTGTCGGGTGCTTGCGCCTGCCACTATACTTCCACACGCATAGGAGGGCGCACCGCAACACCTAGCGGCCTTGCTACCTCCCAGGTACCCCGTCCCGTCTAACCCTGACACAGATGACCGGCGGATCTAGTCCTTTGACTTTCACCGGACGGCGTTCGACTGATGGACCTTTCCACCGGGTTGTCATAGCCCAGCCAATAGCTACACACCCGAACACGGTCCGGGCACAACCCACCCTAAGATACCCTCCATGTCGGCCCGACGTGGATGTTTCCCTCCTCCGTGACACGGTGACGCGATGTCCATGAGGGGGGACACCCTCGGAGCCGCGTGCCGGGTGCTTGTGCCTGCCACTATGCTTCCACACGCGTAGGAGGGCCCACCGCGACACATGGCGTTTTTGCTACCACCCAGGTACCCCGTCCCGTCTAACCAGATTCCCTCCGTGTCAACCGTTTCCCACCTCCGTGACACGGCGGCAGCAACGTCCGTGAGGGGGGCAATCGATATAATAATTCAGGTATGTTTTTTGTTTAGATAAGGCATTTAAGTTAATCAAATTTCTTTTGAAAAAAGAAAAAGAAATGAATAAAGAAATAAAGAAAAAATTAGAACAAATATATGCCGGCGGCTAAGCCCATGGATCGTGAAGCCATTGATCGATGACGTGTCATAGGATGTGGATCGATGACATGGCGAGAGGCCATGGGCCAGGCCTATGTCGGCGACCACCCTACGGAGAGACTAGCGGCTCGAATCGATGACGTGGCACGCATTGCATATCTCGTATCTCTGACGTGGACAACTCCTACACCGACAGCCTTGCCATCGGATAGCTATGCCGAAGACAGCCGTCAGGGCCGACGGCGTTGATATGACAGCGTCAAGCTCACCGGGCCCACATCTATGCCGACAACATGGCTATGCCGACGTCCACTGTAGGCATATATCACGATATGCTGACGGCCTACATACGCCGACGGCCACCATAGGCATATATCAAGTTACGCCGACGGCTTTTCTGCACCGAGGTTCGCCTAGACCGTCAGCATAGCTCCACGTATACCGACGAGGGTCGTCGGCATAGCTTAGGCCATCGGCAATTGGGTAAATTCCGGTAGTGCCACCACAAGCTCATGGATTTCCAGATTGAACTTCTCTAGTTTGGGCATCGCCCCTGCCATGAAGGTTATGCACGTGGCGAAGCACATGATTCTCACATATTTTAGAAGTTGGAATGGTACCACACCATCACTGATGATAATCCTTTTCGCCGGGGATTCTCGTATCCACAGGTGTTGTAGATTAGGTAACCTTGCAAGCAAATCGACGTCCTCCTGCATCAGCTTCTCAACAGCAAATCCCAACATGCACAGATTTTGGCGTTGACCGGTCCAAACTTCGAACCCTTGGAAACATCCAAGTTGCTGCAACATGGAGCTCCTCAAGATTTTTTCAGTATTGCTAGTGCTCAGAGAACCCAGTTCAACAGATGGAGGAGAAAATATCTTAGTACCAGATCGAAGATTTTCATGGCGACATTTTTCGATGAAGATGAAGAAGTCGGCTTAGCTCTAGCAAAATAGAAGAGCGGAGATCGAGCGTCTATGGGGTGCAACGCAGTTCCGCATGAACTCCAGTGGCATGGACGCAGACGGGTACAAGCCAGCCACAGACCCGCAGAAGTAGCAGCCGGACCACCCATGGAATTGGCCGGTAAGCTGGGTTTACATCAGACTTGTAGATCTCGTGTTCTTCCTTGTCACGTCACGAGCTGCTTGTGGCTTAGTGGCGGTCTCGATGCCACTGCCACCACGGTTCCTTCCGGCTTGGAGTAGCTTAGTGGCGGTCTCGATGAAAGCACAGCGCCAACGACCACAACCTCCATGCGTGCTAATGGACTACAACTATACTGATGGCTCCAATGCTTGGGAGTCGGGTTCTTGTCTAAAAGGGTCATCTCTGCATCTCATGGATACTTGGCAAAAGATGCTACACAAGTAAAACAAAAATATAGAGAATGCTAAGATTAACAGGGAAGCAAACATCAACTGCAAGTTCATAGTACTTGACATGGTACATTGATTCAGATTTGCATGCAATGAGCTAGTACAATAGACAAGAGCACGCCTGCCTAATGCATGACTGCGTGAGCTGGAAAACAATATGAAAACAAAGAAAAGGTTTACAGATTGAGGAAACAAGAAACACACACACACACACACACACACACACACACACACACACACACAAACATGGATGCATGCATGCATATACCCACCTACGCATGCTTCAAATCCACTAACACACTATGCCAAGCAGGCGTCGAAGCAGGCGATCGTGCACTCTATTGGGCACAGCCATGTCGATAACTGATAGCAGTACGGGGTGCATTGGCCCGGTCTTCCTTGGTAGCAGTACAACCTACAAATCTCTTCGTTGCCGCAATCAGTATCGCAATCGCTTGCCGACACTGGCTGTAGACTCATGCTGAGGAAGACAAGAACAAGCACCACACACATCGCCACCTTTACCGCCATTGGTTGATGGACAAAGCCCTCAAGAAAGAAAGAGAAGGGGCAACAAAGCTAGCTAGACGATGATCAATGAGTAACAGCTTGGCTCGTGTTCCTGTTTCTTTATAGCCGAGACGACGAAGACCCGCTAGCTAGCTAGCCAAGTGGACGTAAACTATTAAATTGCAAGTTAATTAATATCAAACCTGCTGCTGACAAACTAGTAGGAGGGCCCGTACCCGCCGGCTGCGCTTCATGCTCCACTAGCTGGTCATAAATGCTAGTACTGCATATACAGCTGACCTTTTATTTTATCGTATTTTATTTAAAACTTTCGCATGTACAGCTGAATTGTTGTCCTCTACTCTCGTCATATGTTCCAGCATATAAAGAAAAGTGGTAAAAAAACTACGAGCATTATATTTTCGGGCTAATGATCTACAGTACATCATCAACCAATCGAGAGTGCGCGCGGGTCGCTTTGCCGGAGCCGCGTGTCGGGTGCTTGCGCCTGCCACCACGCTTCCACACGCGTAGGAGGGCCCACGGCAACACCTGGCGTGTTTGCTACCCCCAGCTACCTCGTCCCATTTAATCCTAACACAAACGACCGGCGGATCTAACCCTTTGACTTTCGCCGGACGGGGTTTGATCGATGGACCTTTTCACCGGGTTGTCCTAGCACAGCCCATAGCTACGCCCCCGAACACGGTCCCGACCAACCCACCCCAAGATTCCCACCGTGTCGGCCCTACGTGGCCGCTTCCCCCCTCCATGACACGGCAGTAGCGATGCCTGTGGGGGGGGGGGGGGGGGAGGGACACCCCGAAGCCGCGTGCTGTGTGCTTGCGCCTGCCACCATGCTTCCACACGCGCCGGAGGGACCACCACAACACCTGTCATGTTTGCTACCACCGGGTACCCCGTCCCGTCTAACACTGACACAGACGACCGACGGATCTAGCCCTTTGACTTTCGCCGGACGGGGTTCTACAGATGGACATTTTCACCGGTTGTCATAGCCCAGCCCATAGCTATACCCCTGAACATGGTCCTGGCCCAACCCACCCCAGGATTCCCTCCGTGTCGGCCTGACGTGGTCGTTCCCCCCCTCCGTGAGACGGCGGCAGCGACGCCCGTTGGGGGGCGCACACCTTTGGAGCCACGTGCCGGGTGCTTGCGCCTGCCACCACGCTTCCACGTGCGTAGGAGGGCCCCGCCGCAACACCTGGCGGCCTTGCTACCCCCAGGTAGACGACCGGAGGATCTAGCCCTTTGACTTTGGTCGGACGGGATTTGACCGACGGACCTTTTCAATGGGTTGTCATAGCCCAACCCATAGCTACACCTCCGAACACGGTCCCGGCGAAACCCACCCCAAGTTCCCTCCGTGTCAGACCGACGTGGCCGTTTCCACTTGCCGTGACACGGCAGCAGCGATGCCCGTGAGGGGGGGGGCACACCCCGGAGCCGCATGCAGGGGTGCTTGCGCCTGCCACCACGCTTCCACACGCGTAGGAGGGCCCACCGCAACACGTAGCGTGTTTGCTACCCCCAGGTACCCCGTCCCGTCTAACCCTGACACAAACGACCGGCGGATCTAGCACTTTGACTTTCGCCGGATGGGGTTTGACCGATGGACCTTTTCACCGGGTAGTCATAGCCCAACCTATAGCTACACCTCTGAACAACCCACTCAGATATTCCCTCTGTGTCGGCCCGACGTGGTCGCTTCCCCCCACCGTGACACAGCAGCAGCGACGCTCGTGAGGGGGCGGGGGCACACCCTCGGGAGCCGCGTGTCGGGTGCTTGCGCCTGCCACAATACTTCCACACGCATAGGAGGGCGCACCGCAACACCTAGCGGCCTTGCTACCTCCCAGGTACCCCGTCCCGTCTAACCCTGACACAGATGACCGGCGGATCTAGTCCTTTGACTTTCACCGGACGGCGTTCGATTGATGGACCTTTCCACCGGGTTGTCATAGCCCAAGCCATAGCTACACACCCGAACACGGTCCCGGCACAACCCACCCCAAGATACCCTCCATGTCGGCCCGACGTGGCTGTTTCCCTCCTCCGTGACACAGCGGCAGCGATGTCCATGAGGGGGGGGGGGGGCGGGGGCACACTCTCGGAGCCGCGTGTCGGGTGCTTGTGCATGCCACTATGCTTCCACACGCGTAGGAGGGCCCACCGCAACACATGGCGTTTTTGCTACCACCCAGGTACCCCGTCCCGTCTAACCAGATTCCCTCCGTGTCAACCGTTTCCCACCTCCGTGACACGGCGGCAGCAACGTCCGTGAGGGGGCAATCGATATAATAATTCAGGTATGTTTTTGTTTAGATAAGGCATTTAAGTTAATCAAATTACTTTTGAAAAATAAAAATAAATTAATAAATAAATAAAGAAAGAAAGAAAAATTAGAACAAATATATGCCGACGGCAGCTAAGCCCATGGATCGTGAAGCCATTGATCGATGACGTGTCATAGGATGTGGATCGATGACATGGCAGAGGCCATGGGCCAGGCCTATGTCGGCGACCACCCTACGGAGAGACTAGCGGCTCGAATCGATGGCGTGTACGCATTGCATATCTCTGACGTGGACAACTCCTACACCGACAGCCTTGCCATCGGATAGCTATGCCGATGACCGCCGTCAGGGCCGTCGGCGTTGATATGACAGCGTCAAGCTCACCGGGCCCACATCTATGCCGACAGCATGGCAATGCCGACGTCCATTGTAGGCATATATCACGATATGCTGACGGCCTACATACGCCGACGGCCACCATAGGCATATATCCAGTTACGCCGACGGCTTTTCTGCACCGACGGTTCGCCCTGAACCGTCAGCATAGCTCACGTATACCGGCGAGGGTCGCCGGCATAGCTTAGGCCATCGGCAATTGGGTAAATTCTGGTAGTGCCACCCCAAGCTCATGGATTTCCAGATTGAACTTCTCTAGTTTGGGCATCGCCCCTGCCATGAAGGTTATGCACGTGGCGAAGCACATGATTCTCACATATTTTAGAAGTTGGAATGGTACCACACCATCACTGATGATAATCCTTTTCGCCGGGGATTCTCGTATCCACAGGTGTTGTAGATTAGGTAACCTTGCAAGCAAATCGACGTCCTCCTGCATCAGCTTCTCAACAGCAACTCCCAACACGCACAGATTTTGGCGTTGACCGGTCCAAACTTCGAACCCTTGGAAACATCCAAGTTGCTGCAACATGGAGCTCCTCAAGATTTTTTCAGTATTGCTAGTGCTCAGAGAACCCAGTTCAACAGATGGAGGAGAAAATATCTTAGTACCAGATCGAAGATTTTCATGGCGACATTTTTCGATGAAGATGAAGAAGTCGGCTTAGCTCTAGCAAAATAGAAGAGCGGAGATCGAGCGTCTATGGGGTGCAACACAGTTCCGCATGAACTCCAGTGGCATGGACGCAGACGGGTACAAGCCAGCCACAGACCCGCAGAAGTAGCAGCCGGACCACCCATGGAATTGGCCGGTAAGCTGGGTTTACATCAGACTTGTAGATCTCGTGTTCTTCCTTGTCACGTCACGAGCTGCTTGTGCGGGGCCGAGGTGCCACTGCCACCACGGTTCCTTCCGGCTTGGAGTAGCTTAGTGGCGGTCTCGATGAAAGCACAGCGCCAACGACCACAACCTCCATGCGTGCTAATGGACTACAACTATACTGATGGCTCCAATGCTTGGGAGTTGGGTTCTTGTCTAAAAGGGTCATCTCCGCATCTCATGGATACTTGACAAAAGATGCAACACAAGTAAAACAAAAATGTAGAGAATGCTAAGATTAACAGGGAAGCAAACATCAACTACAAGTTAATAGTACTTGACATGGTACATTGATTCAGATTTGCGTGCATGGAGCTAGTAAAATAGAGAGGAGCACACCCGCCTAATGCATGACTGCGTGAGCCGGAAAACAATATGAAAACGAAGAAAAAGGTTTACAGATTGGGGAAACATGAAACACACACACACAAACACCCTCGACGATCCTCGACCCTCGAACCCTCGGCCCCTCGACGACCCTCGAACCCTCGGGGACCCTCGACCCTCAACCCCTTGACCCTCGAACCCTCGGCGACCTCGACCCTCTACCCTAGCTAGTTCCTAACCCTCGCCCCCTCGACCCTAGAACCCTCGGCGACCCTCGACCCTCGACCCCTCGACCCTCGAACCCTCGGCGACCCTCGACCCTCGACCCTCAAACCCTCGAAGCCTCGACGCCTCGACCCTCGAACCATCGGCGATCCTCGGCCCTCGAACCCTCTACCCTAGCTAGTTCCTGACCCCGCCCCCTCGAACCCTCGGTGACCCCCTCCCCCCTCATGTCGAAGTTATCAGGGAGGGGGTATATCGACCCCCCTTATGTTGAAGTTATCGGGGAGGGGGTATATCGACAACGACATACTCGATAAAAAATATGAAGAGGAAGAAGAAGAAGAAGAAAAAAGAGGAGAAGAAGAAAGGAACAGAGGAGAAGATCGAAGAAAAAAAGAAGAGAAGAAGAAAGGAATAGAGGAGAAGAAGAAAAAAATAGAATAATAATATTATTCTATTTTTTCTTCTTCTCCTCTTTTTTTCTTCTTTTTCTCTTCTTATTTATTTCTCCTCTTCTTATATTTTTTCTCCTCTTTCCTCTTCCTTCTTCCTTAGCCCTCTTCTTCTCCTTTTTTTTCTTCTTCTTCTTCCTCTTCTTATTTTTTTCTCCTCTTTCCTCTTCCTTCTTCCTTCTTCCTCTTTTCTTCTTTTTTCCTTTTTCCTCTCAACTAACCTAAAATATACTAACCAAAAATGCACTAATAGTACAAATAACCTAAAATGATCATCTATGAAAAAATATATATCATATGGTCATGTATGAACAAGAAAATAACATATGATTATCTATGAACAAAAAAATCATCATATATATGAACAATTTTTTTTGAAAAATCAGGACATATCATCATATACACATACATACATATCATATATGAACAAAAAATCATCATATATATCAAAAAAATAAGAAAAGGAGGAGGACAGGGAGGAAAGGGGGCGTCGGCCGGACCGAACGGGGACGAGGGGCGGCGTCGACGGGGCAGGGGCACGGGGTCGGCAGCGAGGATGGCGACGGCGACGACGGGTAGAGGCGCGGGTTCGGGGGCAGGGGAGACGGCGACGACGGGCGGGGCAGGGGCGCGGAGCGGCTTCGGGCAGGGGCGACGACGACGGAGGCGGGCTGGGCAGGGCGCGGGCGACGGCGACAAGGGGGCGGCGGACAGCGTCGAGGCAGCTGGCGGCGTCGATGTGCTCGGCGTCGTCGGGCGAATCGGTGATGAACTCTGCAAAATTCCTAAGTGCTACTTATATACCCAGAGCATTGGTCGGTTAGTAGCGAACCGGGATATGCACTTTGGTCCCGGTTCGTGCCACCAACCGGGACCAAAGGTCTCTTTTCAGCAGCCCAAAGGGGGGAAAACAGAGACCTTTGGTCGGTTGGTGGCACGAACCGACCAAAGGGTGGTAGTCAGATCCGTCCCACCAACCAAGACCAAAGGTGGGTATGGGTCCCGGTTGTGTTGGGGAACGTAGTAATTTCAAAATTTTCCTACGCACACGCAAGATCATGGTGATGCATAGCATCGAGAGGGGAGAGTATTGTCCACGTACCCTCGTAGACCGTAAGCGGAAGCGTTATGACAACGCGGTTGATGTAGTCGTACGTCTTCACGATCCGACCGATCCAAGTACCGAACGTACGGCACCTCCGAGTTCAGCACACGTTCATCTCGATGACGATCCCCGGACTCGATCCAGCAAAGTGTCGGGATGAGTTCCACAAGACGACGGCGTGGTGGCGATGATGATGCTCTACCGGCGCAGGGCTTCGCCTAAACTCCATGACGATATGACCGAGGTGGAATATGGTGGAGGGGCACCGCACACGGCTAAGAGATCCAAGGGATCAATTGTTGTGTCTTTGGTGCTAGCCCTGCCCCTCTATTTATATGTTGAGCCCCGGGGTCGAAACTTGGAGCAAAAGCCTCCTCAAAGTCGGTTTTGCCCGAAAGGTAAGAGTCCCACTCAGACTCCAGGACCAATCGCCACAATCCTTGGCGTCTGGCCCAGACGCCATGGGCCTCGGCGTCTGGCCCAGGGCCAGACGCCAGGGTCTCCGGCGTTTGGCCCCCTGGCCTCCACAAAACTCTTTTTGCACCGACCTAAAGCCTCATGGGCTTGACCCCTTGGCCTAAACATATCATCCAATATATGAATCTTTACGTCTCGACCATTTCAAAACTCCTCGTCATGTCCCCGATCTCATCCGGGACTCCGAACTCCTTCGGTACATCAAAACATGTAAACTCATAATATAACTATCATCGAAACCTTGTTGCAAGCGGACCCTACGGGTTCGAGAACTATGTAGACATGACCGAGAACTATTCTTGGTCAATAACCAATAGCGGAACCTGGATGCCCATATTGGTTCCTACATATTCTACGAAGATCTTTATCGGTCGAGACCGCATAACAACATCGTTGTTCCCTTTGTCATCGGTATGTTACTTGCCCAAGATTCGATTGTCGGTATCCAATACCTAGTTCAATCTCAAGCATCGACAAGTCTCTTTACTCGTTCCGTAATACATCATCTCACAGCTAACTCATTAGTTGTAATGCTTGCAAGGCTTAGTGATGTGCATTACCGAGAGGGCTCAGAGATACCTCTCCGAGCAATCGGAGTGACAAAACCTAATCTCGAAATCGCCAACCCAACATGTACCTTTGGAGACACCTGTAGTACTCCTTTATAATCACCCGATTACGTTGTGACGTTTGGTAGCACCAAAGTGTTCCTCCGTAAACGGGAGTTGCATAATCTCATAGTTACAGGAACATGTATAAGTCATGAAGAAAGCAATAGCAACATACTAAGCGATCAAGTGCTAGGCTAACGGAATGGGTCATGTCAATCAGATCATTCTCCTAATGATGTGATCCCGTTAATCAAATGACAACTCATGTCTATGGTTAGGAAACATAACCATCTTTGATTAACGAGCTAGTCAAGTAGAGGCATACTAGTGACACTCTGTTTGTCTATGTATTCACACATGTATTATGTTTCCGGTTAATACAATTCTAGCATGAATAATAAACATTTATCATGATATAAGGAAATAAATAATAACTTTATTATTGCCTCTAGGGCATATTTCCTTCAGGTTGGTGCCACCAACCGGGACGAAAGGGTGGCACGACGGTGGGGTGGTGGGAGTTTAGTCCCACCACGCTAGCTGAGAGAGCTGAGCACCTGTTTATAAGCTGGGTTGCGGCTCATTTGCTGAGCTCCTCTCTAATATGCTGGCAGTACTTGACTACCCTTGTCACTGTCATGTTGGGCCTATTGGGCCAGCGGGCCTGCATCCTGGCCCATGTACAGATGGGTTTCTAGTCGTATGCAGGCTGTGTGGCCCAGTAGGCGACATTTTTTATTTTTTCCAGTATTTTTGTTTTGTTTTTTGAATTATTTATTTTATTTTGTTTTTTGCTTTATTTTTTAAAATTATTTTTGCTTTTAGGTCAGAATAATTATTAACTTTCTGTTAGTGCCATTAGTTTCCAAATTTGAATAGTTTAAATTTGAATTCTTTGAAATTTGTGTGAATCACTAGTTCGTGAATTACTTCACTATAGAAATATATTTTGAGTGATTCTTTTTCCTGCTATTTAATATTACTACGTTTTATCATTATATTCAAAAACAGATTTTGTTATTTTAGTTTCTATCAAAAAAAATCTTTATGAAAATTCTTTTTGCTATTAAAGTTTCTAACAAAAAATTCTTTATGATAATTCTTTTTGCTTTTCATGTTTTGAACAGAAAATACTTTGATAATTTTAGTTGCATAAATTTTATATAATTTTAGTTTAAAAAACACTAGAGGTTTATAAAAGATTTTTAGTTGATTCCTTTTGCTATTAGAGTTTTATAAAAGTTTTTTAGTTGATTTTCTTTTTGCTATTGAAGAATATTATAGTTTTGTTTTAGTTGATCATAACAGAATATTTTAATTGATTATTTTTAGTTCATTCTTTTAGCTATTAGTTCATTTTTTGCTATTAGTTCATTTCTTTTTTATATTAGTTCATTCTTTGAGCTAAATGACCCTTAAATTGAAAAGCACTACAAATGAACTCTGAAAAGGTTGAAAGTTGGCATGGTATCATCATTTCACCCACATAGCATGTGCTATAAAGTTGGGAGGGTTACGGGAAAAACTGGATGCACTTCGTGTACAAAATGGACAATCTCTTTCGAAGTATCAGGGTTTCGGACGAAAACTCATCTGTTACAAAGGGATTTCATTTTTTTAACTTATTTGAACTCTAGAATTTTTGTGTGTTCAAAATGCACCATTCAAAGCCACATCATCAATTTTCAACCCTTTCTGAGTTCATTTGTTATTTTTCATGCATTTTATTGATTTTTTTTGAGCTAAATGACCCTGAAATTGAAAAGCACTACAAATGAACTCTGAAAAGGTTGAAAGTTGGAATGGTATCATCATTTCACCCAAATAGCATGTGCTAAAAAGTTGAGAGGGTTACAGCAAAAACTGGATGCACTTCGTGTGCAAAACGGACAATCTATTTCAAAGTATCATGGATATTCTAGATCAAAGGCATCATCATAATAGTCGTGGAGAGAGAGTCTTCACTTTTTCTTCGCTTCTGTCCTTTGCTTATTGCGCCATAACCATGGATAATCTTCATCGTTTAACAGGGTGCTTGGGTCAGCCTTCACTTTGAAGGGAGGAATTTCATGAAACTTTTCATAATCTTCGGACATGTACATCTTGCCCTCCACTCCTGCGATGTCTCTTTTCCTGAAAGAACTATGTGGCGCTTTGGCTCATCCTATGATGTGTTCGCTTCCTTATCTTTTCTTTTTCTCGGTTTGGTAGACATGTCCTTCACATAGAAAACCTACACCACATCATTGGCTAAGACAAGCGGTTCGTCTATGTACCCAAGATTGTTCAGATCCACTGTTGTCATTCCGTACTGTCGGTCTACCTGTACCCCGCCTCCTGACAGATTGACCCATTTGCACTTAAAGAAAGGGACCTTAAAATCATGCCCGTAGTCAAGTTCCCATATGTACACTATGTAACCACAATATGTGTCCTTTCCCCTCCTGGTTACTACATCAAAGCGGAGCTCTTTTGATCTTGGGCGATCATGTAAAATGTATTCCCATTTATTTCGTATCCTTTGTAAGTCAATACAGTCGAAGATGGTCCCTTAGACAACGAGTAAAGCTCATCACAAACAATGTTGTCACCTCTGAGACATGTTTCCAACCAACTACCGAAAGTCCTGATGTGTTCACATGTAATCCAGTTGTCACACTGCTCCGGGTGTTTGGAGCGCAGACTGTTCTTGTGTTCATCGACATATGGGGTCACCAAGGTGGAGTTCTGTAGAACTGTGTAGTGTGCTTGAGACCAAGAATGTCCGTCCCTGCATATTATTGAGTCCCCTCCAAGCATGCCTTTTCAGTCAGTCTCCCCTCATACCGCTGATTTAGGGAGACCAATCTTATTAAGGCCAGGAATGAAGTCAACACAAAATCCAATGCCATCCTCTGTTTGATGGCCCATGGAGATGCTTCCTTCTGGCCTAAGCGATTCTGGACATATTTCTTTAGGACTCCCATGACCTCTCAAAGGGAACATATTGTGTAGAAATACGGGGCCCAGAATGACAATTTTGTCGACTAGATGAACTAGGACATGCGTCATGATATTGAAGAAGGATGGTGGGAACACCAGCTCGAAACTGACAAGACATTGCGCCACATCACTCCTTAGCATTGGTATGATTTCTGGATCGATCACCTCTTGAGAGATTGCATTGAGGAATGCACCTAGCTTCACAATGGCTAATTGGACGTTTTCCGGTAGAAGCCCCCTTAATGCAACCGGAAGCAGTTGCATCATAATCTCGTGGCAGTCATGAGACTTTAGGTTACAGTACTTTTCTCTCGCATATTTATTATTCCCTTTATATTCGACGAGAAGCCAGACGAGACCTTCATACTGAGCAGGCATTCAATGAAGATTTGCTTCTCTTCTTTGGTAAGAGCTGAAGGAAATATGCCCTAGAGGCAATAATAAAGTTGTTATTTATATTTTTTATATCATGATAAATGTTTATTATTCATGATAGAATTGTATTAACCGGAAACTTAGTACATGTGTGAATACATAGACAAACATAGTGTCACTAGTATGCCTCTACTTGACTAGCTCGTTAAATCAAAGATAGTTGAGTTTCCTAGCCATAGACATGAGTTTTCATTTGATTAACGGAATCACATCATTAGAGAATGATATGATTGACTTGACCCATTCCGTTAGCTTAGCATTTGATCGTTTAGTATATTGTTATTGCTTTCTTCATGACTTATAGATGTTCCTATGACTATGAGATTATGCAACTCCCGAATACCGGAGGAACACTTGGTGTGCTACCAAACGTCACAGCGTAACTGGGTGATTATAAAGGTGCTCTACAGGTGTCTCCAATGGTGTTTGTTGAGTTGGCATAGATCGAGATTAGGATTTGTCACTCCGATTGTCGGAGAGGTATCTCAGGGCCCTCTCGGTAATGCACATCACTATAAGCCTTGCAAGCAATGTAACTAATGAGTTAATTACGGGATGATGCATTACGGAACGAGTAAAGAGACTTGCCGGTAATGAGATTGAACTAGGTATTAAGATACCGACGATCGAATCTCGGGCAAGTAACATACTGTTGACAAAGGGAAGAACGTATGTTGTTATGCGATTTGACCGATAAAGATCTTCATAGAATATGTATGAGCCAATATGAACATCTAGGCTCCGCTATTGGTTATTGACCGGAGACATGTCTCGGTCATGTCTACATAGTTCTCGAACCCGTAGGGTCCGCACGCTTAACGTTCGGTGACGATCGTATTATGAGTTTATGTGTTTTGAATTACCGAAGATAGTTCGGAGTCCCAGATGTGATCACGGACATGACGAGGAGTCTCGAAATGGTCGAGACATAAATATTGATATATTGGGCGACTATATTTGGACACCGGATGAGTTCCTGGGGTCACCGGATATTTATCAGAGTGCCGAGGGTTATCGGAACCCCCGAGGGATCTAATGGGCCAACATGGGCCTTGTGGGAGAGAGAGGAGAGGTCCTAGGGCTGGCCACGCGCCCACCTTGGGAGTCCGAATTGGACAAGGAGGGGGGGCGCCCCCTCTTTCATCCCTCTCTCCCTCTCCTTCCTTCCCCCTTCCTCCTTCCTAGTTGGACTAGGAAAGGGGAGTCCTATTCCCACTAGGAGGAGGACTCCCCCCTCTCCTTGGCGCGCCCCAAGGCCGGTCGGCCTCCCCCCGTGCTCCTGTATATACGGGGGCAGGGGCACCCTAGGACACACAAGTTGATTGTTCCAAGCCGTGTGCGGTGCCCCCCTCCACCATATTCCACCTCGGTCATATCGTTGCAGTGCTTAGGGGAAGCCCTGTGCCGGTAGCTTCATCATCACCGTCATCACGCCGTCATGCTGACGAAACTCTCCCTCGACACTCTGCTGGATCGTGAGTTCGTGGGACGTCATCGAGCTGAACGTGTGCTGAACTCGAAGGTGCCGTGCGTTCGGTACTTGGATCGGTCGGATCGTGAAGACATCTGTTGCATCAACCGCGTTGATAAAACGCTTCCGCTTACGGTCTACGAGGGTACATAGACAACACTCTCCCCTTTTGTTGCTATGCATCACCATGGTCTTGCGTGTGCGTAGGAAAATTTTGTAATTACTACGTTCCCCAACAAGAGCGTAGCTGGCAGGACCTTCATACTGCTTTGGAGGCATGCCGTCTTTTTCGTGCAAACGTTGCAGGTCCTCCCGTGCCTCCGGTGTATCTTTTTTCTTCCCATACACGCCCAAGAAGCCTAGCAGGTTTCACGCAAAGGTTATTCGTCACGTGCATCACGTCGATTGAAGAGCGGACCTCTAGGTCTTTCCAGTAGGGTAGGTCCCAAAATATAGATTTCTTCTTCCACATGGGTGCGCATCCCTCAGCGTCATTCGGAACAGATAGTCCACCGGGACCCTTTCCAAAGATTACGTGTAAATCATTGACCATAGCAAGTACGTGATCACGATGCGCATGGCGGGCTTCTTCGGTGATCTGCCTCACCTTTGAAATGCTTGCCTTTCTTTCGACATTGATGGTTGGTCGGAAGAAATCGACGATGGCCCAGGTACACATTCTTCCTGCATTTTTCCAGGTATGTACTTTCGGTGTCAGCTAAACAGTGCGTGCATACGTGCTATTCCTTGTTTGTCTGTCCTGAAAGGTTACTAAGAGCGTGCCAATCGTTGATGGTTACAAACAGCAAGGCGTGCAGGTTAAATTCCTCCCGTTTGTGCTCATCCCACACACGTACACCGTCTCCATTCCACAGCTGTAAAAGTTCTTCAACTAATGGCCTTAGATACACATCAATGTCATTGCCAAGTTGCTTAGGGCCTTGGATGAGAACTGGCATCATAATGAACTTCCGCTTCATGCACATCCAAGGAGGAAGGTTATACATATATAGAATCACGGGCCAGGTGCTGTGATTGTTGCTCTGCTCCCCGAAAGGATTAATGCCATCCGCGCTTAAACCAAACCATACGTTCCTTGGGTCACCTGCAAACTCAGCCCTGTACTTTCTCTCGAATTTTTTCCACTGCGACCTGTCAGCGGGTGCTCTCAACTTCCCGTCTTTCTTACGGTCCTCACTGTGCCATCGCATCAACTTGGCATGCTCTTTGTTTCTGAACAGTCGTTTCAACCGTGGTATTATAGGAGCATACCACATCACCTTCGCAGGAACCCTCTTCCTGGGGGGCTCGCCGTCAACATCACCAGGGTCATCTCGTCTGATCTTGTACCACAATGCACCTCATACCGGGCATGCGTTCAAATCCTCGTACTCACCGCGGTAGAGGATGTAGTCATTAGGGCATGCATGTATCTTCTGCACCTCCAATCCTAGAGGGCATACGATCTTCTTTGTTGCGTACGTACCATCGGGCAATTCGTTATCCTTTGGAAGCTTCTTCTTCAATATTTTCAGTAGCTTCTCAAATCCTTTGTCAGATACAGCATTCTCTGCCTTCCACTGCAGCAATTCCAATACGGTACCGAGTTTTGTGTTGCCATCTTCGCAATTGGGGTACAACCCTTTTTTGTGATCCTCTAACATGCGATCGAACTTCAGCTTCTCCTTTTGACTTTCGCTTGTCTCCTTGCATCAACAATGATCCGGCGGAGATCATCATCGGGCACAATATCCTCTAGTTCCTCTTGATCTTCAGCAGCTTCCCCGTTGCAGCATCACCGTATTCGGGGCACATAGTTGTCATCGTCCTCTTCTTCTTCGTTGTCTTCCATCATAAGCCCTATTTCTCCGTGCCTGGTCCAAACATTATAGTGTGGCATGAAACCCTTATAAAGCAGGTGGGTGTGAAGGATTTTCCGGTCAGAGTAAGACTTCGTATTCCCACATATAGGGCATGTACAACACATAAAACCATTCTGCTTTTTTGCCTCAGCCACTTCGAGAAAATTATGCACGCCATTAACGTACTCGGATGTGTGTCTGTGACCGTACATCCATTGTCAGTTCATCTGCATGCATTATATATAATTAAGTGTGTCAAAAACTATTACATAACATCATGGATAGATAAGTGACCAAATTAATAGAAGTTCATCATCACATTAAAACCAAAGTAAATACATAGTTCTCATTGAACAAAATATAGCTCTTCAGAGCATCTAATTAAACCATACATTTGAACTATGTAAAACATTTCAATGCAACAACAAATGCGATCATAATTGCAACCAAGGTAACAATTGATCCAACGGCATAATGATACCAAGCCTAGGTATGAATGGCATATTTTCTAATCTTTGTAATCTTCAAGCGCATTGCGTCCATCTTGATCTTGTGATCATCGGCGACATCCATAACATGCAACTCCAATATCATCTTCTCCTCCTCAATTTTTTTTATTTTTTTCTTCAAGTAATTGTTTTCTTCTTCAACTAAATTTAACCTCTCAACAATAGGGTCGGTTGGAATTTCCGGTTCACATACCTCCTAGATAAATAAAATCTATGTCACGTTGGTCGGCATAATTGTCATAAATAATAAATTAACCAAATAGTTATAAAAGACAATATATACCACATCCGAATCATAGACATGACTAGGGCCGACGGGGACGGATACCAAAACCATCGCACTATATAATAACAAGCAATAATAAAAGTAGGAAAATTAGACAAGTATCTATCTAATCATACAAGAATTTTTTTCCTTTCAGAAAGAAGATAAGAACAAGAGGCTCACCATGGTGGTGCCGGCAACGAGATCGGCCCGGGCGATCGACGATGGTGAAGACGGGGACGGGACGTGACGGACCGCTAAACCTAGACAAATCTTGAGGAAAATGAAGCTTGGAGGTCGAGTTTCGAGAGGAGAAAGCTTAACTAGTGTGGCTCGGGCATTTCATCGAACACCTCATGTGCATAGGAGGTGAGCTAGAGCACCAAAATGCCCTCCCCTCACCGGCCAGAAAAATAGAGCAGTGGAGTGCTCTGCTCGCGGGCGAGGGGGTATATATAGGCACCTCATTGGTCCCGGTTCGTGGCTGGAACCGGGACAAAAGGCCCCCCTTCTGTCTCGGTTCCAGCCACGAACCGGGACCAATGGCTGTGGGCCAGGAGAGAGGCCCATTGGTCCCGGTTTGTGCCTGGAACCGGGACAAATGGGTCCATACGAACCGGGACGAATGCCCCACGAGGCCCGGCCAGCCCCCCGGGCTCACGAACCGGGACGTATGCCTTCATTGGTCCCGATTCGTGACTGAACCGGGACTAATGGGCTGGCCAGGGCTGAACCAAAGCCCTGTTTTCTACTAGTATCAGTGCATTGGATGTGATTATCCTGCTTTAATACCTCATTGTCATACAGGATTATAACCGGTCACCAATTTGGTGATATTCAGATTTGGAACTCTGTCACGCAGGCAAGTTACCTTTATTGCTTCTTCTGCTAGTATTTTGGATAAAGAAAGAAAATTATGGGCACTTGCCCTTTGCATCAGAAAGATGCTCGTGGCCCAAGCATTTACAGTTCGTAAGTACATATACAGATTTTGTTGATTTCCAAATTTAGGAGGAAAAGTCTATGCTTGGTGATGGTCGATGGGAGCTGTATCATAATGTCGAAGTTTTTGCCCACAATCAATAAAACACCACACTATATTGGCAAATGTTTTTGCCTACCTTTTTCCCGTCATAGTATTTCAATTAAATTATCATGATTAAATGTAAAGGGTCATCACCAAAATCTCAATTTTGTTGGCAAATATACCAATCTTTTGTATACATTGGACCAACAAATGACTCATTCATGTTTACTGGCAGAAAATGATCGCTTTGATTAATGTCTCGGAGCTAACAGGTAAGCTCTCTGATGTTCATTAGACGTACATCCGACCCAGCCTTATGTGCTGTCAGGATGTCGTGAGCAAATAAAGCTTTGGGACTGGGACCAGGACGGGAATTGCATACAGACATTTGAAGAACACTCAGATGATATTAATGAACTAAAATTTAACCCAGAGGACACCAACAGTTTTGCAAGTGCTTCAGATGATTGTACAGTAAAGGTTTTGCTTTCTCTCTCTTATTTGTTTGCTAAGAAATCTTTTTGATGCAGTGATGAAGATGGAGTACGTTTCATTTTCTACTGTACCATGACTGGAAGCTCTTATGGTTGGTGTTCAGGTTTGGAGCATTGATTCTCCCAAATCCAAGTATACTTTGTCTAGGCACTCGCACAGCATGTACTGCCTGGATCTCTTCAAGCGTGATGGTCAGCAGTATTTGATGAGCGGGTCTGATGGCAGGACTGCCAAGGTCGGCTATTATGCTGGAAAGTACATTAATACAACATGCATCTAGCATTTCTAATGTATGTGTGCCTTGTTTTTATTTTCTTTTCAAAACAGATATGGGACATGCAGAAGGAGGAGTGCGTTCGTACACTCGAACATGGGTCTGGAGTCCTTTCGGTCCTTTCACATGCCAATCTTCCAGTTCTAGTTACAGGTACAAGCGATGGTGCTGTTCATGTGTGGAGCTCCACTGATTTCAGGTAATCACGCACACAACCCTGATGTCCTTATGACCTATACATCACATTGCACATATATGCCGGTTAGCCTCTACGCATGGTAAATTAGTGTGTCCATATTTCCCAGGCTCAAGACAGTACTTCAGCTTGGGACCGGAAGTAGTGATTGTGTTGCTGGTTTCACATGTTTGATGGGGTCAGGAAGGTAATCAGTATTTCCTGTTCTTATCGATATTTGTACTACCACTTGGTTGCCTGCTTAGTTATATTGATGATGTGGAGTAGGGCATTTTGGAGACCGAGCTCCATGGAGCCCTTTATTTAAAAAAATTCAAAATTCATAAATTTCAGTTTCAAAAAAATCCAAAAAACATTATACATGTATGCAAGGATGTAAAGTGTATGTGTGAAAAATTTCAGGATGAAATACCTTGAACCGCGAGCTGCACCAAAAAAAAAACAAAATCAGGGACTTTAAAGACAGTACATATGCTAAAAAGCTCTAGATTTGTCTTTTTTGTTTAGCTCACATCATAATGTATTTCGACCTGAAAATTTGCACACATGTACATTATGCATCTAGGAATATGTGTATTTATTTTCAGAATTTTTTAAAACTGAAAAGTTTAAATTTCAAAGTTTTCAAATAAAGGCTTCCATGGAGCTCGGTCTCCGTTAACATTTTCGGATGATGTGGTCCTTTACATTATTTTCGTCTCTTACGATGCTAGACTTGTAAAGCACTCCTCTTTCATCTCTTAGGTTTGCAGTTGCTCATCGGAAAGGAGTCTCAGTAATACAAATTCCTGGTGAAGAAGAGCAAAGTTGATGTACCAATGGCAGCTATGAGAACCCAATATCAGTTACAGATTAGGAAATCCAAAGCCAGTCCGAGACTGCTAGTGTGTTTTTATTAAAATGGTACATACACCACATCTACGCAGTTGACTATGAGGAGTATCTCTCGTAGCTCAACCAGCCAGTTCTCGCACAAAGATAAATTATATTTACACTTCTGCATCATAATAAAAAGTAGGATGGTCTTTTTTCATAATACGTGGCCCGCTCCACGATACGCGGCCTGTGTATGTACTGCACTGGGCCAGCCCGTTTTACACTCTTTTTGTCTTCTGTAAAGAGATAAAAAAATGAATGTCTGACCAGATACAAACCCAGCACTTGTCAGCTTAGTACAACCGCAATAACCAACTAGACTACACTAGCCGTCAACCCGTGCTCCTGCACGGGCTAGAAATTTTTGGAAGTTTATAATATTGTACATAGGAAGTCTCTATAATCATTATTTTATTCAAATCTTATAGCAATTAGATGTAAGAAATATTTATAAACATATTGTATTCAATACATGATCAATGACTAAATACATATGAACATGACTTTTCCTTTTTATCATTATTATACATGTAGCCTAAATAATTTTACTCTTTACTGACTACTATTTACATGGTTATTCTATGCTTGCCCATGTACACCTTGCTATGGGACACAACTCAGTTAAAGCATAACCTCTGACTTTTAAATATTTGGAAGATAGCTAAACTTCTTAAATTTTGTATGTGATTTATGGATGGAATGGGTATAGTACAACATATTTACATTTTGGTTGGGTGCATGATGATTTCTGAATGAGAAAAATTAGTCCATGTATGTACACCTAGATGTACCAATTGCACTGTATGTAGATTTTCAGCTAGCTAGATGAGCAACGTTGATCCCTCAAATTTTAATTTTTTTTGCAGCATGCAGATTTTCAGCTAGCTAGCTGAATCACATTGCTCCATGATTTTTTAGTTGCAATGATACGTATATTTCTAGTTACGTCATGCCTGCACCCATGATTTTTTTGAGCTGCAGTGATGCGTATATTGTTACATGCGTCATGCGTGCATGAATAACTTCATCGGTATGTCTCCGAAAAAAATTTAGTTTGTTACGTGATTTTTTTCTTCCACGTTTCCTTCCTAGAGTACCTTGCTTGGACACTTGGGCTGATTGGATCTCCCTTGTAAATCCACGTACTGCTAAACATGAGGGAACCTATCTCTTTAATCCTAGACGCACAAGGAAAAAAACATTTAGTTTGTTAGGAGCTTTTGGTTTCCACGCTTCCATCCCAGTGTACCTCACATGGACTCTTCAGCTGATTGGATCTCCGTTATAAATATCATTACAACAAGAGGAAACCATATCTCTTAAATCCTTCCCCCAAAAAATCTGTTAAATCCTAGTCGCGAAATTAAGATCTAACGGTTATTTGTAAACTGTTTTAGCGATTAACGTGGAGGCTCGTATGGTGCTTCCAATTAGTAAATATAAGATTTTTATTGTGTCTTCTTCTTCAAATATAACACTAAACAGCGGGAGCATGTTTGGGTTTTTCCTTGGTTTTGTTTGTCTGCTTATTTCTCTGTATTAGTCATTTTCCTATATTTCTTAAAATTAACGGCTTTTTAAAATTGCATTTTTACTGAAATATGTGATCTTTTCAAATTTGTGAACATTTTCCTAAATTCCTGAACTTTTTTTTCATATCCATGAACTTTTTTGCAAAATCCATGAACTTTTTTTTTCAAATTCATGAAGCCTTTTTAACTTTTACAATGTTTTTAAAGCTTGCATTTTTTCCAAATCCATGAACATTTTCTTTCAAAATTGATGAACTTTTATCAAATCCGTGAATGCTTGGGCCAGCGCAGCAGGGGCGATGTACTCACCCAGTTGGGCCAAGGCTTAAGTTTTTCTTGTTTTGTTAATTCATTTTTATCAACTTTAAATTTGAAACCTGTTCAAAAATTTGAAATATTGTTTGGAATGCCAAAAATGTTCTTTTTACTAGTATTCTTTACAGTTTTATAAAAATGTTCTCGCATTTAAAAAAATGTGCCCGTTTTTGGATTTGAAAAATGTACTCGGATTTGATAATTTTTTTAAAAGTATGTGTTTATCCATTTGTTTTTTTGTATTTTGTTAACAATTTTGAAAGAAGTGGTCAAGTTTGTAAAATTTTCATACAGAATTTGAAATTACAAAATTATTGACAAATTTTGAGAAATAGTTAGGATATAAGAAAATGTTCATGTTGGTTGATAATAATAAAAATTGTAAATAACAGAAGCATTCAAATTAGAAAAACTACACTCTCACGGATGCACCCGCCTAGCCTAGTCTAGCGCACTCCTAGAAGCTGATATTGTTTTTAAGACTGTGGATAAATGACCTCAGCTTCTTGCAGCAGCCTAGCACAGACATATGAGCATCCATGGCAGGTTTGAACAAATTATGACACCGTATGCAAGTTGCGCTTCGTTCGCCATTTATCAGACATTTTTCACCGAGAAAACTTCAGAAAGTAGAAGAAATGTAGAAACTCAAACAACTTAGCATGGTGCCTGAATTGGTCATACAAGCTAGTTGGAATTTTTTTGGGCTATTTGACGGATGTCGAAAAACAACGTGCTTCCATACGGACCTTTCTAGCCAACCTAAACACGCTCCGTTGAACATGATTTAGTTTTGAACATTCTTGAAATGTCCCCAACTTCTGCAGGTATGTAGACACCCATCAAGTACATCATGTCCATACTTAGCGTCTCTACCGTGCGTCAGCCTAATATTTTGTAAAGTTTTAGACCCGTAAATAATTTACCTTGTATCATGCTGTGCACCAATAAGGCCTGCTTGGCAGTTCAGTAATATTACACTCCTTAAAAAAATAGAACAATTATTCACACTAGACCTGTAGTAATTTACAGTGGTATTGAGTCCAGAACTAGTCTTTCAAACTACCCCCAAAACGTCTCCATACATCGGTATTTCATTTCCCTAGTAAACTGGCGTTAGTAGTGCCGTTTACCCAATGCTCTGTTAACGACCAGATTTGACCGACGCGGTGCTGTTACCCGATGCTCTGTTTTCCTCTTCAGTTTCTTCAGGTCAGTGCTGGCGTGCCTCTCTGTCACGGCTGGTCATAACAGACGCAGAGCATCAGGTAAACGCCACAACATCAGTCTCTATCCTACCATCGAAATGGTGGACACTTGGAATGAATGAATGAATCCTTGGATGTGTAGTGCGAAATCTGTGGAGAGCTTGACCACTGCCCCTAAGGTGAATTCCTTGTTCATCCATCAAGCACGGTGGGTGGAGCATGCGTGGCTGCCTTGGCAGATTGATCAACTGCCAGTATAAAAAACAGGAGGAAACTTGCGTTAGGCTTCTCAGGTTCACACAGATTTGACCTTAAGAACAAAGGAAGGAGGTTTCAGGTGTAACTAATTTAGGTAACCTTGCGAGCAGATCGACGTCATCAGCTTCTCAACAGCAACTCCCAACACGCACAGCTTTTGGCGTTGACTGGTCCAAACTCGAACCCTTGGAAACATCCAAGTTGCTGCAACATGGAGCTCCTCAAGATTTTTTCAGTATTGCTAGTGCTCAGAGAACCCAGTTCAACAGATGGAGGAGAAAATATCTTAGTACCAGATCCAAGATTTTGATGGTGACATTTTTCGATGCAGAAGAAGAAGTCGACTTAGCTCTAGCGAAATAGAAGAGCGGAGATCGAGCATCTATGGGGCGCAACGCAGTCCCACATGAACTCCAATGGCATGGACGCAGACGGGTACAAGCCAGCCACAGACCCGCAGAAGTAGCAGCCGGACCACCCATGGAATTGGCCGGTAAGCTGGGTTTACATCAGACTTGTAGATCTCGTGTTCTTCCATGTCACGTCACGAGCTGCTTGTGCGGGGCCGAGGTGCTACTGCCACCATGGTTCCTTCCGGCTTGGAGTAGCTTAGTGGCGGTCTCGATGAAAGCACAGCGCCAACGACCACAACCTCCATGCGTGCTAATGGACTACAACTACACTGATGGCTCCAATGCTTGGGAGTTGGGTTCTTGTCTAAAAGGGTCATCTCCGCATCTCATGGATACTTGACAAAAGATGCAACACAAGTAAAACAAAAATATAGAGAATGCTAAGATTAACAGGGAAGCAAACATCAACTGCAAGTTCATAATACTTGACATGGTACATTGATTCAGATTTGCATGCAATGAGGTAGTACAATAGACAAGAGCACGCCCGCCTAATGCATGACTGCGTGAGCTGGAAAACAACATGAAAACAAAGAAAAAGGTTTACAGATTGAGGAAACAAGAAACACACACACAAACACACACACACACACACACACACACACACACAAACATGGATGCATGCATGCATATACCCACCTACGCATGCTTCAAATCCACTAACACACTATGCCAAGCAGGCGTCGAGGCAGGCGATCGTGCACTCTATCGGGCACAGCAAACTCGATAACTGATAGCAGTACGGGGTGCATTGGCCCGGTCTTCCTTGGTAGCAGTACAACCTACAAATCTCTTCGTTGCCGCAGTCAGTATCGCAATCGCTTGCCGACACTGGCTGTGGACTTATGCTGAGGAAGACAAGAACAAGCACCACACACATCGCCACCTTTACCGCCATTGGTTGATGGACAAAGCCCTCAAGAAAGAAAGAGAAGGGGCAACAAAGCTAGCTAGACGGTGATCAATGAGTAACAGCTTGGCTCGTGTTCCTGTTTCTTTATAGCCGAGAGGACGAAGACCCGCTAGCTAGCTAGCCAAGTGGACGTAAACTATTAAATTGCAAGTTAATTAATATCAAACCTGTTGCTGACAAACTAGTAGGAGGGCCCGTACCCGCCGGCTGCGCTTCATGCTCCACTCATAAATGCTAGTACTGCATATACAGCTGACCTTTTTATTTTATCGTATTTTATTTAAAACTTTCACATGTACAGCTGAATTGTTGTCCCCTACTCTCGTCATATGTTCCAGCATATAAAGAAAAGTGGTAAAAAAAACTACGAGCATTATATTTTCGGGCTAATGATCTACAGTACATCATCAACCAATCGAGAGTGCGCGCGGGTCGCTTTGCCGGAGCCGCGTGTCGGGTGCTTGCGCCTGCCACCACGATTCCACCCGGGTTGGTGGGCCCACGGAAACACCTGGGGTGTTTGCTACCCCCAGCTACCTCGTCCCATTTAATCCTAACACAAACGACCGGCGGATCTAACCCTTTGACTTTCGCCGGACGGGGTTTGATCGATGGACCTTTTCACCGGGTTGTCCTAGCACAGCCCATAGCTACGCCCCCGAACACGGTCGACCAACCCTCCCCAAGATTCCCACCGTGTCGGCCCTACGTGGCCGCTTCCCCCCTCCATGACACGGCAGTAGCGATGCCTGTGAGGAGGGGGGAGGGGACGCCCAAGCCGCTGCGTCTGTGTGCTTGCGCCTGCCACCATGCTTCCACACGCGTCGGAGGGACCACCGCAACACCTGTCATGTTTGCTACCACCGGGGACCCCGTCCCGTCTAACACTGACACAGACGACCGGCGGATCTAGCCCATTGACTTTCGCCGGACGGGGTTCTACAGATGGACATTTTCACCGGTTGTCATAGCCCAGCCCATAGCTATACCCCTGAACATGGTCCTGGCCCAACCCACCCAGTGATTCCCTCCGTGTAGCCGGCTGGCGTGGTCGTTCCCCCCTCCGTGAGAGGCGGCGGCGACGCCCGTTGGGGGGCGCACACCTTTGGAGCCACGTGCCGGGTGCTTGCGCCTCCCACCACGCTTCCACGTGCGTAGGAGGGCCCGCCGCAACACCTGGCGGCCTTGCTACCCCCAGGTGGACGATCGGAGGATCTAGCCCTTTGACTTTCGTCGGACGGGGTTTGACCGACGGACCTTTTCAATGGGTTGTCATAGCCCAACCCATAGCTACACCCCCGAACACGGTCCCGGCGAAACCCACCCCAAGTTCCGTCCGTGTCGGCCCGACGTGGCCGTTTCCACTTGCCGTGACACGGCGGCAGCGACGCCCGTGAGGGGGGGGGGGGGCACACCCCGGAGCCGCATGCGGGGTGCTTGCGCCTGCCACCACGCTTCCACACGCGTAGGAGGGCCCACCGCAACACCTAGCGTGTTTGCTACCCCCAGGTACCCCGTCCTGTCTAACCCTGACACAGACAACCGGCGGATCTAGCACTTTGAATTTCGCCGGATGGGGTTTGACCGATGGACCTTTTCCCCGGGTAGTCATAGCCCAACCTATAGCTACACCTCTGAACACGAACCCACTCCAATATTCCCTCCATGTCGGCCCGACGTGGTCGCTTCCCCCCACCGTGACACGGCAGCAGCGACGCTCGTGAGGGGGCGGGGGCACACCCTCGGGAGCCGCGTGTCGGGTGCTTGCGCCTGCCACTATACTTCCACACGCATAGGAGGTCGCACCGCAACACCTAGCGGCCTTGCTACCTCCCAGGTACCCCGTCCCGTCTAACCCTGACACAGATGACCGGCAGATCTAGTCCTTTGACTTTCACCGGACGGCGTTCGACTGATGGACCTTTCCACCGGGTTGTCATAGCCCAGCCAATAGCTACACACCCGAACACGGTCCCGGCACAACCCACCCCAAGATACCCTCCACGTTGGCCCGACGTGGATGTTTCCCTCCTCTGTGACACAGCGGCAGCGATGTCCATGAGGGGGGGGGGGCACACCCTCGGAGCTGCGTGCCGGGTGCTTGTGCCTGCCACTATGCTTCCACACGCGTAGGAGGGCCCACCGCAACACATGGCGTTTTTGCTACCACCCAGGTACCCCGTCCCGTCTAACCAGATTCCCTCCGTGTCAACCGTTTCCCACCTCCGTGACACGGCGGCAGCAACGTCCGTGAGGGGGGCAATCGATATAATAATTCAGGTATGTTTTTTGTTTAGATAAGGCATTTAAGTTAATCAAATTACTTTTGAAAAAAGAAAAAGAAATAAATAAATAAATAAAGAAATAAAGAAAAAATTAGAACAAATATATGCCGACGGCAGCTAAGCCCATGGATCGACGAAGCCATTGATCGATGACGTGTCATAGGATGTGGATCGATGACATGGCAGAGGCCATGGGCCAGGCCTATGTCGACGACCACCCTACGGAGAGACTAGCGGCTCGAATCGATGACGTGGCACGCATTGCATATCTCTGACGTGGACAACTCCTACACCGACAGCCTTGCCATCGGATAGCTATGCCGATGACCGCCGTCAGGGCCGTCGGCGTTGATATGACAGCGTCAAGCTCACCGGGCCCACATCTATGCCGACAACATGGCTATGCCGACGTCCACTGTAGGCATATATCACGATATGCTGACGGCCTACATACGCCGACGGCCACCATAGGCATATATCAAGTTACGCCGACGGCTTTTCTGCACCGAGGTTCGCCTAGACCGTCAGCATAGCTCCACGTATACCGACGAGGGTCGTCGGCATAGCTTAGGCCATCGGCAATTGGGTAAATTCTGGTAGTGCCACCCCAAGCTCATGGATTTCCAGATTGAACTTCTCTAGTTTGGGCATCGCCCCTGCCATGAAGGTTATGCACGTGGCGAAGCACATGATTCTCACATATTTTAGAAGTTGGAATATACCACACCATCACTGATGATAATCCTTTTCGCCGGGGATTCTCGTATCCACAGGTGTTGTAGATTAGGTAACCTTGCAAGCAAATCGACGTCCTCCTGCATCAGCTTCTCAACAGCAACTCCCAACACGCACAGATTTTGGAGTTGACCGGTCCAAACTTCGAACCCTTGGAAACATCCAAGTTGCTGCAACATGGAGCTCCTCAAGATTTTTCAGTATTGCTAGTGCTCAGAGAACCCAGTTCAACAGATGGAGGAGAAAATATCTTAGTACCAGATCGAAGATTTTCATGGCGACATTTTTCGATGAAGATGAAGAAGTCGGTTTAGCTCTAGCAAAATAGAAGAGCGGAGATCGAGCGTCTATGGGGTGCAACGCAGTTCCGCATGAACTCCAGTGGCATGGACGCAGACGGGTACAAGCCAGCCACAGACCCGCAGAAGTAGCAGCCGGACCACCCATGGAATTGGCCGGTAAGCTGGGTTTACGTCAGACTTGTAGATCTCGTGTTCTTCCTTGTCACGTCACGAGCTGCTTGTGCGGGGCCGAGGTGCCACTGCCACCACGGTTCCTTCCGGCTTGGAGTAGCTTAGTGGCGGTCTCGATGAAAGCACAGCACCAACGACCACAACCTCCATGCGTGCTAATGGACTACAACTATACTGATGGCTCCAATGCTTGGGAGTTGGGTTCTTGTCTAAAAGGGTCATCTCCGCATCTCATGGATACTTGACAAAAGATGCAACACAAGTAAAACAAAAATATAGAGAATGCTAAGATTAACAGGGAAGCAAACATCAACTACAAGTTAATAGTACTTGACATGGTACATTGCTTCAGATTTGCGTGCATGGAGCTAGTAAAATAGAGAGGAGCACACCCGCCTAATGCATGACTGCGTGAGCCAGAAAACAATATGAAAACGAAGAAAAAGGTTTACAGATTGAGGAAACATGAAACATACACACACACACACAAAAAACATGGATGCATGCATGCATATACCCACCTATGCACGCTTCAAATCCACTAACACACTACGCCAAGCAGGCGTCGAAGCAGGCGAGTGAGCACTCTATCGGGCACAGGGATGTCATCGATAAGTCATAGCATTACGGGGTGCATTGGCCCGGTCTTCCTTGGTAGCAGTACCACCTACAAATCTCTTCGTTGCCGCAGTCAGTATCGCAATCGCTTGCCAACACCGGCTGTGGACTCATGATGAGGAGGACGAGAACAAGCACCACCCACATCGCGACCTTCACCTTCACCGCAATTGGTTGATCGAGAAAGCTCTCAAGAAAGAAAGAGAAGCGGCAACAAAGCTAGCTAGACGATGATCTATGAGGAACAACTTGGCTCGTGTGCCTGTATATTTAGACTAGCCACAATCGATAGTAATATAGACTAATAACATGCCCATGTTACTAGTCTACGTTACTACCTTTATAGTGGGAAGTAACATATGTATGATAACATGCAACACTTCATTTATTATGCTATAGACACATCTTGCCTTGATATGTGTGATGTTACTCATACTAGTTGTAACTAGCTATGTTACTACTTTCATCTCTTTCTTCATTTATTGCATGCCACATCATCTATTTAACCTAGATATGTGTGATGTTACTACCTATGTTACTACCACTGTGGGTAGTCTTAGTCTCAGGGTGTGTTAGGCTGGTCACAATGGGCAAGAACATAAGCTAGTAACTTACACACTTCCCTAGACTATGTTACCACCTTCATAGTAGGTAGGAACATCTATGTAGTGTCATGCAACGATGTATTTATTAGGTTATAGACTCATTGTTTCTTGGAATGTGTGATGTTCCGGTAACTTAGCTAGTTACCACAAGCACCTCTCTCTTTATTAAATATGTGCCACATAAGCAAAGTTGTATTGGAGTGTGTAATGTTACTCCTAAGTTCCTCCCTATTATGACCAACCTTATGTTACAGTAACATATTATGTTACAACAAGCATCTCTTTCCTCATTAACTCCATGCCACATAATTAAATTTTTCTTGGGATATGTTATGTTACTACCTAAGTTAATCCCACTATGGCTAGCCTTATAGCCGAGAGGACGAAGACCCGCTAGTTAGCTATCAAGTGGACGTAAACTATTAAATTGCAAGTTAATTAATTGCAAACCTGCTACTGACAAACCAGTGGGAGGGCCCGTACCCTCGGGCTGCGCTTCGTGCTCCGCTAGCTGGTCATAAATGCTAGTACTACATGTACAACAGACCTTTTTATTTTATCGTATGTTACTTCAAACTTTCGCATGTACAGTTAAGTTGTTGTCCCCTACCACTACCGTAGGATGCTGCTAACGCGACACTATGATCAGAGACCCTTTGACGAAACTGTGTGTGATGCATTAATCACAAACGGTGCTGTAAAAAACCCGATAAAAAAGGTGCAAAACATTTGCGATGACGGATGCATCAAACACAGTTCCGACTTTAGTAGCGTGTGCGATGTAGGGCATATGGTTCCGTTCAATGAAATGTTTGTGATGAGGAAGAAGAACAGAAACGGGCAGCCAGATGAAGATGTGTGCGATTGAGGGCATACGCTTCAGAAGGATTAGCTGTTTACGATTAGGCAACAAAGCAGAAACGGCCAGCCAGATCAAAGTGTCTGCGATTGATGGCATACACGTTACATAGATGAACTGTTTGTGATTAGCCACAACAAACAGAAACAATTAGACAGATCAACGTGTGTGCGCTAGACGGACACACATTCTAATTAAAAGAAGCGTGTGCGATGGTAATAACGAGCGCACACTGTTGTTGGAACAAGACGTGTGTTGACATTGCCTATTGCGGTGCACCCTATGGTGCAAACGCCACGTACACGGCCGAGAAAGCATGCCCACGTTACGTCGTCCGGGAATAGCGCCGCACTTAGAAATTATAGAACCGTCAACAAATTTTGATCCTACGTCCCGTCACCTTCCAAATTACTACCACGCTATATTTAATTGCAAGCCTGTTCACACTGATTAAAACCTAAACGTTTCCCACTTAGGAGCGCATTAATACTCGGTTATAAATACTACTACTTCAAGATGACCGCACATTCCTCCTTAACTCCTCATCAACAAAAACAAACAAGTCATTCATCATCGTTCCCTTGCATCTGCCATGACCAGCATGAGTTCTAGGTCGAGAGATTGCCACCAGTGAGAGGCGAGTATGGAAGCGGAAGCACGAGAGATGTCCTGCCTCACCTTGAAAGCAGCCGACATGTCCCGCCGCGCGGCCGTAGCAGCACAGAGGTCCCGCAGCGCCGACGAAGCATCACAGAGGTCCCGCCGCGCCGTCGATGCAGCAGACTAGTCCGACCACGCCGCGGAAGCAGCAGATATGTACTGCCATGCCACGAATGCAGCAAAGATGTCCTCCTGCGCCGCGGTGACCTGGGAAATGTCTCGCGGGAAGGCGAGGACTCTTACAGGTGCATGCATGCGATTGTCTATAGCCAGATGGATCAGATCTTCGGCTGGGCGAGGTTGCAGGATGACATGAAAGCCTCGTTTGAACAGGCTACCGGCATCATCCGACAACTAAGGGAGAGAAATGTGAAGCCCCGGGCCGAGAGCAACCTGCTGAGGGAGAAGATCGTCGGAAGTGCGGAGCAGTAGGATGAGACCACTGCCTTGTTGAAGAGGACCGGCGTCATCGTCGAGAAACTTATGGACGAGAATGCCATGCTTTGCATCAAGCGCGGAACGCTGGTGGAGGAACCCGTGGATGGTCTCAAGCAGCATCTTGAGGACAAGAAAGAGCTCATCGCCACTCACCACGGAGACTAATTCCCGCGGCCTGCAGCAACGCATCAAGAAAGTAGAGATCATTGAGCCAGATCGTTGTCTTCCTTCATCTTTTGCCCTTGTGTATTTCAGGCGTTGCCGCATGTGGCTTTTTTTAGTTATGTTCCTAAATATGTAAGACAATTATTATCCACTGTCATCGTCCTTATATTCGTCAGTCTTGCTATAAGTTGCAGTTGATGCTATATAGGTCCGTCGGATCTTACATCAAGATCCGTGCAATACTTTCTTTTCAGATTTTCTTCTTTTCTCTCTGAAATCTTAGTCCAGTGAGACATAGCCACGCAGTGAAACAGGGGCTCAGGCGCCATTAATGGAGACGTTTGGAGGGAGGTGCACGGCGGATAGAGGTCAAAGGCCTCTCCTCTCGATGAGCACGCGCAGGGGTCTGATCGCACGCCTCCCATACTCAAATATCTACCCCGCACGGCACCTCCTAGCCAATAGAAAAAGAGGACGCATGACGACACACAATTGGTAAGTAGAACGCCCACGGTTTCAATAATACTCGTGTTTTCGATTTGCAACGTGACAACACTTGTTCCAAAATGACTTTGTTGATTGTTAATGTTTGCGTCTTCGCAAATCGGACAGAAAAATTACCACAACATGTTGGTGCCATGTCATGACACCAAGCCAAGTTTCATGATTTTCAGGCGAGTTTTGGATTTACGGGAATTTTAAAACCAAGTTTGTCGATGTTTCCGGCCGAGCCAAGACGCCCACATGTTTGAATTCCATTCCCACTTCTTCCATGGGACCTAGAAATTCACCCAAGGACACACATGTGATTTTTCAACCAACTTCGGTGTACTGGAGCATGTGCTTGTAGTTCAAATTTGAATTATGCACATTAAATGCCCAAAAATTCAATTAATGTATAAAAAAGGTCAAACACACTAGGAATAATTCCAAAATTTAGCATGATACTTCTATTTGGTCTAATCTGCCTATGTAAAAAAATTAAAGCGGGAGAAGGCAGTGTACGTATGTCGTTTCACACACGGTGGTGACACGTTCCCTCTCAGAACCACGTACCTTGTTGAGAGAAGTTATGGTTTGCAAGAAGCTTATACCAAAGCTTGTCCCAATTCGGCCAAAAAATTGTCCAAATTTGGCCAATGGTCTGACCACAGCATGTTGGTGCCATGTCATGACACCATGCCAAGTTTCATGATTTTCAGGCATGTTTTGGATTTACAGGAATTAAAAAAAAACAAATTTCTCAATCTTTCCGGCTGAGCCACGACGCCCAGATGTTTGAATTTCATTCTCATTTCTTGCATGCGACCTAGAAATTCATCCAAGGACACACATGTGATTTTTCAACCAACTTTGGTGCACTGGAGCATGTGCTTGTAGTTCAAATTTGAATTATGCACATGAAATGCCCAGAAATTCAATTAATGTGTAAAAAGGCCAAACAAACCCGGCATAATTCCAAAATCTAGCACGATACTTCTATTTGGTCTAATATGCCTGTGTAAAAATATTAAAGCGGAAGAAGGCAGTGTACGTATGTCGTTTCGCACATGGAGGTGACACGTTCCTGCTACGTCTTGAGCTTGCGTTGGTTTTCCCCGAAGAGGAGAGGATGATGCAGCAGAGTAGCGTAAGTATTTCACTCAGTTTTTGAGAACCAAGGTATCAATCCAGTAGGAGGCCACGCGCGAGTCCCTCGTACCTACACAAAGCAAATAGCTCCTCGCAACCAACGCGAATAGGGGTTGTCAATCCCTTCACGGTCACTTACGAGAGTGAGATCTGATAGAGATGATAGATAATATTTTTGGTATTTTTGGTATAAATATGCAAAGTAAAATAAAAGGCAAAGTAAAGAGCAAAGCAATAATAAAGCGTAGGAAGATTAATATGATGAAAATAGAACCTGGGGCCATAGATTTCACTAGTGGCTTCTCTCAAGAGCATTGGTATTTTACAGCGGGTGAACGAATTACTGTTGAGCAATTGACATAATTGAACATAGTTATGAGAGTATCTAGGTTCGATCATGTATATAGGCATCACGTCCGAGACAAGTAGACCAACTCCTGCTTGCATCTACTACTATTACTCCACTCATTGACCGCTATCCAGCATGCATCTAGAGTATTAAGTTAATGAAAACAGAGTAATGCCTTAAGCAAGATGACATGATGTAGTGAAATAAATTCATGCAATATGATAAATACCCCATCTTGTTATCCTCGATGGCAACAATACAATATGTGCCTTGCTGCCCCTACTGTCACTGGGAAAGGACACCGCAAGATTGAACCCAAAGCTAAACACTTCTCCCATTGCAAGAACTACCAATCTAGTTAGCCAAACCAAAAGGATAATTTGAAGAGACTTGTAAAGATAACTCAATCATACATAAAAGAATTCAGAAAAGATTCAAATATTGCTCATAGATAATCTTGATCATAAACCCACAATTCATCGGTCTCAACAAACACACCGCAAAAAGAAGATTACATCGAATATATCTCCACGAGAGAGGGGGAGAACATTGAATTGAGATCCAAAAAGAGAGAAGAAGCCATCTAGCTACTAACTATGGACCCAAAGGTCTGAGGTAAACTACTCACACTTCATCGGAGAGGCTATGATGTTGATGTAGAAGCCCTCCGTGGTGGAATCCCCTTCCGTGAACTCCGAATAGGCCCGAGATGGGATCTCGTGGATCTGAAAGATTCTTGGCGGTGGAATTAGGTTTTTGGCCGTCTACGATCTAACGGGTTACGTAGGTATATATAGGAGGAAGAAGTACGTCGGTGGAGCCTCGAGGGGCCCACGAGGTAGGGGCGCGCCCTAGGGGGGCGCCCTCCACCCTCGTGGCCGCCTCGGAGCTTTCTTGACGGAGGGTCCAAGTCTCCTGGGTCTTATCCGATGAGAAAATCAGGCAAAAAAACAACAATTCTGGGCTGGGCCTCCGGTTAATAGGTTAGTCCCAAAAGTAATATAAAAGTGGAAAATAAAGCCCAATATAGTCCAAAACAATAGATAATATAGCATGGAGCAATCAAAAATTATAGATACGTTGGAGACGTATCAGGCATCCCCAAGCTTAATTCTTGCTCGTCCTCGAGTAGGTAAATGATAAAAAGAGAATTTTTGATGCGGAGTGCTACTTGGCATAATTTCAATGTAATTCTTCTTAATTGTGGTATGAATATTCAGATCCGAAAGATTCAAGACAAAAGTTCATATTGACATAAAAATAATAATACTTCAAGCATACTAACAAAGCAATTATGTCTTCTCAAAATAACATGGCCAAAGAAAGTTCGTCCCTACAAAATCATATAGTTTAGTCATGCTCCATTTTCGTCACACAAGAATGCTCTCATCAAACACAACCCCGATGACAAGCCAAGCAATTGTTTCATACTTTAGTAATCTCAAACCTATAAACTTTCACGCAATATATGAGCGCGAGCCATGGACATAGCATTATGGGTGGAATAGAATATAATGATGGGGGTTATGTGGAGAAGACAAAAAAGGAGAAGGTCTCACATCAACGAGGCTAATCAACGGGCTATGGAGATGCCCATCAATTGATGTTAATGCAAGGAGTAGGGATTGCCATGCAACGGATGCACTAGAGCTATAAATGTATGAAAGCTCAACAAAAGAAACTAAGTGGGTGTGCATCCAACTTGCTTGCTCATGAAGACCTAGGGCATTTGAGGAAGGATATCGTTGGAATATACAAGCCAAGTTCTATAATGAAAAATTCCCACTAGTATATGAAAGTGACAACATATGAAATTCTCTATATGAAAATCATGGTGCTACTTTGAAGCACAATATATGAGACTCGCTATATGAAGAACATGGTGCTACTTTGAAGCACAAGTGTTGTAAAAGGATAGTAACATTGTCTCTTCTCTCTTTTTCTCTCATTTTTTTTATCTTGGTGGGCTCTTTGTCCTCTTTTTTTGTGGGATCTTTGGCCTCTTTTTTTATTTGACCTCACATGGGACAATGTTCTAATAATGATGATCATCATACTTCTATTTATTTACAACTCAATGATTACAACTCGATACTAGAACAAAGTATGACTCTATATGAATGCCTCCGACGGTGTACCGGGATATGCAACGAATCAAGAGTGACATGTATGAAAGAATTATGAACGGTGGCTTTGCCACAAATACTATGTCAACTACATGATCATGCTAAGCAATATGACAATGATGAATGTGTCATGAAGAACGATATGGTGGAAAGTTGCATGGCAATATATCTCGGAATGGCTATGAAAATGCCATAATAGGTAGGTATGGTGGCTGTTTTGAGGAAGATATAAGGAGGTTTATGTGTGAAAGAGTGTATAATATCACGGGGTTTGGATGCACCGGCGAAGTTTGCACCAACTCTCAATGTGAGAAAGGGCAATGCACGGTACCGAAGAGGCTAGCAATGATGGAAGGGTGAGGGTGCGTGTAATCCATGGACTCAACATTAGTCATAAAGAACTCACATACTTATTGCAAAAATCTACAAGCCATCAAAAACCAAGGCACTACGCGCATGCTCCTAGGGGGATAGATTGGTAGGAAAAGACCATCGCTCGTCCCCGACCGCCACTCATAAGGAGGACAATCAAATAACACCTCATGTCTCAAATTTGTTACATAACGTTTACCACACGTGCATGCTACGGGACTTGCAAACTTCAACACAAGCATTTATCAAATTCACAACTACTCAACTAGCACGACTTGGATATTATCACCTCCATATCTCAAAACAATTATCAAGCATCAAACTTTTCTTAGTATTCAACACACTCATAAGAAAGTTTTTATTATACCTAGCATATTATTACTAAGCAAATTACCATGCTATTTAAGACTCACAAAATAATATAAGTGAAGCATGAGAGATCAATAGTTTCTCTAAAATAAATCCACCACTGTGCTCTAAAATATATAAGTGAAGTACTAGAGAAAAACTATCAAGCTTAAAAGATATAAGTGAAGCACATAGAGCAAAACTAAAAGGCTCAAAAGATATAAGTGAAGCACATAGAGTATTCTAACAAATTCCAATTCATGTATGGCTCTCTCAAAAGGTGTGTATAGAAAGGATGATTGTGGTAAACTAACAAGCAAAGACGCAAATAATACAAGACGCTCCAAGCAAAACACATATCATGTGGTGAATAAAAATATAGCTCCAACTAAAGTTACCGATGGAAGTGGACGAAAGAGGGGATGCCTTCCTGGGCATCCCCAAGCTTTGACTATTTGGTGTCCTTGGATTATCTTGGGGGTTCCATGGGCATCCCCAATCTTAGGCTCTTGCCACTCCTTGTTACATAATCCATCAAAAAAAGTTCACCCAAAACTTGAAAACTTCACAACACAAAACTCAACAGAAATCTCGTGAGCTCCGTTAGCGAAAGAAAACAAAAGATCACTTCAAGGTACTGTAATTAACTCATTATTTATTTATATTGGTGTTAAACCTACTGTATTCCAACTTCCCTATGGATCATAAACTATTTTACTAGCCATAGATTCATCAAAATAAGCAAACAACACACGAAAAACAGAATCTGTCAAAAACAGAACAGTCTGTAGTAATCTGTAACTAACGCAAACTTCTGGTACTCCAAAAATTCAGCAAAAATAGGACGGCGTAGGAAATTTATGTATTGACCAGCAGCAATTTGAATCACTATTTTATCACTTTCTGGCGATATTTAACAATTGTTTGCATGAACCGAAAGTTTCTGGAAATTACAGCAAGATCAAATAACTATTATCCAAGAAGATCCTATAGGTTTAACTTGGCACAAACACTAATTAAAACATAACACCACATCTAAACAGAAGGTAGATGGATTATTTATTCCTAAACAAAAACAAAAACAAAAAACTAAAAATAAAATTGGGTTGCTTCCCAACAAGCGCTATCGTTTAAAGCCCCTAGCTAGGCATAAAAACAAGGATAGAGGTATTGCCATCTTTGGTAGGCAATCCATAATTGGCTCTCATGATAGATTCATATGGTAATTTTATTTTCTTCCTAGGGAAGTGTTCCATGCCTTTCTTTAATGGAAATTGGAATCTAATATTCCCTTCCTTCACATCAATAATTGCACCAATCGTTCTAAGGAAAGGTCTACCAAGAATAATAGGACATGAAGGATTGCAAGCTATATCAAGAACGATAAAGTCTATGGGCATATAATTCCTATTTGCAACAATAATAACATCATTAATTCTTTCCATAGGTTTATTAATAGTGAAATCCGCAAGGTGCAAAATTAGAGATCATTCATCAAAATCACGGAAATCTAGCAAATATCACAAAGTTTTGGGAATAGTGGAAACACTAGCACCCAAATCACATAAAGCATAGAACTCATGATCCTTAATCCAAATTTTAATAGTTGGTTCCAACTCATCATAAAGTTTTCTAGGGATAGAAACTTCTAACTCAAGTTTTTTCTCATAAGATTGCATCAAGGCAACAACGATATGTTTAGTAAACGCTTTGTTTTGACTATAGGCATGCGGAGAATTTAGTACGGATTGCAACAAGGAAATACAATAAATTAAAGAGCAACTTTCATAATTAAATTCCTTGAAATCCAAAATAGTGGGTTTAGCAACATCTAAGGTTTTATGTTCTTCAATCCCACTTTTATCAATTTTAGCATCATACTCTATAAGCTCCGAATTTTTAGAACGCCTTCTAGGTAAAGGTGACTAATATTCAATCTCATCATTATCAAGATTCATATTGAAAAACAAAGATTTAATGGGAGACACATCAATAACTTTTAGATCTTCTTCTTGATTTTCATGGAAATTGGAAGAACACGCTTTAATAAAGGCATCTTTCATAGCACGCATCTTAGCGGTTCTTTCCTTGCACTCATCAATGGAAATTCTCATGGCTTTGAGAGACTCATTGATATCATGCTTAGGAGGAATAGATCTAAGCTTTAAAGAATCAACATCAAGAGAAATTCTATCAACGTTCCTAGCCAATTCATCAATTTTAAGTAATTTCTCTTCAAGCAAAGCACTAAAATTCTTTTATGAACTCATAAACTCTTTAACACTATTCTCAAATTCAGAGGGAATCTTATTAAAATTTCCATAAGAGTTGTTGTAGGAATTTCCATAATTATTAGAGGAATTACTAGGATAAGGCCTAGGATTAAAATTCCCTCTATATGTGTTGTTACCAAAGTTATTCCTACCAACAAAATTCACATCCATAGATTCATTATTATTCTCAATTAAAGTAGACAAAAGGCATATCATTAGGATCAGAAGAAACACTCTTAGTAGCAAGTAATTTCATAAGTTTATCCATCTTTCCACTCAAAACATTGATTTCTTCTATCACATGCACTTGTTTATTAGTGGATCTTTCAGTGTGCCATTGAGAATAATTAACCATAATATTATGTAGGAGTTTAGTAGCATCTCCTAAAGTGATTTCCATAGAAGTGCCTCCCGCGGCCGAATCTAAAAGATTTCTAGAAGCAAAATTCAATCCAGCATAATTTTTTTGTATAATCATCCACAAGTTTAAACCATGAGTAGGGCAATTACGTATCATTAATTTCATTCTCTCCCAAGCTTGTGCAACATGTTCATGATCAAGTTGCTTAAAATTCATAATATCGTTTCTAAGAGAGATGATCTTAGCGGGAGGAAAATACTTAGAGATAAAAGCATCTTTGCACTTGTTCCAAGAATCAATACTATCTTTTGGCAAAGACGAAAACCAAGATTTAGCACGATCTCTAAGCGAAAAAGGAAATAGCTTCAATTTAACAACATCATTGTCAACATCTTTCTTCTTTTGCATATCACACAAATCCACAAAGCTATGTAAATGAGTAGCGGCATCTTCACTTGGAAGGCCGGCGAATTGACCTTTCATAACGAGATTCAACAAAGCAGTATTGATTTCACACAATTTAGTATTTGCAAGAGGAGCAATCGGAGTGCTAAGGAAATCATTATTGTTAGTATTGGTAAAGTCACACAATTTGGTATTATCTTGAGCCATGGTGACAAACAAGCAATCCAACACACGAGCAAACATAAAAAGGGCAAGCGCAAAGAGAGGAGGAGATTGGGAAAGAGAGGGCGAATAAAACGGCAAGGGTGAAGTGGGGGAGAGGAAAATGAGAGGCAAATGGCAAATAATGTAATGCGAGAGATAAGGGATTGTGATGGGTACTTGGTATGTTGACTTGTGTGTAGACTCCCCGGCAACGGCGCCAGAAATCCTTCTTGCTACGTCTTGAGCTTGCGTTGGTTTTCCCCGAAGAGGAGAGGATGACCCAGCAGATTAGCGTAACTATTTCCCTCAGTTTTTGAGAACCAAGGTATCAATCCAGTAGGAGGCCACGCGCGAGTCCCTCGTACCTACACAAAGCAAATAGCTCCTCGCAACCAACGCGAATAGGGGTTGTCAATCCCTTCACGGTCACTTACGAGAGTGAGATCTGATAGAGATGATAGATAATATTTTTGGTATTTTTGGTATAAAGATGCAAAGTAAAATAAAAGGCAAAGTAAAGAGCAAAGCAATAATAAAGCGTAGGAAGATTAATATGATGAAAATAGAACCGGGGGCCATAGATTTCACTAGTGGCTTCTCTCAAGAGCATTGGTATTTTACAGCGGGTGAACGAATTACTGTTGAGCAATTGACATAATTGAGCATAGTTATGAGAGTATCTAGGTTCGATCATGTATATAGGCATCACGTCCGAGACAAGTAGACCGACTCCTGCTTGCATCTACTACTATTACTCCACTCATCGACCGCTATCCAGCATGCATCTAGAGTATTAAGTTAATGAAAACAGAGTAACGCCTTGAGCAAGATGACATGATGTAGAGAAATAAATTCATGCAATATGATAAATACCCCATCTTTTTATCCTCGATGTCAACAATACAATATGTGCCTTGCTGCCCCTACTGTCACTGGGAAAGGACACCGCAAGATTGAACCCAAAGCTAAACACTTCTCCCATTGCAAGAACTACCAATCTAGTTGGCCAAACCAAATGGATAATTCGAAGAGACTTGTAAAGATAACTCAATCATACATAAAAGAATTCAGAAAAGATTCAAATATTGCTCATAGATAATCTTGATCATAAACCCACAATTCATCGGTCTCAACAAACACACCGCAAAAAGAAGATTACATCGAATATATCTCCACGAGAGGGGGAGAACATTGTATTGAGATCCAAAAAGAGAGAAGAAGCCATCTAGCTACTAACTATGGACCCAAAGGTCTGAGGTAAACTACTCACACTTCATCGGAGAGGCTATGATGTTGATGTAGAAGCCCTCCGTGGTGGAATCCCCTTCCGGCGGAGCTCCGGAATAGGCCCCAAGATGGGATCTCGTGGATCTGACAAAGTTCTTGGCGGTGGAATAAGGTTTGTGGCTCCGTATCTGATCTAACGGGGTTACGTAGGTATATATAGGAGGAAGAAGTACGTCGGTGGAGCCTCGAGGGGCCCACGAGGTAGGGGGCGCGCCCTAGGGGGGGTGCCCTCCACCCTCGTGGCCGCCTCAGAGCTTTCTTGACGGAGGGTCCAAGTCTCCTGGGTCTTATACGATGAGAAAATCACGTTCCCGAAGATTTCATTCCGTTTGGACTCCGTTTGATATTCCGGTTCTTCGAAACACCGAAATACGCAAAAAAACAGCAATTCTGGGCTGGGCCTCCGGTTAATAGGTTAGTCCCAAAAGTAATATAAATGTGGAAAATAAAGCCCAATATAGTCCAAAACAATAGATAATATAGCATGGAGCAATCAAAAATTATAGATACGTTGGAGACGTATTAGTTCCCTCTGAGAACCACGAGCCTTCTTGAGAGAAGTTCCGGTTTGCAAGAAGCTTATACCAAAGCTTGTCCCAATTCGGCCAAAAATTTACCACAACCACTACAAGAAATATGTCAATTTGCGACCATCACTATTGGTCGCTGAAAGGTCATTTTTTCATTTGCGACCTTTTTTTGACAAAAAATAGATGGTCAATAGCTGGCGGTCGTAAACTGAAATTCACGACCTTCTTTGTGATATGTAAAAGGTCGTTGGTTCTTCGACCAAATTTTTGGTCACTAGCAGCGTCCCCAGGCCACGTAGGATCCAGCGTGGCAAACTGACATGGATAAGAATCAGCCCAATCCAATTTGGTGTTTTACATGGGCCAAGCCCAACAAATTCAACTTATTTATATTTTTATTCTGTCAATATTAGTCAGCTACATGGGCCAAGCCCAACATTGGAGCCTTTATATTTTTGGGCCATGCCTTTTTCTCAACAGTTTTTATTTTTCTTCTTTTATATAAAAAGGGGTCCACTTGTCACATGGGTCCCAGTTGTCAGGGTCATTTTATTCATATTTCAAACAGTAAATAAATAATTGATATTTAAATTGGCGGTATTCAAATTGCACCGACAAAAAACACATGTAATACTTCAAATTATATCAGCCAGATTCATGCAGCTCCTGCTCTCCAAATAACACGTAATTCAAGTTCTAACACAAACTTTACAAGCTCTACAAGTGGAATAACAATACAAGCTCTACAGGTATGGCAATCACAATTACAAGCTCTGTAAGGTAACAACTAGATACTTCATAAGCTCTATAAGTGTTTTCTTCTTCAACATGGAGCTCCTTCGATAGCGATTATATGCTGAATTCACTAGACAACCATATTCAGGACTGGGCTAACAGAACAGCAACATGCCTTCCACGGGCCTTCCATGGCCGCCCAGTTACATGAATAAGCTGAGAAGAATCAAAACAAATGGAGCCAATATATTATCAACATTCCATTCAAAAAAGGACAGTTCTGTATATAAAATGATAACACAAATCCTGCATATCACTGGATTCACTCCGTGGAAACAAGGTGACAAACTAATGTTCCAGGGAGGTAGTTTTATATAATAAAAACTAATAAAAACCAACTAGGCACCTGCATTCTAAAACTAATGTTCCACGCATAGTCTTCAAAGAATCAACTAAAATTACTTTCAAGCAAACAAGTTGTACTTCGATCAGGTTGTAAAGAACAAAAATTCAGGGGTGTACCTTGTACAAGAAGGCATCGACTAGGTTTTGAAGCTAATAACAATTAGCATGCACGTATCAAGAAACATAGACCCATCTAGTGCAATGTACCGCCTATATATAATACACCCATCTCTCCAATGCAATTTCACGAACCAACAAACGTAGGTGTTTATTTCTTCCTCTGCTAAACTATCTCCATATGGATATCAGCTAATGATACACATATCGTATTAAGGCAATGCTTTGGACAACATATTCTGCAAGCTGCTGCTAATTTGCAAATACGAATGGACACCTAACAGTGCTCACATATAATTAGCAGAGCATGTTATATTTATAGCCATCAGGGGAGGGGGACACCTGAACCCACGTCGGCTGCTGCAGGGCTTGGGCCGCACACACACACACATACATGTATCAGAAGCAATTCATTCAACACTCTCCGCAGGCAAGAGGGAAAGTTGGCACTCACAGGGTTGAGATAATAGCAGGAGACGTGCGTACCTGAAGGGGCAAGCGATTAGTCCGAGCCCGGAGAGCAGAGGAGGCATGGCGGCGGTGTGCTGGCGTGCCTTGGAAGCCTGGGAACGTGGTGGTATAGATGGGCAAGGAAGAAGAGGAGCAGAGAAGGCCCTTCATGGCACCAACTAGATGCGTCCCTCCTTCTGCTCCTCGAGGATGGGTGACCTGCAGTAACAGATATCAAATGTAGCACATACTATCGTTGTAATGTCTTCTCTTGTGTCTGGCAGTATCCAAATTTACTGTTACTTTTAAAAGTTAAGCTGAACCGTCTTGTAGGAACAAAAGAAGAAACCAGTTGAGTCTCTAAATCTGACCATGCTACAAGACTAATACCGACTACACACATTTCCAGTCAGCATTTTAAATCTAAATGTGAGACTAGTGCTGATATGGCCAGTTTGAGCTTCATAAGTCTAATTATGGAAAAAATGCACTAAAATCAACATGGTCTGCGTTGCAGACTAAGACAGTAGCAGTTAGGCAGCGTTGCAGTAACCCAAGTAATATAATGTAACAGCAGAGCGAGGCAAATCAAGTTGGCTGTGTGTGTGCTTGAGCTAGCTTAGTACATACAGTCCATTGTTGGGCTCCAAAACAAACAGAGCATGCTAGTGTCAACAAAATCAAGCCAGGAGAATAGAAACAGACCATACCATGATGAAGTTTAAAATAGAATAAGCAATGCATATACATTTTCTAGTGGAAAATCACAGAAACAGTTGAGGAAAATCTGCATCTGAAGTTCTAACAATGCCATGTCTACAACAAAACAAGACTAAGACGATTGCTGCAATTCTAATGCAGCAATAAAACAAACCTAACTACATCGTTCAACAGCTTTGAATAACAAAAAATTCTACCATTTATGATTAATTCAATAAACAAAACCAAATAGCAGAGGCCTTTTGTGACAAGTTATGGTAGCACGTCGCCTGCCACTGTGATCTAACGAGGAACTGATATCACGTGAGGAGCAGAACTAATTTCCAGAAGGAACTAAATAGCTCAACTCAGCACAATTCTGAAAACTACAGTGATGTTAAAAATCAAGAACAGAGCAGGAAATATCAGATCTATTCAAAGATAAGCAGTACACCATGGCACTCAACTACAAACAAATGTAAAAAGGGAACCATCAATCACCGCCTTGCACAGCTTCTTGACGAGCGCCATCGGCTTCCTTTTCAGACCCCTCGAGAACCTAACCAATCCCAACACAAATTAAATCAACAAGCCGGATCAGAGCAAAGAAAACCGTAGCCAGCCATAGTTTCAGATCCGCAACGCAAAGGAGATAAGGCTCGTTACCTTCTGCAGGCGCGGGCGGGGAAGAGCCCGGCGAGGTCCTCGCTAGAAATGTCGAGGAGAGCGTCTAGGTCCACGCCGCGGTCGCTGAACTTTCGGAACATCCTCTTCTTGGGACCGGCGACCGCCACTTCGGGGTCGACATCAACGTCCGCCTGCGATGAGAAAACACCGCGCGTGTCAGAAGTGGAGGGACGGGCTATGGGACCGAGGGGCTAGGGCTTCGGATAGGCGCTCCCCATGGTTGAAGGGAAGGGCGGAGCTCGAGCCGGTGCAAGGCGGCGGCGGTGAAATGGCTGTCGGTTCCATGGCCGGGTTTCCTTCCAGCGCCATGGCCTTGGCGTGTGGAGGAGGAAGCTTTTGCTACTCCTTCTCAGGTCGTTGTAGGTCAAGAGCAGCGGCGCTTGGAGGGGAGGCCGGCGGCGGGGTAGGCGTTGGGATGGCGGAGAGGGAGGTCTGGGTCGGGGAGAGGGAGGTAGCTCGAGAACACGGATCTAGGTGGCGGCGGCGACGGGGAAAAGGGAGCGGTAGTGGCGATTGGGAGAAGGGAGCTAGGGTTTCGTGGGTGGACGAGGATGAGAGGGACACGGGGTGATTCGGGAGGGGGTGAGAACGACGAGGGGGGTGTGGCTGCCGTTGGACCCGGTCGCATCCGAGGGTGCTTAATCCATGATCCGCGTGAGATGATTTTGGACCAATCAGAATGCAGTATCCTTTTTGATGATGTTAAGACCATTTAAATTGGTCGTAATCGATTGAAAATAAGATTTTAAATCATGTCTTCTATTTGACGAACTAAAAATTTATAAAAATAAATAGAAATCAAAAACCTTCACATTGTGTCACCAAGTGTGACCTATTTTTCAGTAAAAATAACAAACTTTGGACAAAAATTGCATTTTCCATTTTTTGAGTGTCCAAAATAAGTTTTTATGTGAAGGACCTATCATATATTTGTTTCAAAATTGTACCAAATCAATTTTCTAAGTTACTAGGACATATTTAATGCACAATTGACCAAATGGTTGCGTGTCAAAAGTTTTGATCCACCTCTCGTGAAAAAGACAAATTACCGCTGATTCAGTAGAAAGCGGGTCAAATTTGAACTGCAGCTGCTTCATAGTTTTCTCTTTATTTTTTCAAAAATCATTTCTAGGTACATAAGTATCTATTTAATTAGAGAAACACTAAAAGTTTTCGAACCACTAGCTAGGAATGGTCATGCCCGCCGTTTTGACCGCATTTTGGAACGGGCATGAAAAATTCAAAAAAAAATCAAAAAATTGGAAAACCTGCGCATTGTGTCATTATATGTGACCAAGTTCCCAGGAAAAATAATAAACTTGTAATACGGCAATTATTTAAAAAAATTATTCTCAGAAATGAGATATCATGTGTGAAGAGTCACGGGTTTCAAGCCCAATGATCAATCTTATAGCCACATTCATGTCATAGTTTGTTCAAATGATCTCATATTGTGCACAAGGGTACATCTTGGAATGGCAAACAATGTTGCCTAAGGGAGTTTTCATTTTCTTTGGACGAAAAATCCATTTTCCATTTTTTGAATGCCCAAAATGAGTTTTTTTGTGAAGGACCTAAAATATATTTGTTGCAAAATTGGACCAAAACAATTTTTTAAAATATTATGCCATATTGAATGCACAATTGACCAAATGGTTGGGTGTCAAAATATTCGATCCACCTCTGGTGAAAAAGACAAATTTCTGCCGATTCAGTTGGAAGCGGGTCAAATTTGAACTGCAGCCGCCTCATAATTTGCAATTTATTTTTTCCAAAAATCATTTTTAGGTACAAAACTACCTATTCAATCAGAGAAACACCAAAACTTTTCCAAGATTCAATCACTATCTAGGAACAGTCATGCCCGCCGTTTTGACCGCATTTTGAAACGGGCATAAAAATTCAATATAATCAAAAAATTGTAAAACCTTCGCATTGTGCCATTATATGTGACCAAGTTGCCAGAAAAAATAATAAACTTGTAATACGGTAATTATTTTAAAAAATTGTTCTCAGAAATGAGCTATCGTGCGTGAAGATTCATGACTTTCAAGTCAAATGATCAATCTTATGGCCACATTCATGACATAGTTTATTAAAATGATCTCATATCGTGGACAAGGGTGCATCTTGGAATGGCAAACAATGTTGCCTAAGCGAGTTTTCATTTTCTTTGGACGAAAAATCCATTTTCCATTTTTTGAGTGTCCAAAATGAGTTTTTTTGTGAAGGACCTAAAATATATTTGTTGTAAATTGGACCAAAATAATTTTCTAAACTATTATGCCATATTTAATGCAAAATTGACCAAATGGTTGAGTGTCAAAAGATTCGATCCACCTCGGGTGAAAAAGACAAATTTCGGCCGATTCAACTCGGAGCGGGTCAAATTTGAACAACAACTGCCTCATAGTTTGCAATTTATTTTTCTCAAAAATCATTTTTAGGTACAAAAGTATCTATTTAATCAGAGAAACACCAAAATTGTTCCAAGATTCAATCACTAGCTAGGAACAGTCATGCCCACCGTTTTAACCGCATTTTGAAACGGGCATAAAAAATTCAAAAAAATGAAAAAATTGTAAAACCTTCGCATTGTGTCATTATATGTGACCAGGTTGCCAGTAAAAATAATACACTTGTAATATGGCAATTATTTTAAAAAAGTGTTATCAGAAATGAGCTATCGTGCGTCAAAATTCATGGCTTTCAAGCCAAATGATCAATCTTATGGCCACATTCATGACATAGTTTGTTCAAATGATCTCATATTGTGGACAAGGGTGCATCTTGAAATTCGAAACAATGTTGTCTAAGGCGGTTTTCATTTTCTTTGCACCGAAATTTCATTTTCCATTTTTTGAGTGTGTGAAATGAGTTTTTTTTTTGTGAAGGACCTACCATATATTCGTTGCAAAATTGGACGAAAACAATTTTCTAAAATAATAGGCCATATTTAATGCACAATTGACCAAATGGTTGGGTGTCAAAAGCCTTGATCCACCTCTGGTGAAAAAACAAATTTCCGCCGATTCAGTTGGAAGCGGGTCAAATTTGAACTGCAGCTGCCTCATAGTTTGCTATTTATTTTTCTTAAAACTCATTTTAGGTACAAAAGTATCTATTTAATCAGAGAAACACCATAAGTTTTTCCAACATTCAACCACTAGCTAGGAATGGCCATGCCCGCCGTTTTGACCACATTTTGAAACGGGCATAAAAAATTCATGGCATAGTTTGTTCAAATGATCTCATATAGTGCATAAGGGTGCATCTTACAATGACGAACAATGTTTCGTAAGGGATCTTTTATTTTATTTGGACAAAAAAATCAATGTTCCATTTTTTTAGTGCCCAAAATGAGGGTTTTTTTTAAAACCTACCATATATTTGTTGCAAAATTGGACCAAATCAAATTTCTAAAATAGTAGGCCATATTTAATGTACAATTGACAAAATGATTGGGTGTAATTTTTTTTGATCCACCTCTCACGAAAAAGACAAATTTCCGCATATTCATTTTCCATTTTTCGAGTTCCCAAAATGAGTTTTTTTGTGAAGAACTTAACAAATATTTTTTGTAAAAAACTTGTCCATTTTTCAAGAACATTAGACCACATTTTATGAACAAATTTGTGTACACCAGAAACATTTTTATAGATACCAGACGGTTTTTAGTTACATCATTAACATTTTTAGTAAATATTTTTATGTCTAATATTTTGAGCACATGTCTATATTTTTTAAGACACATTCTATATATTGTTTATATATGTTTATCTTTTTTCAAATACATGATTAACATATTTTCATATATTCCTAACACAAGAACATCTTTTCATACATACATTTTGATGTTTATATTTGTTTTTACACATTGTACATTTTTGTATACATATAAAACATTGTTGATATTGGTTAGAAAAATTTAAATAAATGAAAAACTTGTTATTTTCCCATTTTTGTTGGGCCGAATATATGTTTTTTTAGTAACATGAGGGCAGCCCACATTTCTTCCTGGATGGGCCGAGGCCTGCATGGCACACATATATTTTTTAAAAGAAAAGAAGGTGGTCTCGTTCCACCGAGGCCCAAACCCACCTTGAGCGACACCTTAAGTACCAATGCATTCAGGTTCACAACCTCATGACCATTTATATCGGTTGTAATCAGGTAGAAATAAGGTCGTTGACCACTCATGTCTGCTTTATGACCATTTGGTATAAGGCAATTTCAGGGTTTGAGCCCTTCCAAGCGAAATAGCTGTGGATTTATGGCCAATTCACCCGGGGTCACTGAGAGAAGGTCACTAGTTGACATATTTCTTGTAGTGAGCATGTTGGTGCCATGTCAAGACACCATGCCAAGTTTCATGATTTTCAGGCATGTTTTGCATTTACAGGAATTAAAAAACCAAGTTTCTCAATTTTTGCGACTGAGCCAGGACTCCAAGATATTTGAATTTCATTCCATTTCTTACATGGGACCTAGGAATTCACCCAAGGACACACATGTGATTTTTCAACCAACTTTGGTGCACTGGAGCATGTGTTTGTAGTTCAAATTTGAATTATGCACATTAAATGCCCATAAATTCAATTAATGTATAAAAAAGGCCAAACGAACCCGGAATAATTCCAAAATTAATCACGATACTTCTATTTGGTCTAATCTGCCTGTGTAAAAAAAATTAATGCAGGAGAAGGCAGTGAACGTATGTCGTTTCGCACACGGAGGTGACAAGTTTCCTGTCGGAGCCATGATACGTCTCCAATGTATCTATAATTTTTGTTTGTTCCATGCTGTTTTATTATTAATCTTGGATGTTCTATAATCATCTTATAGTCATTTTATATCATTTTTTCGTGCTAACCTATTGACATAGTGCCAAGTGCCAGTTGCTGTTTTTTTCCATGTTTTTTACATCACAGGAAATCCATATCACGGAGTTTAAATGCAACGAAACTTCACGATGATTTTTTATGGACCAAAAGAAAGAAGTTGGGCCCTGGTTGCACCTGGGGAGTCGAGGAGGGACAACCCAACAGAGGCGCTTAGGAGGCCCAGCGCCTCAGTGGGTTGTGCCCACCTCGGGTGCCCCCCGGACCGCTTGTTTGCTCTATAAATAACCCAAAAATACCAGAGCCCTAGAAGGGTCGACGAAATATTCATCCAGCACCCGTAGATTCCAGAACCACCAGATCCAATCTAGACACCATCTCGGATGGGGTTCATCACCTCCATTGGTGCCTCTCCAATGATGCGTGAGTAGTTCTTTGTAGACCTTCGAGTCCGTAGTTAGTAGCTAGATGGCTTTCTCTCTCGCTGAATTCTCAATACAATGGTCTCTTGGAGATCCATATGATGTAACTCTTTTTGCGGTGTGTTTGTTGGGATCTGACGAACTTTGAGTTTATGATCAGTCATATCTTTTTATATCCATGAAAGTTGTTTGAGTTTCTATGATCTCTTATATGCATGATCTCTTATAGCCTCGTATTTCTTCTCTGATATTTGGGTTTTGATTAATTAACTTGATCTATTTATCTTGCAATGGGAAGAGGTGCCCGTTAGTGGGTTCGATCTTACGGTGCTTGATCCCAGTGACAGAAAGGGAGCCGACACGTATGTATCATTGCTACTAAGGATAAAAAGATGGGATCTATATCTACGGAATAGATAAACGGATCTTGTCTACATCATGTCATCGTTCTTATTGCATTACTCCGTTTTTCCATCAACTTAATACACTAGATGCATGCTGGATAGTGGTCGATGTGTGGAGTAATAGTAGTAGATACAGGCAGGAGTCGGTCTACTAATCTTGGACGTGATGCCTATGTAATGATCATTGCCTGGATATCGTCATAATTATTTGAGGTTCTATCAATTTCCCAACAGTAATTTGTTTACCCACCGTTTGCTATTTTTCTTGAGAGAAGCCACTAGTGAAACCTACGGCCCCCGGGTCTTATTCCTCATATATTTGCTCGCGACCTACTTTTCCTTTGCATTTTTATTCAGATCTATTAAACCAAAAATACAAAAATACTTTGGTGCACTTTATTTATTTGCGACCTATTATTTCAATCTACTACAATTTTCTGGCATCGTTACCCGAAAGAGATTGACAACCCCTTTAACACGTCGGGTTGCGAGGTGTTGTTATTTGTGTGCAGGTGTTGTTTACGTCGTGTTGCTTGGTTCTCCTACTGGTTCGATAACCTTGGTTTCTTCACTGAGGGAAATACGTACCGTCGCTGTGCTGCATAATCCCTTCCTCTTTGGGGAAATACCAACGTAGTCCTAGTAGACATGAGCTATTTTTGCACTATAGTCAGAGAGCCATCAAAAGGAATTTCTGGCGCCGTTGCTGGGGAGGATCTTCAACATAACCAGGTTCCTAATCACAAATCTCATCTCCTCGCAATTTACATTATTTTCCATTTGCCTCTCGTTTTCCTGTCCCCCACTTCACAAAAAATTGCCGTTTTATCCGCCTCTCTTTTTCCATTCGCCATTTTCTTGCCAGATCTGTTTTTGCGTGCAATCTTGTTGTGTAGTCATCATGACTCAAGAGAACACGAAGTTATGTGATTTCTCAAATACCAACAACAATGATTTTATTGGCACTCCGCTTGCTCCTCCCGCCACTAGTGCGGAGACTTGTGATATTAATACTGCTTTGCTGAATCATGTTATGAAAGACCAATTTTCTGGTACTCCTAATCAGGATGCCGCGTCCCATCTTAATACCTTCATGGAATTATGCGATATGCAAAAGAAAAAATAGGTGGACAATGGTGTGGTCAAGATGAAATTATTTCTGTTTTCTTTGCGTGATTCTGCAAAAATTTGGTTCTCTTCTTTGCCTCGTAATAGTATTGATTCTTGGAATAAGTGCAAAGATGATTTTAACACTAAGTATTTTCCTCCTGCACAAATTATTTCCCTGAGAACCCAGATTATGAATTTCAAGCAACTTGAACATGAGCATGTTGCACAATCTTGGGAAAGATGAAAATTATGCTAAGGAATTGCCCAACTCATGGGTTAAATCTTTGGATGATTGTACAAAATTTTAATGCGGGGTTGAATTTTGTTTCTCGTGATCTTTTAGATTCCGCCACGGGTGGTACTTTTATTGAAATTACTTTGGGTGAAGCCACCAAATTTCTTGATAATATCATGGCGAATTATTCAAAATGGCATACCGAAACGGCTCCTGCTAGTAAAAAAGTTAATTCGGTTGAAGAAATTTTTTCTTTGAGTGAAAAAGTTGATGCTCTTATGAAATTGGTTGCTTGTAAAAGTGCTCTTATTGATTTTAATTACATGCCTTGGTCTACCTTGATTGAGCAAAATAGTGATTCTATTGATGTGAATTTTATCTCTCAAAATAATTTCAACAACAATGCTTATAGAGGTAATTTTAATCCTAGGCCTTTTCCTAGTAATTCCTCCAATAATTATGGTAACTCCTATGGAAATCAATCTTATAATAATAATAGGAGCACCTCTGATCTTGAGAATAATATTAAAGAATTTATCAACACGCAAAAAGCTTTCTACACTTCCATAGAAGAAAATTTGAATAAGACCGGTGATTTGTATAGAATTGCTCATGATGTGGAAAATCTCAAGATGAAATTTTTTGTGCCTAAAGTTGATGAATCAATTAAATCTCTTTATGTTTCTATGGATGAAAGTAAGAAAATAACTGCTATGCTTAGAGCTAAAAGAGAACTTTTATAGAAAGGTTTTTCTAGTGATTATTCTTGCACAGATGATGAAGATCTTAAAATGATTGGCGTTTCTTCTATTGATTCCTTGTTTAGTAAAGTTAAGAATGATGAAAAAGGGACTGGAGAAGAGTGAACTTTAGTTAGGAGGCGTCCCAATATTTCAGAGGGTGAAAATCTTGTTGAGAAAATTGATGAAAGTGGGTTTGGAGAGGTCAAAACTTTAACTAGTGATGTCCCCACTCTTTTGGATTACAAAGACTTTAATTGTGATAGTTGCTCTTTGATTGATTGTATTTCTTTGTTGCAATCCAGGATTAATTCACCCCATGCTTATGAACAAAACAAAGCTTTTACTAAACATACTGTTCATGCTATGACGAAAGCTTTGGAAGAAAAATTGGAATTAGAAGTTTCACTTCCTAGAAAATTGCATGCTGAATGGGAACCTACTATCAAAATCAAGATAAAAAATTATGAGTGTTTTGCTTTGTGTGACTTGGGTGCTAGTGTTTCCACAATTCCGAAACCTTTATGTGATGTGCTTGGTCTTACTAATCTTGAAGAATATTCTTTGAATTTGCACTTGGCGGATTCTACCATTAAAAAGCCTATGGGAAGAATTAATGATGTTCTTATTCTTGCAAATAGGAATTATGTACCCATAGATTTTATTGTTCTCGATATTGATTGCAATCCTCTTGTCCAATTATTCTTGGTAGACCGATTTTACGCACTATCGGTGTCGTGATTGATATGGAACACTTTCCTAGAACAAAAATCAGGCCACCTTATGAATCAATCATGAGGGCATCCTATGGATCTCGAACCAAAGATGACAAAACTTAGATCCTTGCTTTATGCCTGGCTAAGGGCGTAAAACTATAGCGCTTGTTGGGAGGCAACCCAATGAATAAATTTTCTTTTTTCTTTTTGCTTTCTGTTCTTGAGTGTTAGCACAATTATGCTACTGTTATGATTGTGTTTTTATGTTTTAATTAGTGTTTGTGCCAAGTAGAATCAATAGGATCTTCTTGGGTGATAGTTGTTTGGTCTTGCTGAAAAATACAGAAACTTTGTGCTCACAAAAACAATTGTTAAAATTCACTAGAACGTGATAAAATGCCAATGCTTTTTGAAGAAGATCAATATACAAATTATCCAGGTTGTCCTAGTTTTTAGCACTTTTGGAGCTCCGGAAGTATTCGAACAAATCAGATTGCTACAAACTATTCTGTTTTGACAAATTCTTTTTCTTTGTGTTGTGTGCTTATTTTGATGGCTCTATGGTTTTCTTTGATGAATGTTTGCCATAGAAATGTTGGAATACAGTAGATATAATACAAAAACAAAATATGAATTGGTTTGACACAACACTTACAGTAGTGATTTATTTTTCTTACACTAACGGATCTCACGGAGGATTTGTTGAGTTTTGTGTGATTGAAATTTTCAAATTTTGGGTTTAATTTACGATGTATGAAGGAAGGATTTAAGAGCCTAAGAGAATCTCCAGCCGTTTGCCCCCCAGGAGGTATTTTGTTTGCCCCTAGGGGGGCTGCCGGCGAAAAATTTGACCTGGGGGGCGAAAATGTTCCACTCGTTGCATCCCCACGAGCAGTGTTGGACTCCCACGAACAGAGCATAATTTCGTCGAGCATCTTGCCCGCGGCGGTGTCCGACTACCTCCTCATCACGCAGCTAGAGCAGGTCGCGCATGTCTTGGCCTTGACATTGACCTTGATCCCCTTGGCCGCGAGCAGGTCGAGGCGCGCGTCATGGGCGCCGGTCGTCTTCGCCGCCGCTGGAGAGGTGCTGCTCGAGCTCGGCGCGCCCGTGCTCCTCGTGTGTGGCCTTGATAGCGCCCCCGTGCTCCTGTTCTGCGTGGCCCCCGCCCTCCCTGCCCCGCCGTCGCGTTCGACGCCGTCGAGAAGACCTGGGCGCGGTGCTGTGGCACCCCGGACCATGGTGCCGAGCACGCCCGTCTGGCTGCTGCTGCCTGTGCATGCCCGGCCACGCATAGGCGGGCGGCGCGGCCGCCCCTGCAACACCCGGCGAAGCGCTGGCGAACTCGCTAGCCACGCCCAGGGCGCTGGGCGAAGCCCGCCTGCCACGCAGAGACGGGCGCGGCCACCCGGGCGCGCTGGCGAAGCTCCGCCACCAGCCACGCAGAGGCGGGCGAGGGCTGTCCCGGCCACAGCCAGCGGGCGCGGGCGAGCTCCGCCTCGACCACACCCCGGCTGGCATCGGCGAAGCTCCGCCTGGCCACACGCGCGTCAAGGCCTCCTCCGTGAAGGCAAGAAGACACGATGGGCAGCTTGTCCGGCATGACAAGCAGGGCGACGGCGGGCTACTGTCGATGAGGGCGGGCGCGGAGCTGTGTGAGCAGAGGGCGGGGAGGAGGCAGAGGTCGTCGTGCGGTGAGGAGGCGGCCGCGACCAGCAAGGGGGGGCGAGTATGTGGGCATGTGGGTGGGGACCGGGAGGAAAAGTATGAAGAGATGAGTGAGAGGCTGACAGTGGGCCATTGACATGCAAAATCTTGTTTCTCCACCTCCAACAGCCCCCTGGTGGCCTGGGATCGCCCTGGTACCGCCGGCTCTATTTTTTGTCAAATCCGGCATTTTTTAAGGTCGTGGGGGCGCGAGTGGAGAGTTTTTCGCCCGTCGGCGCTGAAAAAGTGCCTCTGGGGGGCTTCTTGGGGAGCCTAGTGGAGATGCTCTAATCTTGGGGATGCCCCGGCATCCCAAGCTATTATCCAAAAATGAGCAACCAACTAAGCTTGGGGATGCCCCCGAGTGGCATCCCCACTTTCTTCCAACAACTATCGGTATTACTCGAGGCTATATTTTTATTCGTCACATGATATGTGTTTTTCTTGGAGCGTCTTGTATGATATGTATATTTGCTTGTTTTATTTTGTATTTCAAGTCATCAATCCTTGCTGGACACACCTATTTGAGAGAGCCAAAATTATATCATGACTTGTTAGAATTGCTCTCTATGCTTCATTTAAATCTTTCATGAGCTAGGACTTGCTCTAGTGCTTCACTTATATCTTTTCGATCACGATGTGCCTGTTATTTTTAAGAAATGCTCTCTTTCTTCACTTAGATTTACTTGAGAGTAGTAAAATTTTGAACAAATTCTCTCTTACTTCACTTAAATTATTTTGAGAGAAAGAAAATTTGTTATGCTCCTGATCTTCACTTATATTTGTTTGAGCTTATGAAAAGCAACACATGAAAATTAGTCCCAAAGTGATAGATATCCAAGTAGGATATAATAAAAACTTTCATGAAGATCACTGGACAAAATAAACTTGATTGCTAGTAATAGTTTTGAGATATGATGATGCGATATGTGAGTTATGTTGATGAGTAATTATGCTAAGAATATTGGTATTAAGGTTTGTGATTCCCTATGCAAGTACAAAAGTCAATAGTCATGCAATGAAAATTATATCCTACTTGTGGTGCATTATTCGGTGTTATTTATGCTTAATGCTTGCTTATGAAATTTTCCGTTTCTTGGTTGGTCGCTTCTCAATCTTTTGCTAGCCTTCATTTTGCACCAAGTATGATCTCTACTTGTGCATTCAAAATCCTTTAAACCAGTTTTGCCACATGAGTCCACTATATCTACCTATATGCGGTATTCTTTTGCTGTTCTAAGAAAATTTGCATGAGCCATCTCTCATTTTCAAAATAAAGTCCTCTTTTGTGTGTTTGTTTCGCTCACGGAGCAGTTAGGGGTGGCTAATATTTTCCATGTTGTATGTGTTATTCTCATGATGAGTGTTTATTCACATGTCATTGCACGAGAGTAAGGCAAAGGTTTTAGGGATGCCCAGTCCCGAAATGCAAAAATGAATTTACTTTATGTTGTCAAATAATAAATTTCTTGGAAAGTGTTGGTATGGAGGGCAACCGTGGATATGGCTAGCCATGGAAAGTGAAAGTATGGTGGAAAAAGGAATAAACTTTATTTTCGGTTTGGGAACCGCCTATGGCATATCTAGCATGGAAAGTGTTGGGAACTCTAAGTCATTTTCGTTGGTGGGATGGATACACCTCCCAAAATGTTCTTATATCTAATTTTTCGCTTTGAGCTCTGGCACCTCTACAAATCCCTACTTCCCTCTGCGGAGGGCCCTTCTTTTACTTTATGCAATTTTTATTTGGAAATTTGAGTCTCCATCTTCTCTTACAAAAGCACCAACTAAGAGGCCATATGATCGTACTTAAGTATTGGGTGTAGCTAATATTTGAGTGTGTTTCATTAATGAATCAATGTTTGAGCATGATGGGCTAGGGATAACTTCTTTCAGCATTGATATTTTGAAAGACATGGTCGCTTGTTGGTATGCTTGAGTATCTAAATTATAATGTCAAAACTAGACTATTAGTTTGAATCAAATAAAAGTCCAATTGTCCATCCTATAAAGAAAAGAATATGATATGACATGATGAACATCACTCCACATCAAAAATTCTGTTTTTATCACTTACCTACTCGAGGACGAGTAGGAGTTAAGCTTCGGGATGTTGATACATCTGCAACGTATCTATAATTTTTGATTGGTCCATGCTGTTTTATTATCAATCATGGATGTTTTATAATCATTTTATAGTCATTTTATATCATTTTTTGGTACTAACCAATTGACATAGTGCCAAGTGCCAGTTGCTGTTTTTTCCATGTTCTTTACATCGCAGGAAATCCTTACCAAACGGAGTCCAAATGCAACGAAACTTCACGATGATTTTTTATTTACCAAAAGAAATAAGTTGGGCCCTGGTTGCACCCGGGGGGAGTCCCGAGGAGGGGAACTCCATTGGTGCCTCTTTGATGATGTGTGAGTAGTTCTTTGTAGACCTTTGGGTCCGTAGTTAGTAGCTAGATGACTTTCTCTCTCTCGCTGAATTCTCAATACAATGGTCTCTTGGGGATCCATATGATGCAACTCTTTTCGCGGTGTGTTTGTTGGGATCTGACGAACTTTGAGTTTATGATCAGTCATATCTTTTTATATCCATTAAAGTTATTTGAGTTTATTTGATCTCTTATATGCATGATCTCTTATAGCCTCGTATTTCTTCTCCAATATTTGGGTTTTGTTTGGCCAACTTGATCTATTTATCTTGCAATGGGAAGAGGTGCCCGCTAGTGGGTTCGATCTTACGGTGCTGGATCCCAGTGACAGAAGGGGAACCGACACGTATGTATCGTTGCTACTAAGGATAAACGGATCTTGTCTACATCATGTCATCGTTCTTATTGCATTACTCCATTTTTCCATGAACTTAATACACTAGATGCATGCTGGATAGTGGTCGATGTGTGGAGTAATAGTAGTAGATGCAGGCAGGAGTCGGTCTACTAATCTTGGAAGTGATGCCTACATAATCATCATTGCCTGGATATCGTCATAATTATTTGAGGTTCTATCAATAGCCCAACAGTAATTTGTTTACCCACCGTTTGCTATTTTTCTTGAGAGAAGCCACTTGTGAAACCTACGGCCCCCGGGTCTTCTTCCTCATATATTTGCTCGTGATCTACTTTTCCTTTGCATTTTTATTCAGATCTATTAAACCAAAAATACAAAAATACTTTGCCGCACTTTATTTATTTGCGATCTATTATTTCAATCTACTACAATTTTCGGGCATCTTTACCCGAAAGGGATTGACAACCCCTTTAACACGTCGGGTTGCGAGGTGTTGTTATTTGTGTGCAGGTGCTGTTTACGTTGTGTTGCTTGGTTCTCCTACTGGTTCGATAACCTTGGTTTCTTTACTGAGGGAAATACCTACCGTCGATGTACTACATCATCCCTTCCTCTTTGGGTAAATACCGATGTAGTCCTAGCAGACAGGAGCTTTTTCTGGCGCTATAGTCAGAGAGCCATCAAGCCACGAGCCTTTATGAGAGAAGCTCCGGTATGCAAGAAGTTTGTATCAAAGATTGTCCGAATTCGGCCAAAAAATTTACCACAGCTTGTTGGTGCCATGTGATGACAGCATGCCAAGTTTCATGATTTTCATGCGTGTTTTGGATTTACATGAATTAAAAAACTAAGTTTCTCAATCTTTCCGGCCAAGCCACGACGCCCAGATGTTTGAATTTCATTCCCATTTCTTGCATGGGACCTAGAAATTCACCCAAGGACACACATGTGATTTTTCAACAAACTTTGGTGCACTGGAGCATATGCTCGTAGTTCAAATCTGAATTATGCACATTAAATGCCTAAAAAATCAATTAATGCATAAAAATGCCAAACAAACCCGGAATAATTCTAAATTTTAACACGACACTCATGTAGTTGCATGTTCAGTGTACATAAATGTTCTAGCAATTCAAACACCATCGTTTCCCTCCATAACACCATTTTGTCTTTCAAGACATAATGAAAAAATCAGGTATACCACAAACAGTTTACTAGAAAGATCGTGTGGGATGCGATATAAAATATCTTGGCGCACGGTCTTGTCTGGCTTACGCAGGAAGCTTCATCGTCTACAGTCCACCGCCCCAGCTTGAACCACACTTCCACACCAGTTTCTCGCGGCACCGAGCGAAATTTTTCTGCCACCGCGGAAATATCTATCTTCCCGCCCCCTCCCTCCCACCAATAGTCACATTTTCCACTGTTCCTCCTTACTTTCCAAGTTCAAACCTTCACTACTGCTTACTGGTAGCTAAGCCTCCTCACTGGCGACCCTTCTTCTTGCAGCGCTGCCTCCTCGCCAGCTACCCTTCTTCTTGCAGCGCCGCCTCCTCGCTGGTGACCCTTCTTCTTGCAGCGCCGCCTCCTCGCCGGCGACCCTACTTCTTGCTGCGCGGCCTCCTTGCAGCCGATCCTTCTTCTTGCCGCGCGGCCTTGTCTATATGGTCAGGTAATCCACACCCCACTCACACCATCCTCCTACTTCCCCGTCCCACATGCCCCGACCGACGGTGCGACACCTTCTGCCAAAATCATTGTCCGCCTCCTCCAATTAAGCGCCTCCCACAACCATTTTGCACACAGTATAAGGTGGAGCTCAGTAGCATCTGGCAGCGGAGAAGCAAATCGCGCCCGAACGCGCGCACGAGATCACTACGGCTGCCATGCGTGCCAACCGCTAGATCTTGGAGGAGCACCCCGTCTTCGACGCCACCGTCGACACCGCCACGCGGTGGTCTACTTTAAAATACAGTTCATGTTGTTTTCTCGAGGCCACCGCCAGTACCTTCTAGTGATTTGTCCTCTGTAATGTTAATTTGCAATCTGATATTCAGTTAACAGTTTGCTCCTCTGAAATGTAATGTCCAGTTAACAGTTTGGTCCTCTGAAATGCAATGTTCAGTTAACAGTTTGGTCCAACAATTGCTACATTTTGTAGTACTGTTGTCAAGCATTATTTGTTTTGCTAACTGTCTTATCTTCTAGTGCATGTTTCTATTCTGCAATGTCGTGCTCAGTTAACTGTTTTGGTTCATTTGGTCTGCTTTCCATTTAACTGTTTGGTTCAATTCTGCAATTTGATTTTCATTTGCTGTGGGTACAATTTTGTATTGTTATGCATGTGAAATAAATCGAATTTGGCTGTACCCAATACATATTCTACTGATATTATGGCAACTCTCAGTTAACCTGATCAAGATCTTCCTTATGTGTGTTACAGGGAAACAATGGGGGACACTGCGGTTTACCATCGAGGTTTGCTCATGCATGGTCCTTTTGCTAATAGCACATTATTGTGCAGTTGCATGAATCATTCTAATATTTAGGTTTCTTACAATTTGGTCTTGCACATGTAGGTCCTGCTGTCATAGGCTTAGACCCGCTGTTCGACCTATTTTGCATATGGGGAAATGAGATGTCCATGAATATAGATCAAGTCAAGAAACTCAGAAAGATTATTAGGATGAAGAAACTTGCAATGAATAACAGCAAGATCTTGGTTTGCACAGTGAAGAAGACATCTGTCAACTATAGGATGGTACTAACTCTTTTAGATTGTTTTTACCCCTTGCGCCATTTCAAAATTTATAATAGTGATTTATGCATATCTTTGTTTTGAGTACTTTTCAAAGCAGTTCACCGATGATTACCTCTCAAACCACCTGCATGATCAAGAGGTGAGGAAGGTATTCATTCAACACCCACGGTACAATATTGAAGTCTTCCTGAAGAGGACGAAGGTTGGGACGACATTTATCCATAGCCACTGGCCTAAAGTTGCAAGGACATTCAACATAACTGAAGGCTCCATATTTTCCTTCCGCTTCTGCAGTTTCCCAGACGAGATTCAGCTGTTTATTTATCATGTGTGATGCTACTTTCCAAAGGTTTTTGATATTCCATGTGAAACTTGGTGCTATTCTGTATTGGCGTAATTGAGTGCCGAAGCTATCTGATGTAATTCGATTATGAAATCCCGGTTGCCGTTATACGGATATGAAATATCCACTACTGCAGGATGCTGCTTACGCGACAGTACGATCAGAGACCCTTCGACGAAACTTTGTGCGATGCAATAATCGCAAACGATGGTGTAAAAAACCTGTCAAAAAAGGTGCAAAACGTTTGCGATGGAGGATGCATCAAACATGGTTCAGATTTTAGTTGCGTGTGCGATGCAGGGCATACGGTTCAGTTCAATTAACTGTTTGCGATGAGGAGGAACAAAAGAAACGGGCAGCCAGATGAAGGCGTGTGCGTTATACAGCATACGTTTCACTCGGATTAACTGTTTGTGATTAGGAAACACAAAAGAAACTGTGAGCCAGATCAAGGTGTGCGCGATATACAGCATGCGGTTCACCTGGATGAACTATTTGCATTGAGACACTAGTAGAAAACGGAGCTTTAGCGCCGTTTTGTAAGGGCCTTTAGTTCCATAACCGGCACTAAAGGGTGGGCACTAAAGCCCCCCCCCCCTTTAGTACCGGTTCGGCACGAACCGGCGCTAAAGTGCCACCACGTGGCGTGAGCTCACCCCCTGGTAAGGGGGAACACCAACCGGTACTAAAGGTTTTTTTTTAATTTTTTTTTGAAAATTTTGGAAATTTTTTTTTGATTTTTTTTCGATTTTTTATTTTTCTGAATTATTTGATGATTTAGTCTCTAATCACCTCTCTTAACTGCTCAAGTGTGGATCACTCATTCCAAATCATCTAACTTCCCGACCGGTCACCCATCCCTCTCACTACTCTAGCCCGAGCACGCTTAACTTTCGGGTTCTATTCTCCTTCGCTTTCGAGTTCCGCACTTGTTGTTTTCACGACAATAGTAAGATGTCAATCCTATTAACCCTCGTGGAGTTTAGCTTGAGCATGAAGTCACACATTTCACCGTTTGAGTTTTGGAAACTATTATTCTAAAAAACAGTAATTATTTAGTAACGCTAATATTTCTTGAATAAGTTTGACCATAGTTTGACCATAGTTTGACCAGATTTGACCAAAATTCAAAAAATTGAAATAATTATTTAGTAACACCAATATTCTTGAATAATTATGTAGTAACATTAATACTTCTTGAATAAGTAGTTTGACCACATTTAACCAATTTTTTTAAAAAAACTGAAATTTGACCATATCTTTTTTTCCTTTTGGAATTTGAGGATTCTAAAAAATTCCAAACAGGCCATAGGCGGTCTCCATCGGATGCGGATTTTCGTTCTGAATTTTTTGATATATTATACGTTTTTTTTCGACATCCTATGCAAAAGTTATAGCCGTTTTACATTTTCCCTGCACTTTTTGCAAAACATGTCCAAATTTAAGTTTTTTAATTTTCCTAACTAGTAGATGTAGTAATATAACTACATCTCAAGAATTTTCTTTTTGAATTTTTTATCATTTTCTTTTGTATTTTTCAAAACTGAAATGGCGATATCTGCGAGGGGGTAGGGATTGAAAATTGCCCTTTAGTACCGGTTCGTGGCAAGAACCGGTACTATAGGTCAAACCCTTTAGTACCGGTTTGTGTACGAACCGGTACTAAAATTAACCCTTTAGTACCGGTTTGTGCCACGAACCGGTACTAAAGGTGATCAAGGGCCCCGCCCGACGCCACCATCACTTTTAGTACCGGTTCGTGCTAATTAACCGGTACTAAAGGTTCAACACGAACCAGCATTAATGCAAATCCGTTCGAACAGGCACTAATGGTACCATTAGTACCGGGCCAAAATCAAACCGACACTAATGTGCTTCACGTTTGACCCTTTTTCTACTAGTGAGACAAGAGAACAGAAATGGTTCAACTTTACAATATGTGTGTGATACGCGGCAAACAGGTCTGTAATCGGAAACGTGTGCGAAGACCGATAACAACACAGACGATTACTGCTAACAAGCCATGTGTGTTGTGAGCAAACGATTGCTGGTATACAATTGTGAGTGATTGATGAAAACATCACCGACGGGTTCCATTGTTTAGTCCGTGTGCGATGTGATTTTCTTTGTCCGCACAACATCTACGCTCTGTCTAAAGAGCATCAACATACTTAAAAAGACAGCGTTGCATAACCAAATTGAGCAAACAATTACACAAGTGACTACACACATAACATTTCCACACACCAAAATAAGCAATTACATGCTTACTAAAGTAGGAGAAACGAGGATCTAGTCATCTACTTATTGTTGCAACGACGCTTGCCATTGCTCTGCTTCTGGCTGGATCCCTGGCCGTTTTTGGGAAGGAGGCACTTCCTCATGTCAACGATCCGCCTGTACATGTCGTAGCTCGTGTACGCCTCCTTGGCCGTGTAGACGACATGAGCTTTGTCGAGTTTCTCCATCCAGGCCGAGTGCCAGGCACGGTTGTCCTCGTTGCATGAATTCTTCTTGTCTCTGTAGTAGGGGTCGATGATGGCCTCGACAAGGTGAACCAGTGAATCCTTCTCATGCTCCTTGCTGCCCTAGATCTTGTATTGTTCCTGGATGTCGACAAGATTCTGGTAGGCGATGCATGAATTCTCGAGCGCCTTTACATCATTGGTGATGTCCTCCGTAGCGAACATGTAGTGGGGGCTATAGACAAACCTCACGAAACGCTGGCAAGTCCTTGTGGCCAGGCAGTAGTGGTAGACAAGGACGTGGTGGCGCACACACATCTGGGCAACTGCGACCTTGGGATGAGACCCGACACAAGCGCGGGTGTACTCGAGGTCGAACCCGACAACCTTGTACTTCTCCTCGGCAAGCAACAACTCCATGATGTGGATGGAGTGCTCCACCCAGACTGGGTCGTTGGCGTACACCGCCGGGAGGTCCATGGACTTTCTGTGGGTGTCCACCACGACGCGCATGGTGAACTGCTGCTCGTCGCCGGCAACCGCTCGGAGCGCCATTGGAGCCGCGCAGGATACCCTCTAAGAATTTCTCGTTGTGGGTGTTCTTCTTGCAATGGTACTGCGCGATCGAAAGGTTGAAGAGACACAAGGGTTAAATGGCCGCTATAATAAATGGGGTCCGGCCAGCCTATAATCGTCAAGTCTTGTCACAATGTTCATAGCGGAGGATTCCAGTGCATGCTTGACAATACCGCACCACACGCGTGGGCTCTAAGAGGCGCCAAATGTATTGTCGGTGAGCCTGTTCCCGCGCTACCGCGCAAGCTTCCCGCCGGGCTAGTTTGGCCACGCGTCGGCTAGAAGAGGGACAAAGCATGGGCGTTTATTGGCAAAAAGCTTTGTAAAAACGAAGTGTGTGGAATGACTTCGGTTATAAGTTTACCCATGGGTGATGAGGTCAAAGTTACACAGAAGGGTGATGATGGACACTCGAGTGCGATAATTAATTCTGCGCTCTACAGTGCACACGGTGGAAGAAACCAACTGTGTGCAATAATGTCGAAGATCGCAGTCGAGTTAGCTATACAGATCGTGTGCTGTGAGATCGACAAGGTAAACATATTTGAGAATGGTTAATAAAATCTAAGACCATTGCATATTAAGGTAAAAATAGTTCTACCAATATACGAGTCTCATACGATGCCATTTCAACGATTGTACCACAAAAGCTCAAAATATTACAAGGTTCAAATTCCTGAGTTATATGGCTCAAATTCGAAGATTAGAAGGTTCACACTGATATTAGAAATGAAATTCAGCTCATCATCTGCAAACGCTCGCGCTGATCCGCTGAACATGGATATCAGAGAGGTTCAAACTAATATTACCACTTCTAAGTCTGGTTTCGAAACCTCACAATTCTTGCAAAGGGGCAAGCCGCTGAGAAGTCATGTATGGGGTTGACACGATGACTTCCGATTACTCTGTCATCTGAAGTTCCAAAACGAAATTCAGCACTTTTGGAGCCTATTCCATTCTGCCGCAGGCGCCGGCGCTGATCAACAAACCATTCATTTTTGGGAAATAAATGTAGGGCAAACCTCATTTCCTTCTGCACTCTTGCTTTGAGAACAAAGAACCTGGCGAATATAATCTCCGGTAAGGTCCCTCGTTCAAAGTAATTTCTGAGAGATGCAGATCTAGGCATTCGACGTGATTGTTATATTGTATCACATTATCCACCACTGGGCCTAATCTTATCTGCAAAAGAAGAAAACCTGTCAGTGCCTACATGCAGTTTTGAACATTACTACAGGCCTATTTGGTTTGCAGGATTAGTAAAATGCACTAACATGCCATCTTTGATCTGACATGATTAACATCGACATTTGATTACATTCTAGAAAAATGTAGCCTTCTTCACAAGAGGTTCGAGTGGATGAAAAGTCCCCTAAGAAAACTAGTACAGATGAATCCAAAGGAGAAATGCTTATTGATTGTAACCATATGGATCAAGCAACCAATATGGGGGGGGGGGCATGTATGTACTGAAATCCTCCAAAAGAATCATTCAAAAATCATAGTACATTGTCATTGTAAACTTGGAAAAAGGTGTCACAAATTGAACTCCCTTATGGTTAACATTTAACAGGAAAGGAACATCACCTCGATATATAGCTTCTCCAGGCACGGAAAGCATCTCAGGAAACTGACAACTTGCTCCAGGTTGGGGCCGATAGATTCTAGTGCCAAGACCTTCACTGTGCGCAGTTTCGGGGTCAAGCTTGTCGGAATCATTTTCTGAATGACAGACGAACAAACATCTTCAAAGTTAGAAATAATGTTAATTTGTAGAAGGAGAGGTAGAAGGCGGCTGTTGTACCTGAACGGGTGTGGATCCAATAACAAGTTCGGAGTATTTTCAGACGAGTAGCCCGCCACTGTCAATTTCGGCGCAGAAATTTTATATTTACTAATTGGAGGCACCTTCTAAGTCCTCTCGTTAATCCAAATCATTAAAATTAATTACACCGTAGGATTGTAGAATATGCGTTCAGGATAAAAGGAAAACTTGTGTAACACATGTGGTCCAGTACGTCCCATAAAAGGCCATCTGACACATCTAACGTTGCTATGAAAGAAAACAAAGATTAAAAAAGTGAAAAAAGAAATCCACAATCGGTTCCCTCAAACAAAAGAAAGCTTCCATCCTTAAAAACCTCTAACAAGAAAAGGGAAAAAATCCACGATTGATTGCCCATGAAAGACTCGAGCAATAAAATTCTGCCTATTAAAATCTCAGTGGAATCCTCAAACATGGCCGCTGCCTGCTCCTCCAACAAGAAAAGGAAACGAATCCAATATTGCCATCTGACACGTCTAATGTTCTTAATTGGGACACAAAATAAATATTTCAAAAAAAAGCAACCATCTGTTCACTCCAAATAAAAAGGAAAGCTTCCATCCTTAAAAAACTACAACAAGAAAAGGAAAAACATTCCACGAGTGATTGCCCGTTAAAGACTCCAGCAATAATATTCTTCCGATTAATATCTCCATGGACTCCTCGAATATTGCCGCTGCCTACCCCTCCAAGAAGAAAAGGAAAAGGAAAAAAAATCCACGATTGATAGCCCGTGAAAGACTACAGCAATAATATTCCTGTCGATGAAAATCTCCATGTACTCCTCAAACATGGCCGCTTCCTCCTCCTCCTCCCTTCAATCTTGCACTCACGAAAGGATTTCTCATCACCATGTCCATTGACGGACTGCAAAGGAGGTGGAAAGCTAGCTGACGGAAGGGATGAGGAGCTCTCCTCAGCAAGATGCGGTTTTGCAATTACATAATGACCTATCGGGACAGTCTTTGGGCCGCACTTATTTAATCCGAAGAATACACAGTACACTACAACTCCATTCAAACGGGTAGGACTAAGATAACGTTTTTCAATTAGTTCTCTGATAAAAGTCAACTAGATTACAGTGTGTAGTAAAAATTTATTTTTCATAACTTTTGTATCTTGCAGGGAGACATTACTTTGTAAATGTTGCTTGCAGTTTTCTGTCTGTCTTTAGTTTGGTGCAATAACGTCCTTGCTGCTTGCACGGCTGAGCTATCATTGAACGACTTGATCAAGGCTCTGACATTCAGATTAGATCATGAAGAAACTGTTACCCGACTATTGTTATGTGTTGTTCAATAATTTGTAGTAGCAGACTTAGAATTTATTAGGCTTTAGGCTTCACATGGTATTTACAATATTCTTAGCGTGATTAGGCTTCGCTAAGTATTAGATTTCTATGTGCGTACTGAAGTCGTACATTGCTAGGTAAAGCTGATTGATATATCAGTCCCTCTATAATAGATCTGCACTACATACTATTATTATTATTTGTTAATATAGCTCTCATGAGTGTATCTAAACTTGCATTAAGTTATCTGCTGTTTATCCGGTAAGGTGTTTCCTGTAATGATTATATGTGCAAAGTTATGTCTATGATATCTAACTCCATTACGGTTCATACTGTCCGGCTATGCTGATTTGTAATAGTAGTTTTATCATCGTGAGGTCAGTTCATGGTGTCATCATTTATTTCGTTCTTTACTCAAATAAAACAATTAGGGATGCAGGCGGACAGAGTCATCAAGGTTGCCCCTGTTCGCACGGAAGGAAAACACAGTAATCTTTGTCATTGTACTATTCGTGAATGCTTTAATTATGGTGTTGTGGACAGACATGGACGCGTGGACGTCATCCGCCTGCATGTCTAAACACAATCAGCTGGATTGTAAGTAAGAACTCCTAAATAACCATGAATATTAGATTTATAGCAGTGAGTTTTTCTTATCACATTATTTTCTTAATCCAGATTGTTATCAAGCAAGGTGGACTAGACCTGCATTGGATTGTGTCTGAACTCGCCATCTTACCTGTCCATTTGTGCTATTACTATACTACCACATAATATTGCCACATACTCTCTTTGTCATTGTTCATGTATCCCCCAACCACTCATGTCTACAATGCCTTTGCTGGGGTCGACTGAATGCTTCCAGTCCAATATTTTCACTGGTCTTACATAGATTCATTTGATCTATCTTAGCATTGAGTGGAATCAGCAATATGGTTTAGTTTCATGAATATGGGCTAATCATTTTTTCAGTTACCCATTTCTAGGTAAAAAGGAACTGTGTTATACATATTCTTATACAAATGCATGTGTTTGAGGTAATCAATAGTGTCACCGAGTAACGTGTTTGTTTATGTGCTTAGCTACCGACTTTCTCTAAGAGGATGTATCAAATATACTATATTTTTTAAGAAATGTGTATTCAAGTAGATTTTTGTTATGTTTTCGTAGAGATAGGTAGTTGCACAATGATACCCGCACAACAATGGTAATACGGAAAATACAAAAAAGTTGGATTCCAATCTTCGAATAGATCCAACCTCCAACTGGAATAGTTGATTTTGTACTCTAATGCGTTTGTGGATGTATCCACCTTTGTAAGGATTCAAAGGGTCTGGTTTTCACTTTGCAATGTTTTTTAAATCGCCCCATAAGTTTACCGATAAATGTCATATACAATGTTTATTCAGTTAACACCTTGAGAAAATGTTTTGTTCTATGATTGCGGTGTGATGTCATGCTTCAGTTTCACTGTATTTACAAATACCCCAAAAATCGTGGTACCTACCTACAATTTTCATGTGTAACAGAAGTTATTCAGAAACTTATATCATTTAAATTTCAAAATCACTAGCCGTGCAGTTGCACGGGTTGATGACTAGTGACAATAATTCTTGTTGGACCTTCTTGCTCAAATACAAGTAATCTCTCATGTGCAGGTGTGTCCTCAATTACCATACCGTGGTACATATCTTGTGATGTCTTCCTGCCGCACCAGCAACACATGTAAATAGTCCGGAGAGTCATGGAGGTGATGTGGAAGGTACTCAACCCATTGATCGCCTGAAGACAAAGGTACTCGAGTGCGGTACAGCCACGGAGCAGGCGCTCCATGTCACCGTTTGAGAGGCAGATGACGACGAGCTCGAGGTGCTTCAGTCGTGGTAGAATAAGAGCGGGCACGTCATTAAGGGGGGGGGGGGGGGGGAATGGCAGTTCCTGAACTTGGCGACGCACAGTGGGCGTGAGACGGAGTGCGGACATTGGCAGCGACCGCATATGCCCATCATCAAAAGTGAGGTCCTCGAGCTGATCTAGGGCGGGGGATCGGAACCAGTCGTCAAGCTTGGCTCGGTCCTTGCCGTTGGAACGGAACTTGCCCATTCTAATGCCTCTGGTTGGGCCAAGGTGACTGCCGGGGATCTTGGAGAACGCATCCAAGCTTTTGTGATAGCCATGGCAGAGCTCGTGGGTGTCGAAGAGGGCAAGAGGGCTGGAGTTCCGTAGGGGGCGCCACCACCGGGAAAGGACGGTTGTACGCGCCCCATATTTGATTGGGAGGAGGGAGATGATGACTATCAACATATCATCTTGGAGGCTGCTGATGAAGTCTAGGCCTGCTGGAGTCGCTAGCGGTTGTAGCTCGCCTCGCCTCCGCTTGTTTGTAGCCCCATTATCCACCTCCAGAGTCTCCTTGTCAGCGGTGCTTTCTGATATAAATGGCAGTACAGGGAATATTTAGTTAAAACAGGGCAATAGAAAAGTGTATTGGTAACTAGAAGTTATTAGGTAGGAATATAGTAAGAAAAGCGAATAACAGTTGGTTGCTTAAATACTACACAATTCATTTGATATTGCTGGGTAAGTCAACATGCAGATAGTTGAAAAGAAAACTTACTTCGAACAAAGTCTGGATGGATGATATCGTCGAGGAAGTTACCATATATCTGATGACCAGGCCCTTTTATGTGCAGTGCAATTCCAGTGCCAGCTTTCAGTTCATAAAACTTAGCAATTTCTTTCCAAAAACGAGTGTTGAAATAGGAGTCACCACGTTCATCAAGTCTTACGGTAGCAACAATTGTAAATCAATGGTTTGTGTGCATTACGACATCCCTGCAGTCTTGATTTATGTAAGGGGAAAGCTTGTGCACTACAGATTCTGTTGCATGGCAAGGGTCACACTGCAGAAAATGGTAGGATTGTTAAACAAAATATGGTAACATGCAAAAATGGGCCCAAATTGAAAGAACTGTACAACAGTCGAAATCGAAGGACAAAAATTTATAATTGAACATATAGGGTAAACATGATGTCATGGAAATATGAGAGTAATCGAAAGAACAATACATCATTAATTTGTCTAATATAGAAAGAAGAGGGGAATAAACCCCCTTTGACGTATATGGTGCATGTGGCACCTTTTATCCAAATGTAGTAATATTTAGAATATGTTCAGGAAAGTAGGCCATCCCAGCCGGTTTAGGGTGAGATTGAACATACCGCGCGCATCCTCAAGTCATCTGGTACAGTGAGATGGAATGTCTGGCGGAGGCCGCAAGGTCCTGATGTGTCCACGCACTGTATACTCTATGAACGGAAGAAAACCCTCAAATCAGCTCGAATAAAAATGAATTCACGGTGATTTCGGTCGGGTCATTAAAGGATGCAGATGAACTGGGATAAGAGATGATATAATATCTTATTCAATTAGTTACCTTGTTGTCCATGAGAAAGAACCCTCAGTACGGCAGATTCCCCAACCGAGTGGGGTTGGGTCGACCGCGAGCAGCATCGAGAAAGTCGATGGCGATAGGCGGCGGCAAGTGGAAGTGGTGAAATGCGGTGGGCTTTCCCGGCAGCCTGGTGGCGGCGGCAGGCTTCGAGATAAGTGTTTACCGCTGTCGGTGTCAAAACCGGCGGATCTCGGGTAGGGGGTCCCGAACTATGCATCTAAGGCGGATGGTAACAGGAGGCAAGGGACACAATGTTTACCCAGGTTCGGGCCCTCACGATGGAGGTAATACCCTACTTCCTGCTTGATTGATCTTGATGATATGAGTAGTACAAGAGTTGATCTACCACGAGATCGTAGAGGCTAAACCCTAGAAGCTAGCCTCTGGTATAATTGTTGTTGTCCTACGGACTAAACCCTCCGGTTTATATAGACACCGGAGGAGGCTAGGGTTATACAGAGTCGGTTACAACAGGAGGAGATCTACATATCCGTATCGCCAAGCTTGCCTTCCACACCAAGAGAGTCCCATCCGCATACCTAGACGTAAGTCTTCAATCTTGTATCTTCATAGTCCAACAGTCCGGCCAAAGGATATAGTCCGGCTGTCCGGATACCCCCTAATCCAGGACTCCCTCAGTAGCCCCTGAACCAGGCTTCAATGACGATGAGTCCGGCGCGCAGATTGTCTTCGGCATTGCAAGGCGGGTTCTTCTCCAAATCCCGAATACCTGTTAAATAGTGTCCGGCTTCTCATAAATACTTGCGCTTCATGGCTTCCACGCCCAATAATGGCCATCTTCCACGTGTCGAACGAATGCGAGAAGCCAGGGTGTTTTTACATTTATCACCCTAGCTATGTGAACAAACTGCCTACTTAAAGAGACGAGGATTGTCAGATCCAAATCACACCATTCTTCAGCCAGCATTCATCGGAGCGCGCCTGAGAGAAACCCATCCCAACATGGCCGGCCAGCAGCTCCTCCTCTTGCTCCCGTAGCCCTAAGCCCGGAGATCGGATGAAGTGTTCCGTCCTACATAGCCAATTAGTGAAGCTACAGACCCAGGGATTCCTCCCCCGGCATACATGGTGCCTGTTCGAGACGGGCTTGCCACCTATAATGGCGGAGAGCAAGCAGAGGGCTTTCCCGACCCCTCCAAGGGGGAGCGGGTATGCCTCTCGTTCCTTATTTATTAAGGGGACTCGGATTTCCAACCCATCCGGTCCTACGAGGGCTCCTGGAGTTTTACGGCCTCCAATTGCATAATCTCACCCCTGCCTCCATATTGCACATCGCTGGTTATGTGGACCTTTGCGAGCTGTTTCTGGGCTGCGAAGCTCATTTCGCACTGTGGAAAAGGCTATTCTGCCTTGTGCCCCGTACACAAAGGGGCTCAATATTTCAAGTGGGCGGAGCCGAAATATGGCGCATCGCCAGGACTGGATACCTATCTGGTACCCCGAAGAAGACGTCTGAAGACTGGTCTTTAGAGTGGTTCTATATAGAGGACGTCCCTCTTCCGGATCCTATTAGGATTGGCCTTCCTGAGTTTAATAATGCTCCTCTGAAAAAGCACCTAAGCTGGCGACCAAGGAGCCCTCAGGAGGTAGATGATAGAGACGTTCTTACCTGATGGGCCGGATAAAGGTGCTGGCTCTATCAGGACTGACTACAACCGAGGTTATGTCAATATGCATTATGCGAGGAGTGCAACCGCTTCAATATCGAGGCCACCCTATGTGGGATTTTAACGGGGAAGACGATGCCACCTGCTGCGGCCGTAAGGGGCCGGACTCAGTTGCGGCTCTGGCAAAAATTCTGTCCGGTCTCTACAAGGGAGAGGAAGAGGAGTTCCTCCACATCAAGCCGCGGGACGGATTCTCCATGTACAATCCTCCGAGCTAGGTAAGATGCCACTTTTCATGCCCTTCCCTTCCGTATTTCCGCAATAAATATCTTATTTTGCCCGTTCATCGCAGGAGCTGCGTAACGCAGTACGGGAGATCAACAGCCCACCTCCACAACCAGAGGAACCTGAACGGTCCCTCGACCCCGGCCTTTAAGAGGATCTGGACATATTCGTGGAGCTGATCGATACGATATTTTATCAATTAAGCTGTAATGAGGCCATGGTGGCTATTACAGCCGACTATCCGGGGCTACTCCCTGCCTCGCAGGTAAGTAAGACCAGGTGCCCAACCTTTGAGAAGTATCCCTTTCCACGCACCTCACCTACCGTATCTGTACGGTGTCTTACAGGGAAGGTCCTCCGGACACCATGCCGAGCCCGTGGCGAGTTGCCAACAAGGGGTACCGAGGCCAGGCAGGCTGAAAAGGAAAGCGGTTCGGATTGAGATGCCTGCGCGGAGGTATGATATAAAACCTCGCTCCGTGGGCGTTGTCTTTGAAGACATAATAACACCCATGTTTCCCAGAAGGAAAAACACTCGCCGGACTATATCCGGAGAAGTTGCCGATCACGCCTCCACTAGCCGGGCTCCAGGGCAGGACACGGAGGCGGGGCACGCGTCAGACGTTCCTCCTACAGAGGATGCCGATAAAATATCCGCTACAAATTCCGAAGTGGAGAGCGCCATGAATCACAGGCGTCGCCGGGCCATACTCCGTGACGCTTGTTTCTCTCAAGAGGCGTTTGACGCCTTCAACTCGGGAGATGCATACATCCGTGCCGCTCAGAACGGTCTTACCACAGCCACGGACCAGTATGTAAAGGATATACGGGTAAGAAAATTTGATGATTATATATATCGGTAGCCCCTGAGACTTGAAACAGTTGGCACAACTGATTTAAGGATCATTATTGATGCAGGTTCTTACAGAGAAGAATACCCAATTGTCTCAAGAGCTGGAAGGGTGCAAGGCCCAGCTACGGGCCGCAGTGGACGCATTGAAGGAGTCCGAGAAGGCCCCCTCCGGTAACACCTGCTTTAAAGAATGACAGGTACCATATAGGATGCGGCATGCATGCAATTCTGACAATAAATATTGCAGATGACGCTGGAGTGAATCCGGATGAGTAACATGTCATACGACAGCTATAGGCTGGCGAGTGCATGCTTACAAAGGTTAGGCAGGAGAAAAACGATCTCCAAGATGCCAATACCCAGATGAGCATGGAACTAAAGGATGTTCGCGCCCAGCTGTCAGACTCCGTGAAGGAGAACAAGCGGCTTTGACGTGGCATTTTCAGTAAGTGCTTGAATGAACTTTAAAAAGAGTTCGGCGAAGAAGCCAGCTAACAGGGTTATGTCTGCAGGTATGCTGATGGGACGTCCCGCGAATGAGATGCCCGGGTCTGCAGGTGACCTTCTACCAGAGCTCTCACAACTGCACGAACAAGTTCGGCAGGTGATGCAAGGTATTGCCCAGGCCTTGTGGCCATCCGTCTCCCTGCCCGAAGGCCTTGGAGAGCTTGCGGAGAAGCTCAAGGGAGCGCGGCGGCGCTTCCGATTATGGAAGGTATCGGCCTGCCGTCAAGGTGCCAGAGAAGCCTGGGCCATTGTCGGTGTCAAAACCGGCGGATCTCGGGCAGGGGGTCCCGAACTGTGCGTCTAGGCGGATGGTAACAGGAGACAAGGGATACGATGTTTTTACCCAGGTTCGGGCCCTCTCGATGGAGGTAATACCCTACTCCCGCTTGATTAATATTGATGATATGGGTAGTACAAGAGTAGATCTACCACGAGATCAGAGAGGCTAAACCCTAGAAGCTAGCCTATGGTATGATTGTTGTTCGTCCTACGGACTAAAACCCTTCGGTTTATATAGACACCCAAAAGGGTTAGGGTTACATAGAGTCGGTTAAAATGGTAGGAAATCTACATATCCGTATCGCCAAGCTTGCCTTCCACGCCAAGGAAAGTCCCATCCGGACACGGGACGAAGTCTTCAATCTTGTATCTTCGTAGTCCAGGAGTCCGGCCAACGATGATAGTTCGGCTATCCGGACACCCTCTAATCCAGGACTCCTCAAGAGCCCTGAACCAGGCTTCAATGACGCATTTAGTCCGCACGCATATTGTCTTCGCATTGCAAGGCGGGTTCCTCTTCGAATACTTCATAGAAGATTTTGAACACAAGGATAGTGTCCGCTCGCAAAACAAGTTCCACATACCACCGTAGAGAGAATAACTTTTGCACAGATCTGCTGACGTATTCCGCGGTGTGACATCACACCACGGCCAGGCCTTCACACGAATCGTTTTTATTGTCCACCTCAGCGCGTTTAGCGAGGCGGTTTCCATGGCACGTCTTATCAAAGCGGAAATCGTGCCCCCTTATCCCGGGATTCTCATCAATACGGACGTGGGTAACCCAACCGCGCCATTGATTACGGCGCTTGGGAGATAAGCTTAGTTTTACCAGTGCTGCGGGGATGCATAGTCATTCGTCCATATAAGGGATAAGGATCCACCTTTTCACCCACGCCTTCTTCTTCCTTGGATCATCCATTTCACAAGACTCGAGCTCCAGCGCCTAAGTCTGCACACATCCCACCTCAACCTTCTCCAACTATGTCCGGAGCGGGAGGCAGGTGGATGGCCTCCTCCGTCCACGGAGGGGCACATCAAAAGCTGCGGAAGGCGGATACTTGTCCGCAACATCGCGCACCGGCTACCCGACGAGGGGAAGCTCATTCCCACCCCCGGGCCCCATGAGAGGGTGGTGTTCCTCATCCACTTCCTCCGCGGACTAGGTTTCCCACTTCGCCCATTTTTTCGGGGCTCATGTTCTACTACGGCCTAGATTTTCACGATATGGCCCCGAACTTCATCCTCAACATCTCGGTGTTTATCGTCGTGTGCGAGGCCTTCCTCTGCATCCAGCCCCACTTCGGCTTATGGCTGAAGACCTTCAATGTCAAGCCGAAGGTAGTGGGCGGCCGCCAAGCGGAGTGCGGAGACACCATGGTTGGCAAGATGGCCAAAGTCCTATGGCTCGAGGGCTCCTTTGTGGAGACCATAAAGGGGTGGCAATCGGGGTGGTTCTACATCACCGAGCCGCGCGACTCCCAATGTGCGGCGGCCCCCAAATTCTGATCTGGCTCCCCCACACGGCTCACGTCATGGAAAGAGAAGGGCCTGACGTGGGGTGATTCGAAAGAGCTGTCCGGACTCCAAACCTGCGTCCGGAACCTGGTAGACAAGAATCTCAAGCTTGTCAATGTAATCCAGGTGATGCTCATCCACCGGATTCTCCCATGCCAGCAACGGGCCTTCAAATTGTGGGAGTTTGATACGGCACAACACCAAACTCTGAAAAGGCTCTTCGACACTACGTACGAAGATGCCTAGAAGGTGTTGTTCAAGGGCGCCGAGGCTCCCACATCCGCTACCGAAGATCGCGGATTCAGCTCGCAGCGTCAAGCTAGCGAGGTAAGTTATTTTACCCTTTATGGGACTCTTTTTTCATAGTTTGACTCTATGCGGGATCTAAAACTCCCTAACCTTTAACAGGACTGGCTGAAGACGCCCGGACAGATTAACTGTCCGGCCCCTTTGCCGTAAAAACCCATGAAGCCCGTTTGACGGGGCTGCTGGCTCCGGCACCTCACGTGGTGCCGGAGAAGAAGGCCAAGAAGGAGGCCACGGGGACTCGAAGGAGCGCCCGACGCCAGGTGTTGTCGGACTCATCGTCCGACGACTCTGAGGCGGAATCCTCCTCTGAGGAAGAGGAGGAGGAAAAAGAAGATTCTCCCCCAGCAGGGGGAGAGAAGAAAAGGAAGGCCGCCCCAACTGGGGAGGCCGGAGGGTCCAAGAAAGGGAGGACCCTTCCTCCGACTTCTCCACCAACGCCGGCAACGACGAGGAGGAGTGGCCAACAAGGGCCAAGCCCCTGGCGAGATCGTAAGTGTCCGGACTCCGGAATAGTTCATGACTTTTTATTTGTCGCATAGTGTCTTCTAATGCCGAATATGACCATGCAGCCCGCCCGAGGACGAGCTCGCCACTTTGTCGAGCGGCTTCCTAGGTTCCTCGGATGTGAATAGCACTTCACTTCCGACCGCCTCCTCTCCTCGTGTCGCCGACGACACCGCGGTGGAGTCCCAAAAGGGGCCCAGCCAGGAGGAGGTGGTCCTGGAGGCGCTGCAAGGCGACCTCCCGGACTCCGGGCGCAAAGGGGGCGAAACCCCAGAGGGCTCTAAGTCCGGCCCTGTGCCGGACTCCGTATCGGAACCTTCAGTGGTTCCGAAGTCCGACAAGCAGCTCCTTCGTAAGAAGGGCAAGACTGCCACGCCGGTGACCTCCGTTCATCCGGAGGCACCGGATAGCTTGCCGGAGGTGCTTAACGGCGCCTCCATCGATGAGGAGCACTGCACTGTTATGAGTGTGGTGATACAGAAAGTTCAGTCTGCCAAGAGCGGGCTGACTGAAGCCTGTACCAGCCTTCTAACAGGCTTTGAGGTAAGTTTAGAATATGTAAAAATATTACCGCATAGACAAGTAGTTCTCGATGCTTAGTTCGGTGTTCGGAAAGAAAAGCCGGACTAAGGATCTAAAAAGATATACGCAGGAGTCTAACATAAGTATGTCAATATGCGAATGCAGGCTGTGCTGCTGACCTCTGCCGCACTGACTGCGGAGGTCAATGCATTGAAGAAGAGCCTCGAGCGGTCCGAGAGCAAGCTCGGCCTTGCCAAGAAGCAGCTCGAGGACAGGGAAGGTAAGCAATACCTTATTAAAGAAATACCGTATAGAAAGGATTCGGTTGCAAAAAATGACAGGAATAACGTGGGTATTGTAGGGGCCACGAACGAGGTGGCGACCATTAAGGAAGCGGTGTCCGCGTCGAAGCAAAGCGGCTGCTGGAGGCACCGAGCGAGAGAAGCAGGAGGAGCGGGTGGCGGAGGTGCGGCAAGAGCTCTGTGCTCGTGGAAAACACGAGAGTTTGGAGCGTGACTCAAGACTCGAGAGTCCGAGGCTCGCCTCGGCTCTTGAGAGTGCCAAAGCCGCTAAGGCCGAAGCCCAAAAGCCCTCCAAGAAATTGAATCATTAAAGAAGATAGCGGCGGGTAAGGCATTCTTTATGCAAAGCAAGCATGTGAAAGTGAATTACCTGTTACTTACCCGGATTCGAGCTCTCCAGAGCATTCGCAGATCTGCCCGTAGTGTAAACCGATGCTGCCGCGTTCTACCGCGCCAAGGAGGGGAGCTCGACGGAGAAGGTGTTCTGGTCTCAGTATGCTGAGGCCGAACGTCCGGTGCCCCTGAGCGACTAGCTGAAGCAGCTGGTCGAGCTCCACAAGGTCGCCGAACAGGCCATGAAGGGCCTCATAGTTCGGCTGTGGCCATTGGAAGCCATGCCTGGGAGCTACTTCGGGCTAGTGCAGCGGCTGGTGGACGCCTGTCCATGGATTGAAGTCATCAAGCGCTCCTTCTGCATTGAAGGTGCCCGTCGGGCCCTTGCCCGTGCTAAAGTGCACTGGGGCAAGCTGGATGCGGAGAAGCTTGTGACGGACGGGCCACCGAAGGGCAAGGAGCATCGCAAGCCCGAAATGTACTATGATGGCGTCCCGAAGGGTGCCCGCCGTATAGCGGATGAGTGCTCCAAAGATGTAATTTTTTAATAGACTCGCATTTGTTATCCTGTACGCTGAAAACTTGTTCATGTGCGCTAAGAAACGCTTGTTAATTTAAAATATTACCTTCTGTGCAGCCGTTTATCAAATTTGAGAGATGGCAAGTCGTTGGCTTCAGCCCCCATGCCACGAGTGCTGGGGTGTTCGGGATAAACTTGAGCGCTATTGTTCCCATTCTTGGGTCCGTCAAGGGAGGCGCTCAATGCAACGAACAAGGCAACCGGACTTATAGTGCTTGAACACTCTCACTTAGCCATAGAATTCTATAATTTTAAATTTCGGCGAAGCCCCTAGTATTCGGAAGACCGAGTTCGGGCGCTATCCACGCCTTGGCCGGACAATGCCGACTCCTCGCTCTAAGCGGCATAAGTCTTTAGGGACCCGAAAAACCTTCTCGAACAGCGATCGGCTCCCGCCCTATCATGACGGTCAGTTTTAGCTTTCTCCACTGAGGTGCTCAACCCAGCTCAACCCGGGCACAATCGCAGTGGTTCTCCCAGCGCTACCTTAGCCGATATAACGGAACGTAAGGTACCAAAACATGGGAGCCGGGCAAACCCAACTATTGACCCAAGACATGATTCGGAGCCGATGCATATAATTCTATAAGTTCGGGGTGCCGCACTTGTGAAAGTGTTCGGACTTATCACACCATACTTTTGGGGTACTTAAGCCCCTGGTGTATTGGCCGTACCAAAGTGTACCGGTGCAACATGTCATTAAATGAACATATATATATATATATATAGATAAAGAAAGGAGTGCAATAATAGGCAAAAGCTATGTATTGTTTATTCAAAAAGGTACTGCAATGGAAGCAGAATGATACAAATAGTGTGATAAGCAAGGGATGGGACAATTTAACATGTCCCCCTCCAGGGGTAAGCTGCGGGATGGTATGTAAAACAGGTATAATGCTCGTAGTAGAGACCACTTGGACACTCGACGTAGCTTTCTGTTTCCCTGCCTGTTGCATCGTGAGTTCGGCAATTCTAGTGCCGGACATGACTTCTGGAAAACGGAGTCCTGAAAGTAAGAAAAAACAAGAAAGAAAAAGAATGACACAATTGGGAGCCCTTGGTGCGGTTGAGCCGCATTTTGGGCGTGCCGTGGTCATGCCCCTCCCCTTAGGCCCATGGTATCTCTAGAGCGTAGTTATGTATGCGTAGTACTGGCTTCGCTGTTTCGCGAGGGCTGGGGTTGGGGCCGGATTGCTACGCTGGCGATGCTCAGATCGTGCCAGCGGTCTTGTTGTAGGTTACTCCGGCGCCGCTTTGACGGTGGCGGACGCTTTAATGGCCGGACCCGGGAATTGCTGTGAGAGGCTGCTTTGCACCTCCGCCGCGAGGGTCGCCGTGTGCTCCTCCGTTCGGAGAGAGCGTTTGGTGTTTCCATTGACCGTGATTACTCCTCGAGGGCCTGGCATCTTGAGCTTGAGGTATGCGTAGTGCGGCACCGCATTGATCTTTCCAAATGCGGTTCGTCCAAGCAGTGCGTGATAGCCGCTGCGGAACAGGACTATGTCGAAGATTAACTCTTCGCTTCAGAAGTAATCCGGGCATCCGAAGACCACTTCGAGTGTAACTGAGCCTGTACAATTGGCCTCTACACCTGGTATGACGCCTTTAAAGGACGTCTTTGTGGGTTTAATCCTTAAGGGGTCTATGCCCATTTTGCGCACTGTATCCTGATAAAGCAGGTTCAGGCTGCTACTGCCGTCCATCAGGACTCTGGTGAGGTGAAATCCGTCGATGATTGGATCAAGAACCAATGCGGCAAATCCGCCATGACATATGCTAGTGGGGTGGTCCCTTCGATCAAATGTGATCGAGCAGAAGGACCATGGGTTGAACTTCGGGGCGACTGGCTCCATCGCATATACGTCCCTTAGTGCACGCTTCCGCTCCCCTTTGGGTATGTGGGTTGGGTATATCATGTTCACCGTCCGCACTTGTGTGGGAAAGCCCTTCTGTCCTCTATTGTTCGGCGGCCGGGGCTCTTCCTCGTCATCGCTATGCAGCCCCTTGTCGTTGTTTTCGGTGCTTAGCTTGCCTGCTTGCTTGAACACCCAACAATCCCTGTTGGTGTGGTTGGCTGGTTTTTCGGGGGTGCCATGTATCCGCACAAGCGATCGAGTATTCGGTCCAAGTTGGACGGGCCCTGGGTATTTATTTTGAATGGCTTCTTCCGCTGACCGGGTTTAGAGCCTCTGAATCCGGCATTTACTGTCGTATCTTCAGCATTATCACCGTTAATGTGGCGTTTATGCTTGTTGCGATGCTACCTGCCATTGCTATCCTTGGTATCCGAACTACCAGGGTGTGTGGACAAGTTGTTGCTTCGAGCTAGCCAGCTGTCCTCTCCCGCGCAAAAGCGGGTCATGAGTGTGGTGAGGGCTGCCATGGATTTTGGCTTTTCCTGTCCTAGGTGCCGGGCTAGCCACTCTTCGCGGATGTTGTGTTTGAAGGCTGCTAGCGCCTCTGCTCCGGACAGTCGACGATCTGATTTTTCTTTGTTAGTAACCGCTGGCCCGTAATTGTCCGCCGATTCTTCTAGCTGCTGAATTATATGGCTAAGGTCATCGGCGATGCGGTGGTCGCACATATGTGCCCGGAAGTTATCAAGGAATGCGGCTTCCAGGTCCTCCCAACAACCGATTGACTCTGCTGGCAACCTGTTGAGCCAATGCCGAGCTGGTCCTTTAAGCTTGAGTGGGAGGTATTTGATGGCATGTAGATCATCACTGCGGGCCATGTAGATATGGAGGAGATAGTCCTCGATCCAGACCGCAGGATCTGTGGTACCATCATATGATTCGATGTTTACGGGTTTGAAGCCCTCAGGGATTTGATGATCCATTACTTCATCTGTGAAGCATAGTTGGTGTGCGGCGCCTCTGTATTGGGCTAGATCACGACGTAGCTCATATGAGCTTTGCCTACTGTGTTCGGCCCAGCCGGGTTTGCTGTATCCGGCGTGACGGTAATCATCCAGAGTCGTATACCGACGCCGATCTGTAGATCGATCTTGTATGCTTTGCCTTATCCTCCAATATATCTCGCAAGTCCGGCGCGTTTTCCGTGCCTTTGGTACTTTTTGAGCGGCGTCGGGCGTGGCTTGAGCGGAGGGCCGAGAGGCTTCTCTGTCGCGCCACGGATGGCCGGGTCCGCCATGTCGGGCGCCGGTGACGTGGGTGCTTCCTCCTCCGATCGAGGCAACGGCCTGCGTTTGGGGTAGCTTTTGGAGGGGCGTTCGAGTTCATACTCTTCGGCTGCAAGGACTTCAGTCCATCTGTCAGCTAGCAGGTCTTGGTCAGCTCTAAGCTGTTGCTGCTTTTTCTTGAGGCTGCTTGCTGTGGCCATGAGCCTGCGTTTAAAACGCTCTTGTTCGACGGGGTCTCGGCACGCATTTAATTGCGTCGTCGAGGCTTGCCTCGTCTTGAGGGGGCGATATAATTATCGCCCTCTACCTCTTTTTACGCAGACCGTCGTGCGGACTTGCTTCTCCCTCCTCCCGCTACCGAGTCCCGCTGGCGGGGGTCGCCTTCGCACTGTCCGGGTATTATTGTCTCCCGCTCAGGAATCGCCGCTTTTACCGTGGCGGGATTTAGAGCGGTGCCGCCGACGCCGGGCGCTTGGGTTGTTTCTTGGAGGGTCATCCTCCGCCGTTCCATCGCCATTCCCATCTTTTGGGATGTCCACCATGTATATGTCATATGACGAGGTGGCCTTCCAGTGGCTCGTGGGCGCTGGCTCTTGATCGCCTCCGGCACCGTCGATGTCTTCGGAGTCGAAGTCGAGCATGTCGATTAAATCATCGACAGTGGCTACAAAGTGGGTGGTGGGTGGGCGTTGAATTTCTTCGTCGTCCGAATCCCAACCTTCCTGACTAGAGTTCGGCCAGGGCTCTCCTGACAAAGAGAGAGACTTTAATGAGTTCAGGATATCGCCAAAGGGCGAGTGCTGAAAGATGTTCGTGGCGGTGAACTCCATAACCGGCGCCCAGTCGGATTCGACTGGTAGAGGCGCGGGAGGTTCGGAGTCCAGAAAGGAGTCCGGCACCTGGGAGTCACGAGCTTTGCAAAGGACAGGGATGGTGTTCGGCTCAATCGCCGTGGAGATTTCAGCCCCAGAGGCGGTGTCCAACAAACCGTCCTTGATCGGCGAAACCGGCTCCGGATTAAGGGTCGGAGCGGATACTGGTGCGACCTCTGTGGCGCTGTTCGGGCGGCAGAGCTAGATCGTACTCCATCGAGACAAAGGCGGCACGCTCGGCTGTGGTTCGAATCCGTCGAAGATCAAATCTCCGCGGACATCGGCCGTATAGTTCAGGCTTCCAAATCTGACCTGATGGCCAGGGGCGTAGCTTTCAATCTGCTCCAGATGGCCTAACGAATTGGCCCGCAGCGCAAAGCTGCCGAATACGGAGATCTGTCCAGGGAGAAAAGTCTCACCCTGGACTGCGTCGTTGCTGATGATTGAAGGAGCCATCGGGCCTATAGGTGACGACACAGAGGAACTCTGAATGAAAGCACCAATGTCGGTGTCAAAACCGGCGGATCTCGGGCAGGGGGTCCCGAACTGTGCGTCTAGGCGGATGGTAACAGGATACAAGGGACACGATGTTTTTACCCAGGTTCGGGCCCTCTCGATGGAGGTAATACCCTACTTCTGCTTGATTAATATTGATGATATGGGTAGTACAAGAGTAGATCTACCACGAGATCGGAGAGGCTAAACCCTAGAAGCTAGCCTATGGTATGATTGTTGTTCGTCCCACGGACTAAAAACCCTTCGGTTTATATAGACACCGAATAGGGTTAGGGTTACATGTAGTCGGTTACAATGGTAGGAAATCTACATATCCAGATCGCCAAGCTTGCCTTCCACGCCAAGGAAAGTCCCATCCGGACACGGGACGAAGTCTTCAATCTTGTATCTTCATAGTCCAGGAGTCCGGCCAACGATGATAGTTCGGCTATCCGGACACCCCCTAATCCAGGACTCCCTCAGCCATGGTGAAGACGCGGTATACCAAGGCTGACCCAAACCACATGGCCGAGGTCGGACCTGTGCGCCCCGATGGGAAAGAAATCCCTGTCAGTTTGGTGTATCACCAAGTAGAGTTAGCCGCCAAGTATTCCCAACAGGATTGTAGGTTAGACAGCCTGTTGAATGGTATAGAAGAAGAATTTAAATGGCATGTAGAATGTCTCTAGCCGGATTGTAAATCATTTGTCATGGCGGACCTTTTCGTTTCAACCTTTGGACCCAATAGTCCGGAGTGTATCCGAATACCCACTTAGTTATGTGGAAACCGGGGTATGTGTGGAAACCAGGCGTAGGGGTCATAAGTGCTTGAACAGACAAGTATCCAACTAGTTATGTTATATTACATGGGTAGTAAGAAACATCTTCCAGGGAGAATAGTTCCGTTAAGGGTTCCTTTCCCTGGGTACGCATGCCCTAATGTGCATGTCCGAACTACGAGAAGAGACGCAGACAAAAACATCTAGGGGCAAGTGGAAAAAATAAAAGTCATCTTTTATTCACCGACCGAATATTCCCTTAAGAACGCTAGCTTTCGGCTTCACCCAGTCTGAGGTACACATCCGGCTGACCCGGCAGTAACAATCGCAGAGGTGCTCCCCTTATGCCCTAGCCAAATTAACGGGAACGTAGGGCATAAATACAAGAGCCAGGCAACCCAGCTTGGCCAAAACTTAAGTCATATCGATGCATATAGTGGTGAAAAAAGGTACATGCGGAAGAATAACACATGTGCGGGGCATGAAGCCCATAAATTATTAAGCTTCTATACAAGAAGCCCCCAGGTATAATGAGCACGGCTGGCGCATCAAGATTGTGTAGTCAAAACACTTTTTAGCCCTTCAAGACCTCGAAAGAAAAGGGGACGAAAGAAAGAAAAAAAAGACAGATAACAGATGTATAAAAATTTGACAGATGTAAGGAGACGAACACGGAGTCCGGCACTAGGCATAGAATCTTCGGAGTCTGGCTGCGTTCCATGGATTTGGCTCGAGTCGATTTTCCGATGCATCCTGCAAACGGTACGCTCCACCGGTTAAAACCTGGTCAATAACGAAGGGACCTTCCCATTTGGGCTTGAGCTTGTACTTTTTCTTCTCCGGTAGGCGTAGAACGAGTTCGCCAACATTATAAGTTTTGGCCCGTACTTCTCTGCTTTGGTATCTTCTAGCCTGTTGCTGATAGAATGCGGAACGAGCTTTTGCCACGTCATGCTCCTCCTCAAGGGCGTCCAAACTGTCCTGCCGATTGAGCTTGGCCTCTCTTTCTTCATACATGCACACTCGAGGTGAGTCATGAATTATGTCGCAGGGCAGAACCGCCTCTGCGCCGTACACCATAAAGAACGGTGTGTATCCAGTAGTGCGATTCGGCGTGGTCCGCAGCCCCCAGAGTACGGAGTCAAGCTCCTCTACCCAGTGCGTGTTAGATTCCTTTAAGGACCGCACTAATCTGGGTTTGATGCCGCTCATGATAAGACCATTTGCTCGTTCGACTTGACCGTTAGTTTGTGGATGATAGACAGAAGCATAATCGAGCTTGATGCCCATGTTGCTGCACCATAGTTTCACCTCGTCGGTAGTGAAGTTCGTGCCGTTGTCAGTGATGATGCTATGGGGGACACCATAACGGTGTACAACCCCAGATATGAAGTCTATCACTGGTCCGGATTCGGCCGTTTTAACGGGTTTGGCTTCTATCCATTTGGTGAATTTATCCACCGTTACCTGTAAGTAATTTTTCTTATGGGTTCCCCCTTTAAGGGGTCCAACCATGTCAAGCCCCCAGACCGCAAAACGCCAGGTAATGGGGATTGTTTGTAGGGCGACGAGTGGCATATGGCTTTGGTTTGCAAAAGCTGGCAACCGATGCAGCGTTGGACCAAGTCCTGTGCATCTGCCCCGGCCGTCGGCCAATAAAATCCTGTACGGAAGGCCTTACTTACGAGGGCCCGGGCTGCGGCGTGGTGGCCACCGAGTCCGGCGTGGATTTTTGCCAGAAGCTTCCGCCCTTCCTCTTCGGAGATGCACCTTTGAAGGACTCCGGTGGTGCTTTTCCTATAGAGCTCTCCCTTGTGGACCTTGTAAGCTTTAGATCGCCGCACAATGCAGCGTGCCTCATTTTGGTCCTTGAGAAGTTCCTGCCTGGTTAGGTAGGCCAGGAATGGTTCAGTCCATGGGGCGATGACGACCATTATTATGTGGGCTGAAGGTGTTATTTCGGTGGCGGAGCCACCGATTATGTCAGAGTGTTCGTTATCTGGCGTTCTAGCCGGGTCCGGGCTGTTGTTGCTTGTTTCCCCTTCCCATACCACGGATGGCTTAAACAACCTTTCCAATAATATGTTGGGTGGGACCGGATCGCGCTTAGCGCCGATACGGCGAGGATATCCGCCGCCTGATTGTTTTCCCGAGCCACATGGTGGAATTCAAGCCCCTCAAACCGAGCTGACATCTTGAGTACGGCATTGCGATAAGCCGCCATTTTTGGATCTTTAGCGTCGAATTCTCCATTTTTTTGGGATATTGCGATGTTCGATTCTCCGCGCACCTCCAGGCGTTGAATGCCCATGGAAACTGCCATCCGTAGACCATGTAACATGGCCTTGTATTCGGCGGCATTGTTGGAGTCTGTGTACAGTATTTGGAGTACATATTGGACTGTATCTCCGGTAGGGGACGTCAGGACGACGCCAGCCCACAGACCGGCCAACATTTTAGAGCCGTCGAAGTGCATAATCCAATTGGAGTATGCGCCGTACTCTTTAGGGAGTTCGTCTTCTGTCCATTCGGCGACAAAATCGGCCAATGCCTGTGACTTAATAGCTCGCTGAGATTTATATGTTATGTCGAACCGGAGGAGCTCAATGGCCCATTTGGCAATCCGGCATGTGGCGTCGCGGTTGTTTATTATGTCGTTCAGTGGCACTTCCGAGGCCACTGTAATTGAACACTCTTGAAAGTAGTGTTGTAGTTTCCGGGATGCCATGAATACCGCATACGCTATCTTTTGATAATGCGGGTACCATGATTTGCATGGGGTGAGGATAGTGGATACATAATATACCGGCTTTTGAAGGGGGAATTTATGTCCGTCCGTTTCTCGTTCGACGACGAGCACTGCACTTACGACTTGATGAGTCGCCGCTATATATAGCAGCATTGGTTCGCCGATGTTTGGCGCGGCCAGGATTGGGTTGGTGGCCAGTATGGCTTTTATTTCTTCCAATCCGGTCGTGGCAGCATCCGTCCACTCGAAGTGTTCGGTGCGCCGAATAAGGCGATAAAGGGGTAGTGCCTTTTCTCCTAATCGGGAGATAAAGCGGCTTAAGGCCACAACGCATCGAGTTAATTTCTGGATTTGTTTGAGGTTTGTTGGGATGACCAATTGTGACAGGGCTCGGATTTTAGCCGGATTTGCTTCAATTCCTCTACAGGAGACGATGAAACCCATGAGCTTTCTGGCGGGCACGCCGAAAAAGCATTTTTCTGGATTGAGCTTGATGTCGTATGTCCGGAGGTTGTTGAACGTAAGCCTCAAGTCGTCTATTAAAGAGTCGACATGTCTGGTTTTGACGACCACATCGTCTACGTATGCTTCCACTGTTTTGCCGATCTGCTTTTCCAAGCATGTCTGAATCATGCGTTGATAGGTTGCACCAGCGTTCTTAAGCCCGAAAGGCATTGTGTTGAAACAGAAGGGGCCATATGGCGTGATAAACGCCGTTGCGGCTTGGTCGGACTCGGCCATCTTGATTTGGTGGTAGCCGGAGTATGCGTCGAGGAAGCACAATGAGTCGTGTCCCGCGGTGGCGTCGATAATTTGATCGATGCGGGGGAGGGGGAAGGGATCCTTTGGGCAAGCTTTATTGAGGTCTTTGAAATCGACACATAGGCGCCATGATTTGCCCTTCTTTGGTACCATCACCAGGTTTGCTAGCCAGTCCGGGTGTTCTATTTCTCTGATGAATCCGGCCTCTAATAACATGGCTAGCTCCTCACCCATAGCTTGTCGCTTAGGTTCAGAAAAACACCGAAGAGTCTGCTTGACCAGCTTGAATCCTTTTAGAATGTTAAGGCCATGCTCGGCCAACCTGCATGGGATTCCTGGCATATCTGATGGGTGCCAGGCAAATATATCCCAGTTCTCGCGCAGGAACTCCCATAGTGCGGCGTCCACAGCGGGGTTTAACTGTGCCCCAATTGAGGCAGTTTTGGTAGGGTCCCTTGGGTGGACTTGGAATTTGACTATTTCGTCCGCTGGTTTGAAAGAGGTGGACTTGGATCTCTTGTCGAGTATCGCATCATCCCTGTCCACGGTCAAGCGTATCACAGTTAACTCCTCTGCTGCTAGGGCTTCAGATAGTGCCTCGAGGGCTAGTGCGGCTGTTTTGTTTTCAGCGCGGAGCGCTATGTCCGGATCACTAGCTAGAGTGATAATTCCATTGGGCCCAGGCATTTTGAGCTTCATTTACCCATAATGGGGTATAGCTTGGAAGATCGTGAATGCCTCCCGCCCTAGAAGGGCGTGGTGTCCGCTACTGAACGGCGCCACTTGGAATATTATTTCTTCGGACCTGTAATTTTCCGATGTGCAGAATACCACATCTAGTGTGATTTTCCCAGCGCAACGTGCCTCCCGACTGGGGATGATTCCTCTAAAGGTTGTGCTGCTTTGCTCAATGCGGTTCCAGTCTATTTCCATTTTGTGAAGAGTTTCCTCGTAAATGAGGTTTAATCCGCTGCCGCCGTCCATGAGCACTTTAGTGAGCCGAAAGCCGTCCACAATTGGACTAAGTACTAATGCGGCTGGTACTCGGACTGTTCGGCATTTAGGTTCGTCACTGGCATTCAAGGTGATAGCCGTGTCGCTCCATGGATTTGTTGCTTCCACCTGGCAGATATCGGCAAGGCCGCGGAGTGCTTGCTTGCGCCTATTATTTGAGGCGAATGTCTCAGAGACTGTTAAGACCATATTGTAATTTACGGGATGTTGCTCTGCGGTGTTTTGAATGAGGAGATCCTCACCGCTCTTAGCAACTTGCCGGAGTACCCAACATGCTCTAAGGCTGTGTGTTGGTGTGGTATCCACCGTACTGTGAATTTTGCAGGGTCCATTAAGCCATCCCTCCAATACGGTTACATGCCCTGTAGTGGGCTTTTGCTTTTTTGCGATTGAACCGGGTGATTTACGAGGGTGCACCCTTTTAATTCGGACTGGGTGTTTAGCCAAAGCCGGGTTATCCCAAAATTTTGTTTCAGTTTTCCAGGCACTCTCCATCGCATAGTACTTCTGTACTATGGCCGCCAAGTCGGCGAAGTGTGCTATGTTGCGGCGGCCTATGGCGTTAAGAATTCCCTTGTCCGTGCAATTATTGCAGAAGAATGAAACTGCGTCTTCCTCATGACAGTCTTGACCTTGTTCATTACAAGGAGGAATTTGGCCCAATAGTGATGTACTATTTCCTGAGGGTCTTGTATAATGTGGGAGAGATTGCTTGTATCTGGTTGGGTGGGCGGATTTGAGTCCGGACCCTGACCCGATTTGAGACCCAGGGGCATGGGAGTTTCCTATCTTGGAGGTTCGGGCTCCGGGATGTCGCCCGATAGGTCTGGCCCGCTGCCTGATTCTAGGTTCAAGGCTTGGGAGATGTCCTTTCGTATATGGGTATCCGGCTCGGAGAGCTCTGGAATTCGGACATAGTTTGTCCTCAAGATTGAGGAAGAATTACCGCATTGTTCCTCCCCGCTATATGATGGGTGACCGGCGGAGAGTTAATCTCGCTTTGGTCGGGTTTAAGCCCAATCCGATCGTAGTCTGTAGCGACTCCCAAAGCGGCGATGCGATCCAAGAGCTCGTTTAGGGAAGAGAGCTCCATCGGATCCATCTGCTCGGCAAGTTCTAAGCCGACGTGGAGGCTGTTTTCGATGACCCGAGAAGTCATCATCGGCACAGCAGCCGAACTGGCAGTCATGACGAAATCGCCTAGCCGGAGAGTCTGGCCAACAGCCAGGGCTCTCCCAGAGGTGACGCTGTCCTTGACAACGAGACGAGACATCCTTCCTTACGGTGACAGCACAGTGGAACTCTCAATGAAAGCACCAATTTCGGTGTCAAAACCGGCGGATCTCGGGTAGGGGGTCCCGAACTATGCGTCTAAGGCGGATGATAACAGGAGGCAAGGGACACAATTTTTACCCAGGTTCGGGCCCTCACGATGGAGGTAATACCCTACTTCCTGCTTGATTGATCTTGATGATATGAGTAGTACAAGAGTTGATCTACCATGAGATCGTAGAGGCTAAACCCTAGAAGCAAGCCTATGGTATGATTGTTGTTATCCTACGGACTAGACCCTCTGGTTTATATAGACACCGGAGGGGGCTAGGGTTACACAGAGTCGGTTACAACAGGAGGAGATCTACATATCCGTATCGCCAAGCTTTCCTTCCACGCCAAGAGAGTCCCATCCGGACACGAGACGAAGTCTTCAATCTTGTATCTTCATAGTCCAACAGTCCGGCCAAAGGATATAGTCCGGCTGTCCGGATACCCCCTAATCCAGGACTCCCTCAACTGCCGCGATAGGCGGTGCCATGCATAGACGCGGAGGAGCTTGTTCAGGTGTGAATGGGGACCGGAGGGTGGTGGCGGGTGCGATCAGGGTTTTTTGTGACGTGGGGATGGTGAGGGTTTTATTTTTTGTTTTTCGAATTGCGTTGTGAGGGTTTTCTGTCCCACAAAGAATTTTGGAGGCGACGGTTTGCTAGAGCCAACCGTGTGTGATTGACGCAACAAGCAAAATGAAAGTCATTGCACACGGTTCCAGTTTTGGGAACCATGTGTGATTGACGTACTACCACCGTCCTGGTTTATTGGTCCCCTTTGTAATTTTTACCAAATTATGACCAAATATTTAAATAAGAAATATTTATGCATGTCATCAAAAATTATATCATTGAACACTATTCTCAAATACCCATCCAACGATATAATTTTTGCTGACCTGCACTAACATTTTGTCAGTTAGAACTTTGGTCAAAATTTAACACAAATTACAAAGGGACCAATAAACCAAGACGGAGGTAGATTCCATCAACCGAACTGATTGCATACATATTCCATGGTTAGACATAAGTAAATACAGATTAAACATACTCAGAAATAGATAATAAGCGTACACGTACACAAGCATAGTTCAACCATAAGTACATAGTTCAACCGTCATTAAGAATACTCAAGCGTACATAGTTTGATCCCACATCTCATCTCACATGCCGGCACGATCCTGGAGCTTCTCCAGGTACTCGGCATACGAACCGTGCGCCACCCTGCGAGAATACTTCTGATTGAAGGAGTCAACAGCCCGTCCTCTTGCATGCGCCAGAACACTTAGATACGCGTCATGAAGCTTGTGCTTGCAAAATGGGCATCGATAGCTGCCGTTCCAGGTCCTATTACGCCTGCTATGCATTACCGCATAAAGCTCCCTCAGGATTTGCCTCTTGTACTTCCTTTGGCCATCTTCATCCTTGCTGTCCACATCGTCAGACAACACCTATACAAATAGTAAAACAAATTTGGCATCAAATCAATGATTACATGCCGTGAAGTAGGATTAGGAATTTATGGCTATTAATTTATACATATCCAGAGATTATAGTTCGATTTTTAAGCACAATCGTCTATGTATAGACCAATCTTGAAGGAAATAATGGCACAAACATATGGAGGTCATTCAAAATGAATTGTCAAGTCCTGGCTAGGAATTATTAGCACGAAGACTAACCCTAGTCGGATTACTAGCAGAAATCATTTGCACCAATGAAACAACTAATCACTTATCACTTGTACCATTCAAACAATCATACACTACACGGATCTAACGAAACTTACTCAGATTTCATGAATTGGGAGAACATAACCATATGATTTATATTCCAAAAAGGGGGAGGCAGGAGTAACTAAAGCGTTGGCTACTGCCATAATTTGGCGACGAGGCCCTTGAGCCAATACCGTCAAGATATGACCGCTTGATGAACCAGACCGACCACCACGTGGGCGAGACAAAGCGGCAGGTTACGCCGAACACCAACCCGCACCATCTTGCCGTAGAGGCAAAGAGGTGGCGGCTCCAGGATACACATACAACTTACCTCAGGACCTGGACAATAGAGCCGGTCAGGCTAGATCAATCTATGGATCAAGGGGGCGTTCCCCAACGGGAGATGACGATCATCAAGCTTGGCGCGATAGGCATAACCTCACCCGGGCTGAAAACCGAACACGGATGTCATCCGAACTCCGTCGTGACGTTGCCCGATACAGAGGCACCGCACTCCCCTTATGCTTTATCGATGAGGTAATGCAGTAGCAGTTTCCAGAAGGTTTAAACCCGTAAACATTGAATCATATGATAGAATGACAGATCCCGCGGTATGGGTTGAGGATTTTCTTCTCTATATTCACATGACTCGCGGTGACGATCTCCACGCCATTAAATACCTCCCCCTAAAGCTGAAAGGACCAGCATGGCACTTGTTAAACATCCTCCTAGAGAACTCTATTGGTAGCTAGGAAGATTTTGAGGATGCCTTTTGAGACAACTTCCGAGGTACCTATGTCTGGCCCCCAGATGCCGATGACCTTAGCCACATAGTCCAGCAACCCGGAGAGTCAGGCGGGAAACTCTGGACTAGGTTCTTAATTAAAAAGAACCAAATCATCGACTGTCCTGAAGCCGAAGCCCTAGCGGCCTTTAAACATAGCGTCCGCGACGAATGGCTCGCCCGACACCTCGGTCAAGAAAAGCCAAAGTCTATGGTAGCTCTTACCGCACTTATGATCCGCTTCTGCGTGGGAGAAGACAGCTGGTTGGCTCATATAAGCAACAGTACCAGCAACCCTGGCACCTCCGAAGCCAGAGATGGCAACGGCAGGCCACGACGCGACAAACATAAGCGTCGAAACAACAATGAAGAAACTGAAGACAAAGCGGTTAACGCCGGATTCAGCGGCTATAAATCCGGTCAGCGGAAGAAGCCATTCAAAGGAAATCAAGATGGTCCATCTAATTTGGACAAAATACTCAATCATCCTTGCCAGATTCATGGCACCCCTGACAAGCCTGCGAAAAATTCCAACATAAACTGTTGGGTCTTCAAACAGGCCGGCAAGTTAAATACCAAACATAAGGGGAAAGGGCCGCCAAGTGAGGACGATGATGAGCCCCACCCACCGAAGACAGGGGGACAAAAGAAATTCCCCCCTGAGGTGGAAACAGTGAATATGATCTATGTCACGCATATCCCCGAGAGGGAGCGCAATGGCGCGCTAAGGGGCGTCTACGCCGTAGAGCCTATCGCCCCTAAATTCAACCCGTGGTCGGCTGGTCTGATCACCTTCGATCGCAGGGACCACCCGACCAGTATCCGTCATGGAGGTTCGGCAACCCTGGTCCTCGATCCAATCATCGACGGATACCATCTCACTCAAGTCCTTATGGACGACGGCAGCAGTCTTAGCCTGATCTATCAAGACAATGTCTGTAAAATGGGTATTGACCCGTCAAGAATCAAGCCTAGTAACACCACCTTTAAAGGAGAGATACCCGACGTCGAGGCCCGCTGCACGGGTTCATTAACATTGTGAGTAGTCTTCGGTTCACCCGATAACTTCCAAAGGGAAGACTTGATCTTCGACATTGTCCCCTTCCGCAGTGGTTATCACGCAATGCTCGGACGAACCGCCTTCGCCTGCTTCAATGTAGTCCCGCATTATGCTTACTTAAAGCTCAAAATGCCTGGACCCCGCGGTGTTATCACAGTCAATGGAAACATGGAGCGCTCCCTCCGCACTGAGGAGCACACCGCGGCCCTTGCAGCCGAGGTACAGAGCAGCCTCGTCAAGCCGAATAAACCATCAGCCATTAAGGCTCCGGACACCGTTAAGCGAGTCCGGCCTACTCCGCAGAACAACAGTTTCGTGGATCCAGAGCTAGACTAGCAGTCTCGCCTCCGTCGATCGCCCCACACAACCGCGGTACATGTACCATGTGTGCATAATTATGCACTCAAAATACCCTGGGCAACGACAAAGGCACACTGCAGACAAGGTCCATAGTGCAGCTTGACCCTGACCTTAACCTTTCTTCCCTGATCTTTTTTCCAAACCACAGGTGCATTAAAACCTAACTATCCTACGGTCGTGCAAGACTCTTCCCAGGCCCCCTTCGTATAAATGACCATGGACCGCTCCTCTCAATGGAACTAGCGAGGTCACCCGCGCATTTGCACGGCTAGAAGCTATATTCTTCATTTTAAAATAAACGTTTTATGCCATCATAAGTTTTTAAATTTTTCAAGACATGTTAGAACTAATAAATGGTTTTCGAGTGATAATGAATAATATAGAATGACTAAATATAAATATGCATATATGGAAAGTAAATTTTCAGTTCAAACATATGGTCCAAGAATGTATGCACTTAAGGGTAAACATCGGTGATGCCTTTGTCTAGCTACATTAGCTATGTATATGGTTGTTATTTCATTGCGAAAAGTGTTATGCTACTTCTATTTTTTGTTTTATTCATCATTGAGAAACTTGGACTTTTTTATGTGTTCAGCCACAATGCGAAGTATGTAGCCATTTCATATATAGTTTCATGAAATGTGTAGTTTTTTTATCTTTATGAACTAAATCTCTCTCTCTCTCTCTCTCTCTCTCTCTCTCTCTCTCCCTCTCCCTCTCCCTCTCACTCTCCCTTTCCCTCCCTCCCTCCCTCCCTCGCTCCCTCTCTCTCTCTCCTCCCTCCCTCTCTCTCTCTCTCTCTCTCTCTCTCCCTCTCTCCCTCTCTCCCTCCCTCCCTCTATCTGTCTCACACACGTCCATTTGATTGAGAAGTTCGATTCAGTTGTTTGGTTCCCATGTGAAAACAAGGGGTAAGAAGGACCATGTTAAAAGTTGCCCTTTTATTAATTAGCTTTCTTAAACAGTATCTCATCCGCATTGACAATTGATTAGTGGCTATCTATTTAGCTTCTCTGCTAACTTACTTTATTTGTGCTTGCGACAACGATCTGGTTTGCCGGCACAATCTATGTAATTTTTTTGTCAGGTATTAGCCAATCTATGTAATTGACTGTGCCACTATGGTAGACAACCTGGCCGGGTTTTTGAACTTGCGAGCATGACATCGACGGCCTCAGGGATGGGCCACATCATAATTTACTTTGCTTTCATTGTAGCCCGACCTTTCTTCCTATAGTCCTGTTATCCCAGATCTCTGTCTTGACTAATACCTGAACAAAGGAGCACGCCGGCCAGCAGTCCTGCCGTAATATATACCCAGCTAATTCCACTTCGTTGCAACCAAACCATCCTCCAAAGTTCTATCGTTCCATGGCGGCTACAGTCTCAACGTCGTCGACCTCACATTGTACAGTTCATGCAATCCCGTATATATAAACGTGCAATGTGAGACTTCCTTTTTTTAAGGAAGCGCTGGACTTTCCTATTTTAGCGAGAGAGAGTAGGCTAGACTTTCCCTTTATGTTTACCGGTTAATGCATGTTTGTTGTTTTCCCTGAAAGACCAGCCCATATTATTCCTTTTGCATCATGTGTACGTGACGTGGTCTTTGCATGTACGTGAAACGTTTGACTTTCCTTTGTTTTTGGACGTCGATAACTGTCATACATGTGGCAGGAAAAGAGAGGCACCACACGTCTCTAATGTAAATAGATTGCCACGTCACCGCATGCATGCATGCGAGAATCTTTTTAGATTTTCAGTTTTTAAAATATTTTATCTTTTAAATTAAAAATCCGATTGAAGATACGTTTTCATCATTAAATCCCTCACAACGAGATCTTCAAAAGTAGATCTCATATCGATATATGTCGGCGAATTTTTTTGGGTTAAAAGTTGCCATGTCTATTGCACATGAATTACCATGATATTTACACTGAAGTTGCCATGATATGTTTCAACTATTTTATTTTACATTTAGAAGTAAATTTTAACATATTATAAAACGGAGAATTAAGAAACTAGACTTGTCATGCACCATAAACTAAAATTGCCATGATACATGCACTTATAATTGCCATGGTTCAAAAAAAAAAATTCATGGTCAAAGTACTGGAATTGCCATCATAAAAAAACTAAAAATGCCATGATCTACAAACTAAAATTGCCACATGGCAACTTTAATTTAAGCACTATGAAAACTATAGTGAAAACATCATGGCAACTTCTGGGAAAAAAATTCGTCGAAACATATCAACATGGGGTCTAGTTTTAAAGATCTCGTTGAGACGGATTTAATTGTGAAAACAGATTTTTAGTTCGCTTTTTTATATAGAAGATAAAACATTTTTAAGCCGAAAACCAAAAAGATTTCTGCTGATGTCATCTATTCATACGTGGCAAAATGAATGGTGATGGAGACGTGTGGACAATCTGCAAACACCCACACGTGTGGGCGTTAGTTTTTCCGTTGTTTTTTATGGAGAGCGGGCCTTTATTTCTTTTATACGGATAGAGGACCCAGACTTTCCTTAGATATGCTTTTCACCTTTTTCCCCCATAATACATTAAAGTGACAGAATTTCTAGGTTTTTCTTTTCTTAATACTTCTCCTTGTCCTATACGGAATGTGCTTTGCCCTTTTCCATCCTAACACACGAACGTGACAGGGTTCCTATGTTCCAAAAAAAAGCATATACAGTAACCTTTGTGACTTTTTTTCAGCATCAGTACAGACACAATCGCTTATATACACGTGCATACACTCATCCCTATGAACGCACACACGCACACCCTACCCCTACGAGCACCTTCGAGAGACTGAGCCGGCATATCATCTTGAGATTTACGAAGTCACCGTAGGCACCTCGTCGTCGACGGGAACGTCTCCTCCCACTAAAAGCGCATCGCCGGAAATCCTGAAATAATTCAGGAATAATGCGAGCACCAGGATTTGAACCCTGGTAGGTTGGAGATACCACTGTCCACCTAACCAACTCAACCACAGGTTGATTCGCACCTTTATGACTTTTGATAGATATGTTTATCACCTTTTCCATCATAATACATGAACGTGACAGACTTCCTATGTTCCTTTTTTTATTATACTTCTCCTTGTCCTATACGGATGGTGCTTTGCCCTTTTCCGTCCTAGCACATAAACGTGACAGGGTTCCTATGTTTCAAAAAAGGCACATACACAATATTAGTATGTAACTTTGTCATATTTAAATCTTAGCCTTTAATCTCCAAAATAAATGGTTGAGATGATATAATAGATGTGGATGAATGTAATGGCTTATTTGTCTTCTGTCTTGATAATTATAAAATAGATTTTCTACCAAGGAGAAACATCGCAGACGTGCGGCAGGGCATCAATGATATCTTCAAGACTTTGTTTAGGCCCCGCATACAGCTCCCCTTGTGTACAAATTTCGGCATGTAAAATAGCCTTGACCTTTATGGCATTATCTATAATAGCACGTTTTGACGTATCAATCAGTTTATAATGAAAACAGTTTTTCACCAACTCTTGTTCGGTATTGGTCTATTTCACAAATCTGTATTCCTTCTTTGCATCGGATTGCCATATATATTTCGGTACGGCTTAAATGCCAGGGGCTCTATTCGGTCACACATATTTTTCAAAATGTCCAAAAACTTTTAGAGTATACTTCGGCGTCCCGAATATTGCATTATATGCATCAGCTCCGAATAATATCTTTGGTCAATAGTTGAGTTGCCCGGCTCCTGTGGTTACTACCTTACGTTTCACTTGTTCGGCTAGGGTAGTAAAGGGAGAACTACTGTGATTGTGTTTCTGGTTCGTCCGGTCAAGCACCTCAGTAGAGAAAGCCGAAAACTGACTGTCATGATACGGCGAGAGCTGGTCAGCAATTTGGCGACTTACTATAAATCTCTTGTGATTTCTTCCGTATTATATGAAGGACTGGCCTCCGTCCAGTCACGTGCCTAAGGCATCCCAGTTCGGATAGCCGCATACACACCAGGGGCTAGTACTTAGTCCCGTGGTCAAACTCCTATGGCTAAGTGAAAGTGATAAAGCAACATAGTCTGATTGCCTGGTTCACTGCATAGACACCTCCTTCACGGACCAAGACGTTGGGTCAAATGTGATCGTGCGCTATTGTGAACACCCCCGTAGCATCTACGTGGGGGCTGAAGCCGACGACTGACAAACTCTAAAAAAAACGGCCGCACGGGAGGAAATTAAATAAAAGCATGCATATATTACAGGCCTTGGTTCATAACACATAGTCTGGATAAATAGATTGCATTCACTCAAACATGATATCCTTTGAGCATTGGCCCTCTACTAATCGGGTACCCTCCAGGACATCGTCAAAATACTGCTCCGGCTTGGGTGGTCCTTTCCTTCGGGTGGGCCCTCGGTCGCCATGACGGTGGCCTTCATCTTCGCCCAGTGCATCTTGACATGGGCAAAGGCCATCCGCGCACCCTCTATGCATGCCGAGCGCTTCACGGCTTCCACCCGGGGCAGCGCATCGACGAGTCGCTTCAGCAGGCCGAAGTAGCTACTAGGAATGGGTTCGGTTGGCCACAGCCGGACTATGACGTCCTTCATGGCCAAGCCGAACATCCTATGCAGCCCCGCAAGTTGCTTCATCTGGTTGTTCAAAAGCGTCGGGTGTTCCGGTGCCAAGAACTGCGACCAGAAGAGCTTCTCCGTTGAGCTCCCCTCCTGGGCTCTGAAGAATTGCGCGGCGTCGGAGGAACTCCTCGAAAGATCCGCAAAGGCGTCTGGAGAACTCCATAGTCGAGTGAGAAAGGCATATCTCTGACCACCAAATATACTCTGCAAGAGAAAGGGCTTACTAGCCGCTATCTGTTTGGCCTGCCGAATCTCCTCCTGAGCACCCCGGGCCTCGGTCCGCGCTTCTTTGACCTCCTGAAGGGCCTTGGCGAGATCGGCCGCTTGGGTCGTATTCTTCTTCTCCAAGGTCTCGCAGTTGCCGGCGGTGTCCTTGAGCTCTTGCTCCACCTTGGCCACCCTCTCCTCGTACTGGCGGCGGGTGAACTGTTCGGTCTTTAAATCCGCATCCGCTTCGTCAGCGATCGCTTTGCTCGCCTTCGCCTGCTCCTTGGCTTGCGCAAGGGTGCTCTTGAGGGTCTCGACCTCGGCCGCGCTACCTGCAATCATATTCATCGCAATGCATGAGCGTAACTCTGAATTTACATATCATTTCAGGCATACAAGATCTCTTTTAAACATACCTTGCGCCTCATCGAACCGCTTGTTAATGCGGTCGATATCATCATCAGCCAGCTTCAGCTTCCGCTTGAGTTCGGAAACTTCAGCTGCCTAGGCGGTTGCCGCCAACAGGGAAGCCTGTTATAAAATAGAAAACTCTGTCACCTCTTTCGACTACTGTGTGATCCTCTGCTCGGCTTTCTTCAAAACCGAACACAGTCTCAGGGGCTACTATCTATATACACGCATATTTTTCTTCTTATGAAAAGCGTCTAAGAATATTACGTCGCATACCTCGAAGCCTGTTAGTAGGCTGGTGAAGGCTTCGTTCAGCCCGCTCTTGGCGGACCGAACCTTCTCAACCATCACACCCATCAGGGTGCGGTGCTCCTCCATGATGGAAGCATGCCGCAGTGCCTCCACCAGAGCGCTCGGTGCCTCCGGATTAGTGGAGGTCGCCGCCGGAGTTGGTGCTCCCCCCTCCTTCGAAGGGGGTTGCTCGCTCGATTCCGGAGCCATATGGGTCTTCGGAATTGTGTTTGGCTGGGGGCTAGACTGGTCAAGGCCCCCACCGTCGGTCTCCATGGGGGTTGCACTCCCATGTTCTCGGCAGCCGAGGCCTCACCCTCAGGCGCCATATTGGCAGCCTCCCTCACCCTCAGGCGTCATATTGGCAGCCTCCCTCAGCTCTCCGCGATGGTTGGCAGAGAGTCTTGCGGAGGGTTATCTTCTCCGAACCATCCGAGAGGGTTATCTTCTCCCTCTTGGACGCCCCTCGTCCGGGTCCGCGGAGGCTGCTCTCTTCTTTTTCCTCCCCTTGAGGGGACAGTCACTTTCCGCCTCCTCCTCCTTTTAATATTCATCTCCCTCGTGGGAGGAGAGGACTTCGGTCTCTTTGGACACCGCGTCCGAAGTACCCTTACGGCGGAGGCCGCCCTTGGCCTCCTTGCTCTTCTTCTTGTCCTTCTTCTCTGGCGCCTGATAGGGCGCCGGAACCAGCATCTTCGTGACCTGGGGCGTGGCCGGATCTTCAGGCAGTGGTGCCGGACTCTTGATCGGCTCCGCCTTCGCTGTCCAGCCCTGTGAGAGGGACAAACAACTCATTGTGCCTAAGAATTTATGGACCAAAGTATATATTTGGATAAAATACTTACCGGAGTGGACGAATTCGCGCTATCGAGGCCGATGTCCTTGGTCTTCTTTAGCCACGTCTTCTGGGCCTTGAAGAGTAGCTTCCAGATCTCTTCGTGCGTTGTGCCAAGGAAGCGCAGCAGGGTCCGGGGACCTTTCGGATTGAACTTCCACATATGGAGAGGCCGGTGTTGGCAGGGGAGAATCTGGCGAAAGAGCACCACCTGAATCATGTCAGTGAGACTGGTGTTCTTGCTTATCATGTTCTTGATGCGCTTTTGCAGCATCATCACTTCCGTGTTCGACCCCCAGTCCAGACACTTGTTGGTCCACGGCGCGGGCCGCATGGGGGGTCCGGATCTAAACTCAGGAGTGGCCGCCCATCTGGCGCCACGGGGTTCGGTGATGTAGAACCACTCCTGCTGCCACAACTTTACGGTCTCCACGAAGGCCACTTTAGGCCAAGTGGTGTTGGGACCATGGCACCGCCACAGTCCGCATGCTGCCCGTCGACCATCTTTGGCTTCACACTGAAGACCTTTAGCCGTAGGCCGAAGTGTGGGAGAATGCGGAGTAGCGCCTCGAACACTATGATAAACGCCGAGATGTGGAGGAAGAAATTTGGGGCTAGATCATGGAAATCTAGCCCGTAATAGAACATGAGGCCGCGGACAAAGGGTAGAGGGGAAACCCTAGTCCACGGAGGAAGTGAGGGATGAACACAACCCTCTCGCCGGGCTCCGGGGTGGGGATGACTTGCTCCTTGGCAGGGAGCCTGTGCGCGATGTCCGCAGAAAGGTACCCCGCCTCTCGGAGATCCTTCACGTCCTTCTCCGTGACAGCGGAGGCCTCCCACTTGCCCTTCGAGCCCGATCCGGACATGGCTGGAGAGTTGGTGGCGGTGGGAAAGATTGACGCTTGGGCGCTGGACCTTGAGGATGGGAGGGCAGGAGAGGGAAGAAGGCGTGGGGATGAAAGAAGGGATCTTATTCCACTTATATAGGTAGTGAATATCAAGCGCCCCCCTCAAGCCTTAAAACTCGCCTGTTCCAAGGTGCCGTGCGAATGGCATGGTTGGATTACCCAAACCTGTATTGATGAGGATCCCGCAATAAGCGGACATAATATCTGTTTTGACAAGACAGGTTAATAGAGGCCGCGCCTCGAAACGCGAAGCGGGAGGAAACAGACGGTTCGAAATGTCAAAGAGCCCAAACGTGTCGTTTCGCCGAAAAGGTTGTCAGTTGACAGAGATTATTTTTATTAAGTATTTTACCTTCGTGGTTGAGGGTTGTGACAGTGATGCAGAGCCGGATACACTACTTTTGTCGTGGTGGGCGCAGGGCAGATGCCAAGGGATGGCTAAAGAGAGGAGGAGGCTCGAGGGCACTAGTGGGCTCCAGAGGCGCGACATGAGCGAGCGCGGGACGCAAGACATACCCAGGTTCGGGGCTCTCCGGAGAGATAACACCCTAGTCCTGCTGAGTGTGGTTTATATGTAACAGTACAGAGTTGCTCCTAGAGTTGTATGGAAGAAGAAGGAAAGCGGGCCAAGGCTTAGGCTGCTCCCTCTCCTTGGGTGTGCGTGTGTGAGCATGTTCTACTGATCAGTCTCTCTATGCTCGCCCGTATATATGAGGGCTCCTGGGGGTTTTTATAGGGCAACCCCCCAGGGGTACAATGGTAATGTTACAACACCATGGGGCCGGGTTGTCACTACTAGGAAGAACCTTATACACAGAACTTTAGCAGTAGCGCTTGTTAAAAAAGCACGCTAGTGCTAACTAGCAGTAGCACATTGGCGAAAACCGCGCTACAGATACATATGTAGCAGTAGCGCATCTAACGATAAAAGCGCTACTACTAATATTCCCATCCTAAACCGATAAGATACACATAGTAGTAGCGATCTTATAGAAACAGCGCTACCGCTACTTGTTTTGTAGCAGCGCGTTTACGAAAAAAGGCGCTACTGCTAACAAAAATTAAATTAAATGGAAAGCAAATAAAAAAGAGAAAGGAATAGCAGTAGCGCATGTTCAGAAACGCGCTATAGCTAACATAGCAGTAGTGCACTTCCTGGAACGCGCTACTGCTACTTTTGACTTAAACGTGCGGTTCGTTCTTCCCCAAGACCACTTCCCCAAAATCCCAACTCCTCCACTGTCGCCGCCCTGCATCGCCATCGGCCGCCGCGCGCTCTTCCGTCGCTCTCCACACACCCTCGACGCCGCCCCCGACCCTGACCTCGATGCCGCACTCGACCTCGACGCCACCCCGACCCCGACCTCGACGCCGCCTTCCGCCACGCGCCCGAGCCCCGACGCCTTCCTCGACGCCGCCTGCCCCTCCCTCGCCGCAGGCACCTAAGGTGAGGACGCATCCTCCTCCCCCTCCCCTACCTCTGCCTAGCTAAATTTCCTAGGGTTCTTCAAATTTTAGATTGCATCAAATTAGTTAGGGTTCATCAAATTAGATGGTAATTAGGGCAGTAGTTCCTAGGTACTAATTAGGTAGTAAGAACTAGGGAGTAGTGTCTAATAGAATTAGTAAGAAATTTAATAGAACTAGTTGAACTAGTTTTTTTAGTAAGAACTAGTTGAATAAATAGAACAAGTGTATTTTCAGTAAGAAAATACATATAACTAGTTGAAATAGTTTATTTTTAGTAAGAATTAGTTTATTTTTATTTATACTAAGTTTATTTTTAGTAAGAACTAGTTTATTTTTATTTATAGTAAGTTTATTTTCAGTAAGAACTAGTTGAATTAATAGAACTAGTTGAACATATCACATTTGTTCTTATTTTTTAGTTAAAGCAGTTATTCCCGCATCGACGTCGACAATGCCTATCCTGCATCCTCGTCGTCGACTCGGCGGAGGACACCTGCTTGAACAGATGAGCCATGTCCGGGACTGGGCTCCGCCGGGCTGGTAATGGGAGGCGCTACCTATCGGGGGTGCAGCTTGGTAAGGAGCCAGCCTGTCGTTGACCCGAACCTTCTTTCATGGCGGTCGCGTGGGCCATTGACGGTGCAGAGGCTTGAGGACCCTGCGGAGGTGGTACATCACCGTATCAGCGAGGAGGACGCGCACGTCCGTCGCTACTTGTTTGCGTTGGAGCACACGTTCTCCAATACCTGGGAGGTTCTCTAGGGATCTCACTGGAGCTATGATCTTGTGATGGTTCCTTCTCTTACGGTGTCCACCGCCCGCGCCGATACCCGTCATGCGCTAGGGTTTTAGTTGTATTAGTGATGTTATATGTACGATACTATTCAGGATGTATTAGTGATAATATTTGACGACGTACGGACGCAAGAGATGGTTTACTTTTGCTTATTGAATGCATGCTAATTTTAATACTTATATATTTTACGATTTGTTTTTGCTTATTGAATGCTCAAATTGGAGAAGTACTCCTATTTCGAATGCTCAAATTGGACCCCACTATGCAAGGCGTATGAATTTGATTAGTTGATAGCTTATAGGGTTTTTGTTTTTGCAGAAATCTAGGAGCCCCTCCGTCATCCCCGCCGTCGTCCCCGTCACCGACCCCCTCTGACCTCGATGTGAGACCAACCAAATCTCCATGTCAATATGAGTCCTATAAGATATTTTGAAATGTTTTTCCTCATATTTTCAACCATTGAAATACAATGACCATCAAGTTTGAATGATCATATGATGTAGATAAAAACATGTATATCTTGTGTTGCTCAAATAGGATATGTGCTTGCCCAAGTGGCCAGTTATGTTTGCAGGTTAGATCTTCGAGTGGCCTATGTTTTGCCGGAGTGTTGATTAATATCCGTTCCGGCAAATTTCAGGCGCTCGATATGTCCTTTTTTAGCAAAGTTCATGCTGGATTTTTCCATGAATTTTGGCATGACTTGTGCTAGAATATGTAGGAAATATCGAGTGGCCTTGATTTTCTAGAAATATAATTAAACGATATTTCGGGTTGACTTTAAGTCTGTCGAGGCTCCACCATATATGAGAGGACGAAAAATCCCAATTGTTGTCGTGGGGGTCATTTCTCCTTCTTCTCCTTGTGCTAGACCATTGTTATGCACTAGGGGAAGGAGGAGTAATGACCATCACCGACGGTCGCAAATGTCAGAGAGGAATCACTGAGGGAGAGTCTCCACCATGTATCAGAGGAAGAAGAATCCCGACTGTTGTCATGGGGGTCGCTTCTCCTTCGTTCCCGTGTGCTAGACATTTTGGTGTAATGCACTCGGGGACGAAAGGAGGAGCGATCATCACCAACGGTCGAATGTATACACCATGTGAGCTGAGAGTTTTCAAGAAAAGACTCGGCAGACTATTAGTCAACCCGTGATGAATTATAATGATTCAATTTAGTTTTTGTAGTACATATATTTAATTGTACAAGTTTAATCTTTGAATTATGAACATAGGAAATGTCGTACTCAGACAACAAAGTCTCCCGGGGGAGTGCGACTGGTGCAATGACGACCGAGGTTAGTGCGACAGGCCTCACCTGTATGAAGATCAGCGCTTCAACATTAAGCTCCAGGAGACCTTCGATGTTGAAACGGCACGCAACGACGACATGTGTTTTTTTGTAATTAAGCACGGCTTCAACTATTTCAAGGTGTAATTTTCATCATTTACAATTCAACTAGCTTATCCCATGACATGCAAGACACTATGACTTGGAGAGGATGGGTTTTGAAGACCATGAAAGTTTCGAAACAAAGAAAATTCACCTAAGGACCCATCAGGGTATGGATTTTGAAGTAAATCTGTACAATTCTCAGAGCGTAACCCATTTTGGTTGCAGAAATTGGGAAGCACTTTGCAAGATGTACGGTTTTTATGAGGATATGATTATCACCATGGATCTTGGTCATCCTGACATCGAGATGGACAATATGGGCATTTGGGTCCTTATTGATATGCTTCCAATTCTACCGCTATGTGAGTTTCTCAAACATAGTTATTAACTAATTTAATTTGTTTATTTCAAAATAGTTGACAGCTTGTTTCCATTGACAGCTTATTTTCATTCTTCAAACAATGTGCGGAAGATGGTAGACAGAACCTACTACACCGATGGCTCCGAATTAACTTATCAGGAGAAAAATCATCTGATCGCATTTTGTACTGAACTTGAGAATTACAATATCTATTATAAAACTCCTCCACATTATGGTCAATATGTGCCACTAGTGCATGTGTTGAACCACTGTAACATCCATGGAGATGCCATGGTGCGATTTTTTACTATTACGACATCCGTGCATCTTTTGCATACTTCTAAAATAGAACTACATTGCTAACTACAAAGTTATTACTATGATTTTCAACAGAAAATTCCGAAGGATTGTGTGCCTCATCTGATGTATCAGAAATGGTCGCCTTGATATTTTGAACATACAGCCAGGTCATCTTACGTATCTCACCTGTCCATATCGGATTTCTAAAACGATGAACACATGGTAATCAAAGAATGGAAAAAATGTATGGACAGTCGTAAGGAGGTTCTTGGAAGCAACATTGTGCGACAGGCAAGAATTGGAGACAAAATAATTGCCATTCTCCATAATGGAGAGTGAGGGGCTATCTTGTTTTATGCTATTTTACCTAAGAGAATATAGTAGGTCCTAAGAGAATGTAGTAGGTCCTATAAGGTACAATGTTTATTATGCGGTACAATGTGTTAGAGTTGATGATGAGGAGTAGTTGTGATTATGACTAGTGACCAACTGCTATGTGATGTCTCATTGATGAACACGATGATCATGAGGAGGTGTTATATGACAATGATGTATTATAATGATAAGTTGTTAATGATATGATGCTGATGATATTTATTATATCATTGGGTGAAAGATCCGCGGATTAGTCCATGGTTCTTTCACCTAGTTATGCAATAACTCATTATGATGTAAAAACAATCTCTAAATTGCTGCTGTATGAAAACTTGTATAAAGGTGTAGAATACAACATGAAATAAAACAGAAATAAAATACAGAATAATAGTAGTAGCGCGGGCTGGTAGAAGCGATACTAGTAAGTACCAGTAGCACTGCTATGGGAAAGCGCTACTACTAAGTCGATATAGCAGTAGCGTGGGTTAACCCACGCTACTGCTGACCTTTAGCTATAGCGCCGTACCAGTAGCGCTCCTTCCCGCGCTACTGATAGGCCTAAAACTAGCGCTGCTGCTAGGCATTTCCCTAGTAGTGTGTCATCGTCCGGGAAGCCGGTGCTGGGACCCGCCGGGTGTCAGGGCTCGCCGGGTTCTCCGGGCGCGGGACCCGCCGGGTGTAGGGGCACTGTTGGCCGTCTTGTCGATCGTCAGGGAGTGGCCGGGTTGAGTCTGCTACAGTGGCGCTCCGTCAGGTCGCCGCTTGCTGGTGTCAGCAGTGATGCCGGGTGCACTATAGCCATGCCAACCCTAGTCAGCGGGTAGGTGAGGCACTGTTGCCACGCCCCGGCTTACCAGAGGGGCATTGTTGCCTTGCTCATATCTGAATGAAGACTCGTCCCATCATACGGCCTGGATGGGATGGGAGCTGATCCGCGGCCGGGTTGGGGAACACGCCAAAGGGGTGCTGGCTTGTTGGAGAAGTCTTGGTGCACCGGGTTCGGCTGCCCTGCGCCGGCCGTCGGGGCCGGGTTGAGGAATTCAGCCGGGTCGAGCGACCCGGCCAAACGTGAGCCGGTTTAAGTGGCGTTGTTGGCCCCATTGTTTTTCAAAAGGATCCAGATTATGTTGCCTGCCTGGGGTCCATCCCCCCGACATCTTTTATCCAAAAGACTGCTTTGAAGTATTCGGGAGGAGGAACCCGCCTTGCAATGCCAAAGACAATCCGTGTACTGAACACATCGTCATTGAAGATTGGTTGAGGGGCTACTAATGGAGTCCTGGATTATGTGGTCCTTGGGTGTCCGGGCAGTGTGATATGGGTCAGATCGATGGGCCATGAAGATACAAGGAAGAAGGGCCTCCTTCGTGTCCGGATAGGACTCTCCTATGTGTGGATGGCAAGATTGGTGGCCGGATCTTCAGGCAGCAGTGCCGGACTCTTGATCCGCTCCGCCTTCGCTGTCCAGCCTGTGAGAGGGACGGAAAACTCATTATGCCTAAGAATTTATGGACCAAAGTATACGTTCGGATAAAATACTTACCGGAGTGGCCGAATTCGCGATGTCGAGGCCGATGTCTTTGGTCTTCTTTTGCCACGTCTTCTGGGCCTTGAAGAGAAGCTTCCAGATCTCTTCGTGCGCTGTGCGGAGGAAGCGCTGCAGGGTCCGGGGACCTTCCGGATTGAACTTCCACATATGGAGAGGCCGGTGTTGGCAGGGGAGAATCTGGCGAAAGAGCACCACATGAATCACGTCAGTGAGATTGGTGTTCTTGCTTATCATGTTCTTGATGCGCTTTTGCAGCATCATCACTTCCGCGTTCGACCCCCAGTCCAGACGGGGGTCCGGATCTAAACTCAGGAGTGGCCGCCCATCTGGCGCGACGGGGTTCGGTGATGTAAAACCACTCCTGCTGCCACACCTTTACGGTCTCCACGAAGGCCACTTTAGGCCAAGTGGTGTTGGGGAGCTTGCTCACCATGGCACTGCCGCAGTCCGCATGCTGCCCGTCGACCATCTTTGGCTTCCCATTGAAGACCTTTAGCCATAGGCCGAAGTGTGGGGGAATGCGGAGTAGCGCCTCAAACATGATGATAAACACCGAGATGTGGAGGAAGGAATTTGGGGCTAGATCATGGAAATCTAGCCCGTAATAGAACATGAGGCCGCGGACAAAGGGGTGGAGGGGAAACACTAGTCCATGGAGCAGGTGAGGGATGAACACAACCCTCTCGCCGGGCTCCGGGGTGGGGATGACTTGGTCTTTGGCAGAGAGCCTGTGCGCGATGTCCGCAGACTGGTACCCCGCCTCTCGGACATCCTTCACGTCCTTCTCCGTGACAGAGGAGGCCTCCCACTTGCCCTTCGAGCCTGATCTAGACATGGCTGGAGAGTTGGTGGCGGTGGGAAAGATTGACGCTTGGGCGCTAGAGCTTGAGGATGGGAAGGCAGGAGAAGGAAGAAGGCGTGGGGATGAAAGAAGGGATCTTTATCCACTTATATAGGCAGTGAATATCAAGCGCCCCGCCTCAAGCCTTAAAACTCGCCTGTTCCCAAGGTGTCGTGCGGATGGCATGGTTGGATTACCCAAACCTGTATTGATGAGGATCCCACAGTAAGCGGACATAATATCTGGTTTGACAAGACGTGTTAATAGAGGCCGCGCCTCGAAACGCGAAGCGGGAGGCAACAAACGGTTCGAAATGTTAAAGAGGCCAAACGTGCCGTTTCGCCGCAAAAGTTGTCAGTTGACAGAGATTATTTTGATTAAGTATTTTGCCTTCGTGGTTGAGGGTTGTGATAGTGATGCAGAGCCGGATACAGTTCTTTTGTCGTGGTGGGCGCACGGCAGATGCCAAGGGATGGCTAAAGAGAGGAGGAGGCTCGAGGGCACTAGTGGGCTCCAGAGGCGAGGTCGACATGAGCGAGCGCCGGACGCAAGACATACCCAGGTTTGGGGCTCTCCAGAGAGATTACACCCCTAGTCCTGCCGAGTGTGGTTTATATGTAACAGTACAGAGTTGCTCCTAGAGCTGTATGGAAGAAGAAGGAAAGCGGGCCAAGGCTTAGGCTGCTCCCTCTCCTTGGGTGTGCGTGTGTGAGCATGTTCTACAGATCAGTTTCTCTGTGCTCGCCCGTATATATGAGGGCTCCTGGGGTTTTTTATAGGGCAACCCCCATGGGTACAATGGTAATGTTACAACGCCGTGGGGCCGGGTTGTCACTATTAGGGAAAACCTCATACACAGAACTTTAGCAGTAGCGCTTGTTAAAAAAGCACGCTAGTGCTAACTAGCAGTAGCACATTTGCGAAAACCGTGCTACAAATACATATGTAGAAGTAGCGCGTCTAACTATAAAAGCGCTACTACTAATATTCCCATCCTAAACCGATAAGATACACATAGTAGTATCGATCTTACAGAAACAGCGCTACCACTACTTGTTTTGTAGCAGCGCGTTTACGAAGAAAGGCGCTACTGCTAACGAAAATTAAATTAAATGGAAACCAAATAAAAAAGACAAAGGAATAGCAGTAGCACATGCTCAAAAAACGCGCTATAGGTAACATAGCAGTAGTGCACTTCCTGGAACGCGCTATTGCTACTTTGACTTAACCGCGCGGTTCGTTCTTCCCCATGACCACTTCCCCAAAATCCCAACTCGTCCGCTGGCGCTGAGGGAGTCCTGGATTAGGGGGTATCCGGACAGCCGGACTATATACTTTGTCCGGACTATTGGAGTGTGAAGATACAAGACTCAAGACTTTGTCCCGTGTCCAGATGGGACTCTCGTTTGCGTGGAAGAAAAGCTTGGCGATCTGGATAATATATTTCCTTCCTTGTAACCGACTCCATGTAAACCCTAGCCCTCTCCAGTGTCTATATAAACCGGAGAGGTTGGCCCGATCACAATGATAATCATCATAGGCTAGCTTCTAGGGTTTACCCTCTACGATCTCGTGGTAGATCTACTCTTGTACTACTCGTATCATCAATATTAATCAAGCAGGAAGTAGGGTTTTACCTCCATCGAGAGGGCCCGAACCTGGGTAAACATTGTGTCCCTTGCTTCCTGTTGCCATCAGCCTAAGACGCACAGATTGGGACCCCCTACCCGAGATCCGCCGGTTTTGACACCGACATTGGTGCTTTCATTGAGATTTCCTCTGTGTCGTCGCTGCAAGGCTCGATGGCTCGTCTCGTTGTCAAGGACATCATTACCTCTAGGGGAGCGCTGGCTGTAGTCCAAACTCTCCGACTTGGCGGCTTCATCATGGCTGCCCCTTTGGCTGTTGCGCCGACGATGACCTCTCGGGTCATCACGCATAACTTCCGCGTCAATTCGGAACTCGCCGAACAGATGGATCCGATAGAACTCTCCCCCCTTAATGAGCTCTTGGATCGCATTGCCGCTTTGGGAGTCACTACAGACTATGACCAGATCGGGCTTAAACCCGACCAAAGGGACATTAAATCCCCACCGGCCACCCATGAGATAGCGGTAGTGGAGGAACCACACACGGATTACCCCTCTATTTTGAGGACGAATTATGTCCGGATCACCGAGCTCCCTGAGCCGGACACCCGCTCAAGGGAAGACGTAGCACAGGTCCCAGACTTAGAATCGGGTATTGGGCCGGAAAAATTGGGCAGCACCCCGGATCCCGAGCTGTCAAACTCGGAAGCTCCCATGCCCCTGGGCGCTAGATCGGATCAGAATCCGGATTCAGCTACGCCCACCCACCCGGACTTAAACCGTCTCTCCCATATCAGACAAGAGCCCCAGGAGACAGTACATCACTACTGGGCCAGATTCCTCCTTGTGCTAAATAAGGTCAAGGACTGTCGTGAGGAGGACGTAGTCTCACATTTCTGTGAAAACTGCATGAACAAAGGAATCCTTAATGCTATAAGTCACCGTGACATAGTACACTTTGCTGACTTGGCAAGCATAGTACAGAAGTGCCTGGAAAACCCAAACAGAATTTTGGGATAGTCCGGCTCTCACCAAAACCTTTGTCCGAGCTAAACGGGCGAACTCTCTTAAGTCGTCCGATCCAATCCCCAAGAAACCAAAGCCCACCCCAGGGCGTGGAACCGTATTGGAAGAATGGCTCAATGGGCCATGCAAACTCCACAGTACGCCGGACACAACACCAACTCATAGCCTTAGGGCATGCTGGATACTCCGACAGGTTGGAAAAGTGGCAAGGATCTTCTTGTAAGCCATGAAGCAGAACAACATCCCGCCAACGAACACAATACGGTACTAACATTATTCGAGACTTTCGCCTCAAACAATAGGCTAAGCGAAGCTCATCAAGCTCACCGACATCTGCCATGTGGCAAAAATAAACCCGTGGAACGACACTGCTATAACTTTCAACGCCAGTGTTGAACCTCGATTCCAGACTATCCGGGCACCAGCCGCTCTGGTCCTTAGCCCAATTGTGGATGGCTTTCGGCTCACTAAAGTACTCATGGACGACAGAAGCGGATTAAACTTGATCTACAAAGAAACACTCAACAAGATGGAAATTGATAAAAGCGGCACAACCTTCAGAGGAATTATCCCTAGTCGGGAAGCGCGGTGTGCGAGAAAAATCACACTCGATGTGGTATTCGGCACCCTGGAGAATTACAGGTCCGAAGAAATTACATTCCAAGTGTCTCCTTTCAACAGCGGATACCACGCCCTTTTAGGACGGGACGCGTTTACAAGCTTTCAAGCTATACCCCATTACGGGTACATGAAGCTTAAAATGCCCGGACCCAATGGAATTATCACTATAGCCAGTGATCCGGACATCGCACTTCGGGCAAAAACAAAACTGCAGCACTAGCCCTGGAAGCATTATCCGCAGCCTTAGCAGCCGAAGAACTAACAACGCTGCATGCTGCCGTGGACAAGGACGACGTGATACTCGACAAGCGACCCAAGTCCACCTCATTCAAACCCGCAGACGAGATAGTCAAATTTCAGGTCCATCCAACGGACCCCACGAAGACAGCTTCCATCAGGACACAGTTGAGCCCCGTAATGGATGCCACACTGCGAGACTTCTTACGCGAGAATTGGGACATTTTCGCATGGCACCCATCGGACATGCCGGGCATCGCACGCAGACTGGCCGAACACATCCTCAACATACTAAAAGGATACAAACCTGTCAAGCAGACTCTAAGGCGATTTTCAGAGCCCAAACGACAAGCCATGGGGGAAGAGCTAGCCAAACTACTCGAGGCCGGATTCATCAGAGATATCAAGCCTCCGGATTGTCTGGCAAGTCTGGTAATGGTACCAAAGAAGGACAAATTCTGGCGCCTATGTATCGACTTCAACTATCTCAATAAGGCTTGCCTCAAGGATCCCTCCCCCCTCCCTCGCATCGACCAAATCATCGATGCCACAGCAGGACACGACTCGCTGTGTTTCCTCGACGCATACTCCGGATACCATCAAATAAAGATGGCAGAGCCCGACCAAGCTGCAACAGCTTTCATAACGCCATATGGTCCTTTTTGCTTCAACATTATGCCTTTCGGGCTTAAAAATGCCGGCGCAACCTATCAACGCATGATTCAAACATGCCTGGAAAAGCAAATCGGCAAAACAGTGGAGGCATACGTGGACGACATGGTCATAAAAACAAGACATGTCGAAACCCTAATAGACGACTTGCGGCTTATGTTTGATAACCTCCGAACATACGACATCAAGCTGAACCCGGAAAAATATGTTTTCGGCGTTCCCTCTAGGAAACTGTTGGGCTTCATTGTTTCCAATAGAGGAATTGAAGCGAATCTGGCAAAGATCCGAGCTCTGTCGCAGTTAGCTATACCAACAGACCTCAAGCACATCCAGAAACTAGCTGGATGCTTGGCTGCCTTAAGCCGCTTTATCTCCAGGTTAGGAGAAAAGGCACTACCTCTTTACCGCCTTCTTCGGCGCAGTGAAAACTTCGTGTGGACGGACGCAACCGCGGCCGGACTGGACGAAATAAAGACCTTATTGGCCAGTAATCAGGTCCTAACGGCGCCAAATATTGGCGAACCTATGCTGTTGTACATAGCTGCAACACATCAAGTTGTAAGCGCAGTGCTCGTCATCGAACAAGAGGTTGACGGATACAAATTCCTGCTCCATAAGCCGGTTTATTACGTATCCACGGTCCTCACCTCATGCAAATCCCGATACCCACACTATCAAACAATATCATACGCGGTCTTCATGGCATCCCGGAAGCTACGATACTACTTTCAAGAGTCGATTACGGTGGCCTCCGAAGTACCACTCAGTGACATAATAAATAACCGCGACGCTACGGGCCAGATTGCTAAATGGGCCATCGAGCTCCTTCCATTCGACATAACATACGAACCATGGCGGGCCATCAATTCGCATGTACTGGCTGACTTTGTCGCTAAACGGACAGAAGCCGAACTCCCTAAAGAGTACGGCGCGTACTCTAACTGGATCATGCACTTCGACGGCTCTAAAATGCTGGCCGGATTGGGAGCAGGTGTAGTCCTGACGTCTCCCACCGGAGACACGGTCCAGTACATCCTCCAAATATTATACACATACTCCAACAATGCAGCCGAATATGAGGCTCTGTTGCACGGTCTTCGGATGGCAGTCTCTATGGGCATTCAACGCCTACAAGTGCGCGGGGATTCAAACCTCCCAATATCACAAATAAACGGAGACTTTGATGCCAAGGATCCGAAAATGGTGGCCTACCATAATGTCGTCCTCAAAATGTCAGGTCGGTTCGAGGGGCTCGAATTCCACCATGTGGCTCGAGAAAACAATCAAGCGGCGGATGTCCTCGCCTGCATCGGCACTAAACGCGACCCTGTCCCACCTAACATATTCCTGGAAAGGCTGTTCAAGCCATCCGTAGTATGGGAAGAGGATTCCGGTAATACTAGCACGGATCCGAATACAGCCCCAGATACTGAACTATCAGACATAATCGGAGGCTCTACCACCGAAATAACATCTTCGGCCCACGAAATCATGGTTGTAATCGCCCCATGGACTGAGCCTTTCTTGCCCTACCTCAATAGGCAGGAGCTCCCCGAAGACCAAAATGAAGCACGTTGCATCGTTCGGTGTTCAAAAGCTTACAAAGTCCATGAAGGGGAACTCTATAAGAAAAGTGCGATCGGAGTGCTCCAATGGTGCATCTCCGAAGAGGAAGGGCGTCAGCTCTTGACTGAAATCGATGCCGGACTGGGCGGGCACCACGCCGTGGCTCGAGCACTAGTCAGCAAGGCCTTCCGTACAGACTTCTACTGGCCGACGGCCCGAGAAGATGCACAGGACCTTGTCCAACACTACGTCGGTTGCCAGCTCTTTGCCAATCAGAGTCATATGCCCCCTACCACTCTCCAAACAATCCCCATAACTTGGCCCTTCGTGGTCTGGGGGCTGGATATGGTCGGACCTCTTAAAGGGGGAAGCCATAAGAAAAAATACTTATTGGTCATGGTGGAAAAGTTCACCAAATGGATAGAAGCCAAACCAGTCAAAACGGCCGAATCCGGACCGGTAATAGACTTCATATCCGGGGTCGTACACCGTTACGGTGTCCCCCACAGCATCATCACTGATAATGCACTACTACAAAAAGGGCTATAGATGGAATGGCCACTAATGGCGCACCTGTCATTGATAATGGATAGTAGTTTTGAAAAAAAACATAAAAAAAAATTGTTACTAATGGCGCACCGTTGTATAGTGCGCCATTACTAGTTGACATAGTAATGGCGCACCACATCCGCCGTGCGCCATTAGTAGTTTTGAAAAAAAAAGTAAAAAAAATAAAAAAAATATTTGTTACTAATGGCGCACCATGTCTCGGTGCGTCATTACTAGTTTTAACTAGTAATGGCGCATCGCCAATCGGGTGCGCCAAAGACTAAGTTTTTTCAAAAAAAAAAAAAAAATATAATTTTTTTTATTTTTTTCAAAACTAGTAATGGTGCACCGTGGGTGTGGTGCGCCATTACTAGTGGCGCACCACACCCACGGTGCGCCATTACTAACTTGCCCCAACAAATAATACATCCCCGGTGGATCGCCTTTTCAGTTTTAAAAAATAAAAGAAAATGATGGAAATGTCAAAAAATAAAAGAAAATAAGTTTCCCATGTGATATGTGGTCTAGTTGTTTGGAAAATTTACAAATATGAATTTCGACTTTATTTGCAAAATCTCTCTGGAAATTTGTAAAATGGGCATAACTTTTGCATACGAACTCGGATGAAAAAGTTTTTTCTATGAAAAATCATCTACTCGAAAAGTTACATCCAAATTTAACAGAAAAAAAGTTACGGGGCTTTTAAGATCTAGTGGCAAAAAATTTCTAAAAATTTCAAACTTACTAGTGGCGCACCGTGGATGTGGTGCGCCGCTAGTAACAGAAAAAAAAATTGGTTTTGAAATTTTTTTTTGAATTTTTTTCAGAAAATGATACGTAATATGACCGGGAAGTTTGAAATATTTTTCAAAATTTCATCATAGTCATGAACATGAACAAAGTCCTAGACATCAACAAGGTATAATAGGATCGATATGCTAGATATATCAACAAGTGCTCGTGAAGTGAGTATTCTTTGGGGTTGGATAGAACTCTGAAGTTAAGCGTGCTTGGGCTGGAGTAGTGTGAGGATGGGTGACCTTTCGGGAAGTTTGATCATGGAGTGCGATTTGACCTGAGATTAAGCATATTGACCTGAGATTAAGCAATAGTGACCCGAGATTAAGAAAAAAACGAAAAAAAAAATTTAAAAAAAATTCTGAAAAAAATTGTGAAAAAATATTGTTACTAATGGTGCACTTCTATGTGGTGCGCCATTAGTATACCAGATACTAATGGCGCACCGTGGACTATTCTAACTAGTCATCAACCCGTGCGTCCGCACGGGCTAGTATTAATAATTTGATTTATAGGGAACTTGTAAGTAACATCCAAATACCAACATTGTGTTTGCAAATTCAGATTAGTTCATCCATTGCAATTTAACTATTCCTAAGTCCAAGTTTGGAGCCATCTAATCCAGACACTATTTTTTTGAAGTACGCAGGTTTCAGAAGATCTTCAGGATCCGATGACTATTTTTGTTGACTGAAAACCAAGTATTCTTAAGTCGGTTGAGATATAGTTAATCACCTGTGAAGCATTGCATAAAAATTACATTTCTTTAGAATATTGAAGATTTTCCATCTAAGCACATAAAAGAATAAAAAATTGAAACTTGTTTATAAAGTGCTAAATATTGTCAAATTGCCGTGTTGGTAAGTGGATACATGGTTTAGATGTTCTCCAATAACAAAATAATTTTCGTTCTTACACTTCAATGCATTTATTCATCTTGATTTCCTTAGTCAGCTATGCATCAAATGAATTACTTCTTCCCAATAGGCAATTGTTTTCGTCCATGGTCAAAATATACTATACAAATAGCAACATCTCCGCCCTCTAACCTTATGTCATTTCGACTGGTTACGCCATGACTACTCCTTCCATTATGTAATCCGTTGTCATCATGTAGTCACAATCCAGGAACACCAATGTTTCGGCGATGCAGATGCAATTAGTCGGTAGCGCTCAATTTCCACGATCATGTCTCCGCCGGTGCCGCTGCCTCACTACTCTCACGAGAGGGTTGCCAAAGAAATTACTTACTTTACGGGTGTAGGTTTAACTCATATCCTAGAAGAACAACACTTGCGTACATTGTCAATGAATCAGAACCTTAATCAAGTCAGCAGATGATGGCTACCCTCCAAAGAAAACGGCCATGGCCAGGTCACTATGTGTCCGCGCCAATACAATGACAGTGCAACCGAACTGAATCATGGTAAGATGTACTCTCTTATCAAACCTCATAAAATTATTTGTTAGGAAAACATTACTCAGCGCTACCTTTATAAACGAAGATTGTGGCGCTAAGTAGTACAAACGATTAAATTATACTCCGCCCGATCCAAAATATGTGTCACTTACTTAGTACAACTAACTCAGTGACACTTATTTTGGGACGGAGAGAGTATATACGTATTCTACTACAATCTGCTAGATGATGATCACTTTAAAACTAATTGATGCTGAAAAGAAGGAGTAAAAGTTGTAACCTCTAGTTTTGAGAGTGGCAGTTACATGGTACTTCAGGTGTAGTTACAGCTTAGAACAATTTAAATGTGAATAAAAAACGCAGAGAAGGTATGACAATACTTTCATGGTTATAATATAGACTGACCATGCAGTCTACATGAATACATAACTACCAGATTCAATCAGAAACGCAGGAGAAGGGAGCAAGAATCCACTGTTGTAGTAACACCAAACTGCAAAGAACTCAAAACAGCAGAGGAGGATATCCATCTAATCACCCTCCTCGCACTGGATAGCCAACTCCTCCTTTTACAAAACAGGACCAAGATTCCCTTTTTTCTGTCCGATAGAGAGAGAGAGGTGTGTGAGAAAAAGACAGAGAGAGAGAGGGAGAGAGGAGAGAGAGAGAGGTGTGAGAGAGAAAGATGATATGATGTGACACTCCAAATTTTTTGTTGTTTTTGTTTTCAGCAAAAGCCTTCCTTGGTTTGAAGAAGGTTATTTAAACCCTTCTTAAAAACCTCTCTTCTGAGTTTTCTTCTCAAAAAGCATTTCTTGGATTTATTTTCTTCTAAAAAGAAACCTTTTTGATTTTGGGTTATTCTTTGGTTTTGATCCATCCTTGGTTTTACCATGCCTCTTGTGGTAAATTTCTCCCAAAACCCTCCTTCCACTTTGGTTCAACTCAAACATTCTGTCCAAACTAATAAAATTCATTTTTTGACTTTATTCCAATTATTTCCTCTCCCAAAATAATTCTGTCTTTTCTTTTGAGCCTAAGTGATTTGCAAAGCAAGTACCCTAATGCTTTTGAGTTTTGACCTCAAACCAACTCCCTTGGATAGTCCTTGGTACCCACAACCCAGAACCATCTTGATCCACTCTTCCTCTTTTCAAAAATTCGAAAATTTAACCTCTGCAAGTTTGGACCAGATTCATCATTTTTGTAACATCCCAAAATTCTAAATTTTGGAATGTTATAATAAATAAGTAGTTTTGATTGATTGATCGTTTATTGTGCGATTGATTGAGTGAAATTGAGTGGAATTTGAAACTTTTGAAAGTTGGATGAGAGGGAATAAAATGACCTTCCCAAAACTATCCCCTTTGCCTTTTTGGATCTCAATGAATTCAATTCCATTCCAACACCAAAACCCTAGAGTGAAGATGAAATGACTTCTTCCATTTGAAATGAAAAGGGTTCTGAAAAGATTTGAATTTCATTTGAGAATATTTCAAATTCAAAGCTTTATGCAACTCAATGATTTTCATGAGGGAAGATAAAATGACTTCTTCAATTATATGAAATATGAGTTGGAAGTTAAAAAGAATCAAATTGAAAGTCATTTGAAGGTATTTTGAAACTCCCTTCAAATTTGGAATTATTTGGATTTTATTCAAAATTATTTTCTCCTAAAAATAAATAAATGGAAATATGGGTAAAATGATTCCCTTCAATGGAAAATTAGGAGAAAATAAATTTGAAGTCATTTTGGTATTTTTAAAATGATTTTTATTGGATTTTATTAGAGCAGAAACACTCTTTGTTTTATTTGAATTTTTGTGTATTTTATTTGAACTTGAAAAATAGTTCATGTTGTAGGAAATCTTTTTCTGATCATTTTGATATATATATGTCCTATATAAAATATTTATACTTTATATATTTTCTCTCTGTTTTTATTTTCAAAAAAAAAATAGAAAAAGAAAAGAAACCTCAGGCGCCAGCCAGGCCAACTGGCCCAGCCATGAGGCGGCCCAAATTGACCGATCGAGGCCCACCAGCGCGCCAAAGGCCCACCACCACCCAACTGCCCGACCGACCCCACCGAAAGCCTCCCGTCGGCCGACCGATCAACGCTCCTCCCCTCACTACCGACGGGTGGACCCCACCCGTCTTCCTCACAAGACGCCACCAGCTGGGCCGCCGAATCCCGTGATCCCCGGATCTCCTCCCGATCCTTCCCGATCCGCCTCGCCCAAGTCGCCCCCCACTATATATACCCCTCCCCTGGCCCCGTTCCCTCACTTTCCCCCCTCGCCCGACCCTCCCCTCGCCCGCAATCCGTCGCCGGAGTACCCGAACGCCGCCGCCGCCATTAACTCCGTCGCCGACGCCCCCGAACCCCCCGAGCTCGCCCGACCCCACCCCCGAGTTCCTCACAAGGCCAAGACCTGGAGGTCCTCACGACGCCTGACCCCGGAGTGGCGGAACCATCGCCTCGAGCCGCCCGTCGCCGTCGACGACCCGGTAAGTCGCCAGAGTCCACCTCACCGTCCGATCTAATTCCAACGGTTAGGATTAGATCTCTCAAGGGGTATGGTTTTATTAGGTTAGTTGTTAGTGAACCGGTTTTATTCCGGTTTAGTTTGGTTTTAGTTAGGTTAGATTAGACTGGGCCGACTCGGTTTTATTCGCTGCATGTAGTTTAGTTATATTACGCCGAAGCGTTATATAGGCCCATTAGCCCAGTTTTCGTTTTAGTTTTATTTTTAGTTTTCTGTTTTAACAGAATAGTTTCAGTTTTGTAAAATTCATATCTTTTAATCTACTTAATATTTTTAAGTGATTCTTTTTTTGTTGGTTTGCAAATTTCTTATAGTTTCCGTAGAATATATAATTAGCTATGTTAAAATTATTTAAAATTGTTTTATTTTAGATTTAGACAGAATAGTAAATCTGCTATAGAATGAGTTAGGAATATTATTTTTGGGTGATTCTTTTTGTCACCACTTTGTTTTGACCTTGCCTAACCGTAGGAATTTATTTGGGCATTTTAGGATTAATAAAAAAATTAGTTTTAATCAGAATCATGTTATTCTTAATTAATTAACTAGCTACTGTTTTCCTATTGTTTTACTTAGCAAATAAATTTATTTTTCATGAGAGATAGATTATTCTAGGTTAGTTTCTCTCACTTTAGAGCATGAACTTTTATTTATAATAAATAAAGATTTTATTTTATTTTCCTACTAGAATTTGCTTTAGGCCTAATAGGAGTTTTATAATAGATTTTAAAGTGATTCTTTTTGCTCCTAGTTGCTTGATTAATCCTTTTATGTTAGGTAGCATAAACCCATGCTTAGATTCTGTTAAGAAAATTTTTGTTATGTAAAACTATTTTTAGTTGTTGCTTGAAGTTGGAAAGCATTGGGTTGGATTTCTTCGAGTTTTCCTTTGGGTTTTGATTCGTTTGTTTGGTGTGTTATGTTAGCATGCTATTATGTTAAGTGATCATATGCTATATGCTTATTATGATTGTTCTTTACCTCGGTAGAATTTCCGGAGTGCGAAGCTCGCTACCACGAGTCCCTAGTTTTCGAAGATCGTCAGCAAGGCAAGTTCACTTTGACCATGCTTTCATACCTATGTTTATTGCATTTAGTGGCATCTTTGCAACCACCCCTCAGTAGTGTTATTGAATCCTTGTAGTTGAGTAGTATGCATGAGGTAGGAACCCATCACCGTGTTACCAAGCCCGGGACGATATTTTATTTTAATGCTACGCTATAGTAGACGGGGTTGGTATGAGTGCACGAGAGTGGTGTGAAGAAGGAGGACTCTACGTCAATGACGACAACTCCATGATGGCATCTGCAAGGACTGCATCTTCAAGGCCTCAAGACTTCAAGACTCGAGACAAGAATTCAATACACACTACTGGGTGAAGGATGGTTGACGGGCACCCTGGAGAAACCAGTGGTTGGCTGGGATGCATGGAGAAGCGCCATGACATCTTGCGGAAAGCTTCACCCAGACTCAAAGAGACGGAAGAATACTTCATGCCCGGAAGCTTACCTGTGCAACCGCAAGTCAATATGGGCTCTGGCTTGGTTGACCTTAGTTGTGACTCTGGCTGGGACGGTGCTAGCAGATGTAGAACTACCGTAGGATGGGATGAGCACCGGACAGTGGTCAGAGGAACTCTTCGGAAGACCATGTTTCGGTCGTCTTGTTCTCAAACACGCTGAAGTGCGAGAACGTAAAAAGAGGGATCGAATCTTGCGGGTAAAGTGGACAAACCTCTGCAGAGGGTTAAAACCTAATCGATTAGCCGTGTCCCCGGTTACGGACAATTTGAGCCTCTGGACTTGGATCTATCTCGGAACTCTCAACACCGGACTGATAACTTAATTGTGGGCAACTTATGATGATTTTGGGATATGAGACATCGGTTGGCGGAACCATGTCATGATAGAAAACTCTATAGTACAGACTTCATTTATTCCTTTGATGTAGGGAAAATAAATCAACTTTTACGCAAACAAAACTCAGACACAGAGCCACAAAGCCATACTGCATATAGTATAGTTTATCATCTGTTTTTCTCTTATTGTGATCTTGCGGTACATTCAATGTCTTGACCTACACGGCTGCAACGTATCATGTTGCGTATACTTTCTTCCGACGAGTAAGAGTACGATACAGTGGTTACGGTCTACACTCAACCTGCCGATGGCGTTGATGGACTCCACACCCGACTATTTGTTTCATTGTGACTTATGAGGTATATATCAGTTTTACGTTAATTATACATGTGATTGCACTTTGATATATACATTGATGTACTGTAAAGCAAAGATACTGATCCGTGGATGGCATGACAGATACGAGGCTTGACCGTTCGAGGTCGGGTCGCCATGTAAATGGTATCAGAGCACATGTTGGCTGTAGGACGTGACCCTAGGAAATGACTTAGTAATATGAAGACCCCAACAGGAACGACCTTTGTTTTGTTACTACTCTCGTAACACCTGATTCCTTTTACTAAACCTTCCTTAATTCAAACTATAGATGGAGAGCTACATTCTGAACAAAAGAGAACACTACGAGAATGTTCTTGGAGGCCCCTTCCTTGTGGAGCTAGTCAGGCTGCTGAAGTTACCGATACACGAGATCAAGGCAACTAAGAGGACGTCTAGATCATGGGGAGTCAAGACCCAAGTTTTTGGCCGTAAAGAAGACCCCAAGACTGCAGACATCAGCTTCAAGACCATAAATGGTGACTGTGATATGGGCATCAACACTGCCGTCCATGATGCTATCGCACGCTTATGCTATCGTCATCGTGCTGCACTAAACCCACACTTCTTTGGAAGGATTGGATGGCAGAAGTTTGACGGAGCAACTATTGCCTTGACGGAAGTGCAAAAGATGAAGTTCTCCCCATTGTTAGTATACAATCAGGATCTAGAACAATACATCAAGAATCTTCAGATGGACCTCCTGGAAGCCCTGTTTGACAATGAAGCACTACGAGAAGAGGTCAAGACTCAGAGGCTGAAGGTAAACAAGCTGGAAGAGGAGAACCTCGAGATCCCGAGAATGCGACAGGAACTGAAAAGCAGCAGGACCATGTCTCATGCCAAGGACGTTGAAATCCAGAAGCTCAAGGAACAACTTCAGGACATACAGGTCGTCACAAGAAACTTCGGCGTCGACAGGGAAATCTAGCAGAAAAACTGGAGGAGATCAAGTCCACACAGAAGAAGCCCCAGTGGGGACAATGATCAAGTTCCTAATAAATTAGCTTAGTAGTATCCCACCATGAGAGAAATAAAGATGAACGCTTTCTCGATTTAAGTATCTGACCATACCAATTTATGTGGGTGGCGATCTTTGTAGAATTGATTGAATAAATGAATGCTTGGTTGCTATTATTTTTTTGTGTTTATTGAATGGTTGGATAGATGCGATATTCGTAGGCTTGTATTTATTTCAACCATGAGAGACGTAAGTTACGGAAGAATGGTAGAAGACCTTCATATGGGAAAAGCATCAGGAATTGGAAACTCCCGAGCATTGAAGACCTGAAGAAATGAGGACTTAGAAACGAAACCATAGTAGAACGGCCCGTTACAAACGGTACTTTTGATCTAGGATTCTTTTGTTGATGGGTGGGTATTTGCTTTCTCGTTCTATCTCAACCAGACCCCGAAATCTTGAACCCATGGACAACTGAAGACCAAACTCTTCTGGAGACGATTGCTATTTCCCCATGGAGATACATTCCTTTGTTCTGAGCACCCCTCTTATCCTACACATGCAGATGACAACCCTTTATAAGTCCTTCCTTAAAGGTCCGGAAACAATCATGACCCTGACGAGTGATCGTGATTACCCGAAGATCCTGAAGGACATGATGAAGCATATTCACCTTGAAGGAGATGCAGTCTACAAAGGCTACCCCTTCATGCAAAAGGGAGTGGAACTTTGGTATGTGGAGGTACACCACCACCGTTTCGAAAGGAGTTTGCCCAAAGATGATGGGGCAGTACTTTTTCATCTCACGTGTGCCACAAGCAACTTTCTTCGATGCTGTTCGTGAAGCAGCCATGGAAGCCATACGCCAGATCGGAGAAATACTTGAAGCAAGAATCCGTTATACTCAGGAATACCTAAGAGAAGTGCATGCAGAAATGGTGGAGGTAAAGCTCAAGGCCACCACGATGAAACGGAAGATTGAAGACTTCAAGGCGCATGTCGCACAATTCCAGCGGGACTAAACAATCCTCGAGGAGGATAAATAAATAAAGTTGGAAGCAATGTCTGACCATACCGAACCATGTGGGTGGCAGCATTTGTAATGAACTTTTGGAATTTGGATTCACGAAAAATGGTTAAGGATGTAATAAAAGATTCGATATGAAAATAATGGGATTTATGGATAAACTAGTGCATTTCATTTTAAGTGTGGTAGTACTCCGTAACGCCACAAGATCAATGAGGAAAGAAATGTGTTATTCATGACGGTCCATAGAAGGGAGCTGGACCAAATAAGTTGGAGTTTTGTATGATCGTCACCACAAGAGTATGAAGAAACAAAGTACTACTGGATTTAAAGGAGGTGCAATATGGAACAAGAGAGTTACTCCAAGGATGAGTTAAAGCTGCACTAGTGTTGAAGTGGGCCATAACCCACAGGCCCAGGATTTTGAAAAGGAACATATGTAACCTTGATGAAGGAAGAAAAAATTGGAAGAATAAGTGATTCAAGCAGCACACGTTTCGTAGGAGGTTACGCAAAAAACCTGAGAGTGGTGAAGTAACGATAGATGTTTTGTTTGGCTTGCTGAACCAAAGGATTTACTCGAACCCAGTTCGAGAAAAAAGAGAAATTCTGCAATGCTTGTGAGTATGCCCAAGTGTTAGAATACGTGATTCGATATTTACGTATGTGGTAATGATTCAAGTACGGGATGGATTGGCCCCCATACCGGAGACTTCTATCATGAACTATCATATGTTGATGGAAAATCAGAGAGCCTCGAAAACCTTACAAGAGTGTCGACGCGATAAGCCATAAAACCATAGAACGGTAGGACGATGGAACCCCTTCTGAGCAACCGTTGCCAATCGTAGATCATACGGTGAGGTTCAACCAGACCCGTTTTCTGCAGGAGAAACCATTAATGGTAGACCACCTTGAGTATTTCGATAGTTGTCTAGAATGGACACAGACCTATCAGCTAAGACGATCCAGTCTTGGACGAACTTCAACTTTGACGAACCGACCCCAAGATTTGGAGGAAAACCCTATGCTTCTGACAGAAGAGCGTTAATGAAGGAACTATTGTAAGATATGTGAAGAGACATACATTGTCGGCACTCCAGAGGAAGTATCTGAGTTTATTGGAACCGTAACCTTGTTTTAAGTGTGGTAACACCCCTGACCTTTCCGACCAAACGTTTGCTAGCAGACCCCCAAGCCCTAACCCTTTCTTGTTAGCCTCTTCGAATCTCGAGGACGAGATTCATTTTAAGTGTGGTAGGTCTGTAACATCCCAAAATTCTAAATTTTGGAATGTTATAATAAATAAGTAGTTTTGATTGATTGATCGTTTATTGTGTGATTGATTGAGTGAAATTGAGTGGAATTTGAAACTTTTGAAAGTTGGATGAGAGGGAATAAAATGACCTTCCCAAAACTATCCCCTTTGCCTTTTGGATCTCAATGAATTCAATTCCATTCCAACACCAAAACCCTAGAGTGAAGATGAAATGACTTCTTCCATTTGAAATGAAAAGGGTTACGAAAAGATTTGAATTTCATTTGAGAATATTTCAAATTCAAAGCTTTATGCAACTCAATGATTTTCATGAGGGAAGATAAAATGACTTGTTCAATTATATGAAATATGAGTTGGAAGTTGAAAAGAATCAAATTGAAAGTCATTTGAAGGTATTTTGAAACTCCCCTTCAAATTTGGAATTATTTAGATTTTATTCAAAATTATTTTTCTCCTAAAAATAAATAAATGGAAATATGGGTAAAAGACTCCCTTCAATGGAAAATTAGGAGAAAATAAATTTGAAGTCATTTTGGTATTTTTAAAATGATTTTTATTGGATTTTATTAGAGCAGAAACACTCTTTGTTTTATTTGAATTTTTGTGTATTTTATTTGAACTTGAAAAATAGTTCATGTTGTAGGAAATCTTTTTCTGATCATTTTGATATATATATGTCCTATATAAAATATTTATATTATGTTTTTCTCTCTGTTTTTATTTTCAAAAAAAAATTAGAAAAAAAGAAAGAAACCTCAGGCGCCAGCCAGGCCAACTGGCCCAGCCAGCGCCGAGGCGGCCCAGCCGACCGAGGCCCACCAGGCGCCAGCCAGGCGGCCCAGCCGCGCCACCCAACCGGCCCGACCGACTTCGCGCCGAAAGCCTCGCGTCGGCCGACCGATCAACGCTCCCTCGATCGGCCGACGGTGGACCCCACCCGTCTTCCCCTCAAGACGCCACCGGGCCGCCGCTCGCCGAATCCCGTGATCCCGGGATCTCCTCCCGATCCTTCCCGATCCGCCTCGCCCAAGTCGCCCCTATATACCCTCCCTCGCCCGTTCCTCACTTTCCCCCTCGCCCGACCCTCCCTCGCCTGCAATCCGTCGCCGAGTACCCGAACGCCGCCGCCGCCATTAACTCTGCCGACGCCCGAACCCCGAGCTCGCCCGACCCCACCCCGAAGTTCCTCGCCGCCCGCCCGCCGGGAGGTCCCATGACGCCTCGACCCCGAGTCGCCGGAACCATCGCCGCCCGAGCCGCCGTCGCCGTCGACGACCGTTAAGTCGCCGGAGTCCACCCCCACCGTCCGATCTAATTCCAACGGTTAGGATTAGATCCCCCGAAGGGGTATGGTTTTATTAGGTTAGTTGTTAGTGAACCGGTTTTTATTCCGGTTTAGTTTGGTTTTAGTTAGGTTAGATTAGACCGGGCCGACTCGGTTTTATTCCGCTGCGTAGTTTAGTTATATTACGCAAGCGTTATATAGGCCCATTAGCCCAGTTTTCGTTTTAGTTTTATTTTTAGTTTTCTGTTTTAACAGAATAGTTTCAGTTTTGTAAAATTCATATCTTTTAATCTACTTAATATTTTTAAGTGATTCTTTTTTTGTTGGTTTTCAAATTTCTTATAGTTTCCGTAGAAAATATAATTAGCTATGTTAAAATTATTAAAAATTGTTTTATTTTAGATTTAGACAGAATAGTAAATCTGCTATAGAATTAGTTAGGAATATTATTTTTGGGTGATTCTTTTTGTCACCACTTTGTTTTGACCTTGCCTAACCGTAGGAATTTATTTGGGAATTTTAGGATTAATAAAAAAATTAGTTTTAATCAGAATCATGTTATTCTTAATTAATTAACTAGCTACTGTTTTCCTATTGTTTTACTTAGCAAATAAATTTATTTTTCATGAGAGATAGATTATTCTAGGTTAGTTTCTGTCACTTTAGAGCATGAACTTCTATTTATAATAAATAAAACTTTTATTTTATTTTCCTACTAGAATTTGCTTTAGGCCTAATAGGAGTTTTATAATAGATTTTAAAGTGATTCTTTTTGCTCCTAGTTGCTTGATGAATCCTTTTATGTTAGGTAGCATAAACCCATGCTTAGGTTCTGTTAAGAAAATTTTTGTTATGTAAAACTATTTTTAGTTGTTGCTTGAAGTAGGAAAGCATTGAGTTGGATTTCTTCGAGTTTTCCTTTGGGTTTTGATTCGTTTGTTTGGTGTGTTATGTTAGCATGCTATTATGTTAAGTGATCATATGCTATATGCTTATTATGATTGTTCTTTACCTCGGTAGAATTTCGAGTCTGAAGCTTGCTACCACGAGTCCCTAGTTTTCGAAGATCGCCGCAAGGCAAGTTCACTTTGACCATGCTTTCATACCTATGTTTATTGCATTTAGTGGCATCTTTGCAACCACCCCTCAAGAGTGTTATTGAATCCTTGTAGTTGAGTAGTATGCATGAGGTAGGAACCCATCACCCTGTTACCAAGCCGGGACGATATTTTATTTTAATGCTACGCTATAGTAGACGGGTTGGTATGAGTGCACGAGAGTGGTGTGAAGAAGGAGGACTCTACGTCAATGACGACAACTCCATGATGGCATCTGCAAGGACTGCATCTTCAAGGCCTCAAGACTTCAAGACTCGAGACAAGAATTCAATACACAGTACTTGGTGAAGGATGGTTGACGGGCACCCTGGAGAAACCAGTGGTTGGCCGGGATGCATGGAGAAGCGCCATGACATCTTGCGGAAAGCATCACCCAGACTCAAAGAGACGGAAGAATACTTCATGCCCGGAAGCTTACCTGTGCAACCGCAAGTCAATATGGGCTCTGGCTTGGTTGACCTTAATTGTGACTCTAGCTGGGACGGTGCTAGCAGATGTAGAACTACGGTAGGATGGGATGAGCACCGAACAGTGGTCAGAGGAACTCTTCGGAAGACCATGTTTCGGTCGTCTTGTTCTCAAACACCACGAAGTGCGAACGTAAAAGAGGGATCGAATCTTGCGGGTAAAGTGTACAAACCTCTGCAGAGGGTTAAAACCTAATCGATTAGCCGTGTCCCCGATTCACGGACAATTTGAGCCTCTGGACTTGGATCTATCTCGGAACTCTCAACACCGGACTGATAACTTAATTGTGGGCAACTTATGATGATTTTGGGCTATGAGACATCGGTTGGCGGAACCATGTCATGATAGAAAACTCCATAGTACAGACTTCATTTATTCCTTTGATGTAGGGAAAATAAATCAGCTTTTACGCAAACAAAACTCAGACACAGAGCCACAAAGCCATACTGCATATAGTATAGTTTATCATCTGTTTTCTCTTATTGTGATCTTGCCGGTACATTCAATGTACTGACCTACACGGCTGCAACGTATCCGACGAGTAAGAGTACGATACAGGGTTACGGTCTACACTCAACCTGCCGATGGCGTTGATGGACTCCACACCCGACTATTTGTTTCCGCTGTGACTTATGAGGTATATATCAGTTTTACGTTAATTATACATGTGATTGCACTTTGATATATACATTGATGTACTGTGTGTGCCAGCATACTGATCCAGGGATGGCACAGATACACAGAGGCTTGACCGTCTGAAGTCGGGTCGCTACAATTTTTGATGAAATTCATATCTACACTTCTCCAAAAATTCTACCAAAATTCAGGCAGCCCTCAGATGCAATGAGAGACCACCACACCAAAGATCAGCTCAAGAAAAATTTCCCACATGCCAAAACCATTCTGTCGAACACCTTGCATGCACTGTTTCTGTGCATCTTCAGTTAAATTCAGAAAGTTCAGAGTTTCAGTGTCAATCTTCGTCAGTTAGTTCAATCACATGTTCACAGTGCCTTTGGCACGTTGCTCACGGCCTAGCTTGCCTGTCCGGAGCCTCACACGCGTGCTTGGCGCGTTCCTGGCGTCGGTGGCGCCCTGGCCCGCCTGCGCCGGCGTGTCTTGCGGTGGCCGAACCACCGTAGCGGCCGACCGGGAGCAGAACGGCGGCATAACGCACAGAAGAATCCCTCTGGTGGCTCCGCGTGTCGCCCAATCCCTCTGGTGGCTCCGCGTGGCCACTTCCTCGCCAGCACTCGCCTGCAGCACTGTCGCCGTGGCACGACACGCACAGAGCATGCTCTCTGCCGCCGACGGACCCGCGCCGCCCCGTTCCGTCGAATCCACCCAGGGCTCCTAATCCAAGCTTGTTTAGCGTCAAAACGGCACCAATGGAACTCCACGCTGACGCCCCACTCCCTAAATCTCCCCGACCAAGCTCTGCGCCGCGTAACCATCACCGGAGAGGTCCGTTCACGGCCACCGCCTCGGATCGCCTATAAAAAGGAGCCCCGAGCTCGCTCTCGTGCACACATCACCCCTGCACTTCACCAGGACCCTGCCTAGCCACTGGGAGGACCTCGAGGAGGTCTCCTCCCCCAACTCCGGCCGCCTCGATCCGCCTCGGCCACCAGCTTGATTCACTGCGGTGAGGCCATCTCCGGCGCCCAAACCTCGTCCGCAGCCTTCTCTTGCACCTAGTGCTCTAACCCCCACCTCAATTCGATCCTTACAGCCCTCCTCGGCGAGATCCACCATCGCCCGAGCCGCCCTCCGCCGGAGAAAGTGTCGCCGTCGACGTGGTGCTCCCCGACGCCCAAGTCCACCACCCACCGACACGGAAGGACACACTGATACTCTTGGTACACTCTGATCTCCCTGACTCGCCGTGGTTCGACGTCGGCGACCACCGCAGCCTTCGGGCGCCGGCGAGGTCTTTTAAACCTGACATGTGGACCCCCATGTCAGCCTCTCTTTCTTTTCCCGCGAACCGTTTTTCCGTTGGCGCCTTCGGGCAGAGTACGTTTTCCCTGTGGGCTTGCGCGTTTCTATTCGAACCGTTTTTTTGTTTTCTCAGTTAAACCCCTGGAACTTTTCTGTTTCATTACAGATGAGTCCCTGGACAGAAACCCTTATAACTTTTAAAGAAAAAGTGATTTTTGAGTGATTCTTTTTCTGACAGTCTTATAATTGTTTCTAGTTTTTTATGGGATTTATTTGAAATATTTTTCGACCAACTTTGTGTACTCCACGGTATTTACGTTAGCGCGTGTATTTTTGTTACCATAGATACCGGAGGAGGTGACGGAACCGCGAACTTCGCCGAGCTAGACTCCGACTTCTCCGAACCAGGCAAACATGTTTGAACTTTTGATATGATGAGTGTTATGGCAGGTTTGCATTAAGTAGCTTCATGGCATGTTTGTGAGCATACCGATGAAGGTTATTTTCATGCAAAGTTGAGGCAAGTGAGTTCGATAATCCATACGTGTTGGATGTGAATGTGCATGGCCATGTGTTGGCATGAGGATGGGTAAGATGGCAGTGTTGTAGCATGCCAGCCTTATGCCATACTATTTGACTTCAGTGTCAACCCGTATCAGTTCGGTTCCCATCCATTTCCCTTCCCGTACTACCACATGTTTTCCGCAAGGGATATGGCTTAGTAAGTTGCAAACCGCTTTCCTGGTACACACCAAATGGAGAGGTCGTGATGATGGTTCCATGGCCCTGGATTAAAGCCAGTCATCCGGTCAGGGGGCATGGGTGTTTCCGGTTGGGACCGAGAGGGGGCACCCTTAGAGCCTTGAATATAAATTTGATCCCATGCTATTCGAGATTGTGATCTCCCCGTCTCAAAAGTTTTTCTTGGACGATGTCTAGGGTGATTCCTGGCATTCGTGAGGTAGGATGGGTGTGTACTGGTTAGCTATGTTTCTTCCAAAATACCATAAACAGAACTAGTCCTTCAGGACGGAAATCCGTTGGCTGTGAGTAATTTTAGTACAAACTCTGCAGAGTCATAATTCCTCGAATCATCTTATCCATGTCCAAGTTCTGTATTATCTTATCCTGACAAGTGTCAGTTTTGGTGACAGATACATCGGTGATTCACATGAGTACTAAGTCCGGTTAAATGTTTATTCCTGTGGATGGACTAACCCGTTTATATTCATGTGTTGAATATTTATTATGAGTGCTATATCTTTGTGATGAAAGCCCTTTCTGTGATGTCGCTCAGACGTCCGACTGCGGCATTGTTGTTATTTATTTTCATTATAAGCCCTTTCTGTGATGTCGCTCAGACGTCCGACTGTGGCATTGTTGTTATTTACTTTCATTATAAGCCCTTTCTGTGATGTCGCTCAGACGTCCGACTGCGGCATTGTTGTTATTTATTTTCATTATAAGCCCTTTCTGTGATGTCGCTCAGACGTCCGACTGCGGCATTTTTGTTATTTATTTTCATTATAAGCCCTTTCTGTGATGTCGCTCAGACGTCCGATCATGACATTGTTGTTATTTATTTTCATTATAAGCCCTTTCTGTGATGTCGCTCAGACGTCCGACTGTGGCAATGTTGTTATTTATTTTCATTATAAGCCCTTTCTGTGATGTCGCTCAGACGTCCGACTGTGGCAATGTTGTTATTTATTTTCATTATAAGCCCTTTCTGTGATGTCGCTCAGACGTCCGACTGTGGCACGCATGTATTTCTTTTTATATAAGCCCTTTATGAGGTGTCGCTCAGACGCCCGACTGTGGCATGTTTTGCTTATTTATTCACCCTTCGAGGCGTCGCTTCAGACACCCGATCGGTTTTGAATTTATCTTCTTTGGGTTTTTGAGCGGAGTACCGCCGATTCCCTTCTTAATTATTTTGCTATACTCTTTTTAATTGAGCATTGTTAAGAGTAACCATGTCGCATTCATGCATTCATTTGTTATATCTTTTGTCCGAACTGTCTTGCGAGTAATTTTATAGTACTCACCCGGCTTGTTGATTTGGCCAGATCTTGTGACGGCGATCTGGTGGATGAAGAGTTCGATAGCTAGTCCGACGCCTAGAGGAATCCCAGTCAGTCTCGTGCGACCCCTGGATTAGTCATTGTGATATATCCGCTTCCGCTACCCAAATAAATTCATCGAGCCTCACCTCGACGCTCGATGAGCCGCCAGTGCAGTAGACTTATTAACCACCCGTTGTGTTATTCCACCAACCACTCATAGCTCGAGTCAGTAGTATTTCCACCCCACACCTCTGAGTCATATCCGCCACTATGTATAATCATTGGCGTGTTGTAATAATTGGTTGGGCATCTTCAGTCCGACCCTTGTAATATTGTAATGCTACTGGCTTATTGTATCAAAGTTCTGTCGACCGGTATGAGGGATTTTTCCTCATATTGGACTGCACAGGTCGGTTGTTCAATAAATATTTTTATTGAAAAACCGGTCGTGACATATGACGATCGGGTCTAATCTAAAAAAATCAATGTCTAGACGATCAATCTTCCTAAAGCTCAACTACATCGTCCCTAAAAGAATATGTAATCTCAACTTTTCAAGATTGAATCAGCACACGGATCAGAGGAAAAGAAGAGATTATGTTGCTTACTTGAGATCAATAGAAGCTTTTGTTGAAACAAAGTAAAAGGTTTTAGCCAACGCAACTGTGATGTAGATGATGCCAACTTTGGCGACGGCTGCTGCTATGGAGTTGCCTTGGGCAGGCAGAGGCTACTCTTCTCCACCATGCAATCGCTGGTTCAATCGGAGGCAGGTGTTGCCAAATCTAGGAGGAGACACGCCCATATTTTCTTTTCTTTAGAAATCAAGAGAGATGAAGATCTTGGAGGAGACACGCCCATATTTTATTTTCTGCAGAAATCAAGGGAGATGAAAGGGAGGAGCCCTCCCGTAGGTCAAATTTAGGAGATGACGCAGAGTTTTTTTTTTTTTGACATAAGAGACCAAGTACAGGACGACTCATGTATGATGGGATAGGAGAGGACGTTTCTAAGTTTCATCCAATGGCTACAGATACATCTTATTTTAATTGGATGGCTGAAATTTCATAATTCTAAGGATTAATGTGGTGTCTCGTTTGGTGCCTCCGATTAGTAAATATAAGATGGCGCACCGGTAGTGCGCCATTAGTAGGCAAAACCGGTGCGCCATTAGTAGGCTTTTTCCTAGTAGTGATGGCTCAAACTTCACAGCCGATGAAGTGAAAATTTGATGCGGCAAAATGGGCATTAAGCTCGACTACGCTTCCGTCTACCATCCCCAAACAAACGGTCAGGCCGAACGGGCAAACGATCTCATCATGAGCGGCATTAAACCCAGACTAGTGCGATCCTTGACAGAGTCGGACACACACTGGGTCGAAGAGCTCGACTCCGTACTCTGGGGGCTGCGGACCACGCTGAATCGCACCACCGGATATACATCGTTTTTATGGTGTACAACGCGGAAGCAATACTACCCTGCGACATAATACATGATTCACCTCGCGTACGCATGTACGAAGAGAAGGAAGCCGAGTTAGATCGGCAGGATAACTTGGATGCCTTGGAGGAGGAGCGCGACGTCGCAAAAGCCCGCTCCGCATTCTATCAGCAGCAGGCTCGACGGTACCAAAGCAGAGAAGTGCGGGCCAAAACTTATAATATTGGCGAACTCGTTCTACGCCTACCGGAGAAGAAGAAGGACAAGCTCAAACCTAAGTGGGAAGGCCCCGCCGTCATTGATAAAGTTCTCACCGGAGGAGTGTACCAGTTACGTAATGCATCTGATAACAGACTAAAGACGAACCCATGGAATGCGGCAAGACTCAGGAGATTCTAAGCCTAGCGCCGAACTCAGTGTTTTCATTATGCTCCCTCCCTTTTCCTTTCTCAAGCTTTTTTCCTCTTCACACAAAGTACTTAATACAGTACGAACACGCAGATCACTCCGGCCGCACTATCTGTGTAAGCAATACCTAGGGATTCGCATACGGAAGCTAAACATAATTACTCTAATGGCTTTTTTCCCATCACATATGTGTTCTTTTTCCATATGTGCCTTTTCTTCACCACTATATGCATCGATATGACTTAAGATGTGGCCAAGCTGTGTTGCCTGGCTCTTGTGTTTATGCCCTACGTTCTCGTTAATTCGGCTAGGGCATAAGGGGAGCACCTCTGCGATTGTTACTGTCGGTTCAGCCGGATGTGTACCTCAGACTGGGTGAAGCCGAAAGCTAGCGTCCTTAAGGGAATATTCGGTCGGTGAACAAAATATGTATTCATTTATTACAACGTAAATCCCCAGAAGTTTTGTATCCTGCGTCCTTGTTCGCAGTCCGGACATGTGCATCGTCGCACGCGTACCCAGGGAAAGGAACCCCTAACGGAACTATTCTCCCTGGAAGATGTTTCTTACTATCCATGTAATATAACATAACTAGTTGGGTACTTGTCTGTTCAAGCACTTATGACCCCTACGCCTGGTTTCCATGCATACCCAGTTTCTGCATAACTGAGCGGGTATTCGGATACACCCCGGACTATCGGATCCGGGGGCTGAAGCAAAAAGGTCCGCCAAGACAAATGATTTTAATCCGAGTAGGGACTACTTACGTCCATTGAATTACACAGTCACTTGGACTGACTATATTCCTCCTCTATACCATCCAACAAGCTATCTAGCTTACAATCCTGTTGGGAATACTTTGCGGCTAACGCTACCTGGTCATACACCAGACTCACGGGAATTTCTTGCCCATCTGGCCCCGCCGGTCCGACTTCGGCCATATGGTTCGGGTCCAGCTTGGTGTAGCGCGTCTTCACCATAGCCCAGGCTTCTCTTGCACCTTGTCGGCAGGCTGACATCTTCCACAATCAGAAGCGCCGCCGTGCTCCTTGAAGCATATCCACTAGCTCCACTATGCCCTTCGGCAGGAAGCTTGATGGCCAGAAGGCCTAAGCAACGCCCTGCATCACCTTCCGAGCTCGCTCGTGCAGTTGTGAGAGGTCTTGCAGTAAATCGCCTGACGACGCGGGCACCTCCTCCTCAGGGCGGCCCATTAACATACCTGCAAGTAAAAATTCTTTCAGTATGCTTCCTCGCCGAGCTGTACTACAGTTCGTCTGGGCACTTACAATAAAGGCCGCGACGAAGCCTTTTGTTCTCCTTTACGGAGTCCGCCAGCTGAGCGCGTATGTCTTTTAATTCCACGTCCAGTCGGACATTGGCATCTTGAAGATTGTTCTTCTCCTACCTAACTTGCATAAGAATGCGCTCGCCAGCCTTTAGCCGCCTTTTGAGATGCGACTCGTCATCTCTTACGCCCTCCGGATTCACCCCGGGATTGTCTGCAGAATTTTCTGTTAGACTTGTCATACCAAGCCACTTACTAATTGGTGCATCTTCGTACAATTGAGACAAATCTTACCAGATGAGGCCTTCTGGGATTCCTCAGCTTGGCAACCGTGGCCCTCACCTGGGCCTTGCACTGCTCTAGCTCCCGAGACAATTGCTTATTCTTATCTACAAGGACATGTGCATATATTGATCCTTAAAACAGTTGTTCCAACCGTTTCAAGTCTCAGGGGTTACTGCTATACATGCTTATCAAATTTTCTTACCCGTATATCTTTAGTATACTGGTCCATCGCTCGGGCAAGCCCGCCTTGAGCAGCTCAGATGTATGCGTCTCCCGAATTGAAAGCGTTAAATGCCTCTTTGGAAAAGATGTTGTTGCGAAGTACGGCCCGTCAGCGCCGGTGATTCATGGCGCTCTCTACTTCGGAATTCGTGGCAGAGAGCATATCCGCGTCCTCCATCGGAGGACTATGCGGCATCGGCCCCATGTCCGCCTCTGTAGGATCGAAAGTATGTCTAGAGGGGGGGGGGATGATTAGACTACTTGACCAACTAAAAACTTATCCTTTTCCAAATTTTAGTCTTTGGCATATTCTAGCTATCTAAGCACAAGTCAAGCAATCTTAACACAGTTCAAGAAGGCATGCAAAGAGTATATGAGCAGCGGAAAGTAAAGCATGCAACTTGCAAGAATGTAAAGGGAAGGGTTTGGAGAATTCAAACGCAATTGGAGACACGGATGTTTTTGTCGTGGTTCTGATAGGTGGTGCTATCGTACATCCACGTTGATGGAGACTTCAACCGATGAAGGGTAACGGTTGCGCGAGTCCACGGAGGGATCCACCCACGAAGGGTCCACGAAGAAGCAACCTTGTCTATCCCACCATGGTCGTCGCCCACGAAGGACTTGCCTCACTAGCGGTAGATCTTCATGAAGTAGGCGATCTCCTTGCCCTTACAAACTCCTTGGTTCAACTCCACAATCTTGCTCGGAGGCTCCCTAGTGACACCTAGCCAATCTAGGAGACACCACTCTCCAAGAAGTAACAAATGGTGTGTTGATGATGAACTCCTTCCTCTTGTGCTTCAAATGATAGTCTCCCCAACACTCAACTCTCTCTCACAGGATTTGGATTTGGTGGAAAGAAGATTTGTGTGGAAAGCAACTTGGGAAGGTTAGAGATCAAGATTCATATGGTAGGAATGGAATATCATGGCCTCAACACAAGGGTAGGTGGTTCTCTCTTAGAAAATGTGTATTGGAAGTGTAGGTTCGTTCTGATGGATCTCTCCACGAATGAAGAGTGGGTGGAGGGGTATATAGCCTCCACACAAAAACTAACCGTTACACACAATTTACCAATCTCGGTGGGACCGAATTGAGAAACTCGGTCGGACCGATTCAGCAAATCTAGTGACCGTTAGGATTTTCGGTGGGACCGACATGCAACTCGGTAGGACCGATAAGTTTAGGGTTAGGGCATAACGTAATCTCGGTGAGACCGATTACACAAGCTCGGTGAGACCGACTTTGGTAATAAGCTAACCAGAGAGTTGGTCAGGTAAACTCGGTGGGACTGGTTCGCTCATTTCGGTGGGACCGAAATGTTACGAAAGGGAAACAGAGAGTTTACATTGCAATCTCGGTGGGACCGATCACTCATCTCGGTGGGACCGAAACATTACGAAGGGAAACAGAGAGATTACAACCCCATCTACGTGAGACTGAGATCCCTATCGGTGAGACCGATTTGCCTAGGGTTTGTGGTAGTCGCTATGACATCTGAACTCGGGGGCGCCGGATGGAAAGAATCGGTGGGCCGAGTTTGACTTTTGGTTTAGGTCATATGTGGATGTGAGGAAGTAGTTGAGGGCTTTGGAGCATATCACTAAGCACTATGGAGAAAGAAACTCATTAAGCAACACCTCGTCCCTCCTTGATAGTATTGGCTTTTCCTATAGACTCAATGTGATCTTGGATCACTAAAATATAAAATGTAGAGTCTTGAGCTTTTGAGCTTGAGCCAATCCTTGTATCCTTACCATTTTGAGGGGTCCACTTTCCTCATCAATGCCATGCCATTCATTGAGCTTTTCCTGAAATATTCATCTTGGAATAATGTTAGCTCAATGAGCTATATGTTGTTAGGAATTACCAAAACCACCCAGGGATAGTTGCACTTTCAATCTCCCCCTTTTTTGTAATTGATGACAACATATAGATCAAAGCTTCGACAAAGGATAATAAGAGTGAAAAACATTGTAGCTTTGAGAAGTATGTGATAAGCAAGAGCTCCCCCTAAATTTGTGCATAGTTTAAGATTTGCTTTGAACTGCAAATGCACAAGAAGTTAGGCTCATGGGTTACTCTTCCATGTCACATACATCTTGGTGGAGCACTCAAAATGATAATAATTGAATACATGCACTCATCACCAAGCAAAGTGAATGATCATATAGAGATAAAAAATGGATAATGTCATCCAATAAGCATAAATGTAGCATATGATCAAACACATGATCATCCAAGTATCACACAGACATAATGTATCTCAAACAAGCAAATAAAGTTCAAGCACCAAAGTAAGAGAGAATAAAAAGCAACACTCTGTCTCGAAGCCTATGATGTATACATTTTTCTCCCCCTTTGGCAACAAGTTACCAAAAAGTTCATAGAAAATGCATAGAACTAAATCGTCTCTCAGGCTTGATCTTCAGGTGGTGGTGTAGACAGAACGCCAAGGACGAAAGCATCAGTTGATGTAGATGGAGCTGGTGGAGTAGGTGCTGGAGCTGGTGGCACTGAAGCTGTAGCTGGTGCAGATGAAGTGGCTCTGGTGTCTGTCACTGGCACTGCAGCTGATCTCTGAGCTCTAGGCACTCTGGCAAATGCCTTAGTGGTTGACTTGCCCTTCCTCTCCTGCATATCATCCTGAAGTTGCTCAACAACGGACTGGATCTCTGTGACCTTCACATCCATGTCATAAAACTTCTGCTCCATGATCCTCTCCAAGCTCTCCTGGTTTCGAGTCAAGGTGGCCAGACCCTTCTCAATCCTCGGAGTGGATGCAATAAAGTAGCCAAGTTGATCATGTTTGCTCTTCAAAAAGTATTGAGATGCCCCTTCCATTGTTGGCATCTTGGAAGCCTTCTCAGTCCTTGCCTTCTCCTACTTAGCTTGTGCTTGCACTTTAGATGGTTCATCTTCATCCATAACCACTTGGTTGTCCTCAAAGTCTGGATAGATAGGCATGTGCTCCTTGTCCAACAGGTATGTGACTGTGCCCATCTTGGAGTTAATCAGCTCCTGGATCTGTGGGGCATATCCACAACTTCTCTTTTGGTCAGCAGCTGTCCTCTTGATAGTCTCAACTATAAGGCTCATGACCTTGAACTTCTGTGGCACATCAAATAAGTGTAGCAGATTTATTGCATGGCCTCTGATCATGTTGTGATCACCTGACTTGGGCAAGAGAGTGTGCCTGAGGATCCAGTTAATGGTTGGCAGTCCTGACAGAAGGTAATGTACTGATCCAAACTTGTGTGATTCTATAGCAGCATCTGGGATCTCCTTGTACATATGTGCCATAGAGTTGTGATCCATCTTCTTCTTGGCATAGAAATCCAAGTCATCCTCTTCCTCTTTAGGTGCATTGATCAGATTGGCCCATTCTTCAATAGATGATTGGTACCTAGTACATTCAGACATCCATACTATCCTGCCATCTGGATAGAAGTGTGCTGTGGAGTAGAATTGCATTATGAGCTCCTCATTCCACTTTGTGAGCTTCTGCCCAACAAAGTCCGCCACTCCACAAGCACTGAAACTGTCATACACACCAGGATAGTGTTCTTCATTCTCCTTCATGTAGGTCCAGTCGACCCACCTCATGTCACAAACTATTGGCTTCTTGTCCAACAACACTGTCTCATAGAAATCCCGTTGTTCCTTTGTGTGGAACCTGTAGTCAACAACAGTCCTCCTTTTGGTGGCATGTGGATCTAAATCTCTCCCTAGCCTCAATCCTGAGTCTCTCCTGATCTTCATGTTCTCAGCTACAGGATGAGCATGATTAGGATCTGGAATTTTTGGCTTCAATTTTGTCAAGACATGTGTATCATCACCTTCTTCTTCAGTAATAGTTTCAGGCACTAGGCCTTGTTCTTCTCAGCAGCTGGAATGTTCCTGGTACTCCTCTTAGGTACAGTCTTGGGTTTGGAGGCAGCTTTGGGTGCTTCTTTGGGCTTTGATGATGCAGCCCCTGTCCTGATAGCATCACCCATAAGCTTCTGAGCCTTGGGTGCTGGTGCAGCAACCTCTTCTTCTTCCTCCTCTTCCATCATGGAAGGCTTTCCAATAACTCTGGCCATGGTCTTCTTGACCCTTTCCTTCCTCTTCTTCCCTTCTGCAGCAGCCTCTTCAGGTTCAGATTCTAAAGATGCTTGAGTGGAGGCTCGGCTTTGAACATGGGAATCCTTTTGGCAGGTACTTTGGTCTTCATACCAGGCTTGGTGGCAGCAGCTGTGCCATACTCCTTCTTGAGCACCTTTTTCTTGGAAATGGCCTCATCCTCAACAGCCACATAGTCTTCATCCTCAGATTCTGAGGTTTTCTTCTTTCTGGTCCTGGTGGCTGCTTTGGGTAAGTTGCTGGGTGTGCTCCTGCTACCCTCATCAGAGCTGCTAGAGGGACTAGTGCCCTCACTCATTTGAATCTGCTCCTCTGACTTGTTCTGGCTATCACTCTGATCAGACATATTGCAAACACTGACTGCAGACCCTGTGAATAGATATAGATGAGATAGAGTGGATGAGCATCACAAAATACAGAGATTTTTGCAAAAGAATGAGTAAAAAACTTAGTTTGAGTTTTCCACAGAAAGCATTTCGGATCTACCGATTTGTAAACTCGGTGATACCGAAGCAGCTTTTAGAACCTAAACTAGTGAACTCGGTCAGACCGAGTCACGGTTCGGTGGCACCGAGACTGCTAGGGTTTCACAAAGTCCTGAACTCGGTCACACCGATTTGCAATTCTCGGTCAGACCAAGAACCACATGTGCAATGGCCTTAGCCGAATCGGTGGAACCGAGTTCTTCAACCCGGTGGGTCCGAGATGGTTTCGGCGGAAACCTAACCCTAAATTTTCAATTCATCTCTAATCTATAGAGTGTTTTGACTGGACAGAATAGTTCAATCGTGGCAAGATTCATGTTGAACACAATGTGCTAGGAATCGGACGGGGATAGCACAGGGGATAGCACAGTGATCGAGTCCATACCCTAGTTCGGTGATGAACTCGCTACGGCGGCAACGGTGGGGATGATTTCCATTGACAGCGGCGGAGACCAGCAACAGGAGGCGGCTGGCGACGAGGAGGACGATCCGGAGACCCTGGAGGCAGTCCGGGCGACGCGCGGGTGAAAGAGTTTGGAGAAAGTTTCCAATTTTTTGCCCGTGGGTATATATAGCCCGACCCTGTCGTTGTGACCGAGTGGAACAACTCGGTGGCACAAAGATGCATAACTACAAGCAGTTACAGCAACTTGGTTTGACCGAAAAGTTCAAATCGGTTGCACCGAGATTGAAAACCTAGATCGACTTAGTGATCTCGGTATGACCGAAATGGAAGAATCAGTCAGACCGAAATGCACAAAGAAGTTTTGAAAGTTTAAGTCTATGACGAATCGGGGACTCCGAGTGCTCCTCACACAGAGTGGTTCGAACCTGACTTGATCAAATTTTGTGATGCATCATGAATAGAGTTTGAGACGAGAAGAGCATAAATAGCTAGAGAAGGTTCTTAGGCATTCTTGTCCATCCACTTGGCAAGAGAAAAAGAAACCAATCAATCAAAACAACAAGTGGATGTCCTTGGATGAGTGAAATATGCAACCATCATGCTCACACAACAAAATGGCAAATGAAATATGTGACAAAGCATGCACAACCATTTCTAGTATCTATCAAGCAATTGGCGATGACTAGGTCATCTCTATATGAGTATATTGACTTAGGAGTCAAATGAGATCATTTGATCATAGGTCATACTCATCGTTTAAGCTCAAATGGGGTTACCACTTTTTATATTTACTAATTGGAGGCACCTTTTAAGCCCTCTCATTAATCCACATCATTAAAATTAATCATACCGTTGGATTCTAGAATTTACGGCCAGGATAAAAAATAAATAGTTATGTACATAGATGCTTCCGTACCATAAAAATAGCATCTGCCACGTCCACCAATAATAATTAAAAGAAAGAGAAAACCTCCACCAAATCAGGGGTGGAGGAAAAATCTTCTACGATCCAAAAAATGAAAAGTTACGTAAAGAGATGGTTTCATGCCATAAGAAAAGCATCTGCCACGTCCTCCCAGTAGCTAAAAAAAGGGGGAAGTCTCCACGCATAAAAACCCCACAGGTAAATTAAAACGGCAAAAAAAAAAGGTATTCCACCATCGAGGGTGGAATAAAAATGATAGCACGTCCCCTCTGTCCAACCTTGACTTAGGATAAAAAAGAAAAAAACAGCACGGTTGACTCATCTACATGGCCGCTTCCTCCTTCCTTTCAATCCTGCTCGGTTATATCTGGCCGACGGCGGCAATTTTCTGTATTATCACCATCGAGTGAGCTCTCCACCTGCATGGCCATCAACGAACCGCAAAGGAGCCCGAAGCCAGGTGTTGCATGGGATGAGGAGCTCCCTCGATGAAAGTCGTTCATGAAGGATAACATGCCCCTCTGCTATCCTACACATGTAGCCGTCTTAACCTTGATCTCTATCTCCCCATGATTCCCTGAATAGACGAGTTGAATTTTGTTGCCCTGTTGAGAGATAACAGATACAAAGCCACGGCCAGAAGCATTGGAGTAATTCCGATCCGGCGATGTTCCTAATCAAATTCACTAAGGACTTTCCGGAGAGCGGTATGGCGCTGCCCAAAGCTGCCCCTATATGTGCTGATGGATGGTGCTTGCGGGCCTGAGAAACATATGTATGAGGCTAGCCGGCAGGACCCTATATGTGCTGATGGACGGTGCTTGCGGCTCTGAGAAACGACACATATGAGGCTATCTGGCGGCTGGATGTCTACGCGATTCACGTACGTACACTGATTGATCCTGCAGCTGATTCACGGCACCCATGGAGTCCAGGTTCTTGAGTGGATCAATTGATGCAGAAAAATATACAACCGTGCCTCATCTTTCCTTCTCTCCAGATTATGCAACGTGACTTTTTTCTTCCTTCCTAGATTTCTTCTGTGTATACGGGTCACCCGCGCATCAAGTTCCGGTCCCATGACGGATAACACTTGCTCCTGAAGTAGACGATCAAGAGATGGTACAATCTCTGCCATGAAAACTGATTTGCTCTCTGGTAAGCAATTTTGAAAGCGTCAATGAAAAGAACACCATATCAATCTTTGCCAACACCATAAGACTTTCTACAGGCCAACAACGGATAAAAGTATTTTAAAAACTAAATGCAAAAAAATAATTGATCTGGGAGGTTCGTTTCTCCATAATTGGTTATTTTTTATGACTATATACAAATTGACAAGGTGCTCAACATATCTCCCCATAGTCAAACTCAAGTAGAGTGGTTTCCATTCATTTTTATGATTTTTTTCAACATACATGTGCGATGTGAATAGATGTGCAAAATTGAGTTGAGAAGCTCCCCATGCATAAGCCTGAACTCCAACGAGAACCAAAAAAGCATGGATCGGCCTCCACTAACTAGACCTCATCATAAATTAACATGGAGGAAACAATATTTTATTTTTTTAAATACAATAATTTAAATGCATGTCAAACATATATACCACGTACATATACATCCAAGCAAATATGATAATTTTCAAGCTGAGATAATTGAAAGAGATAAATAGAAAGTTAAGTTATTGTGCACTAAGCGATACTAGGTATAGGTAGCATGCCGTAAAATGTATTTAAACTACAATAAGTACATATATAATAGATTACCATATTATTTTCTTTGAGTAAAAAGTTATCACATTGTTTTATCAAATTTCACACATGTATGTCCTATGTGACCTCTACATGTGTGGATTTTTAACAATTTTTTAAAACTTAAAACTACCGTATTACTAAATTGAATATAGTGACCGAGTTAAAATTGGTAGATTTAGTGTTGAGAACAAGTAAATTAAAGTGTGAAAATAATTATATACTACTCTGAACGGAACTAAGTAAGCTATGTTTTGGAAAAGAAAACGGTAGGTTATGCATCATTTGAAGTTTGGTTTTGACATCCCTAAGGAGAATTCTTTGCACACACTCTACGTTTATGCATACTTAGTGCTAATGTCGTCACATTCGACGGGAAAAATTCATCTATACTGAGTTAATGAAAATTCCATGTGATGTGTTCGATAGCATCTTTTAACAACATGAAACAATGGTGCTCTACGGTCAATTAATCACTGAGTAATCAGACCCATTACTAATAAATGGTTGTAATGAAACGGACAGGAGGAATGCTGTCGGTGGCGTTGGCAGCCTTATCACAATTTTTCTCAAACCTATATGCATTTCACTTTTTGATGTACCAATCACCAGCATGTTATATATATGGGGCTCTTGCATGAGACAAAATTGCTATTGTTTAACAATTAAACTCCATTATCCATTGGTTAATACTCATTCTGCATAGGTCCATGCGCTTAGCACCGTTTCCTTCTTGGGTCACCAATGTTTATTTGCTAATTAATAGCATTGCATGCAATGAACTAGCCATTGCAAGTCATTAAAAGCATGCACACCTCTCATCTCTTATTGGTTGATATGTCAAGAAACAAGAAACAAGGTAGAAGTTAATGCACCGCGCCTAAGTGTTTTGGGACTATTTGGTTTTCCTAAGATGACTTACACACCTAGACAAAGGGAGTAATATAGCCCTGTAAACCGGAAAGGAGTATTTGCCTTTCGAGAGATTTCAACAAGTGACTAGACTACACCGTGTGCAGTACTCCCTCCCTTCCGGTTTATAGGGCTCAAATCTCAAATCTCATGAACCAAGGCATTTTGTGATTGGAGGAATGTATCTCGTACTTTACAAAACTACCCTAATTAAACTCATGCATTAATTACGTAGTTCTCTTGTTTTCGTCTCCGCCTTAGTCGCGGTACACCATATTGAGCACTCCTATATGTCTAGCCGCTCTATCTACATGCAGGACATTTCAAAGCATCCGGGCCCACGTGCCATCCACCAAATCACAGTGAGGTGCTACAGTCGAGACTCACCTGTCACCCCGGTGTGGCCGTCATGACCCGTCATATCACAAAACCCACACCTTTACCAGCAGTGGTAAGGTGGCCTCCAAGTTGGACTGGACGAAGCAACCATCATTTCACTGGAACGCTCGTTCAAGCCCTTTCTTCCCTTTCTTGAAGAAAACCTCACTCCAGGCTACTCACTTCTGCCATTTTTCTTCTGTACCGACGAAGGAAAGGTGGGCGAATCAGTTATGCTGCTATATTTTCATTCCAAGAATCTTCTTTTTGCGAAGCACCGACCGATTCTCACATCCTATTCTTTTCCCATTTTCATTGCGATTGTGGTTACCTTTCGATTGCTTTTTGTTTGTCAGTTCATTGATGGATCCTGGAGCACTAGGCAAAGAGTTGCCGGCGGATAACCCACTGGAGACAGTGATTTCCAGGAAGCGAGCACCGACCAACGAGTTGACCATGTTGGCGGGCCAACCCATGGAGACGAAAAACTCCAAGAAACAAGCACTGACCAAAGAGTTGAGGATGTTGGCAGACGAACTCCACAAAGAAAGTTGGAAGAACAGCAAGGGCCCCACCGTGCCTACCCCAGGAACTCTTATTGCCACCTATGTGAGGCTCAAGACCGATTTTGAGGAGATAGTCGCCGTTGAGAAGCAGTATTCCCCTGGCAAGGTGATGGCCCCCATCGAGGACGAGGAGATGGCTTCCGGAGGCATGAGATCCCCCGGTGAGCTGCACAAGGTAAAAAATAATGGCTTATTACCATAATTGTGGTTTTTGATTATTTTCAATGTGCTTGCTAATATGTTAGGGTTGTGCAGGTGCCGCTGGACGTCCTTGATGATTCCGATGTCGTGGCCCGTCCTGTTGGCATCGCCCCGGAGATCGATTCCGATGCCGCTGTCCATCCTGTGGACATCGCCCCAGAGATCGATTCCGATGTCGCGGTCAGTCCTGCGGACATCGCCCCAGAAATCGATTCCCATGCCGCTGTCCATGCTGTGGTCATTGCCCGAGAGATCGATGACAAGAAATAGTTGGTCGCGCTAATCCTTCAGGGTAGTTTGCATTGCCCTGTGTTTAATTACCAGAACGATGCGTGTTATCAAACCATCTTAGGGCTAGTGCACTGTATTGTGTGGGCGGATCTTGCTACTTTTGTTTGATAGTGAATCATGCAATGAATCATGCGAACCCTCTCCGAGTTATGGAAACAGATGTATCCTCACCAGATTTTGATGTAATATATGGCATGCTTAGATGTAAGTTTGAACTGTTTATCATATCAGCAGGGCTTGTTTGATGATTCTTGGTGTTAGTAGGCTAGCTACTGTTCGAGCTATAGTACTTGCAAAACACTCACCGAAGAGAAACGTTGGGGCTGATGAGCTCGTGGTACGCTTATACTTATCCCTCGTCGATCGACCAATAGCCCTAGCTCGTGGGTTTCAGTGATATGACATGGTACAGTGCCGTCAAGTCTTCGCATGTGGTAGCAGTATTGCGGGTAGAGTAAGTTTTCTTGAAGGAGCGGAATTCAACGAAGTCATGATGGTTCCGTTATCCGACTAACTTTGTGCATGGCAGGTGGACCAGGATGGTCGACGTCCCACATGTCGGCGAATGAAAGTATTCTTTTAGATATAGTGGATGAGCAACGAGTATTCATTGTTTAGTTTTGATGAAACCTATTGTCTCCACTGTTACGATGGAGGAGTGTGAAACACAGCAGCCCAGTGAACTTGGCATGCGCACCACTCCCTCCTTTCTCATGTAATACTACCATAGTGTTGACTATAAGGTTACAACTTTTTCTCACTCTCTCTCTATCTATTTCCTCTCAAATGTTTTTTATCTTTCTTTTTTTAGACACAATTGTTTTTGATGCCTCTTCTTTAGAATTAGTTTTTTTATACCTATGAGCACGTGTAGAGATGGGCTCCTGCAGATCCCACTCCTTGACTTTGTCAATACCAATCTCTCCTTCACATAAGCGGGCTTGTCGAGAAGACAAGAGATGGTCTCTTAGCACAATATGTTTCACCATGTTTTTAGGAATAACTAGTTATTGAAGATAAGGCTAAGAGATGATCCATTGTACACATTTTTTTGTCATCTCTAAGTTACATATTTCGCAGAAACCGTACTAAAACCTATTGTAAACCTAATCTAAATGATCGCCGGGACCCGACCACCATGTGCGGCCATGAACCCGAGAAAGCCGGCCATTGCCTTTGCCTCCTCCTTATCCGCCTCGATAACCTCCTCCTCTGGAGCACAAGGTTATGAATATTTCCGCCTCCACGTCGCCGTCAAGCGGCTAATCGGCCGCCGATTTTTATACCACCAAGCTTGGCGGTGACTGAGTGGAGGAGCGGTGGCCTTCCTGGGACCAGAGCGGTGGCGACCTACCATGTACTACTCTTCCTCGCTGCCGGCTGCGCCGGCGCACCCGCGCCGGCTTCGTGGTCGTGGCGGCGGAGGGCAGCCGGGGGGGGGGGGAGCTGACGATCTCCTTCGTCTGCTCCTGCGAGAGTACGTCCAAGAGAGCTTTGGAGCGCACCCGGAGCGGAGCCACCTATATCCTTCGTCTGCTCCTGCGACAGTACGTCCAAGAGAGCTTTGGAGTGCCCGGAGGCCATGGTTGGAGTGGTGCCAACAGAAGGAACGAGCCGGAGGAGAATGAGTGTGGATCTTTTGCTATGGCTGGGAGCTGGGGCTCAAGCTAATATAGCGGGCGAATTGCAATGAGCCGTGGTAGACGGATGGACGGCTGGCACCGGAGTAGGTTCGTCGGCAGTCGTGGTGTCATTAACGCGGAGCAGTCGCTTGCACCGGGATGCTGCGCGGGTGGCGCTCTCTCGGCCGTCGCGCTGCTGCAATGCCGGCGCCAGTGAGAGGTCGCGTCGGGCATGAATGTGGACGCTGCTTCAGTGACTTAACCACAGGTGCGTTGTCTCACTGACATGTGGGCCCAATGGGCATCAGGCCCGCATGTCAGTGACACACCAACTGCACCTGCAGTTAAGGCCGGTGAATGCGGTATTGACGTTCTGAAGAGAGGGTGATCGTTTCAGGAGAGAAGCGCGCGCTAGCGATGGAAGGGGTTTCAGTAGGCCAGGGAGGTCAGACGCTGGTGTGGTGGTAAAATGTGAACGCATGGATGACGGGCGTTTGAAGCGTATGCGGCATGTATTGACAACCAAGCGTCCATGCAACCGCTCTTGTCGCAAGCTAGCAGTCGACGACCACCATTAGACACCACACAACCATACATTACTTACGAATAAGACGAATCGATCAGACACACACTCGTGTGAAGTGGCACTATGATCGGTTGCTCACGATAGTTCATACTCCGCACCATAGTAACCTCTCTAGCTAGGCTATTTTATATATTGTCGTTGTGATGGACGATATACATGAGCAAGGCGCCGAGTCACGAGTATGACCATTGGTTTTGAGCCAGGTGAATACATGCTCGGTGTTTGCGGAGGCCTCCAGCAAACGTCTGAGCAGTAATGTACATACGCATAATTTTGGTTTTTATTTCTTTCTCCACTGACAGTTAGGCCCGCATAGATAGAAATATAAAGAACACGAAATGATGAGGCGCATGTGGACTGTTTGACTGGTCAACCAGACAAATACGAAGCTATACGCTGAGCCAGTGACCGTATAATCACCATATCTCGTATACAATGATTAAAGTGAGCTATCAAGACAAGTTCAATGACCGCCAATGCATTTTACTCGGTAATAAATGACCAGGATTGAAGGGGAATCCAAATTTCCTTCGTCTTCTATCCTTGAGCTCTTGACAAACCAATGCACTTTACGGTAGTCCGGCCACTCCACCCCAGAGCTGTCACCAAGCGTCGTTCATGCCACTGTGCCGCACACTAACCAGTAAGGAAGCAATGGCATCCCGCCGCGCCGAGTTCCTCGCCGCCCACGACCGCACACAGAATGGTAGGCAAGCGGTGTCATCCCTTCGTGCCGAGTTCATCGCCGCTCGCGGCCTCACACCTATGTGGGCGGAATTTGAAGCTGCCAAGGCCGAATGGGCGGTAGAGCAAGAGGCGGCCAAAGCCGCACAGAGGGAGCGGAAAAGTCAGAAAGCACTCCAGAAAAGAGAGGCCTGTCGCCACAAGAAAGAAGAGGACGCACGCGCTGCTGCGGAGAGGTTGGCGGAGATTCAAGCACGGTGGGGTGTCGCCGACAAAGCCGGGAAGGAGAACGACGACGTCTGGCCAGCATGTGAGAAGTAGTAGTACTAGTAGTTAGTGTGCGATATGCGTATGCGAAATGCGAGCATGTACCAGTACTACTAGTTACTACTGTAGTTTTTAGAGCAAATTACCAGTACATAGGCTTAGACTAAATGGAAAAAATCCTATCCTAAGCATCAAATGGCATCTCTTTCTCCATAGGAATTGAGATGCATGTCATCTCACTTCCTATGATTTTCATATTCCTATCCTATGAACAAAAGGAGGCCTCTGTTGGAGTAACTACTGTAGCTAGCAGTACTGTTGATACAGTAGTTTTCTTCAAGAAGCAGAATTCAACGAAGTCATGATGGTTCCTTCGTCCGAGCAACTTCAAAGTGGGAAGTGGGCCTGTGATTTGACGGCTCATTAGTCATTGTTACTTCAGCGTGACGACCTGGGTGACTCTCCCTTGGAGTTCTGCGTGCATGGCAAGTGGACCAGGATGGTCGACGTCCCACATGTTGGCGAACAGAAGTATTCTTTCTGATATCGAGGAGCAAGGAAACCGCGTGGTATAGTATCACTGCTGATTGGTTCGCAAAAAGAAGTATCACTGCCGATTTATAATTATATTTTATTTCTGATGAATGCTAGCGTTTCAACTCTTACGACAAAGGGTGCCAAACACGGCACGTGCTGGATGTCCCACACGTCAGCGAAAGGAGTGGGACATGAATAGCATGGCAGAGCCCAGCGTAAAAAAAACAGTGTGGTAGAGCGCCTCCACTTCTTCCACTTCTGGGTCGGAGACCAAACGTAGTAGTACTTAGTGATATGAACGATACAAAGTGCGACCCGGAGAGAAAGACACGTCTAGTTGGAAGGTCTCGGGGCATACACGTAAACAAATATAAAAGTTAATATGTGCCTCCAACTAATATAGTAGTAGAAGAGTACTTAGGCACGTACGCCATAACATCACCGTGCATTGCACGTACAACATTTAGTGGTAGTATGTAGTAAGAGACAAATGCCGCCCAAGAGTTCCGTTCTCGACCTACTTTTGGGTGTTTGGTAGAGTGTATGGAGGGTGCATGAGTCCACACTAGTTTAGCACAAATACACTAGAAGCATGCATGAAGAGAGCATGCATGAAGAGGGGTGTTGAGTTGAGCATGCTTGAAGAGGGAACAACTATGCTGAGATGAGAACGCAACCAAACACTCCCTATATGCCACGCATGTTCATACCATTTGTGCCTTTCTACTTCACTTACTGCGCTACATTACTCAGGTTCGTACGTCCACTCCTGGATACATGTCCATCTCGTAATTCCGGTCCCATGTATTCTTCATATAGATGAAACGATCCTTGCATAACACGTGCACCTTGATGCTAGATGTATCGCGTGTTGGCAAAAGGATGAACAAAGCTTACGTAAAAAAAATAGATTGGTAGAACATAGATTCTGAACGACCGAGAAGGAGCAAGGAACCTCGTGGTGGAGAGTCTGCACTCATAATATTTAATATTATTCAGCGATATAAAATTAACTAATCATCTCCACAGTGGACTGGAAGAGTACGAAACACGGCAGCCCAGTGTAGTTACATCATACTAGTACATGGCTAACTCACGCTATCACCATATTTCTTAGCTTCCGTGCGACACCTATCTCTAGTAATCCAGCAGCCTGTATCGCTTGTCCCTCCTTGTCTGTACTTCCTCCTTTTCGGTTTATAGGGCTCAAATCTGAAATCCCATCTATCAAGGTAGATGATGAGTGGAGGAATATATCTCGTACTTCATAAAACTACCCAAATTAAACTAATGCATTAATGTGGATTAATTACACTACATGCATGCTTGGCCACTAGATGAGTATGAACATTGCATGCATTGGTGAGTTCCTTTTGAACTATTGCATGCAAAGATTTAATGCGCCTCAGAATCTCAATAGGAGTTGGAGATGAGCCCTTTAAATCGGGAAAACAAAAAATTTGAGATAAGCCTTATAAACCGGAAAGGAGGGAGTACCAAAGTGCGGCGGGCCGGCGTTTCTGCCGTCTATTGAGGTCGGTTAACTATCACATGTTAGCGACATGCCAAGAGCATTCTAAAAAAATTCCTTTCACGTTCCATTTTCAAAAAGAAAAAAAATCCTTTCACGCATTTAATTTGCATGTATGCTTTGAGCAACTTGCATGTCCTATACTGCTCCTGTTTGATACTCTAACTTAGCTAGAGGTTAGACTAACTCATTACTAACCCTGAACTAACTGTAGCCAAAGAGGTGTTTGGGGGACAGGGTTAGATTGACAATGAATGCACTTCATGGAGAGAGAAAAGTGATTTTTCAGTGGTCCCAATGAGAACTATCTCCAGTTAGCACCTCTTGGGTGGGATAGTTTTTTTTGGTGGGTTCGGTGCAACTTGCTCCAATTTAAACCCTCATGCTTGTATACTTTAAGGATATTTGAGCCCCAACTAGCTCCAACTAACTCTAACCCATGGATCCAAACAGGGCCTATGGCCAATCTCGACGCGGAGCAGTCGCGTGCACCGGGAAGCGGCGCTCTCTCGACCGTCGCGCCACTTCAAAGCCGGCGCCAGTGAGAGGTCGCCTTCGCTCTGGCCGGGCATTAATCACGGCATGACGCTCGAGGTAATGACCGTTTCATGCGGAAGCCTTGGCAGCAAGGGAGTATAGGTTTTGAACCGTTTCAGGTGTAGTACTGGTAGTTTGCAAAACTACTCAATTATTGCACTCAGTTTCCTAAGAAATTATGGTAAAAACGTTACTCCACAGCCCGCTTCCCTTCTCCTTCCTCTTCCACCGCCCGCGCACGTCCGCGGGAAGCGACCGGTCAACCCTTATATAGGAGTGCTAGCACAAAAAGATGCATGCATGACCACTAAAATTTCCATATTAAAGCGCCGCTCCGGCGGGAGTATGGCGTATGTTGTTACCTTCGGCCGGCCCATGGCTACCGGGCGATAGCGACCAGAGAAGAGGCAACAGGATGGGAATGAATGCAGCTACTGTTTGGGTTCGCCTTCCGGCTTAAATAAATGCGCGGCATCACATGTACCCGCGGGTGCACAAATTGTAACATACGTGTCTGCTTAAGTGGGTGTCACGTAACTGGTGTGTGTGTGAGAGAGATTCTGAGAGACAGAGTGCGTGTGCGACTCTACTCTTCCAACATGTACTCAACCTTTTGCATCGGGATATAAGTATAATGGTATTTACTTTAGCTAGTGATTTACGTGGCCATGTTAACGTGGTTATGTCAACAAAATGTCACTTCCTGCTCGTGATTTGTGTTATATAATTACAAGCAAGATTCTCGTGCATTGCACGGAACATCAATATGCATTTTTTTACAAAACACCTATTGTGATTGACCCATGCAGGAGTAATCCCATGTGTAAAAACTAATGATATCTCGAGAATTTTATCGGAAAACTGGTATCTCGAGAATGTCATCGAAAAAATGAAAGATGAGAGATAAGGCGAGGAGGTGGAGTGTGGTGGTGGTGGTGGTCGAATGGGCGGAGGCATGGGGATGGGCCAGGCGCCCGGGCGGCTGGCCACCATGCATGTTATATTGTTCCAGAGACTTATTCCTTTTTTAATTGTTGAGCAATGAGGTTGCGGGAGATAATGATGTGGAGAGAGGTGCGGGTATCTTTTGTAAAATTATCATAGTTTGCTTTCTATCCTCAGATATAGATCATACGGTCTGTATTACAAGATGGCAGGCACACCATCACCGCCAACTCGTTTTTTATAAGGGTACAAATGATAAGTTTGCTGACTACTAAAGTAAAGTTGAATTTATCCATGTTATGCAAGTAAATAAAGGTGATTGTTTATCATACGGGTAAGGTTGGATGAAGGGTGGTAGGAACAAATGCTCCGCCTAGAGCATGTGTGTGTGAGGTGGAGTCTTAGTGTGTGTGTGTGTGTGTGAGAGAGAGAGAGAGAGAGGAGAGAGAAAGATGGAGTCTTAGTTTGTGTGTGTGTGTGTGTGCGTGTGAGAGAGAGATGGAGTCTTAGTGTGTGTGTGGGGGGGTGCGTGCGTGCGTGCATGCGTGTGTGTGTGTGTGTGTTTGTGTGTGTGTGAGAGAGAGAGAGACAGAGAGATGGAGTCTTAGTGTGTGTGGGGGGGTGTGCGTGCGTGCGTGTGTGTGTGTGCATGTGTGTGTGTGTGTCGCGGGGTCCTCTGTGGCGGATGTAATTTAAGTGTGCATGGCTTCATCAAAGAGAGGTGATGTGTACGGCAGAGGCCACCAACGATGCGGTGCGAGACAGAAAATGCCCGTAGAGATGGAAGAGAAGGTGTGTGCGCGTGAGAGGAGTCGACATCAAGAGAATGTGTTTGTTCGAAAGACACCGAGGAATACTACTATATATCGATGGTGCATGTAGGCGGGAATTAAACAAAGGGATGGTCTTATTGGTTTCGGGGATATAGGGGAAGAGTGAGAGGCGGGGGGGGGGGGTAGCTAGAAGGAGATTGTTAAGTGTGAGTGTGTTTTACCAATCCAGGCGGAAGTTATGTGCACAAAAGAGGAGAACGATTCGATGTGGCGTTAGGATTGAGGATAATTAACTACATATGGAGACATAGAGACCTTGAACGTGCATGTGTGAGAGGTATACATGTATACGTGGGAAGTGTGTGTGTGCGCGCGCGCAAGATCAAGATAAAAGAAAGAAGACATAAGTCATAAGATCAACGACATGGGAGAGATGGATCGGTATGACAATATGCATGCATGTGAGAATGCAGGGAAGAAGGCCCGACAATTAAGCATGTGTTATTGTCTTTAAGAGATAGTGGCGTGGGCTGGAGCATGCATCTATGGCGAGCAGAGGGAGTGATGCGCAACGATTGTGCAAAAGAGACCAACCTATAAATGCATATGTATGGAGAGACATATATAGTGTGGGTGATAGGAAGCAAGACTCCATGCGAGAAAGAAACGTTGACGGAGAAACTACAAATAGATACAGAGATGGAGATGCTAGCTAGAGGGACATCCGCTAGTTTGGGTGTTGGAGATGACCGTCGGGTGGTTCAAAGGGTGAAGTTATATATGTGTGTGAGAGGGCACTTGACTGCATGTAGAGAGAAACATATGTAGTGTGCGTGATAGGAATCAAGAGTGAGGGCGAGAAAGAAGGTTGATGGAGAAAGAGATAAATATAAAGATAAAGATACTAGCTAGTGTGCGTTAGATATAGGAGTCGAGTGGATCAGAAGGCTGGGTTATATGTGTGGGTGTGAGAGAGATAGAGAGAGGGTGCATGTGAGTCACATACAAACACTGTGTCTGCGAGAGAGAAATATATTTCACAACGAGAGTGATAGCTAGAGAGACATACATGAGAACGCAAGATATGTCTAGGGAGAGAGGGTGTGTGTGAGCGACATATAAGAGAACAATGGAGAAATATGAGACCCTGGGAGACAGAGTTTGTGTTTGTGTGTGAGAAAGAGATATTGAAGAGGAACAGTCATAGGTTCTCATATCTAAGGAGCGAAAGACATCTCTGTATCAGGGGTGTGCGAGTGGCACACATGGGACTAGTAGAGAGAAATGAGACCCGGGAGACAAAGTTTTGTGTTTGTGTGAGAGAAAGAGATTCCACATGGAGAATCATAGTTAGAGACACATAGCAGGGAGCGAGATATACTTAGAGAGAGATAGAGTGATGAAGGTCGAGGGAGAGAGTACCGTCGGTGTGCTCTGAAGATAAAAGATCATTGTCGACATACAGGTAGCACGAGAGATACCTGAGAGGCGATGAACGCGTATAGGTCCAGAGAGATAGTCCTATATAAGCATGAGTGATAGCTATATGAGACGAATATCTGGATTAAAGGGGATTCAAATATTTAAACTGGAGATCACGATATCGGTAATATCATAGCATAAATTGGTGTATCAAACATGCATATTCATTTGAATTTGGGCACACATGTAAAGTTATATAGTTTATCAATATTGGTGATCCATAGATTCTTCAATTACAAACAATGCATGGTTTATATGCAATTAATGTCTAAATGGGATTACACTATATGTTGCGTGTGTGAAACACATTATACATATTTGAGAAATAAAAAAACCCGCATGAAACACACATTAATTGGAGACAGATAGCGAGGAATGCATACATTGGATTTCAACATAAAGTGGTTTCAAATATTTGATAATCCAAATTGATGGATACAACCTTATGAATCTGAGATCATGCCATTTGTAAACCATATTTATGTATAAATGGTGTTGTGCTTTTGAAAGTATATATAAAAAATGATGTATATAGAATGTAATTCAAATTGAAAATGGATCCCGCCCGAATAAAAAATAGAATACAAACGGGATTCGAATTGAGTTGGCACGGTAAACGTGCACTATGCAAAATTTGAACGAAGCGGGGAAAGTCGCGATGTACTTGAAACCAAAATCTGCGAGATTGAAATCACTACTGCCTATCCCTGCCACGCAAAGCCTATTTGCTGGATTTCAATAGGTTTCGATAGGGGTATGTTTGTAATTTCACCCAAACGTGACGTAACCGCCTCTCACCCGGATTCATACACGGTGGGCGCCAAAACTCAGTGTGTCCTCAGCCGAAATCGACTCCCTCCCCGATTCATATTCATACACGGTGGGCGCCAAAAACAAACTCTCGTCGGCCAATATTTGGTGTATGCGAGATTACCGTCCTATCCCCAACCGACTGATGTTGCTGTGATGTAGTAGAAATTTGAAACGGGGGCTAAGTTTGTAAATTTCCTTGCATTTGAGACAAGCGCCCCCTGAATACATGGTTCCACCCTTCCTCTCTACCTCCCTTTTCCCCATTCGTACTCCGTGGGCGCCAAACACCCTCTCCACCCCACCCTCCTTCGTCCGCCCCCGTCCGCCACCCCATCCACCGCCGTCCTCTCCTCCACCATGCCGGAGCTGATACCCCGACGCCGCCGTCCATTACAAGAGATCGACCTCTCTCATCCACGGTTTCGGACCGGGATCCTTGCATCCCGTCCTCTCGCTTCATCCCGCCGTCGTCCACCTTGCCGGCGCCGCTCCTACGACCATCTCGTCCACCGCGCCCCGCCGCCACCGTCTACCCTCCTAGATCTGCTTCCACGCTGCCGACAGCCATCGCTACCGCAGCACCGTCAAATTCTCAGCAGATGCGTACACGGCGCCGCACTAGAGGCGGTACTCTTTCGTATCTGCTCAACTTATTTATCGCAGCAAGAAAATAGATCGCCACTGCTTTACTCTGATTTCTTGTCTTGGTTGCGAAGTTGCCTTTGTCCGGTTTGCACCTTCAGATCCGCCATGGGCACGCTCAACACTATACTCCCAATGCTTATGGTTTTCCCCTTTTATATTCCACACTAGTTAAATCACAGTAGACTAAAATTCAAAATTGGGTCAGTCGATTTTTCAGAGCTCGCCGAAGTTTGCCGGTGCGATCGAAGGGGCTCGGGTGGTTGTGGGGCCTCGCCGAACGAAGAAAACTCGACGCGGGTGGTGGTTGGGGCGGGGGTGGCGGGTGGGGGTGGTGTAGGAACACAGGCGGTGGGAGCCGATGGTCCGGCCGGCGGCCCGTGCGGTGTTCTGTATGGGAAGAATCAGAGACGAGGAAGAAGAAGGGTTAGGAGACGGAGGATCTTCATCCAACCTCCTGAAATGGTCGAGAGACAGTTGGGAGTTGCATTCTTAATGCGCTCTGGTTCATCATGTGTGGGCATTGTGCAACCAACATTTTATTATCCAAACTCTGCTTGCTCTTCTTTACCATGTTCCTCTTCCGTTCTTCTTTAATATGTACTCTATCCGTTCCTAAATACAAGTCTTTGTATAGATTCCACCATCGACTACATATGGAGCAAAATGAGTGAATCTACACTCTAAAATGTATCTGGATACATTTGTATGTGATCCATAGTGGAAATCTCTACCAAGACTTATATTTTGGAACAGAGGGAGTATGATAGTAGTCTGATATGTTCCTTGTACTGAAGATGAGCAGGGACATTTGTAGTGTAGAGGTCTATACGGTCGGTTGTGAGTGACACTTTGAGCCTCTTTGATTCGTAGGATCTTGTAAACATAGGAATAGGATTTGTAGTGGCCTACCCACTTGAATTCTATAAGAATAGCAAGGAAATGCGGGGAGCTGTGTCGTCTTTGAGAGTTACATGATATTAACAGTACCGCACCTTCACTTGAAGAGAGCTGGTATCTGAAGCCTTTCTAGCCGGCAATACTAGCACATATATTCCAGCAAGTCCCAATTTGCTGATTTTTCTCTGATGCTTAAGGTTTTCCCATTATATCTACACTGATCTGTGTAGCTGCTTTGTGTCGCACTAGCAGCAGTCCACTCTTGAAGCTAAACACTGCAATGACTTACAAAATTGGCACCAAGGCATTGAGTGCCATTCTGGATGCAATGAAACTCATACGCTCCCCACCTGTTGATTCTTGTTCAGAATATGATCCTAATGACTATTCTAACCTCGAGGAGTCAAAGGCAGATGGCCTGTCCTGTTCACCCATCAAGGTGCATGTTCTAATTTGGCAATGTTTTATTGATTGTGGGTATCTTGCATATGTTGTCTTGCATTTCTTCTACTTTGTTGCACCGTCATCTGCTTAGTTTACTCATCATATATGTCGAGATGCCATGCCCATCCATTATCAATACATATTCCATCTATCATCATTCCATGTTTTTCCACTCAAATGATGTTATTGTGCATCAAACATCAAAAAGGAAGAGGGTGATTTCCGAACCTGAAGGAGCACCAGCAAAGACCTTGAAACACGTGCTGCTGCCGGAGAAATCAGACAGCACCCCACTTATATTGGCCGTACAACCAGTGACTCAAAACGTAGGACCAACTCCAGCAGACTATACCCATACTTCACTGGCCACACCACTAGCCCCACCACACAGGACCTGCACTCCAGCAAAAGGTATACCGATTTCATTTGCCATAGCACCGGTAGTACCACAAAAAATCCCACTCCAAAAAAAAGTACAGCAAGTCCACCGGCGAAGACCTATCCCAAGCTGCAGAGACGGCCAATTCCTGCAGATTGGAACCCGATTCCATTTATTCCCAGTTTAAAAGACAATGCTTTCAATGTTGTTAGGGACTACGTGCATATATTCCCATCATGGGAAGATTATAGTGAAGACCAACACCATTTTCACATCTTCCTGTCCAACTTAGGTGTAAGTGCTATTATTCATGGTTATTATTTTCGTGTTTTCTGCTGATCGAACACATCAATGATTTACATTACATTGTTGTAACTAGGCGAGGGTCAATCTGGATAGTCATGGCGAGCAAAGCTTGCTTGTGCTTTTCAAGGAAGCATTGCAGTGATGTCGGTGTTACCTGAGGAAATCACACTTTGATGGCAAGTCTATAAACGAATTTCCAGTGAAGTCTCTTGTGCTAAATTTAGAAGACATTGAATGGAAAAACCTTGTTATGCACTGGTCTCATTCCCAGGATGAGGTACTGTCTATGAAATCACATGACAATTTGAACTTCTACTTTTCCGCATGTGCCTTACGGATCTTTTGCAGGAAATCTGCTCGAAGAAGAATTCCGGTTTGAAAAGAACGACGGGATATCGCAAATATGCTGCCCGCTGCTTTGCTCTAGTTAGTACCTGTTGACCTGTATCACTGTACTTGCATACATACCTGGTTCATTATGTGACAGCAGTCTGCATGATAGCTTGCTTATCAATTGTTCGCTCCAAATTATCTGATCTGTATGAATGGTTACATTAGTGTAGAATATATCCAATGCCAATGAATTTTTTTAGCTCCGCATTGTTCTTGTAAGTACCTGTCCTTTATCAGTGTACTTATATTGACATGTAGTTGTTCATGTACCATCACTCTGCAGCTTATTTTCCTTTGCCCTCTATTTTCTACACATCAGATCTATATTCACTCTTACCATAAGGTTGGTCTTGAAGAAGTTTAGGCATGCATTGCTCTTGGTTGTGCCTTTTGCCTGTATCGCTACACATACATTTATAGCTACTTGGTTATGTAGCATCACTCTTCATCTTATCTTAAATATTCTCCATTTTTTCGTATATTATCACATCTATATTTACTCTTAACAAAATGTAGAATAAAGGCAATGCTTATGAAGAAGATTCTGTGCTAAACTTCTTGAATTGCCCCCCCCATCAGCATGGACAAGGGCTTTATAGATCCTGTCTTCACCAGTAATGTAAGTTAGTCCTTCTCAAGCCTTCAAACTTTGTTGTCTATATTTGGTTAGGCATGACTGCAACAGCTGTTTAATTTTGGTGTTTGCATCAAATTGCATGTTTAAAGTTTATTATGTAGTTCATAAACAAAAGTTTGTCCTTCTCAATTTAAGTTTTCAGTTGTACAACCAAGTTCCTTCTTCATACCATGTAAATTAAACTATCTGAGCAAGTGATCTTCTTTTGCACTTTGCATGTATGCTTACATTCTTCATCCGTAATCCAGTGGTGTGGTGAACCTACCCACTACAGCACAATGTCATATTCTGCAATGTCTTAACTATGAATAATGTCATATCATTCTACTATTATTTATACCGTCTCTTTATTTGCCAATCTGAAATGGGATAAATTGATAGCACACTAACCATTGATACTTATGAGTTCTTGATCTGTAATCCAGTGGTGTCGTGAAGCTGCCAAATCCTTCACAATGTCATTTCCTGCCATGTCTTGACCTAAACAATACCATATTGTGTTAATGCAATTTTAAATTGTGTCACTTTATTCGTCAGTAAGAGATGTGATGAATTGTCAGCACTGATACTTTTATGTGCAAAACCTGTCATCTGTCTGCTTGTTTATCTTTCAGAGTGAGGAAGATATAAGTGTTGAACAAGCGCAATCTCATCATCTTGCTCAGCTGCTTGCGCTGCAGCTCCCCAGCAGGGCTAACCTTTTTTGAACTCTGTTGAAGTGCTGTCGGTTTTGTATATTATTTTGTCGGCGTGTTTATTTGCACTGGTGGCGATCTTTGATGCCCAAAGTGTATGTAATCTGTTATGCCTTTTGCTTTATTATCATAGTGGCGAACTTTGATGCCCAGTGTTTGTTATATTACTTAATTTCTTTATTGTATAGTCTAGGTTTTTTCTTATTCACGATGCTGCATTTATTTTACTGTATATATATCATGTCTTTGCAGTAAACTGGCCAAACCGTAAAATTACGGTACATAATCGGGCCGTCATGCAATCACGATGTATGATCCGCATCATGGGCCCCGTCAAACTGGCCCACTAGTAGATTCAGGCCTTTAATAGGTCGAGTAACCCCCAGCCCTCTTTTCGCAAGAAAACTCAATGGGCTTTTAGGAGGCTGAGAAGTAGGTTGGGCACGAAAGCGTGCGAATAGCTCACGGGCCGGCAGCAGCCCAAAATGGACCCCGGCCCATGATTGTGCGAATCAAATCATGGGCTTTTAACAGGCCAAAGTTGTCTCGGTCCTTGTTTGGCCCAATCAGATATCGGCTGCGAGCAGGCCGGATGCAAACCGGGCCGTAGTTAGGCCCAACTATATGACGGGCTTTTAACAGGCCGAAATTAATATAGGGCCGAAATGTTAAACGGGCCCTTAACAGGCCAAAACTAATATCAGGCCGAATTACTAAATGGGCCTTTAGCAAGTGGCCCCAAAAGCATAGGGTCCAGTTAACGGGCCGAATCTGATATGGGCCATTATTGAGCCCAAAGCCTCTTAAAGGGCCGGACCTGATCTGGGCCGTGATTTGGCCCATAAAGTGGGAGGCTTTTAACGGGCCAGATCTTATATGGGCCATTATTAGGCCCGGAACGTGGAAGGCCATTAATGGACCGGATCAAATATGGGTCGGCATTCGGCCCAAAACATGGCAGCCAGTTAATGGGCCGGCCTACTAGGGTCCTCAAAATCTTGTGGGCCTACAGCTGGGCCGGCCCATTAATGTCGGCGAAATCTCATGGGCCTTTAGCTAGGCCGGCCTATTATGATCCGCAAGAATTTTGTGGGCCTTTACCTGGGTCGGCCCATTATGGCACACTAAAATCTTGCGGGCCTTTACCTGGGCCGGCCCATTATGGCCCGCGAAATCTTGTCGGCCTTTAGCTGGGCCAGCCCATTATGGTCCGCAAAATCTCCTGGGTCTTTAGCTGGGCCAGCCCATTATGGTCCGCAAAATCTTGTGGGCCTTTAGTTGGGCCGGCCCATTTAAACTTGATGGGCCGTGCCACGTGTCGACATATCATAGGCGCCTTCTGTCCAATGAGTGGATGACATCTGTCCCGACGATGAGCCGACACGTGTTTCCTCCAGCCAATGATGATTTTACACATGAAAAATCCCCATTGGTCGGGGCTGTTAACGGGTTATCGGATCCAAAACCCGACCCGATAGCTTAACGGCGTTCCGTTATGGTGGATGCCACGTGTCGGTCACCCTTGACGAAAGCACTTCTGTGACGCGCCATTTATCGTCATGGAAGTGGACACTTCTGTGATGATAATTTTGGTAATGTCATGGAACACTTCTACGACAGCACAGGTATGTTGGGGAACGTAGTAATTTCAAAAAAATTCCTACGCACACGCAAGACCATGGTGATGGCATAGCAACGAGAGGGGAGAGTGTATGTCCACGTACCCTCGTAGACCGTAAGCGGAAGCGTTATAACAACGCGGTTGATGTAGTCGTCGTCTTCACGATCCAACCGATCCAAGTACCGAACGTCACGGCACCTCCGAGTTACGCACACGTTCGATTCGATGGCGATCCCGGACTCCGATCCAGCAAAGTGTCGGGGATGAGTTCCGTCAAGACGACGGCGTGGTGGCGATGATGATGCTCCACCGGCGAGGGCTTCGCCTAAGCTCATGACGATATGACTTCTCCGGCGCAGGGCTTCGCCTAAGCTCTGCGACGATATGACCGAAGTGGAATATGGTGGAGGGGGGCACCGCACACGGCTAAGGAACGATTCGTAGATCAACTTGTGTGTTCATGGGGTGCCCCCTGCCCCCGTATATAAAGGAGGGAGGGAGGAGGAGGCCATGGGGAGTCCTACTCCCACCGGGAGTAGGATTCCCCCTTTCCTAGTCCAACTAGGAGTCCTTCCATGTATTAGGAGTAGGAGACAAGGAAGGGGAAGAGAGAAGGGAAGGAAGGAGGGTGCGGCCCTCCCTAGTCAATTCGGACTAGGCCATGGGGCGCAGCGGCTTGCCCTAGGCAGCCCTCTCTCTTTCACGCAGGGCCCAATAAGGCCCAATACTTCTCCCGGCGAATTCTCGTAACTCTCCGGTACTCCGAAAATACCGAATCATTCGGAACCTTTCCGAACTCCGAATATAGTCGTCCAATATATCGATCTTTACGTCTCGACCATTTCGAGACTCCTCGTCATGTCCCCGATCTCATCCGGGACTCGAACTCCTTCGGTACATCAAAACTCATAAACTCATAATATAAGCATCGCCATCGAAACCTTAAGCGTGCGGACCCTACGGGTTCGAGAACTATGTAGACATGACCTAGAACTATTCTCGGTCAATAACCAATAGCGGGACCTGGATGCCCATATTGGCTCCTACATATTCTCTGAAGATCTTTATCGGTCAAACCGCATAACAACATACGTTGTTCCCTTTGTCATCGGTATGTTACTTGCGAGATTTGATCGTCGGTATCCAATACCTAGTTCAATCTCGTTACCGGCAAGTCTCTTTACTCGTTACGTAATGCATCATTCCATAACTAACTCATTAGCTACATTGCTTGCAAGGCTTATAGTGATGTGCATTACCGAGAGGGCCCAGAGATACCTCTCCGACAATCGGAGTGACAAAACCTAATCTCGAAAATACGCCAACCCAACCTGTACCTTTGGAGACACCTGTAGTACTCCTTTATAATCACCCAGTTACATTGTGACGTTTGGTAGCACCAAAGTGTTCCTGTAAGCAGGAGTTGCATAATCTCATAGTTACGGGGAACATGTATAAGTCATGAAGAAAGCAATAGCAACGTACTAAATGATCAAGTGCTAGGCTAACGGAATGGGTCAAGTCAATCACATCATTCTCCTAATGATGTGATCCCATTAATCAAATAACAACACATGTCTATGGTTAGGAAACATAACCATCTTTGATTAATGAGCTAGTCAAGTAGAGGCATACTAGTGACACTCTGTTTGTCTATGTATTCACACATGTATTATGTTTCCGGTTAATACAATTCTAGCATGAACAATAAACATTTATCATGAAATAAGGAAATAAATAATAACTTTATTATTGCCTCTAGGGCATATTTCCTTCAGTCTCCCACTTGCACTAGAGTCAATAATCTAGATCACATCACCATGTGATTAACATCGATAGTTCACATCATCATGTGATTAACACCCATAGTTCACATCGCCATGTGACCAACACCCAAAGGGTTTACTAGATTCAGTAATCTAGTTCACATCGCTGTGTGATTAATACCCAAAGAGTACTAAGGTGTGATCATGTTTTGCTTGTGAGAGAATCTTAGTCAACGGGTCTTTCATATTCAGATCCGTTATGTATTTTGCAATTTTCTATGTCTACAATGCTCGGCACGGAGCTACTCTAGCTAATTGCTCCTACTTTCAATATGTATCTAGATCGAGACTTAGAGTCATCCAGATCGGTGTCAAAACTTGCATCGACGTAACCCTTTACGACGAACCTTTTGTCACTTCCATAATCGAGAAACACATACTTATTCCACTAAGGATAATTTTGACCGCTGTCGATGATCTACTCCTAGATCACTATTGTACTCCTTGCCAAACTCGGTGTAGGGTATACAATAGATCTGGTACACAGCATGGCATACTTTATAGAACCTATGGCCAAGGCATAGGGAATGACTTTCATTCTCTTTACATCTTACTGCCGTGGTCGGGTTTTGAGTCTTACTCAATTTCACACCTTGTAACACAGGCAAGAACTCTTTCTTTGACTGTTCCATTTTGAACTACTTCAAAATCTTGTCAAGGTATGTACTCATTGAAAAAACTTATCAAGCGTCTTGATCTATCTCTATAGATCTTGATGCTCAATATGTAAGCAGCTTCACCGAGGTCTTTCTTTGAAAAACTCCTTTCAAACACTCCTTTATGCTTTGCGAGAATAATTCTACATTATTTCCGATCTACAATACGTCATTCACATATACTTATCGGAAATGCTGTAGTGCTCCCACTCACTTTCTAGTAATTACAGGCTTCACATGAAGTCTGTATAAAACTATATGCTATGATCAACTTATCAAAGCATGTATTCCAACTCTGAGATGCTTGCACCGGTCCATAGATGGATCATTGAAGCTTGCATATTTTGTTAGCTCCTTTAGGATTGACAAAACCTTACGGTTGCATCATATACAACTCTTCTTTAATAAATCCATTAAAGAATGTAGTTTTGACATCCATTTGCCAGATTTCATAAAATGTGGCAATTGCTAACATGATTCGGACAGACTTAAGCATCGCTACAGTTGAGAAAATCTCATTGTAGTCAACACCTTGAACTTGTCGAAAACCTTTTTGTGACAAGTCGAGCTTTGTAGATAGTAACACTACTATCAGTGTTCGTCTTCCTCTTGAAGATCCATTTATTTAACATGGCTTGTTGATCATCGAGCAAGTCAATCAAAGTCCATACTTTTGTTCTCATACATGGATCATATCTCAGATTTTATGGCCTCAAGCCATTTCGTGGAATCTGGGCTCATCATCGCTTCCTCATAGTTCGTAGGTTCATCATGGTCTAGTAACATGACTTCGAACATAATTACCGTACTACTGCAGTGCGGATCTTACTCTGGAAGACCTACGAGGTTTGGTAGCAACTTGATCTGAAGTTTCATGATCATCATCATTAACTTCCTCACTAATTGGTGTAGGAATCACTGGAACTGATTTACGTGATGAACTACTTTCCAATAAGGGAGAAGGTATAATTACCTCATCAAGTTCTACTTTCCTCCCACTCACTTCTTTTGAGAGAAACTTCTTCTCTAGAAAGGATCCATCTTAGCAACGAAAAACTTGCCTTCGGATCTGTGATAGAAGGTGTACCCAATAGTTACCTTTGGGTATTCTATGAAGACGCACTTCTCCGATTTGGGTTTGAGCTTATCGGTGAAAACTTTTTCACATAAGCATCACAACTCCAAACTTTTAAGAAACGACGACTTAGGTTTCTTTGTTAAACCATAGTTCATATGGTGTCGTCTCAATGGATTTAGATGGTGCCCTATTAAACGTGAATGCAGCTGTCTCTAATACATAACCCCAAAATGATAGTGGTAAACCGATAAGAGACATCATAGATCGCACCATATCAAATAAAGTGCTTGATTCTGACGTTCGGACACACCATAACATTGTGGTGTTCGGTGGCGTGAGCTGTGAAACTATTCCACATTATTTTAATTGAAGACCAAACTCGTAACTCAATTATTCGTCTTTGCGATTAGATCGCAGAAACTTTATTTTCTTGTTACGATGATTTTTCCACTTCACTCTGAAATTCTTTGAACCTTTCAACTATTTCAGACTTATGTTTCATCAAGTAGATATACCCATATCTGCTCAAATCATCTTGTGAAGGTCGAAAATAACGTTACTTGCCACGAGCATTCATACTAATTGTTATGCATACATCAGTATGTATTATTTCCAATAAGTCGGTAGCTCGTTCCATTGTTCCGAAGAACGGAGTTTTAGTCATCTTGCCCAAAAGGCACGGTTCGCAAGCATCAAATGATTCATAACCAAGTGATTCCGAAAATCCATCTTTATGGAGTTTCTTCATGCGCTTTTAATCGATATGACCCAAGCGGTAGTGCCACAAATAAGTTGCACTATCATTATGAACTTTGCATCTTTTGGCCTCAATATTATGAATATGTGTATCACTACGATCGAGATCCAACAAACTATTTTCATTGGGTGTATGACCATTGAAGGTTTTATTCATGTAAATGTAACAACAATTATTCTCTGATTTTAAATGAATAACCATATTGCAATAAACATGATCAAATCATATTCATGCTCAGCATAAGCGCCAAATAACATTTATTTAGGTTTAACACTAATCCCGAAAATATAGGGAGTGTGCGATGATGATCATATCAATCTTGGAACTACTTCCAACACTCATCGTCACTTTCCCTTCAACTAGTCTTTGTTTATTCTGTAACTCCTGGTTCGAGTTACTAATCTTAGCAACCAAACAAGTATCAAATACTCAGGGGCTACTATAAACACTAGTAATGCACACATCAATAATCTGTATATCGAATATACCCTTGTTCACTTTGCCATCCTTCTTATCCACCAAATATTCAGGGCATTTCCGCTTCCAGTGACCATTTCCTTTGCAGTGTAAACACTCAGTTTCAGGCTATGGTCCAGCTTTGGGCTTCTTCGCAGGAGTGACAACTTGCTTGTCTTTCCACTTGAAGTTCCCTTTCTTTCCCTTTGCCCTTCTCTTGAAACTAGTGGTCCTGTCAATCATCAACACTTGATGGTCTTTTTTTGATTTCTACCTTCGTCGATTTCAACATCACGAAGAGCTCGGGAATCGTTTTCGTCATCCCTTGCATACTATAGTTCATCACGAAGTTCTAGTAACTTAGTGATGGTGACTAGAGAATTCTGTCAATCACTATCTTATACGGAAGATTAACTCCCACTTGATTCAAGCGATTGAAGTACCCGGACAATCTAAGCACATGCTCACTAGTTGAGCGATTCTCCTCCATCTTTTAGCTTTAGAACTTGTTGGAGACTTCATATCTCTCAACTCGGTATTTGCTGGAAATATTAACTTCAACTCCTGGAACATCTCATATGGTCCATGACGTTCAAAACGTCTTTGAAGTCCCGATTCTAAGCCGTTTAAGCATGGTGCACTAAACTATCAAGTAGTCATCCTTTTGAGCTAGCCAAACGTTCATAACGCTGCATCTGCTCCTGCAATAGGATTGTCACCTAGCGGTTCATAAATGACATAATTATTATGTGCAGCAATGAGTATAAACCTCAGATCACGGATCCAATCCGCATCATTGCTACTAACATCTTTCAACACAATTTTCTCTAGGAACATATCAAATAAACATATGAAAGCAACAACGCAAGCTATTGATCTACAACATAATTTGCAAAATACTACCAGGACTAAGTTCATGATAAATTTAAGTTCAATTAATCATATTACTTAACAACTCCCACTTAGGCAGAGACATCTCTCTAGTAATCTAAGTGATCACGTGATCCAAATCAACTAAACCATAACCGATCATCACGTGAGATGGAGTAGTTTTCAATGGTGAACATCACTATGTTGATCATATCTACTATATGATTCACGCTCGACCTTTCGGTCTCCGTGCTCCGAGGCCATATCTGCATATGATAGGCTCGTCAAGTTTAACCTGAGTATTCCGCGTGTGCAAAACTTGGCTTGCACCCGTTGTAGATGGACGTAGAGCTTATCACACCCGATCATCACGTGGTGTCTGGGCACGACGAACTTTGGCAACAGTGCATACTCAGGGAGAACACTTCTTGATAATTAGTGAGAGATCATCTTAAAATGCTACCGTCAATCAAAGCAAGAATAAGATGTATAATAGATAAACATCATATGCAATCAAAATATGTGACATGATATGGCCATGATCATCTTAGCCTTTGATCTCCATCTCCAAAGTCTTGTCATGATCTCTATCGTCACCGCACGACACCATGATCTTCATCATCTTGATCTATATCAATGTGTCATCACATGGTTGTCTCGCCAACTATTGCTCTTGCAACTATTGCTATCGCATAGTGATAAAGTAAAGCAATTATTTGGCACTTGCATCTTATGCAACAAAGAGACAACCATAGGGCTTCTGCCGATTGCCGATAACTTCAACAAAACATGATCATCTTATACAACAACTTATATCTCATCACGTCTTGACCATATCACATCACAACATGCCCTGCAAAAACAAGTTAGACGCCCTCTACTTTGTTGTTGCAAATTTTACGTGGCTGCTACGGGCTTAGCAAGAACCGTTCTCACCTACGCATCAAAACCACAACGATAGTTTGTCAAATAGACTCCGTTTTAACCTTCGCAAGGACGGGCGTAGTCACACTCGGTTCAACTAAAGTTGGAGAACCGACACCCGCCAGCCACCATGCGCGCAAAGCACGTCGGTAGAACCAGTCTCGGCGTAAGCGTCTGGCGTAATGTCGGTCCGGGCCGCTTCATCCAACAATACCGCTGAACCAAAGTATGACATGCTGGTAGGTAGTATGACTTATATCGTCCACAACTCACTTGTGTTCTACTCGTGCATATAACATCACCGCATAAAACCTAGGCTCTGATGCCCTTTGTTGGGGAACGTAGTAATTTCAAAAATTTCCTACGCACACGCAAGACCATGGTGATGGCATAGCAACGAGAGGGAGAGTGTATGTCCACGCACCCTCGTGAGACCGTGGCGGGCGTTATAACAACGCGGTTGATGTAGTCGCACGTCTTCACGATCCAACCGATCCAAGTACCGAGCGTCACGGCACCTCCGAGTTACGCACACGTTAGAGTTCGATGACGATCCCCGGACTCCGATCCAGCAAAGTGTCGAAGATGAGTTCCGTCAGCACGACGGCGTGGTGACGATGATGATGCTCCACCGACGCAGGGCTTCGCCTAAGCTCCGCGACTATATGACTTCTCTGGCGCAGGGCTTCGCCTAAGCTCTGCGACGATATGACCGAAGTGGATATGGTGGAGGGGGGCACCGCACACGGCTAAGGAACGATCCGTAGATCAACTTGTGTGTTCATGGGGTGCCCCCTGCCCCCGTATATAAAGGAGGGAGGGAGGAGGAGGCCGGCCCTAGGAGGGGCGCGCCATGGGGAGTCCTACTCCCACCGAGTAGGATTCCCCTTCCTAGTCCAACTAGGAGTCCTTCCATGTATTAGGAGTAGGAGACAAGGAAGGGGAAGAGAGAAGGGAAGGAAGGAGGGTGCGGCCCCTCCCCCTAGTCCAATTCGGACTAGGCCATGGGGGGGCGCGCGGCTTGCCCTAGGCAGCCCCTCTCTCTTTCCCGCAGGGCCCAATAAGGCCCAATACTTCTCCCCGGCGAATTTTCGTAACTCTCCGGTACTCCGAAAAATACCCGAATCATTCGGAACCTTTCCGAACTCCGAATATAGTCGTCCAATATATCGATCTTTACGTCTCGACCATTTCGAGACTCCTCGTCATGTCCCCGATCTCATCCGGGACTCCGAACTCCTTCGGTACATCAAAACTCATAAACTCATAATATAAGCATCGCCGAAACCTTAAGCGTGCGGACCCTACGGGTTCGAGAACTATGTAGACATGACCTAGAACTATTCTCGGTCAATGACCAATAGCGGGACCTCGATGCCCATATTGGCTCCAACATATTCTACGAAGATCTTTATCGGTCAAACCGCATAACAACATACGTTGTTCCCTTTGTCATCGGTATGTTACTTGCCCGAGATTTGATCGTCGGTATCCAATACCTAGTTCAATCTCGTTATCGGCAAGTCTCTTTACTCGTTACGTAATGCATCATTCCGTAACTAACTCATTAGCTACATTGCTTGCAAGGCTTATAGTGATGTGCATTACCGAGAGGGCCCAGAGATACCTCTCCGACAATCGGAGTGACAAAACCTAATCTCGAAATACGCCAACCCAACATGTACCTTTGGAGACACCTGTAGTACTCCTTTATAATCACCCAGTTACGTTGTGACGTTTGGTAGCACCCAAAGTGTTCCTCAGGTAAACGGGAGTTGCATAATCTCATAGTTACAGGAACATGTATAAGTCATGAAGAAAGCAATAACAACATACTAAACGATCAAGTGCTAGTCTAACGGAATGGGTCAAGTCAATCACATCATTCTCCTAATGATGTGATCCCATTAATCAAATAACAACACATGTCTATGGTTAGGAAACATAACCATCTTTGATTAATGAGCTAGTCAAGTAGAGGCATCCTAATGACACTCTGTTTGTCTATGTATTCACACATGTATTATGTTTCCGGTTAATACAATTCTAGCATGAACAATAAACATTTATCATGAAATAAGGAAATAAATAATAACTTTATTATTGCCTCTAGGGCATATTTCCTTCAAGGTATGACTATCTTGATTCTGTCATAAAATCGTCATGGATGTACATGCATGACAAAAAACGCGACCTACTGTGACAAACATGTATCATCACGGAAGTGTATTTCTTTTTGTAGTGAGAGCGCCCCAAAGTTTCTACCGGAGAGTCAAGATGAAAACGTGTGCCAACCCCTATGCATAAGTTCATTGAACCCGGAAGTTGATCACCAAAACATACATCAAGTAGATCACATGAATATCCCATTGTCACCACAGATAAGCACGGCAAGACATACATCAAGTGTTCTCAAATCCTTAAAGACTCAACCCGATAAGATAACTTCAAAAGGAAAACTCAAACCATTACAAGAGAGTAGAGGGGGAGAAAATCATAAGATCCAACTATAATAGCAAAGCTCGCGATACATCAAGATCGTATCACCTCAAGAACACGAGAGAGAGAGAGAGAGAGAGAGAGAGAGATCAAACACGTAGCTACTGGTACATACCCTCAGCCCCGAGGGTGAACTACTCCCTCCTCGTCATGGAGAGCGCCGGGATGATGAAGATGGCCACCAGTGATGGATGCCCCCTCCGGCAGGGTGCTAGAACAGGGTTCCGATTGGTTTTTCGTGGCTCTAGAGGCTTGCGGCGGCGGAACTCCCGATTTACTCTGCTCCCCCATGTTTTTAGGGTATACACTACAAAAAAAATACACTTCCGTGATGATACGTGTTTGTCACAGTAGGTCGCGTTTTTTGTTATCCATGTACATCCATGACAAATTTATGACAGAATCAAGATAGTCATACTGTCTTTGTCGTAGAAGTGTTCCATGACATTACCAAAATTATCATCACGGAAGTGTCCACTTCCATGACGATAAATCGGCGTCACGAAGTGCTACGTCAAGGGTGACCGCACGTGGCATCCACCGTAACGAAACGCCGTTAAGCTATCGGGTCGGATTTTGGATCCGATAACCCGTTAACAGCCCCAACCAATGGGAAATTTCCATGTGTAAAATTCTGATTGGCCGTCAGTGGGCCAGATGTCGCTCGTCCATTGGAGGAGACATGCCTATGGTACATCGACACATGGCTGGGCCCAACAGAGGCCCATATAGGTTAAAAAGGCTGGCCCAGTCAAAGGCCCATAGAACTTAATCAAGTACTAGTGGGCCAGCCCAATAACGGCCTGCTGAATAAAGGCCCATTTACAACCCGAAACCAGATCTGGCCCGTTAATTTTTTGCCCAATATTTGGGCCCATTTACGGCCCGAAGCCATATCTGGCCCGTTAATTGTTCGCCCAATATTTGGGCCCATTTGCAGCCCGAAGCCAGATCTGGCCCGTTAATTGTTCGCCGAATATTCGGGCTCAACTACAACCCAGTGACTTTCGGCCTGTTAGAGGCTGATGCCATATGGGCCCATTTCAGCCCGGTGTGACTTTCGGCCTGGGAATGGCCTGTGCTGCCCATGGGCCATATATGGTCCGACGGGACATCGGGCCCACTAACGGCCCGTGCTAAAGGTGGCAACAGATAAGCCCAACGTGACTTTGGGCCTGTTAAAGGCCTGTCGCGTAATTCGGCCCGTTGATGCCTGTACTAAGCTTTCGGCCTCTTAAAGGCCCATGATATCAGTGGGCCAACTAAGGCCCGAGATTTGTTTCGGCATGGTAACGGCCCGTGAGCTAACTGGGCCCATAACTTCCCGGTCTACATTTCGGCCTGCTGAAGGCCCGTCGACGACTAGTGAAAATTGAGGCCCAACATGCATTTTGGCCTGCTAAAGGCCCGTGGTTTCATCTCGGCCGTAACGAGCCAAGACAATATTCAACTGTTAATGGCCCAACGCTACAGGCCAAACTAAGCTGGTCGACAAAAGGCCCAACTAAAATATAGGCCGGTGTAAGTTTTGGCCTGGCGCAATGTGTTAAGGCCCCAATCATTCGGGCCCAAGAAAGACGCAGGCCGGCCCAATTGTGGCCCGCTAAAAACCTGGCCCGTTATCGAATGTTTCGGCCCGGTCAACTACATCTGATTTTTTTCAGATAGCGAATGATGGCAGTAACTAGTAGGAATTAAGAACAAACCTACTCTATACAATAATGAAATTATGGCATAGTAACTAAGAATAAACCTACACTATAAAATAAAGGATTTAGGGTATATTACATCCACTGGGCATCGAAGTTCGCCACCAGTGAACATAAAGCGCAACGAAGAAGCAGATTACAAAAACTGGGCACCATTGCAGCGTAACAAAATAATATCTTGAACCGAGACCACTTCCAAGACAGTTCAAGAAAGGTTAGCCTTATGGGGAACTGCGCAAGAAGTCGCTAAGCAAGGCTGTGAGACCGGCCTAGCATGTTGGTCATAGCTTCCGTGTGTAGCTGTTTAGCGATGAGGTTCTCATTGGTGTTCTGCATAATCTTTCTTAGAGATAGGACTTCAAGTCGACGTTGAGTTGCAGAATGCCTTTCTGCTAGAACTTGGGACTGAAGAAGTCGAACTGATTCAGACAACGAATTCTATGAGCTTGTCTGACTGTTAGTCTCAAGTAACTTGAACACTACATCAAGACAAGACTTTGGGGTTGTCTTGCTATCTTCAAGATGTTTTGCCTTCTTTGCTGCAATATATGTTGGGTTTATCTCATAGCCTTCAGCAGACTTGTGCATGCCATCAGGCATATCACCCTGAAATAAAGCAGAGAGATGACAGGTTTTGCACGTGTATAAACAAAGATGATAACTGTTCTGTCAATTCTATCCAATTTCAAATTAGAAAATAAAGAGTAAGTTCAAAATATCAATAGCATAATTTGGCATTGTTCATAATGCGGGGAGCTTCACCATACTACTGGATTACCCTTTCAACATAACAAGCATAGATGAAGGGCGAAGAAAATCGTTGTATCTATTTCGGATAATGTGCATGGCATGTTGTTCATATCATCAGCCACATCAGTAAGATAAAACAGGAGATGACAAGGTGCAAACGTGGGCTGCTTCACCACACATTGGATTATAGATCCACAAAACCAAGCATACATATAGGGAGTATTAAGTAATGTGCATGGTATGAATAAGAAATTTGGTTTTATAAGTAAAACTTAGAACTTACGGTTCTTACGAACATGCATTTTTGTAGAAACAGCAAACTAAACAGCAGTAAACGATAGGGAGTATGAGCAAATTAAACAGCAGTTGAGGATAAAGGCTTTAGAAGGACTGACTTATATTAACAGTTAAGGGAAGGATAATTCAAGGATAACTCAAGAATTTCAGCACATAATCTTCTTCATAAGCATTGCCTGTACTCTACATTTTGTAGAGAGTAATTATAGATATGATAATACTGGAAGGGATAGAGCATAATAAAGATAACATGCAGATTGATGCTAAATAATCAACTACCAATCCCTGGAAGTACAAGCGTTACGGGACAAAATGTAATGACAAGAGCAATGGGCTACACTTCTGCACTGGCATTGTCTGTGTATTCTACTTCTTGATAAGATTAAATATAGATCTGATCTTTTTTAGTAAATGGTGGGCGAGGGAGATAAGATGCAGAATGCTACAAAATGAACCAATCCCTCTTCCCATGATACAAGAGTGTTTTAAACACTAGTGTACTGTACAAAACGTTCTTATATTATGGGACGGAGGGAGTAGCTGTTAATGTAAGTATAGTGATAGACCACGTTCAGTCCTTACAAGAGGACTACAGAGCTAAACCTCTTCAAAACCATTGGGTTGATTCTAAATTTGTGTAAGAGTCCATACGGATCTTATAATGTCCACCAAATGGACGATTACGAGGCTAACATGTGCAGTGATGCTACATAATCAAACAGTTATGAAAGTAAGTATGGTCATACAAGGCAAGAGGTACTCACAAGAGCAATGCAGTGTGCAGTATAGTTGCGAGATTTTGTGGTCCCTTGAGAACGAATGTTCTTCTGCTAACAGTTTCATACAAGTGAGACATTAAGGCAAATGCAGAAATGTAGTTCAAACTGTGATGTGATATCATAGACAGTACCTTACGCTGCAGCCGAGACCAATGTGTAACAAAATTATTCCAGTCACCGTCGGATAAATGTAGCACCGGAGACTTTACAAAAATTTCGTTCAGAGGCTTGCCGTCGAAGTGCGCTTGCCTCAGGTAGGAACGATACTTAATCAACGAGTGCTTGAAAAGCGCAACCAACTCTTGCTCGTCATCACAACCCAGTTTGCTCCTCGCCTGTTTAAATGAATGAAATCTTGTGTCTTACATCGTGAGAAACATATGCGATAATGACCATGAATAACATTAGTACATTACTTACGCATAAGTTGCGGAGGAAGGCTGAAATTTTCTGTTCATGCGGTATAATCTTTCCATGAAGGAAAGATGCGATAAAGTTCCCCGACAACAACATAAGCTTTGTCTTCTAAACTGGGAAGAAATGGAACAGGGGTCCTATTTGCTGCAATTGGGGCTCTCTCTGGTTCGAAAAGGGATTTGGCAACTAGATTTGGTGTACTCTTTGCTGGAATGGGGGTTTTGCTCCGTACAGCTGGGGCTATGTCAACTGGCATAATCATAGTGTTTGCTGCAGTTGGGGTCTGCTGAGTTGGGGCATCAGAAATGACCAGTGTAGTAGGGCTAGAGTCTGCTAGATTTGGGGTATTTTGTGGGTCAGGTGATATTGCAACTACACCTAATGGGCTATTTGATTTATCAGGTGCCACTACCTTTTCCAAATACTTTGCTTGTGGTCCTCCACGATCAGCAATCGCCCTCTTCCTTTTGAATGTCTGATACACAAGAACAACATTTGAATGGATAAATATGGTATGATGACAGATGGAATATGTCTTTGAAAATGGACAGTAGGCGTATTCACATACACGATGTGTAAGCTAAGCTAATGGCAGTTCAACAAAGTAGAAGGAATGCAAAGCATCAGTTGCAAGATATGTGCGAGCAATGTAACCTTGGAAAGTTAGAGCAAGTACCTTGATGGGTGAATAAGATAGGGCATCTTCCTCTGACTCCTCCACTAGGGAGCTACATTGACTTAGGTCTCCCTCTAGCTCAGAATCACTGTTAGGATCATATTCTGAGCATGAACCTGTAGGTGGAGAGCGTTTGCATTGCATTGCATCCAGACTTGATTTCAGTCCCTTAATGCCAAGTTTGACAGCCATGGCATTGTTCTGCTTTATTCTTTTCATGCGCGCAAGCTCATAATCATTATGATGCTGTTTAGAATCTGAGATTCATGAAAACATAAAAAGTAGTCAGATTATCTATGGAATGCATTGCGGATTCAACTCGGAGAGTGTCTTCCTATAAACCCCTGCATATGCAAAGTTCACCTCCCCAACCGTGCTGACCAGACCACACACAAAAATACAAACCCCTTATGTCTCTATAACAGGCAGGCACACATTTCAAAACTGAAGTAGGAACATTAGAATCATATGAAATTCGTATTTGAACGAATAAACTAAGCAATTATGAGGGGCGTATTGTTTAGCTTCAAGGGTGGAGTGTTGGTAGTGCGACACAAAGCAAGTAGGCATATTGTATTCCATGTAAAAGATCGAAACCTATGTAAAAGATGGAAATGACACTTTCTTTCTATACAATGCAATGTTCGTTACACACACATGATGGAAGAGATCACATAGAGAAATACTATTCAATCAGGTCTACGGTTCCAGTATTTAGAAACAGGGTGGTCCACCCTAAAAGAATATTGACAACAAATATGACAAGGCAAGCATAGATGTAGTGAATCAATCATTTACTTGTGAGCTTATTAGGACAAGTATGCAGAATTATAACTGCAGTAAGAGACCATCCAAAATCTGAATGAAGAAGTTTGTCTAGCACTTATTGTTTGCAACTAATCGACGTGAATAATTGGATATTATATCGAATGAGTAAGAAAGACAAGTAAAATTGTCAACAAACCTGGCTTGCAGTAGTAATCTGGGTCAATGTCACTACGACCAACAATCCAAAATGACTAGTTTCTGTTCCGAGGGACGGAATTTTGAAAACCTTGTGAACTTTAGAGGTACTAAAGATTATCGAAATACATCTGAACCATTAAGTGTAGGTAGCACTAAGCACACAAAAAACCCTAATGACAGTCCTGCCTAATGAGTAATGAATCAATTAGAAAATGGGTGATGAGGAGTGGCTGCTGAGTGTTGAGGACATATCTCAGGATAAATCGGGTTGGCTTGGTGGGTGCTGCACGCCTGAGCCCTGAACGGACTGGGAAGGTAGGCACGGCGGCGAGCCCGGGCAGCGGTGACGCTGTTGGGAGAGCGGCTCCTGGCCTCCTGTTAGTCCGGCGTCTCCTCCTAGAGTCATGCCGTTCGGGGACGGCAAGTCGCCCGAGGCAAAGCGGTAGAAGTAGTAGAGATCGGAAGCGCGCAGCAGAACAGAGGGGAATCGGGGCCAGGGAAGACCCAAAATCCCAGGGTGGGCTGGCCCATCGTGGGCACCCTGTAGAGATACACACCCGAGCGGCGAACATGCATTTTCGAAACTAATTTAGGAACATTTAGCCGACCAATTAAACAACTCTGTTTTAATAATATCATATTCGTATTTGAACATCTAAGCTTGTTTAGCTTGATATGTCGAGCAGTGTTATTATGACACGAAGCACGTATTCTGATCGTATAGTGATCATAAAAGGGGGACACTCTAAGCATATATTTTTTAGCAAAAGAGGGTTTCCCCTCCGATTTCTATTAAAGAAACCACCACGGAACCAACATGATCAATTAAACCCTAAGCATGATCAATTAAACTGTATTATGGTTGTGCCATGGCAGATTTGAAGCTGCAAACCGGAGAAATGATATTTAGCATCGATTGTTTGATTCGAACTAAGAACTAAATTCTAAGAGCTGAAAAGAAAGTAGAGTAACCAAGTTAAGATCTATTTTCTGGTTGAGATCAAAAAGTTGAGAAGATATGAAGTACCACCTGTCTTGCGGTGCCGTGTAGGCATCGGGGGTGCGAATGCTGTCGGTGGCGTTGAAGCAGATCTACGACGGTAGACAGGTGCATCGGGGGATAAGTCCCGTTGCGGTGGAAGAGAAGGTCGTGTGAGCGGCCCCGGCAAAGAGGACGATGGCGCCGATGAAGCGAGAGGACGTGATGCAAGGCTATTGGTCCATCGCCGTGGATGAGAAACGTCCATATCTAGAAGTGGACGACGCGGTCTTGGTAGGCACTCCGGCATGGTGGAGGACGGTGGCGATGGATGTCGTGGAGGACGGCGGCGATGGATGGGGTGGCGGACGGAGGCTGGTGTGGGGATGGGGTGTTCTAGCACGGACGATGTATGAATGGGAAAATGGAGGGAGAGGTACGGGGAACCATGTTTTTGGGACGTGCCTATCTGAAATATGGGAAAGTTACGAACTTAGACCCTGTTTAAAATTTGAACGTCTCGTCGGTTGGGGATAGGACGGTAATCTCGCATCTCGCCAATATTTGCCTAGAGCGATTTCAGGCGAGGATAGGGTGGTTGGCGCCCATGGTTGGCGCCCACGGTGTATGAACAGGGCTGACAGGTTGGGCGGTTGTGTCACGTCTGAGTGAAGTGACAAACCTGCCCCTATTGAAAATATTTGCCTACATCGATTTCGGCCGAGTCGAGTTTGTTTTGCCGCCCACCGTGTATGAATGGGGAATGGAGGGAGAAACAAAGGTCTTTCGGACGAGCTTGAATCAAATGTGTTTTGCCGCCCATGTTTGACGCCCACCGTGTCGGAATGGGCTCAGAGGCGGTCGTGTCACGTCCAATTGAAGTTACTAACCTACCCCTATTTAGAGCAGTGGAAATCGGGTCAATGGATTGTCCGTGTAATGGGTAGATAGTACTTTCCATCTCCCAAACACTTGGCTTCGGGCAGCCGACGTGGGAGTGGACATTTTGCTGCTTCTTTCAAATTTTGGGACAATAAGCATCCACGTTTACACTGGCAACTAAATTCGAATCCATTTTCTATTCATATATGAATCTTGATAAATCATTCTATGTGTTTTTATATATCTTCAAAAGGACGACAAAGATGTATTCCACTGTCATATATGAATATGGTTTACAAATGCCGATACTCAAATTCAGAAACTAGTATCCAGTTTAAGGTGAATTCGAATATTTGGAAAACTTCATGTCCAACTCAAATGTCACACGCAGCATAATGTGTACTCCCATTTAGATATGTACACAAGCGATGTATCAAGATTCAAATACCGAGTCAATCAACCAAGAATGTACAGAACTAACAGACATATAAACTCTTATAGAGTATATGGATCAATAATATCAACTAACGTACATAAGCCAGGCCGCTGTACTTATTTTGGCTACAACAACATCCTTTTTTTAGCCAGCATCTTGGCCCTTTCCGATGCGTGCCACTTATGGTCCATCTATACTACTACTATTGCTGAATGCACATTCAGCCCGATTGGCATATTTGTAGGTCTGGCACAGCAATCCAAATGAAATGTCTCCGAGTCTTATCAATTAATACAGACTTGTGCTCAAATAAAATTACAAACCAAAAAGCAAAAAAAAGAACAATTATTACATGATCTCTAAAACAAATGGTTTGATTGATTACATGAACAGACAACACAAAGGTTATTCAACTATGGAAAGAACATTTCACCTATGATTTACCAAGTAGGAATTTAATTTCCTTTTTTCCTTCAGCACCTTAACAATCTAGTGAGTCTCAGCTTGCTTCATTTTGAAATCCACCAAATATTTAATGGTTGTCTTTAGTACTGCTTGTGATTGTGTTGTTTGCTTCCTCAACATGTCAACTTCATCTCTAAGTGCAGAAGCAGAATCTCTTTCTACCACTAGTTTAGCCTCTAGAGCATCAGCAGTTGGCAATTCATAATGCACAATTGGGCCGGTGCCACTGTTGTGGGATGATGCAACGTCCATGGGGACCTCGCTCTTTGATCTTGGGCTAACTTGTTTTGCCATTAAAGTTCCGATTGGACTCAGAAAAGTAGAAGTTAGCAAAACATCTCAACTGGGAGTTATAACAGCAAACCAGTTAAACAAACAAGGAATCAAAGAGTTTCAATTGGATGCTGAAAAGTACTCCCTCCGTCGCATAATGTAAGACATTTTTTAACACTATGCTAGTGTCAAAAAATGTCCTATATTTGGGACGGAAGGAGTAGTTATTAACATCATTGTAACCCGCTGTTGCAGCAGCAAAGCAGTTAAACAAACAAGTAGATATTTAAGTTAAGGCAAACAGGTAATTCTTAACAGTAAGTATCAAACACATAGATATGCGCAGCCTACAATATGATTAACAGGCTGTGCCATTATATAATCAGTAGCAAACTAAATTAAGACAAGCAACGTAATTGAACAATTTTGCAATAAGTGGCTAACTAAAATTCCGAGAAGCAGGTAACTGAACTTACGCTAGTTCTTTGTACAGGCACACTACAACTTCTTTTTCGCTTACAAGGTTGTACAAAGGAGTCCATGGCATCAATTGCTTGGATACGCAGTCCCAATACTTCTTTCTTCCCACACTGCAAGGGTAAGTCAAATGGTTAATTTGGTAAGATGGTGCGTCCTTGATATGTTATATGAGGACGTGTAGTCAGGCTAGTTGGAGCCAAACACATCACACTAGCTTTTACTGTATATTTCATGCGATTACTTTTGGCATATTGAGATCCAAGCAATCTACAATAGGATGAAAGAGACTGACATCCTTCACATTATTGGCGAACTCAGTTCATAGAAACAAGCAATTCAACCATTCTGTGGGTAAATCAAAAGCGCCCTTTGGAATATTTTCACTATCCAATCATACACGCAAAAAGGGGCGACGCCACCATAGGGGCTGGTATGGGCGGCCGCCTCAGGTGGCTGGAAAGTGTGCACCTAGTTTGAGTCGTCCAGGTTGGCCCATGTTAGTTTTGTTCGTCCTAATGCACGAGCAGGCAATGTAAAAAATGAAGAAAAAGTTTCAACTTGGATGGGCCAATAACATAAGTGCAAGGCAGGCCCTATAGCAGGCTCGCGGCCCAAACGAGCGCCTCCCATATGAATCGACAGCAGGAAAAATCCCAATTCATTCGCTCTAGCCTCCAGTCTGGTTCGCTCCTAACCTAGCCGTCGCTGGACAGACCGACATAGCACTTCCTCGCGCCCTCGTTGGAGGGCGGTCGCTGGGTTTCAAGCGAACGGAAGGACATGAAGATGAAGATCCAACCCTGGGTGTAGCCTGCGTGGGAGGCAGCGGCGGCAGCACGGGCAAGGCATCGAGCTTGCGCAAATGGACAGTCGCAGCTTGCAAGAGTAGCATGTGCAACGAGCAGGTACATCACATCCCTGATTATATCTAATTCAACCCTTCAGTTTCTCGCCTATAGTTAAACCTGACGGTGTTGTAAAACTGCTTGTATGTAGGGAATCTATGAGAAAATGAAACCAATTTCTACTTATTTTATAACTCCCCCAATCAATACTGAACTGACTGAATCTGATGTATCTAATCAAGTTTCCGGTGCAAACATGCAAGCTCATGTTGTTCTTGAGCCAAGTGTCTAATGAACAGACTGCTAATGAAGGATTTGATGCAAACATTTTACATGCTCCTGGTGATGAACATATAGTGTCTAATGAGGGATCTAATGCAAGCATTTTGCAAGTTCATTGAAGGATTTAGTGTCTAATGATGATCTACTATGTTGAGAGAGACAGAGATTTGCAGGCATTGATGACAAGCAAATTATAGTGCATTTTCATAGCTTGAGGAAACGACGAGGCCATCTACCAGAAAGTCCCCGTATCATGACAACATAGCATAAATACTTTTCTAATATGTTGTTTGAAACTATTGGCATACTTGTGCAGGATATATATATTGATATGCAATTTGCGCACTTCTTATACGTGCAATTACACTTCGATATTTTCAGCCAGAGAACGAATAATTCAAGCAGGTGCAGACCATGTTTGTAGTCCTTGTACACTATGTTGCATTTTGTGTTTTTTGGTGCTTGCATCATTTAGTGTTTATAATCTGAACAACTTTGGATCATTAGCTGGTTTTCAAAGTGCATGTAGCTTCACATTTCTCAAGTTATGTTGATTTCCGGAGTGCAAGTGCCTTCGTATTTTTTAAGTTAAATGTTCGCCCCTGGTAACTTGAATTCGTGGATCAACCACTGCACACAAATCATACACGAATGCCAGTATGAATTAAATGAAATGCAGGGACTTACGCTAGCTCATTGTACAGGCTCACTGCAGCTGTGCTTGCGCTTGGGATGTTCCATGTACAAGTCCATGTTACCACTTGCTTGGATGTGCAGGCCTTGTGCTCCTTGCATCCTCCTCTGCATTTTTGACACGGCGAATGGTTGATCAAATAAGAGGAATCGACGCTGATGTTGTACCGGAGGACAGATACTTACAAAGTTATACGGATGTGCAGGATGTGTACCAGATCCCGTAGCCCCGTCATGCTTCACTAAAAAATGGATTTTCTTGTTTCAGATGATATCGCCAGAAGAAATAAGAGTTAAAGTCAGAGTTGCATAGGCGTGTAAGCTAAGAGAGCAGTGAAAGGATATCCAAACATCGTCGGAATAGTGCACAAGGGAGTGATGTGTGGATACCTAGTTCGGGCCGGCGTTTGGGCATGCTCGCCTAGCTAGAGTGTGGGTCACTTGAGAGCCATTGAGGGTGATGCGCTGGCGTTGGCTGGCCGCGCACGGATGCAGATCTTGAGTGGCAGCGGTGCGCTACGATGCAGTGGACGAGACCGTTGGTGAAGCCCCAATGGCCTCGGGGGGCGGAGGTGCAACGATGTGCTCGGTGAAGTAGCCCCGGTGAGCTGGGAGACGGCATCGGTGAAGCGCACCTGATGCGGTGGAACTCGGTGTCTGTGAGGCACGTCAGTTGCGGCGGCCGACGTTGTCGGTGGACCACCCGATGCGGTGGACGAGGGCATAGATGAGGTAGCTCCGGTGCGGTGGTGAAGCGCGACCGTCGTCTTCGTCGTCGTTGTCCGGCACAGAGGTGGGGAACGGTGGGGAATGAGATGAGACGAGGGGCGATTCGAGGGATGGCGGCGAATTTGGGATTTGAGCAATCTGGGCACGGAAGGGGACGATGGAGAAGAGAGATTTTGCAGGGCTGGAATTGGGACTGCCAGATATTTCAATCCGAAACGTGGAAGCGCGAACTTATATTGGCGTCGTCCTTTTTTTTGGGGGGAGGGGGGGTGGGTGGCTGGGTGCTAGGCGTCCGTCCGACACACGCGACCACCCCGACAGGACTATTCTTCGGTGCCGTAAGGCACCTGCCTTTGTGTCCATGACATGTGGGCACAACAGGTGGCTGGCTCACATGTCAGTCACCCAAGGGCAGTTGCCTTTAAGGCCTCGAAGAAGCGTCCACCCCGACACGACCCTGGCCTGCCTGGTGTGCCTACATTTGAGAATGCAAACGAATCTTCTTTCATTTGCAAACGAATCTGTATGTATTACCATGCCCGTGTTTTCTTGCAATAATTAGTCATTCGAAACGAGATACTCCATCCGTTCACTTTTGTAAGTCGTTTCAGACAACTTAAAATGAACTGTTTTGCACATTGTACGAAATGTCTTCAAGGTCTTATAAAAGTGAACAGAGGGAGTACTATAAATTAATTAATGAGGAGTTATTTGAAAAAAATCGAAACGGTACCCACGCTAACGTGGATTAGAGTGTGTCACATGATTAGTTATTTGAATTAGAGTGTGTGTCACGTATTTAGTTATTTGAATTAGAGTGTGTGTCACGTAGCGATCTCCAATTCTAACGTGGATTTCGCATTTCACTGTATCCACGCTACTTTTTTAATACAAATTCATATGTATATGATGAACACCATGGTAGTGAGAAAATTTTTGGATGGATTCAAACATATGACCTACAAACTAGCACAACAAATTGAGCCAATGTCAACTTTTCGAAACTTAGTATGGCACGAATTCGAAATAATTACCCGTATGCCTAGTCCTCCGTTCAAATCTTACAATGTAGACCGAATTGAAACATCGATATTAAGTCTCGTACTATGTACATTATTTCTTTCTCTCCGTGTTACCTTAGCAAGCTATCAGTTTCCAACACACGTTCATTCTTTCTCTCCATGTTTCGATCTCTAAGTCTCTCAACTACACAACCCCTTTTTCCACTCCTATTACCAAATGTACTTACCTCACACACCCGCCATTGCACCCCATGCCGAGCTCTCCCCCCCCCCCCTCTCCCTCTCACCCTCTCGCGCTAAATACATGCATTGCCTATCTAGCCCCCCCCCCAACCTCCCGTGCAAACGAACGCACGTTGTATATCTAGGTCACTCCCTCGAGGCTGTCTCACTCTTTCTTCCGCACGGCGGGCCACACTCGCTCAATCTAGCTCTCTTTATCTGAGTCTCGTTTAACCTCGTTTTCTTTCACACACACAAAAATGATATATCTCCCTGTTCAGGCCTCGATCGACACACTATATACTCTCTCATGCAGATTGTCTATCTAGGTCAGTCTATCCAAGCCGCCGCCACTCTTTCGACCTCATGGTGGGCCATGGTCACTCAATCTCTCTCTCTCTCTCTCTCTCTCTCTCTCTATCTCTATCTATCTATCTATCTATCTCTATCTCTCTCTCTCTCTCTCTCTCCGTATGTCTCGATTTACCTCGCTCTTTCTCGAAAAATAGGATACTGGAAGTGTAGGCTTGTTCTGATGGCTCTCTCAACGAATGAAGAGGAGGTGGAGGGGTATATATAGCCTCCACACAAAATCTAACCGTTACACACAATTTACCAAACTCGGTGGGACCGAATCATAAAAATCGGTCGGACCGATTTAGTAAACCTAGTGACCGTTAGGATTTTTGGTGGGACTGATATGCAACACGGTAGGACCGATATGGTTAGGGTTAGGGCATAACGTAATCTCAGTGAGACCGATTACACAAACTCGGTGAGACCGATTTTGGTAATAAGCTAACCAGAGAGTTGGTCAGGCAAACTCGGTGAGACCGATTACACAAACTCAGTGGGACCGATTTTGGTAATAAGCCAACCAAAAAGTTTGCATTGTAATTTCGGTAGTACCGATTGCTCAAACTCGGTGAGACCGAAACGTTACGAAGGGAAACAGAGAGATTACAATCCCATCTCGGTGAGACCGAGATCCCTATCGGTGAAACCGATTTGCCTAGGGTTTGTGGCAGTGGCTATGACAACTTAACTCGGTGGCGCCGCATAGAAAGAATCGGTAGGTCCGAGTTTGACTTTGGATTTAGTTCATATGTGGATGTGAGAAAGTAGTTGAGGGTTTTGGAGCATATCACTAAGCTCATGAAGCAAGAGGCTCATTAAGCAACACCTCATCCCTCCTTGATAGTATTGGCTTTTCCTATAGACTCAATGTGATCTTGGATCACTAAAAAGTAAAATGAAGAGTCTTGGGCTTGAAGCTTGAGCCAATCCTTTGTCCTTAGCATCTTGAAGGAGTTCCCACAACCTTTAGTCCATGCCACTCCATTGTTGAACTTATCTAAAACATACTCGATAAAGGTGTTAGTCCAACAAGAGATATGTTGACCTTAATTACCAAAACCACCTAGGGAGCACTTGTGCTTTCAATCTCCCCCTTTTTGGTAATTGATGACAACATACATCAAAGCTTTAGATAAAGATATAAAGAGTAGAAAGTAAAGCTTCGGAAAGACATGTAACAAGCATAGGTGCCCCCTATATGTATGCAATCATGTGAATATGGAATATAGAAACATGTGAGAGCATAACCATGATAGAGTAGGCAATGTGTTACATGTATCTTGGCCATATGCATCAGAGCAAAGAATATTAAAGAAAATACCTTCATGCTCATGAGTTCTTCTTGCAAACAGTATGTACATCAGCAAGAATTCCTCATACACATGCGTGTGATGCATATACTTACCTTGTAGTCTTGAGTTGGCTTAGGGTGGAATGAACCTGCACAAACAAGGTTAGATAACACAGGTACATCTACTAGCCAGAGCAAACAAAAGAAACCACAAGAATACCAAGACTGGGATGACATGTAAAGAGTGAGTACTAAGTACCACATTGGATTAGACATGTCCCTATGAGTAAATATATGCAATGAATTCAAATGATTCCTTTCCCTTAGATGTCTTGCTCCCCCTGAATCTAGCATGAGATATTGGGAGAAGATGGGGAACAGAAAATCAGAGCTGAAAAGATATAAAAGAACAGAGCTTAAAGTAAATAAGCACATATGAACATGTCTTTCCCCCAAAAAGACATGTGGCATCTCTCCTCTTGAACACGGAGCATCTGGGATCCTTGAGAAATACTTTCTACTTGAGTATTCTCTCCCCCTGGAGATCTCTTTCTCCCCCTTAATACTCTCTCCCTTTTGGAAGTGATAAGCTTTGATGTGATCTCTCTCTCCCCCTTTGACATCAATTTCCAAGAAGGGTCTTCTGGAATTTATTGTGAATGGGTTTGGTCCTTGAGACACAACACAAAGCACTGGATAAAATTGTGATGCTTGTAGAGGACAAGATTCATTGAGTGGAGCTGGATCAGAAGAAACACAGAATAAGTGGCAAACTGTTTTTCCTATTGTGAAATCGGTGGCACCGAGTGGTATGCTTCGGTTGTACCGAAAGGATTCGGTTGGACCGAAAACACAAATCGGTGAAACTGAATTCATCGCAGAGAAAACTCTTGTCACCTCAGCTCACTAGACTAGAAAGATCTCACAAAGATTTGCAAGGAATTAACTGAATGATGTGCAATGAATTGGATGCAGGAAATGCAGAGCAAACAGAAAGAAATCTAGATGAAGTTTTTTGTTTTTTTTTGAAAGGGGAAACAAATATGCATGAGACAAATGCAAAATCACAGAAAAGAACACGAGAGAACTTCATCTAGAGATGGTCGGTGACAAAGTCACCTATGTTAGAGTATATTGACTTAGGAGTCAAGTGAGATCACTTGATCATAGGTCATACTCATAGTTTAAGCTCAAAATGGGGTTACCATTTTTCGTTTAAGCATCTTGATGTATTCATATCTTGTCGAGTTGCTTTAGCTCATGACTCGGAGTAAAGCTTCTCTAAGATGGAATAACATACCTTGGTTGGTGTTGTTGACCATGTAGTTGAACTTGTGTGGATTGCTCAAGGTTGATGTAGCTCATCAAGAGTTGGGAGCACCACTTGGAATTTGAGTCCATCTACCTACATGGGTTAGTTCTTTCAAGGAGTAGCACTTGTATATCCAAAAATGATAATCATGACGCTCAATATAGAGTTTTTCAAAGGATATGTTTGAGTGATTTCGTGCTTCCTTGTATTCAGCCACCATTGTGTAGAGACTTGGTGATGTAGAGATTGCTCAAGATGTGAGTAGATTACAATCTCATGGAATTTGATTCCACCAAGTACCTACATGGGTTAGATAACATGCAAGATGCAAATGTATCCAAGATATAATAGTTTCAACATAAGAGAGATATCATGGATTAGTCATAAGCTCATGTCTTGCATGCATCCAATGGTGCGAACATGCTTAAGTTTAATGTCACCCTTAGCAACATGATCTAGAATGAAGTGATGACGAACTTCTATATGCTTAGTTCGAGAATGTTGTACGGGATTATGACCAATTTTGATAGCACTTTCATTGTCACAAAGAAATGGAACATGTTTGACATATATCCCATAATCTTTAAGAGTTTGGGTCATCCAAAGTAATTGAGCACAACATGAACCAGCGGCAATGTACTCTGCTTCGGCTGTAGATAAGGATACTGAGTTTTGTTTCTTGGAGGACCAAGACACAAGAGATCTACCAAGAAATTGACAAGTACCCGAAGTGGACTTTCTATCAACCTTGTCTCCGGCATAGTCCGAGTCGGAGTAGCCAACAAGATCGAAAGAGGCCCTCTTAGGATACCAAATGCCAAAATTTGGTGTATGAATTAAGTATCTCACTATCCTTTTCACGGCCTTAAGATGATATTCTTTAGGAGCAGGTTGATATCTTGCACACATGCACACACACTTAGCATAATATCGGGACGCGAAGCACATAGGTATAACAATGATCCAATCATAGAGTGATAAACCTTTTGATCAACCGGTTTACCATCTTTGGTCAAATCAAGATGTCCACTAGTAGGCATGGGTGTAGACATACCTTTGCACTCTTGCATATTGAACTTCTTGAATAAGTCCTTAGTGTACTTCATTTGAGAGACAAAAGTACCTTCCTTAGTTTGCTTGATTTGCAACCCAAGAAAGAATTTGAGTTCACTCATCATTGACATCTCAAACTTCTCCGACATTAGGTTCCCAAACTTTTCACTAAAATGAGGGTTAGTTCATCCAAATATAATATCATCAACATAGATTTGGCACACAAATAGTTCTTCATTAACCCTTTTAGTAAAAAGTGTGGAATCAATTTTCCCAATTTCAAATCCTTTTTCAAGAAGAAACTTGGTCAAGCATTTATACCATGCTCTAGGAGCTTGTTTAAGACCATAAAGGGCTTTGTGAAGTTTGTAAACATGATTTGGTTTCTTAGGATTAACAAAGCCGGGAGGTTGTTTAACATAAACTTCATCCTCTATTTCACCATTTAGAAAAGCACTTTTAATGTCCATTTGGTACAAGGTGATATTATGGTGATTAGCATAGGCAAGTAAGATGTGAATGGACTCAAGTCTAGCAACGGAAGCATAAGTCTCACCATAGTCCATACCTTCGACTTGTGTGTAGCCTTGGGCGACGAGACGTGCTTTGTTGCGAACTACTTGTCCATCTTCATCTTGGTTGTTGCGAAACACCCATTTGGTACCGATGATGTTGTGATTGTTGTCGGGCTTCTCAACCAATGTCCAAACTTGGTTTCTCTCAAAGTTGTGTAGCTCTTCATGCATATAATTTATCCAATCCGGATCTTCCAATGCTTCTTCGACCTTCATAGGTTCAATGCTAGAGATGAAAGAATAGTTTTCACAAAAGTTACCTAAACGAGTTTAGAGCGAGTGATTCTCCCGGTTTAAATATCATTGTAGATTTGCTCGACGGGATGGTCTTTAGCAATTCTTGCGCGAACTCGTGAAAGCTTTTGCTTGGGTCTCGGTTGAACATCTTCTTCATCTTGTTCTTCTTCTTCTTCTTGATCTCCTTCATTGTTGGCGTTGGCGTTTTCTTGTCGTGGTGGAGAAGGAGGTTGTTGACGTTCGTGATGTTCTTCCTCGCTTTCTTCATCTTGGTGTGTTCCACTTGTGGATGCTTCCATATCAACTCTCGGTTCACCTTGTCGTGATGTAGAAGCTTCCACTTGGACAGACGAGGTACTCTCCTTCACCTCCGTTGGACGGACCTTGCCAATAGACAAGTCTTGGATTGCTTCCGAAGGGTCTTTATCTCCTACATCAATTGGAAATTGCTCTACTTGCGAGCCGTTAGATTCATCAAACTTCACATCTACCGTCTCGTCAACCTTTCGGGTGAAATTGTTGTAGACACGGTAAGTGTGAGAGTTTGAGCCATAACCTAGTAGGAAACCTTCATGAGACTTAGGAGCAAAATTTGAACGACGATGCTTATCAAGAATGTAGCACTTTGAGCCGAATACTCGAAAGTATCCAACTTGGGGTTTGTTACCGGTGAGGAGCTCGTATGCCGTCTTGCCGAGTAGCTTGTGAAGATACAAGCGATTTGTTGCATGACAAGCTTTCTCAACTGCTTCTGCCCAAAAGTGCTTCGGCGTCTTGTACTAATCAAGCATCGTTCTCTCCATTTTGATGAGCGTCCGGTTCTTCCTCTCAACAATTCCATTTTGTTGAGGTGTGTACGTAGCCGAGAACTCGTGTGAAATCCCTTCTTCGTCAAGAAAGGTGTCCACATTTGCGTTCTTGAACTCCGTTCTGTTGTCACTGCGAACCTTCTTGATCTTCACTTCAAACTGATTTTGGGACTTCCTAGCGAAGTTTTTGAAGATCTTTTGGACCTGCGATTTATCATCGAGAAAGAACACCCACGTAAATCTTGAAAAATCATCAACTATAACTAGACCAAAAGAATTTTCACCGAGGCTTTTGTATTCGTTGGTACCAAAGAGATCCATATGAAGTAGCTCGAGTGGCCTCCTTGTGGTCATGATGTTCTTCACAGGATGCCTTCCTCCAACCTGTTTACCTGCTTGACAAGCACTGCACAGTGTATCCTTATCAAATATGATATCGTTAACTCCAAGGATATGATTTCCTTTAATAAGCTTGTCAAGGTTTCGCATGCCAACATGACCTAGTCGTCTATGCCATAACCAACCTTTTGAGGATTTAGCAATGAAGCAAGTTTTAGGTTGTGCCTTTTTAGAGAAATTGTCGGAGTAATGGGCCACGGGTAGGCAAACCCGAGCCCCTGGACCTTTCAAAACATCGGGGCAGACTGCGCCCCTCAAGACCCCAAGACGAAGAGCCGCCTTCTGAGAGTCGACGGCAGAGCCGCCGACTGCCCCTCCCAGCCGAGTCCCAGAGACGGCCTCGAGATGAGCCGACTCCCTACTGGCAGCTTCCGGAGAAGCCGGCTATGGGGAGTCGGCCCGCGACTCCAACCACCTCCTACCCACGCAATTACGGGCGGGACGGGGCGTGGCCGCTGCGCGGCCCATCCCAGCCCTGTCCACGAAGGGCAGGCATGGCCACAGTGCGCCGTACTGACGGAGATCTCCGTCCGGCGCGGCACTGTTGCCACGCCGGCCCTGACATCAGCCCCGTGGGCAGATCCCTGTACCCACGACGGCCTGTCTGTACGACCCGAAGACGGCGGGACCCGCCTGTCGGCGGGAGTGCAGAAGACGGCGAGAGCGCCCCAAGACGGACCCGCTGGGAGTCGGCCTCCAAGAGTCGGCCGGCCCCTCCCACGGGCTCCGCGCGCCATTAACCAGACAAGACAGGGAATGGCAATAGTGATCGCCCGTCAGGCGGCGGGACTGTTGCCATGACCCCATGACCAAGCTCGCGTCATTAGAAGCACGGCCACAGTAATCCGCAGCCGGCAAGACCCGCCCGCGGCGGATAAGGGTTGTCGGCCCCATGCTGGACCGTCGGCGGGCCCCAGAAGTCGGCGGAGAAGACGGCGACCTAAGAGACTGACGGCTGGGACCCGCGCCCAGCCGGATTACCATTGTACCCCCGGGGGGGTAGGCCTATATAAACCCCCCGGGGCACCCATGCAAGAGGTTGGACCCTAATAGTTTTAGACACACATAGAGGGAAGAGAAGAGCTAGCCGTGCCCTTCTCCTTCCTCACCCCGAACAGCTCAAGGAGCAACCTTGTACCCACTTAGCCATAGTGATCATGCGGAGACCCCGCAGAGCAGCAGTAGGGGTGTTATCTCCACGAAGAGCCCTGAAGCTGGGTAAGATTCGCCTGCGTGCATGCCTTCGCCTCATCCCGTTTCCAGGCACTGGCGACGTTCTACTCGCCCCCACCATGATAAGCCATCCTTTGGCATATGTCGCACCCAATCCCCGACATTTGGCGCCCACCGTGGGGCTAGGTGCACCGTCTTCCGGAGACCTGCTCTGGACGGGAACCCTTTTCCTCCCTGGCGAGCGCAGCCAGCCCGGCACGCTAGACGGAGTCTGCGCCGACGCGCTGCATGGCGCTGAGATCGCCTGCGCGGCCAGCTGCCTCGCCGAACTTGTCGGCGAGGTTCACCTCTCCGACGAGCCTGCATCCGACGCAGGCACGGGCAGCCCCGAGAGCCTCCTCGCGGGCCTCCTCGAACAACTCCATGTCGCCGGCGAGCCTGCCACCGACCTGGAGTCCGTAGGCTCCACCGACCCGATGCTGGTCGACTCCGACACCGCGTCGCTTGACGCGTTCCCCACCAACGTGGTGGTCTACGATGAGCCGCTCCCTCGCGTGGAGAGCGGCGGAAGCACCGTCACGGAAGTGCTCGTCATCGGTCATAGCGAGCCTTCCGGTGAAGGAGCTCATGACCCTCTCGACGCGGTTCTGCAAGACCTGACCGCGCCTATTCCGGAAGACGCTGACGCTGGGACGCTGGAGGCACGCCGCCTTCAGCTCCTCGTAGGCGCGAAGAAGCTGGCAAGCATGAGACGCTTGTCAGAAGCCTACCAGCGTGAGATGGATCGTGTTGTGGGCGGCTCGCCGGCTCCGACTGGGCCTAGCCGCCTAGGCGTGGTCCAACAGCGCGGTGTAGCCATCGCCAACCTGTTCGGGGCTAATCGCCCTGTGTACGCCACACCCGCGGAGAACATCCGCGCCTCCCAGGCGGCGGCGGATGAGCTGGATAACTTCGAGGGCGAGGAGCGCCGCCTGATGACGAAGCGAGTCCAGCAGCTCCTCGACGCGGCTGCCGTGCAAGACGAAGCCGGCTGCCGCACGGAGGCGCCACGACGACAACACGGTGACCTGCCTTCCCGCCGAGATCAGGGCGCGACGTCTCGGACGCCGACTGGCGGTGTCCATGGAAGGAAAAACAAGGATCCGGCTGTCAGCCACAGTCGGACTCACATCTCCATCGAGCGCGACCAAGACGGCCACCCAAGAGCAGTGGAGCGGCGGGACGACTATCTGCCTCCTCCTCCCCGCAGAGAAAGGCGAGTCTCCCCGCCACCCGTCGAGCATCCGACTCTCGGCGATCGCCTTGGCCGCTGAGAGGGAGTCAGAGAAAACGACGCCCGCCACCGGATCGACCGACTCCACCGATCCTTGGCGCTGGAAGAGGAAGACGAGTTGGGCCCGCCCTGTTTCGGACCTCGCATCCGAGACGAACCCTTCCCCAGAGGGTTCACACTCCCCCGAGATACACCCAAATACACCGGCTCCGTGAAGCCGGAAGACTGGCTAGTCAACTTCTCCACGGCCGTCAGCATAGCGAACGGCAACAAGCGCGTTGTCGTAAAGTATGTTCCCCTCATGCTCCAGGGCACGGCCCGGACATGGTTGAACAGCTTGAAGCCCTGCAGCATCAACAACTGGGTCGACTTCACCGAGGCCTTCATCCGCAACTTCACGAGCACATACAAGCGACCTCCCAAGCCTCGCCAGCTTTCCTTGTGCGTGAAAGGCCCCAGCGAGTCAACTCGCGACTACCTCACGCGCTGCGCCGAGCTCCGGAACTTCTGCGAGGGAGTGCATGAGGTGCAGGCTATCGAGTACTTCACCGCCGGGTGCAGAGAAGGCACCCTCCTCAAGCACAAGCTCCTTTGCGATGAGCCCGAGACCCTCAACGAGCTGCTGATCATAGCAGACAAGTACGCCACAGCCGACTCCTCCATGAAGACGGAGATTGAAGTCAGTGCGACTGGCAAGGTGGCTCCTCAGGCTCCCAGAACTCCGGCTGGCGACACCAGTCGGCGACAACAGCAGAATGATCACAAGCGCAAGGTCCCGCAGCCGGCTTCCAACAGCCGGCAGGTGGCGACAGTCGAAGACCAACAGCCAGAGGGGCAGCCTCCGGCCAAGCGACAGAAAGGCGGCAAATCCAACTGGTTGCCGGCCTTCTCTTACGAGCAGACTCTAGATGGTCCCTGCAAGTTCCATAGCGGCACGAAGCCGTCAAACCACACCACCCGGAAGTGCCACTGGCTCACCAGGATCGCCAAGGGAGACGGCCTCCTGCCTCCCCGCTTTGGCGCGCCGCCTTCACCGCCGCTTCAGCGGCTGTCGAACCGGTCGGCGATACAAGACGAGTACCCAGAAGAGCATGGAGCGTATGTAGTGTTCACCAGTGTGGCCGACGACCGACGCAGCAGGCGGTTGCAGCAGCAAGAAGTGAATGCAGTAGCATCAGATACTCCAGAATTCATTCACTGGTCCGAGAAACCTATCAGTTGGAGCTGAGCTGATCACCCAGAGGTGATGCCGAATCCGGGCTCCTACGCCCTGGTCTTGGGAGCCACCCTTGCCGCGGATAGGCGGGCCGCTCGCTTCTCGCGAGTGCTGATAGACGGAGGCAGCAGCATCAACATCCTGTACAAGGACACGATGGAGAAGTTAGGAATCAAGCAAAGACAGCTTCAGAGCAGCCGGACTGTGTTCCACGGCATTGTACCTGGCCTTTCCTGCTCACCGATCGGCAAGATCCTGATAGACGTCCTCTTTGGGGACAAAGATCATTTTCGCCGAGAGCGGTCTGGATCGAAGTGGTGGACCTCGAAAGCCCGTACCACGCCTCGCTTGGTCGACCTGCTCGCCAAGTTCATGGCGGTCCCCACTACGCCTACCTCAAGATGAAGATGCCGAGTTCCAAGGGGATTCTGACCGTAGCCGGCGACTACAGAAAGTCGTCCGCTTGCGCGGCCGAAAGCAGTCGGCTGGCCGAGTCCCTGGTGATTGCGGCTGAGAAGCGGCTTCTTGATCGGGTTGTGGCAATGGCCGGCAAGCAGCCAGAGATGTCGCCCAACCCCAAGGAGTCGGAAGCTGAGGGCTCGTTCAAGCCGGCCAAAGAAACGAAGAAGATACCCTTGGACCCGGAGCACCCGGAGAGGTATGCTGTCGTAGGTGCAAACCTTGACAGTAAATAGGAAGGCGAGCTCATCGATTTCCTCCGTGAGAATCGGGACATTTTCGCATGGTCCCCTAAAGACATGCCAGGTGTACCGACGGAATTCCCCGAGCACAAGTTACATGTCCGACCTGATGTGAAGCCCGTCAGGCAGCCCTTGCGCCGCCTGTCAGAAGAGAAGAGAAGATTTGTTGGAGAAGAGATAGCCCGGCTCCTAGCAGCCGATTTCATCATGGAAGTGTTCTTTCCAGAATGGCTAGCAAACCCGGTCTTGGTACTGAAGAAGAACAAGCAGTGGCGGATGTGTATTGATTACACAAGCCTCAACAAAGCTTGCCCGAAGGACCCGTTCGCTCTGCCGAGAATTGATCAGGTGATAGACTCCACAGCCGGATGCGAGCTGTTGAGCTTCTTAGATGCATACTCAGGATATCACCAGATCAAGCTGAACCCGGCCGACAGACTGAAGACCGCCTTCATCACGCCATTTGGAGCCTTCTGCTACCTGACCATGACGTTCGGCTTAAGGAATGTCGGCGCCACCTTTCAGCGTTGCATGTAGAAGTGCCTCCTCAAGCATCTTGGCAGAAACGCCCACGTCTACATGGACGATGTGGTGGTGAAGACGGAAAAGCGGGGAATACTGTTGGAAGACCTCAAGGAGACCTTTGAGAACCTGCGCCGATTCCAGATCAAGCTCAACCCTGAGAAGTGCGTCTTCAGAGTACCAGCCGGCCAACTCCTTGGTTTCCTGGTCTCCGAACACGGCATAGAGTGCAACCTCGTGAAAATCAAGGCAATCGAGAGGATGGAAGTACCCCATCGACTGCTAGATGTGCAAAAGTTCACCGGCTGTTTGGCGTCCATCAGCCGATTCATCAGCCGGCTGGGCGAGAAAGCTCTTCCTTTGTACCAGCTCATGAAGAAGACCACCTTCTTCGAATGGAACCACAAGGCGGACGAAGCTTTTCTCCAGTTGAAGAAAATGCTGACTACTCCCCCCGTGCTGGCGGCCCCGACTCCCAAGGAGCCCATGCTCCTGTACATTGCCGCCACCAAAGAGGTAGTCAAGATACCATTGTAGTTGAGTGCAAGGAGGAAGGCAAGGCGCTACCCGTCCAGAGACCAGTATATTACCTGAGCGAAGTACTGTCGACCTCCAAGCAGAACTACCCCCACTACCAGAAGATGTGTTACGGCGTGCACTTTGCCGCCAAGAAGTTGAAGCCTTACTTTCAAGAGCATCCAATCACTGTGGTTTGCACAGCCCCACTAGCCGAGATCATCGAAAGCCGAGATGCTTCTGGCCGAGTGGCCAAATGGGCCATAGAGCTGCCCCCCTACACCATCTATTACCAGCCCCACCGCCATCAAGTCGCAAGAACTGGCCGACTTCCTCGTCGACTGGGCCGAGACCCGATGCTGCCAAATACCGACTCCACCCATTGGCGGATGCATTTCGCTGGCTCCAAGATGCGCACCAGCTTGGGAGCCGGTGTTGTCCTCACTTCCCCAAAGGCGACAAGCTCAAGTACGCACTGCATATCCATTTCGCCGCCTCCAACAATGTCGCCGAATATGAGGCGCTCATTCATGGGCTCCGGCTTGCCAAAGAAATTGGCATTCGCCGGATCCTGTGTTATGGCGACTCCGACTTGGTGGTCCAACAGCCATCCGGTGACTGGGACGCCAAAGATACAAACATGAAGAGCTACTGTTTCCTGGTACAGCAATTGAGTGGATACTTTGAGGGGTGCGAGTTCCGCCACGTGCCAAGAAACGACAACGACCAAGAAGATACCCTGGCAAGAATCGGCTCCACCCGCCAGGCAATACCATCCGGCGTCGCCCTTCAGCGCCTCCTCAAGCCATCTGTCAAGCCGTCACCAGAATCAGACTCCATTTTTGTGCCGGCTCCCCCTGAAGAAGTCGGATCCGACTCCAAAGCCTCAGCAGACGGCACGAGAATTCTTGCAGACGGCCCCAAGAATGCTGAAGTCGAAGCCGGCCCGGGGACTGCGGCGACCATTGCGAAGACTCCAGAACTCGGCCCGGGGACTGCGCCAGTCGGCCCGGGGACTTCTTCAACCCAGCAAGCTGCTGCGGACTCCAGCCCGCCGCCTCCCAGCCCAGCCGCCCTCGTCCAAGTGGCAGTACTGGCAGTTGAAGAAATAGCAGCACCCTCATGGGCCCAGCCCATCCTGAAGTTCCTAGTAAGCGGAGAGCTACCAACCGATGAGACCTTGGCTCGGCAAGTACAACGCCGAGCGGCAGCCTACACTATAGTCAACAGAGAGCTGGTCAGGCGCAGCGTCACTGGTGTCTACCAGCGTTGCGTCGAGCCAGAGCAAGGCCAAGCGATTCTCGAGGACATTCATCAAGGCGAGTGTGCCATCATGCGGCCTCAAGAGCACTCGTCGCCAAAGCCTTCCGACACGGTTTCTTCTGACCAACTGCCCTAGAAGAGGCCAAGGAATTAGTTCAAAAGTGCAAGGGGTGACAGGTGTTCCGCTCCAAGCCGTTTCAGCCGGCTTCTGCACTCAAGACTATCCCCATCGCCTGGCCTTTTGCTGTTTGGGGCCTGGACATGGTGGGACCATTCAAAACGGCACGAGGCGGCCTAACTCACTTACTTGTCGTGGTGGACAAGTTCACCAAGTGGATAGAAGCAAAACCCATCAAGAAGTTGAATGGTCCTACTGCAGTGACTTTCATCGCCGACATCACGACTCGGTACGGCGTACCACACAGCATCATCACCGACAATGGCACAAATTTTGCCAAAGGCGCACAGCCCGTTCTGCGCTGACGCAGGGCATCCGACTGGACTTAGCGTCCGTTGCCCATCCGCAGTCAAACGGCCAGGTGGAGCGAGCGAACGGCCTCATCCTGTCTGGTATCAAGCCTCGACTGGTCAAACCACTGGAGCGTTCGGCCGGCTGCTGGCTTGAGTAGTTGCCAGCCGTCCTCTGGAGTTTGCGCACGACTCCAAACAAGTCAACTAGCTTCACACCCTTCTTCCTCGTAAACGGTGCCGAAGCCGTCATCCCAACGGATATAGAGTTCGACTCCCCGTGAGTCACCATGTACACCGAAGAGGAAGCAGAAGAAGCACGTCAAGACGGCGTCGATCTGCTGGAAGAGGGCCGGCTGTTGGCACTCAGCCGGTCCAGCATCTACCAGCAGAGCCTGCACCGCTACTACAACAAGAAGGTCAAGCCAAGATCATTCCAAGAGGGCGACCTTGTGCTCCGGCTGATCCAGCGAACAGCCGGCCAGCACAAGCTGTCGGCGCCGTGGGAAGGCCCATTCATTATCAGCAAAGTGCTGGGCAACGACTCCTACTACCTGATCGACGCTCAGAAGCCCCGAGCACGCAAGAGGGACGACTCCGGCAAAGAGACGGAACGGCCATGGAATGTGAATCTTCTCCGAAGATTTTACAGTTGATGCAGTATGTACCACGCTACCTTTTGTGTTTAAAGTACCAAGACTTCGGGCCCCCCGAGATGCGGGGACTGCCCTCTTTTGGTATCTGTATGATAAGAATTATGCCTTCGAGTATGTTACTCTTTGTTATGCTCTTTGGCACCGGGCTCGACTAGTCGGCCCGGGGACTCGCCGCCTTGGGCTATGAAATGCTTCCAGCAGTCAGACAAGTAACGTGCGGTGCCTAAGCCGTCTCCTGTCAGAAGCCGTAGCTCGCAGAGCGACTGTTTGGTGGGCAGGAGTAAGGAAGAACGGGCGCCCACACGAAAAATGGCTAAGGACACAAAGCATAAACATAGTTTAAGCCGGCTTCCAGCCCCTTTTTGCAAAAACCGACTCTTAAGTAGTCGGCTGGCTGCTTTCTATTCAACTTGTTTAAAAGACTCTAAAAAATGGCCAAGTACTTGCCTTCTCAAAGGTAGCCAAGTACTTGACCCGAACGGCAGTCCGCAGAGCGGTTGTCCGATGGGCAAGGCGGTGACTAAGGGAAGGGGGCAAAGGAAAAAGCCATAAGAGCAATGAGCAAGGAAAGATAAAATTAGGATAATATTTACACAGCATAGGCCCTTGGCCGGATCTTCGGGCAGAAGTTCAAAATACACCCCGCGGGTGGAATTGTGCGAATTAACAAGTTTTTTCAAAGACTATCAAAGCAGATAAAATAAAGGCGAGACAGCAGCCTAGGAAGCGGCAGACATGGTTCGGGGGGGCCGGAGGAGACGGCGGCGTCAGGCGCCGAGGTGGCCGGCTGGGCAGTCTCGGCTTGATCATCTCCGGCGGCAGCCGGCCCAGACGGGCGCGGCTCGTTGCTGGAGGCGCGGTCGAGCTGAGGCTGGTCGCCCGCTCCGTCTTCTGGTGCCTCCATCTCATCTCCGTCCTCCGCCTCGCCTTCCTCCTCGGCGCTGGAGCCGATCACCTCCGCCGAGTCCTCGTCGTAATCCGGGTTCATCCTGAACCACTCCGGCGGCGCCTCCCCGCCGTCCTCAGCCCGCTCAGGGATAAAGACGCTGGTGTCCGTGTAGTCGACGATCGCCACCGCGCGCTCGACGAGAGCGTCTTCCGCAACCAGCAGCTCCGCCTGGGCCTCTGACCGGAACGCGGCTAGCCGGTCCAGATCCAGCCCTGGATACCACGCCTTAACGAATTCCAAGGCCCGGCGCGCTCCAGCCCGGGCCGCGGAACCCTTCCAGGCCTCAAGACGGCAAGCCGCGACCTCCAGCCAGTCGGCAGTCCGGCTGGGAGTCGGCAGAACCGGCATGTCTGGCCACAGGGCAGCAATCGCCTGGGCGCCGACATGCTGAAGCCGGCGCAGCATCCGATGGGCCGGCCGCAGACGAGCCTCAATGCTCAGGAGCTGCTCGTCAAGGGTCCGGGGGAGTTGGCAGTGATCTCAACACCACTCGCCCTTCGCGCCTCACGATCAGCCTCGATGGCTTGATTGGCCGCCTGCGTATGGCCAGGGAAGAAGTCTGCCAAGAAGAAAAAGAAGCAAGTCAAAAAACCAGGAGTCGGCCTGACCTATAGTCGGCGGCCCAAAGGAAGAAAGTAAAAAACAAACTCACTGTCGACGATGTCCTCGATTTCATGGAAGCTGGAGGTCAGCAGCGCTTCCTTGTCGGTCCAGGAGGAGCGCTCGCTCTCGAACTCGGCCAGGAGAGCAGCCTCTCTCTTCTACGCCTTGTCCCGCACCGCCTTAAGCAGCTCCCTCTGCTCCGCCAGCTGCGTAGCCAGCAGGTCGCGCTCTGCAGCGAGCTTGCTGCACTCCTCCCCCTTGGCACGCAAGGCGGTGTCGGCTGCACCCAGCTGCCATCGAAGAGTAGCGTTGGCCTCTGAAGAATAAAAATAAAAAAGACGTTAAGTCGTCAACTAAGAAGGTCGCCAGGAAGATCTGGCCCGACTGCTCAGCAGTCGGCCCGAATCTCGGGGACTACAGCCCGCGGGTGCGCCAGCGCGCCCCCGCGAAGAAGAAAGAAGACTCACCTCGGCTCCTCGACAAGTCGGCAGTCCGCTTGCCCAACTCCTCAACATTGCAGTTCAAGGCAGTGGCGTGGAGGTTGTGATACTCCTGCGATAAGAATTTCAGACAAAGGTAAAAAGTTGGAAATCGACAGATAGAGTTCGAGCCGCTGCTTTCGACAGCGGCCCGAAACTTCGGGACTACACCAGTGGAGTGCATGGCCTTACGGAGAAGAACAAGAAAAACTCAAAGAAGAAACATACCGCACGGGCGGCTCGCGATGCCAGTGCGCCTTTGGTGCAGTTCTCGATCGCGTCGCCCTCAGCTTCGCAACCGCACGGGCGTCGAAGCGTCGTGCTCAGCGGACCAGTGCCGCCTCCTCGCACCCACCCAACGGGCGCGGCGCTTGTCGCCTCGGCGTCTGGAATGGCCGAGCTGGTGGCGCCGGTCCCCAAAGGGCGCGGCGCCGAAGTCGCCTTCTCAAGACAGCGGCGCGCCGGCGAGGCGACTTGAAGGAGCAGCCTCGCCACAGCTTCATCGTCAGTCGGCGGCACAGGCGAGTCCGCCGGCTGTTTACCTCGCGCGCTCTCAGACGGCGGCGGAGGCGGCGGGGGCGGCACGGCCGTGCCCGACAGGGAGGCCTCGCCGCCTTCCCTCTCCATGACGGGGAACTCGCTGCCGGCTCCCTCCGTCTGCCCCGTGAACTCCGGCGGCGGCGGCGCAGAGCTCAGCGGGGTGACGAGCAGCGCCGACTGGAGGCGCGCGGCCTCCTCGGCTCGCCTCTTGGCTGGAACGGCGGCTTCGGCCTCCTCCAGCCTCTTCTGGGCGGAAGCTGCCACCTTCTCAGCCTCCACCTTCTCCAGGCGGGCGGCCTCCTCCTCATCGTGCTTCTCCTGCGCGTTCCGCTCCGTCGCCTCCCGGAGGTCGGCGGCAGGGTCAATCCGCCGAGTATTGGTGGACGTATCTACCGACCCCATGACGGAGGCGGCAGCGACCCTCTCCAAGGTGAGAGGAGCCCTGATGCGAAGAAGACACATAAAAGACTTGGACAAGACGAACCATAAGAAAACAAGACAAAGTAAGAAGCACTTACGCAGAGACCAGCGGCGGGTTCTTTACTTCCTTGCGGAAGCGGTTAGCCTTTGCGACCGCCTCTTCTCGCTGGGTCGCGGCGGCCGTCCCCCTGAACTTCTTCGCCCGGCCGCCTGGCAGGCTCGACCCGGCCCGGCGCTTCTTCGCGCCGCCTCGACCACCCAAGCCGGCGGAGGAACTCGCGCCTGGATCGCCGACCTTCGGTTGGTGGCGGGGGACGACTTCCCTCTCACCGTCATCTTCAGGCCAGTCGGCGAAGGTCGCCGAGGGCCTGAAGTCGTCGGCCCCTCCTCCTCCCCCTCCTTCGGCGTCGGCCTCCATCGCCGCCACCCCCAAGTCGGGGTCGTCGACGTCGCTCTCCGCCCGGTCGGGGACGAACTCACGGGCCGGCCCCGTAGTGCCGGCTGAGGGCTGCATGAGGGGGTTCTGACTCGGAAAAACCAAAGAAAATCAGAGCCGGATTCGGCTGAAAAAGAAAACAGAAGAGCAAGAGGGATGACTTACCACAGGCGGGGGGTTGGCGCGCGAGTACGGCTCCTTGCCGAACTGCCATTCCGCCGTGAGACTGCAGTTCGCCAGGAAGTTCCCCGTGTACGCCACCTCCGCATGGGGGATGTCCTTGGAGCACAGTCGACTGGGGTCCCGGTGGCCGCTCATCTGACAGATCAGATGAGGTCGGGCCTGGAGCAGAAGGACTCGGCGCGCCATGAAGGCGGCCAGCAAGTCGGCCCAGTCAGGCCCTCCGACTGCGTCAGCACTCGGAGTCGCGCGACGGCGGCGGCGCCTGCAGGAGTCAGCGTCCTGGCCCGATGGGACCAGCTGGGGAGCCGCCCCGCCAACTCGCCGGCTCCATAAGGCGGCAGGTTGACCCAGTCGCCTTCTGGAGCGACATTCTTCACGTAAAAGTAGGACCGCTGCCACATCTTCACCGACTTGATCAGCGGGATGGCAGGGAAGGGTTTGTCAGCCACCGGCCTCCGCATCGCGATGAAAGTGCCGCACAGAGCCGGCACGCCGGCGACGTGTGTACCGAGCTTGTCCTAGAAGAATTCCCCCCACAGCTCGATGGTGGGGAGAACGCCAAGGAAGCCTTCGCACAAGGAGGCGAAGGCGGCCAGCAGCACCACCGTATTCGGAGTGAGGTGGTGCGGCTGGAGCCCGTGGAACTCCAGGAAGGCGCGGAAGAAGCCGCTCGCCGGCAGCCCTAGCCCGCGCATGAGGTGCGAGCGGAATATGACCCGCTCGCCCTCCTCCGGCGCCGGTGTTATTTCGCCCGCCGGCGCGGCGCGGGTCCGCACTAGGTTTTTGCCGGGGATGCGGCGCGTCTGGCGGAGGAACTCGATTATGTCGTCATCCACTTCGGAGCCGTCCCACACGCCGGAGCGCGCGGCGGGAGGCGCAGCGGCGGAGGAGGAGCTCATCTCCGCGGCGTGGCGTGGTTCGGCGCGGCGGAGGCAAGAGGAAGACGAAGCAAGGAGGAGAAGGAGCAGGAGGAAGCAGGGAAGCGGGGAGATGGGTGCGCGTGCGTCGCCCCCCCCCCCCCCCCTCCTCCCGCCTACTTATAGGCGCATAGGCTGAGAAGCCGATGGGGCGGGCGTGGGATTAACTGCGCCTAGTGCCCCACAACCCCACGATTTAACCCACGAAGTTATTGCGTGCAGTAACGACGTGGGGAACCCAACCGCCCGCGTGGCCGCAACGGATCCGCCCGTGCGCCGAGGCGCGGTAGTGGCGGCCCCTGCCTGACGGGCCTGTCTCATCACGCGCGTGGGTGGGAAGACTGACGCTGCCGCGTGGCGTCGCGCGGCGGGCCCATGACGGGCAGCTGCCTGGAAGTTTATCAGGCACGCTGCCCGGATCCCGCCACGACCTTCAAAAACCTTTGAGGAGCAAGACGGCCTCCTGCAAGGCTGACTCCAGCTAGTCGGCTTAGGAGAAAGACGGCGAGCCAAGCCCAGATTCTTCCACTAGAGGGATGAAACTGTTGAGGCTCCTCGACATGTTTCCCTCGGCGCCTCACCAGCTTCGGGGACTACTGTCGGAGTAATGGGCCACGGGTAGGCAAACCCGAGACCCTGGACCTTTCAAAACATCGGGGCAGACTGCGCCCCTCAAGACCCCAAGACGAAGAGCCGCCTTCTGAGAGCCGACGGCAGAGCCGCCGATCGCTTCTCCCACCGAGTCCCAGACGGCCTCGAGATGAGCCGACTCTCATCGGCAGCTTCCGGAGAAGCCGGCTATGGGGAGTCGGCCCGCGACTCCAACCACCTCCTACCCACGCAATTACGGGCGGGACGGGGCGTGGGCGCGGCGCGGCCCATCCCGCCACATCCCTGAAAGGCGAGCATGGCCACAGTCGCCCGTCGACGGAGATCTCCGTCCGGCGCGGCACTGTTGCCCCGCCGGCCCTGACATCAGCCCCGTGGGCAGATCCCTGTACCCACGACGGCCTGTCTGTACGACCCGAAGATGGCGGGACCCACCTGTCAGCGGGAGTGCAGAAGACGGCGAGAGTGCCCCAAGACGGACCCACTAGGAGTTGGCCTCCAAGACTCGGCCGTCCCCTCCCACGGGCTCCGCGCGCCATTAACCAGACAAGACAGGGAATGGCAACAGTGATCGCCCGTCAGGCGGCGGAACTGTTGCCATGACCCCATGACCAAGCTCGCGTCATTAGAAGCGCGGCTATAGTAATCCGCAGCCGGCAAGACCCGCCCGCGGCGGATAAGGGCTGTCGGCCCCATGCTGGACCATCGGCGGGGCCCACTAGTCGGCGGGCCCCAGAAGTCGGCGGAGAAGACGGCGACCTAATTGACTGACGGTTGGGACCCGCGCCCAGCCGGATTACCATTGTACCCCCGGGGGGGTAGGCCCATATAAACCCCCGGGGCACCCATGCAAGAGGTTGGACCCTAATAGCTTTAGACACACGTAGAGGGAAGAGAAGAGCTAGCCGTGCCCTTCTCCTTCCTCACCCCGAACAGCTCAAGGAGCAACCTTGTACCCACTTTGCCATAGTGATCATGCGGAGACCCCGCAGAGCAGCAATAGGGGTGTTATCTCCACGGAGAGCCCTGAAGCTGGGTAAGATTCACCGGCGTGCATGCCTTCGCCTCATCCCGTTTCCAGGCACCGGCGACGTTCTACTCGCCCCCACCATGATAAGCCATCCTTTTGCATATGTCGCACCCAACCCCCGACAGAAATCAACAACGTAAAGATCACCTCTTCGTATACCGGTAAAGAGCATTTTATGATTGTCTCGACGAAACACTTGACAATATACTTCAGTAAATAGGACATTGAAACCGAAATCAGCAAGTCTAGATACTTAAAGTAAGTTGTAGCCAAGAGATTCAAGGAGCATGACATTTTCAATGGAGCTATCATGTGAGATGGCCACCTTACCAAGGCCAACCACCTTACCCTTTGAGTTGTCACCGAAAGTGACATACTTTCAAGGACTATCATCTTCAGCAAGCTCACGAAACATGTCTTTATCTCCGGTCATGTGATCGGTACATCCACTGTCAAGAACCCATTCCTTTCCTCGACACATATCCTCAAGATTTGCCATAAGACCAAAATGTCTCATTGCATCATCAAGATCAAGTCACTATCATCATCCTCATCATAGTATCCATGTTCAACATCGTCATGTGGTGGATCAAGTCCTAGAGAGGGTAATTCTTTAGAGTGAGTTTGACAATGATCTTGCTTATGAATTCTTATAGCTTCGGAAATAATATCACCAATAATTCCAACATATCCTTTGGCACGCATAAGGTCGGTAAGTTCAAATAGACGATCACCAAACATAGGATCACTAGTATTCATCTTACTCAAGGCAATAGACTTATAGAGAATTTCATCTAGATTTTTCAAGGAATAATTTGGAAAGCGTTCCTCAAGAAATTTCCATATAGTGTAGGCACACTCAAGAGTAGGCACGATTCTAATTAAGTTTCTAGGCAAGCCTCTAGTGATAAGATTAACAGTTCTAAGATTCCTAATCATATCAATAGATTCATCAAGGGTAGGATGCACAGGATCAACATGAGGTGCACAAGGGCTAGCAATGTACTTGTTCAAATGATATTGATTGAAAATTACAAGCATCTCATTTTTCCACTCATGAAAATACTCTCCATCAAGAATAGGCACTCTATGTCTAAGACTCCCAAAGTAGACTCATCCATCTTCCTCCAATGGTGATTAAACCAAGGCAATGGAGACCAAAGCTCTGATACCACTTGTAGGATCTTGAGAAGAGGTGTCTAGAGGGGGGGATTTGACACTAAGTACCAAAGTTGCAGTTTTTAACTTCTTTTGGTTTAAATGGAGTTTAGGCACAAGTTTAACTTTTTCAATACATAACAAGCAAGCAAGCATGCAAAGGGTATGTGAGCAGCGGAAAGTAAAGCATGCAACTTGCAAGAAAGTAAAGGGAAGGGTTTGGAGGATTCAAACGCAATTGGAGACACAGATGTTTTTGTCGTGGTTCCGATAGGTGGTGCTATCGTACATCCACGTTGATGGAGACTTCAACCCTAGGGGTAACAGCTGCGCGAGTTCACGGAGGGCTCCTCCCACGAAGAAGCAACCTTGTCTATCCCACCATGGCCGTCGGCCACGAAGAACTTGCCTCACTAGCGGTAGATATTCACGAAGTAGGCGATCTCCTTGCCCTTACAAACTCCTTGGTTCAACTCCACAAACTTGTCGGAGGCTCCCAAGTGACACCTAGCCAATCTAGGAGACACCACTCTCCAAGAAGTAACAAATGGTGTGTTGATGATGAACTCCTTGCTCTTGTGCTTCAAATGATAGTCTCCCCAACACTCAACTCTCTCTCATAGGATTTGGATCTGGTGGAAAGAAGATTTGAGTGGAAAGCAACTTGGAGAAGGCTAGAGATCAAGAATCATATGGTTGGAATGAAATATCTTGGCCTCAACACATGAGTAGGTAGTTCTCTCTTAGAAATAGGATACTGGAAGTATAGGATTGTTCTGATGGCTCTCTCAACGAATGAAGAGGAGGTGGAGGGGTATATATAGCCTCCACACAAAATCTAACCATTACACACAATTTACAGAACTCGGTGGGACCGAATCATAAAACTCGGTCAGACTGATTTAGTAAAACCTAGTGACCGTTAGGATTTTCGATGGGACTGATATGCAACTCGGTAGGACCGATATGGTTAGGGTTAGGGCATAACATAATATCGGTGGGACCGATTACACAAACTCGGTGAGACCGATTTTGGTAATAAGATAACCAGAGAGTTGGTCAGGCAAACTCGGTGAAACCAATTACACAAACTCGGTGGGACCGATTTTGGTAATAAGCTAACCAGAAAGTTTGCATTGTAATGTCGGTAGTACCGATTGCTGAAACTCGGTGAGACCGAAACGTTACGAAGGGTAACAGAGAGATTACAATCCCATCTCGGTGAGACCGAGATCCCTATCGGTGAAACCGATTTGCCTATGGTTTGTGGCAGTGGCTATGACAACTGAACTCGGTGGCGCCGGATAGAAAGAATCGGTAGGGGCGAGTTTGACTTTGGATTTAGGTCATATGTGGATGTGAGAAAGTAGTTGAGGGTTTTGGAGCATATCACTAAGCTCATGAAGCAAGAGGCTCATTAAGCAACACCTCATCCCTCCTTGATTGTATTGGCTTTTCCTATAGACTCAATGTGATCTTGGATCACTAAAAGGTAAAATGAAGAGTCTTGGGCTTGAAGCTTGAGCCAATCCTTTGTCCTTAGCATCTTGAAGGAGTTCCCACAACCTTTAGTCCATGCCACTCCATTGTTGAACTTATCTGAAACATACTGGATAAAGGTGTTAGTCCAACAAGAGATATGTTGACATTAATTACCAAAACCACCTAGGGAGCACTTGTGCTTTCAACTTCCCTCCGGGAGGGGGAAATCATCGCCAGCGTCATCACCAACGCTCCTCTCATCGGGAGAGGGCAATCTCCATCAACGTCTTCATCAGCACCATCTCCTCTCAAAACCCTAGTTCATCTCTTGTATCCAATTCTTGTCTCCAAGTCCGGGATTGGTACTAGTAGGTTGCTACTAGTGTTGATTACTCCTTGTAGTTGATGCTAGTTGGTTTATTTGGTGGAAGATCATATGTTCAGATCCTTTATGCATATTAATACCCCTCTGATTTTTAACATGAATATGCTTTGTGAGTAGTTACATTTGTTCCTGAGGACATGGGAGAAGTCTTGCTATTAGTAGTCATGTGAATTTGGTATTAGATTCGATATTTTGATGACATGTATGTTGTCTAGCCTCTAGTGGTGTTATGTGAACGTCGACTACATAACACTTCACCATTATTTGGGCCTAGAGGAAGGCATTGGGAAGTAATAAGTAGATGATGGGTTGCTAGAGTGGCAGAAGCTTAAACCCTAGTTTATGCGTTGCTTCGTAAGGGGCTGATTTGGATCCACATGTTTCATGTTATGGTTAGGTTTACCTTAATACTTTTGTCGTAGTTGCGGATGCTTGCAATAGAGGTTAATCATAAGTGGGATGTTTGTTCAAGTAAGAACAGCACCCAAGCACCGATCCACCCACATATCAAATTATCAAAGTACCGAACGTGAATCATATGAACGTGATGAAAACTAGCTTGACGATATTCCCATGTGTCCTCGGGAGCGCTTTTCCTTATATAAGAGTTTGTCCAGGCTTGGTCTTTGCTACAAAAGGATTGGGCCACCTTGCTGCACTTTATTTACTTTTGTTACTTGTTGCTCGTTACAAATTATCTTATCACAAAACTATCTGTTACCACTTATTTCAGTACTTGCAGAGAATACCTTGTTGAAAACTGCTTATCATTTCCTTCTGCTCCTCGTTGGGTTCGACACTCTTACTTACCGAAAGGACTATGATAGATCCCCTATACTTGTGGGTCATCAAGACTCTTTTCTGGCGCCGTTGCCGGGGAGTGAAGCGCCTTTGGTAGGTGGAATTTGGTAAGGAAAAATTTATATAGTGTGCTGAAACTTACTGTCACTTGTTACTATGGAAAGTAATCCTCTGAGGGGCTTGTTCGGGGTATCTTCACCCCGACCAGTAGAGAAAAGAGTTGCTCCTCAATCTACTGAACCTACTGAAAATGAAATTATTCCCTTTGAACTTCCTTCGGGTATGATGGAAAAACTGCTAGCTAATGCTTTTACAGGAGATGGAACGAAGCATCCTGATGAACATCTACTCTATGTGGATGAAGTTTGTGGATTATTTAAGCTTGCAGGTATACCCGATGATGTTGTTAAGAGGAATGTCTTCCCTTTATCTTTGAAGGGAGACGCATCGACATGGTATAGGCTATGTGATGATACGAGGTCGTGGAACTATAAACGAATGAAGTTGGAATTTCATTAGAAGTACTATCATATGCATCTTGTTCATCGTGATCGCAATTATATATATAATTTTTGGCCTCGCGAAGGAGAAAGCATCGCTCAAGCTTGGGGGAGGCTTAAATCAATGTTATATTCATGCCCCAATCATGAGCTCTCAAGAGAAATGATTCTTCAAAAAATTTATGCTCGGCTTTCTTATAATAATCAAACCATGCTCGATAATTCTTGTGTTGGCTCTTTTGTGATGAAGACTATTGAATTCAAATGGAATTTATTGGATAGAATTAAACGCAACTCTGAAGATTGGGATCTGGACAAAGGTAAGGAGTCAAGTATGACACCTAAGTTTGATTGTGTTAAGTCTTTTATGGATACCGATGTTTTCCGTAAATTTAGCACTAAATATGGACTTGAATCTGAGATAGTAGCTTGTTTCTGTGAATCTTTTGCTACATATGTTGATCTCCCCAAGGAGAAGTGGTTTAAATATCATCCTCCCATAGAAGTAAAAGTAGCTGCACCTACTAAAGTTGAAGAAAAGACTGTCACTTATAATGATCCTATTGTTCCTACTTCTTATGTTGAGAAACCACCTTTCCCTGTTAGGATAAAGGATCATGCTAAAGCTTCAACTGTCGTTCGTAAAAGTAATATTAGAACTTATACACCTCCTGAGCAAGTTAAATTTGAACCTAATATTGCTATTTTTAAAGATCTCTTTTCTCATAATATGGATGGTCATGTTATTCAATTCTGCGGTGAAACTGCTAGAATTGCCAAACCTTGTGCTAAAGATAAACATAGACCTGTGGTAGGCGTGCCTGTTATTTCTGTTAAAATAGGAGATCATTGTTATCATGGCTTATGTGATATGGGTGCTAGTGCTAGTGGTATATCTTATGACTTATATAAAGAAATTAAGCATGAAATTGCACTTGCTGAGTTAGAAGATATTGATGTTACAGTTAAACTTGCCAATAGAGATACTATATCAGCAATGGGAATTGTTAGAGATGTTGAAGTCTTGTGTGGGAAAAGTAAATATCCTGCTGATTTTCTTGTTCTTAGTTCCCCACAAGATAGCTTTTGTCCCATTATATTTGGTAGACCCTTATTGAATACCGTCAATGCTAAGATAGACTGCGAAAAGAATGTTGTTACTATTGGCTTGAACGATATGATTCATGAGTTTAATTTCTCAAAATTTAGTAGACAACACCGTGAAGAAGAATTGCCTAGAAAGGATGAAATTATTGGTCTTGCTTCTATTGCCGTACCCTCTAGTGATCCTTTAGAACAATATTTGCTAGACCATGAAAATGATATGTTTATGAATGAAAGAAGAGAAATAGATGAAGTATTCTTTAATCAGGAACCTATTCTGAAACACAATTTGCCTGTTGAAATCTTAGGGGATCCTTCTCCACCCAAGGGTGATCCCATGTTTGAGCTTAAACCGTTGCCTGAGAATCTTAAATATGCTTATCTTGATGAAAAGAAAATATATCATGTTATTATTAGTGCTAACCTTTCAGAGCATGAAGAAAAGAGATTATTGAAAACTCTGAAGAAACACCGTGCTGCTATTGGGTATACTCTTGATGATCTTAAGGGCATTAGTCCCACTCTATGTCAAAACAAAATAAATCTGGAGGAAGATGCCAAACCAGTTCGTGATCATCAACGAAGGCTTAATCCTAAAATGAAAGAAGTGGTAAGAAAGGAAATACTAAAGCTTCTGGAGGCAGGTATAATTTATCCCGTTGCTGATAGCCAGTGGGTAAGTCCTGTCCATTGTGTCCCTAAGAAGGGAGGTATTACTGTTGTTCCTAATGATAAAGATGAATTGATTCCACAAAGAATTATTACAGGTTATAGGATGATAATTGATTTCCGCAAATTAAATAAGGCTACTAAGAAAGATCATTACCCCTTACCTTTTATTGATCAAATGTTAGAAAGATTATGCAAACATACACATTATTGCTTTCTAGATGGTTATTCTGGTTTGTCTCAAATACATATGTCAGCTAAAGATCAATCAAAAACTACTTTTACATGCCCTTTTGGTACTTTTGCTTATAGACGTATGCCTTTTGGTTTATGTAATGCACCTGCTACCTTTCAAAGATGCATGATGGCTATATTCTCTGACTTTTGTGAAAAGATTTGTGAGGTTTTCATGGATGACTTTTCCGTCTATGGATCCTCTTTTGATGATTGCTTGAGCAATCTTGGTCGAGTTTTGCAGAGATGTGAAGAAACTAATCTTGTCCTGAATTGGGAAAAGTGCCACTTTATGGTTAATGAAGGTATTGTCTTGGGGCATAAAGTTTCTGAAAGAGGTATCGAAGTTGACAAAGCTAAGGTTGATGCTATTGAAAAGATGCCATGTCTCAAGGACATCAAAGGTATAAGAAGTTTCCTTGGTCACGCCGGATTTTATAGGAGGTTCATTAAGGACTTCTCAAAAATTTCTCGGCCTCTGACTAATTTATTACAAAAAGATATACCATTTGTCTTTGATGATGATTGTGTAGAAGCATTTGAAATACTTAAGAAAGCATTGATCTCTGCACCTATTGTTCAGCCACCTGATTGGAATTTACCCTTTGAAATTATGTGTGATGCTAGTGATTATCTTTGTAGGTGCTATTCTAGGGCAAAGAGTTGATAAGAAATTAAATGTTATCCATTATGCTAGTAAGACTCTAGACAATGCTCAAAGAAATTATGCTACTACTGAAAAAGAACTCTTAGCAGTTGTATTTGCTTGTGATAAGTTCAGACCTTATGTTGTTGATTCTAAAGTAACTATTCACACAGATCATGCTGCTATTAAAATCTTATGGAGAAGAAAGATCTAAACCTAGACTTATTAGATGGGTTCTCTTGCTGTAAGAATTTGATTTGCATATTGTTGATAGAAAGGGAGCTGAGAACCCCGTTGCAGACAACTTGTCTAGGTTAGAAAATGTTCTTGATGACCCACTACCTATTGATGATAGCTTTCCTGATGAGCAATTAAATGTCATAAATACCTCTTGTAGTACTCCTTGGTATGCTGATTATGCTAATTACATTGTTGCTAAATTCATACCACCTAGTTTCACATACCAACAAAAGAAAAAAAAATCTATGATTTGAGACATTACTTTTGGGATGACCCACATCTTTATAAAGAAGGAGTAGATGGTGTTATTAGACATTGTGTAACTGAGCATGAACAGGAACAGATCCTACGCAAGTGTCATTCCAAAGCTTATGGAGGACACCACGCTGGAGATAGAACTGCACATAAGGTATTGCAATCCAGGTTTTATTGGCCCACTCTCTCCAAAGATTCCCGTAAGTTTGTCTTATCTTGTGATGAATGTCAAAGAATTGGTAATATTAGTAGACGTCAAGAAATTCCTATGAATTATTCACTCGTTATTGAACCATTTGATGTTTGGGGCTTTGATTATATGGGACCTTTTCCTGCCTCTAATGGATATACACATATTTTAGTTGCTGTTGATTACGTTACTAAGTGGGTAGAAGCTATTCCAACTAGTAGTGCTGATCATAACACATCTATTAAAATTCTTAAGGAAGTTATTTTTCCGAGGTTTGGAGTCCCTAGATATTTAATGACTGATGGTGGTTCACATTTTAATCATGGTGCTTTCCGTAAAATGCTTGCTAAATATGATGTTAATCATAGAATTGCATCTCCTTATCACCCACAGTCTAGTGGTCAAGTAGAATTGAGTAATAGAGAGCTCAAATTAATTTTGCAAAAGACTGTCAATAGGTCTAGAAAGAATTGGTCCAAGAAACTTGATGATGCATTATGGGCTTATAGAACTGCATATAAGAATCCTATGGGTATGTCTCCGTATAAAATGGTTTACGGAAAAGCATGTCACTTACCTCTCGAACTAGAACATAAGGCATATTGGGATATCAAAGAGCTCAACTATGATTTCAAACTTGCCGGTGAAAAGAGGTTATTTGATATTATCTCACTTGATGAATGGAGAACCCAAGCTTATGAAAATGCCAAGTTGTTTAAGGAAAAAGTTAAAAGATGGCATGACAAAAGGATACAAAAGCGAGAGTTTAATGTAGGTGATTATGTATTGCTATACAACTCTCGTTTAAGATTTTTTGCACGAAAACTTCTCTCTAAATGGGAAGGCCCCTACGTTATCGAGGATGTCTATCGTTCTGGTGCCATAAAAATCAACAACTTCGAAGGCACAAATCCGAAGGTGGTAAACGGTCAAAGAATCAAACACTATATCTCAGGTAATCCCATAAATGTTGAAACCAATGTTATCCAAACCGTAACCCCGGAGGAATACATAAGAGACACTTTCCGTAACGCCAGACTCAAAAGGAATAGGTGCATTAATGCGGTAAGTAAACCGACTCCAAAACAGTTTTTAAGGCAATATTTCTCCGTTTTGGAATATTTAGAAAAATAGAAAAATAAGTAGCAGTCCGGGAAGGAGATGAGGGCCCCACGAGGGTGGAGGGCGCGCCCTACCAACTGGGCGCGCCCCCCTACCTCGTGGGCACCTCATGTGCCCTCCGGACTCCGTTTTCTTGCACGATACGTATTTTGGTCGGTAAAAATTCATTATATATTCTCCCGAAGGTTTTGACTCCGTATCACGCAATTATCCTCTGTTCTTGTTTCGAGATGTTTTCTATCAGGGTTATCAAGGCTAGGCATCATGTCGTCCCCCTCCTCCAACAAGGGTGACAAAGATGCTTGGTTAATGAAGATAGAGCTGAAGAGGGAAGAGCCCATGGAGATCAACAAGGATGAAGGGATCAAGAAGGCCATGGAGGACCAAGCTCCGGCAGCAGAAGACATCCTTCAACTTGATCACAGCCTTCTCACCCCAACTGAAATCGAAGCTTTCAAGATGATTGAGTTAGCTCATATTCAAAATAAGTATCTCACAAGTGAAAAATATTTTGTTGAAGGAGCATATCGTTGCACTCAAGGGCATTATTCGCAAGTTGGAGGACCTCTTACGCTCGATGTGCGACTATCCATCACCTCTACCTTCTTCACCAACAAAGGAGATATAATCACATGGGTATGGGCACTCCCCTGGCAACTTCCAAGCTTGGGGGAGCTGCCCCGGTATCGTATCACATCACACTCCTATCTTTACCGTTTTTCTTAGTTCGATCCCATTAGTAGTATCTTGATTTAGTAGAATAAAGTTTATGGCATGATCTAGTTTTGAGTTTTGCTTTATGATCTCTATGTAATCGAGTCCGTGAGCTATATAATAAAGATTAGTGTTGAGTCTAGGGCTTGACTGTTTTTCCATGATCTTGAGTGAATAAAAAGAATAAAAAGAATAATAAGAGTTCATATTGATCTTATAGAGAGTAATGGCTTCACATAGAAAGAGTATGATGATTAAAAGTTGTTGGGAGTTGACAAACATAGCTTTGGTCATCGTTGCAATTAATAGGAAGTAATAAGGAAAGAAGGGATTCACATATAAATATACTATTGTTGACATCTTTTATAATTGGGAGCACTCATTAAAATATGACATGCTAAAGAGTTGATGTTGGACAAGGAAGACAACGTAATGGGTTATGTTTTCTTATGCCTGAGATAAAGTATGTTGTCATGGATCCTCCAATATGTTGAGCTTGCCTTTCCCCCTCATGCTAGCCAAATTCTCAGCACCAAGTAGAGATACTACTTGTGCTTCCAAAAACCCTTAAACCAGTTTTCCCATGAGAGTCCACTAGACCTACCTATGGATTGAATAAGATCCTTCAAGTAAGTTGTCATCGGTGCAAAGCAATAAAAATTTCTCTAAATATGTATGATTGATTGGTGTGGGAGAAATAAGCTATATACAATCTTGTGATGTGTAAGTAATAAAAGCGATGATTGCATAATAAAGGTTCATATCACAATGGGCAATATAAAGTGACGTTCTTTCGCATTAAGATTTTGTGCATCCAACCATAAAAGCGCATGGCAACCTCTGCTTCCCTCTGCGAAGGGCCTATCTTTTATTATCATCTTCTAGCTTATGCAAGAGTCATGGTGATCTTCACCATTTCTTTTTTCATTTTATCCTTTGGCAAGCACAATATGTTGGAAAGATCCTGATAGATATATCTAATTAGATGTAGGGGAGCATGAGTTATTATTGTTGACATTACCATTAAGGTAAAAGGTTGGGAGGTGAAACTATAAGCCCCTATCTTTCTCTGTGTCCGATTAAAACTCCGTAACCACAAGTATCGCATGAGTGTTAGCAATCATGAAGGACTAGATGATACTTGAGTATGTGGACTTGCTGTTAAGCTCTGACATAGACTCTTTCTGATGTTATGATAAATTGCAATTGCTTCAATGACTGAGATTATAGTTTGTTGGTTCTCAATAAAGTTTATGATTCGTACTTCTGCCTTGTGAATAGATTATTACTTGAACATAAGAAATCATATGACAATATCTATATAAGTCGTTGTTATGAGAATAATCATGATGCCTTCATGTCTGTATTTTATTTTTATTGACACCTCTACCTCTAAACATGGGGACATATTTATCGTTATCGGCTTTCGCTTGAGGACAAGCGAGGTCTAAGCTTGGGGGAGTTGATACGTCCATTTTGCATCATGCTTTTATATCGATATTTATTGCATTATGGGTTGTTATTACATGTTATGTCACAATACTTATGGCTATTCTCTCTTATTTTACAAGGTTTACATGAAGAGGGAGAATGCCGGCAGCTGGGATTCTGGGCTGGAAAAGGAGCAAATATTAGAGACCTATTATGCACAACTCCAAAAGTCCTGAAACTCCACGAAAGTCATTTTGGGAAATAATAAAAAATATCCAGCAGAAGAAGTTCACCAGAGAGTCCCCACCTGGCCACGAGGGTGGGGGCGCGCCCTACCCCCCTGGGCGCGCCCCCTACCTCGTGGGACCCCTGGTGGCCCTCCGATGTCCATCTTCTGCTATATGATGTCTTTCGATGAGGAAAAAATCATAAGCAACCTCTCGGGACGAAACTCCGCCGCCATGAGGCGGAACCTTGGCGGAACCAATCTAGGGCTCCGGCAGAGCTGTTCTGCCGGGGAAACTTCCCTCCGGGAGGGGGAAATCATCGCCATCGTCATCACCAATGCTCCTCTCATCGGGAGAGGGCAATCTCCATCAACATCTTCACCAGCACCATCTCCTCTCAAAACCCTAGTTCATCTCTTGTATCCAATTCTTGTCTCCAAGTCCGGGATTGGTACTAGTAGGTTGCTACTAGTGTTGATTACTCCTTGTAGTTGATGCTAGTTGGCTTATTTGGTGGAAGATCATATGTTCAGATCCTTTATGCATATTAATACCCCTCTGATTATGAACATGAATATGCTTTGTGAGTAGTTACGTTTGTTCCTGAGGACATGGAAGAAGTCTTGCTATTAGTAGTCATGTGAATTTGGTATTCGTTCGATATTTTGATGACATGTATGTTGTCTAGCCTCTAGTGGTGTTATGTGAACATCGACTACATAAAACTTCACCATTATTTGGGCCTAGAGGAAGGCATTGGGAAGTAATAAGTAGATGATGGGTTGCTAGAGTGACAGAAGCTTAAACCCCAGTTTATGCGTTGCTTCTTAAGGGGCTGATTTGGATCCATACGTTTCATGCTATGTTTAGGTTTACCTTAATACTTTTGTTGTAGTTGCGGATGCTTGCAATAGAGGTTAATCATAAGTGGGATGTTTGTTCAAGTAAGAACAGTACCCAAGCACCGGTCCACCCACATATCAAATTATCAAAGTACCGAACGCGAATCATATGAACGTGATGAAAACTAGCTTGACGATATTCCCATGTGTCCTCGGGAGCGTTTTTCCTTATATAAGAGTTTGTCCAGGCTTGTCCTTTGCTACAAAAGGTTTGGGCCACCTTGCTGCACTTTATTTACTTTTGTTACTTGTTGCTCGTTACAAATTATCTTATCACAAAACTATCTGTTACCACTTATTTCAGTACTTGCAGTGAATACCTTGATGAAATCTGCTTATCATTTCCTTCTGCTCCTCGTTGGGTTTGACACTCTTACTTATCGAAAGGACTACGATAGATCCCCTATACTTGTGGGTCATCACCAGGCCTTGTGAGTTTGATTGCAAAGTTGAGCTTGGAATGCTGTGGCATGCGGCATCACGAGTTGTTCACCGTGCCTCCTGAGAATAATGCTTCATATTGTTTTGCATGTTGAGCTAATGCCTATGATTTGCATGTTAAGAAGATCATCCTCTTATGTTGTTGTTGTGCTTAAGAAGTTCATTGTCTTATGTTTCATTCATAACCTATACGACAACTCGGGTAGGTTAGAGGTGAAACCATATAATGTTCCGACCAACTCATCATCTTAGGCCATGATTGGATCGTATTTTTCAATCCGAAACCGCTTGTAAAACTGACGCTTGTATATAAAAGCAGATGGTCTCAGGCGAAGCGCTTGGTTGGTCGATTTCGACTAGTAAAATATACACTGGTCTCTCAAATTACACGAGTAACATGCTGGTTTTCGTTATAGACCTCGGGCCCTCGGTTTCATTACGCCTGTATTTTATGCGTTCTTTCCGATGACGAGTAAATTACATTTGTATCTTAATACAGGTGTGAAATAAACCAGAGCTCACAAGCGCGGCCTTACCGTTTCATGCCGTCTCAGTCTCTCGAAGGTGCTCATAGGTGTCCGATGATCCTGTCTTCCTGAATGAGCAGTGGGCGCTGTATCAGACCATCTGTAGGGCCCGCAAGGCCCTCTCCGTCGTCCTTTGAGTTGTTTGCGCTCGCCGTGGCACCGAGCATTGTCAACATGGTCAACGAACACGAGGATTCAGGAGATAACTTTATTTTGACTGGATGACAGTCGGGACCCACTAAGGCCATAGCCGTACGTACGCAAGTTCCTCCTTATTATATACAACTATAATTTTTTTTGCTTCCTCCTGGTTTCCTGCCATCACGGTCACACGCCATCTTCAACCTATATAGTCAATAAACGAGAGAATTGCACAAGGAGTGGCCGACAGTTGGGGTCCAGCAGCTCGAGCGGTATTTGTTTTTTTAGGTGTAAGCGGAGTTTTTCTTGAGCGATGTTTTTGTTGTTGTTCAGAGGAGCAGGGTATCAACTGGGCGGGTTGTGGCCCGTCTAGCCCAGGCTATTATTTTATGTCGACCAAATATCCAGCCCAGATATTATTTTTTCAAGGTGAAAATAGCTAGCCCAGCTATACTTTTTTTGCGGAATACCCAACCCAGGTCAACTTGTTATTCTCCGCCCCGCTGGGCTGTAAGTCTTTCCTATTAGGCCTAACAAGAAAATGAGCTTTAAGAAATAATAAATGAGATGTAATTATGAAAACTGGGCTGTAAATATACAAAAACGCACCAAGCAGGTAATTTGTTTCAAACATATTATTGTTTGAATTTGGAAATTTTCATTTCATTACTAATTGCGCTGGCAGTATTTTTTCGATTTTTACCTAATACAAATTCATTATGAAATTATATTTAATCTGACTCGAAATTTCGGGATAATTTTTTTCGGATCCCATCAAAATATGGTATTTTTGGTTGAATTCTGTTTTGAGAGGTTGGTTTAAATTATTAATCGTTGTCCTGGCTAGAAAATGGGTTGTAATTTTAACAGATGTAAATGTGTTGTAGTAAATTCCATTAGAATACAAAAATGGGTCGTACACTATTACAAATCGCAAATGGGCTATATGTTCTCTGCCACAGATGTGATGCTCACTTGTGGGCCTACTATTTTTTGATAATTATAGTTACTGACGCGTACGGAAGGCTTGTGAGCCTACTAAGAGCATCTCCAATAGATGGTCCAAATGTAAAAATAACTAACTTTTGGACTGTCTGAGGCCAAAAACGCAGCTCCAACAGACGGTCCATATGTAAAAAAAATTGGACCACGGCCTCCTCGTGATGTAAAATACAACACCTCGCGATGCAAATATACATCACGAGATGCATCTGGTCCAAAACCAGCCGCCGCCTACGAACGCCCAATCGACACTTCATTTCCTTTCCCGCCCGCCAGCCCGCGACCTCCCGCCCGTCCGCTGCCGCCCCGCTGCCTCCACACCCCGTCCGCCGCCGCCCCGACGCCGCCCGCAACAGATCCGGCGCCGGCCCGCACCCTCCGTTGTTTCCACGCTGCCCGGGCCGCCCGCCCATCTAGCTCCGCTGCCACCGCCCGACGCCGCCGCCGCCCGCAGATCCGCTTGGCTCCGTCCGCCACCACCCGCCCGCCGTAGCTCCGTCCGCCACCGCCCGCCGCCGCTGCCGCTTCGCAGCTCCGCCCGCCCAGCTCCGTCCGCGCCACCGCCACGCCGCGCCGCCGCTTCGCAGCTCCGCCCGCCCGGCTTCGCCACCGCCCGGCCGCACGCCGCCGCCGCTCCACCGCTCTCCGATGGCGCCGAAGAAGACGCCGAAGGGCAAGTCGGGCTTCTTCGGCGTGAGGCAGAAGCCCTCCGGTAACTGGGGTGTGGAGTTCTCCGACGCCGGAAGGCGTTGGTGGATCGGCACGTATCCCTCCGCCCATGAGGCCGCGCGCGCCTACGACATGGCGGTGTGGCATGCCGAGAGGCCTCGGTCGCACCTCAACTTCCCAGAGATCGAGACTCGGGCGGAAGCGGAGATGCTTGTGCCGCAGGGCATCAACATGAAGGAGATCACGACGAAGAAGGAGAAGACCAAGAAGTCGTCGGTTGTCGTCAGTTCTGGCGAGACAGACGAGGAGGCGATGGCGAGGTTTGCTCGGGAGCATCCGGAGTACGTCCAGGCCGAGCTGGAGTACTACTGGAAGCATGAGGCGGAGCAGAAGAAGAAGGGGCCGAAGGAGGACGAGGCCGGTCCCTCGACGGTGATCCCCATCGAGTCCTCTTCCAAGGAGGACTGGGCAGACTTCTCGGACGTGGAGGAGAAGGAGGAGGGGTGCGACGACCCGACGAAGGAGGAGTTCTGGGCGCAGTTCCGCAGCTCCGACGATGAGGAGTAGTTTATCTAGTAGTTTGAATAAGTAGTAGTTGAAGTTCATGTATGAAACTATGTTGAATTTGATGTTTGAACTATGTTGAATGGACTAGTAGTATGTTGTTTTAAGAAATTTACATCTTCATTTTGAACCATCTATTGGAGTTGCTCTTTTGGACCATCAATTTGGACCATCTGTTGGAGTAGAGCTTTTTTCGGAGCTCCAAAACACACTTTTTGGCGGTCCAAATTTTACATCTCCGGTTTTGGACCGCCAAATTTTGGACCATCTATTGGAGATGCTCTAAGGTGTACGGAAGGCTTTGTAAACTTATAGTCAATACACGATTCTAGCAGCAGTGGCCGTGGGATGTCCATCCAACGGCTGTAGTGCTTCTTCAATCTCGGATATTCTTGCTTCAGCCGCCCAAACCACCGCCGGCGGTACCGCCTGCTACCGCCTCCCGTGGCCGGCTGTGCTGCCGCGCAGGCTTCACCGGCCCACTCTAGTCCCAAACACCGTCCAGGCCATTCCTCTACTCACCAACACCTCATGTTCTTCACCGGCGACGGCAGCCTCACACCGCAGCCGAACCAGTGAACCCTGGTACTCCCCTCCGCGTGGGCATCCACTGCTGTGTCTTCACCGGCTCCGGGTCGTTCCCTTCATAATACTCGCCATCGTTCACTGCATTGGTTCTCTCGGCGCGGGGTGGTAAACTTTTTCAACAAACGACAGCCATCGGGGACAGAGATCCACTGCCTTGCCCATAGCAAGGCACGACGTAACTAGCGGCAAGCCAGCCGTTGGATAGGGGGGCTCAGATGAGGCATGTACGTGGATTCGCTGACAGTAGGGATGCACATGGCCCATGGCCGCACGCAGCAAGTGCCCCCGTATTATGCGAAAACAAATCTCCCCCTGACAGGTTTGACCCACTAGCTACATCTTCGCACGCAAGGAAGTGCTTCCTTTCTTACGCGGAAATAAAAGTTTCCTCTCCGTGACAGCTGGGGGCCACCAACTTTATTATGATCCTTTTCGTGAAAATATAGATCGTACCGAAGATCTAAATTGTTTTATTTTTATTCTAACTCGAAAAAGAAGAAATAAACAAAACCAGAAAACATCTTCGCACGCAAGGAAGTGCCACCTTATTACGTGAAAAAAATTTAATTCCCCCTGCTAGCTGGGATCCACCAGATTTGTAGGCTGACTTGTGGGCCTACTAAGTTAACGCGTACGCAGGGCTTTGTCAACTTAGTCAATAAACGATTCTAGCTGCACTGACCGTTCGATGTTAATCCAACGGCCAAGCTGCGTCTTCAACCTCTGGTCTTGTTGCTCCAGCCGCCCAAACCTGCGCCCGCCGTACCGCCTGCTCCAGCCTCCCGTGGCCGGCTGTGCTGCCGCGCAGGCCTCACCGCCCGACCATACTACTACTGGCCAGGCCTTCCCTCTACTCACCCACACCCCCTGTTATTCTCCGGAGACGGCAGCCTCAACTTGCAGCCGAAGCAGTCAACCCTCGTACACCCCTCCGGGAGGGCATCCACTGCTGCGTATTCCCCGGCTCTGGGTCGTTCCCTTCCTAGGTCGCGCTGTCGTCCACCACTTTGGTGCTCTTGGTCGCTACGGCATCATCAACGTGGTCAACGAAAGACAGCCATCAAAAGAGGACTGTAAGTGGAGAGGCTAACAACTGGGTCCATGGCCACATGCAAGGAAGTGCCTCCTTATTACACGCAAAATAATGATTCCTCCACCTGACACCTCGGACCTACCGGAAGGGCCTCTATATTTCGCACAAAAAACGTTTCCCCCCTGACAGCTCGGACCCACCGGCTTTATCTTCGCACGGAAGGAACTGCCTTCTTACCCCCTGACAGCTGGGACCCACCAGGTTGAAGCGAAGGTAGCGTTATCTGTCCGGCCGCGAACGTGTACGTACATAGCGGTCGATCGGTGTCTCTGCAGCGACGTACCGTGGCCGAGTAAGGAGCGGCATGTGTTGAAGTAGAGGCGCCGACGTAGCATCTCACGCAGTCCCGTCTGTATCGTGTAACGTATGGCCATGCTGCAACATAGTATAACATAGTAAATACGACTATGTACCACTACTAGGGAAAACTTTATACACAGAACTTTAGCAGTAGCGCTTGTTAAAAAACACGGTAGTGCTAACTAGTAGTAGCGCATTGGCAAAAACCGCGCTACAGATACATATTTAGCAGTAGCGCGTCTAACGATAAAAGCGCTACTACTAATATTCCCACTGCTAAGCCGATAGACTACACATAGTAGTAGCAATCTTACAGAAACAGCGCTACCGCTACTTGTTTTGTAGCAGTGCGTTTACGAAGAAACACGCTACTGCTAACGAAAATAAAATTAAATGGAAAGCAAATAAAAAAGAGAAAGGAATAGCAGTAGCGCATGTTCAGAAACGCGCTATAGCTAACATAGCAGTAGCGCACTTCCTGGAACGCGCTACTGCTACTTTTGACTTAACCGCGCGATTCGTTCTTCCCCACGGCCACTTCCCCCAAATCCCAACTCCTCCGTTGTCGCCGCCCTGCATCGCCGTCAGCCGCCGCGTGCACACCCTCGACGCTGCCCCTGACCCCGACCTCGACGCCGCCCTCCGCCCCGCGCTCGAGCCCCAACCCCGACCTCGACGCCGCCTGCCCCTCCCTCGCCGCAGGCACCCAGGGTGAGCACACCTCCTCCTCCCCTCCCCTACCTCTGCCTAGCTAAATTTCCTAGGGTTCTTCAAATTTTAGATTGCATCAAATTAGTTAGGGTTCATAAAATTAGATGGTAATTAGGGCAGTAGTTCCTAGGTACTAATTAGCTAGTAAGAACTAGGGCAGTAGTGTTTAATAGAATTAGTAAGAAATTTAATAGAACTAGTTGAACTAGTTTTTTATAGTAAAAACTAGTTGAATTGATAGAACAAGTGTATTTTTAGTAAGAAAATTAATATAATTAGTCGAACTAGTTTATTTTTAGTAAGAACTAGTTTATTTTTATTTATAGTAAGTTTATTTTTAGTAAGAACTAGTTGAATTAATAGAACTAGTTGAACATGTCACATTTGTTGTTATTTTTTTAGTTAAAGCAATTATTCCCGCATCGACGTCGACAATGCCTATCCCGCATCCTCGTCGTTGACTCGACGGAGGACACCTGCTTGACCAGATGGGCCATGTCCAGGACTGGGCTCTACCGGGCTGATACTGGGAGGTGCTACCTACCGGGGGCGCAGCTTGGTGAGGAGCCAGCCCGTCGTTGACCCGAACCTTCTTTGGTGGCGGTCGCGTGGGCCAGTGACGGTGCAGAGGCTTGAGGACCCCGCGGAGGTGGTACGTCACCGTGTCAGCGAGGAGGACACGCACGTCCGTCGCTACTTGTTTGCGTTGCAGCACATGTTCTCCAATACCTGGCAGGTTCTCTAGGGATCTCACTGGAGCTATGATCCTGTGATGGTTCTTTCTCTTTGGGTGTCCACCGCCCGCGCTGATACCCGTCGTGCTCTAGGGTTTTAGTTGTATTAGTGATGTTATATGTATGATACAATTCGGGATGTATTAGTGATAATATTCGACGATGTACGGACGCAAGAGATGATTTACTTTTGCTTATTGAATGCATGCTAATTTGAATACTTATTTATTTTACAATTTGGTTTTGCTTATTGAATGCTCAAATTGGAGAAGTACTCCTATTTGGAATGCTCAAATTGGACCCCACTATGCAAGGCATATGCATTTGATTAGTTGATAGCTTATAGGGTTTTTTTTTTGCAGAAATCTAGGAGCCCCTCCATCATCCCTGCCGTCGTCCCCGTCACCGACCCCCTCCGACCTCGAGGTGAGACCAGCCAAATCTCCATGTCAATATGAGTCCTATAAGATATTTTGAAATGTTTTTGCTCATATTTTCAACCATTGAAATGCAATGACCATCAAGTTTGAATGTTCATATGATGTAGATAAAAACATGTATATCTTGTGTTGCTCAAATAGGATATGTGCTTGCCCAAGTGGCCGGTCATGTTTGCAGGTTACACCTCCGAGTGGCCTATGTTTTGCCAGAGTGTTGATTAATTTCTGTTCCGGCAAATTTCAGGCGCTCGATATGTCCTTTTTTAGCAAAGGTCATGCCGGATTTTTCCGTGAATTTTGGCATGACTTGTGCTAGAATATGTAGGAAATATCGAGTGGCTTGGATTTTCTAGAAAGATAATTAAACGATATTTTGGGTTGACTTTAAGTCTGTCGAGGCTCCACCATATATGAAAGGACGAAGAATCCCGACTGTTGTCGTGGGGGTCGTTTCTCCTTCTTCTCCTTGTGCTAGACCATTGTTATGCACTAGGGGAAGGAGGAGTAAGGACCATCATCGACGGTCGTAAATATCAGAGAGGAATCAGTGAGGGAGAGTCTCCACGTGTATGAGAGGACGAAGAATCCCGACTGTTGTCGTGGGGGTCGCTTCTGCTTCGTTCCCGTGTGCTAGACATTTTGGTGTAATGCACTCGGGGACGAAAGGAGGAGCGATCATCACCAACGATCGAATGTATACACCACGTGAGCTGAGAGTTTTCAAGAAAAGACTCGACAGACTATTAGTCAACCCATGATGAATAATAATGATCTCATTTAGTTTTTGTAGTACATATATTTAACTATACAAGTTTAATCTTTGAATTATGAACATAGGAAATGTCGTACTCTGACGACGAAAGTCTCCCGGGGGAGTGCGACTGGGGCAACGACGATCGAGGTCAATGCGACAGGCCTCACCTGGACGAAGATCGGCACTTCAGCATTAAGCTCTAGGAGACCTTCGATGTTGAAACAGTACGCAATGACGACAACTGTTTTTTTTTTTTTGGTAATTAAGCACGACTTCAACTATTTCAATGTGTAATTTTCATCTTTTACAATTCAACTAGCTTATCCCATTCCATGCAAGACGCTATGTCTTGGAGAGGATGGGTTTTGAAGATCATGAAAGTTTTGAAACAAAGAAAATTCACTTAAGGACCCATCATGGTATGGATTTTGAATTAAATCTGTACAATTCTCAGAGCGCAACCCATTTTGGTTGCACAAACTGGGAATCACTTTACAAGATGTATGGTTTTTATGAGGATATGATTGTCACCATGGATCTTGGTGATCCTAACATCGAGCAAGACAATATGGACATTTGGGTCCTTGTTGATACGCTTACAATTCTACCGTTATGTGAGTTTCTCAAACATAGTTATTAACTAATTTAATTTGTTTATTTCAAAATATTTGATAGCTTATTTCCATTGACAGCTTATTTTCATTCTTCAAACAATGAGTAGAAGATGGTAGACAGAACATACTACACCGATGGCACCGAATTAACTTATCAGAAGAAAAATCATCTGATCGCATTTTGTACTGAACTTGATAATTACAATATCTATTATAAAAATTCCTCCACATTATGGTCAATACGTGCCACTAGTGCACGTGTTGAACCACTGTAACATCCATGGAGATGCCATGGTAAGATTTTTTACTATTACGACATCTGTGCATCTTTTGCATACTTCTAAAACAGAACTACATTGCTAAATACGAAGTTATTACTATGTTTTTCAACAGATAATCCTGAAGGATTGTGTGCCTCATCTGATGTATCAGAATGGTCGCCTTGATGTTTTGAACATACAGCCAGGTCATCCTATGAATCTCACCTGTCCATATCGGATTTCTAAAACCGATGAACACATGGTAATCAAAGAATGGAAAAAAGTATGGACAGTCGCAAGGAGGTTCTTGGAAGCAACATTGCACGAAAGGCAAGAATTGGAGACATGATAATCGCCATTCTCCATAATGGAGAGTCAGGGGCTATCTTGTTTTATGCTATTTTACCTAAGAGAATATACTAGGTCCTAAGAGAATGTAGTAAGTCCTATGAGGTACAATATTTATTATGTGGTACAATGTGTTAGAGTTGATGATGAGGAGTAGTGTGATTATGACTAGTGAACAACTTGCTATGTGATGTCTCATTGATGAAAACGATGATCGTGAGGAGGTGTTATATGACAATGATGTATTATGATGATGATGATATTTATTATATCATTGGGTGAAAGAACCGTGGATTAGTTTCAAGTGGATGGACCACGGTTCTTTCACCCAGTGATGTAATAACTCATTATGATGTAAAAACAATCTCTAAATTGATGCTGTATAAAAACTTGTATAAAGGTGTATGAATACAACATGAAATAAAAAAGAAATAAAATACGGAATAATAGTAGTAGCGCGGGCTGGTAGAAGCGCTGCTAGTAAGTACCAGTAGCATTGCTACGGGAAAGCGCTAGTACTAAGTCGATATAGTAGTAGCGTGGGTTAACCCACGCTATACTGCTAACCTTTAGTTGTAGCGCCGTACAAGTAGTTCTCCTTCCCGTGCTACTGATAGGCCTAAAACCGGCGCCGCTGCTTGGTTTTTCCCTAGTAGTGTACGTACATACGGGCGGGGTCTCTAACGCGTACAACGACTAATCTTGTTCATCGAAAGCCAACCGGCTTTGTCGGAACGGAGAAACGGCGTCGTGTTCATGGGGAGGCAACGGAATGCGCCGTGTTCATCGGGAGGCAACGGAATACGTCGTTTCATTGGGAGCCAACTGGCTTGGACGGAACAGCCGATCGAAACGAGGCTTGGCGTACCGCAGAACGGAGGAAACGGCCTTGTGTTCGACCGGCCACGGTCGAAACAGGATCCTGTTGATCGGGAGTGGTCTGGCGTACGGCAAAACGGAGGAAACGGACTTCTCTTGGACCTCCTACGGTTGAAACAGGGTCATGTTGATCGGGAGGGGTGTGGCGTACCGCAAAACGGAGGAAAAGGACTTGTTGGAGCGGTACGGTTGAAACGGGGGTCCTATTCATCGAGAAGGGTGTGGCATACTGCAAAATGGGACTCCACGAGATACTGTTCATCTCCACTGTCGAGTGCCTCCATGGGCTACTGTTCATCCACCATCGACCTCCTCCAGCCTCCACCTGCGACTATTCATCCACGGGCTCCTGTTCATCCAGCCTCCACCGCTCCTGCACCGGCTACTCTTCAACCAGCCCTCTCCACGGGGTCCTGTTCAACCACCCCTCCACGGGCTACTGTTCATCCAGCCCTCCACCGGCTACTGTCCAACCACCCCCCCCCCCCCCAACAACGGTCACTGTTCATCAAAAGGCGACGTCGATCGGCTTCAGTTAGCGGCAGAAATGAAGGAATCACTCGGGTTTAGTTAACAGCAAGGGATCGATCGAGGTTCATTAACGTAGCTAGTGCAATCGCTCGGGTTCAGTTAGAGCCCAACGCCTCGCTCGGGTCAGTTAGAGCGCAACGCCTCGCACACACGCGCGTACGTGTATGAAAGAAACGTGCAAAACTCCATGCATCGCTCGGCCCCGACCATCCACCGTAACCGGGAACTCCCCGATATTTTCCTCGCCCTCGCTTCTACCCCGGTTTTTTCTGTCATGGACGGCCCAAAGAATGTCATGCAGCTGCGTCTCCGGCCCATCCAGGATGAAAGGCCCGTTTTCTGTCATGATTTATTTCATAGAAGTAGGAGCCCACCACATCTATGATGATGCCGGGTTTTGTCACAATTATCGTCATAGAAGTGTCATAAGCATGACAGAAAAAAATTTATTCGGCCCAAAATGTCACGGATGTGTCTTTTTTTATAGTGCGTGAAGACGACGATGCATCACTAAACCCACACCCTTGTGGATGCTAATCTCCGTTAACGTGTTGTGCAGGCACAATGCTCTTCAGAATGCCACTAGGGCCACCGTATTCTCCTCACGCCCTCGCATAATGCATGATGTCGTGATTCCACTAAGTGACCCTTGAGGGCGGTCACCGAACCTGTCGTAGTTTTGTCACGGTAGATGTCCTCATGAATGGACTTAGTCGAGAGGCCATCACCGTGAGATAGTAGCTTGAACGGGGTTGATCGGAATCGAGAAACAAGGGTTTATCTAGGTTCAGCCCCTCACGGTGGAGGTAATAGCGTACTTCCTGCTTGATTGATTATTGATTGAGATCTCGATTACAAGGGTGCAACTTGGATAGCCTAGTACTCGAGAGTTTGTAACTTAGTCCTTTAAGCCCCAGGGGCTCCCCTTTATATAGAGGTTGAGGCCGTGGGCTTACAACACAATCCGGATCGTAGTATAACCCATGACCAAGTCTATCTTCTACTTGTCTTGCTTCTCAGGCAAGGAAACTTCTTCGGGCGTCTTGTAAGCACTGGCGGCTTAGACTCTGGGCCATAAGCCGGTCCACAAGGCGACTCGTCTTCTGGGCCTAGAATTTGTGATCGCCTCAGCCCATCGTCAAGCTGTATCTTCAAGCCGCCACTAAGTGACCTGGCCCTAAACGGGCTGGTCATACCGTGGGGTTATATCCCTAACATTATCCCCCAGATTGGCTTGGATTTATTCATGTCAATCTTCAGATGGATACTCATTCTGGGTCATACAATTGCGCCGGCTCATTACTTCCTTGTACTTGGAAACTTTTGCTTTCTTCATCATGACGTCATCTTCCTAAGTTCCCGGAGTTTAGGTGTGACATCAGAACAAATCTTTCGACTATATCTGTCAGGCCCAAAAATCAAGGCGTCCTTTGCTCGAAAGTTACTGCGCCACCTCTATCTTCACACCTGCCATTTCCTCTTCTCACTATCTTATAAAAGCACACGAGGAGGGGGGCAAAATTCACTTTTACCGTGATACGTCTCCAACGTATCTATAATTTTTTATTGTTCCATGCTGTTATATTATCATTCTTGGATGTTTTGCAATCCTTTTGTAGCAATTTTATATCATTTTCTGGGACTAACCTATTGACATAGTGCCCAATGCCAGTTGCTATTTTTGCTTGTTTTTTACTTTGCAGAATATGTACAAACGGAGTCCAAACGCAGCAAGACTTTTTGGAGAATTTTCTGGTATAGATGGAGCTGTAAAATTTGCCTCCAAAACTCCATGCATTGAGGATGAGGTTTTGCTTTTAGACGGAGCTATAAAAATATTTCGGGACGATTCCGTTTTTGCCGGATCTGTAACGACGATTACATTACAGTTTGGGGTCTTTTACAGGATCTGCTAGAGATGCTCTAACTAGTATTACCATCACACTGGCACACTTGATGTAAACCATGATCCGAAGTTTTTTTCCCTAATGTCTCTTTTGCAGGAAACCGACCTCATTTTCCATCTTTTATTTATGTTCTTTATTTTCAAGTTGTTATTATTTTCGCGGCTACAATCCAATCTTTTTACCACTCGGATTTATTTTGTTCCAAAGAACACTAATAGCTTATGTAGAGACTCAAACAGTTACTTCACATGAGACTGGTGACAACTTGTGTGTGGCCGAAACGCCACTCATAAATACTCTGCTCCGCTCTTTGTTGAGATGATTACTATTGAGATACTTACACGAAGGTGCTACATTTCCCTGTATCTTGTAGGCCATCAAGCTCCACAAACATGAAAGGTAAGACATGAATTTTAAGCCCGGGATATCATGTTTTACACCACGAGCTAGGATAAACTCTCTAAACAAACCAAGTTCACAAAGCAAATAGTTCAAATAAAGTGAATTCACAAGCATAAGACAACAAACATACGATCAAGCTTGTGACTCCACCCATGCAAATCCCAATACACCCTAATAGAACTCTCCCCCTTTGGCATCAAGATGCCAAAATGGGAAAGAGCGATGCTACGCGTCCCACGGGATCAGTCATCGTCCTCCTACTTGTCATTGTTGTCGTCATTGCTGTTTGACTCTTCCTCCTCGCTGGTAGTGTCACATCTTCTGAACAGAGGAATACAGTCACAGTGAGCAGTGGAGGTGGTCGGTGCATCCTCATCACCATCATCAGTCCAACGGCTATGCTGAGAGATCCAACTTTCCTTTAGAGTGATGTCCATCTCAGAACCACTATATGCAATCCCTAAAATTCACACACTAGAAGGGTTGGGCGCGCTTCGCTGCACAATTTATGTCTTTAGATTTTCACCAGGGTTGAAAATTTCAATGAAATCTCACATATTTTCGTCGGGTCCAAAACATTTTTTAAACTCAAAATTTTGAGCTAGATTCAAACTAATTTCAATCAAAATTTAAATTAGGTTAAAATTCAATAAAATGAAGTGAAATTTGAAGCCTAAAATTATTTCCAAAATATACAAATTTAAAAATTTCCCATATTTTAGGGAGGTCCAAAATTGTTTATTTTTAAATTAAAACCTTGGATTTTCACAAGAAATTGTTATTTGGTTTGGCATGTGGGGAAGATTTTCACAAGAAATTGTGTATTTTTATTTATAATGAGATGTTTTGGTGAATCCTCCTTGATGGTGTGATTTTACGTTATCCACTACTCAACCAGCATGTCTCTTGGAAAGTTTTTTTTTTTTGCGCTGGTGGTATCATGTCATATGTTGGTGATTCTTTTTTGCTAGGTGGCGAGAGGGTGCATGATACTGATGTGTTTTTATATTTGATTTGAGAATCATTGATTCAGTCAAAATTGCGACCAAATAAGAAAATGACACCTCAACTGACTAAGAGAGCTCCAAGCTTAGGGAGCATAGAGAATTTAAAAGGAAAAATTGTTGATCCAGTCAAAATCATGACCAAATCAAAAGACGGACACCTCAATCAAATGAGAGAGCTCCACTTAGAGAGTATAGTGAATTTAAAGATGTCGCCTCACCACTCATAATGGACAAATACATGGCAATTCAAGAGCAAAATTCAGTGTGCCCGTCACAATGATCCACCATAGAAAGCGCGGTGCAGAGTCAATTCCCACGGATTTGTTGAATATCTACCTCCAAATCTTGGAAGATGCATCCTCTCTATTATACTACCTGCTTTCCGTCAAATGCTTTCTGTTTTGGAATCATATTCTCGGACATAAGTCCACATACTCATGCAGTCTTATACACTGCTGTAGGTATACCATGGGCTGCCTGGCTGGCTCTGTGGGTTCAAGTTGACGGGAAAAAAATGTTCGTCGGCAAGGGGCCCCATGGTTGATTGGATCTTGTTTATAAAAGGGAGTTCTCTCTCGGTGGGCAGATGTAGACACGGGCCTAAACGAAAACCTGGATTTGTTAAAAAAAACAAAAACTTATATTTGTAGACGTAGAGTCTCATACAAGTTTCGCGGCGGGAGCTGCTCGGTATAGCTTATAGCGATCCGTATGCTGCAGTTGCCTATTCGCCAGTGAACTGGGCCGAGCCCAGCACGCTTTGTTCAGCACGCCGCGAGCCACTGGTAAAAGCGCACAGGCACTTGGATGCCTGATGGTTTTATCTTAATAAAAAATGTTATCGATGTTTATTCGTGAGTTCAAAATATATGTGCAAACTTTAAAATGCTCATGAACTTGAAACAAATGTTAATTATTGTATTACGAAAATTCGCAAATACTCCAAATTCAAAACAAATCTCAAATTATTTTTTCACATGAATTTATAAATGATCGTTAATTCAGAAAACTAAAATTATGAAAATTGTTCAAACATTTAAAAACATGTTGGCAAATTGTAAAAAAATCTTGAATTTTAAAAATATAAAAGTTCATAAATTCATAATAATAACAAGATTAAAAAATGATTACAAATTTGAAAAATATAAAAAGAAAACATAATGAACCGTAAATAAAACAGGAGAAACGTGTGCATGAGGAAAACATAATAAAAATGGGAAAAGGAAAAATAGAAAATAGTAAAAAAAAACAAACAAAATCTCAAAGTAAAAAAACCGGTAGAAGCACCCCAACAAAACCAACAACAACTTCCCCTCAAACCACGTCCAACATGTGGTTTGCAACCGAAACTTGACAAAAGAAAAAGAAAACAACTTCCCCTAAATTTTTTTTAATAGCAACACCCATAGCGGGAGCTACTGTGCTAGCCTACATCTAGTTTTTTTTAGGGATGCTACCTTACTTCTAGTGGCATACCCTAGTTGACGCCCACAGGCGTCTAGTGGACGCTACGCTCGCACCCGGGCGACTTGGGCTGGCCCAGTTACCGTTAGTCGCACGCTGCTCTTTTTTGTTCGCCCCTGTAGGCTTTTTTGTTCTCTGGTGTGTCTTTGTTTGCTTTCTTATGGGATTTACTTTCCAGTTTTTATTTCTTTACTTTTAATCCTTATTTAATATTTCTTTTGTTGCAATTCAGAATTTTTCCTTCCACTAAAATTTCTGTTATATACCCTCAACAATATTGGAATACACATTGAACATTTTTATGATATATGTTGAACAGCTTTTAAATACACAATGAAACATTTTGTAAAAATACATTGAACATTTTCTTAACATACGGTGCAGATTTTCTTAAAGGTACGATGAACATTTTTGTAAATGCACGGGTGAGCTATTTGTATAATACACAAAAAAAAGAGCGAAAAGAAACAAAATCCAATCATTTTTAAATGCGGGAAGAACAGTTTTTTCAAATACATATTTTTAGAATACATGTTAAAAAAGTCAAACACATGATTCAGCATTTTTAAAATGGTATGAAATATTTTTAAAAAAATTTCAATCATTTCTTTATATTATATTAACATTTTTCACAAATCTCATGAATATATTGGTAATGTGTGAACATTTTTTTAAATGCCATGAACACTTGTTTAATGGTATGAAGCTTTTTAAAGCATATTCTTGAAAAACATTAATATAATTTTTAAATGTCATGATCATTATTTATTGTATGTAATAATTTTTGTGATTTTTATTAAATTATATTAAAATTTATAAATTGTCAGGAACATATTTTGGAAACACGTGAACATGTTTTAAATATCATGATTTTTGTTAAAGGCTATTGACATTTTATAAGTTCTGCAATTTTTCACACTGCATGAATATTTTTCAAAAAGCATCGACATTTTCTAGAATTTAAGATTTTTCCACACATTTTTTCTCTGCTTCTTCATTTGTTCGTTTTCTGTTTTTGTTTTAATTTTGTGATATTTTCGAAGATGTTTTAAAAACATATATTTCAAGAAGTTAAATTACTTCAAAAACTTAAAAATGTTCACAGCAAATTTGAAAAATCTTAGCGTAGTGTAAAGTTATGGTATACAACATAAAAAATGTTGCGTAAGTAAATAAAATGTTTCCTACCATTCAGAAGAATGTACGTGGCTTTTTTGAAAAATAATCCTTTTAAATGCCGATATTATTCAAAAATAATATTCATGACATTTATAAAATGTACAGAAAAATATACGTGACATTTAAAAACATGTTATACAATATAGAAATGTTTCCTACCTTTCAGAAGAATGTACGTGCCATTTAAAAGACATATTCACGCATTCCAAAAGGATGTTCATGAATATGTTCGGATTTCAACTAATGTCAGACACGGCTTTACTTTTGGCCACACTCACGCATACAACAAAGAAAAGAAGGATGAATAAAAGGCTAAAAAAACGACTAACCCAAATTCATTTTTCCGCTGACTGACATGTAGCCAAAGATATAAATATGTTTTTCTTGACAAAATTCTCACATATTTTTTTGCGCGAAAATTTCCAATCTATTTTTTTTTAGAAAAGGAGGATGACTCCCGGCCTCTGCATCTGGGAGATGCATACGGCCACTTATTAATTATTCTCGAGGACCTTACAAAGTATTACAAACAATATACCCGAATCCATCATCTTGGCAACATATGCCGCTACTCTTATCCATATGATGAAAGGATGCTAGCTGGGCCCCTACCCAAACCACTCACCTAAACCTAACATCAAAAGCCGGAAGCCCCAGCCGAGCCATATACCGGGTCTGGGGCACAATCCGGTTAGACGCATTCTTGCGTCGTCGCCGCCATCTTCCACAGGTCCGTCTTCAGATGATATTGAGTCTTCTACCTTGTGAAGGCCACATCAGCCATCGGCGACACCATGACGCAAGACAGCTACCTCCTCCTGCGCGAGTCCATCTCCGCGCATCGGACGCTGAGCCTCCACGGCGTCATGCCGCCGATCTCCACCGCCATCAATTAGTGAGATGAAGTACCGCTCCACCACGGCAAGTACAAGGTGAGGAAGGGCGAGGTCACCATCGGAGACACGGCCGGAAGATAAGCACCGCAGCCATGAGAGGAGCTGTGACGCGGTAGATCGGACGGGCCGCCACCAGGAACTAGACAAGCTCGCCATGCACACCCAGCATCCCCAGGCCCAAGTCGACGCCTTCAAGAAGGTGACGACGCTGTGGCGCCGCCGCCGCTTAGCCACCGGGGCTAGGGTTTTCACCCGGGCATAGGGGAAGGGGGGAGGCAGGGGATGTATGGCCTCGGCGCCGCCACCAAGGAGGGAATGGCGTCCGGGACGCCATCGACGCCGTGACCGCCATCGGCGGCCAAGGGTTTCCCCCGGCCAAACACCTTGCCGCCACCTCTGAACCAACCACAACATGAGCCAGGCCGGCCGGAGGTCATGAATCACGAGCGGACCAGATCGCCTCCGATCTGACGAGGAACCCGGGCCTCCCGTGCCATGACCAGCGCCCACGGGACCTCGCTGCTGCGCGGTGAGGGATCCGGCCTACCTCACCGACGAGCACTGCCCGTCGAGTAGCGCCGTCCGCACCGAGGCCGCCGCCTCGAGATCCCACCAGCGCCACCCGACGCGCCGCCGAGTTCGCCGCGCGAGGAAGAGCCCCACGGCCCCTGATCCGGCGGCGGCGAGATCCGCCCGCCGCACCGCTGTGAGCTTTGCCCTGCGGCGCCGACGGCGGGAGGAGAGGAAGGAGGGGGGGGTTGGGACGGCGGCTAGGTTACGCCCGGGTCGCCATGAGGGACGACACGGGGCAAATTACGGCTAATTCTTTGTTTATTGCGGTACCTATATGTGATGAAAACTTCCAAACTATAGTCATGAAGTTTGGCCTGGGTCGAGTGAGGTAGGATGATGACAACGGCGCGCTTCTTCAGCTTGGTACAGTGCTTGTAGTCATTGATAGATGGTCTACGGACATGAATCTATAATGCATGCTTGGCTTATCCAATGATTTCGTTCTCTTAAAAAAATCAACAGGAAACCAAAGGAGGAGAGAATAGAAACCCGTCCTCGTGTCCTCGTCCACGCTCATGTAGGGTTTCCTGCCTCTCGCTAGCACCGCCGCTGGTCCGCCTCGTCTCCTATGGTCCTTAGGCCATGAAGGCGCGGTGGATCCCGGCGGCGGAGGCCTTTGTTTTTAGGTGTATTTTTGTATTTTGTTAGAGTTTGTGTCATGTTTAAGAAGACGAGGCTGACGGTGGCTTCTTGAAGATGAAATAAGGTCCTACCCGTCTAGCCCCTGTTTCGGTGATGTTTCGAGCATGGTTGAAAGGCATGTGGAGGTTTGTCTCCGACGGATCTCGTGGGATCCGGTTGGCGTTTGTCTTCGCTGGATTCGACTGGATCCGGTCATTGTTCGTCTACGTCTGTGTGTCTGCAGGTTTGATCCTTCTGATTTATGCTTCTCCTCATCGGCGGCAGCTGCTGTTCTGTTGCGCTGGTTTTATGGGGCCTTAGAACGACGACTTTCCGACTGTCTATTACAACAACGTTTGCCCGAATCCGACGAGGGAGGGGCGATAACTGTGGCGTGCCTTCAGCTTGCTCCAGTGATTGTAGTCGTCGCTAGGTGCTCTACAGATCTGGAGGTAAATTTTACTTCTAATGTTCTATGTACTATCTTGACATTTAATGAATAGATGAAAAATTCTCTCGTAAAAACAATAGTTCCATTCGCTTCACTGTTTTCGATAGAGCAAACCTTACTTGCTGGCTCCGGTAATTAAACACCGGGCGGCCGGGGACTGCATGCATCGCTTTCACTAGAGTTTTGTGAGGTATCCTTTGCTTTTTCTTTTCCTGTTTGGTACTAGGGTTGTTGAGAGGATTGGTGGGGATAATCCTTACAGGGATTGGGTGAAACCTCAACCTTCACCCAATCCCTTTAAATTCCTATTTATCCGCAATCCATTAGGTAGGGGTAGTGTATTGGGTATTGAGAAAAATGCACTAAAGCTCGGAGATTTGTGAGGAAATATGAGGATAAAATATGTCAAATACATTAGAGCCAAACTGTGTTTTGGGATGCATGGGGATTTAGAGGTTTGACCGGGATAATCCCCACCAACTCCCTAAAATACACTAGTATCAAACAAGGCCTTAGTGATCAGATTCCCACATAGTAGCACTCTCTTTCACGCCGACCGTCATCACACACATACAAATCGACCGATGGACCTGGAGAAGAGGAGCATGGCCATCGTGGGTGCCGGCGTGAGCGGGCTAGCGGCGTGCAAGCACCTGCTGGAGCTCGGTTGCCGGCCGGTGGTCTTCGAGGCAGGCGACGCCGTGTGCGGCGTGTGGCCGAACGCCATGGAGGGGACCAGGCTCCAGGCGCCGCGGCACATGTACCAGCACTCCGACTTCCCTTGGCCGGACTCCGTGCCAGAGATGTTCCCTAACCTGCGCCAGGTCGCTGACTACCTCCACGCCTACGCGCGCCGCTTCGACGTGCTCGACTGCGTCAAGCTCGGCCACCGCGTGACCACATCTTATATTTTGATACATAGGTAGTAGATATGATTTAATCAAATATCACCACATGTTATATTTATTAACATAGTACTCCAATCAGTCGGAAATTTGGCCCAAAACATGACAACATGAAAAGGAACAAAGAGCACAAATCTTGAAGCACAGAACAATGGCTCAAAAAACGACAGACCCAGATTCATTTTTCTGCTGACTGAATATAAATATATTTTTGTTGGCAGAATTCTCATATTGCTATGATTCTATCCTGCTTGTCTTATCCAACCGTTTCCTTCTCTTTACTATTCATGGAGCAAACCTTACTTGCTGGCTCCGGTAATCAAACACTGGGCAGGGACTGCATGCATCATTTTTTGAGAAAAACAAGAGTATTAATTAAATACTTTTGTAAACTACGAAATTAATTTCACCATTCATCATATACCTTGGTTGAAGAAAAATTTAAATTAAGCCTTATAAACCGGAAAGGAGAGAGTATAGCACAAGAAGAACCGCCGTGGTTTTATGGAAGGATAACACCATAGATAAAAATTGCACAATATTGGAAGGGGTAACTAATCATCATTCTGAAGAGCAAGTACTATAGAATAATACGGGTGTGTTTGAAACATGTCCACCACATACCTGGTAGTTTATTTGGGTTTAGTAGGGAAAAGGATGCTCCAGTCGCTCCACTTCAGCCCCATGTTCAAGTAATGTGATGGAAGGATTATCTCGACTCCTGTGCTACTGCCTCCTACGAACTCTATCCAGGGTTCTCTGCTTCTCGCCGGTGACACCGCCGATCCGCTTCGTGTCCTATGGTCCTTGGACAATGCAGGCGCGGTGGATCCCGGCCCTTGCCGGCGGAAGGGCTTCGTTTTTAGGCGCATTTCTAAGTTTTCTTAGGGTCTGTGTCATGCTCAAGAAGACGAGGTGGCGGTGGCGTCTTGAATATGAAATAAGGTTCTCCCCGCCTAGCGCCCATCCCAGTGATGCTTCAAGCGCCGTTGGAAGGCGTGTGGAGTTGTGTCTCCAGTGGATCTCATGGGATCCGGTCGATGTTTGTCTTTGGTGGATCCTCCTGAATCCGGTCTTCGTTCATCTATGTTTGTGTGTTTGGAGGTTGGATCCTTCCGATCGATACTTCTCTTCATCAATGGCGGTTGCTGTTCTAGTGCGCTGGTCCTATGAGGCCTTTGCACAACAACTTCCCAACTGTCTACTACAACAATATTTGCTTTGCTCCAACAAGGGAGGGGTAATGATGGTGGCGCGCCTTCGGCTTGCTCTAGTGCCTGTAGTTGTCGCTAGATAGTCTACGGACCTGGATGTAAATTTTATTTCTGGTGTTCTTTGTACTACCTTGACCGTTGATGAATAAATCAAAAATTTTCTCACAAAAAAGAGTAGAGGCTAATGCATGCTTCGCCATGCCGTTCTTCACAAGTGGGATTAAGTATTTTTTTATCGCATGTTATTGCGGTCAGTTGTTTCATTTGGGTTTTATCCTCATTGGCTGGATTTTAGTTATGTTAGGTATTGTTTTCATCCATGTATCATGCGAGGTGCTGATAGACATGATATTTGTTCTGAGAGGAGAGTTGAGTTGTTTAGTGTGTGGCTGTGGTGTCCCTACACATTTCAGCCCAATTGTCAGCTGGTGGTTGGTGTGTGAGCCCTTCCCGTTCCATGCTAAAACCGTTGAAGGCCGACCCACGGAGCTCTTGCTCCCTCAACTAGATTCCCGCTCCCCTCACTGGCATAATATTTTTTTCGCTCGCTCTACTGCTATCTTGTAAGAACCTGACGATCTTTTTTTATTTAAAAAACGTTTTTTAAATCAAAAGAAGCTCTTGGATTTTTTAAATGAATGTTCATGAATAAAAATGTGAAAAAATAAAGATAGAAAAGCGAGGAAAACCAAAAAAAAGGAAAAGTAATAAAAGACAGGAACCCTCAACCAACGGACCCCCGAGGAGGCTCCACATCTAGGGAGCAAATGCACTTGTATTACTAACCTCGACCAAAGATTGCTTAGTTGTATAAAATATTTAAATAATAATTTGACTGGTAGTATTTTTGTATTTGCTGAATAAATAATAAATGAAAATAAAAGTGCAAATACAAATTGCTGGAAGTGCTTACTTATAGTAAAAGCTAGCCGAAGTTCACAGGTTCATCTTGGGTAAGTCTCCATAAGATAAAATGTGCGACAAATATCATAGTCATGTCTCATGTGAAAAGGAGAATGAAATATTTTGTGCTCATCCTAGATTGTATGTAACGTGTTGATGGTATATATGCAGTACTTCCATATATCTATTGACCGAGACCCTTTCTACATCTATAGTTCATAATTCACTCTTTGATCGAGATTCTCTCTGCACCATCCAAGTATTAATTACAAACAGATAATTTCCTTAAGCAAGAGGACATAATGTTGTTTGTATGATTTCATTATAAGCCTCACACAAACATTTATCCTTGGTGATAATAATTCAATGCAAGCCTTTTCCATTTTCTATGCATGTAGTCGTAAGTTATTTGTTAGATTAATTTATGTAGGCAAAACATGCCATCTCATGAACCCATGCATGTTTTTTAGGAACTTAGTCATGCAAATACTTTATATTAATTTTAACACTTATTTATGCATTTTAAATAATACCTCGCAGCAACATGCGGGATATCGTCTAGTATAAAGGAATATTTACACAAGAAAAAAGTAATTATGGAACAGTACGGAAAAATAACCTCTCCTCCCTCAAAACCCCAGAGAGAAGATTTTCTGGGAGCACCGTGCCACTACCTCTCTCCCGCTGCCTCCGTCCGTTTGGGATTCTAGGGAGACACCAATCTACCGAATGGAGCTATAGTTTCCCCTGCTTTGGGGCTTTTAGTAGGGTTATTAAGATGCAGTGCCTTGTTGGCGGTGACGATGGCGCTTGTCAGCACTTAAATTTTCCTTGAGCCTCCCATGTCAACCGCGCTAGATGCGGCCGTCCTGTCCATGCTTCATTGTTCTAGCATTTTGAAATAAATTCTACTTTTCTTACATACTTCAAATCACTTGTTGACTCACGATTGCTTTTCAAATTGCGTAGATTCCCTTCGGCTTGTCTAGACAGTAAGATTAGGGTTTGTAGGGTTTATCAACCTGGTGGCGAGGGTTTCCCTTTGTACTTTGGTCCTCCGGCCTCCTCCCCAACACACTGGTGCAACCTCTGGTGGCGGTGTGAGGCATGTGAGTTGTTTTGGAGGTTGGATCTTTGATCTGTGGATCTTTCGATGGCAACAACTTCGACGGTTTCTTCTCAAGTTACTGGTCTGGCTAGAGCGTGGCCTTGATGACTTTCTTTCCATGATTAACAATGAGTGGCTAGCTCCGATGATGGAGAGGCAGTTGTCGTAGCGCACCACAAGTGTGTTCAAGAGGAAGAGGATCGAATCCTAGGGATCTCAATGTATTTTATTTATTTTTCGGGGTGTCTATATTTTCTGGTTGGATCAATAGATTTAAGTCCTTTTCGCAAATTACTTTGGAACACTACTATCTATATATATAGTCCCCACCGAAAAGATAAGGATGGACAGCGACACACAAAAACAAATGTATTTTTGTTGAAAGAGCTGTCAGATTGCTAACCACGCTGGCTGTGGTAATCATGCATCACTTTCACTTATGAGTTCCCGTCCGCGGTCAACAATGCTGGCTCCGACGATGGAAAGAAACTTGTGATGGCGTGTCATCAGCCTGTTCGTGAGGAAGAAGACGAATGCCCCCGATGGACCACAACGTATTTTCTTTATTTTGTAGGGTGTAATACTGGTTGACCAATAGATCTAAGGCCTTCTCGTAATATTTTCTGGCACACTACGAGCTGACAGAATTGTGGGATTGCTAACCACGGCTTGCCACAGTTGGCTTATTATTCAGTAGAGTTTCCTTCTCTTCATTATTTGATGCTGCTGTGAGTCCCGTAGCGTAGCACTACCTTTCACACCGCCCGTCGTCGACGGAGCACACACACATACAAATCGACCGATGGGCCTGGATAGGAAGAGCGTGGCCATCGTGGGTGCCGGAGTGAGCGGCCTGGCGGCGTGCAAGCACCTGCTGGAGCGCGGCTGCCAGCCGGTGGTCTTTGATGCGGGCGACGCCGTCAGGGGCGTGTGGCCGAACGCCATGGAGGGGACCAGGCTCCAGGCGCCACGGCACATGTACCGCTACTCTGACTTCCCCTGGCCGGACTCCGTGACGGAGATGTTCCCCAACCAGCACCAGGTCGCCGACTACCTCCAGGCCTACGCGCGCCGCTTCACCGTGCTCGATTGCGTCAGGCTCGGCCACCGCATGACCAGCATGGAGTACGTCGGCGTGGCAGAGGAGGAGGTGGTGGCGTGGGAGGAGTGGGCCGGCTGCGGCCAGGCGTTCGGCTCCGGCGACGGGGAGTGGCGCCTCACGGTGGCCGACGACGAAGGTCACATAGAGGTATCGACATGATATGCTACTACTGCGCAAACGTTTTTCCATATAGGATTAGGATGATGATATTCAAGTAGATATAAACTTGGTACAATTTGGTTTGTTCGTGGTCATGGTCTCCATGATCTTCTGACCACAAAATCCAATCTTGCTGAGCCTTCTTGATTCGAGCTTGCTCTCATAATCACATAGCAATGGGAGTCGAGTGTTGAGGGAAGAAATGTCATGTATGGAGTTCTCAATTCTTTATAGATAAGCATGCACCCACGGAACCACCACCTAACCATCCATCATGTAAATGGCAGTAGTCCTAATCTCTCGAGAGTCAAGATGGCGACTATATATATTGGTTTGGATGGCGACCTATACTTTCTTTTTGAAAGGATGGCGACCTAAACAGGATGGCGACCTGGGTATTTGGCTCCCAAACTGATGGTTAAACTCCGCGTGGTACGCCGACCGAACCGAGAAGGTTCCTGACTGACCTTGTATACTACCACGCCACAAGATCTTCCATGGCCTCCGTCTGGAGAGGAATTTGAATTATTCTAGCAACACCAACCGGTGAAAAGACAGACCTAATAAGTTCCAGATCCCATTGTCATGTGTGAGGGTCTATAATTTCCTCCACTAGGTGTTATAACATTGTCCTTGCTCTAGGTGTTCTTTTTTGAACACAGTATAGACGCAACCACTCATACATACACACATACACTCACCCCTATGAATGCACACACGCACACCCTATCTTTATGAGAATAATGCGAGCACCAGGATTTGAACCCTGATGGGCTGGGGATACCACTGTCCTTCTAGCCATCCAACCACAGGTTGGTTCGCCCATCCTCTAGGTGTTATAACCTTTTTTTTGAGGGAATGCCATCATGGCTACTTTATTGAATTGGTAATATAGTTACATCGTTTGCAATGGCATTCACCAGAAAATCTGGGGGTTCATCGACCCACTTACAAGAAGAATTACTATCATAAGCGTATTTTGCTAAAGAGTGGGCTACCTCATTAGTTTCATGAACACAGTGCATAAATTCTATAGATCCTATCATGCCAACAAGGATAAAACAATCTGCGTAGATAGCCGATGTTTCGCTCCATATCCTGTCATGTCCTACACATGCATTGATGACCTCTGTCGAGTCGGATTCAATCTGAATTGAATGATAGCCCATGTCATTTGCAAGTAGTAGTTCATGGTACATCGCCAATACTTCAGCCGAGCATGCATCACTAATGTACGGTATAGTGGAACATGATGCAGCCAGAAACACTCCATGGTCATCTCGTATAATTACTCCAGTCCCTCCTCTATGATCCTTAGTATGGAACGATGCATCCACGTTCACTTTAACTAAACCACTAGTTGGTTTCTTCCATGTTAACCCAACTCATTTTATTGCTCCTGAACTGAAGGTTTTTGCTCTCTGAAATTTAGGCAGATCGCTTGTATAGCTAAAGAGCTTCTGTTACTTGGGGGACGTTGATTCTGATGAGTTTGCTGCCTTCTTAGCCACCACATGTACCAGCAAGATACAGCAATGCCCTCCTTAAGACCAACAGAAGGTAAATTAGGCATATTATTGTCAGGCAAACATAGCAAGTGTTCTAACACTGCTGAACCCGATCTATCAACCAATGTTGCATCTGAGATAAGCTCCGATAGTCCGAGTAAGCGTCACATCTCTATAGCACGGCCACACTGAAATAGCAAGTGATTGACATCCTCAGCTCCTTGCATACAGATTGGGCATTGGCCAATACTCCCAACATGTCTATTAGCAAGTATAGACTTGAGTGGTAGGATACCATGAAGCGCTCGCCAGCAGAAAATTTTGACCTTGCCCGGAGTTTGCATTTTCCATAAAATCGACCATATTGGGTTCTCCGATGATGGCCCAACCTGCTGCATTCCAGTATGCTGAAATTGATGTTTCCACTCCAAATGGTATGCCGTTTTAACAGAAAAATGTCCTGATCGTGTACCATGCCAGGCTACAAAATCATCAAATGAGTTATAGCTTAACGAAATTTGGAGAATACGTGCAACATCTATTGGGCTAAAAATATCACAGAGGAGTTCTTCATCCCACTTTTCAGTAATAGGATCTATCAGCTCATTGACCTTTGTAATCAAGACACCCGCTCTAGGGGTAATGACTTTCCTTGACGGGCTCGAGGGAATCCAGGGGTCATCCCAAATATTCACTTTCTCTCCATTCCCAATTCTCCAAATATGTCCTCGCTTAAAAGTTTTAATACCAGCATAGATGCTCTGCCAAGTGAACGAGGCCCCCTTTTTCAGTCCTACTGATAATAAGTCTCCGGAGGGGTAGTATTTTGCACGGAGAACTCTGGCACATAAGGAATCTGGATCATCAAGCAAGCACCAACATTGCTTAGCCAACATTGCTAAGTTGAAGTGAGGTGTTATAACCTTTCTTGATGTACTAGAAGGAATCCAAGGATCATCCCAAATATTTATTTGCGAGCCCGTTCCAACCCGCCACATACAACCTCTCTTGAAAGTTTGAATTCCAGCCACAATACTTTGCCAAGTAAACGACGACCCTTTCTTTGGTCGAGCCTTGTATTCCTAATATAGCACCATTGGGCTAACCCTTTTACATGGTGCAAGGATGAAAGTGTAATGGGAGTGCTACATATATGGTTCCACCCTACATGTGGGCTAGTCATAACTCATATAGGGCCAGGGTGTTACACTAATGAACTTTTCTCATGTGACTGTTCATAAACATGTATTCCCTTTCTCCACGTACACATGGTAGACTTTGTGATTCTTTGTACGGGAAGGTTTAGCAATTATCCCAACATACCCAATTTCCCTCCTGGTAGATGCCCAGAAGCATTTGATGGGAAAGTGATCCACTCCATGGACTACTCCAAAATGGGTAGTGAGAAAGCTAAGGAGATGATCAAGGACAAGTGTGTGACTGTTGTTGGCTATGGAAATTCAGCCCTTGACATTGCTAATGAATGCGCAAAAGTAAACGGTAAAAATATTCAATCCTCAATTAAACATACCTTGTTTCTCCTTGTTAGTGAAACTCAAACATTATTATGTCCATTTTGTTAAAGCATTCCAATGTATAAATTTAGTAGCATTGCCTATCATGATTATACTGTCTTCGTCTTTATAGTTTCCTAGATAAAAATGAAACATTGCGATTATATTTTTATTACTTTCTATAATTTTTCTTTAGGTATGGAGAAACCATGCACAATGGTAGTCCGAACCAAGCAATGGATCATACTGAACTTCTATGCTTGGGGTATTAACATATCAAATTTCTATCTAACTCGTTTTGCTGAACTCCTTATTCACCAGCCCGGTGAAGGTTTCCTCCTTAGCATATTAGCTACCGTCTTGACTCCATTGGTACTACAACAAGTTTCCATTTTATTGAATATTAATATTACCGGAAGTGTAAATGGTTTTGTTTTAGACTAATTTCAGACATCTGTATTGTTCTTTTGTGTGTGTGAGAAGAGGATGATGATTTCAAAGTTTGCTGAGAGCTACTACTCCATTCCAATGAAGAAGCATGACATGGTGCCTGACCACAGCTTTTTTGAGGGGATGGTGGGATGTATGCTTTCCACTACACCCAAGGATCATTACAAGAATCTAGAGGAAGGCATCATCGTTATTAGAAAGTCGAAGACCTTTGGCTTTTGCAAAGAAGGTGTGCTCGTTGAAGGTGAATCTACGTTGGTAAAGAGTGAGATAGTTATCTTCGGAACAGGATTCAATGGTGATCAAAACATCAAGGACATGTTCATGTCAAAGTACTTTCATACTATCATCGTTGGTTCAACATCCACAACTGCACCACTTTATAGGTCATCACTTTACTAGACATATTTTTTACGTACTTCAAGTCTTTATTGAATAATTTATTTAATTATTGTTTCACAGGGAGTGCATACATCCTAAGATTCCACAACTTGCGGTCATCGGATATTCTGACAACTATGCGAATGTCTACACTTCAGAACTACGGTCTAAGTGGCTAGCATATTTCATGGATGGTGGATTTAGATTACCAAGTGTTGAAGCAATGCAGGGGGATGTACTTGAATGCGAGAAGGTAATGAAGCATTACTCCCGTGACGAATCACGTACACCGTGCACTGGACTTCTTCCTACTTGGTACAATGATAGATTATGTGAAGACATTGGATGCAACCCGAGAAGGAAGAATGGATTTTTTGCCGAATTATTTGAGGCCTATGGTCCCGATGATTATAGCGATCTTCACCCTAAGTAAGAGTAAAAATTTAGCGATGATTTTTTGTACGGGGCTTAATTACTAGTCACTGCTTGCTCAACTCTGTGTATGATTTCTGTCTATACTATACTTCCAGTTGCCATATAAGTCACAGCACGTTCAATAGAACCACTTGTCATTTCCCCCATGGTTGTATAATATTTTTAGGTAAAGGAACACAAGATCTCTGTAGACTGCCCATGGATCAATGCACAATCGTTTAAAATAATTTCTCTGCAATCTACATGATGGACAAAAGCATATATAAGCTCGTAGGATCACAAGTCCAGCATGGGAGGAAAAGGGTGTGGATGAGCCGCCGTCACCAACTAAAATAAAGAAGATAATTTTTGTTCCTCCCTCGGCATAAAAAAGGTGGCATGCTGGAGACGAGTGAGGGCCAAATCTTACCTCACCGTCGTCTAGGTCTTTTCCGGTCAATTTTCTTCCATTATCAGAGCATCTATAGCTGGACTTGGCAAATCCGACCCCTCAAACACCCGCAGACGCGTCCGGACGCATCCCCGAATAGTGATAGGTCACCCCTTAAAAAACACAATTCACATCGGGATATCTCAAATCCATATTATTACATGCAACGTGAAACCTAATCTACGCGGAGCTCGTCGGGTTCCGCTCCCCACTCGCCCGGCCCCGCCCTGGCTATGTATGACGGCCGGCTGCGCTCCTCGGAGTGTTGGTCCGGTCGCCAGCAAGGTAGGGTAGGGCATGGGACAAGAGCTGGCTCAGGGGACTCAAGGCCCCGCCATCTCCCATGCCCTACTCTTCCTCGTCGGAGACCGGAACCCGAACGGTGCCGATAGACGTCAGATCGATGATAGATCCGTCCTGGGATGAGCTGCTGATGCCCACCACGATGCGGTTGCGGCGCCCGGACTGATGCGCCATACGGGTGCCGGAGAATGCGACTCCGCCTCGCCGACGGTCGCTGCCGCGAGGACTGCCGCCACCTCCCGCACCCAGTGCCTTGCGCGCCGCGCCATGGCCTCGTGGGACAATGGTGCGTCCCCAATATCGGCGTGCCAACGGAGGGGTTGCGCGTCCACCAGCGCGTCCTGACGCCAGATGGACCGCACGATCTCCGGCGAGGTAGCTACGGCCGGCCTAGCGCCGGATCCATGCGCAATTTGGGCAGACGCAATGGATTCTCGACGGATGGAGTCCGAGCGCACCCGTCCACGGGCCTCCTCCCGGGCGCGGCAGAGCGCAAGCCGGACGGCCATCTCCTCTTCGGGGCCGCGTGGGATGAATTTGGGGTCAACAGATCTGGAGGTGAAGGACTCGGATCCGCTGTCCGCCATGCCGAAGACGGCTGGAAGGAGCCGGAGACAAGTTTGGGTGGCGGAGGAGAGTGGAGGGGAGGGAAGTGAAGTGGCTATGGTTTGGTTCGGCGATCGGATGGGGAGGATTTTATATGGGGTCGTTTGGGCCAGTGTGGGTTGGGTCCGATGTGGCGGACGTGCCCGGTCGCTCCATATCTATCCTCTATTTGGGCTGAATATGGGGTGCCGGTCAGCCCGGGCGTTTGAGAGCCGTTTAAGGGGTCCGTCAAGGTCAAAAAATCGTGACTAAACAGTGATCGAACGCCGCCCAGGCGTATGAAACGAGTTTGAGGCTCTTACTAACCACATATGACTTTGATGATCCGGATTGGATCGAGATCTAAAATTAGCCCGACAGAAAACAAATAATGGATCCACTTGTGTTGTCCTATCAAGAAACTCCAGCTCACGTGCCAACATGGGGAGTCCTGTGTGGCCTGGTGGTTATGGGGGTGGGGTGGACAAACCGTGTAAACCAACGAGTATCGAGCGACCTAGTCATGTTGATGTACCTTATAGGGGTACACGGAGGATAGATAGATGGATAGATGTGCTAACTCGGGGATGACATATTGTATGATACCGAAGACTGATAATTTTCTACAGAAGAAGATGCCTCTATAAAAAGGCTCACATACCACTACCGGAGCCTCAAGACATTTCAGTTGCCATTATCTCAAGATATAGCTTCGTATATGCAATCTAGTTCATGCAATCTGTAATCATGCATATCAACTAGCAGTGCAGCCCGCGCATTTGCATGGCTAGATTTAAATGTTGGACAACGCTAACGCCCATACGTGTGGTGGGAGCCAAACCCGCCCACACGCCCTATAGCATACAGACAACACCATGTCATCGCATGCATGCATGTGAAAATCTTTTTGGATTTTCAGTTTTTAAAATGTTTTATCTTTTAAATGAAAAATCCGATTGAAGATCCGTTTTCACCATTAAATCCCTCGCGACGAGATCTTCGAAACTAGATATCATATCAATATATTTCGACGATTTTTTTTGGGTTAAAAGTTGTCATGTCTATTGCACATGAATTGCCATGATGTTTATACTAAAGTTGCCATGTTATGTTTCAGCTATTTTCTTCTATATTAAAAAGTAAATTTTGACATATTATAAAACAAAGAATTAAGAAACTAGACTTGCCATGCACCATAAACTAAAATTGCCATGATACATGCACTTAAAATTGCCATGGTTCATAAAAAAATATTTTCATGGTCAAAATACTGGAATTGCCATCATCAAAAACTAAAATTGCCATGATCTACAAACTAAAATTGCCACATGGCAACTCTAGTTTAAGCACCATGTCAACTACAGTGTAAACATCATGGCAACTTCTGGGCAAATTTTTTTTTCGTCGAAACATATCAATATGGGGTCTAGTTTTGAAGATCTCGTCGAGACGGATTTAATGGTGAAAACGAATTTTTAATTTGCTTTTAATTAGGAGATAAAATATTTTTAAGCCAAAAACCAAAAAGATTTCTGCTGATGTCATCTGTCCATACGTGGCAAAATGAGTGGTGATGGAGGCGTGTGGGCGATGTGCAAACGCCCACACGTGTGGGCGTTAGTTTTTTCCTAAATGTTTTAAGTTTGTGCTTTTGCAAATTTATTATATTATCATATTGGTCTATAGACATTTTACTATTTTATTAAAAACTTGTAGCCTAAATATACCATGTGATTATTTTGTTATATCTTAGCTAAATATTTGCGCAAGACAAATAATTTTAATTTAATTTGATTATATAACACCATTGATTTATCGATCAATGTTAATAATAGTTTTGGCAATATATATATCTTGTGAAATATTTATTGAGCTCTAGTTAAAAATCATTATTTGGATGGGTTTGCTGGTAAGGATTACGATCTTTTAATGTCAAAGGAAACATTGTGGTTAGTATCTGAGCTCATCATTGTATAATAAATAAACAAATATGAAGTCTTGTTCTACTTTAGCTTTCACTTGCGGTTTTCAATCATTCTTTTGTGCATATCTTTCCATCAGAAACTAAATTAAAAGCTAGTGCCTAGCTGCTATGTAAATATTGATTGCATGCTCTTGTGTTTTTTATTTCCGAGAAACAACATCCCACAAAATATTTTTCATGCATTCTTATCTTCTAGTGTCTAGTACAGTTTGATCCTCTCTCTCTCTCTCTCTCTCTCTCTCTCTCTCTCTCTCTCTCTCTCTCTCTCTCTCTCTCTCTCTCATAGTTTTGTTATCAGTCACATTGTCCTACACACGTGAAAAACCTTTTTTATGGGTATGTAAAAACCTTACTACGGTTGACATGGGTTTCTCTGTAATGCATGGATAGAACACATCTTAACATGTCCATACGTAATCCATTCTTGCTACATAATTTTCTAATACTTTTGATTTCTATCTTCTATATTCTACTATAATTCGGTTTGCTTGCACGGTGTGGGCCTTTTTTAGTATTAATCTTCTATATTTAACAATAATTGTTTTTCTTGTGTCAAGCAGCATGCTTCTCTTTTGTACGGACTTTCCAACTCCTTTTTTGTTACAATTTTGGATTATCGAAATTTCCTAATAATTCACTTTACATTTCAAAGATACATTTCCATCTGATTCCTAAGATTAAGCATTTTGTGAATACATAATATATTCTTGCTATGGAAGTTTCTAGTTGTTTTATTTCTATCTTCTATAACCCACAATCACTTGGTTTGCTTGCAGGACGCTGGATTATGTTTTTAATTTTACTCATCTTTATTGCACATCCTTTTCTTGCTTGTGCTGGCCCACTATGATCCGCTTTCCTACGAATCCTTTGTTTCAGTGTTTATTCTTAAAATTTTGGAGGGTCAGAAATTTTCGCTAACTTCTAACTTTATGTTTCAAATATAACTTTACATCCAACAATAAATTCACGAAAATAACTTTTCTTTTGGATGCATTGCAATTTTTTTTATAAATTCAACCATTTAGTGAGGTTAAATTTTCTTTGTGTTTCAAATATAACCATGTAGAATTTGAGTTGATATCGAATTGAAGTTCTTTGCTTTTCCGCTTATTAATTATATTAGTAATGCAAGTTAAAAGAGGCCCTAATTTCTGCAATATGTATGTTTGTATCCTGCAAATATTAAGTTCTATGTGCATTGAGCTCAGTCTGATTGATATGATAAGAAAATATGCTTCATGCATCGGGTGATTCGTGTGGACGTGCTTATGATGCATGTATTTATTTAAGCCCGGTCCCATCAGTGTGTGTTCAAAAGAAAAAGAACATACACGAAATCCCTCCGGACTCCTTTTTTTCTAGCGTGTGTTCTTTATTCCACTTAGGCTGTTCGCCCACAGCGATTCATTGGATGCGTGAATTACAGTGGCTTCAAGCAAATTAGAAGCAATAGACAATATTTGTTCAGTGGCATCAGCATGATGTCATGCATGCAATATATCTGTCGGTGTGGGCTTAGATGCCGGATTGGATTCCACTAGCACATATGCCCGTGCATTGCAACGGGAGACTTTTTTTGTGAGAAGCATCGGGAGAGGTAATTGATGTGTCCATCAAAATGATCTCCGCAGTGGTGGGGTGACAGAGCGAGGAGTTGCAGTGTTCCCACGGGTCATGTTTGGCCCGCGAGATCTTGATAGTGGTGGGGGTTGGTCGGTGTTGTGGCCACCACTCAACTCGTGCCTTTTTTTCCTTCGGGTCCGTCTCCGTGTCTGGTTATGGCTGCCTCCTCATTTCGTGGTTGCACGGTGACCTTGGGGAATAGTTGCTTCGACCACTCTCTCTTACGATGGCGTAATCGGATTGATTACTAATTCAATGAACCCCATTTCATTGCCATAATCAGCGCATTGTTGGAAATATGCCCTAGAGGCAATAATAAAAGTATTATTATTATATTTCCTTGTTCATGATAATTGTCTTTTATTCATGCTATAATTGTATTATCCGGAAATCGTAATACACGTATGAATACATAGACCATAATATGTCCCTAGTGAGCCTCTAGTTGACTAGCTCGTTGATCAACAGATAGTCATGGTTTCCTGACTATGGACATTGGATGTCATTGATAACGGGATCACATCATTAGGAGAATGATGTGATGGACAAGACCCAATCCTAAGCATAGCACAAGATCGTGTAGTTCATTTTGCTAGAGCTTTTTCAATGTCAAGTATCTTTTGCTTTGACCATGAGATCGTGTAACTCCCGGATACCGTAGGAGTGCTTTGGGTGTACCAAACGTCACAACGTAACTGGGTGACTATAAAGGTGCACTACAGGTATCTCCGAAAGTGTCTTTTGGGTTGACACGGATCGAGACTGCGATTTGTCACTCCGTATGACGGAGAGGTATCACTGGGCCCACTCGGTAGTGCATCATCATAATGAGCTCAAAGTGACCAAGTGTTTGGTCACGGGATCATGCATTACTGATGCGAGTAAAGTGACTTGCCGGCAACGAGATTGAACGAGGTATTGGGATACCGACGATCGAATCTCGGGCAAGTAACATACCGTCGACAAATGGAATAGTATACGGGTTGATTGAATCCTCGACATCGTGGTTCATCCGATGATATCATCGAGGAGCATGTGGGAGCCAACATGGGTATCCAGATCCGCTGCTGGTTATTGACCGGAGAGCCGTCTCGGTCATATGCGCATGTCTCCCGAACCCGTAGGGTCTACACATAAGGTTCGGTGGCGCTTAGGGTTATTAGGAAGACTTGTATGTGATTACCGAATGTTGTTCGGAGTCCCGGATGAGATCCCGGATGTCACGAGGAGTTCCGGAATGGTCCGGAGGTGAAGATTTATATATGGGAAGTTGCCATACGAACACCGGAAAGTTTTGGGGGCATATCGGTATTGTACCGGGGCCACCGGAGGGGTTCCGGGGTCCACCGGAAGGGGCCACCCCTCTCGGAGGGCCTCATGGGCCGCAAGGGACAGGGAACCAGCCCCTGGAGGGCTGGGAGCCCCCCTTTGGGCCCATGCGCCTAGGGTTTGGGGGGAACCCTAGTGGGGGCGCCCCCCCTTGCTTGGGGGCAAGCCCCTCCTGGCCGCCGCCCCCTCTAGATCTCATCTAGAGGGGTCGGCCCCCTTCCCCCTTCCCCTATAAATAGAGGGGCGAGGGGAGGGCTGAACACCTGATCCAAGGCGCAGCCCCTCCCCTCCCCAACACCTCTCCTCCTCCGTTGAGTGCTTGGCGAAGCCCTGTCGGAGTACTACCTCTCCACCAACACCACGCCGTCGTGCTGCTGCTGGAGCCTTCTTCCTCAACCTCTCCTTTCCCCTTGCTGGATCAAGAAGGAGGAGACGTCATCCGCTCCGTACGTGTGTTGAACGCGGAGGTGCTGTCCGTTCAGCACTTGGTCATCGGTGATTTGGATCACGGCGAGTACGACTCCATCATCCCCGTTCCATTGAACGCTTCCGCACGTGATCTACAAGTGGTATGTAGATGCAATATCTCTCCCATGACTCGTTGCTTAGATGAACTCATAGATGGATCTTGGTCAAACCGTAGGAAAAATGTTAATTTTCTGCGACGTTCCCCAACAGTGGCATCATGAGCTAGGTCTATGCGTAGTTCTCTATTGCACGAGTAGAACACAATTTGTTGTGGGCGTAGATGTTGTCAACTCTCTTGCCGCTACTAGTCTTATCTTGCTTCAGTGGTATTGTGGGATGAAGCGGCCCGGACCGACCTTACACGTACGCTTACGTGAGACAGGTTCCACCGAATGATATGCACTAGTTGCATAAGGTGGCTAGCGGGTATCTGTCTCTCCCACTTTAGTTGGAGCGGATTCAATGAAAAGGGTCCTTATGAAGGGTAAATAGAAGTTGAAAAATCACGTTGTGGCTTTCACGTAGGTAAGAAAACGTTCTTGCTAGAACCCTATTGCAGCCATCGTAAAACTTGCAACAACAATTAGAGGACGTCTAACTTGTTTTTGCAGCAAGTGTTTTGTGATGTGATATGGCCAAAGTTGTGATGAATGATGAATGATATATGTGATGTATGAGATCATGTTCTTGTAATAGGAATCACGACTTGCATGTCGATGAGTATGACAACCGGCAGGAGCCATAGGAGTTGTCCTTATTTTTTGTATGACCTGTGTGTCATTGAGAAACGCCATGTAAATTACTTTACTTTATTGCTAAACGTGTTAGCCATAGTAGTAGAAGTAATAGTTGGCGAGCAACTTCATGGATACACGATGATGGAGATCATGATGACGGAGATCATGGTGTCATGCCGGTGACAAGATGATCATGGAGCCCCGAAGATGGAGATCAAAGGAGCTATATGATATTGGCCATATCATGTCACTACTATATAATTGCATGTGATGTTTATTATGTTTATGCATATTGTTTACTTAGAACGACGGTAGTAAATAAGATGATCCCTCATAATAATTTCAAGAAAGTGTTCTCCCTAACTGTGCACCGTTGCTAAAGTTCGTCGTTTCGAAGCACCACGTGATGATCGGGTGTGATAGATCCTTACGTTCACATATAACGGGTGTAAGACAGTTTTACACATGCAAAAACACTTAGGTTAACTTGACGAGCCTAGCATGTACAGACATGGCCTCGGAACACAAGAGACCGAAAGGTCGAACATGAGTCGTATGGAAGATACGATCAACATGGAGATGTTCACCGATGATGACTAGTCCGTCTCACGTGATGATCGGACACGGCCTAGTCGACTCGGATCATGTAACACTTAGATGACTAGAGGGATGTCAAATCTGAGTGGGAGTTCATTAAATAATTTGATTAGATGAACTTTATTATCATGAACAATAGTCTAAAATCTTTGCAAAATGTCTTGTAGATCAAATGGCCAATGCTCATGTCACCATGAACTTCAACGCGTTCCTAGAGAAAACCAAGCTGAAAGATGATGGCAGCAACTATTCGGACTGGGTCCGGAACCTGAGGATCATCCTCATAGCTGCCAAGAAACAATATGTCCTAGAAGCACCGCTAGGTGAAGCACCCATCGCAGAGAACCAAGACGTTATGAACGCTTGGCAGTCTCGTGCTGATGATTACTCCCTCGTTCAGTGCGGCATGCTTTACAGCTTAGAACCGGGGCTCCAAATGCGTTTTAAGCAACACGGAGCATATGAGATGTTCGAGGAGCTGAAACTAGTTTTCCAAGCTCATGCCCGAGTCGAGAGATATGAAGTCTCTGACAAGTTCTACAGTTGTAAGATGGAGGAAAATAGTTCTGTCAGTGAGCACATACTCAAAATGTCTGGGTTGCACAACCGCTTTGTCTCGATTGGACATTAACCTCCCGGACGAGGCGGTCATTGACAGAATCCTTCAGTCGCTCCCACCGAGCTACAAGAGCTTTGTGATGAACTACAATATGCAGGGGATGGTGAAAACTATTTCTGAAGTATTTTCAATGCTGAAGTCAGCAGAGGTAGAAATCAAGAAGGAGCATCAAGTGTTGATGGTCAATAAAACCACTAAGTTCAAGAAGGGCAAGGGTAAGAAGAACTTCAAGAAGGACGGCAAGGATGTTGCCGCGCCTGGTAAGCCAGTTGCCAAGAAGAAGTCAGGCAATGGACCCAAGCCTGAGACTGAGTGTTTTTATTGCAAAGGGAAGGGTCACTGGAAGCGGAACTGCCCCAAATACTTAGCAGACAAGAAGGCCGGCAACACTAAAGGTATATTTGATATACATGTAATTGATGTGTACCTTACCATTACTCATAGTAACTCCCGGTATTTGATACGGTGCCGTTGCTCATATATGTAACTCATGCAGGAGTTGCGGAATAAGCGGAGGCTGGCGAAGGGCGAGAGGTGACGATGTGCGTGGGAATGGTTCCAAGGTCGATGTGATCGCCGTCGGCACGCTACCTCTATATTTACCTCACGGATTAGTTTTAAACCTAAATAATTTTTATTTAGTGCCAAGTTTGAGCATGAACATTGTATCAGGATCTCGTTTAATACGAGATGGATACTCATTTAAATCCGAGAATAATGGTTGTTCTATTTATATGAGAGATAAGTTTTATGGTCATGCTCCAATGGTCAATGGTTTATTCTTAATGAATCTCGAACGTAATATTACACATATTCATAGTGTGAATACCAAAAGATGTAAAGTTGATAACGATAGTCCCACATACTTGTGGCACTGCCGCCTTTGTCACATTGGTGTCAAGCACATGAAGAAGCTCCATTATGATGGACTTTTAGAGTCTCTCGATTATGAATCATTTGACACATGCGAACCATGCCTCATGGGCAAAATGACCAAGACTCCGTTCTCCGGAACAATGGAGCGAGCAACCAACTTATTGGAAATCATACATACCGATGCGTGCGGTCCAATGAGGGTTGAGGCTCGCGGAGGATATCGTTATGTTCTCACTCTCACTGATGACTTGAGTAGATATGGGTATGTCTATTTGATGAAACACAAGTCTGAGACCTTTGAAAAGTTCAAGGAATTTCAGAATGAGGTAGAGAATCAACGTGACCGAAAAATAAAGTTCTTACGATCAGATCGTGGAGGAGAATATTTAAGTCACGAATTTGGTACACACTTAAGGAAATGTGGAATCGTTTCACAACTCACGCCGCCTAGAACACCTCAGCGTAACGGTGTGTCCGAACGTCATAATCGCAATCTATTGGATATGGTGCGATCTATGATGTCTCTTACCGATTTACCGCTATCATTTTGGGGATACGCTCTAGAGACAGCTACATTCACTTTAAATAGGGCACCGTCTAAATCCGTTGAGACGACACCGTATGAATTATGGTTTGGGAAGAAACCTAAGCTGTCGTTTCTAAAAGTTTGGGGATGCGATGCTTATGTCAAGAAACTTCAACCTGAAAAGCTCGAACCCAAGTCGGAAAAATGCGTCTTCATAGGATACCCTAAGGAAACCATTGGGTATACCTTCTTCCTTAGATCCGAAGGCAAGTTCTTTGTTGCCAAGAACGGATCCTTTCTGGAGAAAGAGTTTCTCTCGAAAGGAGTAAGTGGGAGGAAAGTAGAACTCAATGAAGTACTACCTCTTGAACCGGAAAGTAGTGCAGCTCGGGAAAATGTTCCCGTGGTGCCTACACCGACTGGAGAGGAAATTAATGATGATGATCAAGGTACTTCGGATCAAGTTGCTACTGAACTTCGTAGGTCCACAAGGACACGTTCCGCACCAGAGTGGTACGGCAACCCTGTCTTGGAAATCATGTTGTTAGACAACGGTGAACCTTCGAACTATGAAGAAGCGATGGTGGGCCCAGATTCCAACAAATGGCTTGAAGCCATGCAATCCGAGATAGGATCCATGTATGAAAACAAAGTATGGACTTTGACAGACTTGCCCGATGATCGGCGGCGATAGAAAACAAATGGATCTTTAAGAAGAAGAAGACGCGGATGGTAATGTTACCATCTATAAAGCTCGACTTGTCGCTAAAGGTTATCGGCAAGTTCAAGGGATTGACTACGATGAGACTTTTTCTCCCGTAGCGAAGCTGAAGTCCGTCCGAATCATGTTAGCAATTGCCGCATACTATGATTATGAGATATAGCAAATGGACGTCAAAACGGCATTCCTTCACGGCTATCTTAAGGAAGAACTGTATATGATGCAGCCGGAAGGTTTTGTCGACCCTAAGAATGCTAACAAGGTATGCAAGCTCCAGCGATCCATTTATGGGCTGGTGCAAGCATCTCGGAGTTGGAACATTCGGTTTGATGAAATGATCAAAGCGTTTGGTTTTATGCAGACTTATGGAGAAGCCTGCGTTTACAAGAAAGTGAGTGGGAGCTCTGTAGCATTTCTCATATTATATGTAGATGACATACTTTTGATGGGAAACGATATAGAATTCTTGGACAGCATTAAGGCCTACTTGAATAAGTGTTTTTCACTGAAGGACCTTGGAGAAGCTGCTTACATATTAGGCATCAAAATCTATAGGGATAGATCAAGACGCCTCATAGGTCTTTCACAAAGCACATACCTTGATAAGATTTTGAAGAAGTTCAAAATGGATCAGTCCAAGAAAGGGTTCTTGCCTGTTTTGCAAGGTGTGAAATTGAGCTCGGCTCAATGCCCGACCACGGCAAAAGATAAAGAAGAGATGAGTGTCATCCCCTATGCCTCAGCCATAGGATCTATTATGTATGCCATGCTGTGTACGGACCTGATGTAAACCTTGCCGTAAGTTTGGTAGGGAGGTACCAAAGTAATCCCGGCAAGGAACACCGGACAACGGTCAAGAATATCCTGAAGTACTGAAAAGGACAAAGGGCGTGTTTCTCGTTTATGGAGGTGACGAAGAGCTCGTCGTAAAGGGTTACGTCGGCGCTAAGCTTCGACACAGATCTGGATGACTCAAAGTCACAAACCGGATACGTGTATATGTTGAATGGTGGAGCGATGGCTGGTGCAGCTGCAAGCGAGCGTCGTGGCGGGATCTACATGTGAAGCGGAATACATGGCAGCCTCGGAGGCAGCGCATGAAGCAATTTGGTTGAAGGAGTTCATCACCGACCTAGGAGTCATACCCAATGCGTCGGGGCCGATCAAACTCTTCTGTGACAACACTGGAGCGATTGCGCTTGCCAAGGAGCCCAGGTTTCACAAGAAGACCAGGCACATCAAGCGTCGCTTCAACTCCATTCGTGAAAATGTTGAAGATGGAGACATAGAAATTTGCAAAGTGCATACGGATCTGAATGTCGCAGATCCGTTGACTAAACCTCTTCCGCGAGCAAAACATGATCAACACCAGAACTCTATGGGTGCTCTATTCATCACAATGTAACTAGATTATTGACTCTAGTAAGTGGGAGACTGTTGGAAATATGCCCTAGAGGAAATAATAAAAGTATTATTATTATATTTCCTTGTTCATGATAATTGTCTTTTATTCATGCTATAATTGTATTATCCGGAAATCGTAATACACGTGTGAATACATAGACCACAATATGTCCCTAGTGAGCCTCTAGTTGACTAGCTCGTTGATCAACAGATAGTCATGGTTTCTGACTATGGACATTGGATGTCATTGATAACGGGATCACATCATTAGGAGAATGATGTGATGGACAAGACCCAATCCTAAGCATAGCACAAGATCGTGTAGTTCGTTTTGCTAGAGCTTTTTCAATGTCAAGTATCTTTTGCTTTGACCATGAGATCGTGTAACTCCCGGATACCGTAGGAGTGCTTTGGGTGTACCAAAGCGTCACAACGTAATCGGGTGACTATAAAGGTGCACTACAGGTATCTCCGAAAGTGTACATTGGGTTGACACGGATCGAGGCTGGATTTGTCACTCCGTATGACGGAGAGGTATCACTGGGCCCACTCGGTAGTGCATCATCATAATGAGCTCAAAGTGACCAAGTGTTTGGTCACGGGATCATGCATTCTGATGCGAGTAAAGTGACTTGCCGCAGCGAGATTGAGCGAGGTATTGGGATACCGACGATCGAATCTCGTGCAAGTAACATACCGTCGACAAAGGGAATACTATACGGGTTGATTGAATCCTCAACATCGTGGTTCATCCGATGATATCATCGAGGAGCATGTGGGAGCCAACATGGGTATCCAGATCCCGCTGCCGGTTATTGACCGGAGAGCCGCCTCGGTCATGTCTCAGATGTCTCTTGAACCCGTAGGGTCTACACACTTAAGGTTCGGTGGCGCTAGGGTTATTAGGAAGACTTGTATGTGATTACGAATGTTGTTCGGAGTCCCTGATGAGATCCGAGGCGTCACGAGGAGTTAGGAATGGTGGGAGGTGAAGATTTATATATGGGAAGTTGTCATACGAACATCGGAAAGTTTTGGGGGCATATCGGTATTGTCAGGGGCCACGGAGGGGTTCGGAGGTCCACGGAAGGGGCCACCCTCTCGGAGGGCCTCATGGGCCGCAAGGGACAGGGAACCAGCCTGGAGGCTGGGCGCCCCCCCTTTGGGCCCATGCGCCTAGGGTTTGGGGGAACCCTAGTGGGGGCGCCCCCCTTGCTTGGGGGGCAAGCCCCCTACCTGGCCGCCGCCGCCCCCTCTAGATCTCATCTAGAGGGGCCGCCTCTTCCCCTTCCCTATAAATAGAGGGGCGAGGGGAGGGCTGAACACCTGATCCAAGGCGCAGCCCCTCCCCTCCCCAACACCTCTCCTCCTCCGTTGAGTATTTTTATGATATACCCTCAACAATATTGAAATACACATTGAACATTTTTATGATATATGTTGAACAGCTTTTAAATACACAATGAAACATTTTGTAAAAATGCATTGAACATTTTCTTAACATACGGTGCATATTTTCTTAAAGGTACGATGAACATTTTTGTAAATGCACGGGTGAGCTATTTGTATAATACACAAAAAAAAGAGCGAAAAGAAACAAAATCCAAAAGAAAAACCAAAGAAAAACAAATATGAAAAAAAGAAAGAGAAGATCTGAAACAAAAACCAGAATAAACCAGTGGCGAAATCAAAATGGGAAGAGAAAACAAATCACAAAAATAAAAAAAGAAACACTATATAAAAACCAGGAAGAAAAACCCAAATAGCAAATGAAAGAAAAAAAATTGAACAAGGAAAAAACCGCAGCAGCCAGCCAATGTACGAAATAGAAGTGATCTACCCGCATATGGAAGCGAGGGAATGAAAAAGAACCCTCACATGAAATCCGAAGTGGGTTGGCCCAACTTGCATCGCACGTGGGTGTCACGGCCTTCATTTGACGCCTGCGGGCTTCAAATAGGATCTGCCTAGTAGTATATGATTTGTGTTTAAATAGTGATCCCCTACAAAGGATCTGAGTGGGCTGGCCCAGCAGGGTACTCCGGTTCTGGGAAGCCCCCAGTTCTGATTGCATGCTTCTCCTTTCAAACTAGATCCGCCCTCCTACTTTGATGCCCTCGACTCCCTGACACTCTGTTTTACCTCGCCGTTGCCTTTAACCCTAGACGATGAAGAGCTTTTGCTCGCCATGTGGTCGTGAGACGAGGACCCCTACATCTCGCTTATTACCAGACATAGCTTGGCCTCGCCTCTTTGCGATGAGTGTGCTCTCCACTTAGTGGGCCGACCCATTATACGGTTTTGGAACAAATCGGTCGGTAGAACCTTCCATGTGTTTTGTTTTTTTCTTCTATTCTTTGTGTTTCTTTATCGTCTTTTTTTCAATTTTCAATTTTCCGTGTTTCTTTATTGGGTTTCGTCGGTTTTCTTCCATTTCACATTAGTACATGTGTACTTTATTATAACACAAGTTATATAGTTTTAATATACGCGCAAAATATTTTGATACACCTTGATTTTTTTAAATGCGGGAAGAACAGTTTTTTCAAATACATATTTTTAGAATACATGTTAAAAAAGTCAAACACATGATTCAGCATTTTTAAAATGGTATGAAATATTTTTAAAAAATTTCAATCATTTCTTTATATTATATTAACATTTTTCACAAATCTCATGAATATATTGGTAATGTGTGAACATTTTTTTAAATGCCATGAACACTTGTTTAATGGTATGAAGCTTTTTAAAGCATATTCTTGAAACACATGAATATAATTTTTAAATGTCATGATCATTATTTATTGTATGTAATAATTTATGTGCTTTTTATTAAATTATATTAAAATTTATAAATTGTCAGGAACATATTTTGGAAACACGTGAACATGTTTTAAATATCATGATTTTTGTTAAAGGCTATTGACATTTTATAAGTTCTGCAATTTTTTCACACTGCATGAATATTTTTCAAAAAAGCATCGACATTTTCTAGAATTTAAGATTTTTCCACACATTTTTTCTCTGCTTCTTCATTTGTTCGTTTTCTGTTTTTCTTTTAATTTTGTGATATTTTCGAAGATGTTTTAAAAACATATATTTCAAGAAGTTAAATTACTTCAAAAACTTAAAAATGTTCACAGCAAATTTGAAAAATCTTAGCGTAGTGTAAAGTTATGGTATACAACATAAAAAATGTTGCGTAAGTAAATAAAATGTTTCCTACCATTCAGAAGAATGTACGTGGCTTTTTGAAAAATAATCCTTTTAAATGCCGATATTATTCAAAATAATATTCATGACATTTATAAAATGTACAGAAAAATATACGTGACATTTAAAAACATGTTATACAATATAGAAATGTTTCCTACCTTTCAGAAGAATGTACGTGCCATTTAAAAGACATATTCACGCATTCCAAAAGGATGTTCATGAATATGTTCATTTCAACTAATGTCAGACACGGCTTTACTTTTGGCCACACTCACGCATACAACAAAGAAAAGAAGGATGAATAAAAGGCTAAAAAAACGACTAACCCAAATTCATTTTTCCGCTGACTGACATGTAGCCAAAGATATAAATATTTTTTTCTTGACAAAATTCTCACATATTTTTTTGCGCGAAAACTTCCAATCTATTTTTTTTTAGAAAAGGAGGATGACCCCCGGCCTCTGCATCTGGGAGATGCATACGGCCACTTATTAATTATTCTCGAGGACCTTATAAAGTATTACAAACAATATACCTGAATCCATCATCTTGGCAACATATGCCGCTACTCTTATTCATATGATGAAGGGATGCTAGTTGGGCTCCTACCCAAACCACTCACCTAAACCTAACATCAAAAGCCGGAAGCCCCAGCTGAGCCATATACCGGGTCTGGGGCACAATCCGGTCAGACGTATTCTTGCGTCGTCGCCGCCATCTTCCACAGGTCCGTCTTCAGATGATATTGAGTCTTCTACCTTGTGAAGGCCACATCAGCCATCTACGACACCATGACGCCAGACAGCTACCTCCTCCTTCGCAAGTCCATCTCCGCGCATCGAACGCTGAGCCTCCACGGCGCCATGCCGCCGATCTCCACCGCCATCAATTAGTGAGATGAAGTACCGCTCCACCACGGCAAGTACAAGGTGAGGAAGGGCGAGGTCACCATCGGAGACACGGCCGGAAGATAAGCACCGCAGCCATGAGAGGAGCTGTGGCGCGGTAGATCAGATGGGCCGCCACCAGGAACTAGACAAGCTCGCCATGCACACCCAGCATCCCCAGGCTCAAGTCGACGCCTTCAAGAAGGTGACGACGCTGTGGCGCCGCCGCCGCTTAGCCACCGGGGCTAGGGTTTTCACCCGGGCGTAGGGGAAGGGGGGAGGCAGGGGAGGTATAGCCTCGGCGCCGCCACCAAGGAGGGAATGGCGTCCGGGACGCCATCGACGCCGTGACCGCCACCGGCGGCCAAGGGTTTCCCCCGGCCAAACACCTTGCCGCCACCTCCGAACCAGCCACAACATGAGCCAGGCCGGCCGGAGGTCATGAATCACGAGCGGACCAGATCGCCTCCGATCTGACGAGGGGAACCCGGGGCCACCCCGTGCCATGACCAGCGCCTACCGGGACCTCGCTGCCCGCGTAGCTGAGGGGATCCGGCCTACCTCACCGACGAGCACTCCCTACCGTCGGAGTAGCGCCGTCCGCACCAGCAATCCCACCAGCGTGCGCCACCCGACGCCGCCGCCGAAGTTCTGGCCGGCTACCGAGGAAGGAGCCCCATGCCCTCGATCCAAAGCGGCGAGATCCCGCCGCCGCCGGCACCGCGCGGGCTTTGCCCTGCGGCGCCCGCCGACGGCGGCGGGAGGAGAGGAAGGAGGTGGGGGTTGGGTCGGGGGCGGCTAGGGTTGGGCGCCCGGGTCGCCCGCGGGGGGACGACACGGGGCAAATTACGGCTAATTCTTTGTTTATTGCGGTACCTATATGTGATGAAAACTTCCAAACTATAGTCATGAATTTTGGCCTGGGTCGAGTGAGGTAGGATGATGACAACGGCGGCTTCTTCAGCTTGGTATAGTGCTTGTAGTCATTGCTAGATGGTCTACGGACATGAATCTATGATGCACGCTTGGCTTATCCAATGATTTCGTTCTTTTAAAAAAATCAACAGGAAACCAAAGGAGGAGAGAATAGAAACCCGTCCTCGTGTCCTCGTGCACGCTCATGTAGGGTTTCCTGCCTCTCGCTAGCACCGCCGCTGGTCCGCCTCGTCTCCTATGGTCCTTAGGCCATGAAGGCGCGGTGGATCCCGATGGCGGGAGGGCTTTGTTTTTAGGTGTATTTTTGTATTTTGTTAGAGTTTGTGTCATGTTTAAGAAGACGAGGCGACGGTGGCTTCTTGAAGATGAAATAAGGTCCTACCCGTCTAGCCCCTGTTTCGGTGATGTTTCGAGCATGGTTGAAAGGCATGTGGAGGTTTGTCTCCGACGGATCTCGTGGGATCCGGTTGGCGTTTGTCTTCGCTGGATTCGATCGATCCGGTCATTGTTAAATCACGTCTGTGTCTGCAGGTTTGATCCTTCTGATTTATGCTTCTCCTCATCGGCGGCAGCTGCTGTTCTGTTGCGCTGGTCTTATGGGGCCTTAGAACGACGACTTTCCGACTATCTACTACAACAACGTTTGCCCGAATCCGACGAGGGAGGGGCGATAACTGTGGCGTGCCTTCAGCTTGCTCCAGTGATTATAGTCGTCGCTAGGTGCTCTACAGATCTGGAGGTAAATTTTACTTCTAGTGTTCTGTGTACTACCTTGACATTTAATGAATAGATGAAAAATTCTCTCGTAAAAACAATAGTTCCATTCGCTTCACTATTTTCGATAGAGCAAACCTTACTTGCTGGCTCCGGTAATTAAACACCGGGCGGCCGGGGACTGCATGCATCGCTTTCACTAGAGTTTTGTGAGGTATCCTTCGCTTTTTCTTTTCCTGTTTGGTACTAGGGTTGTTGAGAGGATAATCCTCGCAGGGATTGGGTGAAATCTTAACCTTCACCCAATCCCTTTAAATTCCTATTTATCCGCAATCCACTAGGTAGGGGTAGTGTATTGGGTATTAAGAAAAATGCACTAAAACTCGGAGATTTGTGAGGAAATATGAGGATAAAATATGTCAAATACATTAGAGCCAAACTGTGTTTTGGGATGCATGGGGATTTAGAGGTTTGACCGGGATAATCCCCACCAACTCCCTAAAATACACTAATATCAAACAAGGCCTTAGTGATCAGATTCCCACATAGTAGCGCTCTCTTTCACGCCGACCATCGTCACACACATACAAATCGACCGATGGGCCTGGAGAAGAGGAGCATGGCCATCGTGGGTGCCGGCGTGAGCGGGCTGGCGGCGTGCAAGCACCTGCTGGAGCGCGGTTGCCGGCCGGAGGTCTTCGAGGCGGGCGACGCCGTGTGCGGCGCGTGGCCGAACGCCATGGAGGGGACCAGGCTCCAGGTGCCGCGGCACATGTACCAGCACTCCGACTTCCCCTGGCCGGACTCCGTGCCAGAGATGTTCCCCAACCTGCGCCAGGTCGTTGACTACCTCCACGCCTACGCGCGCCGCTTCGACGTGCTCGACTGCGTCAAGCTCGGCCACCGCGTGACCACATCTTATATTTTGATACATAGGTAGTAGATATGATTTAATCAAATATCACCGCATGTTATATTTATTAACATAGTACTCCAATCAGTCGAAAATTTGGCCCAAAACATGACAACATGAAAAGGAACAAAGAGCACAAATCTTGAAGCACAGAACAATGGCTCAAAAAACGACAGACCCAGATTCATTTTTCTGCTGACTGAATATAAATATATTTTTGTTGGCAGAATTCTCATATTGCTATGATTCTATCCTGCTTGTCTTATCCAACCGTTTCCTTCTCTTTACTATTCATGGAGCAAACCTTACTTGCTGGCTCCGGTAATCAAACACTGGGCAGGGACTGCATGCATCATTTTTTGAGAAAAACAAGAGTATTAATTCAATACTTTTGTAAACTACGAAATTAATTTCACCATTCATCATATACCTTGGTTGAAGAAAAATTTAAATTAAGCCTTATAAACCGGAAAGGAGAGAGTATAGCTCAAGAAGAACCGCCGTGGTTTTATGGAAGGATAACACCATAGATAAAAATGGCACAATATTGGAGGGGGTAACTAATCATCATTCTGAAGAGCAAGTACTATAGAATAATACGGGTGTGTTTGAGACATGTCCACTCCACATACCTGGTAGTTTATTTGGGTTTAGTAGGGAAAAGGATGCTCCAGTCGCTCCACTTCAGCCCCATGTTCAAGTAATGTGATGGAAGGATTATCTCGACTCCTGTGCTACTGCCTCCTACGAACTCTATCCAGGGTTCTCTGCTTCTCGCCGGTGACACCGCTGATCCGCTTCGTGTCCTATGGTCCTTGGACAATGAAGGCGCGGTGGATCCCGGCCCTTGCCGGCGGGAGGGCTTCGTTTTTAGGCGCATTTCTAAGTTTTCTTAGGGTCTGTGCCATGCTCAAGAAGACGAGGTGGCGGTGGCGTCTTGAATATGAAATAAGGTTCTCCTCGCCTAGCGCCCATCCTAGTGATGCTTCAAGCACCGTTGGAAGGCGTGTGGAGTTGTGTCTCCAGTGAATCTCGTGGGATCCGGTCGATGTTTGTCTTTGGTGGATCCTCCTGAATCCGGTCTTCGTTCATCTATGTTTGTGTGTTTGGAGGTTGGATCCTTCCGAGCGATACTTCTCTTCATCAATGGCGGTTGCTGTTCTGGTGCGCTGGTCCTATGGGGCCTTTGCACAACAACTTCCCAACTGTCTACTACAACAATATTTGCTCTGCTCCAACAAGGGAGGGGTAATGATGGTGGCGCGCCTTCGTCTCGCTCTAGTGCCTGTAGTTGTCGCTAGATAGTCTACGGACCTGGATGTAAATTTTATTTCTGGTGTTCTTTGTACTACCTTGACCGTTGATGAATAGATCAAAAAATTTCTCACAAAAAAGAGTAGAGGCTAATGCATGCTTCGCCATGCCGTTCCTCACAAGTGGGATTAAGTATTTTTTTTATCGCATGTTATTGCGGTCAGTTGTTTCATTTGGGTTTTATCCTCATTGGCTGGATTTTAGTTATGTTAGGTATTGTTTTCATCCATGTATCATGCGTGGTGCTGATAGACATGATATTTGTTCTGAGAGGAGAGTTGAGTTGTTTAGTGTGTGGCTGTGGTGTCCCTACACATTTCAGCCCAATTGTCAGCTGGTGGTTGGTGTGTGAGCCCTTCCCGTTCCATGCTAAAACCGTTGAAGGCCGACCCACGGAGCTCTCGCTCCCTCAACTAGATTCCCGCTCCCCTCACTGGCATAATATTTTTTTCGCTCGCTCCACTGCTATCTTGTAAGAACCTGACGATCTTTTTTTATTTGAAAAATGTTTTTTTAATCAAAAGAAGCTCTTGGATTTTTTTAATGAATGTTCATGAATAAAAATGTGAAAAAATAAAGATAGAAAAGCGAGGAAAACCAAAAAAAAAGGAAAAGTAATAAAAGACAGGAACCCTCAACCAACGGACCCCCGAGGAGGCTCCACATCTAGGGAGCAAATGCACTTGTATTACTAACCTCGACCAAAGATTGCTTAGTTGTATAAAATATTTAAATAATAATTTGACTGGTAGTATTTTTGTATTTGCTGAATAAATAATAAATGAAAATAAAAGTGCAAATACAAATTGCTGGAAGTGCTTACTTATAGTAAAAGCTAGCCGAAGTTCACAGGTTCATCTTGGGTAAGTCTCCATAAGATAAAATGTGCGACAAATATCATAGTCATGTCTCATGTGAAAAGGAGAATGAAATATTTTGTGCTCATCCTAGATTGTATGTAATGTGTTGATGGTATATATGCAGTACTTCCATATATCTATTGACCGAGACCCTTTCTACATCTATAGTTCATAATTCACTCTTTGATCGAGATTCTCTCTGCACCATCCAAGTATTAATTACAAACAGATAATTTCCTTAAGCAAGAGGACATATTGTTGTTTGTATGATTTCATTATAAGCCTCACACAAACATTTATCCTTGGTGACAATAATTCATGCAAGCCTTTTCCATTTTCTATGCATGTAGTCGTAAGTTATTTGTTAGATTAATTTATGTAGGCAAAACATGCCATCTCATGAACCCATGCATGTTTTTTAGGAACTTAGTCATGCAAATACTTTATATTAATTTTAACACTTATTTATGCATTTTAAATAATACCTCGCAGCAACATGCGGGATATCGTCTAGTATAAAGGAATATTTACACAAGAAAAAAGTAATTATGGAACAGCACGGAAAAATAACCTCTCCTCCCTCAAAACCCCAGAGAAGATTTTCTGGGAGCACCGTGCCACTACCTCTCTCCCGCTGCCTCCGTCCGTTTGGGATTCTAGGGAGACACCAATCTACCGAATGGAGCTATAGTTTCCCCTGCTTTGGGGCTTTTAGTAGGGTTATCAAGATGCAGTGCCTTGTTGGCGGTGACGATGGCGCTTGTCAGCACTTAAATTTTCCTTGAGCCTCCCATGTCAAGCGCGCTAGATGCGGCCGTCCTGTCCATGCTTCATTGTTCTAGCATTTTGAAATAAATTCTACTTTTCTTACATACCTCAAATCACTTGTTGACTCACGATTGCTTTTCAAATTGCGTAGATTCCCTTCGGCTTCTCTAGACAGTAAGTTTAGGGTTTGTAGGGTTTATCAACCTGGTGGCGAGGGCTTCCCTTTGTACTTTGGTCCTCCGGCCTCCTCCCCAACACACTGGTGCAACCTCTGGTGGCGGTGTGAGGCATGTGAGTTTTTTGGAGGTTGGATCTTTGATCTGTGGATCTTTCGATGGCAACAACTTCGACGGTTTCTTCTTAAGTTACTGGTCTGGCTAGAGCGTGGCCTTGATGACTTTCTTTCCATGATTAACAATGAGTGGCTAGCTCCCGTGATGGAGAGGCAGTTGTTGCAGCGCACCACAAATCCGTTCAAGAGGAAGAGGACGATCAGACCCTAGGGATCTCGATGTATTTTATTTATTTCGCGGGGTGTCTACATTTTCTGGTTGGATCAATAGATTTAAGTCCTTTTCGCAAATTACTTTGGAGCACTACTGCCTATATATATAGTCCCCGCCGAAAAGATAAGGATGGACAGTGACAAACAAAAACAAATGTATTTTTGTTGAAATAACTGTCAGATTGCTAACCACTTGAGTTTTTTTTTGGAACAGTGGCTTCTCGCTCACCACTACTTAGTGGTCAGAGTTCAGAGTCCCGTAGCGTAGCACCCTCTTCCACGCCGGCCGTCGTCAACGGCGCGGATACACACATACAGATCGACCGATGGGCCTGGATATGAAGAGCGTGGCCGTAGTGGGCGCCGGCGTGAGCGGCCTGGCGGCGTGCAAGCACCTGCTGGAGCGCGGCTGCCGGCCGGTGGTCTTTGATGCGGGCGACGCCGTCGGGGGCGTGTGGCCGAACGCCATGGAGGGGACCAGGCTCCAGGCGCCGCGGCACATGTACCGCTACTCTGACTTCCCCTGGCCGGACTCCGTGACGGAGATGTTCCCCAACCAGCGCCAGGTCGCCGACTACCTCCAGGCCTACGCGCGCCGCTTCGGCGTGCTCGATTGCGTCAGGCTCGGCCACCGCGTGACCAGCATGGAGTACGTCGGCGTGGCAGAGGAGGAGGTGGTGGCGTGGGAGGAGTGGGCCGGCTGCGGCGAGGCGTTCGGCTCCGGCGACGGGGAGTGGCGCCTCACGGTGGCCGACGCCGAGGGGCACATAGAGGTAACGATGTGATATACTAAACGTTTCTCCATAAAGGATTAGGATGATGACATTCAAGTAGATATGAACTTATTTGGTTTCTCTGTGGTCATTTGTCTCCATCATCTTCTGACCACAAAATCTAATCTTGCCGAGAGCCTTCTTGATTCGAGCTTGCTCTCATAATCACATAGCAATGGGAGTCGAGTGTTGAGGAAAGAAATGTCATGTATGGAGTTCTCAATTCTTTATAGATAAGCATGCACCCACGCAACCACCACCTAACCATCCATCATGTAAATGGCAGTAGTCCTAATCTCTCGAGAGTCAAGATGGCGACTATATATATTGGTTTGGATGGCGACCTATACTTTCTTTTTGAAAGGATGGCGACCTATTGTTACGCTCCTCACACCTACCACACCGTTCTTTGCTAAACCTCACCTTTCTTGATGTACTAGAAGGAATCCAAGCATCATCCTAAATATTTATTTGCGAGCCCGTTCCAACCCGCCACACACAACCTCTCTTGAAAGTTTGAATTCCAGCCACAATACTTTGCCGAGTAAATGACGACCCTTTCTTTGGTCCAGCCTTGTCTTCCTAATATAGCACCATTGGGCTAACCCTTTTACATGGTGCAAAGATGAAAGTGTAAGGGGAGTGCTACATATATGGGTCCACCCTACAGGTGGGCTAGTCATAACTCATATTGGGGCTTTTCTCATGTGACTGTTCATAAACATGTATTCCCTTTCTCCAGGTACACATGGTAGACTTTGTGATTCTTTGTACGGGAAGGTTTAGCAATTATCCCAACATACCCAATTTCCCTCATGGTAGAGGCCCAGAAGCATTTGATGGGAAAGTGATCCACTCCATGGACTACTCCAAAATGGGTAGTGAGAAAGCTAAGGAGATGATCAAGGACAAGTGTGTGACTGTTGTTGGCTATGGAAATTCAGCCCTTGACATTGCTAATGAATGCGCAAAAGTAAATGGTAAAAATATTCAATCCTCAATTAAACGTACCTTGTTTCTCCTGGTTAATGAAATTGAAACATTATTATGTCCATTTTGTTAAAGCATTCCAATGTATAAATTTAGTGGCATTGCCTATCATGTTTATATTGTCTTCATCGTTATAGTTTCCTAGATAAATATGAAACATTGCGATTATATTTTTATTACTTTCTATAATTTTTCTTTAGGTATGGAGAAACCATGCACAATGGTAGTCCGAACCAAGCAATGGATCATACCGAACTTCTATGCTTGGGGTATTAACATATCAAATTTCTATCTAACTCGTTTTGCTGAACTCCTTATTCACAAGCCCGGTGAAGGTTTCCTCCTTAGCATATTAGCTACCGTCTTGACTCCATTGGTACTACAGCATGTTTCCATTTTATATAATTCATAATCTTAATATTACTGGAAGTGTAAATGGTTTTGTTTTAGACTAATTTCAGACATCTGTATTGTTCTTTTGTGTGTGTGAGAAGAGGTTGATGATTTCAAAGTTTGCTGAGAGCTACTACTCCATTCCAATGAAGAAGCATGGCATGGTGCCTGACCACAGCTTTTTTGAGGGGATGGTGGGATGTATGCTTTCCACTACACCCAAGGATCATTACAAGAATCTAGAGGAAGGCATCATCGTTATTAAAAAGTCGAAGATCTTTGGCTTTTGCAAAGAAGGTGTGCTCGTTGAAGGTGAATCTACGTTGGTAAAGAGTGACATAGTTATCTTCGGAACAGGATTCAATGGTGATCAAAACATCAAGGACATGTTCATGTCAAAGTACTTTCGTACCATCATCGTTGGTTCAACATCCACAACTGCACCACTTTATAGGTCATCACTTTACTAGACATATTTTTTACGTACTTCAAGTCTTTATGAATAATTTATTTAATTATTGTTTCACAGGGAGTGCATACATCCTAAGATTCCACAACTTGCGGTCATCGGATATTCTGACAACTATGCGAATGTCTACACTTCAGAACTACGGTCTAAGTGGCTAGCATATTTCATGGATGGCGAATTTAGATTACCAAGTGTTGAAGCAATGCAGAGGAATGTACTTGAATGCGAGAAGGTAATGAAGCGTTACTCCCGCGACGAATCACGCACACCATGCACTGGACTTCTTCCTACTTGGTACAATGATAGGTTATGTGAAGACATGGGATGCAACCCGAGAAGGAAGAATGGATTTTTTTCTGAATTATTTGAGGTCTATGGTCCCGATGATTATAATGATATTCACCCTAAGTAAGAGTAGATCTTTAGCCATGATATTTTTCACGGGGCTTAAGTACTGGTCACTGCTTGCTTAACTCTGTGTATGATTTCTGTTTATCTATACTATACTTCCAGTTGCCAATATGCAATTGCAGAGCTTGAAAGAAAAAGTTGGGCCGGCTAGACTAAAGCAAAAAACAATTTATTTGAAATTCTGAATCATAAGAATTGGTATATGATACAAGTTCCACTAAAAAAATAGTATATGATAAAAGTTTAGAACATGGAGGTACATTGATTAGGCAAATGCTTATCAAATGGAGAATTTGATACTGCCTGCTGCTATGTGATGTACTGATGTGCAGTCCTTGTTAATGCATGGCAACAAAATTTGTCCAGCACTGGCTGGCAGGGATGCTGGAGCTTTGAAGAAGAGCAGACACACGTAGGCCAGAGGCTCATATGCCCGCAGTTGGCCAACATCACGACTGATTGACATGCATGAGATCTGCAAGGTGATGTGTAATGCTCCGAACACACCCGCCGGTTACTGTTCGTTACTCCTAACAGGATCTAGAATGACCCCACAAATCAATACTAGTCTTTCCTGCGCATTTTGTAGTCCTTACTCGTGATCACCCAGGACCAACTTTCCGGTCGACCACCCATCTTGAAATTGCTCTAAGCTGAGCATGCTTAACTTTGAAGTTCTTTTCGAATAGGCTTTCGGAAAAGAAGTAATTCTTTATTGATATGAATAGTCCATCGTCCCTAATAAGCCAGGCTAACGCAAGACCGCTTGGGGTAGCGAGCAGGTGCGCTGCTCCGTGATGTGATGACTGACAAAAGATCCCTCGGCTGCTCTGGTGAGACGGAGGGCTGCTCGCTCCGGCGACCAGTGCTCCCTGGTCTAGGATTGGGATGTCGTGCAGTCCCTGATTCTGTGCACTATCTGCTTGAGATTCAGCTGAATAGCTGATGTGACAGATTTTTTAGACACAGCGGATGTGCCAGGTGAGCTGGGGCGCGCTAGGCATAGTAACAAAAAATTGGTGAAATTCATGGGCGGGCCATGGCCCAGTACGACCCCTACAAAGCTCCTTCCCTGCATATATGCACGTTCAATAAAACCACTTGTCGTTTTCCCCATGGTCGTATAATATCTTTAGGTAATGGAATACGAGATCTCTCTTTGCTGGCCATGGATTCATGCACAAGTGCTTAAGATTGTTTCTCCGCAAACTACACGACGGACGAAAGCATATATAAGCTCACTTTTTTTTTTCAAAAAGGGGCGCTTCTATATCTATATTTGTATCTATACCTATACCCTTACCAATAAAGTAAGGTGTGTTTCTTCGGTTTTTTCATTCGTTCACCGTCAATTTTTTTTCTATCTGATGTGGTACTAAATTTTTGTGCGTCTATCAACTAGAAAAAAAAGTTGTCCAGAATTCCATAATTGGGCCGTGCGCGCTCCGGCTCACCGAAACCAGTCCACTTATTATTGCCCAAACAGTTGAGAAGACCTTATTTGTCGCATGAAGCGATAACTAGTTAAAGCTTCCCAACAGGGCGCCTATGACTGGGCCGACCCATTTCCCCTTTTTCTTTTTCTGTTCCTTTCTGTTTCTCTTTTATATTTCTTTTTCCTTTTTTTCCTTCTTTATTTTTACTTTTTTGCGAAGTAAAGATTTAAAAAATATTCAGAATTTCAACTTTTATTCAAACATTCAATCTAAAATTTTGTTCCTGTTTTTAAAAATGTTCAAAACTTTTAAAAATTCCCAACTCAAAATTTTCTCAAGATTCAAAAAAATTTCACATTTATTTAAAATTTTTGTGTTTGTCAAATATTCTTCGAGATTTTTTTATAAACATTATATTTCTTAAAATGTTCCATATTTTAAAATACTCTTGTTTTAGTAAAATGTTGAAAATCCAAAATAATAGTTGTGTCTAAGAAAATATTTTCTAAAATTGTTTTGAATGATCCCCTTTAAAAAAGTAAAAAATTCAAAATATTTGTGTTTTCATAAAATTTTCGTTTTTTCAAAATATTATTTGTGTATTTAGAAGGGAAAAGCTCTACTTCACCCGACCTATCACTCGCGCTTTATCCGCCGGCTCCGCGTCCGTCGGATCGTTTGTTGATCGGACGAACGACAGCCTCCCCGCTTCCGCGTGACACGCGTGAGTTTATGAAACAGAGTCATTGTTTCAGTACAGTTATTTTTGCAACTGACCAGCTCTATCGACTATCAACTGACCAGCTCTATCGACTCTATCAACTGACCAGCTCTATCGACTGAGAGGGCTAAGGTACGTGGCTGGATTCGGGAGGGGAGGGCGGCGGCATGGGGCGACGGGGGCGGCGGCGGCGCATATCTGCCGTTGTGGCGACGACAACGACGGGTTCGGCGGTGGCCGACAGGTATGGATCGGGCAACCCTCCCCCCTTCCTCCCGAACAAGATGCTTTGGAAGACGGGCGGCGGCCGGAAATTAGCGCGGATCTTTCTGCACTGGTTGATTTTGTTTCCCTGTTCTGCATGCTCCACATGGCCAATGTCGACGCCGACGCGGACGCCGCGTCGGCTCCACCTAGTCTGCTGTTCATCACGCCCACTGCGGGATACAATTCCACCGCGATATATTCCTACTCGCTGTCGGGCCCCAACCTGCACTGATTGATTTTTGTTGCCCTGTTCGATTGCTTGAGCATGCATTTTCCCGAAGGAACGAAACGGCGTCAGAATTGTAGAACACACATCTGGTTTTGCTGGCTGAGATGGAAGCATAAACGAGCGAACTTGTTCATTTGTTGCATTGGATATGTGTGTTAGCTTGCTGAAATGGTAGTTCAGTTATTTGCTGCTGCAAATTAGCGGACGTGCTCTCACCTAGTTTGGAGGTTTTTCTTAGAATCAACTCTAGATCTTTGGCAATTTGGATGCAGCTTGTTTGAAACAAAACATAACCGAAATAGGACCCTCTTAGTTGGCGAACGATTTGCTGGGAGGAGGTGGGCCGGTGGGGATGTAAATGGCAAATAAGTGGTGTCCATAAGTCTCGTTTAGCTAGTTTTAGCTACCTTCATAGTCCATTTTCCTCAAAAAAATTAAATGGCATGTCACCATGATGGAGACGATGGCGCGACAAAGAGCAGAGCGGTTATAGGTAGTTCGGCGGTGTTGTAGGTAGTTCGACGATGTGACAACGAATTTCAGGATCGTTTTTTTTTCAGTTTTTATGCTGCTGAAAATTTGTGCACTGAAGCGCATAGTTATGAAAACTCATAGGTGTGTTTCTGAATTTCTGGAGCATGCAGTTTCTGTAGGATCCCCTTTGTTTCATTTTTTCTGAAGCTATTGTTCCAATACTCATGCAGTTATCCAGTTTGTAGTTTCAGAGAAACATATATGTAATTTCTTTTTAGTTCAAAGCTTTTGTAGCTCATGCAGTTATCCAGTTTGTAGTTTCAGAGAAACATATATAGAATTTCTTTTTAGTTCAAAGCTTCTGTAGCTCATGCAGTTATCCAGTTTGTAGTTTCAGAGAAACATATATGTAATTTCAGAAACAGTAGCAATATTTCAGAGAAGCTTGCCTTTCTAAAACTAGTTAGTAGGTTATGTCTGTAGCTTATGTTTCTGAAACTACAGGAATGTTTGTACTACTAGCTTATAGCACAGGGAACTCAGTTTTTGCTTCTAAAAGTACATATATCTTTTCTCATGTTTATCTGAAATTAGTTGGATTAGCTAATGTTATTTTAAACCTGCATTTTATCTGCAGTTATATATACAATCTTCAACTTTTGCTTCAATACTTTTCATTCTCTGATAAGTAGATATGCATTGCTGATAGTTTCCATGTTTTCATTTTTGCTCTTGTTTTGCAGCATGCCTATCTTCCAAACTCGTTGGTCGGCAAAGCGGCTGCGCGAAATAGCCAATGCCATCGAAGGGAAAAAGAGAGATGTAATAAGCAAGTCCAGGTTCGGGGATTTGCTGTTTATATCTCCTTTGGTCCCTCATCCTGAAGAGCTTCTTGATTTCATTGTTATGAACATTGACCCTAAGAATCGTGTGCTGAAGTATGTAATCTTCACATTTTTTTGTATTTTTTTCTGTTGCATAACACCTTTTGTTTTCTTTAATATTCTCGCAACAACTACTGATTTTTTTGTGAATTGCAGGATTAATGACCACAAGCAGATCCACTTTTGAAAAGACATGGTTAAGAAGATATTCAATGTCCCATCTGGTAGCAGACCGATAGAGTTCGGGAAGAGGGGCAAAGCTGATTTCCGTGAAGTTTATCTGGGCGGCGGGGATAGGGCTCCGATAGCCAACACAGTTTCTGTTTTATCAAAAGCAGATGATGATGATGAGGACACCATCGAGAGGACATGGATATTACCGTGCCTGGCTTTGGTTCTAGCTCCTGGGACAGGAAACATGGTCCCCCTAGATTATCTTTACACCCTACGAGATATGAGTATGGTCCATGAGTTTGAGTGGGATGAGCATATCCTGTGTGATGTGATGAGAGAAGTTAAAAAGTACCAGGATAAGAGGAATGAGGGTAGAGGGAAATTTCTCATTGGTGGATGTCTACCAATGCTTCTGGTACACCACCTTCATTCCTGTAACATCCCACTCCTTTTTTTCGCAACAACAAACCTTTTCTTGAGGAGCTGATGTTTTCTTTTCTTTTTTGTATCTTTTTTCATTTTGCAGATAATTTACATGGACCATCTTGATGTGCCAAGAGGATGCTTGGTTGATCACAGCATCAACTACTCGTTTCCTAGAGCATGTTTTGTTCATGAAATGGACTTTTATGTTGTTGTCGCAGTGGACACCCTGGATGATGGGTTTGGGAAGCGTCCAGTAAGTGATTGAAACTGAAAGACTTCACCCTTTTGTTTTTATATAGAAGACATTTGTCTGTTGCAATTCTTAATTATTTTTCTCGTTTCTGTAATGCAGTTCAGGACCAGTACACCATACGCAGTAGTTGAGTTCATATCATATATATACATCAGTATCACCAAGGAACCGCCAGTTGAACGTGTCACAAAGGTGTTGCTGGAAATCAGCGACCAAGGGGGTGCTGTTGGGGGCGCAACACACACTTCAGATGTGCGGGAGAGCTCCCACATGCAAGCAAATGTACATGTGGGAGCAGATGCGGGTTCTCAAAGCCCATCTCACGCCGGTACAGGGGGTACCAATGGCAGCGTAGAGCATGTGTATGAGCCACCTCCAGCTAACACAGAGAGTGGTGACGACGTGTGCGGCTCTTTGGAGGAGTGGCTTCATGCATTGCCAACAATCAAGGAGTTAGAGGTGGGTTTTTTTTCTCGCAACTCATTTTTTCCTTTTTCATATTTTTACATCTTCGTTTCACTGGCATGTTATAAACTACTGTCCCTACCAATCTAATGCCGTTGTTTCTGTGCATCGCAGTTGCCCCCATACATGCAAGTCATATATAACAAGCACAAAGAGCTCCATGCCAGAGAACTTAATGTTGCGTTCAAATCATTTGGGAGGGTCTTGCAAGGCATGTACTGCAAGCGGATGGGCCTAATGTTGTCTAAGGCACACAAAGCTGAGTGCAGCATTCATGGACAGAGAGCCGAAGGTGAAGGCATCACTTTCAATGTACCAGGGGGGACTTCTGCTGCAGGCATGTCTAATGGGACTTCAACCGAACCTTTTCCGCAACAGCCCAAGCATCCGGAGCAGCCCAACATTCATCCTTGCACACACGGGGCTGCATGCATGGATGATGCCACTGCCACTGTACCGCCTCCGCAACAGCCCAAGCAACCAACCACTGCCACTGTACCGTCTCTGCAACAGCTCAAGCAATCAGCAGCAGAAGTAGGTCAAAACAATGATGCCCCAACTAGGACGAGCGATGACAACACTGAAAATGATCAAATCAACGACAATGATCAGAGCAATGGCAGGGGAGAATACTCAGGCAGCAAGGTAAACGGCACTGAACTTAAGCCCCCTCGCAGCCCAAGCTTCGCACATGTGAATCTGACGAGGAGGCCAGGCACGCTTGAAGACGGACCTTCTTTTGGATTGTTCGAACCGGGGAGTGATGATGATATACTATTTTAGGAATTTCCTCAAGTTCGTACATACCCTGCAAAATCTTCTGTTTCAGATTTGGACTCCTTCTTGTTGATCCGTGAGAGGAGCCCATTGTTTGGTGAATCTCCGGCTACTTCAGTTGAGCCAGTTTATGATGTGACTCCCATCGCAACACATCCTCCAATTTCGACATGCCCTGTAGGATATTCCACTCATCTCCCCCAAGTACTTGTGCTCGAACCCATGTTTTTTTTGTTTACAAAAACTTAGAAATTCCATGCTCCAAACCATTATTTCTTTCTCATCTTGTTTCTGTTTTCTTTTTCTTTTTCATTTGTGGGGCAGAAGCAGGAGTAGCTGAGACAAGAAAGGAGGTGTTGATTGAAGTGAGCAGCGGGGGAAAACGTGATGTGAAAAAGCCCACACTCAAGAGAGCTGCAAAATTGCCAGAAAACACACCGAAGTTGAATAGGATGAAGAAGGTCAAAGTTAATGCTTCCGGTGATGCCATATATAAGCAGTACTATTGCACAAATTACCACATAAAGGACCCTCCCGAAGGCGAGCCCTTGTAGGTGTGTTTAGCACCTTTATCTGCTGAGAAATTGTCCGTTCCATCCATCTTGTTTGCCGCTAACCGAGCCACTGTTTTTTGCAACATGCAGACCTCCATTCATTAGGATAGGTGGGTTTGATGTTTCTTTCAAGCATTTCAGCAACGGGCTAAAAAAGCGAGCACATTTGAATAATGAGGTCATGTCGCTTTATGTTGAAAGCTTCAATAACGAGCACATGTATAGCAAAAACAAACCTAGGAAGTTTGCGTTCCCACTGAATACAACCGTGAGTCAACTACCCATTTTTTATTTTTTCACAATAGAGTTTCTGCCCGCAACTTCCATTTATTTCTAACCAATAGCTTGTTCTTTGCATCAGTCTAAGCTTGCCGTGGACACAAGTTCATTTCAGACACGTTCTTGCAACAAAGATCTCGAGAGGGCCTGTGAAAGAAACAACGTCATGAAATCTGATCAAGTAAAAAACTTTCGTTCTTGCATCAAAGCTATCCTAGCGCAACATGCTCTGTTTTTCTGAACTTAATTTTAGTTTCTTAATTTTGCAGTTGTTCTTCACCATTGTCAAGGACGGACACTGGGCAGTTGTGGTTGCAAACTTGATGCAAAACAGTTCAATGTTTTTGACTCGAGGGGTGATGACCCTGACTATGTCAGCATCCTTGAGTAGCCATGTTGCAATCTGGTATGGACGCTACTATTGGGGAACGTAGTAATTTCAAAATTTTCCTGCGCACACGCAAGATCATGGTGATGCATAGCAACGAGAGGGGAGAGTGTTGTCCATGTACCATCGTAGGCCGAATGAGGAAGCATTAGCACAACGCGGTTGATGTAGTCGTACGTCTTCATGGCCCGACCGATCAAGCACCGAAAGCACGGCACCTCCGAGTTCTTGCACGCGTTCAGCTCGATGACGTCCCTCGAACTCCGATCCATCCGAGTGTCGAGGGAGAGTTCCGTCAGCACGACGGCGTGGTGACGATGATGATGTTCTACCGACGCAGGGCTTCGCCTAAGCACCGCTACGATATTATCGAGGTGGAATATAGTGGAGGGGGGCACCGCACACGGCTAATAGATCTCAAGGATCAATTGTTGTTGTGCCTAGAGATGCCCCCCTGCCCCCGTATATAAAGGAGCAAGGGGGAGCGGGCGGCCAGCCAGGAGGGGGCGCACCAGGAGGAGTCCTACTCCCACGGGAGTAGGACTCCCTCCTTTCCTTGTCCAAGTAGGAGAGGGGGAAGGAAGGGAGAGAGGGGAGGAGGGAAACTGGGGCGCCGCCCCTCCTTGTCCTATTCGGACTAGAGGGGGAGGGGGCGCGCGGCCTGCCCTGGCCGCCCCTCCTCTTCTCCACTTTGGGCCCATGAGGTGATGAGGCTCATTAACCCCCCTGGGGGTTCCGGTAACCCCCCCGGTACTCCGGTATATATCCGATAACCCCCGGAACCATTCCGATGTCCGAATATAGTCGTCCAATATATCAATCTTCATGTCTTGACCATTTCGAGACTCCTTGTGATGTCCGTGATCACATCCGGGACTCCGAACTATCTTTGGTAAATCATAACATATAAACTCATAATATAACCGTCATCTAACTTTAAGCGTGCGGACCCTACGGGTTCGAGAACTATGTAGACATGACCGAGACACGTCTCCGGTCAATAACCAATAGCGGAACCTAGATGCTCATATTGGCTCCTACATATTCTATGAAGATCTTTATCGGTCAAACCGCATAACAACATACGTTGTTCCCTTTGTCATCGGTATGTTACTTGCCCGAGATTTGATCGTCGGTATCTCAATACCTAGTTCAATCTCGTTACCGGCAAGTCTCTTTACTCGTTACGCAATGCATCATCCCGTAACTAACTCATTAATCACATTGCTTGAAAGGCTTATAGTGATGTGCATTACCGAGAGGGCCCAGAAATACCTCTCCGACAATCGGAGTGACAAATCCTAATCTCGAAATACGCCAACTCAACAAGTACCTTTGGAGACACCTGTAGAGCACCTTTATAATCACCCATTTACGTTGTGACGTTTGGTAGCACACAAAGTGTTCCTCCGATCAATGGGAGTTGCATAATCTCATAGTCATAGGAACATGTATAAGTAGCAATAGCAACATACTAAACGATCAAGTGCTAAGCTAACGGGATGGGTCAAGTCAATCACATCATTCTCTAATGATGTGATCCCGTTAATCAAATGACAACTCATGTCCATGGCTAGGAAACTTAACCATCTTTGATTCAACGAGCTAGTCAAGTAGAGGCATACTAGTGACACTATGTTTGTCTATGTATTCACACATGTATTATGTTTCCGGTTAATACAATTCTAGCATGAATAATAAACATTTATCATGAAATAAGGAAATAAATAATAACTTTATTATTGCCTCTAGGGCATATTTCCTTCAGCTACACCTCTTTCCTTTCTCTTTTTTCATTTTTTCTCCATATAAAAATTGATGTTGTGGTACCAATCATAGAAGATACAAATGTGTAATACATCTTTTTGCAATATCAAATTTTGTAGATAGCCAACTTCAAGACTTCGGTCAGAGAACGAAACCCATGGAACATTGACTTTGACAAGTTTGATCGTCTCAGCCCGAATGGGTACCCGCAGCAGTCAACAACGTATTGTTCTCTGACCATTTTCCATTTTTTCATGCCTCCATCCACAACTTTCTATGTTTTGTTATCAAGTGAGCAAATTTATATTGTTTTGTGACTATATTTTTTATTTTTGGCAGGTTTGATTGTGGGTTCTTTGCTAATCTATATATGGAAAATCTAACTGACAGGGGGATGATGCCACTCAGCATGGTATGCCCATTTTTTCCATGCAACACTACTAGCTAAATAACTTGTTGTTTTTTGGAACACTTGTTGTTTCCATTTTGCTAGTTTTCGTTTTCTAATGGTAATAATGTTTTTTGTATTTTTCTCCTAAATAACTTACGAAGCTCCCTTGTTGTATGCCCAGGACACGAGGTCGTTGATCAAATTCCGATCATTTGTCGCAGCGAAGCTTTTTAAGCACCCTCAAAACACACTCGACTCAGCTGAAGAGTTCCAGAAACTGTTGAGCAGCTCGTAGAAGATGTCAATCGGAGCAAAGTCTTTCCTAGATAGTTTTAGGCTGTTTTTTTGTGGGCCCATGTATGCGCTACATCCTTTTGTGTAACTGGAAACAGCAAGATGCGGTTAACCGTCTACTTTGTCTTTTGTGGAACTCAAGTTGGAGCATGTATCATGCTGGGGCATGTCCCTTTTTCCCTCTTTTTTTCTTTTGAAATACTAGAGCATCACCCATGTTTGTGCTTTCAATGTGAACTTGAGTGCCGTCAATGTGAACTAGAGGCGGATACAGAGATGAATGAAAATGACTGGGGTTTCTGAACTATCCATGCAGATATGTGAACTATCCATGTTGCAGTTTTGTTGTTTTGCTTACTGGGTTTCTGAAATAAGGCGTCCTACCCATAACAACATATGCCATGTACCAGCTTCCATGTATACAATAGCTTTTTGCAAGCACCGGAAACATGATGTCGCAACATGAAACAAATGGTACATTCATGTATATGCAAATGGAGGACAAAATGTACAACATGAATCACGAAACAAAGCATTACTGGAAATATGGCAAAGACCTCAAAGCTACGGCACAAAATGTGAGATATCTTGTATGTCTCAAATCCAGGACACACATAACATATCTTGTAACAAAAATGTGAGAAATCTTTGTATCTTTGTATGTCTCAAATTGAAATAGAACCTGAATACATCATCAAGGTTGCAAAAAAGAGTATTTTTGAATGTTTTTGCTCAAGCACATGAAGAGAGGCTGAAAAGAAAATGCAAAACATCCTTCAACAGGACCAAGAACTTTCCCAAGTTTTTCTCTCATTTTTTTCTTCCTAGAGGTTGAGTTGCTTTGCTTGGTCATTTCTTGGATCATTTGTCATCATGGCTCTCCAATATGCACAAGTTGGAACAACATGTCCCACCTCGGAGCAGAATTGACATGTAGGTTGTGCTGTGACCGCCTCTGTCGCAGCTTTTAGGGGTCCACACGTCTGCACATTGTGACCTTCTTCTTTGCAGAACTTGCAGTGAATACTCCTTTTTTCAGATTTTGGCTTCACTACTGCCATTGGCCTCTTCTCTTCTTGTTTCGACTTCTTCTTCTTCTTATCATCTCGCTGCTCCACCAAAGTCTTCTTCCTCTTCTCTCTTTCAGTTGGCCGACCTTTCTTAGGGACACGAGCTAGGTTTCGTAGCATCTCTGTGCTTTGAGGCTGTGGTACGTCATCATTCAACGCTCCCGTTGCAGCAGCAGGTTGCGTTGGGGGTTCACTGTGCTGCGTTGCTTGTTGTTTTGGCAGTCCTCCTCTTTTCGCCGCTGCTATGACAAGCTCAAGAAATTTTATTGCTTCATCTAATATCTTGTATGCATCATCATTGCAACATGCATCAGAGGCGAGCCATGTCAACCTTCGGCACAAGGAGTTGTATTTAAGCGTGTTTGTCGAGGGGCACTACAATAAATATGTCAACTAGTGACCTTCTGTCAGTGACCCTGGAAGAATTGGTCATAGATCTATGACCATTTCAGACCAATTGGTCAAAAGCTATTCGGGGGGCTCCAAACCCTAAACCATTGCGACCATTTTGGTCAGAAAGGTCGTAATTTCCTTACATGAAATGGTCATAAAGCAAACAGTGCTGGTCCGCTGCCTTATTTCTAGTTGTTAACGACCAATATAGATGGTCATAGCCTTGTAGACTGTGGTAGGTTGTGATGACTAGGCGCCATCTCATCAGTTTTGCCTATGTGTCATGTCCATGTGGCAGTTTTTGCCCTAGGTTGTGAAGCAACCTATATTTCTGTTATTCCAAAAATTCCCAAAAAATTCTCATAAATGTTTTGGATCATATCTTCATCAAATATGTCAAAAACATTCATTGCCTAGTTCAAAAATAATTCGAAAATACTCATTTTCCTATTTTGTTCAAAGCAGCACTTTGTGAAGGAAGTGCCACTTTGGCATGTCCAAATGGTATCCATTTTCTATAGTGCTTTCCTATTCCCAAATAACCATCCTCCACCAAATGCTAGCTCAATCCATTCATTATTTTGAGCCCAGCTTCAACATTCGTATTTATGTCCAGTGTGGTACTTTGCAAAGCAAGTACCACCTAGGCCCCTCCTTTTAAGCTGAAAATGTGTGAAGACGGTCTTCTTAGTAACTGATCATCCTCAGCCAAAACTCACTCCCATTAGCCGTGTGCATTTCCCGTACCGCAAATCAAACACTTGGCTGCTTATTCATATGTTTGAGCATCAATCGATCTCCTCGTGAGAATCTTATGTTGTGATTTTCTTCCTAGCACCTACCCGGGGAGTGCCCAACCCACTAGACATGCCTAGGCCACCCATAACACATGGCAACGCCACGGTCACGCGGTGACCACGCGGCGGGCATGCGAGTTTACGCGCTCTAGAGTTGGGGCCCTCGGCCACCGTCCAAACTTCGACGTATCGCCACCAAACCATGTATTTATGATTAAATAGGTACTTATGTAACTACAAATGATTTTTGGAAAAAATAAATAGCAAACTTTGAGGCAGCTGCAGTTCAAATTTGACCCGCTTCCAACTGAATCGGCGGAAATTTGTCTTTTTCACCAGAGGTGGATCAAAACTTTGGACACCCAACCATTTTGTCAATTGTGCATTAAATATGGCCTAGTATTTTAGAAAATTTATTAGGTCCAATTTTGCAACGAATATATGGTAGGTCCTTCACAAAAAAAAACTCATTTCGGGCACTCGGAAAATGGAAAATGAACTTTCCGTGCAAAGAAAATGAAAACTCGCAACATTGTTTGGAATTCCAAGATGCACCCTTGTGCACAATATGAGATCATTTGAACAAACTATGCCATGAATGTGGCCATAAGATTGATCATTTGGCCTGAAAGCCATGAATCTTCACGCATGATAGCTCATTTCTGAGAACACTTTTTTAAAATAATTTCCGTATTACAAGTTTATTATTTTTCCTGGAAACTTGGTCATATATAATTACACAATGCGAAGGTTTTCCAATTTTTTTATTTTTTGAATTTTTTATGCCCGTTTCAAAATGCGGTCAAAACGGCGGGCTTGACCGTTCCTAGCTAGTGGTTGAATCTTGGAAATTTTTTGATGTTTATCTGATTAAATAGATACTTATGTACCTATAAATGATTTTTGGAAAAAATAAAGAGCAAACTATGAGGTAGCTGCAGTTCAAACTCGACCCGCTTCCAACTGAATCGGCGGAAATTTGTCTTTTTCACCAGAGGTGGATCAAAAAATTTTACACCCAACCATTTGGTCAATTGTGCATTAAATATGGCCTAGTATTTTAGAAAAATGATTTGGTCCAATTTTGCAATAATTATTTGATAGGTTCTTTACAAAAAAACCTCATTTGGGGCACTCGAAAAATAGAAAATGGCTCTTTTGTGCAATGAAAGTGAAAACTCCCCAAATCAACATTGTTTGGAATTCTAAGATGCACCATTGTGCACAATATGAGATCATTTGAACAAACTATGCCATGAATGTGGCCATAAGATTGATCATTTGGCTTGAAAGCCATGAATCTTCACGCATGATAGCTCATTTCTGAGAACACTTTTTAAAAATAATTTCCGTATTACAAGTTTATTATTTTTCCTGGAAACTTGGTCATATATAATGACACAATGCGAAGGTTTTCCAATTTTTTGTTTTTTTGAATTTTTTATGCCCGTTTCAAAATGCGGTCAAAACGGCGGGCTTGACCGTTCCTAGCTAGTGGTTGAATCTTGGAAAACTTTTGATGTTTCTCTGATTAAATAGATACTTATGTACCTATAAATGATTTTAGAAAAAATAAAGAGCAAACTATGAGGTAGCTGCAGTTCAAATTTGACCCGCTTCCAACTAAATCGGCGGAAATTTGTCTTTTTCACCAGAGGTGGATCAAAACTTTTTACACCCAACCATTTGGTCAATTGTGCATTAAATATGGCCTAGTACTTTAGAAATCTATTTGATACAATTTTGCAACAAGTAAATGGTAGGTCCTTCACAAAAAACCTCATTTGGGGCACTCGAAAAATGGAAAATAAAATTTTTGTGCAAAGAAAATGAAAATTCCCTTTAGCAACATTGTTTGTCATTCCAATATGCACACTTATGCAAAATATGAGATCATTTGGACAAACTTTGCCATGAATTTTGACATAACATTGGACATTTGCCCTATAAGAGAAAAAAAGGAAAAAAACCCCTACAAAAACTTAATTTTGATTGGTGGAATTACTTGTGGCTTGGATCGATGACATGGCATCCATCTGACCGTCCATCCGTCCATCCATCCAACCCACGACAGCAAACCCCCCTCTCTCTCGAACCCCACCCAACCCCACCCCTCGTGACCTCCTCTCTCTCGCGCGAACCCTAGCGCTGCATTCCTCCCTCGTCGCCGCCACCTCAAGCGGGAATCCTGCCGTCCTCCTCTCACCCCCACCGCCGTCGATCCTTCCCCAGCCAGCACTCTGTACCGCACCTCTCCCTCTCTCCCATGGCACCAGATCGAGCCGACGAGGCCAGTCCACGGCCAGATCCACCACCGCCGCAGCAAACTCTCTCTCTTCCTCTCCCCGATCCAGATTGAAGACGGCGGCTCCCACCGCATCGCTCTCCCGTCGTCTCCCACCGTCCTTCCACACCGTCCGTTTCACTCTCTCTCGCACCCAACCTCCAGATCCCGATCCGCGGTGGCGCCCTCCGATCCAACCCCTCCCTTCTTCTCCAACCGCACGCGCCCGCGTCCAGCACCCGGAGTCCCAAGCCTCGATCTCCTCCTCCGCACCCATTCCCGAGCGCCTTTGCCTCCCTGTCCCGTCGGAGGACGGCGACGAAACCTCCTCGGTTGAATTTCACCAGAGGACCTGGCCCCGCTGCCCCTTCCCCGTACCACGCTGCCGCGTCCTACTCCCCGCTGCCCGTCTCCGGCCCCGCCGTCGGGTCCGTGCCGCCTCCCAAGAGTGAGTCCCAAATCTGGCCCCGCTTAGCTTCCGATTGTGGAAGAGTTTGCATTGCCCCTTTTTTTCAATCTCACGATTTTGCGGCGGTGTCATGCTTCTGCAGACACCATGGACTCGGTGAAGGACGTCCTGGGGAAGATGGGGAAGAGGTTCGGCGAGGCCGCCCGCAAGACATAGAACATCACCGGCAACTTCTGGCAGCACCGTGAGATTCGCTTCTCGAGCTCTCTACTGTGTGGCTTTGGTTTAGATCGAATTGTTAATGCCCTGTTGTTTCGTGCGTGCTATGCTTTTGGACTGCACTAGTACAGAATTTAGCAGGCTTAGCAGTGTTGCTGGTTAGCACCGTTGGATTTTGTGAGAATTATGCTGGTGGGATTGTTGGACCAGTATACCTAGATTAGTTTAGTTTATAGTTTATTCATGTTCTATTGGATTTCGTTAGTGCTTCTGTTGGGATTTTGGTGGGCATTGCATATACTGAATTAAAGCTGCTCTTGTCTAATAGCTTATTGGATTTCGTGTTCATGAGATGTATTCTGGTTGTGCTAAAATGTATCCATGCATTAACTTGTTACGGATTCGCCGTCGTGATTCTATTATGTCAGTACCTGAGCATGCAATTCATGTGGTGTATTCCTGATGTGCTAAATATGCTGCCTGAAACTGTTGGGTAAAACCAAAGTGCATCTTATGTTACCTGCTGTGTGTTTGAATTGCACTCTGATCATGTTGACGGGCAGATGTTTGCAGTCGCGTGTTTGTCGTTGAATGCGCTCTACTTGTTGAGCGTTTCGCACCGACACTGATGAGCAGTTTTGGTCAACCGTGCGTGCAGTCCTTTCCTTGCTTGCGTTTATACAGAAACAAAACCTGGAACACCTCCAGTCGTAGTTTCATTCTCAAATATTTTCTAGTCAATATTACCTTATTTTACTAAAACCTGGAACCCATATCATAGTTCTCGATTCATGAGATATATGAACTAGCCAGGTTCTTGACTTGCATGAGAATTGGTGTTATAATTATCATACTATATGCAGTAGTGATGTGAGTGGGACTACTCCTGCTCGTGTCATAGTTTTCAGTTCCAAGTAAAGTAAAGGGGTGATTTTATCCTTGTTCGGAAAAATGTCAGTTGCTAAACTGATAGACCCATAGTGACGTGGTGTGAATGTCAAATTGTGAGCCTGTGTATTGGAGCCTAATAACTTCTGTTACGCTGACGGCTTTGATTCGCCGATTGCCGTGTAGGAGGGGCTGGTTCTGCTGCTGGATGTCGGCATGTCGATGCACCGGACGCTGCAAGAGGTCGAGAATGTCTGCACCACCCTCGTGCGCAAGAAGGCAAGCAACACGCTCTTTCCATCCGAAAATCTGTGATTGACCCAACCCAATACAAATGCAAGCGTCTGTTAATCTGCCTTTGCGTTTTTTGTACTCTCTGACTGGTTTTTCATAGGAGCGACGAGGTTGGTGTTGTCCTGTTTGGAACTAAAGGACTATTCCTGCATTTGTGGTAACAGAACTTTGCGTGTACATTGGGACTTCAAATATTGCGGGTCCATCATGTGACTAACTTCTACTTATTAGTTTTTTTCCTGTTAACTAGAAAACCTTTTCTTGTTTTCTTGTTCACTCCAGTATATAGTAGGTTTTAATGTATTGGTGAACTGAATGTAACTTCTATTTCTAGCAACCTGTATATGTATGGTCCTGATTAATGTGAACTACACATCAGCTTACATGCTTGTGTTTTCAGTTATACATGATTAAGTAGACCAGCTTGACACAAGTACTACTTTATTGTCTGTATTGTGTTGAGGTATGTTGCATAGTAGGTTTCTCGTGTCGATTTATTCATGTCTGTGTTTAAGAGCTGAATTTAGATGTTGGGTTTGGCAGGAGAGCGAGGGGGTGGTCACCAAGAAGGAAGGCATTGACTTTATGTCTATCTGGAATGCATCGTGAAGACCAAAGTGAATGTGGAGTAATGCTTTGAGGAGGTTGTCTTGAAGGTATATGTATATGTTGCCACTTTCAGCTCCGTATTTATATATCCGGCTTCTTAGCAACATCAATATTGGGCTGTGAAACTGTCCCTCGCTTAACGATTACTTGTCCACACTTGATTGAAGTGGAAGTACTTGTTCGGTTTTATGCTAGTATATAGTAGGATTATTAATTAGCTCTTGTTAGTTGGTATTGTTGTTGTACAAGCGGGGCCTCTCTCCTAGAGATATAATTCAGGTGCAGGTTCATCATAGTTTTAGTGCAAATATTTGCATCAGATGGATGGATGGAGTGTTCCTTTCTTCCTTATAAAGCTAGCCTACTATGTTGAAACTAACACACTTGTGCATGCATGATGATGCAGATTGTAGGCATGCCGAGCCTGCTGGCGGATGCTTCTTCAGGGGCAAAGAAGAAATCTTCAAGAAGAAGGTGCCCGAAGCTGATGCCGCGTCAAGTGACTGATCTTCCCTCGGGGTCGCCTGCTATAGTCATATTGTTGCTGGATCTCCTCCCCCTATCTCTCTATGTTTTTTTTCTATCAATAGCTAGTAGCATAAGTTGGAGCTAGCTGTACCAGGAACTTAATCTACATTTATTCAATTAGATCAAGTACAAGTACATTAGTTCGTAATCTGCTATTAATACATCTCCTAGTCATAAATTTCCTGAAGTAGTGCATGTATATATTTAGGTGTTGTTTAATTAGAAAATGGATGTGATTTCTAACTTGATTGTTGTAGGCTACAAGATATATCTCTGTTGGTTCATCTTGCTGTAGAATATGCCACTGTTCATTCATTTATGTGTATTGCTATTTACCTCTGGTGACACGTGAGAAGCACTCATCTATATGTTTATATTTTGAGCAGCTGGGTACAACTACAGTTGTAGAATCATCTAGCCAAATTTTGGGAGGATGGCATAAAATATTAGATAACCCCTGCTTTTGAAATCATGGTAAGCTTCAGTACAATCTGTTTATATGAAGATGCATGTAAGCACTGTTGCTGGCAAACTGGCACATCATATTAGTCCTATCCCTTGTTTTGTCACTAGAATACACTACAATCCCTTGTTCTGTCACTAGCATACACTACAGTTTTATTAAAAGTGCTGATTTTGCGCTGATATGAACTTGCAACAGTATTACATTGTAGTGTTTTCTGCATGTTGTTGTATCACTAGTTTCATGCTGCCTTCTCATTTGAACCTATTCTTCAACAGTATTACTTTGTTTGTATGATTGATGGAGCACTAAAATTGCCTTCCTGTGATGTTGCAGGTGCCAAGTTTGTGCTCGCTACCAAAGGAGCTCCATGTTGAAGAAGATTGAAGACACACAGAGCTTGTAAATTCTGTAGCTGTTACACATAGAGCTCCATACTGATTTTGTAGTTGTTACACATAGAGCTTATGTCTGATGATTGAAGATGTATTATGTGTTATTTATAGAGTAGCAGCTCCATACTGATTTTGGCTGCTGTTATTTTAAGTACTACTTGTATTTTTTTGTCTATGCTAATTTAAATATTGGCTATTTATTTACTATGAAATTGAAATCCGAAGAATATGACCTTGACAATTGGGACCCACTTACTAGAACCTGACAACTGGGACCAATTACCAGAACTTACAATTGGGACCCATCTCAATTGACCCATCTTAAAACAAGAAAAGAAAAATATAATTATAAAAAAATCTGGAATTGTTGAGCCAAAAAGGCCATGGCCCAGAAATAAAAAGGCTATAATGTTGGGCTAGGCCCATGAAATCAAAGAAAAATTGACAGGGAAAAATATTAAAAAGGCTGAATTAATGGGCTCGGCCCATCTAAAGCACCGAAATGGACCAGGCTGATTCTAAGTAACGACCTTATGAATTGGTCACAATTTTGCCACGTCAGATTGCCACGTCGGATCCGACATGGCTTGGGCAGACAGCTAGTGACCAAAACAAAAGGTCATGGGTTCAACGACCTTCTATTTTGGTCGTAAACGTCTACGACATTCTCACAGAGAAGGTCGTTAATTTCAGTTTACGACCGTCAGCTTTTGACCTTCTGTTTTTGGTCACAAAAAGGTCGCAAATGAAAAACAATGACCTTTCAGTGACCAATAGTCAAGGTCACAAGTTGACATATTTCTTGTAGTGGGGTGCCCAAATTCCAGCAATCGCCCAGTTCTGGCCATGCTTGTTGTTGCTGCTTCAGACCACCTTTCCAACAAGTACTGTTGTGGAATAACTTGCACATTGAGGTGTACCATCACCCTTATTATGTGGGTGCAAACTAGGCCATTCATCTCAAAGTAGTGGCAACTACATTGAAACACCCCTTCATCCATCATAACACGCATAGAGAAGAGCTTTGGGTTCTCATATAAGCTTGATGTTAGATTGAACATGATGGTTCGCCCTTGGTACCCAGTGTCTTGGTTGATAATGTAGCCGGTAGACGCAGTCACTTGTTTCTGGAACTTGCCAAAGACGTTGCATGTGTAGTAATCATCAGCTTGGCGCTCAATGTTGTATCTGCAACATCACAAAAGGAAGCAAAGTTCACAAAACAAATCATGACAAAACATCTTTTCTTGGACTTTTTTCTTTGGTATAGTGAAGCTGGCCTACCAAGAGTATAGTGGAGGAGCAGTCGTTTCACCAGTGAAGCCAGCATTATCTCCGCGATCAAGCACAATTTCCTGGCACAGTTCATACTGTTGCACAAACCTCCATACAGAATCAGCAGGATGAATCATTGTCTTGAAATATGAGTTGAGCCCCTCAGACCTGCCTATCGTGCTTGTGAACGGGAAGAAATTGTTCTTGAAGTACACTGGAGCCCACATATGTCTTGTTCGCCACATGTTCTTCAAGTGTTTGTTTTCAGCAACTTCGAAACACTGCAACATGTGCTGCCATGTTTCCTCAAATTCTTCAATCGTTTTAGAATTGTTGATACAAGTGTAAAACACACCTGCAAATGCCTCATCCATGCTCAGCAGCCTCCTCAACTTAGAACACGCTTTGCTGAACACATGAAACTTGCAACACCTATGGAAAGTATTTGGGAGCACCTGCTCTATAGCTGTTGCCATTGCTTGGTCCTGGTCATTCATTATGTTCTTTGGATGCTATTGTCCATTGCAACCATCCATTGCTCAAATACCCACTTGAATGTTTCAATAGTCTCGTCCGGCAACAAGGCACATCCAAGTGAAATGGTTTGGAGGTGGTTGTTGATACCAACTATAGGACCAAAGGGCATGTTGTATCTGTTGGTGCAGAAAGTTGTGTCAAAGAACACACAATCTTTATATTTCGGGTACAACGCCCTTGTCCTCCCATCAACCCAAAACAATGCAGTCACAGAGTTCGTGGCAGGATCTTTTTGCTTCGCAAAGAAAAACTCTAGATTCTCGGCCTTCCTCCTCTCAAAGTACTTCAGTGTCATATCCATGTCTTGCTGTGTTATCGCTTCCCGAAGCTTTGCACGTTCATTCGCAACATCCCTCTTCACATACGGCAGTATCCTGGGGTCACCTCCATGTATCCTGCCAAGGAAACTCATGCAATCTGAATTTGATAGGTTAATATCATGCAACGTCAACAAGAGTTCGTAATCCTTAGCAGGTATTTTCCAGCGCGAGTGGTAGTATCTAACACACTCTGGTTGTTGCATCAGTGGATGTGTATGCTCTGCAACAAAGCAAGTGACTGTCACTCTCCCCTCCCTAAGCTCAACAATCATGTGTGCCTTACAATCATGACAGAGAATCCTGTTTTTCTGACGTGTTCTTGTCACATCCATTTCAGCACCAGGCCGCCTGCTGGAGTTGCTTGTTTCTGTTGCAATGCTCTCTGAGGGGCTACTTGTTTCAATTTTATCGGGCTTTCTAGCGTGCACACACCCAAAGACCCTCTTGATCATTATCGCATCCTCTTGTTTCTATCCTCTCTTTTGGTTGTACTTTGTAGAAGATATATGTGTGCCGAATCCCAACTTGAAGGCATAGTCATTGTAGAATTTTTGGGCATCCTCAAATGTGTCAAACACCATGACAACATAGGGCGATAGTGGCTGTGATGAAACATCTCCATCATCTGAATCATCTTGCATCACATCATCAACATGCAACAATCCCTCTGAATCTTCATGATTATCTACAGAAAAGCTCCCTTGGACATAGCTATCTTCCCCTTCAGCACCAGCTCCCTGAAATAAGGCAGATGTTTATCCATGTAAATAGAGAGGTCTTGGTTGAAAGTATTTTTTTTCCTCTAGTTGCTATCAACAGTTCTATTGTTGTTTCAGAAATTCAGGTACACAGATACATTTATTAACGGGTTTTCAGCTTCATTTGCACACAAATTTTCAGTAAATGGCCTTTTCTCACATAAGCACACACATTCAAAATCGTATTATAGGTTGATAAATAACAAGTAACAGAGTGGATCATGTTTTACAGAGATAGAGCAAGCACACAGGTGTGTGGGTATTTGCCTTGGTTCCACTCACACACATGAAACAAAATTGAATTTCTAGCTGCCACACACATGAAACAAATAGGGAATTCTAGCTATGTTTTTTATACATAGGTTTCCATGAGTTTCAGAGACACACAAGTGTTCATGTTTTTTCCGAGTCAGGAAACTCACCCAGCTGCCCTGATTTGACCTGGTAGAAGTTGTTTCAGGAAACACAACCGGAGGGTTTGTGAACCAGGATGATACTCCAGCTCGCGGAGGAAGCCCCGCGGCCGCGGTCGGTGCTGAGAATGATGACCGCGGCTGTTCTCCAAGAGGTGGCCCCTGGCGATCTCGATCTACATCGGATCCCAGCATCTGCCGCGCGATGTGGTGCGCCATGTTGTTGCAGGATTTTTGCGCCGAAGTACTAGGTGCCCCCGCGCGACGGCGGCGGCAATTTTTGCGGTGGTGGCAACTGCCGCCGCGCTGGGCGGAGCTGTGCCTGGTGGACGACGGACAAGGGATTCTGTTTCTGAAATGGAACGGCTGTTGCAGGAAATAACGCGCCGTGCTGGGGCGGAGCTGTACCTGGTGGACGGCGGATAGGGGATTCTGTTTCTGAAACAGAATGGCTGATGCAGAAAATAACAACCTGGTCAGTTGCGGGACGATAGTTGCATCCGACGGCTGTTAGGTGCCTAATCCAACGGCTCTCCGGGCGGCGGATGTTTCTTACACATCCGCTGGCGGACGCGTAGCGGCGCCCATTTCAGAAACTATTAATGTTTCAAATTTTGTATGTGTTTTTCCAAAAATATTGGAATTGTCAAGCAAAAAATGTTCAAGAAAATATGTTGTTTGACTTCGAGAAACTATTCACATTTCAAAGAATATTCGCCAATTCATATTTCAAAGAAACTATTCACATTTCAAAGAATATTCGCCAATTCATATTTTTTCAATGTTCAAGAAAATCAAAAAATATTTCTAATCTGACGGTATTTTCTTAAATATTCGCACTGGCCATTGGTTAGTGGTGCACATTCGTTCTATGCTGGTTGACTATAAATGAAAGAAATTGTGGACACGTGCCAATAAAAGAGAATATGTTGTTTGACTTTAGTTAGAGCAAAATTATGGACACTTGAGCTCTAAAATAATCAAAGAAAATAAACCCTCGAAAAGAAGGGACATTCATGCCTGATTATACTAATGAAACAGGATTTATGCGTTGCAACTAATAATCCACCCAAATAAGTCGTCGTAGGATAGAGTGGTCGAAGCAAGCGTGTCCCGAAGGTTGCTGCGCAACCACTAAATGAGGAGGGAGGCACAACCTCGAGATGGAGGCGGACCTGAAGAAAAAAAAGGCATGAGTTGGGTGCTCGCCACCACGCCGACCAACCACACCACTATCAAGATTTCACGTGTCAAACATGTCCAGCGAGAAGACCATAACTCCTTGCTCTATCGCCTACCATTACGAAGACCCTTTTTTTTGGATGACACATCAATTATCTTTCCCGTTGGTGTAGGGGAATGCAGCAGAAAACAAAAATTTTCCGACCTACGCACCAGCCCAGGACCACTATGGAGACTGCATACATGGTTTGATCTTTTTCGTTACCGACTCGTAGCGCAGCGGGAAGTAGAGTCGATGACGATCGGCGGTGCAGATCCCCGCAGCTAGGATTTACAACCTCCCTACCGCGAGGATGTATACCCTCATCTGCTCCTCAGACAGCCCTCCGGGAGACGGTCGAACAGCCCCCCAGGACGGTGTCGCGGACAGCCCTTCGGGAGGACCATCGAAACTCGAACGGTCACTCGGACAGCCCTTCGGGAGGACCTTCAAAACTCGAACGGTCACTCGGAAAGCCCTTCGGGAGGTACTCACGAACTAAGACCGAAACTATGATCTCTCTACAGAGTTGCACACATACGGTGTCATCTATCCGGCAGGGCTTCGTGTCCAGAACTAGTTCCTACCGGAACCCACACAGCCTTGCGGCTCTACGAAACTCTTTTCGTGGGAGGGAGAGAAGAAGCCAGATCATGCATGGCACTTGTATGTGAGAAGGGATGTGAGTGAAGAGCACCCCTCCACCTCTATTTATAGGAAAAGCCCATGGGGACAAATACCCAAAAAACCCATCACATGGATCCTTCATAAGGGTAAAATGGGAAGGCAAGTGGAGCTCCATGGAGCTCCACATGTGTCAACCAGCCACCCCTCATGGGGGCCCCCAAAGGGGTTCCTTAGTCCCCAAGTTCATCTAGAAGCCTTTTGGGAAAAGCCCCAAAAGGTGGCTTTCCATAAATATCCCAAAAAGCACTTTCACTATTCACGACGACATGTTTCAGCGTCTGATTGAACTGAAAATATTTATGTGGGCTAAGAACATTTCTAGTACCCACTAAAATGATTTTCAACGCGTTCCGAAACAATTCCGGTTTTAGTGATTTTCATCTGCGGCTTGTCTCTGAAGTGGCTCCGGCAGCTCCGAAACATTTCCGATTTTTATCTCAGAAAATTCCAAAAAGCTTCCAGAATTATTCTGGCATCCTCCAAGAATTATCAGGCATGTGCCGAAACCAATTTGAGTTAATGGTATATCCCGAAACAACTTTTCGGTATCATCGAAACTTATCCGATGACCTCTCTCTGCGGTACGATTCCGATGTCCGAAACTTTTCCGGTGTCCAAAACTTTTTTGGTGATTTTATCTCAGACTCCTTGTCTAGTATTCAACAGATAGATGACCCTTAAGCGTGTGACCCTATAGGTTCGGTGAAGTATAGACATGACCCGGAACCCCTTCCGATCAATGATCAACATCGGAGCCGTGGACACCTATACTGACCCCTATACCCACACGAATGAATATTCGAGTGAACCTCCAGTTGTCGTGTGCTATTCCTGTTGCTTCGCGATATGTTACAAAGACCCGAGGTGATATTTACTTGCATCCCCGTGGATCAACAACTTGTCCACTATGCTAGTTACCTCGTTACTGGTTTTGTTCTCTTTTCTCGTTTCCGTGTTCCGGCATCCCTGTGATCAAATCACAATGTGTCTGGCTAGACGATGGTGGATACGGTAACACCGAGAGGGCCCGATAATATCTCTCCATCGTCGGAGGAGCAAATCCCAATTTTGAGCTATCAAGTTACTTGACACACTTTTCCATGAACCCGTAAGCCGCCGTAATAGCCACCCATTTACGGATGACGTTTAACAAACCCCAAAGTTCATGAAGCAAGCATGAAGAAAATCGATACTCTCATGGTCTAAGGAATCATTCAAACGTTAACCATCTCTGTGTTATTTACCATTAACTTGTGACGAATGAATCTCATAGCATAACATCAAACCGGGTCGATTCAAAACAAATGTTCTCTTAACATTGTGCCCTCAAAGTTGCTGGCATAGACATGCCCATGATCAGGAAAACGGAACCATCATGCAACACTTGAGCTAGTCTTAGAGGCCAAACTAGGAATACTTCTTACCGTTTATTATTCCACACGTGCATATGAGTCTTCCTCCGAGCCTCGTGGATATTGCAGACTCGAGAATCATTGCAGTTATAGCATGGAACATAAACATAATTATGAAATCGGAGATAAATAATATCATTTATTATTTCCTCTAGGGCATATCTCCTACAGACTCCCACTCTCACTAGAGTCAATAATCTAGTTAATGCTAATGCACTTTACACCTATGGCATGCCGGTGTAAAAAATGTTTCGCATGTGGTATAGCCTGATGTCCATCAGATCTAACAACTTCAGCTCCGTGTCTATCTCTGCATATCCTCGCATTTTCGCGCTTTCACAAAATTCATATTTTGTGCGGACTTGGCTTTGTATAAATGTGAATCACAGGTTGAACCTGGATTCCTCAGACTGAGTTATGGAGAAACTACCTGCAGTAGTGTCCCATTGACAAAAGCCATCTTGGAACCATACTAAGTTCATGAATGAACTATATGATTCAACATCTTGTTTGTCGCTTCTAAAGTGTCCACATACTTAGTCATTTGTTATAGAATTCGCCACAGTATCCTGTTGGGAACAATTTCCAACTACCGTGCCACCATATTGTGTATTACACAAAACCCTTAACTTAAAACGAAAATCGCATGGAGAAAAGATGAAGACTGTATCGATGTAACATTTTACAATGAACTCTTCATGATCTCCGCTTGCGATAAAACATATCATCAGTACTTACTCTAGTACTTAATGACATCTTTCACTATTGTCCCGTGATCAGTACTTTGATCACTTTAGTATCCATACTCGCAACATCTTGGGAGTATTGGACATATCTGGTTGTTTTACATACCATGGAATACATGATTAATCCAAACACATGAGTGTGTGGAATCTCCATCATGTATTTTTCTCATCAGTGTTTTGGGACACTGATTCTTGCAAAAACTCTTTCCATGTGACTTCGGCTAGAATCACTGCTTGTCGTTCTTAGTGCTAAACGGTTTTAGCATCTTGTCAATATGTATTTATTGCTTAGCCCTATTAGGTAAATGTATCTCCATAGATCATTATGCCTAATATTGAGGCTATTTAGCCTAACCACTTCATCAAAAAACTATTTTCAAATGAAGTCCTAATTCGTGTCAAGAAATTTATTTCCAATTAACAATGTGTCAAGCACACAAGGTTTTTAGAAATATTATTACGCTCCCACTTACTTTCTTGAATTACAAGCATCTTCGTTACCCATTGATGAAGTCAAATCCCTTTGACCATTTCATCAAAGCACGAAGATTCCAACTCCATTTTGCTCTCTTATGTCCATCGTTGGAACTCTGAAGTTTGCACCCTTTCTAGCATCCTCTGGATAAACAAACTGCCTTGGACTGTAACACATGCAAGTCCTTGGTTTCATTTCCATCAGATGGAAATCCTATTGTCATCCATGTTTCATATCTCATGATTGAAATATGTATTAATTGCTAGTTCAACCCGAACCGACCTTAAGCATCGCTACGATGAAAACATCCTCACCGTAGTCAACTCTTGAACTTGTTATTTCAACAAGTCGAGCTTTATGGATGAAACATTTTTATCCGTATAGGTTTTAAGTTCCATAAATATTCGTTAGACTCTAAGTCTTCCGAAAGGTGTATCAAGGTTTTAATCTTGAATCACTTATATGGAAACTAACTCGGGTTGTATTGGCATTTAGCCAATTCCGGAGTCAGGGCCCATCAACGCTTCCTTGTGTATCGTAGGTATAATGTTGTCTAACAACAATATCTCGTTTGCGCACCTGAGAGGTTTGCACGAGCCTTGCCTACGTGGTTCAGCTGCAAGTTCGACCGAAGTTCATACATTTTATTGTAGAGACTTCCGTATCAGTCGCAGTAGGAAACTCTGGAATTACTTCCAAGGTCTCTTTCCTTCGATCTGATGACGAAGATACTGTTTATCTCGTCGAGTTGCACTATTCTCCCACTCACCTTTTTGAAAGAAAAAATTTCTTCAAAATCACACGTTCTTTCTGGCAAAACTTTTTGCCTCAGTATAGTGGTGAGGGAATACCCTATAATTTGGATAACCTACAAAGTAGCACTTGTCTAATTTGGAATAGGTTTGTAAGCTTTTACACAAGCCCCATATTCCAAATGTTAAGAAAAGATATAACATGGTTGGGCGTACCATACCATGGCTTCATTTCAACAGACCCGATGTAGCTCTTTTCAGTGTAAAAGCCGCAGTCTCTAAAGCATCACTTTAAAAGGGATAATGGCAAATTTATTTATGTCATATTTGACCTTACCATGTCATAAATGGTTAGATTACATCTCCACGGACTTTTCACTTGCAGTGGTGTTCCGGGAGGTGCAAGTTATGAAACCCCTTTCACAACTCATCAGACATTCGCTAAACATGTAACTCAAATATTCCTTTGTGCAATCAAGTTGCAGAAACATAATTTTCTTGTTACAATAACTTCTACTTCATTTTAGAAAACCTTTCAAATGATTTCAAAAGATCGAGACTTACGTCTCATCAAGTAAATATCCATATATCTACTTGAGTCATTTCTGAAGATAAATAAATCCACCACTAACAACACTTATCGGACTACACACATCAAATGTATGATCACTAATAAGTTTGTTGTTCGTTCCTTATGGCCTGTGAATGGTATTTTAGTCACTTCACTTTTTGGAGGAAAGTTGCAAGTGTCAGATGATTCAAAATCAAAAAGACTTCAAAATCCATCATAATGGAATTTTCCATGCCGGTTTCTCCAATGTGACCAAATGTAGTGCCACACTTGTGTGGTATTCTTTTAGTCTTGCGACATTTAGCGTCGATGTTATGGATGTATCATATTACCATCAATATTCATAACATACATCCCATCTTGGATGGAAGCATGGCCCTTCATGTTATTCATAATACTTAATAACAATTGTTGTTTTTATGAACATTCTTTTGCAACAAACATTGTGCAATGGGCTAGAGTGTATGAAACTCTAAAATGAATTATGAAAGTAAACCCATAGGTATTGTATTATTATCAATATTCATAACATACATCTCATTCATAATGAAAGTATGGCCCTTGTGTTATTCATAACATCGAACATAAAAAGTTCTCTTATGAACAACCTTCTTGCAAGATACCTTATGCAATGGGCTAGATTTTGAAAAACTCTAAATGAATTATGAAAATAAATACAGACGGCAATACACCGATGGAAGGTATAGTAACATTTACTATGTTCCCTGTGTATACCTTAACCTCATTTATGGCTAGCCTTTTAGGCCATAGTAGCTCTTACATTTATTCGTAACAGAATGCAATCAAGCAGGTATCTTTGTGATTAACTCACAATACCCAAGAATTAGTGATTAACATGTTTAACCATAATTCCCAAGAACTATATCTTTGACCAGCCTACTATACATCAAAAACTTGTATGACATTCATACATGACTTGGATATTCCAGTCATCTTTCTTTCTGCCTTTATACTTCTAACAGTTTAACTTTTAGTATTTCTCCTACTCGCAAAAGAAGCACCCAACTTAAGAGTGGCGTTAGCCCCGGACTTCCTAGGCGTGTAAGTCACACTAACACCCTTTGGACACTTCCTTTCTCTTTAAGTTGTTGTTTTATTCACCTTTTATCATATGACAGGCGTTCTTCTGGATCCCTCTCTTATTAGTCTAATGCATAGTAAACACTTTACTAATAATTTGCAATCAAACATTGCTTTGGATATTTCATATCTTTCAGCCTTTGTTTGTATCTGAAAATTAATTTTTAGTTCCATGAATATCACATAACATCCCAAACTTTCGAAGTTCGAGTTTCATGGAAGCAAACATATTGCACTTGACATAGCGAATTCTAGCTTTTGGATCGAAGGACGAGAGTCTCATCATCCATTGCTTTTAGCGGGAGTATATGGAAAGCATGCGATAGGACAAAGTCCTTCTCGGCACTTTTGAGGACAATCCTCACATTACGTTACCAATCATAAAGTTTTAACCAGATATTTAACAGCTATTCAATTTTAACAGGGAAGGTGGAAACGCGAGCCATTATTCTAGAACTATTTTGCAAGAAACACTTAGACAGTGTTCATAATTAATTGCACTGAGAATTAAACATGTTAATTCAACAGTGCGCTCCCACTCAAATCAATATCTCTCATAATTAATTTTGAGTGATACAAGATCCAACTTCAACTCATCGCCATAGAATCATCATCTCATAACGGGAATTTTAATCGGTAGGCCAACTGGCGGCGATCACATCTCTATGTGACTCTTGCTCATCTTCGATGCGTGTGTTACGAGCTCAGGACGATCCTGCCATGAACGTCAAGACAACCAAGTGATCTTGCTGCAGGTGCGACCTCACCCGCCTCACACTTCTCTAATCGTTCGTACCCATGCATCCATGGCGCACCCGAAAAGATAGGTGTCGTGGCGGTGCTACACTTGGGAGAACACTAACTACTTGATATTTTAGTGAGAGATCACCCTAATAAAAGCGACTACCGCGCAATCAAGAAGGGTGCATCATAAGGGATAAACATCTCAGGCAATTCATAATAGCATGATATGGTATAGCCCTTTCTGACGAAGAAGTCTTTCATTTCTTCGTCTTCGGCATTCGCATCGGTGTCACCTTCGTGAAGATTGCCACCACCTTGTCGATGCACCAAATAATATTGCTATCTCTATAGCTAATAAAATAAGTGCATTACTTAAGGTTGACACGCAGGTCACTAAAGGGACAATCATATGGCTCTAGCCATCATGCCGAATCATGACACGCGGGTCATGTTAATCAATTTACATAATATAGTCATCTCATACATAATCAAATTGAATATGAGAATTGCTATACCACATCACATGCACATGCAAACCCTCCTGCAAAACCAAGTTAGACGTTTCTAATCGGTTGATGCAAACTTTTTTTTTGTGGCTTCTAAGGTTTCGACTTAAACCGCAGCTACCAACATTTTATCATCAAGTATGATTATTCAAGTTGCTAGATTAACATCTCGAGGTGTATGAAACATGAGATAATTAAATCTCGAGGCCCATACTAAACTTCGTCATACGCATGACCCCCGTGCAGATCATATCTGCAATGCCCTTTCATCTGCGAATTTCATCTTTCTTTTGACAACGACAGAACCCAAAGAACTGATAGCACTTCCATGATCAATCAGGATCACGGATTGCCAGAACTTTGTCAAATTCCACCATGCTGTCTCGAGATTGAGCAAACGCAAAATCTAGGGAAGCAACAAGAATGTCGGGTAACAGATTTCATCTGTCACCCGCATAAATAATTTTCAGCAATAGATCTCATCTACTCCAAAATTATATTATGAAATACCCATACATCTCCATGTATTCTAGATCGTAACATGCATCTACGCATAGCACGGCTCTTGATGCCACTGCAGGGGAACGCAGCAGAAAACAAAAAATTTCCGACCTACGCACCAGCCCAGGACCACTATGGAGACTGCATGCATGGTTTGATCTTTTTCGTTACCGACTCGTAGCGCAGCGGGAAGTAGACTCGATGACGACCGGCGGTGCAGATCCCCGCAGCTAGGATTTACAACCTCCCAACCGCGAGGATGTATACCCTCATCTGCTCCTCAGACAGCCCTCCGGGAGACGGTCGAACAACCCCCCGGACGGTGTCGCGGACAGCCCTTCGGGAGGACCATCGAAACTCGAAGGTCACTCGGACAGCCCTTCGGGAGGACCTTCAAAACTCGAACGGTCACTCGGACAGCCCTTCGGGAGGTACTCACGAACTAAGATCTAAACTACGATCTCTCTACAGAGTTGCACACATATGGTGTCATCTATCCGGCAGGGCTTCGCCGTCCAGAACAAGTTCCTGCCGGAACCCAGACAGCCTTGCGGCTCTACGAAACTCTTTTCGTGGGAGGGAGAGAAGAAGCTAGATCATGCATGGCACTTGATTGTGAGAATGGATGTGAGTGGAGAGCACCCCTCCACCTCTGTTTATAGGAAAAGCCCATGGGGACAAATACCCAAAAAACCCATCACATGGATCCTTCATAACTATCATAAGGGTAAAATGGGAAGGCAAGTGGAGCTCCATGGAGCTCCACATGTGTGGCCGGCCACCCCTCATGGGGGCCCCCCAAAAGGGGTTCCTTAGTCCCCAAGTTCATCTAGAAGCCTTTTGGGAAAAGCCCCAAAAGGTAGCTTTCCATAAATATCCTAAAAAGCACTTTCACTATTCACGACGACATTTTTCAGCGTCTGATCGAACTGAAAATATTTATGTGGGCTAAGAACATTTACAGTACCCACTAAAATGATTTTCAACGCGTTCCGAAACAATTCCGGTTTTAGTGATTTTCATCTGCGAAACGCATCTGAAGTGGCTCCGGCAGCTCCGGAACATTTCCGGTTTTTATCTCAGAAAATTCCAAAAAGCTTCCAGAATGATTCTGGCATCCTCCAAGAATTATCAGGCATGTGCCGAAACCAATTTGACTTAATGGTATATCCCTAAACAACTTTTCGGTATCATTGAAACTTATCCGATGACCTCTCTCTGCGGTACGATTCTCCTGTCCGAAACTTTTCCGGTGTCCGAAACTTTTTCGGTGATTTTCTCTCAGACTCCTTGTCTAGTATTCAACAGATAGATGACCCTTAAGCGTGTGACCCTATAGGTTCAGTGAAGTATAGACATGACCCGGAACCCCTTCCGATCAATGATCAACATCGGAGCCGTGGACACCCATATTGACCCCTATACCCACACGAATGAATATTCGAGTGAACCTCCAGTTGCCGTGTGTTATTCCTGTTGCTTCCGATATATTACAAAGACCCGAGGTGAGATTTACTTGCATCCCCGTGGATCAACAACTTTTCCACTATGCTAGTTACCTCGTTACTGGTTTTGTTCTCTTTTCTCGTTTCCGTGTTCCGGCATCCCTGTGATCAAATCACACTGTGTCTGGCCAGACGATGATGGATACGGTAACACCAAGAGGGCCCGAGAATATCTCTCCATCGTCGGAGGAGCAAATCCCAATTTTGAGCTATCAAGTTACTTGACACACTTTTCCATGAACCCGTAAGCCGCCGTAATAGCCACCCATTTACGGATGACGTATAACAAACCCCAAAGTTCATGAAGCAAGCATGAAGAAACTCGATACTCTCATGGTCTAAGGAATCATCCAAACGTTAACCATCACTGTGTTACTTACCATTAACTTGTGACGAATGAATCTCATAGCATAACATCAAACCGGGTCGATTCAACACAAATGTTCTCTTAACATTGTGCCCTCAAAGTTGCTGGCATAGACATGCCCATGACCAGGAAAACAGAACCATCATGCAACACTTGAGCTAGTCTTAGAGGCCAAACTAGGAATACTTCTTACCGTTTATTATTCCACACGTGCATATGAGTCTTCCTCCGAGCCTCGTGGATATTGCAGACTCGAGAATCATTGCAGTTATAGCATGGAACATAAACATAATTGTGAACTCGGAGATAAATAATATCATTTATTATTGCCTCTAGGGCATATCTCCTACAGTTCGTTGTCGCAAAATAAATATCTCTCCAGTTGCAAAGCATAGATATATGTGCTAGTTATTACTTAAAAGTATTACACCCGGCCTCTACATAACTAAGATGCACACAGCAAAATAAGGTCCTCTCACACAAATGAAAATTAAAATGGAGAAATACAAAGAAACATGTAGAGTCCGTATAACGCCTAAAGTGGAGGGATGTCAATCCTAAGATCATGCAGCCAGCCATGTTGGGTAAACGTATCCCTCGCCATAGCCTCCAATCCTGTACACACCTCCGTAAATAGGTATCGATTCTCCACACGTTATAGAGAGGACCACAAATGATGAGTTTCGGCACATCTATAGATAACCTACAATAGAGAAGTACTTTTATCGTTAAAAATCTTATCATTTCTACATAGCCAAAGCAACCAAATAATGGTAAGCGCTCCCACCCTGAGAAGAGTTCTAAACTTGTGATCAATCCCATGTAACCAGTTGCCAAATACATTAGCAACACTACAGGAAGGATACATGCCAGAAGCTATTTGGATGACTGGCCATATAGAATGAGCCAATTTGCATTGGAAGAATAAATGTTTTATTGTCTCATCATCATGGTGACAAAAGAGACATTGTGAACTTCCATGCCAATTGCTCTTAATAAGGGTATCTTTAGTAAAAATGACTCCTCGATGAAGATACCATGCAAAGATTTTACTCTTAAGAGATATCTTCATCTTCCAGATCTTCTTGTTATTATCAATTGTCATATTAGACTGGATTAACGTTCTATACATCAGAGAATTGTCCATTCCCATGGAGGTTCCATCGGAATATATCAGACTCATGTGACAATTGCACCGTGGACAATCGTTGTAGCAGGATGTTCCACGGTTGGAGCCTGTGTCCAACTAAATCTCTTCTGAACATCACATTTGGCAGAAATGATTCCATTACCATGGCGATAGTATCACCCTTGTGGCGTACAATGTTGTATAGAGCTGGATATTGTTCCTGAATTGTGGCATTTCCTAGGCACTTGTCCTCCCAGAATCTAATTTCTGAGCCATCCATAGTCGAGAAGGATCCATAGTAGAAGAAATATTTCTTTGTAGCCATTATACCCGTCCAGAAGTGGGAATCCCCAGGATTCCAGTATACTTGGGATACCACCTTGAAACCCACATATTTCCTCCTTAGAAGGGTTTGCCATACACCATCTTCCGTCAATAACTTAAACAACCATTTGCCGAGAAGGGCCCTATTCTTAACCTCAAGGTCATGAATGCCCAACCCGCCTTGGTCTTTGGGACGGCAAACCACACTCCATTTAGCCAGTCGATATTTCTTTCTCTCACTATCTCCTTGCCAAAAGAATCTTGATCGGAAGTAATCCAATATATGTAAAACTCCTTTTGGCAACTGAAAGAAGGAAATCATATATAGTACCATATTACTTAGTACTTAATTTATGAGGACCAATCTTCCACCCAGAGACACCAATTTACCTTTTCAACTGCTAAGTCTTTTTTATAGCCTCTCCTCGACGTGTTTCCATTCAGCATTTGTGAGTCTCCAATAATGTGTATCCCTAAATATGTGATTGGAAACTGTCCCAACCCGCATCCAAACAATTCAACATACAGGTGGGCCTTGTCTTGAGCCTCGCCAAAGCAAAACAATTCACTTCTATGAAAATTGATCTTAAGACCTGAGATTTGCTCGAATGCTGATAAAATCAGTTTCAGATTTCTCGCTTTCTCGAGGTCATGATCTATGAAGAGAATCATATCATCGGCATATTGAAGTATAGAGATACCACCATCAACTAGATGATTAACTACCCCATCAATTTGGCCATCAACCTTAGCACGCTCAATCATGACCGCTAGCATATTCGTCACTATATTGAATAGCATGGGCGATAATGAGTCACCTTGTCGCAATCCCTTCTTTGTTTGGAAATAGTGTTCAACATTGTCATCATTGACCTTAATGGCAATACTACCTCCAGCAACAAAGCTATGGATCATAGCGCGCCACTCTGCAAAAGATCCTTTCATTTTGAGAGTCTGTTGAAGAAAGGGCCACTTGACTTTGTCATAAGCCTTTTCAAAGTCTATTTTGAGTACCACCCCATTCAACTTTTTCCGGTGTAATTCATGGACTGTTCCATGCAGGATAACAACTCCATCTAGGATGTTCCTGACTTGCATACAAGCTGTCTGTGAAGGCCGAACCACATGTTCAACAACTGAATTTAGCCTAATAGTCGCAACCTTTGTCAATATTTTAAATCTAACATTAAGGAGGCAAATAGGACTATATTGTAGTACCCTTTCATAACCTTAAGTAATAAAATAATATCACCAAAGTTTAAGCGAAACAATTCTAGTTGACCAACATGTAGGTCGCTAAACAAAAGTAGGAGATCGGGTTTGATGACTTCCAAGAAGTTCTGATAGAACTCGAAGGGAAAACCATCCGGACTTGTTATGCTCCATTAGGAAAATCACCTTCCTAACTTCCTCCTCGGAGTATGGGGCTGTTAGAAGGTTGTTTTCCTCATCAGAGACCTGAGGGATGTCATCTATTTGGGACTCATCCATCGAGAAGTTTCCTTCCTCTGGGGGTCCGAACAGATCCGTAAGTCTAGCATGTGTGTGTGTGTGTGGGGGGGGGGGGAGGGGGGGGAGGGGGGCGAACCACTGTCACAAACTAAAATAAAGAAGGCAATCTTGGTTCATCCGGCTACATAGACGAATGAGGGCCAAATCCTACCCAACCGCCGGCTAGGTCTTTTCTGGTCAATTTCTTCCATTATTACTAAGTACTAACCACATAGGACTTTGATGATCTTGATTGGATCGAGATCTAAAATTAGCTGGACTGAAAACAAATAATGGATCCACTTGTGTTGGCCCATTAAGAAACTCCAAGAGGCCCGACCTTTCCTCCAATGTCTCCAAGCCAAGCTACGCGGCGCTCATGAGCCGTTAGAGGCAGCAAAATTCCCTGATTAAAAATCTTAACCCATGGCGAGCATGGGTGAGCGAAAAAGAGAGATGGGACAAGGGCTTGGGTGTGGGGGCAAACAACCATGTTCAAGAGCAAATCCAATGTGAGCGTCGCTCCGACCAGACCAGTCCACCATAGAAACAGCAACAATTTCCATACATTTGCTGCATATCAACCTTCTTGGCAGATGCATCCTCTCTGCTTGCTTTCCATCACATGCTAATTTTGCAGGAATTTCATAGGAAAGGAATTCTATATGATTTTTTTTCCTATGTGCCCTTTGGATTGTAGGAATCCTTGCTTCCCTTCACATTTTGGAGGATTCTAAACATTTGCTCAAGCCTCGTGTTAGCACTTCCTTTGAGAAGTCCAATGCAACATGTGTCTTCATCTCCCCTTTCCTCTCTCTCCTAAAGAAACAATTCCTACAAAATTACTATGGAGCATCCGAACAACTATGGTGGGCTAATGTCGTACGCGGGCCGAAAGCCTTCACGCTGGTGCCCACACAACTTGCTCAGCCCGGATGAACAGTGTTGTAAAAGGAAGAAGCCCAAAGTAAAGCAACCCAGTAATCACTTGCCCTTGCCCTGAGCTAATTTTTTTAACAAGTTGCTCTTACATGTTTCAGATGTCAGCAATGTTCAAGAAATCGTTAACTGGTAGTTGCTCGGTTGGTTTAGGAGTAGCGATTAATCGGTGAATCGACTTATTAACTGGATTAATCGGTCGACCATTAATCAGTAGATTGAATAGGAACTTGCAAAAGTATATCTAGATTTATTTATGTATTATACCATACTCTCATGCTCCCAGCTATGTAGTATACCAAAACATGCTGCCATATACATAGGAAAAACATAGAGAGGAGGTAAAATTATTAAGCCTAATGCGAACGAATTGTGGTTGGATGGTTAGAGGGACTATGGTATCCCAGCCCATCAGGGTTCAAATCCTGGTGCTCGCATTTATTCCTGGATTTATTTCAGGATTTCCGGCGATGCGCATTTAGTGGGAGGGGACGTTCCCGTCGACGACGAGGCGCTTATGGTGACTTCATAAATCTCAAGATGATATGCTGGCTCAGTCTTTCGGAGGTGCTCATAGGGGTAGGGTGTGCGTGTGTGCGTTCATAGGGGTGAGTGTATGCGTGTGTATATAAGCGCTTGTGTTTGTACTGATGTTCAAAAAAATATTATTAAGCCTATCTGTTAAGGAGCGGGATGGGGCTGGAAGGGGTTACAAGACAAAAATTTGAGCTTTGTTTGCCCGCTCGTGGATGGGCCAGCAGGGATTAGCCGGCATGACAACTGATTAATCGGTCTAACTGGCCAGTTAATCGGTCTAACAAGTTAATGCGACGAATAGGTGCTATTCGATTCGGCCATGCTATGAGTAGCGATTAACTGGCCCGTTAACTGATTAATCGGATCAATTCTTGAACAATGGATGTCAGTAAACAGTAGTACTAGTAAGCATGCACCAGATAAAAGAAAAAGTAGGAATCCACACTTGCAAAGTAAATATTCATCTGTATATTCAGAACAAACTTATGGAAGAAACTAGCTTCTGCATTAGATCCGAGAAGTTCATCATCTTGTTTGCAGATTTAAGACTCGTGATTGCAAGTGAATACTCCCCTGTATATTCAGAACAAACCTCAGGAAGAGAAATAAGATGTGGGCTCAGTTCATTCATCCTGTCATGGACACCATCATGGAAAATATGATCCAGGGACATAATAGATACATGGCATGAAACTGTCAACATAATTATACAGATCGCATAAGAAGTTTGCAGAAATCCTCTGCGCAGCAGATTATTTATTTGATGTAATAACTGTAGCTCCTGAAGAATCACCAGGAGACATCGCTGTAGATGAAGATGGCAAAATATTAGAGAGGTTATTAATCATCATCTGCTGGCCAAGATAATACTAGCAGTTAATACAAGTGTAATGATACACACCTGCAGATTAACGAGGATGATTTTCCAGAATGATTTTCCAGCTCATCATCACAACTTGAACTGTCAAAAGGGAATGTGGTAAGAAAATCAAATATGTATGCACGGTAAAGAAAGACAAAATTATAGAAGCAACTAATCCTGAGGCGAAGAACTAAATATGTGTTAATTGGAAGGGTGAATCGGTGTAGTTAGTAGTTACCATGACGAACTCGAGCATCGGCTTGTTGGGATTCATGTGTACGGCTTGCCAAATTGCATCCTCTGCCTCTTCCGGCTCTGGCTTGGACCCCGACACAGCGTACCACCTCCCAACATAGACCTGTTTAAGCGAAGAAAGGTTCTCCAGGCCAAAGTCCAAATCACCAAATCGATCCCATGTCCGCTGCACTGATAAAATGACCTCAAGGGTCTGTAGCTTCTGCATGGCTCCTTGTGCGAACTTCAGCTCCATGATGCTACTGCCGATCTTGAGCCCTGCAAGACATTGGAACGGGTAACTGCTGTCGATCACCATCCTTTGTCTGCGATTGGTTTTTACCACCCATATATCAAGATCACGGAGTGATGGGATGTTGCCAAGCACTTGAAGGTCCTCTTCTTTTAGCGTTTCCAGATGCTGGATTAGAAGGGTAGAAAGGTTGGAGAGCGAGGATATCCATCTTGGCACATTGAAGTTTATGCTATCAATCATATGGATGCATTGAAGCTGTTGTAGCTCAGACGACAAATTGTCAACTCCGTAATCTAGGTTTCGGTGGACACCGGTTATTTTAATTATTTTGAGATTGACCAGTTTGGAGAGACACCGCCGGAAAAGTTCCTTATAGTCATCGTTCCATTCATAAACCCTGATACAAAGATTCCTCAATTCCGTCAGCTTGCTCAGATCATACAGCATGGATGGGGATGTGACATAGATATCCTTCAATTCTTGCAGAGATTTCAAATTCCCCATTTCTTCTGGCAGGCTCGTCCATATGCCAATATGAAGGTACACTAGCTGTGTTAGCTGAACAAATGATGCTGGTAACATTTGTATTTTCGTCTCACTTATGTCCAATACTTTCAAGAACTGTAGATTCCCAATCTCGTCCGGGATCTGAGTGATATACGTCTTGCATAGCCATAAATACCTCAAGTGAAACATATTGCAAATAACCTTAGCATGAGGATTATCCACTTTTGAACAGTAACTTAAGTCTAATGCACGCATGAGTGAAAAGCTTGAAAGTGCTGGTAACAAACTAATATCTTGCTCAAACACACTGAGTGACCGCAAATGGGACACACTCATGGTTGCCATCTGCTTGATATTGCCTTCATTTAGGCTTTGGACTGATAATCGACGTACCTTACTTGGTGCAGATCCTGATTGCTGACCACCTATATATGTTAGGAAATTCTCTTCCCTTGACAAGGAAGTGATGAGGTCAAGCACCATATCATGTACACGGCAAGCACTCGCTTTATCGTTAGTGATATCCGCCGGTTGGATCAAGCTTTTGTTAATGAGCTCACTGAAATAATCTTCTCCTATTTCATACAAGCTCTTCCCATGTTCTTCCAGAACAAAACCTTCGCCAATCCATCGCCATATCAAATCTCTAGCTAAAATCTTATAATCCTCTGGATACAAACTTATAGACAATAAACATGTCTTTAGATGTGGAGGTAGATCATAGTAACTGACTGATAAAATCCTTCTCATGTCCTTCACATCAGGACTATCTTGTAGCCCAGAACCCATAGCTTGGTACACCTTGGACCAATCATTTCCATTTTTACTGGCTAACATACTAGCTATCGTCATGATAGCTAATGGTACTCCACCACATCTCTTTATAATGTTATCCGATACTTCAGCTAATTGATTAGGAGGACATTTGTCTTCAGCACCAAATATTCTTTTGCAGAATAATTTTCTCGACTGTGCAAGAGTAAGTGGCTTTAGGACATACACACCACCAATTTGTTTGGCAATATCAAGATTACGAGTTGTTGTGATTATTCTACTTCCACATTTGTTCTCAACCAAAGCATGTTTGATGGTTTTCCATGCAGAACTGTTCCATATGTCATCAATCACAATGAGGTACCTATAAGATGATATCGGAAGACCATCTATTAGTGAAGCTCTATATGATCTTCTGTTTCTTTAAGCACACATAAGGCAAAACGTGTCAACAAAAAATAAAACGAGAGAGTTAATCATCATTCATTATTCCTCTTTGGTCAACATCCATGTAATTTTTTAGATGGAAGCCCCCATTACAAATAGAAGAGATTAGAAACATCGTCATGACTGGAGATAGAAGCCAATGAAACAAAGCTGATAACCGCACTGACATATTAGAATAGCCACTATTGTTCATGGTTCAGTTGAGTTCCCCCCATACTTAAAGCCTCATATCTTACTTAGAAAATCAGATTAGTGACAGATTGATACTTTAAGAGGGGTAACAATACTCAAATCAAATAAATATATCGGAGATATAACACAGGGTATGGACTTGCCTTGTGAAAATTTAGAAGTTGGAAGTTCAGTACACTACTCATGTTATTCAATATTTTGAATATTAAATGGTTGTGGAATTCAAAAAATAAATATAAAAATAGCATTTGAAAAATAATGCAAATTAGAATTTTATTTTCCATATCTTTATTTCTACGGGAATTCAAACCAAACATCTTTTGTTCTACATCCGCAGCCACAAAAATGTGCCATTCCCAAAACTGGACCCAATATTTTAATAATTTCTGGATCCATACTAGGCAAGCTATATTGATGACATGGTAAAGTGCTGAAGTCGTAATCAAGTACACATCTTAAATTGTGCAGTCGATACTTACATACATACCTCTTGTTTAGAAGAAAATCTCTTAGCTCACGCACAAGTTGTGCTTCACCACGTATCTGTTTGTTCATGCCACTATAGTTGTGCTTCTCAAGCTGATGGAGCATGTCTCTTAAAATATTCTTCATGTTAGGATTAAGAGACAAGGAAACAAAGGCCTCGCAATCGAATTGCGACTTAAGCTTCTGATACACCGCATTAGCAAGGGTTGTTTTTCCTAAGCCACCAAAACTGACAACAGAGACAATCTTCAGTTGCTGCTTGGATGCCGCATCCCCCTCTGTCAGCCTCTTAACTAGCTAGGTCATTTTCCTTGTCTTCAGTGCCAATGAGCTCCGTTGCATCTTTGTATAGAGCTGATAGGCGAAGGCTGTCAATAGTTGGCCCGGCAGCAGGCTTGGCAAAAACACTGTCAACCTTATACCTATCGCGCCCCTGGCTGACCTCCTTGATACGGCTCCTGATGTCTTTGATCTCGGTGCCCATCTTGTGGCGGATTTTAGCCTTCGTCATCAGGTCGATGCTCTTATGGATGAAGCCCACGAAGCTATGCGGATCTTTTTGTGCACGTCTATCAAGACGCACCAGAAATTTATCGACACTGTCCTCGATTTCATAGGATAGCTCCCTGACTTCCCTCGCCCAGAGCTTGACCTGGACGTCAGGTGGCTGATCCAAAGGTGCCTCAGAAATCTTGAGCAGGGCTGTCTCCATGCTCTCCAGCTCGGCTTTGAGGAACCTGATCTCACCCCTGGTGTTCTTGTGCAGGTCATACTCCTCCTTGAGCAGGCCTGCGAGCATGGGCCGGAGGGTGGTCATAGCTCCGGTCACCACCTCCATCGGGCCTCGATTTCAAATTGCTCAGTCTGAAACAATTGCTCAACTGCTGACGGGTCACCACAGCGCAGCAAAGAGCACCTGTAAAATCAAGTAGCCAAAATTAAACCATGGTTGATGTGGGGATTGGATACATGCGTAACAGAGAAGATGCTAATGGCACCCACTGCACCGACACTGTGGCAATTGGCAGGCTCGGGGAGCCGATTGCCGGTGAGCGGAGCCGAAAATTTGCCAGATTTTCAGTAGGAAGGGAGGGGAAGGTAACGGTGGAGCCAAGCAGGTAAATACCTCACGAACTGAAGTCTGAAGCCAATTTGCTTGGTCTGAACTCTGAAGTCTGAAGTCTGAACAATTGCTCAACTGCACTGGTTACCACAGCACAGCAAAGAGCACCTGTAAAATCAAAAGAGCCAAAATTACACCACTGTTGATGTGAGGATAGGATACTTGTGGAACAGAGAAGACGCTGATGGCATCCACTGCACCGACCCTGTGGCAACCGGCAGGCCCGGAGAGCCGGCAAAATTTGCCGGAGTTCGAGCCGGAGGGGAGGGGAGGTAACTGTGGAGCCAAGCAGGAAATATCTCACGAACTGTAAGAAGCCACGGCCAGTGAATCTGCGCCCAGCTACGAGCCGACGACTCGGGAGACCGGAGACGGCGAGACCTGCCGGTCGTTGACAGCTGAAGGCGCGCCCGGCGACGCGAGGGGCCACCAAGTCAAGCCCGGTCTCCTCCCGCGTCCCAGGTTGGGCTTCCCGTCGCGGCCCTGCTCCGCTGCCCCCATCTCGCCGCCTAATCCCTCCCCGGATCCGGTAACCGGCGACCCCGACTGGCAGCCACAGTGGGAGCAGCATCAGCTCCCTTCCACCTCCCGGCACGCATTGCAATCGGCCGCCACCAGATCCATCTGCCCCGCCGCCGCTGACTCCGGGCGAGATGGAGGAATCCCGTATTCTCTGCACAAACATACAGTGTGGTTCAGTTATCCAACACTCCTACGTTTTTTTTAAAATGGAACACCCAGATTCCATAAATCACACGGGCGCTGCCAAAACGCTGGCCCTCCGAACGTTTACATCATCAGGTAGACTTTTTGACTGCATATTTTTTTTGACTGCAGCATCATCAGGTAGACTTACCGGGCCATCAGTCGGCTGGCACCGTATGCCGCTAGAGCATGAGCTAACTTATTACATGCCCGAGGGGCAAACCCAAAAAAAAATATGAGTAAAGTTCAAACTTGCAAAAGCTCTCATCTCTCTAAAGAGTATTCCTTCTCGCGCAAGATCAGCTTCTGTTCCCTGGACAGCTTTGATTAATTCCTGACAATCTGACTCGACTTCAACATTGGTCATCCCCCAGTCTGAAGCCAACGCTAGAGCTTGTGCGCATGCCTTCGTCTCTGCATGAAGGGCTGATGCGACATTCTGCATATAACCTGATCCGGAAGCTCGTACATCGCCAGTGCTGTCCCTGATGACAAAACCCCCACGCACCTGTACCTGACGATGCACTAAACGCTCCATCACAATTAATTTTGAGTCTGTCCCCAGCCGGCTTCTTCCAGATAACATCAGACTTACTAGGACTATTAGTCAATGTGTACGTCCAATGCACACGTTAATTTGAAAGTATATTAAATGCATGTGGATATTAAGTAGGATATTATTTACCTATGTATTATGCTATTAGCACTATATTTGACATGAAATTAACTGCACGCTAAACGTGTTGAGCGCTCGACATTGAAGCAGTCTAGCTCATTGGATTGACATGATTTGATAGCCGAGATTAATTGGATCCGCCCCTTTGGGTCTTTTTATATTGGTATAGATATAGATATAAATAGACATGAGGTGTCGGTCAATGGATCTGTGCCACTGTTCGGTCGCCTCCCCGCCGCAGGATGCCTCCGTGTGGGCCGTTGGTTCCCGCTTCATCCCCTTGCCGATTCTGTCTTTCTCCCCGATGACCCTTGCCGATTTAGTAGCCATAGGGATAAAGAAGGGAGGGGCCTCTCTTCTTGTCGAATCCCTAAAACATTACAGGCATGGTGGAGGAAGAGTGGAGAGGTGGCGAGTTCGGTGAAGAGCGCGTCGGACGCCGCCTGTTCCTGTCGGAGGAACGCCCGGTTGGCCTCCACATAGGCCTCGGCGCTCTGGCTTGAGCATTGCGTAGTAGCTGATCATCCTCCGGACCATGATGGAGCTCCGAAGCATGGGCAGAGCGCCAGAGCGAAAGAGGGAAGAGGTGGATGGGCTCGGACTAGCAGTGCGGAGATGAGGCAGGTGGATGGACTAGGGTCACGACGTCGGTCGACTTAAATTGACGGATTTGGTCTCGGGCGGTGAGCTGGAGCGGCGCGACGTGGTGTTCATACCGCGGCGACGGGCACGTCGTTCGTCGGGCCGTCGGGTTTTCGGGCGTTGCCGCGTGGGACCCCGCCGTCAGACCGACGCGGCGGGCGTGCCCGGACGCCCCCATATCCGCCTCATATTTAGGCTGGACATGAGAGGTGTCTGTCAGCCCAGACGTGTCAGGCCCGTTTGAGGGGGTCGTCTGGGTCGAATAATCGTAACCGGTCGACGTTTGAGGCCGGTTTGGGACGCCAGACTGTAGATGCTCTTGTTGTCGGGTTCTACAGTAGGGTGCGTCGACTGCAAATTAAAATTTTCCTACGCGCAGAACAACCTGGAACATGCTACGGGAGATGGATCACAGTTTGTTAACACTAGACGCATAGTGTCGTGCAGCGGAAGAAGAGTTGGGGCAGCGCGTCCGCGTGGTTCATCTCCTCCTCGTGGTATCTCCCTCGAAAAGCCGGTCGTCAGATCCCTCGTACAGGTTCGCCGGAGTGGCACAAGTGCACCGCCTCTAACGGTATCCGCGCGTGCAGGAGGAACGTCATGCGGCAGACTGCTAGGTCCGATCGCACAACCGACGGCGAGTGGAGGAGCCTATTCGCAACACATGCAAACCCTAGTCGCAGCACCGAAGCGATCAACTAAATGAGTGTGCACCTCCACTTTATATAGGCGTCCATCGCGGGCTCAACACTTGGGCCTCGCACGGACCCTAAAGCCCACAAGTCTACTCGGCCACAATCCGAACACAGCTCGCATCACATCCGACCAGTGTCCTCAAATCCGACCTCGTAGGTTCCTTCCCTTAAGCGTGCGATCCCTTAGATTCAAGTCGGCTTGGTCATAGTTCAGATCACCTCCGACCGACACGGTTGGTAGCGGCCTCTAGCAAGGCATGCCGACCATCAAGCAGACTATAAAGCTGGTTAGGCGAACCTGTACAACGTGTCACACTTTTGTTCCCTTTGCCTTACGATATATGTTGTCGGGCTCAAGGCGAGACTGTCATCCTTGTGCTAGCCCGACTCTTTCTCGTTCCAGTGATACCGACCATAAACCGGATTATCTCATAATCCCTGTCGCATGGCCATGCTTATCCTGGTCGGATCACACGAGGGGCCCAGAGTATATCTCCCCTGATCGAAGGAGCAAATCCCATCTTGCTCGACCATGTCTCGCAGCATGGGACTGGACAAACCCGAAACCTACCTTTGTAACTACCCAGTCACGGAGTAGCGTTTGGTAGGCCCAAAGCAAGTCTGTCACCATCCCGAGTAAATGCGTCAGCTCAGGTCTTAGGACATAGAACGTATGTTGTACTAGAGACTCACAGATGACATATCGCTGCGTCTCATAGTTGGGTCTGTCTGACTCAGACCTTATCTCGACTCGGATTCGACTACATCGAATTCGACCAGATCCTTCCGAGTCCATATTATCCTGTTAGCATCCAATGCTCCATGGCTAGTGAGACCGAGCCATCCATCGTGTCATATGCTAGTCTAGTCTGACGTGTGCCCACACATCACTTGCGACTAGGGACAATTTAGGATGTATCATACAACACAAGATCTCACAGACAAGTCACGTACTTGCCAACAAGTATCATTGATTACAACCAAGGACTATCTTTATTCACAAACACACAGGATATATCATCATACAGATTGCCTCTAGGGCATATCTCCAAAACTTGTATCTTGCATCAGCATCGTTGGCTCTCTATTTTTTTGGAGGATGCGTTGGCTCTTTTTTTGTTGCGGGAAAGGTCTTTTTCTTTTGGATCCGTCTAGTGGGCGCTCACGCGCCAGGTAGAGTTTCGGAGCGGCCGATGGAAAAGCAGAGTATATGGTCCCTTGTACATAAAAGGAAGTTGACAATCTAGTTTGCTTTTCAATTTTTGTTTTTTAAAAAATCCATAACTTTTGAACGAAACATCAAAATTAAGATCCGCTTTCACCACTGAAATCCTTGTGATGTGCTCTTCGAAACTAGACCCCGCATGGATATGTTTTGACAAACTTTTTTTGTTCAATTTTATCCCCGTTTTGTGCAACTGGCTAGTTGTTGATGTGCAACTACCTAATAGTCGATGTGCAACTTTTTCTCTATCCATGGACGTGCAGTTTTCAATGATGACACCTCGCCTCAAACTACCCAATATCAAGTGAGATGTGCAACTTCATCTGCTGCCCCATCAAACTGCTTAGTAGTCGGTGTGCAACTTTTTTCCTCTAGTTGGAAGTGCAATTTTTACTATTTGTTACCTCGGTCAACTGTCAAGCAGTGGATATGCAACTTCGTAAACTGTCCCAGCCAACTACCTAACGGTTGATGTGCATGTGTAACTTTTCCCCGTACCCATGGATGTGTAGTTTTCATTGCTAGCACCCCTTCCCACCCACCCCAACTAGTGAGATGTGCATCTTGAGGGTCTCACCTGTAGAAACTTTTCTGCACCCTCATGGTCTATGGATGTGTATTTTTTCACCATTCAACAAATCCATGTCAGTGAGATGTGCAAGTTTATCTGTTGCCCTGGCCAACTGCCTAGCAGATTCTGTACAACTACTTCTATTGCCTCAGCCAACTAAAACTACATATACACAAGTATGGAGGGAAAGGAGTTGCCCATCGACTACTAAAAAGTTAGCTGGAAAGGGGAGGTTGCACATTGAGTAGTAGGTAGTTGGCCGGATAGTAGACTAGTTACACATCACTAAAAATGGTTGTCGTGGTTACTAGGTTGCAAATCTGATAAGAATTTCGATCATGCAACTTTAAAAAATGGCTTTGAAAAAGTTGCACCATGTTGTACTAAAATTGCACGATGTAGTAATAGAGTTGCATCATATGGCACCAAAGTTGGCGTAAAAAAATTCATCAAAACATATCCATGCGGGATCAAGTTTGAAAGAACTTGTGATGAGGATTCCAATGGTGAACAGATCTGATGCGTGGTTTGAAAGATCTGAATTCCATGTTTGCGACTATTTTGACTAGAGTGTGCAACTCCGCATTTTAAAAATAAATACAAAATTGATTTTTTTACCGACTCTCCGTTAGCCAAAACTCGGCACTGTCGACTACTGTATAGCAGGGTCCACTTGAGTGTATTTCCGCAGGAACTCGGCGAACATGTAATTCTGCCGAATTTATTAAGTTTGCCTAGTTATTTTTTGTTGGAACCTGGTAAAGGCATAGCTCTGCCGAGTTCCTTATCACCGTCGAGAAAAATTTCGGATTAAACTTGACAGAGAGAAGTTTGCCGAGTTCCCGATAGAATGAACTTGGCGAAGTATCAGAACACGGGACAAAACCAGATTCCAGTGGTGTGAGAACGACTATATGTACAACTAGAGCTAATATAGAAGCCAGAAAAAATGATCGCCATGTGTGCAACTTTTCAATGACTGTGTCCAACTGAAACAACTATGTGTGCAACTAGAACTACTATAGATGCCAACAAAAAATGATCGCCGTGTGTGCAACTTTTCAATGATCATGCCCAACTGAAAACAACTAAGTATGCAACTAGAACTACTATAGATGCCAACAGAAAATGATCGCCGTGTGTGCAACTTTTCAATGATCGTGTCCAATTGAAAACAATTATTTGTGCAACTAGAAGTACTATAGATGCCAACAAAAAATGATCACTGAGTGTGTAACTTTCGAATGACCGTATCCAACCGAGAACAATTATGTGTGTAATATCTAGAAGCACTATAGATGCCGACAAAAAATGATTACCGTGTGTGCAACTTCGCAATGATCGTATTCAACTGAGAATAAATATGTGTGCAATTAGAATTACTATAGATGCCAACCAAAATGATCATTAACTATATAAAGTCTAGGAGTAGGTTTTGGAGACACGCTCCTTTGTGTAGCAACAATCATATGTAGCCATAGGTGCTCGCCCGTAACTGACGCCCCGGTCGCTCCCCAGCGGGCGACCTGGGCAGCCGCCGCGAGCTGCCGCAACCCGCCGTCTCTCTCTCCGCCGCCGCCGACGAGCGCCGCCGGGCAAAGCCCGTTCGGCGTCGGTGGCGGCTGGTCCTACTCCTCTCTCCTTGGGTGGGGGTGGCGAGGGGGGCGCTCATCCTGGCAGAGGCGCGAGCCCACGCGGCTCGGCGGGCTGCACCGGCTGAACAAGCGTTACTTATGAGCTACGAAACTGAGCTTCGTAGGCTCGCGGGCGGACTTGTCCCGTGCTAATGCAGCTAGCGTGCGAGGGCCGCGGTGTGGTGCCAGCCGGCAGTCCGAGGCAGCAGACACAAGTTCTCCCAGCGCGGATCTGTAGATCACACGCGGACGCCGTCCTCCACATGGTTCTGCTCGTCTGTGGCCTGGTGCCGGTGTGCGGGCGGCCAGAGTCTTGGAACCGACGACTGTCTACGATATGCCAGACATTCGGATCTTTAGTCAGGCGGCTTGTACGTTCCCTTGATGCAGATCTGGAAAGCTTCGTGGTGGTGATCCAGATCCGGTCGGCTTGTTTGGTGGTGACTGACCTCCTACGGCTCCACGACGGCGGTGGTCATCTGAAGGTCTTAGAGAGGTTCATCTCTCGAGATCCGGCGGTTGACTTCGGCAATGAGATGCAAAACTACGGACTGCGGCTTGATGCAGAGGGATGGTTGTGTAGCGGCGACGACACCTCGCATGTACTGTTGTGATTGCGGAAAAATAGTGGCGACAACACATGAGTGACTTTGATGGTGATGTTATTTGAGCACCCCGTCTAGAGCTCCGGCGTGAAAGCCTAGGTTCGAGCGGAGTTGGTCGTACCTGGCAATGGCGATGTTTGGTCTTCCATCCGCGGATGTGACAAATCCAATCCAATTTGATCTTGTCCCGTGGCTCGGACCCGGTCACGTGAATGCAGCTACCACTACGACGAGATACTCTAGTTATTTACTGCTTCCTTCTCACTCAGCTTTTTGACTCAACAGTCGTTCCCCCTGTTACACAAAGCTACGTGTTACCTTGTTGAAGGCATTGCTCGGACATGCTTCAGAAGAATCTTCAAGGTGAAAACCTAGATTCTGGCCTTTGTGGCTGCATCCGGTGACGATGACGCTTGAGCGTCGCTCCCTTCTTGAAGGTGTTGCTATTGAAGACCTCATCGTCCATGTGGTGTCATGATATGATTGATGCAGATATGGTCATTGTTATAGTTTTGGCGATCGCTGATCTGATTGCTTTGGGACCTTTTTATTATTTTCCTTGCCTATGCATAGCTTTGGTCTTATGACTTTACTAATTGCCGACGTGTTTGTGTGTGTTGGTGTTGGCTGTGTGCATCTTAGCTATGCAGAGGTCGGGTGTGCGCTCATCATGTTTTGTATCTTTTTGATGTTTCATTTTAAGTCAATAAAATCCATCCATTATCGAAAAAAGGCGGAGCAGAAGCATCGGTCCTGGTCGTACATGTAGATGGACTTGTCCATGCTCTCGTACTGAAGGCAGAGAAACTCCGCAAGCATGATCACCTTCACCGATGACACGAGGCACAACCCCAGGTACATGATCCTGTTCTTGTAAAGGAACGAGGCCAAATCCGACGGCTTCTGCTCAAACGATGTACAGTCAGGAACGGGATAACCTGCCAAGCAAGAAGACGGCAATCAATTTACCCGGCTGGATGAACCATGGTGCAGATTCGGCCAGGGAGCAGTGATCCAAGTTTACCTCCTCGTACCATCGCGACGACATCCCTAGCACCGTGGCCAATGGCTGGATCTGAGTGGAGGGGTCATGATACGCTGCTTGGTAATGGCGGTGATGAAGGTGTGGGAGGCGGCGACCACGCAGGCGGGTGGGCGGCGAGGCGGAGGCACGAGGAGTTAAGGAGGGGAGAGCAGGCGGGAGGGGAGAAGAGGGTGTCAACGTCGATGACGACGACCGCCTTCATGACGTGGCGGTTAGGGAGTAGCGGGCTGAGTTGTTTTTTCGAACATCAGTACAGACACACGCGCTCATATACATGCGCGTACACTCACCCCTATGAACGCACATACGCACACCCTACCCCTATGAGCACCTTCGAAAGACCGATCCGGTATATCATCTTGAGATTTACGAAGTCACCGCAAGCGCCTCGTCATCGACGGAAACGTCTCCTCCCACTCAATGCGCATCGCCGGAAATTCTAAAATAAATTCAGGAATAAATGCGAGCACCAGGATTTGAACCCTGGTGGACTGGGGATACCACGGTCCCTCTAATCATCCAACCACAGGTTGATTCGCGGGCTGAGTTGGGGATGAAGACGTGGGTGGTCAGGTGGATAACGACAAACCCCATCGATTGAAATCGCCCGACTAGATAGCACCTTCCCCATGTGCACGGTTGTTCGAGCAAGATCGTGTGGCCAGCGTGCGGCCGCTCGTGAGCGTTAGATAGTGTGCACGGTTTTCTTTTTCTTTTTCTTGCATAAGCTAGTGGGAGTTTAAGGGAACTATTGCGAGTAGCTAAGTTATAGTATGTTTTCATTCACCTTATGTTGTGTGTTAGTTGCCACAGCCTCTTTACTATTACAGTACGCGTTTATTGGGTTGTCAGATTGTAATAGTTCACAAGTTGCTGGGTGTTAAAAAAATAGTGGGTCATAAGATAGCACCTTCCCCATGTGCACGGTTGTTCGAGCAAGATCGTGTGGCCAGCGTATGACGCTTCATGGCGTTAGATAGTGTGCACGGTTTTCTTTTTCTTTTTTTTGCATAAGCTAGTGGGAGTTTAAGGGAACTATTGCGAGTAGCTAAGTTATAGTATGTTTTCATTCACCTTATGTTGTGTGTTAGTTGCCACAGCCTCTTTACTATTACAGTACGTGTTTATTGGGTTGTCAGATTGTAATAGTTCACAAGTTGCTGGGTGTTAAAAAAATAGTGGGTCATAAAAAATGGACTACAGAAAGCGCACGCATGGGATCTCGAACTCGTGATCAATAACTGCTGACTGTGTGTTGCAAGCTACTACAGCTGATGGGTGTTACTAAGGATTAATAACCCCCAAACTTTGAAGAACTATATACCGTGACAGATTTTTGTTTTTGCATTTTTTTAATTTTTTAAAACTTGCAACATCTGTTGAAATTCCCTGAACATTTTTATATTTACAAAAAAAAATTGAAAAGATGAACATATTTTGACTTTGTGGAAATTTCAAAAAAGAGGATCTACTTAAAATTTACATTTTTTGAAATAGTAAACAAAATGAAAAAAAGTGAATAACATTTGAAAGATTTTATTTAAATTTCTGAACAAAGTATGGAAAGCCAGAATGTTTTTATATTCGTGAAAATTTTGAAAAAGGGACATTTTTAAAACTTTGAACAATTTATGACAAAATATATTCAAATTTACAAAACATTTCTTCAAAATCACAAACATTTTAAAAAAGAAAAAACATGAAATAAGAAAACAAAACCAAAAAAGGAAAAAGGAGAGAATGTGCAGTTATGAACCCCTTGAAAACTTGCAACCGCGACTACACTAGAGAAATTTGCAGTTGCGACCGACCTTTAAAAAACTTGTAATTAGGACTACCCTGGAGGAACTTGCAATTGCAACTGGCCTTTAAAAAACTAGCAATAAAGACTACTGTGGTGGAATTGTCACGGCAGATGTCCTCATGAAAGGACTTAGTCATAGGGCCATCGTACGGGTTAACCTAGAGGGGTTAAAGCGGACACAAGATACGGGAATTATACTGGTTCAGCCCCCTCGATGAAGGTAAAAGCCTACGTCCAGTTGTGATGTGATTGATATGATTTGGCGACTAGGGAGCAATAGCTTTGCCTTAGCCTCGAATCCTCTCTCCCTAATCCGCCACGGGTCGTCCCCTTATATACACGGGTTGACGCCTTGGCCGGTCTCTGAAGTCCCGATCCGGCTCATACAAGCGTCGGCTCGGTCTCTCCTTTCTTAACTTACAACACAAGTTACAATACTAAGGCGGTTTACATAGATGGACCTTAATTAGCCTCTGGGCTCCAGGCCTCCTCCGTGGGCCTGAATCATGGACGAGGGTAAACCGGCCCCTCCAGGGCGGTTCACACTCAGTAGTTGTGTCCCCAACATTAGGCCCCAGATTGACCTGAACCGGTTCAAGTCAATCTTCAACACCTTCAGGAAACTCTTCGGTCTCCTTTCATATTTTGTAAACCGCCATCCGCTTGAACCGCCGTGACGTCATCCTCCGGTTTCCATGTCAGGGCACCTTGACGTCCTCTTTAATAAAGAAATCCAAACAAAGTAAGATTCCTTCATTTAATGCTATCCTCGAAATCGAGGCCGCTGCACCGTCCGCCGCTCTTGACTCCTCGATTCTCGCGCCCGTTGATTGCTCCGGTCCCTTATAAATAGACCGGTCGCCCCTTTCTCTTCTTCTTCTTCTTCCGCTCTTCTCCTTCCTCGCGACGCTCTAGCCCTGAAGCTCATTGTCGCGCCCGACCTTCGAACGACGCTTCATCGCCGGGCCGCTGCATCAACCTCGACCGTATCAGAGTTTTGGCGCTCCTCCGCGGTTTCCGCTTTCGTCAGTAAGGTTCCTCTCAAGCCCTAGATCCCATCTGTAGATCCTGTTCATCACGCAGATTCATATCAGTTTCTTCTCACTTGCTCCGCCATGGCCTACGCCTCAGCCATACCGTGCATCTTGTATAAGTGACTGCTCCGCCGTCCATTGAACTCTTTATGCACCCTTCCTTTTGTTCAGATCCTCGAGTTTAGAATATCTGAACCCTCCTGCTCTTTATAAAAGTTTGCATAGGTCGTAAAGTTTTTCTTACTAGAGCTTCGGTAGATCTCGATTACCTCCATTCGTATGTGAAAACTGTTTTACATCCATACTTAGTAGACTTTTCAACTCTGCCATTTTCGGCGGTTTAACTTTCGACGCTAATCCGTCACTCCATTAGTCCTCAGTTAAACCGGGCAGGAAGCCGGATGCTTGAATCACCGGTTTAACAATGTATGATATGCCTGAACCGTTTAATGGTAAACCGTCTCTTCCTTTCTTTCGCAGCTTAATCTTCCGGAATGGCCCCTCAATTCTCAGCTTGCAATTGGGTCCGGTCCAAAATCACCGAAACACAACTGAACGGCTATGTCACCACTGGCGGTTTAGCGCCAAAAAATGTCCTCCATCGGCGTGTTCGGATGGCGAGTTTCCTCCGAGCCACAAGAGGGTGAAGTAATCGTGTTTATGCAGCACTTAGACCGGGATTCTGCCCGCCCGGTTCAAAATTTTTCCGGGGCGTCCTCGCAAGTTTGAAACTCCATCCGCAGGATATCGGCCCGAACTACGTGTCAAACATATGCAACTTCCAAGTCTTCTGTGAAGTCTACCTTCAGGAAGAACCATCTGTGGAGCTATTCCGGGATTTCTTTCACTTGAACCGCCGTACGGAGTTTTCTGATGGTCCCAACACAGAACTAGGCGGCGTTTCAATCCAGAAAAGGAAGGAGGCGGACTTTCCTCACGCCAAACACCACAGCCATCCAAAGGATTGGAACCAAACCTGGTTCTATTGCCGGAACACCGCTCACCTTAGCGAGAATCCCTTGCCGGGTTACCGTCCTCACCGGCTCGGCAACAACCATCCGCTGCCTTCACGCTTAACCGCCGCGGAGCGGAAGAACTTTGCATCTCGGATCATAAAACTCCGGGCTCTAATGGCCAATGGACTAACTGGTGTGGACCTTGTGCGATCTTTGGGTTTCTTGGGGCATCTTGCCCTTAAGCCGCCCGGCCGGATTGATGCACGAGTATCTTGGCAGCCTCAAAGACCCTCAAAGGCGTCACGAATTACCAATAACTGAAATTGAGGTTACAGAGGCTGTAAAAAGATGCTTGATGAACCAATCTCCGTCTGCAGCCCTAACCGGTTGGCTCCGTTACGTGTTGCCAACCCGCCACTGCGGTAAGACTTTGCTCACCGCTTTTCGGGCTTTTAACATTTTGTTGATATTCATTAATCCTTGCTACCTCGCGGTGACAGCTCATACGAGACGGACCAAACCGGCCCGAGCTCAGCGTATAAAGCCCAAGGCTATCAAAAGGCTGGCAAGAAAACCGTCGGGTCCTCCGATCCGGGAAGAAGAAGAATCTGAAGCTGAGGTAAAACTTGATATCCTTACGAGGAGCCGCCGCAAACCGGCTCTCCTCCTTGTATTTCTTCTTATGATTTATCCTCTTTATTCTTCCCTTCAACGACAAATTTAATTCCCAGGATGATGCGAAGCCAGCCATGCCGACCATTTTGAGGTAATTCTTCTTTCTTCCGACCCGACCTCGTGCGGTTAAAAGAATTAAATCGCGCCCGTTCGGAAAGTGAAAAAATCTCATTCCTATGCTTATCTGAAGACATAGCAGGCTAAAGAGCGCCGCACAACCCGGCACAGTGGCCAACAGATTCTCTCCTCCGGTTTACCAGATACACCAACCCGGAAGCGTCGTCCAGAGGTGACTTGTTCTCCTGAAAAACGTTATCCCTTAAAAGGTTTCTTCCGCTGTCCTCTCAATCCGTCTGACCCGAATTATCAGGCCTCTTCCAACTCCTCTGGCGGTTCATCAACCACGCAACTGCCTCCACTTAAAGTTGCTGCAGGGTATGTAACTGCTGTCCATTAGTTCGATTTACAACTGCCTTGGTTGATTTGCCTTAATCCAATTCTGAACATTGCAGCACCAAGGCTCGCTTGAGTAAGAAAGCGAAAACCCTTGACCCCACTGCGGATGTTGATCCAGAAAAGACCGGAACAAGCCCACGAAAATCCTGAAGTCGCCAAGGATAGCTCCGTGAGTTGTACAAAGACGATCTGGCTGATCCGCGGAAGCTGAACCGGAGGTCCAAATGGAAACTTCACAGCCTGCTCCACCAAACCCGCCGATAGAGCGAGTCGTAATAGTTGAACCGCCGAGCGAGTAAGCAAGCATCCAGCCCAAAGAAGACCGCGAAAATAGCGATGTTATTGTGGCGAGCAGCAATCGCTACGCTGCTCCTAGCCAACCGGTCGCTTTAACAAAACATAGTGCCAAGGGCGAGTCAGCCGCCATGAGTAAAGATAAAGGCAAAACAGACCTGTCAGCTTACGACAACTTCTCTGCCCAAGAACTGCACTCCGGGTTTCTGAACCGGCTTTATGCCAGCCGTGACCTTGAAGCTGGTCTGGTGAACCGGATGAAGGACCGCTATGAGGTAATGAATTATGTCTTTCCTGTACTTTAGCTGTATAGTAGCCCCCAAGGGTCGGTTCAACTTAGCATAGTTAAATCGGGACTTAATTTCTGTACCCAAATGGCAAACTGAGATCAATTAGCCATTAGCCCCCAAGTGCCAAGGTGAATATTGTTGGGGAACGTAGTAATTTCAAAAATTTTCCTACGCAAACACAGGACCATGGTGATGGCATAGCAACGAGAGGGGAGAGTGTATGTCCACGTACCCTCGTAGACCGTAAGCGGAAGCGTTATAACAACGCGGTTGATGTAGTCGTATGTCTTCACGATCCGACCGATCCAAGTACCGAGCGTCGGCACCTCCGAGTTACGCACACGTTCAGCTCGATGGCGATCCCGGACTCCGATCCAGCAAAGCGTCGGGGATGAGTTCCGTCCAACCTGACGGTGTGGTGACGATGATGATGCTCCAGCGGCGCAGGGCTTCGCCTAAGCTCATGACGATATGACTTCACCGGCGCAGGGCTTCGCCTAAGCTCCGCGACGATATGACTGAAGTGGAATATGGTGGAGGGGGGGCACCGCACACGGCTAAGGAACGATCCGTAGATCAACTTGTGTCTTGGGGTGCCCCCTGCCCCCGTATATAAAGGAGCAAGGGAGGGGGTGGCCGGCCTAGGAGGAGGCGCACCAAGGGGGGAGTCCTACTCCCACGGAGTAGGACTCCTCCTTTCCTTGTTGGAGTAGGAGAGAAGGAAAGAGGAGGAGAGGGAGAAGGAAAGGGGCTGCTCCCTTGTCCAATTCGGACCAGAAGGGGGGCGCAGGCCTCTTTCCTTTTGGTCTCTTTTCTCTATTCCCGTATGGCCCAATAAGGCTCATATACTCCCCGGCGAATTCCCGTAACTCTCCGGTACTCCGAAAAATACCCGAATGACTCGGAACCTTTCCGAACTCCGAATATAGTCGTCCAATATATCGATCTTTACGTCTCGACCATTTCGAGACTCCTCGTCATGTCCCCGATCTCATCTGGGACTCCGAACTCCTTCGGTACATCAAAACTCATAAACTCATAATATAATTGTCATCGAAACCTTAAGCGTGCGGACCCTACGGGTTCGAGAACTATGTAGACATGACCTAGAACTATTCTCGGTCAATAACCAATAAGCGGGACCTGGATGCCCATATTGGCTCCTACATATTCTACGAAGATCTTTATCGGTCAAACCGCATAACAACATACGTTGTTCCCTTTGTCATCGGTATGTTACTTGCCCGAGATTCGATCGTCGGTATCCAATACCTAGTTCAATCTCGTTACCGGCAAGTCTCTTTATTCGTTACGTAATGCATCATTCCGTAACTAACTCATTAGCTACATTGCTTGCAAGGCTTATAGTGATGTGCATTACCGAGAGGGCCCAGAGATACCTCTCCGACAATCGGAGTGACAAAACCTAATCTCGAAATACGCCAACCCAACAAGTACCTTTGGAGACACCTGTAGTACTCCTTTATGATCACCCAGTTACGTTGTGACGTTTGGTAGCACCCAAAGTGTTCCTCTGGTAAATGGGAGTTGCATAATCTCATAGTTACAGGAACATGTATAAGTCATGAAGAAAGCAATAGCAGCATACTAAACGATCAAGTGCTAGGCTAACGGAATGGGTCATGTCAATCACATCATTCTCCTAATGATGTGATCCCGTTAATCAAATGACAACTCATGTCTATGGTTAGGAAACATAACCATCTTCGATTAACGAGCTAGTCAAGTAGAGGCATACTAGTGACACTCTGTTTGTCTATGTATTCACACATGTATTATGTTTCCGGTTAATACAATTCTAGCATGAATAATAAACATTTATCATGATATAAGGAAATAAATAATAACTTTATTATTGCCTCTAGGGCATATTTCCTTCAGTCTCCCACTTGCACTAGAGTCAATAATCTAGTTCACATCGCCATGTGATTTAACATCAATAGTTCACATCTATATGTGGTTAACACCCATAGTTCACATCGACATGTGACCAACACCCAAAGGGTTTACTAGAGTCAGTAATCTAGTTCACATCGCTATGTGATTAACACCCAAAGAGTACTAAGGTGTGATCATGTTTTGCTTGTGAGATAATTTTAGTCAACGGGTCTGCATTACATCTCGAGCCGTGAGTATTTACAAATTTCTATATCTACAATGCTCTGCACGGAGCTACTCTAGCTAATTGCTCCCACTTTCAATATGTATCCAGATTGAGATTGAGTCATCTAGATTAGTGTTAAAACTTGCATCGGCGTAACCCTTTACGACGGGCTCTTTTATCACCTCCATAATCGAGAAATATTTCCTTAGTCCTCACTAAGGATGTCTTTGACCAATGTCCGATGATCTACTCCTAGATCACTATTGTACTCCTTGCCAAATTCGGAGCAAGGTATACAATAGGTCTGGTACATAGCATAGCATACTTTATAGAACCTATGGTGAGGCATAGGGAATGACTTTCATTCTCTTTTCTATTTTCTGCCGTGGTCGGGATTTGAGTCTTACTCAATTTCATACGTTTTGCAACACAGGCAAGAACTTTTCTTTGACTGTTCCATTTTGAACTACTTCAAAATCTTGACAAGGTATGTACTTATTGAAAAACTTATCAAGCGTCTTGATCTATCTCTATAGATCTTGATGCTCAATATGTAAGCAGCTTCACTGAGGTCCTTCTTTGAAAAACTCCTTTCAAATACTCCTTTATGCTTTGCAGAATAATTCTAAATTATTTCCGATCAACAATATGTCATTCACATATACTTATCAGAAATGCTGTAGTGCTCCCACTCACTTTCTTGTAAATACAGGCTTCTCCAAAAGTCTGTATAAAACCATATGCTTTGATCACACTATCAAAGCGTTTATTTCAACTCCGAGATGCTTGCACCAGTCCATAGATGGATCGCTGGAGCTTGCACATTTTGTTAGCTCCTTTAGGATTGACAAAACCTTCTGGTTGCATCATATACAACTCTTCTTTAATAAATCTATTAAATAATGTAGTTTTGACATCCATTTGCCAGATTTCATAAAATGTGGCAATTGCTAACATGATTCGGACAGACTTAAGAATCGCTACAGTTTGAGAAAATCTCATTGTAGTCAACACCTTGAACTTGTCGAAAACCTTTTTGTGACAAGTCGAGCTTTGTAGATAGTAACACTACTATCAATGTCCGTCTTCCTCTTGAAGATCCATTTATTTAACATGGCTTGCTGATCATCGAGCAAGTCAATCAAAGTCCATACTTTGTTCTCATACATGGATCCTATCTCAGATTTCATGGCCTCAAGCCATTTCGCGGAATCTGGGCTCATCATCGCTTCCTCATAGTCCGTAGGTTCATCATGGTCTAGTAACATGACTTCCAGAACACGATTACCATACCACTCTGGTGCGGATTTTGCTCTGGAAGACCTACGAGGTTTGGTAGCAACTTGATCTGAAGTTTCATGATCATCATCATTAACTTCCTCACTAATTGGTGTAGGAATCACTGGAACTGATTTCTGTGATGAACTACTTTGCAATAAGGGAGAAGGTACAATTACCTCATCAAGTTCTACTTTCCTCCCACTCACTTCTTTCGAGAGAAACTTCTTCTCTAGAAAGGATCCATCTTAGCAACGAAAAACTTGCCTTCGGATCTGTGATAGAAGGTGTACCCAATAGTTACCTTTGGGTATTCTATGAAGACACACTTCTCTGATTTGGGTTCGAGCTTATCAGGTGAAAACTTTTTCACATAAGTATCAAAACTCCAAACTTTTAAGAAACGACAGCTTAGGTTTACTGTTAAACCATAGTTCATATGGTGTCGTCTCAACGGATTTAGATGGTGCCCAATTAAACGTGAATGCAGCTGTCTCTAATGCATAACCCCAAAACGTTATTGGTAAATCGGTAAGAGACCTCATTGATCGCACCATATCAAAATAAAATCTGATTCTGATGTTCGGACACACCATAACGTTGTGGTGTTCCAGGTGGCGTGAGCTGTGAAACTATTCCCCTTTGTTTTAATTGAAGACCAAACTCGTAACTCAAATATTCATCTCCACGATCAGATCGCAGAAACTTTATTTTCTTGTTACGATGATTTTCTACCTCACTCTAAAATTCTTTGAACTTTTCAACTATTTCAGACTTATGTTTCATCAAGAAGATATACGCATATCTGCTCAAATCATCTGTGAAGGTCAGAAAATAATGATACTTTCCACGAGCATCAACACTCATTGAATCGCATACATCGGTATGTATTATTTCCAATAAGTCAGTAGCTTGTTCCATTGTTCCGGAGAACGGAGTTTTAGTCATCTTGCCCAAAAGGCACGGTTCGCAAGCATCAAATGATTCATAATCAAGTGATTCCAAAAGTCCATCAGCATGGAGTTTTCTTCATGCGCTTTACACCAATATGACCTAAGCGGCAGTGCCACAAATAAGTTGCACTAGCATTATTAACTGTGCTTCTTTTGGTTTCAATATTATGAATATGTGTATCACTATGATCGAGATCCAATGAACCATTTTCATTGGGTGTGTAACCATATAAGGTTTTATTCATGTAAGCAGAACAACAATTTATTCTCTTACTTAAATGAATAACCGTATTGCAATAAACATGATCAAATCATATTTATGCTCAACACCAAATAACACTTATTTAGGTTCCACACTAATCCCGAAAGTATAGGGAGTGTGCGATGATGATCATATCAATCTTGGAACTACTTCCAACACTCATCGTCACTTCCCCTTCAACTAGTTTCTGTTCATTCTGCAACTCCGTTTCAAGTTACTACTCTTAGCAATTGAACCAGTATCAAATACCGAGGGTTGCTACGAACACTAGTAAAATACACATCAATAATCTGTATATCAAATATACCTTTGTTCACTTTGCCATCCTTCTTATCCGCCAAATACTTGGGGTAGTTCCGCTTCTAGTGACCAGTTCCATTGCAGCAAAAGCACTTAGTCTCAGGCTTAGGTCCAGACTTGGGCTTCTTCACTCGAGCAGCAACTTGCTTGCCGTTCTTCTTGAAGTTCCCCTTCTTCCCTTTGCCCTTTTCCTTGAGACTAGTGGTCTTGTCAATCATCAACACTTGATGCTCTTTCTTGATTTCTACCTTCGTCGATTTCAACATCACGAAGAGCTCGGGAATCGTTTTCGTCATCCCTTGCATACTATAGTTCATCACGAAGTTCTAGTAACTTAGTGATGGTGACTAGAGAATTCTGTCAATCACTGTCTTATATGGAAGATTAACTCCCACTTGATTCAAGCGATTGAAGTACCGGACAATCTGAGAACATGCTCACTAGTTGCGCGATTCTCTTCCATCTTTTAGCTATAGAACTTGTTGGAGACTTCATATCTCTCAACTCGGGTATTTGCTTGAAATATTAACTTCAATTCCTGGAACATCTCATATGGTCCATGACGTTTAAAACGTCTTTGAAGTCCCGATTCTAAGCCGTTAAGTATGGTGCACTAAACTATCAAGTAGTCATCATATTGAGCTAGCCAAACGTTCATAACGTCTGCATTTGCTCCTGCAATAGGTCTGTCACCTAGTGGTGCATTAAGGACATAATTCTTCTGTGCAGCAATGAGGATAAACCTCAGATCACGGATCCAATCCGCATCATTGCTACTAACATTTTTCAATACAATTTTCTCTAGGAACATATCATAACAACCATATAAAAGCATAGGGAAGCAACAACGCGAGCTATTGATCTACAACATAATTTGCAAAATACTACCAGGACTAAGTTCATGATAAGTTAAAGTTCAATTAATCATATTACTTAAGAACTCCCACTTAGATAGACATCTCTCTAGTCATCTAAGTGATTACGTGATCCAAATCAACTAAACCATGTCCGATCATCACGTGAGATGGAGTAGTTTCAATGGTGAACATCACTATGTTGATCATATCTACTATATGATTCACGCTCGACCTTTGGTCTCCGTGTTCCGAGGCCATATCTGTTATATGCTAGGCTCGTCAAGTTTAACCTGAGTATTCTGCGTGCGCAACTGTTTTGCACCCGTTGTATTTGAGCGTAGAGCCTATCACACCCGATCATCACGTGGTGTCTCAGCACGAAGAACTTTCGCATAGCGGTGCATACTCGGGAGAACACTTCTTGATAATTTTAGTGAGAGATCATCTTATAATGCTACCGTCAATCAAAGCAAGATAAGATGCATAAAGGATAAACATCACATGCAATCAATATAAGTGATATGATATGGTCATCATCATCTTGTGCTTGTGATCTCCATCATGAAGCACCGTCATGATCACCATCGTCACCGGTAGCGACACCTTGATCTCCATCGTAGCATCGTTGTCGTCTCGCCAACTATTGCTTCTCGACTATCGCTACTGCTTAGTGATAAAGTAAAGCAATTACATGGCGTTGCATTTCATACAATAAGCGACAACCATATGGCTCCTGCCAGTTGCCGATAACTTCGGTTACAAAACATGATCATCTCATACAATAAAATATAGCATCACGTCTTGACCACATCACATCACAACATGCCCTGCAAAAACAAGTTAGGCGTCCTCTACTTTGTTGTTGCAAGTTTTACGTGGCTGCTACGGGCTGAGCAAGAACCGTTCTTACCTACGCATCAAAACCACAGCGATAGTTTGTCAAGTTGGTGCTGTTTTAACCTTCGCAAGGACCGGGCGTAGCTACACTCGGTTCAACTAAAGTGAGAGAGACAGACACCCGCGGTCACCTTTAAGCAACGAGTGCTCGGGCGGTGAAACCAGTCTCGCGTAAGCGTCTGGCGTAATGTCGGTCCGGGCCGCTTCATCTCACAATACCGCTGAACCAAAGTATGACATGCTGGTAAGCAGTATGACTTATATCGCCCACCACTCACTTGTGTTCTACTCGTGCATATGACATCAACGCATAAAACCAGGCTCGGATGCCACTGTTGGGGAACGTAGTAATTTAAAAAAATTTCCTACGCACACACAGGACCATGGTGATGGCATAGCAACGAGAGGGGATAGTGTATGTCCACGTACCCTCGTAGACCGTAAGCGGAAGCGTTATAACAACGCGGTTGATGTAGTCGTACATCTTCACGATCCGACCGATCCAAGTACCGAACGTACGACACCTCCGAGTTCTGCACACGTTCAGCTCGATGACGATCCCGGACTCGATCCAGCAAAGCGTCGGGGATGAGTTCCGTCGGCACGACGGTGTGGTGACGATGATGATGCTCCAGCGACGCAGGGCTTCGCCTAAGCTCATGACGATATGACTTCACCGGCGCGGGGCTTCGCCTAAGCTCATGACGATATGACTGAAGTGGAATATGGTGGAGGGGCACCGCACACGCTAAGGAACGATCCGTAGATCAACTTGTGTCTTGGGGTGCCCCTGCCCCGTATATAAAGGAGCAAGGGAGGGTGGCGGCCTAGGAGGAGGCGCGCAAGGGGGAGTCCTACTCCCACCGGGAGTAGGACTCCTCCTTTCCTTGTTGGAGTAGGAGAGAAGGAAAGAGGAGGAGAGGGAGAAGGAAAGGGGCTGCTCCCTTGTCCAATTCGGACCAGAAGGGGCGCGAGGCCTCTTTCCTTTTGGCCTCTTTTCTCTATTCCCGTATGGCCCAATAAGGCTCATATACTCCCGGCGAATTCCGTAACTCTCCGGTACTCCGAAAAATACCCGAATGACTCGGAACCTTTCCGAACTCCGAATATAGTCGTCAAATATATCGTTCTTTACGTCTCGAACATTTCGAGACTCCTCTTCATTTCTCCGATCTAATCTGGGACTCCGAACTCCTTCGGTACATCAAAACTCATAAACTCATAATATAATTGTCATCGAAACCTTAAGCGTGCGGACCCTACGGGTTCGAGAACTATGTAGACATGACCTAGAACTATTCTCGGTCAATAACCAATAGCGGGACCTGGATGCCCATATTGGCTCCTACATATTCTCTGAAGATCTTTATCGGTCAAACCGCATAACAACATACGTTATTCCCTTTGTCATCGGTATGTTACTTGGCCGAGATTCGATCGTCGGTATCCAATACCTAGTTCAATCTCGTTACCGGCAAGTCTCTTTACTCGTTACGTAATGCATCATTCCGTAACTAACTCATTAGCTACATTGCTTGCAAGGCTTATAGTGATGTGCATTACCGAGAGGGCCTAGAGATACCTCTCCGAGCAATCGGAGTGACAAAACCTAATCTCGAAATCGCCAACCCAACATGTACCTTTGGAGACACCTGTAGTACTCCTTTATAATCACCCGATTCGTTGTGACGTTTGGTAGCACCAAAGTGTTCCTCAGTAAACGGAGTTGCATAATCTCATAGTTACAGGAACATGTATAAGTCATGAAGAAAGCAATAGCAGCATACTAAGCGATCAAGTGCTAGGCTAACGGAATGGGTCATGTCAATCACATCATTCTCCTAATGATGTGATCCGTTAATCAAATGACAACTCATGTCTATGGTTAGGAAACATAACCATCTTCGATTAACGAGCTAGTCAAGTAGAGGCATACTAGTGACACTCTGTTTGTCTATGTATTCACACATGTATTATGTTTCCGGTTAATACAATTCTAGCATGAATAATAAACATTTATCATGATATAAGGAAATAAATAATAACTTTATTATTGCCTCTAGGGCATATTTCCTTCAAATATGTATATTGAGCTTGGGACTTGATAATGAGACACCTAACATGCTTCCTTTGTTACCAGAATGAAATAGAGCAGCAAAGCGTGCAACTCAAAGACCTGCGAGCCAATCTGGAGACTCAGCAAGCAGAGACCACTAAGGCCAAGGACGAATTGAGAACGGCCTTGGCCACTATGGAACAGCTGAAGGAGTGGTATAAATCCGAACAAGCCAACTGGGACACCGAGAAGGCCGGTTTGAAAAAACGGGCGGAAGAAGCCGAAGCAGCCCTTAAACCGGTGACTGAAGAGCTTAACGGACTCAAGCGCCAAGTGCATGCCATGACCTCTGCCGTCTTTGGTAAGAAACTATGCACTGACTATCTTAATTTTGATATTTCCGCCGGTTTATCCTGAGTTGTCTTAAACCGGTGCAGGCAAACGTATTGCACATATGGGCTCTGATGTGCGGAAGAAGCTCAAGGCCGCTTATACGCTGATTGAGCAGCTGTATACCGGCGCCCAGCGAGTCATCTGTGCTACATCATACGACAACACGGCGCCGTCCCTGATCAGAGAAACCCTGGACCGGTTGTCCATGGTTCCGGGGCAGCTTGAAGAGTTGAAGCGATCCGCGGCTCGGGCTGGCACCTTACTAGCTCGGCAGCGCCAAAGGCGTGGATAGCAGATCTTGATCCGGTGACATAGCCAAAGGTTTCCCAGTGCTCAAGAGAATGGTGAAGCCTTTGATAACGGCATACAAACGGATCACAAAGGAAATGCGTCCGTGGCGAGTCAAGCGGCGACAAGCCAACTGACGGTTCACCGCTCCTTTTATGGCGCCAACAACAAGCGGGTGGATTTTGTCATCCCTGAAGTGCGAGCCTTGTTCCCCAATCCGTAAGCACACTTATGCCCCTGACGTTGATCCGGCTGAGCTGATAAGTGAAGAAGCTGTCTTTCAGGCCTTAACCCGGATTGACTGGTCTACCAATGACTTCCGGGCTTTGGGTGAGGAAGAAGAAGAAGTTGAACCGACGTCAGGCGCTCCCTCTACCTCACGTCAACCCGGCGAAGCAGCGTAATTCGTCAAACCGGGTGACGCCTCCAAAGCTTCAAAGCATAACTCCACATGAAACGCTGGGCCTCAAAAGGCTTTGTAATAGGATAGCCAGTACTTTGTTTTGAACAATGTCGTTACAACCTCAGTCTGTAAACTTTTGCATGGCGGTGCCGGATACTTTGGTTTTGAAGTAGTGAATCCTTCAACATATTTTGCCTGCAATCACAAATTCTTAACCCGCCATGGCGGCTTAGCCTCAGCCGGATTGTGATGCCAATATATTTATATTAGAAATTATTTGTGATACAAACATACCTGCCAGTGTCGGGCACACAGGTGGCTTTAGCCAATCCTGAAGCGGAGGCTTTATAAACCATCACCGTCAAAGGAGAACAATCCCTGTGTGTATAATGCCGATTTACCGTGTAAATCGTGTCGGGCATGATAAGCCCCCTGTTACTCCATAATGGGATGTTAACAGCAAAATCAATCCGGAACAATCAATCGCCGGATTAAAAATGGACCAAATTCTGAAAACTTGAATCCGGTTGAAAGAAGGTTTGTCGGTTTAAGACAACAAACAAAAGCCAAATTATATGTATAAAAAACACATGGAAGCAAAAACAATAACAAAGACTGTTTGCAAGAAGAGGCTTTATTGAGCACGATCAGATGGCGTTACCATGGTCGGACAGGACCAAGCTCCCTATAAGGTGTAGCGATGGTTCAAGTCAGCCAGTCCCCAATCGACATCGTGGCATTACGCCCGATCAAGTGGTATTGCATTGGTTCGGGTTCGACCATGCCCCCAAGTGATTCTATGGCCTTAGGCCGACCAAGAGGCGTGACTGGTTCAGACGTGACCATGTCCCCAAATGATCTGGTGGCTTTCGCCTGTCAAGAGGTGTTGCATTGGTTCGGACACGACCAAGCCCCCAAATGATCTGGTGGCTTTCGCCTGCCAAGAGGTGTTGCATTGGTTCGGACACGACCAAGCCCCCAAGTGACAAAATTTTCACAAAAGCAAGGCCAAGGATTAAACCGGAGGCCGCTTCACGACAGTATCTCCATGTACCCAAACCGGACTTTGATACAGAACAGATACCCCGCTTTAGTCGAGGATCCGGTTTATTGCCTTTATTCATAACATATACATTGTCTTAATATGTACATAAGTGGAGCCGATGGCTCAGGTATAATAAGGCCGAAGATGAGCTATGTTCCATGGCCTGTTGGTCTCCTCCTCTGACGTGCGTGAATCCTTTCGCTCTCGAACATCAATCAGATAGTAGGACCCGTTGTATAGATTCTTGCTGACCACAAAAGGCCCCTCCCAAGGTGGGGATAGCTTGTGCATATCTTTCTGGTCTTGAATGAGCCGCAGCACTAAGTCTCCTTCCTGAAAGGTTCTGGTTTTAACCCGCCGGCTATGATACCGACGAAGATCCTGCTGGTAAACCGCCGAACGAGCAGCTGCCATATCGCGCTCTTCATCCAGTCGATCCAAATCGTCTTGCCGTGCTGCCTCGCTATCTGCCTCAACATAAGCTGCCACTCGAGGCGAGTCGTGACGGATATCGCTGGGAAGGACCGCCTCCGCTCCATAGACCATAAAGAACGGCGTGTATCCGATTGGATCGGTTGGGGTAGTATTTATACTCCATATCACCGATGGTAGCTCTTCCACCCAACAACCCGGCGTCCTCTCTAAAGGGACCATAAGTCGGGTTTGATACCTTTCAAGATCTCTGATTAGCTCGTTCCGCTTGACCATTGGATTGCGGGTGGGCTACGGAAGAAACATCAAGCGGATGTGCTCTTGTTCACAAAATTCCTTCATAGCTCCTTTGGACAAATTGGTGCCATTGTCCGTGATGATACCGTGTGGAAACCCAAACCGGAAAATCACCTTTTGATGAACTGAACCGCCGTGGCGCATCACACTTGCTAACAGGCTCTGCCTCAACCCACTTGGTGAATTTATCAACCGCCACCAACAGGTGGGTCTTTTTGTCCTTGGACCTCTTGAAAGGTCCAACCATATCCAGCCCCAAGTCGCATAAGCGGCCAAGTAATTGGAATCATCCTCAATTCTTGGGCTGGCACATGAGCACGCCTAGAGAACTTTTGGCAACCATCACATCGTCGACCAGATCCTCCGCATCGGCATGGGCAGTCAACCAATAGAAACCATGGCGGAACGCCTTTGGCCACCAAGGACTTTGAACCGCGTGGTGACCACAATCCCCTTCATGGATCTCTCGCAATATCTCACAGCCCTCTTCGGGGACACACAACGCTGAAACGCCCCTGACACACTGCAATGGTGCAACTCGCCATTAACAATGGTCATAGACATAGACCGCCGAACTATCTGTCGGGCCAACGTCTCATCTTCTGGTAACTCGCCCCGGTTCATGTATGCCAAATAAGGGAGCGTCCAATCCGGAGTGACATGCAAGGCCGCCACCAATTGAGCCTCCGGATCAGGGATAGCCAAATCAATTTCATCCGGAAGCTTAACTGACGGATTGTGCAGTACATCAAGGAATACGTTGGGCGGGATCGGTTTACGTTGAGAGCCCAGCCGGCTTAAAGCATCAGCCGACCGTTCTTCCGACGATCCACATGGTCCACCTGATATCCTTTAAAATGTCCTGCAACGACATCCACCTCCCGACGATATGCAGCCATGAGTGGATCTTTGGAATCCCAAGTACCTGATACTTGCTGGGCCACCAAGTCCGAGTCACCAAAGCATTTAACCCGGCTGAGATTCATTTCCTTAGCCATCCGGAGACCATGGAGCAAAGCTTCATACTCAGCTGCATTGTTAGTACAAGGGAACATTAGGCGGAGAACGTAACAGAACTTGTCACCTCGTGGGGAAGTTAATACGACTCGACCCCGAGCCCTCAATTGCTGGACCCATCAAAGTGGATGGTCCAATAGGTATGATCCGGCTTCTCTTCAGGCACTTGCAACTCCGTCCAATCATTAATGAAATCCACAAGTGCCTGAGATTTTACGGCCGTCCGAGGCACATATCTTAAACCGTGCGGCCCAAGTTCTATAGCCCACTTAGCAATCCGGCGATCGCTTCCGGTTACGTATGATATCGCCAAGGGAGCCGAATCGACCATCGTGGACGGGTGCCTCGAAATATTGCCTTAGCTTCCGCTTGCCATAAAAACCCCGTATACCAGCTTACGCCAATGCGGATATCTGCTTAGACTCAATGAGGACCTCGCTGATGTAATAAACCGGCCGTTGAATCGGATACTCCTTCCTGCCTCCTTCCGCTCCACCATGATAGCCACGCTAATCGCCTGGCATTAGCAGCAACATATAGCAGCAGCGGCTCTTTGTCAATGGGGCGGCTAGAACCGGCGGGTTGGCCAACCGCCGCTTCAAATCCTCAATGCTTCATCGGTGGTGAACTCCGGACAAACTGATCCGTTTTTTCAACATCTGGTACAAAGGAATGGCTTTCTCGCCTGGGCGGCTGATAAACCGGCTTAGCGCAGCAATCCGGCCTGCCAAACGCTGGGCGTCATTGATGCGCCGGCTTAGCCAAGGAGGTGATAGCCGTAATTTTTTCCGGATTAGCTTCGATCCCCCTGTTGGACACGAGAAAACCCAATAACTTGCCTGCCGGAACACCAAAAACGCACTTGGCCGGGTTGAGCATCATCTTGTACACCTGCAAGTTGTCAAAGGTTTCCTTTAGATCCGCAATCAAGGTTTCCTTCTTCCTTGTCTTAACCACGATATCATCCACATAAGCATGCACGTTACGGCCGATCTGTTCGTGCAAGCAACTCTGAGCATAACGCTGATAAGTCGCTTGGGCGCTCTTGAGTCCAAAAGGCATAGATACATAGCAGAAGGCTCCAAAGGGGGTGATAAACGCTGTCTTCTCCTGGTCCTTCACTGCCATCTTAATCTGATGATAACCGGAGTACGCATCCAAAAAGCTCAAACGCTCACAACCCGCCGTAGCATCAATAATCTGGTCAATGCGGGGGAGTGCGAAAGGATCTGCTGGACAGGCCTTGTTGAGATCTGTGTAATCCACACACATGCGCCAAGTGACATTCTTCTTAAGAACCAACACCGGATTGGCAAGCCACTCTGGATGAAAGACTTCGACGATAAATCCTGCTGCCAAGAGCCTAGCAACTTCTCCGATGGCCTTGCGCCTTTCCTCATTAAACCGGCGAAGAAACTGCTTTACCGGTTTGTATTTTGGGTCAACATTGAGAGTGTGCTCAGCGAGTTCCCTCGGTACACGGGCATGTCAAGGCTTCCATGCAAAAATGTCCCGATTCTTACGGATGAACTCGATGAGCGCGCTTTCCTATTTAGGATCCAAGTTGGCACTGATGGTGAACTGCTTGGACGAATCGCCGGGCACAAAATTAACAAGCTTCGTCTCAGCCGCCGATTTGAACTTCAAGTCCGGATCATGCTCCGTAGTTGGCTTCTTCAAAGGGGTCATATCCATGGGATCAACATTGTCTCTATAATATTTTAGCTCTTCAGTGGCACAAACCGACCCTGCGTAAGCCGCATCACCTTCCTCGCACTCCAAAGCGATCCGGCGGCTCCCATGAACCGTTATCGTTCCTTTGTGACCCGGCATTTTCAGCTGTAAGTAAACATAACAGGGCCGTGCCATAAATTTAGCATAAGCCGGCCGCCCAAAGAGGGCGTGGTAAGGGCTTTGAATTTTCACCACCTCAAATGTCAATGTTTACGATCCGGAGTCATGTTCGTCCCCAAAGGTCACCTCCAGAGCTATCTTACCGACCGGCACGCCGACTTGCCGTGCACCACTCCGTGAAACACCGTGTCTGGATGGCCTAAGATGCCTATCCGTCAACCCCATACCGGAAGGTCTCGTAGTACGTGATGTTGATGCTGCTTCCTCCATCCATAAGAACCTTGGTAAACTTGTACCCTCCTACCGGGTGCCACCACCAGGGCTAGCTGACCCGGATTATAAACCGGGAGGATGGTCCTCTCTGCTCCACGATCGGTTGCTCGGACCAGCGTAGGTAATGCTGGCGCAGCCGGTTCAACAACGCCGACCGCCCGCTTCAAGTTTTCGGTCTCGTCTGTCCAAGCTGGTGGTAAAGACGTGGTACTGCATCCACCGTTCAATTGCTTTGGGTTACTTTAATAACCCGATCGCTGCTGTTGTTGATTGTAGCCCCTTGGTTACGATTGTTCGACTGTTACGATTACTTTGATTATTACGATTGCCTTGCCCGCCCGGATTACCACCGAATCCTGGGCCGGAATTTCCTCCATCAGAATTCGGGCGGACCACGAACCGCCGCGGGCCCTTGATCATACCGGAAAGAGTTGGAGTTTTTGAACTCCTGCATAATGTAACAATCCTTCCAAAGGTGGTTCGCCGGTGCCTCCTTCGTCCCATGCTTCGGACAAGGTTGATTCAATATGAAATTCAAACGATCCGGATTGTGACCGCCCCGGTTTGATTGCCTACCCCTGCGCCGCTGGCCCTTGTCCTGCGCGTTGGTGTTGGCCACAAAGCCCATGTTGCCGTTAAACTTTACGCTTGTTCCTCCATTGCTGCCGAATGATGCTGCTGGCCTGGGGTTGCCGTTCTGTTTTCCCTTCCCCACTTCATCATTCTCAGATTCGGGATCCTTGGTACTATCAGAATCAGCGTACTTTACCAAAACGCCCATTAGAGTGCCCATGTCATGGCAAAAACTCTTCATGCGGCCCAGCTTCAATTTCAATGGCTCGAACCGGCAATTGGCTTCCAAGGTCAAGATCGCGGAATCAGGGTTGATCCGGTCCGAAGAATGTAAAACTTCCGAAACGCGGCGCACCCAATGGGTTGTGGATTCTCCCTCCGTCTGGACACAAGCTGCTAAATCCACCACAGACATGGGCTGCTTACAGGTGTCTTTGAAATTTTGAATGAATCGGGTTCGAAACTGGGTCCACGAACTGATAGAGTTGGGCGGCAAATTTTTCAACCAAGTCCGGGCCGTTCCTTCCAACATCATTGTGAAGTATTTCGCACATGCGGCTTCATCCACATCTAGCATCTCCATGGCCATCTCATAGCTTTCTATCCATGCTTCGGAGCCAAATCGGCGGTATAATTGGGCACCTTGCGCGCCCCTTGAAGTCCTTGGGCAAGCGTGACGTTACGTAAAGCGGGACGAGGCAAGGCACCCCAAAGAACCAGAGCGTGACCCCTGGCTCGAAGATGGTCGGACGAACCGCGCGAGCGGATGATCCTCCGCTTGTGCTGCTAACTCGGCCTCCCTCGTGCCTGGCGCGGTCCACTACCACTTGAGCATCCTCAAAGCCGCCCGTCGGATTGTTGCCGCGAGGCGGACCACGCTGCGCATTGCTTGACACGGCCGGTTCGTCGACGCGTCGGCTATAGCTCCGGCTTGGGCGGGGGTGGAGTGGATCCGATCCCGACTGTACGAATACGCTTCTTGCTGAGCCAGGGCCGTCCTGAGGAGCTCCTTGACCCGGCGGGTTTCGACCGCCTGTGGTGAATCGCCCTCGATCGGAATCGCCTCCAACCGTGCCGCAGCCGCGACAAGGTTATCCATCGGGTTGGAATAGTGACCCGGAGGTGTGCGCACAGCCTGGTGCGCCGGTGTGATGACGAGGTAGATCTATCACACGGGTTGAACGGCGCGGCCGTCCCAGTGCTTCCGGCGGTTCACCACCGGTGGCGGATTCTTGGTCCTCGCCCACAGGGTGTTGAAAAGCTCTCTTCCCTCGAAAACCGAAGGTAAACGGGACCTGTGCTTCCTTTTCATGACTTCATGCGACGCGCTCTGATCCAGCATGAGCCTATAAGCCTGCGCATCCAAAGCGGCCCGTTCCGCCGCCATCCTCGCGTCCGCGGCCGCCAGGTCCGCTTTAGCTTTAGTGATCTGTTCCTTCACCTTTGCAATCTCCGCGTTGTGCAGGTCCTGATCCGGTGGATTAGCCTCTGCCATGAGCACAGCCAACGCGTCGAAAAGCTCTGACAAAACTTGAGCCGGCGGGCGCACAGGGCCTCCTTCCCCGGCTGCCATCACCGCTGTTGAACCGGCGACCGGGGGCGCCGCGGTCGAAGAGTGAAGCGCCGCCTGCATACCGGCCATGAAGATCCCAACCCGGTTGGGTAGATCGAAGGGGTTCGGAACACTCTCATCGTCGGAACAGCCCCCGATCTGGCCATCTTGTAGATGGTATAGAGACTCGGTTTCTCCGGCCGACGATTCGTCGCCAGAGTAGACAACAGTTTCGTCACCAGATGCAGATCCGTCCTCGCAGCCTCCGTGGACGACTCCCACGAAAACATGCTCGACCGCCGGTTTAGCCAGGGCAGGACTCTTCTTCGCCCGCTGAGCCGTCTCGACGAGGTCAGTACAGACGTCCGGCCCAGGCCCTGGCTCGCCGATCTTGCCGATGAACACGTGTATGCCGCCGAAGGGGACCCGGTACCCGTACTCAACTGAGCCGGCCTCGGGGCCCCAGTCCGCATCGTCGATGTAGAGCTTGCCGCGACGACTCTTAGTCATCCGGCCCACTGCATAACCTTCTAGTCCTTCGAACTTGCCCTCTAAGATCATCAAACCATCGTGCGATAGCCCCACGGTGGGCGCCAACTGTCGTGGAAGTGTCACGACAGATGTCCTCATGAAAGGACTTAGTCGTAGGGCCATCGTACGGGTTTTCCTAGAGGGGTTTAAAGCGGACACAAGATACGGGAATTATACTGGTTCAGCCCCCTCGATGAAGGTAAAAGCCTACGTCCAGTTGTGATGTGATTGATATGATTTCGGCGACTAGGGAGCAATAGCTTTGCCTTAGCCTCGAATCCTCTCTCCCTAATCCGCCGCCGGGTCGTCCCCTTATATACACGGGTTGACGCCCGGCCGGTCTACAGAGTCCCGATCCGGCTCATACAAGCGTCCGGCTCGGTCTCTCCTTTCTTAACTTACAACACAAGTTACAATACTAAGGCGGTTTACATAGATGGACCTTAATTCGCCTCTGGGCTCCAGGCCTCCTCCGTGGGCCTGAATCATGGACGAGGGTAAACCGGCCCCTCCAGGGCGGTTCACGCTCAGTAGTTGTGTCCCCAACAACTATCCTAGAGAAATTTATAGTTGCACCCAGCGTTAAAAAAACATACAATTGCTACTGGCCTTCAAAAACTTGTGATTGCAAGTACCCTAGAGAAACTTGCAGATACGACAAGCCTTCAAAAAACTAGCAATTGCGACTGGCCTTCAAAAACCATGCAATTGCGACTAGACTTTCAAAGCCTTTGAAAGGAAAGTATCATGGAGCTCACAGATCGCCTAACCAACATTGATTACATCGAAGGCGAATAACTAATATCACCAAAAAAGATGTGGTCAATAAACCGCTCAGCACTCGTGATGCATGCTTTGGCTCAATAATTGGTGAAATCAAGCTAAGATCTGACTTTGAAGAACTTCACTATCTTGAGGCCTTAGTACAAAAGAAAAAAAAATTAGGAATGAATTCCATATCAAACTACCTTCGATAAGAAAAACTACATAAACAAAAATCTTCAAATCTTTTGATAATGTTATAAAATACTTTAAATGAAATATAAAACACTCAAAGAATATGTAAGGGCATCTCCAACACCGACTCTCAAAACGCCCGCAACCGTCCGGACCTACTTTTTCCCATAAACTAGACAAAAAATGAAGGGAGGAGGGAGAGGGAGGGACTTGTGGGCGTCCGAACCGTTGCCATGCTCCCAGAAAATCCCTCTCCAACGTCCCTTCCCGACCAAAGCGGGTAGCGCCACTCCAGAGCACCGTGTCGCATTCATGCCTACTCATAGCGACGCTGCCTCTCATTGGCGCTCCAACATTGAAGCGGCGACCCGGCCGAGAACGTCCCCGTCGTTTCGAGCATGCGACTCCTACGGGTTCAAATGACAGGCCGTCATTCCGCTTCCCTACATTAAACATGCAAGGTTTCCCTGCCATCGGCCGAATATTTAAACTCAAGGCACGCCATAGCCACATCAATCCTCCTCCGCTCCTTTTATCCTCTTCGCACCACGCCCGCCATGGCCTCTTCGAGTTCCAAAGCTATCTGGGAGTGCCTCTCACTCGAGTAGACAACAGAGATCGCCGACAATGCTACCGGAAGCCAGAAGGCTTCTAAAATAAGATCTACGAGGCGGTCAGTGAAGTCTACGGCAAGAGCGAAGACGAGGGCGATCTTGCTAGCTCCGCGACACCCGTGCCCCACCGCCACGATCACGATGTCGGCACGTGACACACGTCCAAGGGCACCGTCGGCAGCGAGAAAGAGTAGAGCATGGGAGATCGTTGACGCTCTGGTCCCAAGAAGACGTCCGCCCTTTCGCTGGACGATTAGCCGCTTCCAGGCTGCGGAGGCGGAGCTAGAGCTTCAGTTCCCGGGGCTCATGGCCGGCCAGAAATGGGCAAACAGGCACCGACGGTCATTTAGACTAGGTTTAGTTCGAATATATCGAAATGCAGTTAGTTTCCTCCGGTGTAGACGAAAAAAAGCATTTGGGTTTATCTAAAAATTATTCAAGTATGAATTAATGTCGCCTGGTTTGTCTAAATATCCCTCAAATTTGTTCACTTTTGTTAAATTTATTCCGAAATGCAATCGGACATATATCTATAGCTTTGGATGATCTCCTCCGACATCAGTGTCCGTGGACCGAGGGAACTTAAGTATGCGTTAATGAAGGACGTTAGGGTAGCTTCTCACATCAACACTTCAAGATCCAAATATGGATAATTCAACCCGTCGAAGCACACCTGCATATATGGACCTTATATAGAAATAATGGAAACTTTATTTCAATGTTTGTCAGACTTGAATATAAGTGGAAGAAAGCACGGGTATATGTACTAGTATTAATAAAGCAAGATGTGTTTTTCTGATTTTTTTTCATCCGTTCACCCTTAAAAATATTATTTTATCAGAGGTAGTACTAAATTTTTGTGCATCTGTCTGCTATAAAAAACAGTTTGTCCAGGCTTTTGTCAGTGACCCCCATGCACTGTAGCCCAGCAAAACCAACCCACTTATTTTTCTTCCCACGTAGCCGGGATGCGGCAAATAGTCGGAGCATTGCAGAGGGCGCACGAGGCTGGGCCGTCCTGTTTTTCTTTCTTTCAGTGTTATGTTTCTATTTTTCTTTCCTTTTCCGTTCCAATCTCATTTTTCTTTTCGTTTTCCAGTATTCAAAATATTCAAAAAAATCAGAATTTCGAAATCTTTTCACATTTTAAAAAAATCAGAATTCCAATTTTTCCCCATTTTTCAAAATTTTTGCAACTTTTAGTTTTTTTCTTGTTCCAAAATTTGTTCTAAATTCACAAAATTTCCTTTTTTTTAATATTGGTTTTGTTTCTATAAATTGTTTGTGTTTCCCAAAATTGTTTGAGATTTAAAAAATGCATTTTAATGAGGTTTTAAATTTTTGACTAATACTCTTTTTTAGTGAAATATTTTTTTGAGGAGCTTTTTTTAGTGAAATATTGACGAATGTAATCTTTACCTACTAATAAAGAAAGGTATGTTCCTCTTGTTTTTCTATCGTTCACTGCCAATTTTTTTAATATCCGAGGTGGGACTAAATATTTGTGCGTCCATGACTCCGTCTTCTATAAAAAAGCAGTTTGTCCAGAATTCTGTAAGTGGGCCGCACACGATCCTGCCCACGCAGTCAGGAAGAACCTATTTGCTGCATGTTGAGGCAAACATTCGGAGCTTCCCAGAGGGTCCGCAAGGCTGGGCCGGCCCTGTTTTTTCCAGTGTTCTATTTCTCTAGTTTCTAACTTTTTTCATTTTTCCTCAAAAAAAAACTGCTTTCATTTTCCCCTTCCAAGTTTATTTTTATTTTTTCCTTTTTCGTAAATTCAAAATATTCAAAAAATGTTCAAAATTTCAATTTTTTCACATTTTTGAAAATAGAGAACTCCAAAGTTTTTGTTCCCATTTTGGAAAAAAAATTCAAGACTTTCAGTTTTGTTTTCGTTCCAAAATTTGTTCCAAATTCTAAAAATATTCCCATTTTTTCAAAGTATTGTTTCTAATTTACAAAATTGTTTGTGTTTTTCATTTTTTTGAGTTTTTTCATTGAAAATTCATTTTAGTTATATTTTTTCAAAATTTGAATAATACTCTTGTTTTTGTGAAATGTTGAAGAATGTAAAAAAATGTTTTCAAAAATTGTTCTGAATGTTCAAAACATGTTCCTATTTTCAAAAGTTGTTAATAAATTTAAAACATGTTTTCAAAAACTGTTCGTCAATTTAAAAAATGTTCCTGTTTTAAATATGTTATTTTCTCCAGAAATGAATGGAAATTTCTAAAATGCGGTTCTCCATTTTGGAAACTGTTCAGGATTTCAAATATTGTTCATGTTTTCAAGAATAATCGGGACTTGATAATTAACTTTTTATTGAAAAAATAAAAATGTTTTGAATGTGACACTACAACATGTACTTAAATATTGTCGCTGGCCATTAGTTAGCCAGCACATGGTCGTGTCTTTGAGCGCGTGATTTCAATCATTCAAGCTGTTTCTTTTTTATTTTCGATTTTTACCCGCCCCTTACAAACAAAATTCGTCTCGGTTTCTATCGGTGGTCAAGCCTGTGGGGCATTTCACATGCCACACAACTTAGCCGGCCCAACTACTTGGGAAATAAGGCAAAATATTTAAATAGTCCCCTCCTTTACATATAGTTGTACGAATTTATAAACATATGTGAAACTACATGTAGTAAGTTGGATGAAGGTTGGATGGATTAAGTTGGACGAAGAATGGATGGATTGGCTTGTGTACGTCAGCTAGATGGATAGTTTGCTAGGTGAACTAGCTACAAAAGGACCCCAAATTCTCCAGTACATGAGCTAGATGGATGGATTGCTACCCGAGGAAAAGAGAAGAGAAGACCTGACTACGTGAGCTACATGCTTGGAAAAGAGAAGACCCGACTCACTCCCATATTATGGAACATCACACCTTAAGTGGAGTAGAATTAATAAAACTTAGGACCTAAATGTTCAAACTTCATACATTAAATCCCCTCGATCAACAAACAGAAAAATAGCGGATTGATTACTTCGCACGCGACGAAAATAAAAACATAAATGTCCTTCTCGGTGTGCACACTAGGTTATGTTTGCACATATAATTCTCACTAAATTTAAACGCACACTATTTTCTCTCTCGTTGCAACGCACAAGCCTGTGTGCTAGTAGATGGATAATAGAAATTGAATAGATGGATATATTATTGTTCATGCGAAATTCGTGCCCGTTGGTTGTTTGTCATGCAGGTGTTCAGGGTGCGGGTTTTGAGTAAAGCTACATCAACGCATGTTTTTACAGATCTTACAAACTGGTTGACGTGCGGGCATCTGATTGCAAAATGAAAGGGGACTGGAGCCCACCTGATACGAACCTAGGCAACTAGCACTGGATTAACTATCACAATCACCAGACCTAGGATACAATTTGGTGGCAAGGATTCTTCAGCGAGAAAGGGGGATCGGGGAAGAACGGATCTCGCCCAACAGCGAACTTTACAAAGTGGTCGAACGATAACCCTACGCACTACACCCACTAGACTAAAGTAGCAGCAGCGGCACCAAGTCTGGGCCATGAATCCGTGGGTTGGGCTTGTTGTCTCTCTTTGCCTGGGTCTTGGTCTTGTGTCATGGTTGTTTCCGTCACATTCCTCCTCCCTTTAACTTTGACGCACGGGGAAATACGAATGGACTGGTTCTTCATCTTCCCAGGTCACCAAGGAAGGTGGAAACCAGACCACTGCACCAAACCAACAACGCGACCTGACGTGTGCCACGCTGGATATGCGTGAATAACATTAATACCAGGCAACAGTCGGCCATGCATGAGGCCAAGAATAGCATTTATACCAGCCTATTATGTAATCCCTCCCAAACATACTCTATCTAAGCCGGGAGGGAAGCACTGGGCTCAAGGTTGGACATCCACAATTTTTACCTTACGCCAAGAGCTAGCTCAAGGTTGGAGAGGGCTTGAACCTATATAAACCCTTGTGCGTACTACCATCTATATTGATTGATAGATACGATTGCGTCCACATACACACTGCTCTAGTATTGTAGGATTATATACATAACAAATGGCTTGTAGTTTTTGATCCACAATACTACACATCAACTTCTCTAGACAAATACATCCACCTCCTTATTGACATCCTTGTCGAGCCTCTAGAGGTTGTTGGCTTCGCGATGCATTTCGACGTTTTCCGCCAACATGAACAAAAATCATCGAAATCAACATTGACATTCCCTAGTGGTGTGACTGCTTGCGGATCTTGAACGCTCATAACGCCTCTTTGACTACTCGTCCAGAATTAGCATTGTTGAGGAGGCGTTCAAGTGGAAGAAGCGAAGGAAAACCCCATGTAGTGGGTCTACCAGGAGATCAAGTGTTGTAGACCATGAGGAGGGAATGGATTCAGTGTCGAGCTGGGCAGTGCCTGCCCATAGTGGCCGTTTTTTTGCATGGGTAGGGACATGCACATGATTGGCCGCCCGGAGGAGAGGGGTTGGAGAGAGAGATTGAAAATTTTATTGCGGAGGCATTTTGAAAAGGGACGCTTTATTAAATTAAGCATTACACCCGGTCTCTGGATAACTAAGATGCACAAAGCCAACAAAGTGCTCGCACCAAGCCAAAAAAAAAGAAGACGAAATAAAAAGAAACTATGTTTTGTATAACAGATAAACCGTAGGTGGCCCATCCTAAGATCACACTGTCATCCATGTTGGGTAAATGTATCCCTCGCCATAGACTCCAATCATGTACACATCCGTAAACAGGTCATGATTCTCCGCTCGTTGTAGAGAGGACCATAAACGAAGCGTTCTGGTACATCTATAGATAACCTGCATAAAAGAAGTACTTTTATCGTTAAAATTCTTATCATTTCTACATAGTGAAAGCAACCAAATCAGGGCAAACGCTCCCAGCCTAAGAAGAATTCTAAACCTGTAATCAAGCCCATGTAACATGTTGCCAAATATATTAGAAACACTACAAGAAGGATACAAGCAAGAAGCAATTTGGATGGCCAACCATATATAATGAGCTAATTTACATTGGAAGAACAATCGTTTTATTGTCTCATCATGTGGATAAAAGACACATCGCGTACTTCCATGCCAATTCCTTTTAATAAGGTTATATTTAGTAAGAATGACTCCGCGACGAAGATACCATGCCAAGATTTTTATAGATGTATCTTCATCTTTCAGATCTTCTTGTTATTATCAACTGGAACACCAGACTGAATCAAAGCTCTATACATAGACTCCACTGAGAATTGCCCTTTGCCATGTAGGTTCCAAGGGAATACATCGGACCCTTGTGGCAACTGTACCGTGGTTAACCGCTGGAGCAGTATGTCCACGATTGATTGCGGGAGACACAACAAATCAAGTTGACATCTGTGCCATGTTAGATCGTGCTCAATTTTAACCAAGCAAGTGACCAGCGTTTCTAACGAATATTAGCACAATACTATAGATTTTGTGCCAAAATCAAATTTGTGTGGTACTAGTTGTTTGAAACCCTAACGCCAGTTATGATGATTTTGTGTTATTTACTCCACCTTCGTCCCTCCTAAGTAGACATGCAGGAGATTAATATTCGGTGCTGGTTGTTTTCTAGGGAGTATTGGTGGCTGGAGTTCGTGGCGTGCATACATGTGAGTGACCCCGATGATCGTTCCGACGGTGTGCGTACATGTGTAGGCCATCAATGCTTGAGCCATGATTGGACTGACACCATTCAAAAACAAAGAATTTAAAAAGTTGGGTGCACGTACTCTTGGTACGCAGATCTAGTTCCACATTTTGTTGCCTTAGTCGCTAAGGCTATGGGCATTCCAGGAAGAAAAGACAAATCTCTTGGCTCGATGAAGAGGGATTAATTGGTTAATTACGTGCTTCCCTTGTGAGGTGCATACCGCTGTTGGAGCTGACTCTCTCAACTCCCTTCTTCTCTCACGGCTGTTTCACACAACCCACACACACGAGACAATGGAGAAGACGATATTTGGTGAGCTGCCGTATCACACAGCCAAGCCCTTTTTCTTCTCTCTATTCTCTTAAGGCCCTGTACAGCGGGGGTGCTTAGCCAGGTGCTAGAGAAAAAAACCCGGTTTTTTTCCTCATCTTGGATTGCACCGGTGCTTGGGAAGGGAGCCATAAGCAAATGTTTGCTTCCCATGCCAGCCGATGCTTAGAAATAACTGCTCCCTTCAAAGCCTCCATCAACAGGAAGAAGAAGAGAAAAAAGAGTCCAACGCCTCCATCTAAGCAACTGAAGCATCTCTTCTTGGTGTTAAAAATGCTGCTCCCTTCATCCGTATATATATGGTCTAGTATATTTTTTAAGGTTCAGTTGGATCATGGATTAGAGCAGTAATACATGACATGCGTGTTACACAAAGAAGTTTCTAATGATATAATCTATATCATACACTTCATGCATTGTCAATCTTGTCACTGGTCAATCGCAACTCGAAAACTATATTAGGGCTTATATATATATGGATGGAGGGAGTACATACACAAAAAGTTGATGTGGCAAAGTAAGAGCATCTCCAGCCGTTCGGCCCCCCAGGGCGCCGAAAAACTGCGCCCTGGGGGCGAGCCGGCGCTAGTTCGGCCCCTGGGGGCGGCCTAGCTCCCAGTCACACCCCCAGGCGCCCCCCTCCCAGCCTTGGCAAATTCAAACGTAGTTCTTTTCCGCGCCCAAAAATAAACGTCACAATCCGGCGATCAAGCGGTGATCGGCGATCGACTAAAAGTTCGGCGTACAAAAATTAGAACGGAAACGCGCATCAGACGGCGAGGTCGGCCTCCGGCGTCGGCGGAGTCGGCGTGCGCGGGATTGACGGGGTCTCTGTGCTTGGCGGCGTGGCTTCTGCGCTGCGGGCAGTCCCGGCGGCATCATCGGTCGGGCTTGGTGGCGGCGTCGGCGTGTGCGTGGGCGTGGGCGTCGTCGTCGTGGGCATGGGCGTGGGCGTCGTCGTCGAGGGGAGCTGGTCCAGGATGAGGCCGACATGCGCCCTGTACCACGCCTTGATCGCCTCGTCGGTGTTCTGGAGCATGTCCGCCCCGCCTAGCAGGAAAGCCAGGTTGGTGTTCCTCTTCTTCGCGGCGACGTTGGTCCGGAGTAGGTTGAGCTTGACGGCGCCTGTCGACATCAACGCCGACCACCGGGCCTCGGTCTTCTCTTCACGAAGGACGGCCCGGACCTGTGCGTCGGCGAGGCAGGGCTGGATGGATTCCTGCACGCGAGCGGTGGCCGCGTCGGCGTGTTTCCCCTTCTTGGCACCTTTGTTGTCGTTAGGACGCCCTTCAGACGCGCCCGGAGCCGACGCGTCCGTCTTGTATGTCTCCTTGGCCTCCTCGAGGGTGCGCCGGACTTCCGTCCACTTGTCACACTTGTCAATGCGCTTGTAGACGTGGAGGTACTTGAACTCGGCGTCGTTGTTGCTCTGCCTATACAGGCCGAACATGCGCAACAACTGCGCCAGGACAAAAAAACAGTTGGCTGGCGCGCGCACACGGCGAAGAGAGACGGGAGAGGGGCGTGGCATACCTGATCCTCAATGCTGGCGCCGCTCTCCAGGCGAGTGACCACCTCCTCGACGATACCATGCCATTTGTTGCACGCCCCCTGGATGCGCCCCCAATGGTTCGCCATCGCCTTCGACCCCCGCTGCATGTAGAAGCCTTTGAAGTAGGGGTCGACGAGCTTGCGCTCGTCGAACTTGGCCTTGATGCGCTCCCAGTACGTCTCGATGCTCTGGTTCGCGCCGGTTGTCGGGTCGAGACAGACGACTTTCCATGCCTCGGCGAGGCATGCCTCCTCCTTGGACGCCCACTTGATGCGCGGCTCGGCTGACCTGGCCGTCCGCTTCTTCTTCTTGCGCCTTCGCCGGCTCCTCCTTGTCCTCGTCCTCCTCCTCTTCCTCTTCCTCCTGCTCCTCCTGTTCCTCGTCGCTGTAGACGTAGCCGAGCTCGCCGTCCATGCCACCGCTGAGATCGACCGCCTCATCTGCGGTGAACCCGGGAGACGCGGCGGCCGCGGCCGATCCTTCCGCAATGATGTCGTCCATGTCGGCCTCGGTCTCGTCGGTGTCGCCGAGGTGCGAGAAGGGCAGTGCGCAACGGCGGAGAGGAGGCGTTGGGGAGGAGGCGTACGCGGGCGGCGAGTAGTTGTATGGAGGGTACTGCACGCCGGTGAAGGCGGGCGAGGGCGTGCGCTGGGCCGGGTGTCCATGGGGAACGTGACATTTGGGTTGAACCCACCGCACGTCCCGTCGGCGTAGCCGGCGATCCCCATGGCTGCAGCGTCGGAGACCCGACACCTTGCTGGCCCCATGGCGGCGTCTGCGCATGGTTGCCGGGATTCATCATCCCCGCGCGCGCCGCCTCGGCCTCGGCCTGGTCCACGGAAGCGGCAGCGGCAGCGGCAGTGCGTGCCGCGTTGTCACGGGCCTTCTTGGCGAGGGCCCTGTTCCGCCGGTCGGCGTGACGGCCTCCCGTCGCTGTACTTTCACCCTCCAATCGGCGTTTGTCATGCCCGACGGCTTTGACGGCGGCGCCCTCGGCTTCCTCTGCTTCGGCTGGGCGACGGAGGCGGTCGTGGTCGCCGCGGGCGGGGAACGACGTACTTCTTCGGTGCCATGGTGGCCGGCTGGGAGGCGAGCGGGAGAGAGAATGGCAGGAGGAAAGGAGAAAATGGGAGGGAACTGGGGGAAAGCGGGGAGAAACGGCGGCAAGAGGCGCTCGGCTCGCCGACAGGGCGGACCCACGCGCGCCTTTTCACCTGTGCCGGCGCCCCAGGCGCCCCCCAGGGCGCCGGGTTTTGCCTGGGTCCGCCGGCACCAAATTCGGCCCGAGCCGGTGAAAAACGGGCTTCTGGGGGAGGGGGGGGGCGATCGGCTGCTGGCGCTGCAAAACGCCTGGGGAGGGCCTGTTGGGGGCGCGGCTGGAGATGCAGGAGAGAGAGCATTTTGGTGACACGGAAAAAAGATGCCTGCATATGGAGCTATACAGTAATGCATGAAGAAGTTTAATTGCCAACTGTTTAAATTAAGCAAGCTTAGTTGCTAAGCTTTTTAATATACTTAACACCTCATCTAAGATTGATCACAATGAGAGTATCATGCTGGTGCGCCCATTTTTCTAAATTTATCTTTAGGTCTTTGGACGACGTTCGTTCAATGGGAGGAGATGCTCCTGTCGACTACGAAGGCCTCTGTGACGACTTTTCTAATCTCAAAACGATGTGTCAGCCCAGTCTCTCGAAGGTGCTCATAAGGATAGGGTGTGTGTATTCATAAGGATGAGTGTATGTGCGTACGTATGAGCATTTGTGTCTGGTGGAACTACCTCATCATAGACCAGAACACCCCCCGCATCGCCCCCGCTCAGGCAACTCGGGCGGGACTAAGCCCTAGCCACCGGGGCTCTCCTTTCTTCCCTCTCTCCCTCCTCCTCCGCCGAAGGACACCCCCGGCCAATAGCCCGGTGGCCCACGGTGGTGGCAAGGGGCCTCCCTCTCTCCTGCGCCATCGGGATGGTGCAGAGCCCTGCGGCGTGAGGAGGCGCAGTTGATCTGGCCTTGGTGGCGCGGTGGGCGTCCCTGCCTTGACCGGTAGCGGCGTGTCGGCCGGCTCTGCCTCAGGCGGCGATGGCTACGGGCGCGACGGCCGGCCTTGCGGCATTGGCTGCATTCGGCGGCGACGACCGGGTCTACGGTGGCGGCGGCATAGAGGGCCTAGTGGAAGGGTCGGCGCCATGTGTGGTCTGGCCTTGGACGGGTCCGATATGGCTCGCGGCCTGCTCGCTGCGCGGCGGCTCAGATTGGTAGCGACCCTTGCACATGATGCCTGATGGAGGTTCGTCGAGCGGATCCGGGTGAAAACCTCGTTCTCGATTTGTTGACAAGACCGACTATGGCGGTATTTTTTTCTGTTGTTACCTTCTTGAAGGCATCGCCGTGGAGAAGATCTAGACCTCTATCCGCTACCTCCAAGGAAACCCTAGATCAATAGATGACGACGGCGCTCTGATATCGTTTCCTCCTTGTTGGCATTATTCTTGGAGGTGTACACGGGTTCGAGGGACTAGTGGACGGCTTTTTTTTTTGGTGGAGTGGTGCTTCATCTTACACATTGATAGCGGCGGATCTTGGCGGCGTGGTGCAGTGGAGACTCGGCGTCCGATGCGCGGAGATAGACTCGCGCAGGAGGAGGACGCTGTCTGGCATCATGGTGGAGTTGATGGCAGAGAGGCCTGTTAAGGTCGGTGTGTTAGTCTCTGCTATGAAGATGGATTGGTGGAAGACAGCGCGGCGACACATGAGAGTGCGTTGGACCGGTTTGTACGCCAAACCCGGTATGTGGCTTGATTGGGACCTCCGATTTTAGATGTTAGTCTTTTGTGCGGTGTCTATTTGGTACTAGGCTCGGACTATCGGCACTCCTTCATCAAATGGATAGGAGTAGCGACAGTTGTTGCTAAGATGGTGGCTTCAAACTACCTGATATACTATTTTATAAAGTCTTTACGAATAATTAATAAAATTGAATATATCGATGCAGAGTCCAGGGTAATCCTCCTTTTAGAAAAAGAGAGCATCCGTTTCTGTACTATGAGAGAAAAGACCGGAGAAGAAGCCTACAGAGAAGTACACGAAGATCATCTAGCAGCGCGTCCGTCACCCCTCTCCATATTGACTTCTAGTTCTATAAAACCGGAGCCACTCCATCGATCAATCCACACACAGATCACTCCATCAGACCCTTCTTCCCCACTATTTCGTCGTTGCTCCGTGGGCATCCGGAAGGCCTAGCTATACCTAGGGTCGAGAACCATGTCCTGTCAGGGTCAGAAAACTTTCAAGATCCTGTGCCGCACCGATGAGGACTACTGCATGACCGTCCGCTGGGATGACGACGGCGGCATCGCCGTCATCATGGCGCCGACAAACCCTGGCGACCAGCAGCAGGCAAGGGCAACCACTTCTCGTTAATTGGTTTCCTTCCATTCACTGTAGAGCCACATTGAGACGTTTCTAGTTTTTCACGGGTCTGACGCTGCTCTATGAATGCATGATGTGGGCGGGTGCAGCACTGGTACAAGGACACGAGGTTCAGCTCGACGGAGGACGAGGACGGGTTCCCGGCGTTCGCGCTCGTCAACAAGGCCACCGGGTTCGCCATCAAGCACTCGTCTGGGCAGTCTGAGCCCGTGGGTTCCACCACCACCACGCTTGAATGATTTTGAATTTGTTGGATCTTTGTGTCCATCGTTGCTCACATCAATCACATCATCACATGTGCAGGTATCTCTGGTGCCGTACGAGTACGACACAGAGGCTGTGGACGAATCGGTGCTGTGGACGGAGAGCGACGATGTGGGCGACGGCTTCCGCTGCATCCGTATGGCCAACAACATCCATCTCAACTTCGACGCGTTGGATGGCGTGACGGAACTCCAGGACGGCACCCCCGTCGTTCTGTGGGAGTGGCTCGAGGGGCGAACCAGTCCTGGAAGATCCTGCCATGGGGCACCGACAGTGGCCTCCATCCTGCGCTCTCCTCTGACTGCACCATGCGCATCTTCTGCAGCGCCGGCGAGGAGTACAGCATTGCCGCGAGGGACGGCGCCGTGTGCCTCGCGCCTGCGGACCCCAGCGACGACCTGCAGGTGACAACAGATCGAAAATCAAAACATAACCATGATCGGTCTTAATTAATTAGTGACTCTCGGCTAATTAATATCCAACTAATTGTACCTATGCAGCACTGGGTGAAGGACATGAGGCACGGTGAAGACATCAAGGACGAGTATGAGCAGCCTGCGTTTGCCCTGGTGAACAAGGCCACCGGAGAAGCTATCCAGCATTCTCTGGAAGAGGGCCACCCTGTAAGCTAGCTACTCTCTAATTAATTAGGTTTGTGCTATACTGCAGTTGATTAATATATACCTGGCCTGGACTGCAGGTTCGCCTTGCTCCATACGACCCGGACTGCCCGGACGAGTCTGTGATGTGGACGGAGAGCGAGGACGTCGGCGACGACTTCCACTGCATCCGCATGGCGAGCAACATCCAGCTCAACTTCGACGCCGTCCACGGCGGCGAGGACGAGAGCGTGGTGCAGGACGGCAGCACCATCATCCTGTTTGACTGGGTCGAGGGAGACAACCAGCGCTGGAAGATCGTTCCCTGGTGTAAGTAATCTGTCATGTGCCAATCCGTTATACTCCTACTTATGTATATGTTCATCAATGACTTTAATTAATCGATTGCCTATCTCTAATGCAGAGAGCCAGAGTCATGAAGTGTTCTGCCGGCTGCTCGGCCGAGAATAAAACTGATCGGCGGCGACGCCCAAGATGTCAATCAAGCCGACCCGGGCCGCTTCTTTTTTTTTAGCCATCCTTTCACTCGTTAGTCCGACGGGCATAACCAATCTAAGCTATTTTGTTTGGCACGGATCACTATCTTGCGAGCTCGGCTCAAAAGAAGGAAAAACTATACCTAGATCCACGATTGTGTGCTTTGCTTATTTGTATCCTTTTATTTCCAACGAGTAATTATTGTGCTTTTTTCTTGGTGTCAGTCATGGCAGAATTAACACGACATCGATTCCGATGACACCTAGTATATTTGTTGTGCCTCTAAATAAAAGAAGTATATTTGCTGTGAAATCATCCGTATGTACGCTCTATTTTCTGCCAGATATGGAAGCATTTACGTTCATTCTGTTAGACTTAGAGATATATTCCTGTTGTAATTTCAAACTAACTCTATCTCTTCCTCTCCCGTAGCTCTTTCTATCTCCTATGTAACTACCGAATCCCCATTAGATCGGTGCAATCTTGTAAGCCACGGCAGGGGCGTTTCCTGCCTCAATCAATATATAGACACGCGGCTCCCTCACGAGGGAGTAGGAACGCTTCCACCTGACATGGTATACAGAGCCATCCTCTTCCCATCGATCTAGCCAGCAACCTCCTTCCTCGACTACCCTCGTCATGGCGTCCTCATCCACTGTTTCCCTCAACCTTGGTGCTCTCCCATCTGAGAAGCTCACCAAGACCAACTTCATCCTATGGAAGGCTCAGGTCATGCCGGGCTTGCGAGGAGCGTAGGTCACCGGCCTCCTGGACGGATCAGATGCAGCGCCACCGAAGACGGTGCAGCGGCAGCAGGCGGACAAAACCACCGCCCCAGAACCCAATCCTCTGTATGCGCAGTGGATATCAAAGGATCAGCAAGTTCTGAGCCATCTCCTGAATTCTCTGTCAATGGAGATCCTCGCCCAAGTTGCGAGCAAGGAGACGACGTTCGATCTCTGGACTGCCATCACAACCCTGTTCGCCTCGCAGTCCCAATCGCGCATCACCAACCTACGCGTCGCCATCACCAACACAAAGAAAGGCTCCATGTCCAGCAGCGCCTTTATCTCCAAGATGAAGAGCTTGGGAGATGAGCTTGCAGCGGCAGGTCGCCCCGTCTCGGACCCAGAGATGGTGGACTATGTTCTTGCCGGCCTCGACAGAGACTACGACCCTGTGGTGGCAGCCATCGGTGCAGTAAAGAACCAAATCTCTGTTGAAGATCTATTCGCTCAGATTGCGGCGTTCGATCAGCGCATGGAGATGCTCGGTGATGGCCCTGACGCCGGCTTCAAAACCTCTGCCAATATGGTGTACAGAGGGCGCGGGCGCGACTATGGCAGAGGACGCGGACGCACCAACAGGGGCCGCGGCCGAGGCAGGCGCCCTTCCCCGACTCCTTCTGGCGGCAACAGCAGCGGCGGCGGCCGTGGTCGTCCACAACATCAGCGTCAGCAACAAACCCGGGACTATCCAGAATGCCAGATATGTTTCAAGCACCATCCAGGAGGTGCTCGTGACTGTTGGCATAGGTACAATGAAGATGAACAGGAGGAGAAGGGGGCCAACATGGTCACTGTCTCCTATGGCTTCGACACAAATTGGTATGCGGATACCGGGGCGACAAACCACATCACGGGGGAGCTCGACAAGCTGACAATTCGAGACAAGTACCGTGGAGGAGACCAAGTACGCACCGCAAGTGGTTCTGGTATGGATATTACTCATGTGCCCCACAAATTTTTTTCATCTAAATAGAATTCTGCGTGTGCCCGAGATATCAAAAAGTCTTCTTTCTGTTCATAGATTTACCCTTGATAATCGTGTTCTCATTGAGTTTCATCCTTATTTTTTCTTGGTTAAGGACTTGGACACGAGGAGGGTACTTCTTAGAGGCAAGTGCGTGGGAGGTCTTTACCCAATCATATATTCATCAACATCATCGAATAAACAAGCCTTTGTTGCGATCAAGCCTTCTTCAGCAAAGTGGCACAGTAGATTCGGTCATCCGTCGTCAGTTATTGTTAAGCTTGTTCTTAGTAAAAATAAACTCCCCATTGTCTTGAGTCTAGCATTGAGTCTGTTTGTGATCCTTGTCAACAAGCTAAAAGTCATCAGCTACCATATCCTATCTCTATCAGCATTTCTTCTGCCCCCCTACAGCTTGTATTTTCAGATGTTTGGGGGCCAGCTCCTACCTCTGTTGGTAGACACTCATACTATGTAAGCTTCATTGATGACTATAGCAAATTTACCTGGATCTATCTCCTTAAGAAACGATCTGAAGTGTTTCAAGTTTTCAAGAATTTTCAAAATCTCGTTGAACAAAAACTAAACACTAAGATCATTGCTATGCAGACTGACTGGGGAGGTGAATACAAGAAGCTCAACTTGTTTTTTCAGGAACTTGGCATCTCACACCATGTGTCATGTCCTCATGCACATCAATAGAACGGTTCCGCTGAAAGGAAACACCGTCATGTTGTTCAAGTAGGGCTAGCCTTACTAGGAAATGCATCGATGCCATTAAAGTTTTGGGATGAAGCCTTCTTGACTGCCACCTATCTTATAAATCTACTTCCTAGCAAGGTTATCAACTATGAGATTCCTCTCACACGTCTTTTTGGCACTACCCCTGATTATAAATCACCACGTGTGTTTGGTTGTGCTTGCTGGCCCAACCTTCGTCCATATAATACACGTAAACTTGCTTTTCGCTCCAAGAAGTGTGTCTTTCTTGGGTATAGTCCCATCCATAAAGGAGTCAAGTGCCTAGATGTTTCCACCGGTAGGGTATATATCTCTCGAGACGTCGTGTTTGATGAATCCGTATACCCTTTTGAGTCCCTTCATCCAAATGCCGGAGCACTCCTTAGAAAGGAAATTCTTCTCCTTCCACCCAATCTCCAAAACTTGGATCAAGGGGGCGACAATTGCACTAATCCAACTGATGATCCTACTAGTATTGGTGTTGTATCTACTCCTGTGCAGGATATTGCAGAAGACGCAGCAGGAATCGGTGCAGAAAATGATCCAAACTTTGGTGAAAATGAACCTATATTTCATGGGTTAGAAGAAGACGAAGTTGGTGCTGAACACGAGGGCGATCTGGTGTCACCTGGAACTCCTGTGCGTCAGGATTCCTCGGATCGGGCGCGCGGATCAGCGCTGGATCGCGCGCTGGACAGGATCCGTCTGCGCCATTCAGGTGTTGCCACGTCGTCGCCTGCTGGGTCCGCCTCGCGCCCCACGCGCGGGTCAGGAAAAGCGACAGCGGCAGAAACCGCATAGCCTGGCTCGGGATCTCCGCCCTGCATGCATCCACAGATCGGCGCGGGATCTTCTGTGGCAACCGAGTCGGGTGCAGTCACGTCTTCAGCCACACAGCATGCCGCAGAGTCTGATCCAGGATCAGCTGTGCAAAGTGGTTCCAGGATGCCTTCAGGATCCTCTACAGCATATTCGTCTACATCATCTTCTGTGCAGAGGCATACACGTCAAATAACTCAGCCTCAACCTGCTCCACGTGTCACAACTCGACTACAAAAAGGTATACGCAATCCGAAATCAGAACTGATGGCACTATACGATATGGCATGTTGTGTGTTACAGGGGAACCGACAAGTTTGGAGGATGCACTTGGAGATCCAAAAGTGGAAAAATGCAATGGATGAAGAGTACGCGGCACTCATGAGTAATAAAACTTGGCATCTTGTGCCTGAGCAAAGAGGTAAAAATGTCATTGATTGTAAATGGGTTTACAGAATCAAGAAGAAGGCAGATGGTTCGATTGACAGATATAAAGCACGTCTAGTTGCAAAAGGCTTTAAGCAACGTTATGGTCTAGATTATGAAGATACTTTCAGTCCTGTTGTTAAGGCCGCAACTATTAGACTTGTGTTAGCTATTGCAGTTTCCAAGGGATGGAGCTTGAGACAGCTTGATGTTAAGAACGTGTTCTTGCATGGTGTTCTGAAAGAGGAGGCTTACATAAGGCAACCACCTGGATATGAAAACAAGAAAGTACCTCATTATGTGTGCAAGCTTGATAAGGCACTTTATGGTTTGAAACAGGCACCAAGGGCTTGGTATTCAAGGCTAAGCTCTGAGTTAAGGTGCCTCGGTTTTGTTGCATATAAGGCTGACATTTCACTGTTTATCTACAATAAGGCAAACATAACTATATTTGTATTGGTATATGTTGATGATATCATAGTTGCAAGGTCTTTGCAAAGTGCTATTAATGCTCTTCTGCATGATTTGAGTTCATAATTTGCTTTGAAGGATCTTGGTGATCTACATTTCTTCTTGGGCATTGAGGTAAAGAAGATTCAAGATGGCATAACATTGAACCAAGAAAAATATGCTACTGAACTTTTAGCTCGCATGGGGATGAAAGATTGTAAACCTTCACCCACACCGTTATCCTCTTTAGAAAAGCTTTCAGCCTTTGAAGGTGAGCCACTCAAAGAAGAAGAGATCACAAAATACAGGAGTGCAGTAGGAGCTCTACGATACTTGACATTAACAAGACCTGATATTCCCTTTGCTGTTAACAAGGTTTGTCAGTATCTTCATGCACCTACTACTGTACATTGGACAACTGTTAAGAGGATTGTACGGTACATAAGATATACTGTGAGCTTGGGTCTCCAAGTTAAACATTCTAACTCCACTCTTGTTAGTGCCTTCACTGATGCTGACTGGGCAGGATGCAGTGATGACAGGGAGTCAACTGGAGGATTTTCCGTATTCTTTGGTTCAAATCTCATCTCTTGGAGTGCTAGAAAACAAGCCACAGTATCCAGGTCAAGTACTAAAGCTGAATACAAGTCACTAGCCAATGCAACTGCTGAAATCATTTGGGTTGAATCATTGCTGAATGAATTGGGAATTAAGCAGAGTCGTGTTTCATGTTTGTGGTGTGACAACTTAGGAGCCACTTATCTTTCTGCAAATCCAGTATTTCATTGCAGAACCAAGCACATAGAAATTGACTTTCACTTTGTAAGAGAAAGGGTTGCAGAAAAGAAGTTAGACATACGATTTATCCCATCCAGAGATCAAGTTGCAGATGGGTTTACTAAAGCTTTGCCAGTGAAGCCCTTTGAGGAATTCAAGAGAAATCTTAATATAGGATAGTTGAGATCAAGGGAGGGTGTTAGACTTAGAGATATATTCCTGTTGTAATCTCAAACTAACTCTATCTCTTCCTCCCCGTAGCTCTTTCTATCTCCTATGTAACTACCGAATCCCCAAGAGATCGGTGCAATCCTGTAAGCCACGGCAGTGGCATTTCCTACCTCAATCAATATATAGACACGCGGCACCCTCACGAGGGAGTAGGAACGCTTCCATCTGACACATTCCAATCAGTTATATCAGACGCTAGCAGCTTAAAGATAAGGTAGATTCAGAAAAAAAAATCACGAACAAAAGGAAAATGTAGTAGGTTATAAAGCTGGTGAGAATTACAGTAGGAGCCCAACTTCTCCTGGGGAGAAAAGGAGATAACAACAACACAACAACTTAGCAGAGCATTGCACGTCTATCCTATAGTTAGCACATACGTGTAATCAACATGTATGTTTCTTGCAATTTCACACGTTTAAGGAGTCTCATATGATTGGCCAGCTGTATTTAAACCAGGTAAGTTTCTTATGATTCATATCTATGATCTGAAAGCCATATGTTATCCTTGAATAAACAGTGCTAACTATCCATCTCATTATGGTGGATGATGTGGAAGATGAGTTGTACTAATAGGGGGCAACGTGAGTTTGAAGTAAATCAGGTGGTTGTCGTTTTTCCTCTGCCTCAGTGATGCCATATTTTGATATCCCAGACACTCTATCCTAAGGTTTCATATCCCACCATTGCATATTGTCTCCTCCAACATATGCAAAACCAGATCCAACGCAAGCAAGAGAAATAATGATGCAAGGCAGACAAAGGAAATGTTGTATTCTCATGAAAGGGGATGCTTGGGATGCATTAAATCTGGGCCATGTGTGACATATCCGTGAGGCAAGCGCAAATGCTCTGCAAGCAGCAATACTTCAACTCCACCATCAACAAGTTAGGCCGATGTTAGATCGAGCCACACTGCTATGCGAAATACTTATTTGCTCCTTCAATGAACAATACATTCATCAAAAGCTTTATTGAGGTAATTACAGACTTAGGATAGTGTCTACATTCATCAATATTAACCTTTCGCTGAATGATGCTAACAAGCTTCAGTTTCAGCATCCACTAAACATGTATTGTCAAGTTATATTTGTATTCTATAAAATATTGATTAATGTGTTCTTTTCAAGTCTGTAGGTCACACAACCATATGGAACAGCTCTAACTGTGATTTCCATCCACCAGTTTTTAACTACTTTTGTACATGCATGTTCATACATAAGAATATCATTCCTTTTGATAGTACACGTACTCGTATATTCCCTGTTTTCATGATATGTTATGTTCATTGTTTTCATGAAGTACAGTGCTATAGTTAGCACATATGTGTAATCAACATGTATGTCTTGGATCACATATACATATGCATGTCACAAACATTAAATGAATAAAATATATTTGCATATGTTATCCAAGGAACTACCTTGTAGCATGTGGAAACCAAAAAATTAGTATATTAGGAGACCGATGTTCTGCTAACATGTGGAAGCTCAATCGTATTCATTTGAGGGGCACATAAAAATTGAAAAAAAAATGTTTACTAGCATCTTGTGGAAAATACACAATTCAATTAACCCTCTCTTATCCATTCAAAGAGATAGAATACAATGCCAAACCTTGGTCAGAGTGTAGTATAAACTCGAAGTCAATCTGTGTTAAAATCAGAAGAAAATAAATATAAATATACATTTGTAAGAACATATATGAAATGCGTAAGGTAAAATAACCAAACAATATATTTCACTTTTGCACTAGGGATTTCAAAGGAAACAATATTGCATGCCTTTTAGTAGTATTACAGAACGATATTCATATTTTAAAATTATATAATGTTCACATATAATAAATGCTGCACCAATTGCTGATGTCAGTAGCCCATTCATCAAACATCCATGCAATAAGTGTTTCAGTGCAGCTTAAGAAATGACTGATGAATTTCGCTTTTTAACGAAGATTTTACGCACACAAAAAATCACAGATTTGATCGAAAAAGATGGTTGCTATCAGTCTTACTTTTGGCCTTGAATATATATATATATATATATATATATATATATATATATATATATATATATATATATAGTTTGATCAAGTAGAAATGATATCTTATATCTGTCATGGATCTTTACTATAGCGGCACAATTGTAATTTGTGGATGCGTATTCATTCATATGAAGAATGATGCTCAGAGTTGTGTACTCAAGATAACTTTAAATCTAAGTCAACATGTGTAAATGGGATGGTTTCCCTATATTTTTTTAACTAATAAGCATAAGATTATTGCAGGTTCCTTTTTGCATGAAATCTAGATAACCTTTCGAATAACATCATATACAATTTAGTAGTAGGATTAACAAAATACAACTCACTGTTATAAAAAAATGAAGTAAGAAGTAAGATATATCCGCAAAACTCTGACAAATTAGGAAGTCACATATATGAGCAATCAATGTTCAAGTTTAAAAAGGTCAAAAATTTATGATATTTTAAAATAATAATCATATTCAATTATTCCTTCTTTGGTTTTCAATTGCTTATATGGAAAAAGCAACAAAAAAGTGTTGACTAAGGGGACTACATATAATGTGACTTTCTTCCTGTTGGCTATCAGCGAACAAAAGAATGCATGATTTTTGAAGTAAAGGCAATGCATTTTTTGTTAAAGGTGATTATTTATAAAAAAATCAATATATGGTTGTTAGCGACGCTAACAGTCAAAAAACAAAATACATGCATATCTATATTCATAAAATTTAGCCGCGCAATTGCGCGGGTCATCCCGTTAGTTAAATTAAACATAAAAGCCTCCAAATAATTACTAGAGCCTTTTATATTAATTCAACGTCAGCAGAAACATTCACCTACATATTATTTATCGGTAATACCGGACATTGCCGATAAACTCTGAAACCCTTCCGGTGACACCTAAATGCTTCCTGTTCCTCTCAAAACTATTTTGAATATAAATGAAACAATTCTACAAATAAGTCCTCGATACTCTCATCCTACTAACACTCAGCAAATCTTGATTACCTTAATCTTGTGACATCATAGGTTCGGTAAATCATAGATATCAACAAAACCCCTTCGTTCAATGACCGATAACGGAAACATGGACATCCATATCGAATCATAACAGTTATAGCATGAAATACAGTCTCTTAATTATGAAAATTTATATATAATAATACAATATTATTTTTCTCTAGGTCCTATTTCCAACACATCCTGGGCATCTTCATCGCAGACGTCTTCAAGAACGGTGTTGAGCTCATCGCTGTCGGTCTCCACAACCAAACCCAGGTCGGCCTCGCAGAGGGTGCCACCTCTAGGCCAAGCAACGAGGTTAGGCCGCACGCCACGGTGAGGGTGTTCGTCAATCTGGCCCCACCTCGCTGTCGAGTGTGCGCTATAGCAGGGTCGAGCTGGGCGCGGGGTCCTGATTTCTTTTTATTGTCTGCTTGAAGGGTTCCTACACAAAATACTAGGGACTATTTAGTAAATTTATATCAAACCTTGTCTAACACATTCTAGATCAACCGTTATGCCACATCATCAAATGCGGGACCCACATGTCATAATCCTCATTAAAATGACCTAAGCCACCAATCAGTTGTTTTTTCTCGAATTTGTAAACCGGTGTCTTCTGCAAACCTAGGCGTCAATGTGGTGGTTTTATGCAATTCACTCCTCTAGAATTGAATCTTAGTTACATTCACAGAAATTACAGAATTTCATAAGGGTTAAAGCAATGTTATCTTGATTTGCCATTGTATTGCTATTAGTTTATTTTCTATTTTCAACACTCTTTTTTTACTTCTCCTTCCCTATCCATTGATTAATTATCTTATCATCAATATTAGTTGCAACAGGCTATTTGCATTTTACATTAAGTACTTGCTTCTCCACTATGTAGAAGGGTGCATTGATATAATCACATAGGCAGTTCTGGCGGGCTTTAAGGGTGTTTTATATTTGGGCCCTGTACATAGCATTTATATTTTTCATGTTGAGCATGCAGAGGATGAATTTTGTGCTAGCCATCTTGTGCATCAAATTGTCAAGACCCAACTTCCTGGCAGCCAATATTTTCCATGCGCTATCGGTGCTGCTGCTGATTACTATGTAATCAAGTCCTTCTTTTATTCTAAGCTTATGTCTGGGATGGTTAGGCCGACGTAACTTAATTTAGATTTCCATTCTACTAAGATAAGTACTTGCACTAACAATTTTAAACAAACATGGAAAAGAAACCTTTGGGCACGGTTATTTTTTTGCATATGCCTCGTGCTTGCTTCATGTTATTCGTTTATAATTGGTAATAAATATTTGTTCTTTCATGCTATAATTGAATTCATGTGCGGTTCTTTGTTGCATTTGCACTCGTGGTTCTTCAACACATCATGGCAATGCAACTTCTTTGCATACTTCCATATACATGGTTCATGCTTAAACTACTTTTTGATGACCATAACTTCTTTTTCGGTCTCTTTTGCCTGTTTTTGTATTAACTTTTTCTCTATTATTGCAGCTCATATGACCGTAACTTCTTCCCTTTTGGTGGTTTTTAAATTTTTTTAGTATGTCACATTTTCTTAATTTAGTTTGAGCTTGTCCAATTTCCTTTTGGCTTTGAAAATCGCGACAAACGGCGAGGATCTAGATGTCTAGGCGAACAGTAAACTACAAATAAACAGAGAACTTTAAAAGAATATTAGGGCAACCAAAAAACAACAGGTGCATAGCTCTTGTTGGTGAATGTCTATTCGCCTATACATCGTGGCTGTTGGTGGTCTCCGACGTCCCTACCGGCCTCCCGATTGGAGGGGCTTTGGCATCGGCTCGGATCCTCGTCTATATTGTACTGCCACCGCTCGTGAGTGCTCCTCCTGCTCTTCCCACTCTATGTGGGTGTATATTCTCCTATCTTCGGTGATTTCCGTCATGTGTCAACAGCGTGTTTAGGGATTTTGACAGGCCTTTTGGGGACGTTTTGTGAAGCCAATTTGCCCCCTTCGGCCGAGTTTGCTTGAATTAGTTGCAACCATCCCGAACATGATAAGGTGAGCTGAAGGTCCAGAACACAAGTAACATTAGGTTAAAAATTAGAGCTTGTGTTGTAAATTCACATGCCGAGGCTCTATAGTGAGATCTCCTCTTAAAATGCACTATGAAGTTGTATTTTTTGTGATATTTTGCAAATGTGTTATTTTTTCGCGTAGATCTCTTAGGATGGTGTTTCTGTTGGATATGATGATGTGTAACCTAAACTAAGCTAATTTTAAATAAATCTGTACTATAGTAAATTGCTACAGTAGCACTCAAGAAAAAGGGTGCTAGTCAAACCCTGCATTGGAGCACTGGGCAGGACATAACACAAGTAGTTGATCAAGCTTCAGGTGGTGAAGGACTCACAAGAGAACATGGCTCCACCATTAGATCAAGGTATGATCATCTCCATCAGATCAAGGTATGATCATCTTGTCCTATTTCGTGTGGCTCAAGCTTGTGTTGTGTTGATCCAAGGAGAATCCAACAGTTTCAAGATATCTTTAAGTTAAAGAAAAAGAACATACCATAAGACACCAATATTTTTTTCTGTGTAAGAATTGCTTAAAAGGTATATTTATTAAAAATTGAAGTTACAAAGTTATTCGCTATATTTTAAGGACCTGGTGGTAACACATCTTCTATTGTAGATAAGAGGAACCTAAATTCCCCGGCATCAACTTGACAATGATCTAATCTTAGCCGGATGTGAGACTTGGCACATGGTCGATTAAGTAACCGTAGACTCACCAACTCACAACTAGAAAAACAGCTATAGCCAATATGGACACTAATGGCCCACTACACATGTGGTGCACCATTACTAAATAGTAATGGTGCACCATGTGTAGGTGCGCCATTAGTAACCAAAACAGTAATGGCGCACCAGGTGAAAAGTGCGTCATTACTAGGTTTGACAAAGGTTTGACCCAGTCATACACATAGTAATGGCGCATTTTGTATAGATGCGCCATTACTAAGTTTGACATGGTAATTGGCACACCTACGCAAAGTGCGCCATTACTAAGTTTGACCAAGGTTTGACCAAGTCATACACATAGTAATGGTGCACTGTGTGAATGCGCGCCATTACTAAATGCACCCCCTCCCCCTATGGACCGCCATTCCAGTTTTAGAAAAAACAAAATAAAATGATGAAAATGTCAAAAAAAAAAGAAAATAAGTTTCCTATGTGATATGTGGTCCAGTTGTTGGGAAAATTTACAAATATGAATTTTGACTTTATTTGCAAAATCTCTCTGCAATTTAGTAAAATGGGCATAACTTTTGCATACGAACTCGGATTAAAAAAAATTATATGAAAAATCATCTACTCGAAAACCTAACAGAATAAAAGATACGGGGCTTTTAAGATCTAGAGGGGGGAAAATGGAAAAAAAATCAAACTTAGTAATGGCACACCATTTGCTAGGTGCGCCACTAGTAACAGAAAAAAAATTGGTTTTGAATTTTTTTTGTTGGAAAAAATGTTCAAAATATGATACGTAATATGACCGTGAAGTTTTAAATATATTTTCAAAATTTCATCACACTCATGAACATGAACAAAGTCCTAGACATCAACAAGGTTTAATAGGATTGATATGATAGATATATCAACAAGTGCCTGTTAAGTGAGCTGGTGCTGGGGTTGGATAGAACTGAGAAGTTAAGCGTGTTGGGGCTGGAGTAGTGTGAGGATGGGTGACCTTCCGGGAAGTTTGAACACGGAGTGCGATTTGACTTGAGATTAAGCATATTGACTCGAGATTAAGCCATAATGACCCGAGATTAAGAAAAAAACAAAATATATTTGAAAAAAAATTGAAAAAAAAATTCTGAAAAAAATTTGAAAAAAAATTGTTAGTAATGGCGCACTTCTATCAGGTGCGCCATTACTAAGTCAGATAGTAATGGCGCACCTATAGTGCGCCATTAATAGCAAAAACTGGTGCGCCACTAACAACCTTTTTTCTAGTAATGACTGTTCCCATGTATCTTTACACCGACAAAAAAATATGGTCTCCAATTTGAATTTCTAACATACACAACAAGTTTTGTGTATGTTATTTCACTACCTTGCTTAGTTATCCATCTAGACATTTGCTGTAATTTTAGGTCTCAACGGCCTAGCTTTCTTTAATTGATACAACAGGGAATGCTTTCAAGACAAAACACACATAAGTTTGCATCGACTAAATATTGGTTGTGGCACTAGAGCTACTGCCAATATGGTTCCCTTCCTATGTGAATTGTAATATTTTACGTGGACACACTTCATGTACTCTGTTCTAAATACACTTGATTAGCAATTAAGTTACTCTTTCGTTTATTGTTTGATTTTTGCGCCTCTGTTCATCCGAATTGCATTTCGGATTACATCCTTTTAAGATACTTAACATATTATCAATTTTGTTAGTATCATTTTCTCGATAACTCTATCGATAATCTTTTTGTGACTGAATCCAGAGACTCATTCTTTTCCTCATACCTAAAGCAATGGTTACTTGAAAGAAACGGTTTATTATTTGAGATGCAGCGATGTGCTTTCTTCATGTATATAAAGATTAGAGGATGTATATTGACACTATTGAAATTGTAATTTGATACAAGCAGGCTCTCTGAGAAACATCTTATCACAACAACGCACGCAGATTATATCACACTCATTCCAATCCGCGGGGCAAGGCGCGCGTTGCCCTTCTAGTATACTTTAACCACTCATTATTTGAAAGAGTAAGAAATTATTCTGTCCAAAGAAAATATTGTCAAAATTCAAGCACATGCACAAGCACACCATTATATATCATAAATGGGGTGATTCGGTTGAGCAATGGTATGTTTCACTATGGTATGCTACCGGCCTACCTTTTGCATTAAACCACCACATAGACCGATTACATTAGCACCACACAGTCAATCTCAAGTTTTCAATTAAATCTCGTAAGGCAAGTAAGGGGTGCTTTGGTAAAGTGTTTCCTTAATTGTTAGAAAATATGATCTTGGGGTTTAATCCACATAAGTGGAACATTCTTTGTAGTGAGGCCATTAATAAGTGGTGAGATGATGGCACTAAAATCAGGTCATAACAAAGGATAAATGCCGGCTAACCCAAGAAGAATTAGACACTTGAATGGGGTTTGTCCAACACTGAATCCTGAAAATTTTAGCTTCACCTTGTTTGGTGGCATGAGAAGATATACTATTTAACAAGAAAACAAGTTTCTTGGTGCAAAACATTTGTATAGAGCTTTTATTTATGAAACACATGGAAAACTTTAGCAACAAGAATGACATCTTCATATAAAATCTTTCTATAGGAAAAGATGTCATCGAAGTACACCAGAATAATTTTTTTGATCAACTGCCATGAAGCACGATTCGTTCACCTCGTGAAGGTAATAGGGGCATTTGACAAACCAAATGATGTAACTAGGCACTCATGAAAACTAGGGTTACATAGTCTTGGAAAGAATGTATACTTGTGTTAATTTCATTGTCCCACCCCGTGTATATTTAATTCGGATTTAAAATTACTTTGGATTACTTACACATGCTGTGTGAACTCTAGATGTGCTATTGTGCATTGATAGCTTGATCACCCACATTAGCAATGTTACCTTTCCTCTCACGGAATTATTTCTCATAGCTTGTTTGTAGATTATTTCTCATAGAAAGATTACGACTCCCAAGTTGCTACTAGATAAGGGGAATTATTGTAATCTACCACCGTTTTTTGCTCATAAGTGTTCTTCGAGAGACTCCCGACTCTCATATTCCAAAATAGTACATTCTTATTTGATTTTCTTTCTTACAATGAAGGCTTTCAACACCTCAGTACCTACACACCATCAACTTAAAGTTTGTTATACTTTTGCATTAACATTGAAAGAAACATAGGATGTGCTTATCTGCAATGAAAAGACTGGGATATGGTTGTGCATACACATGTATTGTATTGTATTCTATTCATGACTAGAATGAAAGTTTACTTATTTATGCCCAAGATATACAACAAGTATCTAGCTTGTTGCTTTCTTAGTTACATGGACTACAAAGAGAAAAATACATGCAAGAAATTCGAAATCTCACAATGGTAAATCTAATTATGCGTACAGTTCTTGGGAACATACTTAGTGGAGAAACAACAACTAGCACTTGATTTACACAGAATTTGATCTTCAACGTACCCTTATATGGGAGACTTAGTCTAATTAGGTTGATATATCTATTGATGTCCTTGTATTGGACATTTCGAGCAACGCACGTCGGAGTCAGTCTCCGAATAGTGATAGTTTGCTGCATTTAGGGAATGATGCAAATAATGTTAGCTCCTACACGTGTGTATCCTAACATAGGCTTAATAATTCACATGCAAATAAAGACAAGTTAAGAAAATATAGTTCACCACAAGGTGGACGATTCTGGTTCATCATCCCAATCAGCATGGCGTGAATCCAGGCGAACTGAATTTTCGTCCATTGGAGCAGTAATGTTGTACTTGGTAAAAGGACTTGTGATTCCTATGTTCAGTGCTCCTTGCTCATTTAACTGAAAAATGGAAACATCATAACAACATTAGACACGAAATTATGTATATACGATCGAAAATAATTATACATACAAAATATATATCCATGGAATCATAAGATTTCCAATCCTCCACATTAATTACAAAATTCAAGAAATCCTATCCATTACTATGCTAGCAATTCACAGTGTATGGCCCATATTGCGACTTAATACAAAGCAAAATATGTGGTCGATAAGTTCACATTAATACAATGCATAATTTGTGGTCGATAAGTTCACATTAATAAGAGAATGAATATTGTACACCGCCATTTAAAATATATCTCATCTGGGATAAACTCTTTTCGAGCTCTGAATGTTAACTTAAAAAACATTACAACTCATAAGATATTAACTATGAAATGGCGCACCAAAAAATATGGGTTAGATTTTAAAATCCTGAATTATGAAATGATTCTCATGTTAGTTATGAAAGTTATGAAAGACAATTAATACTAATTTTCAAAAGTCATTGCTAATAGAATAATTATTGTCTACCATAGAGAGGCCGCCACTTTGTTCGTTTCCCATTATTATCCAAAAGATGGGATGCCCTGGGTAGTTTCTTTTGTGAGCCGGAAGGTAATGGATTTTTTTGAAACATGACTTCTTGAAGTTTATTCCTATAAATCCCTATGTTTTAATACATATATAGTTCATATACAATGTAAACATAATCTATGTTTTTGTAATTTCACCAGGGGTTGATGACTAGTGCCCTTAAACAGAATGTTTGTAATCAAGTATGTGCACCTTGTTTTGCAATTCCGTATTCTGTTGACAAACGATGTTTAATTTCCTATGTAGCTCTATATTTTCCTGGCGCATGAGGCTTTCCTACAGTTGAAAAGGTTATGATATGACATAAAACGCACAATAAACTGTATTATGCTGGTATGTAGTATGATCATAATAATTCACAGACTAGGAACTAACATTCTTGTTTAACTCTTGAATTTCATCGCCAATAAATTTGTCCTGGAATAACGATTAATATAGTTAGTGACACTATAGATGCATGAACCTAGGAGATAAGAACCACAAATATGTATTACCTTAGTTAGTCGAATGTTAGACAAGCTCGTTTCTAGCTGATTTTGTAAACGCTTCAAGTCTTCAAAAGATAAACCAGATAGATGATGTCCTAGCAACTGCCTGCAGTGGCTTAGTAAGGTACATATATATCATAATCTAATTACATGATTTTACTTTATCTTTTACAAGTTGTTCGATATGGGTACCAAGTGTAAATTTTGCCAATCATGATGAAATGTGTGTGTGTGTGTGTGTGGGGGGGGGGGGTGCTTGTGAACTCGTATTTACTATTTCATCTTACTAACGTGTATGTTTTAAAATGTAAGTTGTCGATGTTGCACAACTTTTATACATGCTTTTGGTGACAACTTGTATAGGTCGAATTGTTTACTTTGTTTCATAAACACACATAACTATATGGTATTTTGTTATAATACATTTTGCTCAGTGATGTGTATTTTCGTGACCGATGCAAATCATATAGACGGTCATCAAGAAACTAAAAGAAGGTATACATAGACCAAGAATCCAGGATAATAATAAAAGTATCTCCATGAGAATAAGAGAAATTGACCCTTTTTTAGCTGATAGAATGCAAACATATCCAAGGTTCTATATTTGGTTGTATATCAGTCATACCTATGATTCTCTTGCAAGTTATGTAGTTGCTGCTCCAGGCGAGCACTTTCCGCTTGCCAAAACTGTTAATGTACATTCACAAAAAAAGTTAATGCACATTTTAGAATATCAAATATAAATTGTTTAGAAATATTGGGCTATCTATGACAGGTCATCGCCGATGGAGAATAATGATTATGGACTTCATCATAATAGAATGTTATTTTTGTGAAACTGACCATGTCACATAGGTTTCATTTATGTATTTTTTAATAGATTTTAACATCACCCTAGGGTTTTTATAAGGTCTGTATATATGTGATAGCTAGATATCAAGACATTATTAAGCAACCCATCTGTCGTGCCAAGAGGCTCATATGCCCGATAACCTAGTAGTACACCCCCACACATATAAATTCAATCTACACAATTAGCGGCAAGTCCCTGGTAACATGCTACCCCCCTACTCGTCACGCTCACCCACATAACCTCTTCTTCCCAAACCCCCCTCTAGGCTACAGAGTTTGAACTTGCATTTGCAAATTAGATGATTGTTGGTGTTTTGGTGGTTATTGCCCAATGATAGCAGGGTGCAAACGAGCCCATTACAATAAATAGGTGACTTAGCCATGTGTAAAGGGTAAAGCGTCATGTTATGCCCGTACATAGCGTGGTGCTGAATATGTACATTTACAACCTTGAAAGTATGAAATATCTGAAGAAGAACATAATCCATGGTTTGGAAGATATGAAGCAGATGAAAAGTCAATGAGAACTACGGTGGAAGTAATACCTTAGCTTCGGCGCTTGCACTCAGGAGTTTTTGACCATCTTTAATAACCTGGTATCTTTCAATTAAGGGTTTCATCCTGGGAAAGAAGGGAGACCATGCTATAATCTCAAACAGCTTTTTAATAGTACACAAAAGAGATAATAACGTCATGCTTACTGAAATTTCTTGCGAGTGAGTAGAGTATCCGTCAGTGAGGCATACATGTCTCAGTGTGAGTAAATTATATGTCTCGGTTTATGTACTACTACATTTCATACACCCCATCAATGACTCTATTATAGATATTTATCATTCTCAGTATTACATATTAATTCTTCTAAGATACCACGATATTAGTAGTATGAAGAAAAAGGTATATAGCCTTAGTTTTCACAATATATTTATTTTATGTACAAAAATAGTATAAATGCGCATTATGTGAACATATGCATTCAAATGAAAAATTCATAGAACTCACTTTTGAGTGTGAGTAATTATTGATGCAGTGTATTAAAAATGAGAAAAATGCCTAATTGAGCCATGTAAATGGCATATAAATGTGGATATACATACTCCTAATAGTATAGGATCATTTTTTGTATACGTTGAGCAACTACTTGGCAAGCATTTTAAGGGTCATAAAATATCTAATCTACAACCTGTCCAGTTTAGTATGTAGGGACTCAATTTGGTGTTCCTATAATTTCTTGTTAACCATAAGGAATTTATGAAAGTGTTATATACCGAAGTTCACATTTAATAAAGATATTTCCCATGATATATGCTTTGCGTTATTCTAATGAACGATTTGAAAATGACAACAAAAAGTTTTTTAAATTACTAACATGAGAAATCTTCATAAATGTTCAGTATAAGGAAGTTATGGCTAATCAATCACCTTCCAACAGAACAATTGCCGCCTCCACCCCTATCTCCCTTCCTAGCCAGTGCCTCCGCAGCCTCCTACCTCCCTGTCGTCCATTTCCCTTACCATTTTTAGTGACTAGTGGCCGAGCTAAGCCCTGGTACTAGCCGAGGAAGGTGGCGGAGGGAGGTCCCAACTTTCTTATCCTTCAACTTGAGATGAAATCTACGGATGGTGGATGAGGAAGAGGGCATGGTTGCTCAATGGCGTGATGGCATTTGTAGCCTCGACATCGGATTTTGAGTGAGATGTGTGTGGCCATGATACTCTCTACAGGTACGCGGGCGGCAACGGTGGCTTGTTGTGTCCCAACCTGGTGCTTTTCTGCTTGGGTGCAAGGCTGGCACTGTGGTCCTGCGTTGTTAGGCAATTGTCACGATGGCCCGGAGGGTCTTGGATCTTAGGATACGGCAACAATGACTATTTCAGTTTTTCCATAGGTTCTTATGCCACATGTGAGGACGATATAAAACGGCGGCCGTACGGGATTCCCAGAGGGTCTCGAATTGGGATATTGGAGGAGTTGATGATCTTCCTACCTCGTCAATCTCCATCACACATGCAATGTCGTGGCTGGAGTTCACGCTTGTGCATACAAGTTATTTTTGCTTGCGTGGCATCACATAAAGACCGTGGGTAACATGTTGCTGATTGGGTCGTGGGATTTGGTGGTGACAACAATGATGACTGCAATTTGGTGCCGCTTCTCGAGTGCTAGGACTCAAGCTCCAGGATAAAAGGTCTAGGTATGAACCTATAGTTGGTTATACCTGGCAACGATGATTTTGTTGCGTCATTACGTTGTTGAAGTCATTGCTCGGACTTATATATTTAGATTGAAAAACCTACGATTCGGCGTTCAGTGGTTGGATAGGGCGATGGTGGCGCTTGTATGTCATTACCTTCCTAAAGTTGTTGCTATTGGGGAACTGTTCTTGTTGTCCCTGTGATGTCAAGAGATCGTCGGTGAGAATATGATCATTGATGTAGCTTGCCGATTGTTTTTCTGCTTGCTTTGGATTTTTTGTCTGTTTCCTCCGGCTAGGCGTAGTTTTGGTCTTGTATGACTTTGTTCAATGCCAGCATGTTTTATTGTGTGTTTGTTGGTGTTGGGTATGTGCAATCTAGTTATGCAGAGGATGGGTGTATTCTCTTGATGCTTCATTTTGAGTCAATAAAATCTACCCTTTGTAAAAAAAAACGATCTTGGCAACATTGTATAGTTTGTGTTACTCCTATACACAGCTAAAAGCATATCTTATATATATTTTGCAAAACATGAAGAAGTCTGACTTACGACAAACCTTAAACTTTAGATAATTTAGAACAGAGGGAGTACTCTCATATCACGTATCATCCTGATCCCAGTCCAATGGGGGTGCGCTGAATATCAAACTCCTTGTACTCAAGGGCACCACAATTTAATGTTATTGTTGTGGAGTCATGTTTCCACCAATGAAGGGTAATCTCCAAGTGCTCATACTTAACACATGCGAGCTAAACCATGAACAATGACTCGAAGCTTCATTGTTAGGCGAGAAATTTTCACGTGTTTGGTGTACTCATGGGGATATACGCACGTGTATGACATAATTTTCTAGTTTAGAAATAACTTACTATTTACACTAGTGTATTTCACAACATCAGTAGTAGGAATGAACCAGGCAGAGAATCTATATATGAAAAAAATGGGAAGGCATTTTTTGACTTCACTTGAACGGATTAGGTTATATTATTTCCATAGATAACATGTTAGAATAAAAGCTATGATTGCATGTATGACTCAATGAAAATATATTTATTTATATCGTGTGCCAAAGAAAACAGATTTGGCATATTCATTAGTTTAAGTGTATTTGTTTTTTCATTTTGGGACTGTATCTTCTACCATAATATATTTTTCTTTCATGCGCGCAAGTGCGAAAGCCATCCTAGCACCGTAATATGATGTCAAGAGAAACAAGGCAGTTGGCAGTATAGCTAGTTGCATTCGTCTGATCTTTGAGATACTCTGTGTTGCTTGCCTTAATATATATATGTTGGAGGTGACAGTAGTGGATGAATATATATTGTGTACTTTTACCAAGACAAGTCTTTGTATTTCAATAGAAGAAGTTGAAGCTCCAATTAACACAGTGGAGAAGTCACAGATCACAGTGCTCCCATGCATGAAGAAATAAGTAATAACTCTACACCCCCCCCCCCCCCCCGCCCCTCCCCACCCCCAAAAAAAGTTGATTAAACTTCGAGGTGTGTTGATTTCCAAGATCTGCCTACTGGGATTTGCACACAAGAGAGAGAGAGAGAGCGAGATGTTGTATCTCCAACAATTTGACCACCATATGGATGCACGCACTCAACAGTAAGAGGCAAAATTAAACGGATTGAAAAAATATCTGTATGTTGCTATTAGATTGACCCAATAATTATCAATCCATATGCGAAAATAACAGAAAGCAGATATGTGCACATACCCGGAATTGGAGTACTCATAGAGGCGTCCGGTGTTGGAGAAGATGAAGATCCCTACCTGGGCATCGCAGAGAATGCCCAGTTCCTTGCCCTTCTTGAACAATCCGCTCTTCCTCTTGGAGAAGGTCACCTGTCGGCTTGTCTGGTTTTCGATCTTCTCGATCAGCGTCTTTCCGCGGACCATCACGCCTTCGTGAATCTCAGATCACGCCTTCGTGGAGTCGCAGCAAACACGCCGGCCGGCGTCTGAACAGAGATCTTGCCTATCTACCTGCGTACTAGGTGAGAGAGAGAGAAGGGGAGAGAGAGTAGCGGTATGGAGAAGAGTGGTTTGGTTTGGAATGTACTGGTACCTATAGCTAGTATTATACTAGTTGTGCCCCATGACCGCTTGGTGCCATGACAACTAACCCGCGCATGCACGGACCTACTACCTCTTCTGCTAGCCATGACCTACTCCTTCTACAAAACAGATGTCTGGATGGCGTTTCTGTTTATTGAGTTCCTTTTATCTCGTCATTGTAAGTAGGCATGCTAGGTCCCACTTTGCATTTTCTACTGGACGAGTACAAAGACAATATAAAAGGTTAGATCTGGATCAACTTGTCTGACGTATGCTATATTATTATATGCGTTAAAATATTGTACGGACGGCTATGGCATGTAGAGAACTGCAAAAGAAGCTTGATAAGGTATATGCAGGATCTAGCAGGGGTGAAACAAGAAAGTATGCACTTCTGTAGGGTAATACTATATCTTTGACTCCAATGTAATGTTTCCTAATTTCAAAAAAGAATGTATATATTCCCTGCTTAGGTACATACGTGAATGCGGCACATGTTCACAGAGACAACTTGCAATTCTCTAGAAAAAAGTTTTGCGTTGGATTCTCTCACATTATCTTAGCTTCATCCATTACCATAGAAACGGGCAATGTAGCCACTACTAGAATCTGGTTATCTGCCGAGTACCAAATGTACTCGGCGAAGTCCCATATGCACTCGGCAACTTATTTGCTGAGTGTTACAGTCTGCAAAAGGGATACGGTATACACACTTCAGGCAAAATGGACTTTGCCAAAAAAAAAATGTTAATCACTTGGCAATCCATTTGTCGAGTGTCGAAACCCAATACACGGCAAAGAAAAGAACCCAAACGAATAGAGCGGATGGCACGGTTGTCACATGGAAAATGACTTGTCGATTGCATGCAATCGGCAAAATAGAAAGCTTTGTCTCATGTAAACACTTGGCAAACCGGATGAATATGTGAAAAAACCAGGACATTTCCGCATGGTGACGCGATTGCCATGGATCTGACCGGACAGGGGCACCACCTCCTCCTCTACCAACCCAACAGAGCCCGCCAAGGTTGGTGGATAATTCGACATTACGCACCATGAAGACCGCGTCCAAAGCCCGATTATGTAGCACTAGTGAACAAACACAAACTAGATACTTTCTATGTTCTTACACGACGCTCAGAACAGTACTTCATAAAAAATCTTTCCAAACACATGAAGTGTTTAGTAAAATTCAACTTGGTATTATCTCCTTGTAAATTTCACATTTGTGCTGTATTCGTTTTCACAGCGTATCGGCAGATCTGAGAAATGTTAACATAATCAGCAAGTCTTGCTGTTTCGAGCTCTGTGTGTACATGAATACATGAGGCAGCAACAAAAACCAGTGCTCCTATAATTATAAAAGAAGAGTAAAACTTAAGCGCATGCCAGGTGAAAGTAGGCCAATATTATCCCTCCAACATGTATGGTTCTCGGACAAGATGGTACATCCGTCTTCCAAGCTTCCTGTACTGTGATCTGTATTAACTTTATTTCTTATTAAGAAGCTGTCATCGGTACTCTACGTAGTTGCTTGTTTTTGCACGAAAGATGCTTTGGCAGTCGACTAGGAGGCCTCGTGATGGCAGGAGACCCGTGCAAACAATACAACAACCAGAAAAACCAGGGGCAAGAAAGCGCCGGTCCAGAGACGCCGAGAGACGCGAGCAATTCAGAGATGCTACTTGTACACGTCGGGACGCCCAGGTCCAGGCTCTCTAGAAATAGGAAAATGCCTATTCTTTTTTGTCAAACAAACAGGCTCATACACATTCACTCTAGCATGAAGAAATTGGAAAACCGCTCTGCGAGGAGAAAAATATGTGTGCGCTTATCAAAGAACATGGGCCAACCGAGGAGGGTAAGCTATAGCTTATCACGCTGCTCCGTACGTGTATGGTATACTGTTGTTCTTCCTTCGTTTCTTTTTAGTCTGCATATAAAATTTGGTCAACATTAAATTTTGTAAAGTTTGACTAAGTTTATGTTAAAAAATATCAACATTCGCAATACAAAATCAATATCATCAGATGCATTATGAAATTAATTTTCATACTGTATAATTTTAGTATTGTAGATGTTGGTATTAGTGTTGTGAATGTTGATATTGCTTATTTTGATTTCAAGCAAATATTATATGCGAAGAAAAAAGAAACAGAGGGAGTATAGTAGTATATCGCAGACCTGCATCTCGACTGAAGCGACGACTTTTGATCCAGGGCAGCTGTGGATCGCTTAAGCGCTAAGGCATCCTACTTGCAATATATAAATTTACAAAGAGTGACGCTCTTTGTTAGAATCTGGCTTGACACATTATTTTTTATTATGTTTTTATTTCTTTACTTGCAACTGACATGTGGGACCCACACATAGGTAGGAGCGTGGGCCAGCTGATGTGTCGTGTATAACGGAGAGTTAACGGAAATGTACTGAAACGTACCTGAGGGAGTCCTGGATTAGGGGGTGTCCGGATGGCCGGACTATAGCCTTTTGGCCGGACTCCTGGACTATGAAGATACAAGATTGAAGACTTTGTCCCGTGTTCGGATGGGACTTTCCTTGGCGTGGAAGGCAAGCTTGGCGACACGGATATGTAGATCTCCTACCATTGTAACCGACTCTGTGTAACCCTAACTCTCTTCGGTGCCTATATAAACCGGAGGGTTTTAGTCCATAGGATGAACAACAATCATATCATAGGCTAGCTTCTAAGATTTAACCTCTCTGGTCTCGTGAAAGATCTACTCTTGTACTACCCATATCATCAATATTAATCAAGTAGGAGTAGGGTTTTACCTCAATCGAGAGAGCCCGAACCTGGGTAAAAACATCGTGTCCCTTGTCTCCTGTTACCATCCGCCTAGACGCACAGTTCGGGTTCGACCGAGCCCCCAAGTGATTCTATGGCCTTAGGCCGACCAAGAGGCGTGACCGGTTCAGACGTGACCATGTCCCCAAATGATCTGGTGGCTTTCGCCTGTCAAGAGGTGTTGCATTGGTTCGGACACGACCAAGCCCCCAAATGATCTGGTGGCTTTACCTGCCAAGAGGTGTTGCATTGGTTCGGACACGACCAAGCCCCCAAGTGACAAAATTTTCACAAAAGCAAGGCCAAGGATTAAACCGGAGGCCGCTTCACGACAGTATCTCCATGTACCCAAACCGGACTTTGATACAGAACAGATACCCCGCTTTAGTCGAGGATCCGGTTTATTGCCTTTATTCATAACATATACATTGTCTTAATATGTACATAAGTGGAGCCGATGGCTCAGGTATAATAAGGCCGAAGATGAGCTATGTTCCATGGCCTGTTGGTCTCCTCCTCTGACGTGCGTGAATCCTTTCGCTCTCGAACATCAATCAGATAGTAGGACCCGTTGTATAGATTCTTGCTGACCACAAAAGGCCCCTCCCAAGGTGGGGATAGCTTGTGCATATCTTTCTGGTCTTGAATGAGCCGCAGCACTAAGTCTCCTTCACGAAAGGTTCTGGTTTTAACCGCGGCTGTGATACCGACGAAGATCCTGCTGGTAAACCGCCCGAACGAGCAGCTGCCATATCGCGCTCTTCATCGGTCGATCCAAATCGTCTTGCCGTGCTGCCTCGCTATCTGCCTCAACATAAGCTGCCACTCGAGGCGAGTCGTGACGGATATCGCTGGGAAGGACCGCCTCCGCTCCATAGACCATAAAGAACGGCGTGTATCCGTGGATCGGTTGGGGTAGTATTTATACTCCATATCATCGATGGTAGCTCTTCCACCCAACAACCCGGCGTCCTCTCTAAAGGGACCATAAGTCGGGTTTGATACCTTTCAAGATCTCCTGATTAGCTCGTTCCGCTTGACCATTGGATTGCGGGTGGGCTACGGAAGAAACATCAAGCGGATGTGCTCTCGTTCACAAAATTCCTTCATAGCTCCTTTGGACAAATTGGTGCCATTGTCCGTGATGATACTGTGTGGAAACCCAAACCGAAAATCACCTTTTGATGAACTGAACCGCCGAGGCCGCATAACACTTGCTATCAGGATCTGACTCAAACCACTTGGTGAATTTATCAACCGCCACCAACAGGTGGGTCTTTTTGTCCCTGGACCTCTTGAAAGGTCCAACCATATCCAGCCCCCAAGTCGCAAACGGCCAAGTAATTGGAATCATCCTCAATTCTTGGGCTGGCACATGAACACGCCTAGAGAACTTTTGGCAACCATCACATCGTCTGACCAGATCCTCCGCATCAGCATGGGCAGTCAACCAATAGAAACCATGGCGGAACGCCTTGGCCACCAAGGACTTTGAACCGGCGTGGTGACCACAATCCCTTCATGGATCTCTCGCAATATCTCACAGCCCTCTTGAGGGGACACACAACGCTGAAACGCCTCGACACATCGCAATGGTGCAACTCGCCATTAACAATGGTCATAGACTTAGACCGCCGAACTATCTGTCGGGCCAACGTCTCATCTTACAGTAACTCGCCCCGGTTCATGTATGCCAAATAAGGGAGCGTCCAATCCGGAGTGACATGCAAGGCCGCCATCAATTGAGCCTTCGGATCAGGGATAGCCAAATCAATTTCATCCGGAAGCTTAACTGACGGATTGTGCAGTACATCAAGGAATACGTTGGGCGGGACCGGTTTACGTTGAGAGCCCAGCCGGCTTAAAGCATCAGCCGCTTCGTTCTTCCGACGATCCACATGGTCCACCTGATATCCTTTAAAATGTCCTGCAACGACATCCACCTCCCGACGATATGCAGCCATGAGTGGATCTTTGGAATCCCAAGTACCTGATACTTGCTGGGCCACCAAGTCCGAGTCACCAAAGCATTTAACCCGGCTGAGATTCATTTCCTTAGCCATCCGGAGACCATGGAGCAAAGCTTCATACTCAGCTGCATTGTTAGTACAAGGGAACATTAGGCGGAGAACGTAACAGAACTTGTCACCTCGTGGGGAAGTTAATACGACTCCAGCCCCGAGCCCTCAATTGCCTGGACCCATCAAAGTGGATGGTCCAATAGGTATGATCCGGCTTCTCTTCAGGCGCTTGCAACTCCGTCCAATCATTAATGAAATCCACAAGTGCCTGAGATTTTACGGCCGTCCGAGGCACATATCTTAAACCGTGCGGCCCAAGTTCTATAGCCCACTTAGCAATCCGGCCAGTCGCTTCCCGGTTCTGTATGATATCGCCCAAGGGAGCCGAACTGACCACTGTGACGGGGTGCCCCTGGAAATATTGCCTTAGCTTCCGGCTTGCCATAAAAACCCCGTATACCAGCTTCTGCCAATGCGGATATCTCTGTTTAGACTCAATGAGGACCTCGCTGATGTAATAAACCGGCCGTTGAACCGGATACTCCTTCCCTGCCTCCTTCCGCTCCACCACGATAGCCACGCTAACTGCCCTGGCATTAGCAGCAACATATAGCAGCAGCGGCTCTTTGTCAATGGGGGCGGCTAGAACCGGCGGGTTGGCCAACTGCCGCTTCAAATCCTCCAATGCTTCATCAGCGGCTGAACTCCAGACAAACTGATCCGTTTTCTTCAACATCTGGTACAAAGGAATGGCTTTCTCGCCTAGACGGCTGATAAACCGGCTTAGCGCAGCAATCCGGCCTGCCAAACGCTGGACGTCATTGATGCACTTCGGCTTAGCCAAGGAGGTGATAGCCGTAATTTTTTCCGGATTAGCTTCGATCCCCCTGTTGGACACGAGAAAACCCAATAACTTGCCTGCCGGAACACCGAAAACGCACTTGGCGGGTTGAGCATCATCTTGTACACCTGCAAGTTGTCAAAGGTTTCCTTTAGATCCTCAATCAAGGTTTCCTTCTTCCTTGTCTTAACCACGATATCATCCACATAAGCATGCACGTTACGGCCGATCTGTTCGTGCAAGCAACTCTGAACGCATCGCGTTGATAAGTCGCTTGGGCGCTCTTGAGTCCAAAAGGCATAGATACATAGCAGAAGGCTCCAAAGGGGGTGATAAACGCTGTCTTCTCCTGGTCCTTCACTGCCATCTTAATCTGATGATAACCGGAGTACGCATCCAAAAATCTCAAACGCTCACAACCCGCCGTAGCATCAATAATCTGGTCAATGCGGGGAGGCGAAAGGATCTCTTGGACAGGCCTTGTTGAGATCTGTGTAATCCACACACATGCGCCAAGTGCCATTCTTCTTAAGAACCAACACCGGATTGGCAAGCCACTCTGGATGAAAGACTTCGACGATAAATCCTGCTGCCAAGAGCCTAGCAACTTCTCCGATGGCCTTGCGCCTTTCCTCATTAAACCGGCGAAGAAACTGCTTTACCGGTTTGTATTTTGGGTCAACATTGAGAGTGTGCTCAGCGAGTTCCCTCGGTACACCGGGCATGTCAGAAGGCTTCCATGCAAAAATGTCCCGATTCTCACGGATGAACTCGATGAGCGCATTCCTATTTAGGATCCAAGTTGGCACTGATGGTGAACTGCTTGGACGAATCGCCGGGCACAAAATTAACAAGCTTCGTCTCAGCCGCCGATTTGAACTTCAAGTCCGGATCATGCTCCGTAGTTGGCTTCTTCAAAGGGGTCATATCCGCCGGATCAACATTGTCTCTATAATATTTTAGCTCTTCAGTGGCACAAACCGACTCTGCGTAAGCCGCATCACCTTCCTCGCACTCCAAAGCGATCCGGCGGCTCCCATGAACCGTTATCGTTCCTTTGTGACCCGGCATTTTCAGCTGTAAGTAAACATAACAGGGCCGTGCCATAAATTTAGCATAAGCCGGCCGCCCAAAGAGGGCGTGGTAAGGGCTTTGAATTTTCACCACCTCAAATGTCAATGTTTACGATCCGGAGTCATGTTCATCCCCAACGGTCACCTCCACAGCTATCTTCTCGACCGGGTACGCCGACTTGCCAGGCACCACTCCGTGAAACACTGTGCTGGATGGCCTAAGATGCCTATCCGTCAACCCCATACGCCGGAAGGTCTCGTAGTACAGGATGTTGATGCTGCTTCCTCCATCCATAAGAACCTTGGTAAACTTGTACCCTCCTACCTGGGGTGCCACCACCAGGGCTAGCTGACCCGGATTATAAACCCGGGGAGGATGGTCCTCTCTGCTCCACACGATCGGTTGCTCGGACCAGCGTAGGTAATGCGGCGCAGCCGGTTCAACAACGCTGACCGCCCGCTTCTGAAGTTTTCGGTCTCGTCTGTCCAAGCTGGTGGTAAAGACGTGGTACTGTCCACCGTTCAATTGCTTTGGGTTACTTTGATAACCCGACTGCTGCTGTTGTTGATTGTAGCCCCCTTGGTTCTGATTGTTCTGACTGTTCTGATTACTTTGATTATTCTGATTGCCTTGCCCGCCCGGATTACCACCGAATCCTGGGCCGGAATTTCCTCCACCGTAACCGGGCGGACCACGAACGCCGCGGGCCCTTGATCATACCGGAAAGAGTTGGAGTTTTGAACTCCTGCATAATGTAACAATCCTTCCAAAGGTGGTTCGCGGTGCCTCCTTCGTCCCATGCTTCGGACAAGGTTGATTCAATATGAAATTCAAACGATCCGGATTGTGACCGCCCCGGTTTGATTGCCTACCCCTGCGCCGCTGCCCCTTGTCCTGCGCGTTGGTGTTGGCCACAAAGCCCATGTTGCCGTTCGCTTTACGCTTGTTCCCTCCATTGCCTGCCGAATGATGCTACTGGCCGCTGGGGTTGCCGTTCTGTTTTCCCTTCCCCACTTCATCATTCTCAGATTCGGGATCCTTGGTACTATCAGAATCAGCGTACTTTACCAAAACGCCCATTAGAGTGCCCATGTCATGGCAAAAACGCTTCATGCGGCCCAGCTTCAATTTCAATGGCTCGAACCGCAATTGGCTTCCAAGGTCAAGATCGCGGAATCAGGGTTGATCCGGTCCGAAGAATGTAAAACTTCCGAAACGTGGCGCACCCAATGGGTTGTGGATTCTCCCTCCGTCTGGACACAAGCTGCTAAATCCACCACAGACATGGGCTGCTTACAGGTGTCTTTGAAATTTTGAATGAATCGGGTTATGGCGGGTCCACGAACTGATAGAGTTGGGCGGCAAATTTTTCAACCAAGTCCAGCCGTTCCTTCCAACATCATTGTGAAGTATTTCGCACATGCGGCTTCATCCACATCTAGCATCTCCTGGCCATCTCATAGCTTTCTATCCATGCTTCGAGCCAAATCGGCGGTATAATTGGGCACCTTGCGCGCCCCTTGAAGTCCTTGGGCAAGCGACGTTACGTAAAGCGGGACGAGGCAAGGCACCCCAAAGAACCAGAGCGTGACCCTGGCTCGAAGATGGTCGGACGAACCGGCGCGAGCGGATGATCCTCTGCTTGTGCTGCTAACTCGGCCTCCCTACGTGCCCTGGCGCGGTCCACTACCACTTGAGCATCCTCAAAGCCGCCCGTCGGATTGTTGCCGCGAGGCGGACCACGCTGCGCATTGCTTGACACGGCCGGTTCGTCGACGCGTCGGCTATAGCTCCGGCTTGGGCGGGGGGTGGAGTGGATCCGATCCCGACTGTACGAATACGCTTCTTGCTGAGCCAGGGCCGTCCCGAGGAGTTTCCTTGACCCGGGCGGGTTTCGACCGCTGTGGTGAATCGCCCTCGATCGAATCGCCTCCAACCGTGCCGCAGCCGCGACAAGGTTATCCATCGGGTTGGAATAGTGACCGGAGGTGTCACGCTGACTGAGGTGCGCCCGGTGTGATGACGAGGTAGATCTATCACACGGGGTTGAACGGCGCGGCCGTCCTGTGCTTCCGGCGGTTCACCACCGGTGGCGGATTCTGGTCCCCGCACAGGGTGTTGAAAAGCTCTCTTCCCTCGAAAACCGAAGGTAAACGGGACTGTGCTTCCTTTTCATGACTTCATGCGGCGCTCTGATCCAGCATGAGCCTATAAGCATGCGCATCCAAAGCGGCCCGTTCCGCCGCCATCCTCGCGTCCGCGGCCGCCAGGTCCGCTTTAGCTTTAGTGATCTGTTCCTTCACCTTTGCAATCTCCGCGTTGTGCAGGTCCTGATCCGGTGGATTAGCCTCTGCCATGAGCACAGCCAATGCGTCAAAAAGCTCTGACAAAACTTGAGCCGGCGGGCGCACAGGGCCTCCTTCCCCGGCTGCCATCACCGCTGTTGAACCGACGACCAGGGGCGCCACGGTCGAAGAGTGAAGCGCCGCCTGCGTACCGGCCATGAAGATCCCAACCCGGTTGGGTAGATCGAAGGGGTTCGGAACACTCTCATCGTCGGAACAGCCCCCGATCTGGCCATCTTGTAGCTGGTATAGAGACTCGGTTTCTCCGGCCGACGATTCGTCGCCAGAGTAGACAACAGTTTCGTCACCAGATGCAGATCCGTCCTCGCAGCCTCCGTGGACGACTCCCACGAAAACATGCCTGACCGCCGGTTTAGCCAGGGCAGGACTCTTCTTCGCCCGCTGAGCCGTCTCGACGAGGTCAGTACAGACGTCCGGCCCAGGCCCTGGCTCGCCGATCTTGCCGATGAACACGTGTATGCCGCCGAAGGGGACCCGGTACCCGTACTCAACTGAGCCGGCCTCGGGGCCCCGGCCCGCATCGTCGATGTAGAGCTTGCCGCGACGACTCTTAGTCATCCGGCCCACTGCATAACCTTCTAGTCCTTCGAACTTGCCCTCTAAGATCATCAAACCATCGTGCGATAGCCCCACGGTGGGCGCCAACTGTCGTGGAATTGTCACGGCAGATGTCCTCATGAAAGGACTTAGTCGTAGGGCCATCGTACGGGTTAACCTAGAGGGGTTAAAGCGGACACAAGACACGGGAATTATACTGGTTCAGCCCCCTCGATGAAGGTAAAAGCCTACGTCCGGTTGTGATGTGATTGATATGATTTGGCGACTAGGGAGCAATAGCTTTGCCTTAGCCTCGAATCCTCTCTCCTAATCCGCCGCGGGTCGCCCCTTATATACACGGGTTGACGCCTTGCCGGTCTCTGAGTCCCGATCCGGCTCATACAAGCGTCTGCTCGGTCTCTCCTTTCTTAACTTACAACACAAGTTACAATACTAAGGCGGTTTACATAGATGGACCTTAATTCGCCTCTGGGCTCCAGGCCTCCTCCGTGGGCCTGAATCATGGACGAGGGTAAACCGGCCCCTCCAGGGCGGTTCACGCTCAGTAGTTGTGTCCCCAACAACTATCCTAGAGAAATTTATAGTTGCACCCAGCGTTAAAAAAACATACAATTGCTACTGGCCTTCAAAAACTTGTGATTGCAAGTACCCTAGAGAAACTTGCAGATACGACAAGCCTTCAAAAAACTAGCAATTGCGACTGGCCTTCAAAAACCATGCAATTGCGACTAGACTTTCAAAGCCTTTGAAAGGAAAGTATCATGGAGCTCACAGATCGCCTAACCAACATTGATTACATCGAAGGCGAATAACTAATATCACCAAAAAGATGTGGTCAATAAACCGCTCAGCACTCGTGATGCATGCTTTGGCTCAATAATTGGTGAAATCAAGCTAAGATCTGACTTTGAAGAACTTCACTATCTTGAGGCCTTAGTACAAAAGAAAAAAAAATTAGGAATGAATTCCAAATCAAACTACCTTCGATAAGAAAAACTACATAAACAAAAATCTTCAAATCTTTTGATAATGTTATAAAATACTTTAAATGAAATATTAAACACTCAAAGAATATGTAAGGGCATCTCCAACACCGACTCTCAAAACGCCCGCAACCGTCCGGACCTACTTTTTCCCATAAACTAGACAAAAAAATGAAGGGAGGGAGGGAGAGGGGAGGGGACTTGTGGGCGTCCGAACCGTTGCCATGCTCCCAGAAAATCCCTCTCTCCAACGTCCCTTCCCGACCAAAGCGGGTAGCGCCACTCCAGAGCACCGGTGTCGCATTCATGCCTACTCATAGCGACGCGGCCTCTCATTGGCGCTCCAACATTGAAGCGGCGACCCGGCCGAGAACGTCCCCCCCGTCGTTTCCAGGCGCATGCGACTCCTACGGGTTCAAATGACAGGCCGTCATTCCGCTTCCCTACATTAAACATGCAAGGTTTCCCTGCCATCGGCCGAATATTTAAACTCAAGGCACGCCATAGCCACATCAATCCTCCTCCGCTCCTTTTATCCTCTTCGCACCACGCCCGCCATGGCCTCTTCGAGTTCCAAAGCTATCTGGGAGTGCCTCTCACTCGAGTAGACAACAGAGATCGCCGACAATGCTACCGGAAGCCAGAAGGCTTCTAAAATAAGATCTACGAGGCGGTCAGTGAAGTCTACGGCAAGAGCGAAGACGAGGGCGATCTTGCTAGCTCCGCGACACCCGTGCCCCACCGCCACGATCACGATGTCGGCACGTGACACACGTCCAAGGGCACCGTCGGCAGCGAGAAAGAGTAGAGCATGGGAGATCGTTGACGCTCTGGTCCCAAGAAGACGTCCGCCCTTTCGCTGGACGATTAGCCGCTTGTGCTGCGGAGGCGGAGCTAGAGCTTCAGTTCCCGGGGCTCATGGCCGGCCAGAAATGGGCAAACAGGCACCGACGGTCATTTAGACTAGGTTTAGTTCGAATATATCGAAATGCAGTTAGTTTCCTCCGGTGTAGACGAAAAAAAGCATTTGGGTTTATCTAAAAATTATTCAAGTATGAATTAATGTCGCCTGGTTTGTCTAAATATCCCTCAAATTTGTTCACTTTTGTTAAATTTATTCCGAAATGCAATCGGACATATATCTATAGCTTTGGATGATCTCCTCCGACATCAGTGTCCGTGGACCGAGGGAACTTAAGTATGCGTCAATGAAGGACGTTAGGGTAGCTTCTCACATCAACACTTCAAGATCCAAATATGGATAATTCAACCCGTCGAAGCACACCTGCATATATGGACCTTATATAGAAATAATGGAAACTTTATTTCAATGTTTGTCAGACTTGAATATAAGTGGAAGAAAGCACGGGTATATGTACTAGTATTAATAAAGCAAGATGTGTTTTTCTGATTTTTTTTCATCCGTTCACCCTTAAAAATATTATTTTATCAGAGGTAGTACTAAATTTTTGTGCATCCGTCTGCTATAAAAAACAGTTTGTCCAGGCTTTTGTCAGTGACCCCCATGCACTGTAGCCCAGCAAAACCAACCCACTTATTTTTCTTCCCACGTAGCCGGGATGCGGCAAATAGTCGGAGCATTGCAGAGGGCGCACGAGGCTGGGCCGTCCTGTTTTTCTTTCTTTCAGTGTTATGTTTCTATTTTTCTTTCCTTTTTCCGTTCCAATCTCATTTTTCTTTTTCGTTTTTCCAGTATTCAAAATATTCAAAAAAAATCAGAATTTCGAAATCTTTTCACATTTTAAAAAAAATCAGAATTCCAATTTTTTCCCCATTTTTCAAAATTTTTTGCAACTTTTAGTTTTTTTCTTGTTCCAAAATTTGTTCTAAATTCACAAAATTTCCTTTTTTTTAATATTGGTTTTGTTTCTATAAATTGTTTGTGTTTCCCAAAATTGTTTGAGATTTAAAAAATGCATTTTAATGAGGTTTTAAATTTTTGACTAATACTCTTTTTTAGTGAAATATTTTTTTGAGGAGCTTTTTTTAGTGAAATATTGACGAATGTAATCTATACCTACTAATAAAGAAAGGTGTGTTCCTCTTGTTTTTCTATCGTTCACTGCCAATTTATTTAATATCCGAGGTGGGACTAAATATTTGTGCGTCCATGACTCCGTCTTCTATAAAAAAGCAGTTTGTCCAGAATTCTGTAAGTGGGCCGCACACGATCCTGCCCACGCAGTCAGGAAGAACCTATTTGCTGCATGTTGAGGCAAACATTCGGAGCTTCCCAGAGGGTCCGCAAGGCTGGGCCGGCCCTGTTTTTTCCAGTGTTCTATTTCTCTAGTTTCTAACTTTTTTCATTTTTCCTCAAAAAAAACTGCTTTCATTTTCCCCTTCCAAGTTTATTTTTATTTTTTCCTTTTTCGTAAATTCAAAATATTCAAAAAATGTTCAAAATTTCAATTTTTTCACATTTTTGAAAATAGAGAACTCCAAAGTTTTTGTTCCCATTTTGGAAAAAAAATTCAAGACTTTCAGTTTTGTTTTCGTTCCAAAATTTGTTCCAAATTCTAAAAATATTCCCATTTTTTCAAAGTATTGTTTCTAATTTACAAAATTGTTTGTGTTTTTCATTTTTTTGAGTTTTGCATTAAAAATGCATTTTAGTTATATTTTTTCAAAATTTGAATAATACTCTTGTTTTTGTGAAATGTTGAAGAATGTAAAAAAATGTTTTCAAAAATTGTTCTGAATGTTCAAAACATGTTCCTATTTTCAAAAGTTGTTAATAAATTTAAAACATGTTTTCAAAAACTGTTCGTCAATTTAAAAATGTTCCTGTTTTAAATATGTTATTTTCTCCAGAAATGAATGGAAATTTCTAAAATGCGGTTCTCCATTTTGGAAACTGTTCAGGATTTCAAATATTGTTCATGTTTTCAAGAATAATCGGGACTTGATAATTAACTTTTTATTGAAAAAATAAAAATGTTTTGAATGTGACACTACAACATGTACTTAAATATTGTCGCTGGCCATTAGTTAGCCAGCACATGGTCGTGTCTTTGAGCGCGTGATTTCAATCATTCAAGCTGTTTCTTTTTATTTTCGATTTTTACCCGCCCCTTACAAACAAAATTCGTCTCGGTTTCTATCGGTGGTCAAGCCTGTGGGGCATTTCACATGCCACACAACTTAGCCGGCCCAACTACTTGGGAAATAAGGCAAAATATTTAAATAGTCCCCTCCTTTACATATAGTTATGCAATTTATAAACATATGTGAAACTACATGTAGTAAGTTGGATGAAGGTTGGATGGATTAAGTTGGACGAAGAATGGATGGATTGGCTTGTGTACGTCAGCTAGATGGATAGTTTGCTAGGTGAACTAGCTACAAAAGGACCCCGAAATTCTCCAGTACATGAGCTAGATGGATGGATTGCTACCCGAGGAAAAGAGAAGAGAAGACCTGACTACGTGAGCTACATGCTTGGAAAAGAGAAGACCCGACTCACTCCCATATTATGGAACATCACACCTTAAGTGGAGTAGAATTAATAAAACTTAGGACCTAAATGTTCAAACTTCATACATTAAATCCCCTCGATCAACAAACAGAAAAATAGCGGATTGATTACTTCGCACGCGACGATAAGAAAAACATAAATGTCCTTCTCGGCGTGCACACTAGGTTATGTTTGCACATATAATTCTCACTAAATTTAAACGCACACTATTTTCTCTCTCGTTGCAACGCACAAGCATGTGTGCTAGTAGATGGATAATAGAAATTGAATAGATGGATATATTATTGTTCATGCGAAATTCGTGCCCGTTGGTTGTTTGTCATGCAGGTGTTCAGGGTGCGGGTTTTCGAGTAAAGCTACATCAACGCATGTTTTTTACAGATCTTACAAACTGGTTGACGTGTGGGCATCTGATTGCAAAATGAAAGGGGACTGGAGCCCACCTGATACGAACCTAGGCAACTAGCACTGGATTAACTATCACAATCACCAGACCTAGGATACAATTTGGTGGCAAGGGTTCTTCAGCGAGAAAGGGGGATCGGGGAAGAACGGATCTCGCCCAACAGCGAACTTTACAAAGTGGTCGAACGATAACCCTACGCACTACACCCACTAGACTAAAGTAGCAGCAGCGGCACCAAGTCTGGGCCATGAATCCGTGGGTTGGGCTTGTTGTCTCTCTTGCCTGGGTCTTGGTCTTGTGTCATGGTTGTTTCCGTCACATTCCTCCTCCCTTTAACTTTGACGCACGGGGAAATACGAATGGACTGGTTCTTCATCTTCCCAGGTCACCAAGGAAGGTGGAAACCAGACCACTGCACCCAAACCAACAACGCGACCTGACGTGTGCCACGCTGGATATGCGTGAATAACATTAATACCAGGCAACAGTCGGCCATGCATGAGGCCAAGAATAGCATTTATACCAGCCTATTATGTAATCCCTCCCAAACATACTCTATCTAAGCCGGGAGGGAAGCACTGGGCTCAAGGTTGGACATCCACAATTTTACCTTACGCCAAGAGCTAGCTCAAGGTTGGAGAGGGCTTGAACCTATATAAACCCTTGTGCGTACTACCATCTATATTGATTGATAGATACGATTGCGTCCACATACACACTGCTCTAGTATTGTAGGATTATATAGATAACAAATGGCTTGTAGTTTTTGATCCACAATACTACACATCAACTTCTCCAGACAAATACATCCACCTCCTTATTGACATCCTTGTCGAGCCTCTAGAGGTTGTTGGCTTCGCGATGCATTTCGACGTTTTCCGCCAACATGAACAAAAATCATCGAAATCAACATTGACATTCCCTAGTGGTGTGACTGCTTGCGGATCTTGAACGCTCATAACGCCTCTTTGACTACTCGTCCAGAATTAGCATTGTTGAGGAGGCGTTCAAGTGGAAGAAGCGAAGGAAAACCCCATGTAGTGGGTCTACCAGGAGATCAAGTGTTGTAGACCATGAGGAGGGAATGGATTCAGTGTCGAGCTGGGCAGTGCCTGCCCATAGTGGCCGTTTTTTTTGCATGGGTAGGGACATGCACATGATTGGCCGCCCGGAGGAGAGGGGGTTGGAGAGAGAGATTGAAAATTTTATTGCGGGAGGCATTTTCGAAAAGGGACGCTTTATTAAATTAAGCATTACACCCGGTCTCTGGATAACTAAGATGCACAAAGCCAACAAAGTGCTCGCACCAAGCCAAAAAAAAAGAAGACGAAATAAAAAGAAACTATGTTTTGTATAACAGATAAACCGTAGGTGGCCCATCCTAAGATCACACAGTCACCCATGTTGGGTAAATGTATCCATCGCCATAGACTCCAATCATGTACACATCCGTAAACAGGTCATGATTCTCCGCTCGTTGTAGAGAGGACCATAAACGAAGCGTTCTGGTACATCTATAGATAACCTGCATAAAAGAAGTACTTTTATCGTTAAAATTCTTATCATTTCTACATAGTGAAAGCAACCAAATCAGGGCAAACGCTCCCAGCCTAAGAAGAATTCTAAACCTGTAATCAAGCCCATGTAACATGTTGCCAAATATATTAGAAACACTACAAGAAGGATACAAGCAAGAAGCAATTTGGATGGCCAACCATATATAATGAGCTAATTTACATTGGAAGAACAATCGTTTTATTGTCTCATCATGTGGATAAAAGACACATCGCGTACTTCCATGCCAATTCCTTTTAATAAGGTTATATTTAGTAAGAATGACTCCGCGACGAAGATACCATGCCAAGATTTTTTATAGATGTATCTTCATCTTTCAGATCTTCTTGTTATTATCAACTGGAACACCAGACTGAATCAAAGCTCTATACATAGACTCCACTGAGAATTGCCCTTTGCCATGTAGGTTCCAAGGGAATACATCGGACCCTTGTGGCAACTGTACCGTGGTTAACCGCTGGAGCAGTATGTCCACGATTGATTGCGGGAGACACAACAAATCAAGTTGACATCTGTGCCATGTTAGATCGTGCTCAATTTTAACCAAGCAAGTGACCAGCGTTTCTAACGAAATATTAGCACAATACTATAGATTTTGTGCCAAAATCAAATTTGTGTGGTACTAGTTGTTTGAAACCCTAACGCCAGTTATGATGATTTTGTGTTATTTACTCCACCTTCGTCCCTCCTAAGTAGACATGCAGGAGATTAATATTCGGTGCTGGTTGTTTTCTAGGGGAGTATTGGTGGCTGGAGTTCGTGGCGTGCATACATGTGAGTGACCCCGATGATCGTTCCGACGGTGTGCGTACATGTGTAGGCCATCAATGCTTGAGCCATGATTGGACTGACACCATTCAAAAACAAAGAATTTAAAAAGTTGGGTGCACGTACTCTTGGTACGCAGATCTAGTTCCACATTTTGTTGCCTTAGTCGCTAAGGCTATGGGCATTCCAGGAAGAAAAGACAAATCTCTTGGCTCGATGAAGAGGGATTAATAGGTTAATTACCTGCTTCCCTCGTGAGGTGCATACCGCTGTTGGAGCTGACTCTCTCAACTCCCTTCTTCTCTCACGGCTGTTTCACACAACCCACACACACGAGACAATGGAGAAGACGATATTTGGTGAGCTGCCGTATCACACAGCCAAGCCCTTTTTCTTCTCTCTATTCTCTTAAGGCCCTGTACACCGGGGGTGCTTAGCCAGGTGCTAGAGAAAAAACCCCGGTTGTTTTCCTCATCTTGGATTGCACCGGTGCTTGGGAAGGAGCCATAAGCAAATGTTTGCTTCCCATGCCAGCCGATGCTTAGAAATAACTGCTCCTTCAAAGCCTCCATCAACAGGAAGAAGAGAAAAAAGAGTCCAACGCCTCCATCTAAGCAACTGAAGCATCTCTTCTTGGTGTTAAAAATGCTGCTCCCTTCATCCGTATATATATGGTCTAGTATATTTTTTAAGGTTCAGTTGGATCATGGATTAGAGCAGTAATACATGACATGCGTGTTACACAAAGAAGTTTCTAATGATATAATCTATATCATACACTTCATGCATTGTCAATCTTGTCACTGGTCAATCGCAACTCGAAAACTATATTAGGGCTTATATATATATGGATGGAGGGAGTACATACACAAAAAGTTGATGTGGCAAAGTAAGAGCATCTCCAGCCGTTCGGCCCCCCAGGGCGCCGAAAAACTGCGCCCTGGGGGCGAGCCGGCGCTAGTTCGGCCCCTGGGGGCGGCCTAGCTCCCAGTCACGCCCCCAGGCGCCCCCCCTCTCCCCAGCCTTGGCAAATTCAAACGTAGTTCTTTCCCGCGCCCAGAAATAAACGCCACAATCCGGCGATCAAGCGGTGATCGGCGATCGACTAAAAGTTCGGCGTACAAAAATTAGAACGGAAACGCGCATCAGACGGCGAGGTCGGCCTCCGGCGTCGGCGGAGTCGGCGTGCGCGGGATTGACGGGGTCTCTGTGCTTGGCGGCGTGGCTTCTGCGCTGCGGGCAGTCCCGGCGGCATCATCGGTCGGGCTTGGTGGCGGCGTCGGCGTGTGCGTGGGCGTGGGCGTCGTCGTCGTGGGCATGGGCGTGGGCGTCGTCGTCGAGGGGAGCTGGTCCAGGATGAGGCCGACATGCGCCCTGTACCACGCCTTGATCGCCTCGTCGGTGTTCTGGAGCATGTCCGCCCGCCAGCAGGAAAGCCAGGTTGGTGTTCCTCTTCTTCGCGGCGGCGTTGGTCCGGAGTAGGTTGAGCTTAGCGGCGCTGTCGACATCAACGCCGACCACGGGCCTCGGTCTTCTCTTCACGAAGGCGGCGGCCGGACCTGTGCGTCGGCGAGGCAGGGCTGGATGGATTCCTGCACGCGGCGGTGGCAGCGTCGGCGTGTTTCCCCTTCTTGGCACCTTTGTTGTCGTTTGGGCGCCCTTGACGCGCCCGAGCCGGCGCGTCCGTCTTGTATGTCTCCTTGGCCTCCTCGAGGGTGCGCGGACTTCCGTCCACTTGTCACACTTGTCAATGCGCTTGTAGGCGTGGAGGTACTTGAACTTCGGCGTCGTTGTTGCTCTGCCTATACAGGCGAACATGCGCAACAATGCGCCAGACAAAAAACAGTTGGCTGGCGCGCGACACGGCGAAGAGAGACGGGAGAGGCGTGGCATACCTGATCCTCAATCTTTGGCGCCGCTCTCCGGCGAGTGGCCACCTCCTCGGCGATACCATGCCATTTGTTGCACGCCCTGGATGCGCCCCAATGGTTCGCCATCGCCTTCGACCCCCGCTGCATGTAGAAGCCTTTGAAGTAGGGGTCGACGAGCTTGCGCTCGTCGAACTTGGCCTTGATGCGCTCCCAGTACGTCTCGATGCTCTGGTTCGCGCCGGTTGTCGGGTCGAGACAGACGACTTTCCATGCCTCGGCGAGGCATGCCTCCTCCTAGGACGCCCACATGATGCGCGGCTCGGCTGACCTGGCCGTCCGCTTCTTCTTCTTGCGCCTTCGGCTCCTCCTTGTCCTCGTCCTCCTCCTCTTCCTCTTCCTCCTGCTCCTCCTGTTCCTCGTCGCGCTGTAAGCGTAGCCGAGCTTCGCCGTCCATGCCACCGCTGAGATCGACCGCCTCATCTGCGGTGAACCGGAGACGCAGCGGCGGCCGATCCTTCCGCGATGATGTCGTCCATGTCGGCCTCGGTCTCGTCGGCGTCGCCGAGGTGCGAGAAGGGCAGTGCGCAACGGCGGAGAGGAGGCGTCGGGGAGGAGGCGTACGCGGGCGGCGAGTAGTTGTATGGAGGGTACTGCACGCCGGTGAAGGCGGGCGAGGGCGTGCGCTGGGCCGGGTGTCCATGGGGGAACGTGACATTTGGGTTGAACCCACCGTGCACGTCCCCGTCGGCGTAGCCCGGCGATCCCCATGGCTGCGGCGTCGGAGACCCGACACCTTGCTGGCCCCATGGCGCGTACTGCGCATGGTTGCCAGGGGGATTCATCATCCCCGCGCGCGCCGCCTCGGCCTCGGCCTGGTCCACGGAAGCGGCAGCGGCAGCGGCAGTGCGTGCCGCGTTGTCACGGGCCTTCTTGGCGAGGGCCCTATTCCGCCGGTCGGCGTGACGGCCTCCCGTCGCTGTACTTTCACCCTCCAATCGGCGTTTGTCATGCCCGGCGGCTTTGACGGCGGCGTCCTCGGCTTCCTCTGCTTCGGCTGGGCGACGGAGGCGGTCGTGGTCGCCAGCGGGCCGAACGACGATACTTCTTCGGTGCCATGGTGGCCGGCTGGGAGGCGAGCGGGAGAGAGAATGGCAGGAGGAAAGGAGAAAATGGGAGGGAACTGGGGGAATGCGGGGAGAAACGGCGGCAAGAGGCGCTCGGCTCGCCGACAGGGCGGACCCACGCGCGCCTTTTCGCTTGTGCCGGCGCCCCAGGCGCCCCCCAGGGCGCCGGGTTCTGCCTGGGTCCGCCGGCACCAAATTCGGCCCGAGCCGGCGAAAAACGGGCTTCTGGGGGGCGACTGGGCCGTTTTTTCGGCGCCGGCGCGGCAAAAACGCCTGGGGAGGGCCTGTTGGGGGCGCGGCTGGAGATGCAGGAGAGAGAGCATTTTGGTGACACGGAAAAAAGATGCCTGCATATGGAGCGATACAGTAATGCATGAAGAAGTTTAATTGCCAACTGTTTAAATTAAGCAAGCTTAGTTGCTAAGCTTTTTAATATACTTAACACCTCATCTAAGATTGATCACAATGAGAGTATCATGCTGGTGCGCCCATTTTTCTAAATTTATCTTAGGTCTTTGGACGACGTTCGTTCAATGGGAGGAGATGCTCCTGTCGACTACGAAGGCCTCTGTGACGACTTTTCTAATCTCAAAACGATGTGTCAGCCCAGTCTCTCGAAGGTGCTCATAAGGATAGGGTGTGTGTATTCATAAGGATGAGTGTATGTGCGTACGTATGAGCATTTGTGTCTGGTGGAACTACCTCATCATAGACAGAACACCCCTGCATCGCCCCGCTTTCAGCAACTCAGGCGGGACTAAGCCCTAGCCACGGGGCTCTCCTTTCTTCCCTCTCTCCCTCCTCCTCCATGAAGGACACCCCCGGCCAATAGCCCGGTGGCCCACGGTGGTGGCAAGGGGCCTCCCTCTCTCCTGCGCCATCGGGATGGTGCAGAGCCCTGCGGCGTGAGGAGGCGCAGTTGATCTGGCCTTGGTGGCGCGGTGGGCGTCCCTGCCTTGACCGGTAGCGGCGTGTCGGCCGGCTCTGCCTCAGGCGGCGATGGCTACGGGCGCGACGGCCGGCCTTGCGGCATTGGCTGCATTCGGCGGCGACGACCGGGTCTACGGTGGCGGCGGCATAGAGGGCCTAGTGGAAGGGTCGGCGCCATGTGTGGTCTGGCCTTCGGACGGGTCTGATATGGCCTGTGCGGCCTGCTCGCTGCGCGGCGGCTCAGATTGGTAGCGACCCTTGCACATGATGCCTGATGGAGGTTCGTCGAGCGGATCCGGGTGAAAACCTCGTTCTCGATTTGTTGACAAGACCGACTATGGCGGTATTTTTTTCTGTTGTTACCTTCTTGAAGGCATCGCCGTGGAGAAGATCTAGACCTCTATCCGCTACCTCCAAGGAAACCCTAGATCAATAGATGACGACGGCGCTCTGATATCGTTTCCTCCTTGTTGGCATTATTTTTGGAGGTGTACACGGGTTCGAGGGACTAGTGGACGGCTTTTTTTTTTGGTGGAGTGGTGCTTCATCTTACACATTGATAGCGGCGGATCTTGGCGGCGTGGTGCAGTGGAGACTCGGCGTCCGATGCGCGGAGATAGACTCGCGCAGGAGGAGGACGCTGTCTGGCATCATGGTGGAGTTGATGGCAGAGAGGCCTGTTAAGGTCGGTGTGTTAGTCTCTGCTATGAAGATGGATTGGTGGAAGACAGCGCGGCGACACATGAGAGTGCGTCGGACCGGTTTGTACGCCAAACCCGGTATGTGGCTTGATTGGGACCTCCGATTTTAGATGTTAGTCTTTTGTGCGGTGTCTATTTGGTACTAGGCTCGGACTATCGGCACTCCTTCATCAAATGGATAGGAGTAGCGACAGTTGTTGCTAAGATGGTGGCTTCAAACTACCTGATATACTATTTTATAAAGTCTTTACGAATAATTAATAAAATTGAATATATCGATGCAGAGTCCAGGGTAATCCTCCTTTTAGAAAAAGAGAGCATCCGTTTCTGTACTATGAGAGAAAAGACCGGAGAAGAAGCCTACAGAGAAGTACACGAAGATCATCTAGCAGCGCGTCCGTCACCCCTCTCCATATTGACTTCTAGTTCTATAAAACCGGAGCCACTCCATCGATCAATCCACACACAGATCACTCCATCAGACCCTTCTTCCCCACTATTTCGTCGTTGCTCCGTGGGCATCCGGAAGGCCTAGCTATACCTAGGGTCGAGAACCATGTCCTGTCAGGGTCAGAAAACTTTCAAGATCCTGTGCCGCACCGATGAGGACTACTGCATGACCGTCCGCTGGGATGACGACGGCGGCATCGCCGTCATCATGGCGCCGACAAACCCTGGCGACCAGCAGCAGGCAAGGGCAACCACTTCTCGTTAATTGGTTTCCTTCCATTCACTGTAGAGCCACATTGAGACGTTTCTAGTTTTCTCGGGTCTGACGCTGCTCTATGAATGCATGATGTGGGCGGGTGCAGCACTGGTACAAGGACACGAGGTTCAGCTCGACGGAGGACGAGGACGGGTTCCCGGCGTTCGCGCTCGTCAACAAGGCCACCGGGTTCGCCATCAAGCACTCGTCTGGGCAGTCTGAGCCCGTGGGTTCCACCACCACCACGCTTGAATGATTTTGAATTTGTTGGATCTTTGTGTCCATCGTTGCTCACATCAATCACATCATCACATGTGCAGGTATCTCTGGTGCCGTACGAGTACGACACAGAGGCTGTGGACGAATCGGTGCTGTGGACGGAGAGCGACGATGTGGGCGACGGCTTCCGCTGCATCCGTATGGCCAACAACATCCATCTCAACTTCGACGCGTTGGATGGCGTGACGGAACTCCAGGACGGCACCCCCGTCGTTCTGTGGGAGTGGCTCGAGGGGGCGAACCAGTCCTGGAAGATCCTGCCATGGGGCACCGACAGTGGCCTCCATCCTGCGCTCTCCTCTGACTGCACCATGCGCATCTTCTGCAGCGCCGGCGAGGAGTACAGCATTGCCGCGAGGGACGGCGCCGTGTGCCTCGCGCCTGCGGACCCCAGCGACGACCTGCAGGTGACAATAGATCAAAAATCAAAACATAACCATGATCGGTCTTAATTAATTACTGACTCTCGGCTAATTAATATCCAACAAAATGTACCTATGCAGCACTGGGTGAAGGACATGAGGCACGGTGAAGACATCAAGGACGAGTATGAGCAGCCTGCGTTTGCCCTGGTGAACAAGGCCACCGGAGAAGCTATCCAGCATTCTCTGGAAGAGGGCCACCCTGTAAGCTAGCTACTCTAATTAATTAGGTTTGTGCTATACTGCAGTTGATTAATATATACCTGGCCTGGACTGCAGGTTCGCCTTGCTCCATACGACCCGGACTGCCCGGACGAGTCTGTGATGTGGACGGAGAGCGAGGACGTCGGCGACGACTTCCACTGCATCCGCATGGCGAGCAACATCCAGCTCAACTTCGACGCCGTCCACGGCGGCGAGGACGAGAGCGTGGTGCAGGACGGCAGCACCATCATCCTGTTTGACTGGGTCGAGGGAGACAACCAGCGCTGGAAGATCGTTCCCTGGTGTAAGTAATCTGTCATGTGCCAATCCGTTATACTCCTACTTATGTATATGTTCATCAATGACTTTAATTAATCGATTGCCTATCTCTAATGCAGAGAGCCAGAGTCATGAAGTGTTCTGCCGGCTGCTCGGCCGAGAATAAAACTGATCGGCGGCGACGCCCAAGATGTCAATCAAGCCGACCCGGGCCGCTTCTTTTTTTTAGCCATCCTTTCACTCTTAGTCCGACGGACATAACCAATCTAAGCTATTTTGTTTGGCACGGATCACTATCTTGCGAGCTCAGCTCAAAAGAAGGAAAAACTATACCTAGATCCACGCTTGTGTGCTTTGCTTATTTGTATCCTTTTATTTCCAACGAGTAATTATTGTGCTTTTTTCTTGGTGTCAGTCGTGGCAGAATTAACACGACATCGATTCCGATGACACCTAGTATATTTGTTGTGCCCCTAAATAAAAGAAGTATATTTGCTGTGAAATCATCCGCATGTACGCTCTATTTTCTGCCAGATATGGAAGCATTTACGTCCATTCCAATCAGTTATATCAGACGCTAGCAGCTTAAAGATAAGGTAGATTCAGAAAAAAAATCAGGAACAAAAGGAAAATGTAGTACGTTATAAAGCTGGTGAGAATTACAGTAGGAGCCCAACTTCTCCTGGGGAGAAAAGGAGAGAACAACAACACAACAACTTAGCAGAGCATTGCACGTCTATCCTATAGTTAGCACATATGTGTAATCAGCATGTATGTTTCTTGCAATTTCACACGTTTAAGGAGTCTCATATGATTGTCCAGCTGTATTTAAACCAGGTAAGTTTCTTATTATTCATATCTATGATCTGAAAGCCATATGCTATCCTGGAATAAACAGTGCTAACTATCAATCTCCTTATGGTGGATGATGTGGAAGATGAGTTGTACTAATAGGGGGCAACGTCAGTTTGAAGTAAATCAGGTGGTTGTTGTTTTTCCTCTCCCTAAGTGATGCCGTCTTTTGACATCCCAGCCACACCCTATCCTAAGGTTTCACCATTGCATATTGTCTCCTCCAACATATACAAAACCAGATCCAACGCAAGTAATAGAAAAAATGATGCGAGGCAGAAAAGGAAATGTTGTATTCTCATGAAAGGGGATGCTTGGGATGCATTAAATATGGGCCATGTGTGACAGATCTGTGAGGTAAGCACACATGCTCCTCAAGCAGCAATACTTCAACTCCACCATCAACATGTTAGGCCGATATCGGATCGAGCCACGCTGCTATGCGAATTACTTATTTCCTCCTTCAATGAACAATACATTCATAAAGAACTTTATTTAGGTAATTACAGACATAGGATAGTGTCTACATTCATCAACATTAACCTTTCGCTGAATGATGCTAACAAGATTCAGTTTCAGCGTCCACTAAGCATGTATTGTCAAGTTATATTTGTATTCTATAAAATATTGATTAATGTGTTCTTTTTAAGTCTGTAGGTCACACAACCATATGGAACAGCTCTAACTGTGATTTCCATCCACCAGTTTTTAACTACTTTTGTACATGCATGTTCATGCATAAGAATGTCATTCCTTTTGATAGTACATGTACTCGTATATTCCCTGTTTTCATAATATGTTATGTTCACTGTTTTCATGAAGTACAGTGCTATAGTTAGCACATATGTGCAATCAGCATGTATGTCTTGGATCACATACATATGCATGTCACAAACATTACATTAGTAACATATATTTGCATATGTTATCCAAGGAACTACCTTGTAGCATGTGGAAACAAAAAAATTAGTATATTAGGAGACTGAAGTTCTGCTAACATGTGGAAGCTCAATCCTATTCATTTGAGGGGCACATAAAAATTGAAAAAAAAAGTTTACTATCATCTGATGGAAAAAACACAATTCAATTAAGCCTTTCTTATTCATTCAAAGAGATAGAATGCAGTGCCGAACCTTGGTCAGAGTGTACTATAAACTTGAAGTCAATCTGTGGAAAAATCACAGGAAAATAAATATAAATATACATTTGTAAGAACATATATGAAATGCGTAAGGTAAAATAACCAAACAATATATTTCACTTTTGCACTAGGGGTTTCAAAGGAAACAATATTGCATGCCTTTTAGTAGTATTATAGAACGATATTCATTTTTTAAAATTATATAATGCTCACATATAATAAATGCTGCTCCAATTTTGCAAATTATGAATAAAACATTTAAGTAGAATGATACCATTGTTCATGTCGGTAACCTATTCATCAAACATCCATGCAATTAGTGTTTTAGTGCAACTTAAGAAACGACCGACGAATTTTGCAAATAATCATTAAAAAGATGGTTGCGATCAATTTGTCTTACTTTCGGCCTTGAATATATATATATATATATATATATATATATATATATATATAAGAAAATAACAGATTTGATCGATAAAGATGCTTGCTATCAATTTGTCTTACTTTCGGCTTATATGTATATAGTTTGACCAAGTAGAAGTGATATCTTATATCTGTCATGGATCTTTACTATAGCGTATAATTGTAATTTGTGGATGCATATTCATTCACATGACGAATGATGCTCTGAGTTGTGGACTCGAGATAACTATAAATCTAAGTCAACATGTGTAAATGGGATGGTTTCACTAGATGTTTTTTTTACTAATAAGCGGAAGATTATTGCAGGTTCGTTTTTGCATGAAATCTAGATAAGCTTTGGAATAATATACAACTCGCTGTTATAAAAAAATGAAGTAAGAAGTAAGAGGTATCCGCAAAACTCTGACAAATTAGGAAGTTAAAAAATGGTTCATATATGAGCAATCAATGTTCAAGTTTAGAAATGTCAAAAAATTATGATATTTTAAAAGAATAATCATATTAAATTGTTCCTTCTTTGGTTTTGAATTGCTTATATATGGAAAATGCAACAAAAAAGCGTTGACTAAGCAGACTACGTATAATGTGACTTTGTTCCTGTTGGCTATCAGCGAACAAAACAATGCATGATTTTTGAAGTAAAGGCAATGCATTTTTTTTGTTGAAGGTGATTATTTATAAAAAAATCAATATATGGTAGTTAGCATGCTAACATTCAAAAAACAAAATACATGCATAGCTATATTCATAAAATCTAGCCGCGCAATTGCGCGGGCCACCCCGCTAGTTAAATTAAACATAAAAGCCTCCAAATATTTACTAGAGCCTTTTATATTAATTTAATATCACCAAAAACATTCACCTATATATTATTTATCGGTAATACCCGACATTGCCGCTAAACTCTAAAACCGTTCCGGTGACACCTAAACGCTTCAGGTTCCTCTCAAAACTATTTTGAATATAAATGAAACAATTCTACAAATAATTCCTCGATACTCTCATCCTACTAACACTCAACAAATCGTGATTACCTTAACCTTGTGACAACGTACGGTTTGGTAAATCATAGACATCAACAAAACCCCTTCGTTCAATGACCGATAACGGAGACGTGGACGTCCATATTGATCCCCATGATTACAAAATTGATATTCTAGCGGACCTGTGGTTATCATGTGATGTTCCCTTTGTTTTGCAATACTATAGAAAACCCAAGATGCATCGGTATCCTCCTGAGTCATACACATGCTCACTATACCATTGCCCTCGTTGCCGATTTTGTTCTTCTTTCTCGTCGAAGTGTTCCGGCATCCTCGTGATGTAGGCACCTATGTCTTGCCAGAGAACGATGGATGTTATCTCACCGAAAGGGCCCTTAGGATATCTCTCAATTGTTGGAGGAGCAAATACCACTCTTGAGCTATCCAGTCCCTTATCAAGCTTTCTGATGAACCTATATGTTGTCGTTATAATCACCGTGTTATAGATGACGTTTGAGCAACCCCAAAGTCCACCGTATGGTAGGAAGTGACTGCGATACTCTCATGGCATGAGGAAATAAAACACATGTTAACTCTCCGTGTTATGACAATTGATTTCAGACGATATTATCTCAAAGTATAACAAACAAGTTTGGATCGAATCAATATAATCGTTCTTCTGACGTCATACTCTCAATGTTGTTTTAGGACAACCATTACAGCTAGTGAGGTCCTAAGATCCAAAAAACATGATCATCAAGAACACCTGAGTCAGTCTTAGAGGCGAGACTGGGAACCTATTTTTACTGTTTATCATTCGTGCATACGAGTTCTCCACTGAATCACATATTCCAGGATCATAACAGTAATAGCATGAAATACAGGCTCTTAATTATGAAAAATTGTATATAATAATACAATATTATTTTCCTCTAGGGCCTATTTCCAACACATCATGGGCATGTTCATCGTAGACCTCTTCAAGTACGATGTTGAGCTCATCGTCGTAGGTCTCCACAAACAAATATGTTCATCGCAGAGGGTGCCACCTCTAGGCCGAGGACGAGGTTAGGCCGCACGTCACGGTGGGAGTGGTCGTCCATCGCGCCCCGCCTCACTGTCGAGTATGCGGTAGAGCAAGGTCGAGCTGGGCGCGGGGTCCTGATTTCTTTTTGTCTTCTGCTTGAAGGGTTCCTACACAAGATACTATGGACTATTTAGTAAATTTATACCAAACCTTGTCTAACGCGTTCTAGACCAACTGTTATGCCACATCATCAAATGCGGGACCCACATGTCATAATCCTCATCAAAATGACCTAAGCCACCAATCAGTTGTTTTTCTCTCAAATTTGTAAACCGGTGTTTTTGCAAACCTAGGCGTCAATGTGGTGGTTTTATGCAATTCACTCCTCTAGAATTGAATCTTAGTTACATTCACATAAATTACAAAATTTTGTAAGGGTTAAAGCAATGTTATCTTGATTTGCCATTGTCTTAGTATCAATTTATTATTTATTTTGAACACTCCTTTTTTATTTCTCCTTCCCTATCCATTGATTAATTATCTTATCATCAATATTAGCTGCAACAGGCTATTTCCATTTTCCACTGAAAGTAGTTGCTTATTAACTATGTAGAAGGGTGCATTGATATAATAACATAGGCAGTTCTTCCGGGCTTTAAAGGTGTTTTATATTTGGGCCATGTACACAACATTTATATTTTTCATGTTGAGGATGAAGAGGATGAATTTTGTGCTAGCCATCATGTGCATCAAATTATCAAGACCAAACTGCCTGGCAGCCATAATTTTCCATGTGTCATTGGTGCTGTTGCTGATTACCATGTAATCAAGTCCTTTTTTATTGTAATCTTATATCTAGGATGGTTAGGCTGACTTAACTGAATTTAGATTTCCATTCTACTAAGATAAGTACTTGCACTAACAATTGTAAACCAAACATGGAAAAACAACCTCTGGGCATGGTTATTTTTGTGCATATGCCTCGTGCTTGCTTCATGTTATTCGTTTATAATTGGTAATAAATATTTGTTATTTCTTGCTATAATTGAATTCATGTGCGGTTTTTTGTTGCATTTGCACTCGTGGTTCTTCAGCACATCATGGAAATGCAACATCTTTGCATACTTCCATATACTGATTCATGCTTAAACTACTTTTTGATGACCGTAACTTCTTTTTCGGTCTCTGTTGGCTGATTTTTTGTTAACTTTTCTCTATTGCATCTCATATGACCGTAACTTCTTCCCTTTTGGTGGTTTTTAATTTTTTAGTATGTCACATTTTGTTAATTTAGTTTGAGCTTGTCCAATTTCCTTTTGGCTTTGAAAATGGCGACGAACGGCAAGGATCTAGATGTCTAGGCAAACAGTAAACTAAGCAAAGAGCTTTAAAAGAGTTGTAGGGAAACCAAAAAATAGGTGGCGCATCGCTCTTGTTGGTGAATGTCTATTCGCCTATACGCCGTGGTTGTTGGTGGTCTCTGATTGGAGGGGCTTTGGCATCGCCTCGGTTCCTCGTCTCCATTGTACTGCCGCCGCTCGTGAGTGCTCCTCCTGCTCTCCCCTCTCTATGTGGGTGTATATTCACCTACCTTCGGCGATTTCCGTCATGTGTCAGCGGCGTGTTTAGGGATTCCGACGGGCATTTTGGGGAATTTTTTGAAGCCACTTTGCCCCCTTCGGCCGAGTTTGGTTGAATTAGTTGCAACCATCCCGAACATGATAAGGTGAGATGAAGGTCTAGAACACAAGTAACATTAGGTTAAAAATTAGAGCTTGTGCTGTAAATTCACATGTCGAGGCTCTATATTGAGATCTCCTCTTAAAATGCACTGTGAAGTTGCATTTTTTGTGATATTTTGCAAATGTGTTATTTTTTTTTCATGTATATTGACGTCTACTACCGCAACCTTCTTATTGTAGACGTTGTTAGGCCTCCAAGTGCAGAGGTTTGTAGGACAGTAGAAAATTTTCCTCAAGTGGACGACCTAAGGTTTAATTATCAATCCGTGGGAGGCGTAGGATGAAGATTGTCTCTCTCAAACAACCATGAAACCAAATAACAAAGAGTCTCTTGTGTCCCCAACACACCCAATACAATGGTAAATTTTATAGGTGCACTAGTTCAGCGAAGAGATGGTGATACAAGCGTAATATGGATGGTAGATATAGGTTTTTGTAATCTGAAATTATAAAATCAGCAAGGTAGCAAGCGATAAAAGTGAGAAATAACGGTATTGTAATGCTTCGAAACAAGGCCAAGGGTTCATACTTTCACCAGTACAAGTTCTCTCAACAATGATAACATAATTAGATCATATAACAATCCTCAACGTGCAACAAAGAGTCACTCCAAAGTCAATAATAGCGGAGAACAAACGAAGAGATTATTGTAGGGTATGAAACCACCTCAAAGTTATTCTTTCCAGTCAATCCATTGGGCTATTCCTATAAGTGTCACAAACAGCCCCAGAGTTCCTAGTAAAATAACACCTTAAGACACACATCAACCAAAACCTTAATGTCACCTCAAGTATCTGCGGTTATGATTGTGCAATATGCATCACACAATCTCAGATTGATCTATTCAAACCAACACAAAGAACTTCAAAGAATGCCCCAAAGTTTCTACCGGAGAGTCAAGACGAAAACGTGTGCCGACCCCTATGCATAAGTTCACAAGGTCACTGAACCCACAAGTTGATCACCAAAACATACATCAAGTAGATCACGTGAATATCTCATTGTCACCACAAGCACATACAAGATATACATCAAGTGTTCTCAAATCCTTAAAGACTCAATCCGATAAGATAACTTCAAAGGGAAAACTCAATCCATTACAGGAAGGTAGAGGGGGAGAAACATCATATGATCCAACTATAATAGCAAAGCTCGCGGTACATCAAGATCATGCCGAATCAAGAACACGAGAGATAGATAGAGAGAGAGAGAGAGAGAGAGAGAGAGAGAGAGAGAGAGAGATGAAACACATAGCTACACGTACATACCCTCAGCCCCGAGGGTGAACTACTCCCTCCTCGTCAGGGAGAGCGCCGAGATGATGAAGATGGCCACCGGTGATGGATCCCCCCTCAGGCAGGGTGCCGGAACAGGGCCCCGATTGGTTTTTGGTGGCTACAGAGGCTTGCGGCGGCGGAACTCCCGATCTAGGTTTATTTTCGGGGGTTTGTATATTTATAGGAATTTTTGGCGTCGGTTTCACATCAGGGGGGGTCTCCGAGTCAGCCACGAGGTAGGGGGGCGCGCCCTCCACCCTTGTGGATGACTCGGGACTCTTCTAGCCCAACTCTTTTGCTTCGGGGTCTTCTTCTAGTCCATAAAAAATCATCGGGAATTTTTAGCTCGTTTGGACCCCGTTTGATATTCCTTTTGTGTAAAACTCAAAAACAAGGAAAAGCAGAAACTGGCACTGGCCTCTAGGTTAATAGGTTTGTCCCCAAATCATATAAAATAACACATAAAACATCCAAGATGGATAATATAATAGCATGTAACAATAAAAAATTATAGATACGTTGGAGATGTATCAAGCATCCTCAAGCTTAATTCATGCTCATCCTCTAGTAGGTAAATGATAAAAACAGAATTTTTGATGTGGAATTCTACCTAACATATTTATCAATGTAATCTTCTCTATTGTGGCAAGAATATTCAGATCCATAAGATTCAAAACAAAAGTTTAATATTGACATAAAAACAATAATACTTCAAGCATACTAACAAGGCAATTATGTCTTCTCGAAATAACATGGCCAAAGAAAGCTTATCCCTAAAAAATCATATAGTCTGGATATGCTCCATCTTCGTCACACAAAATATTCAAATCATGCACAACCCCGGTTTCAGCCAAGCAATTGTTTCATACTTTAGTATTCTCAAACTTTTTCAACTTTCACACAATACATGAGCGTGAGCCATGTACATAGCACTATAGGTGGAACAGAATATGGTGGTTGTGGAGAAGACAAAAACAAGGAGATAGTCTCACATCAACTAGGCGTATTAACGGGCTATGGAGATGCCCATCAATAGATATCAATGTGAGCGAGTAGGGATTGCCATGCAACAGATGCACTAGAGCTATAAGTGTATGAAAGCTCAAAAAAAGAAACTAAGTGGGTGTGCATCAAACTTGCTCCACTACAAAAAAAAGACACATCCGTGACATTTTGGGCCAAATGAATTTTTTTCTGTCATACATATGACACTTCTATGACGATAATTGTGACAAAACCCGGTATCATCATAGATGTGGTGGGCTCCTACTTCTATGACAAAAAATCATGACAGAAAATGGGCGGGCCGGAGACGCAGCTGCACGACATTCTTTGGCCCGTCCATGACAGAAAAAACCGTGGTAGAAGCGAGGGCGAGGAAAATTTCGGGGAGTTGCCGGTTACGGTGGGAGGTCGGGGGCCGAGCGATGCGCTGCTTTCTCAGACACGTGCGAGGCGTTAGCTCTAACTGAACCCGAGGGAGGCGTTGGGCTCTAAGCGAACCCGGCGATTGCACCGCGAGCTCAGCGTTCTTGAACTCGAGCGATCGATCGATGGCTGTTAATCGAACTCGATGGAGCGATTCGCCGCTACTACGCTAATCTGAAGCCGATCGATTGGATGAGCGGTGGCGTTTGGGGTTGGATGAACAGTGAGCGGTGGCGTTGCCTCTGGATGAACAGGAGCCGGTGGAGGGGTGGCCGTGGAGGGGTGGTTGAACAGGACCCGTGGTGTGGAGGGCTGGATGAACAGTAGACGATGGAGGGCTGGATGAGCAGTAGACGGTGGAGGGGTGGTTGAACAGTAGCCGGTGGAGTAGTGCACGGTGGAGGCTGGATGGATGAACAGGAGCCCGTGGAGGCTGGAGAAGGTCGACGGTAGCCCGTGGAGGCTGGAGGAGGTCGACGGTGGAGATGAACAGTATCCCGTGGAGTCCCGTTTTGCGGTACGCTACACCTCTCCCGATGAACATGACCCCCGTTTCGACCGTAGCGCTCCAACACAAGTCCGTTTCGTCCGTTTTGCGGTACACCACACCCCTCCCGATCAACAGGACCCCTGTTTCGACCGTAGGAGGCCCGTTTCCTCCGTTTTGCGGTATGCCACACCCCTCCCAATCAACAGGACCCCCGTTTCGAACATAGGAGGTCTGTTTCCTCCGTTTTGCGGTACACCACACCCCTCCAGATCAACAGGACCCCGTTCCAAACGTAGGAGGTCTGTTTCCTCCATTGTGTGGTACGCCAGGCCTCGTTTCCATCGCCTGTTCCGTCCAAGCCCTCTCGATGAACACGACCACGCATTCCGTTCCGACCCAGCCGGTTGGCTCCCACGCGTTCCGTTGCCTCCCGATGAACACGACGCATTTTGTTGCCTCCCTATGAACACGACGCATTTCGTTGCCTCCCCATGAACACGACGATGACTCTGTTTCTCCGTTCCGACCCAACCATGTACACGAGCCCTGGCCGTACGTATACACGAGTAGGCGTTCGAGACCCCGCCCGTATGTACGTACGTGGCCGTATTTTATTTCTTGCACCCTGCCCGCTGTACGTACATGTACATGCTACGTGCGCGCCTCTACTACGACACCTGCGCGCCTCTACATCCACCAGTATATACATACGTACACGTTCGCGTCCAGTATGACAACGCTACATACGCTTCGACCAGGTGGGTCCCGACTGTCAGGCACTTCCTTGCGTGCGAAGATGTAGCTGGTGGGTCCCAACAGTCAGGGGGGCGAATCATTTTTTGTTTGCCCGGACGCACTTCCTTGCGTGCGAATGTGTCGCTGGTGGGTCCCAGCGGTCAGGGGGGTGAATCATTTTGTTTTTTTGCCCGGACTCACTTCCTTGCGTGCGAAGATGTAGCTGGTGGGTCCCAGCAGTCAGGGGGAAACATTTTTTCGCGAAATACAGTGGCCCGTCCGGTGGGTCCTAGCTGTCAGGTGGAGGAATCATTATTTTCCGCGTAATAAGGAGGCACTTCCTTGCTGCGGCCGTGGACTCAGCTGTCAGCCTCTCCATGTACAGTCCACGTCGGATGGAAGTCGTTCCTTGACCACGTTGACCACGCCGCGCTGAGAGCACCAGGGCAGTAGACGACGGCAAGGCCTAGGAAGGGGATGACGGGGAGCCGTGGAAGACGAGGCAGTGGAAGCCCGCGCGGAGAGGAGTACGAGGGTTCACTCGTTCGGCTGCGGTGTGAGGGTGCCGTCGCCGCGAGGCCTGCCATGATGAGAATAGTAGGGGCGGTGAGGCCTCCACGGCACCTGACCCGGCCACGGAGGCGAGGAGCATCTTGACGACCGGCGCTGGTTTGGGCGGCTGGAGCAAGAAGACCAGAGGTTGAAGAAGCACTACGGCTGTTGGATGGATATCGTACGGTCACTGGAGCTAAAATCGTTCATATTGACTAAAGTTGACAAAGGCCCCGTCGATCCAACTTAGTAGGCCCTAAGTCAGCCTCCCACCATGGTGGGTCCCAGCTAGCGAGGAGTATTCATTTTTTTGTGCGTAATAAGGAGGCACTTCCGGTGGGTCCGAGCTGACAGCAAGGGGAACGTTTTTTCCGTGAAATACATTGGCCCGTCCGGTGGGTCCCAGCAGTCAGGGGGAAACGTTTTTTTCGCGAAGTAAGGTGGACCGTCCGGTGGGTCCCTGCTGTCAGGTGGAGGAATAATTATTTTGCGCGTAATAAGGAGGCACTTCCTTGCGGCCGCCTGGACCCAGCTGTCAGCCTCTCCATGTACAGTACTCTTCCGATGGAAGTCGGTCGTTGACCATGTTGACCACGCCGCGCCGAGAGCACCAGGGGCGGTGGTGCAGACGACAGCGAAGCCTAGGAAGGGATGACGTGAGCCGGGAAGACACAGCAGCGGTAGCCAGCGGAGAAAAGTCTGAGGTTCACTGGTTCAGCTGCGGTGTGAGGCTGCCGTCGCCATGAGAATAACAGGGGTGTGGGTGAGTAGAGGGATGGTCTAGTGGCGGTGGGAGTAATGCAGGCGGTGAGGCCTCCAGCGGCATCACAACCGCCACGGGAGGCAGGAGCAGCGACACGACCGGGCGCTGCTTTGTGCGGCTGGAGCAAGAAGACCAGAGGTTGAAGAAGCACTACGGCCATTGGATGGACATCGTACGATCACTGCAGCTAGAATCGTTTATATTGACTAAGTTGACAAAGCCCTTGGTACGCGTCAACTTAGTAGGCCCACAGCTCGGATTTGGCAGAGAACATATAGCCCATTTGCGATTTGTAAGAATGTACAACCCATTTTTCAATTCTAATGGAATTTACTACAGCCCATTTATTGTTTGTTAAAAGTACAACCCAACTTCTAGCTAGGACAACGATTAATAATTTCAAACAACCCTCAAAACAGAATTCAAAAAAAATTCCCACATTCTGATGGGATCTGAAATATTTTTATCCGAAATTTCTAGTCAGGTTAAATATAATTTCAAAATAAAGTTGTATCACGTTAAAATCCAACGAAATATTCTTGGCAGCAACAAGTAATGAAATTAAAATTTCCAAATTCCAAAAATAATATATTTTTCAAACTAATTACGTGTTTGGTGCATAGTAATTGCCCAGTTATTATAATTACATCCCATTTATTATTTCTTAAAGTCCATTTTCTTGTTAAGCCTAATGCATACCTCCTAGGAAACTTTGCAGCCCAGCGGGGCGGATAACAAGTTGACCCAGTTGCATTGCTGATGTTGAAAAAAATGCCTGTGTAGTACAGTACAACCTAACATGGTTACTCAGCCCACATTCAGCGATGCCGGAAAGGCCCAAACAAGGCTTCTGTACAACTTTTTAAAGTCACCGAGCTCAATTAATAACTTAAGAAAAAAGTTAGATTACAGTGAAACCTAATTAAAAGCTGTCACGAGCAAATAAATAATTCAATGGGTCCCACTTGTGCATGTGCGTGTGTGTGTGTGCGTGTGTGTGTGTGTGTGTGTGAGAGAGAGAGAGAGAGAGAGAGAGAGAGAGAGAGAGAGAGAGATAGATAGAGAAAGAGACCCATCGGTCGATGCTCGTAAATACATCTTTCAGCCATATGCATTGCTGATGCTCAGTAAAAACTTATATAGTTGACACAATCATATAGAACATCATAGCACACTGAACTTGCATACAAAAATTTCACGCAGGCGGCACAATCAGGATGGAAGCAGTGGATCGCTACGGGAAGGGCTATGTTGAAACCAACGAAGTCGTACATAATGGTTCATCGTCTTTATAAATGACGGGGAAATATCTTGAATGTTGTGCAAAGAAAACAGACAGACAACACAATAAGTTCTGCTAGCACATTAAGTTGACGTACAACCATTTCTAAGAAAAGTTCAGGTACAAAATTAGAACAGGTCACAATCAAATGTACTGGCATATCAGTGCTTCAGACCCATAGCTCGGATTTAACTAGTACTATCTGACAAGATTCATTTGTTACCTCAAATTAGAGCACATCCAGGCAGCCAGCACTACCTCCGCCGCGCGATGGAGTAGGCCCTGTGCCATCCATCGTTCGGAGCAACACGGGGGAAGTCTGACGTTGACTACTGTAATGGACGTCGTCGACGGACCCTGGCACCAGTGGCGGCGGCAGGACTTCGATTGATGGATTGACCACTTCTTCGACATGCACGAACACTCGATACAGGTACATCCCTAATGTGGTCCACGGCGGCCTTGGTGGCGACGAATAGTACAACCCCAGTTCCTGCACCGGTATCTCAACACCAATCACCTTCGGTATGGTGGACGGCTTCTTCATCCATGCCATAACATTCAGAGCCCAGCTGTCTGGAGGAACAAACATACTTACGAGCTCACCTCCAAGGTCGTTGATAAGCTCGTTCATGGACTCTCTATTCCAAGCACGTCGAGGCATACCGTGGAAGGTAAGCTTTGTTAAAAACTCAAGCTCAGAGGGCACCGAGCCCCATCCTGGGTGCCACCAATCAAAGCTCACCAGCGCGCCATCGCAGGACAAACGCCGGGAAGATTCGAACACACGACTGCAGTCGAAAGTTGTCCAAAACCTGACGAAGAAATCAGCCGGTGGCGGACAGACTTCGATGAGTAAGTCACTTATTTGGATGCCGTGCGCAATGCCAAGAGCTTTGACAAGGTCGTCCGGCGAGACGGGAGGCCGGTCGCTGTTGATGGTTACCATCAACACTTTGCCGACAAACTGGTCGTCAAGCGCCGCCATGCCACTGTTGAGCGACATCACACAACGACCGAAGGCAGGACGGACCTCAGGATCTCCGGCTCGAAGATCCGCGTTGACCGGCGACATGATTGTGCGCTTGAGTACATGGAGTACAGGAGGGGGATTTGGGGGAACTGGAGTAGGAATCGAGATTCGGAGGTGGGGAGGGCGGGAGGCGGGGATGAAAAGGTAGCATGAATTTCGAGCACGCGCCAATATGCTCTCGGCGCGCAAGCGCACGAAAACACCGGTGGCGCCCACATGTCGGCCTAAGAGTCCTTATTCTTCCTTTTTTGGAGAGCCCGGCCTTTTTCTTCATGATCTTTTGGGAGCCCGGCCCGAGAGTCATAATTGACCTGTTTGGCATTGCGTTACTACTCGGCCCATATTCAACGACACCTCACTGGCCCAAACAAGTGTACATCATCGAAAAGACAGTGAGCTAAAATTATATAACATGAAAAAAGGAGATATACTCTGAACACTGGAGAATGGTGATGCCCTCATTTAGCCCACCAGTAGTTCGAAACAATAAACAGTTTGAAACAACGATATATACAACATTCAAACACTGACTAGTGACTACTACTGACATAAACAGCAAGACATGATAGTTCATATGAAGTCTTGCTACACCACCAAAACGTACCCATCTGCAGCGCCAGACTCTCGTGATCCAGACGAGAATGACATTCTAAACAGAAGCAACTATTACATAGAAAGAGTGACATAGACGAGGATGACCAAATGACAAGGAATGTGCATAACAAAAGAAAGAACTACCCATCCAGAACCAGCAGCAAAGACAATAAAGTCATTTGAAGAGATGATCCAACACCATCATAATTTGCAGCCACGCTTTAGCGACCAGTGATCCGGAGACACCAGTACTCCACCCTTTCGATGCAACAGCCCAATTACCTATCTACCTGAAGGCTTGAACCACATCACTGCCTGTCGTAATTGAGACTTCCAAGGATAAAAGTTAATCCGGATGCCTTTGTCATTCTCACCTTCTTTTGGCTGCAGGCTGTATCGTTGACAATCAGGGGAGTTTGCTCTCGAACTCCTAGGGCTCGCCGTGTAGACACAGTTTTCCATAGCAAACAGAGCCTCCCTGCCATCAAGGTCCTTGCCAACGGTGATCTCGTGGTTAATCGGATAATTGAGTCCGAGAAACAGAGAGTGTGAACCAAGGCTGTTTACCCGCCTCCAACTAAAAAATCCTAAATTCCCCAACAAGCTGGTATCCTGCTCATAGACGTAACAGCCACTGTCCGGATACTCACGTATTACACGGTGCTTGTATACAGTGGGGTTTTTGCAATATAACTTTTCCGGCTCATGTGTCCGAATGATCATCAGTCTTTTGCCGTCGTCTGATCGAGCGAGGAACCAGTTGTGCTTCCCTGATTTTGGCAAAGATGGTGTAATTACAAAGGGCAGTAACTGTAGGGACACTGCATCATATCAAAAAGGACAGGCATTGTTAATGTAAGATCAGCATTGTTCAGAGTATGAGTAGGATAATGCAAGAAACAACATTGATATGTCCCTGTTGGAACTGGGAGGAAAATACAGGGAAATGTATACTGGGTTCGAAAATATAGAAGTGCCATGCATGGTTATACTCATGTTATCTCATAATCGATTCTTCACAGGAAACTACCATGTCATGCATGTTATGTAATCATGTTCTGTCCTCACAAACAAATTCTTCAAGGTAACTAACAGAACATGCATTGTTATATACTCGTGTTCTATGGGCAAAAATTTTGTGAGGAAATTATTCTAGCCATTGATTGCTGAAGGGCGAATATAGGTATGTACACATGGTAAGCATTGCAGGATTTCACTACTTCCAAATATAGAGTTCTCCATATGCACATTTACTTCCCTAATGTATGGTTAGATGAATCCAACAGTGTGGTGCATGTTTCTACATCATGAAAATGAGGAAACTAACATGGCCATTGATACACACTCATATTTAGTAGTAGTATATAGATTACTGTAAAATAAGGATAATCCATATATTCCTAACCGTTTGATTATTCAGGGTACAAATTGGCTGTAATGACATGGTCACAATCGCATGAATTAACTCATTCCAAATATAGCTGATTTACGGCGTCTCTAATATATTGCCATAGTTCTACTCAAATTCTGCTCAAACAGGGATATGCCAATCATCACAAAAATTTCAAACAGTGTCATGGCGTTAGCATTAACATGAGACGGAAACAACTTACATGCGCCGTCCCAGCAATACATGGTGCCATCTGCTTTGTCGATCGCGTAGATGATGCCATTGTGTTCAATAGCATCACAAGAGTGTGTATCAGCTTTGACGATGATCCACTGCGAGCCGAGTTGTCTCCAGCTAAAAAAGGCACCGACGTACAGATAGGCGAGTCCGCGGTCGAACAAGGCAATTAGCTTGAAGTCTGCGTAATTCGCATGTCGTGTGGGTACTTGGCAGATTACAATCTTCTGCAAAACAAGGTCCGTCCAACTGACGTAGTAATCTAGATGACTTGGACCGCGATGGTAATACTCTATATAATCCAACGGAGGAAGGATAATCTCATGGGAGGTCTGGAAGTTCACGAGCACCAACTTTTTACCGTCTTCTCTGAAGGCAGCCATCCAGTGGGAGTTCATGCCGACCCAGTACATACCTGCGCCAAGAAGTTTCGGGCGATGGTGATTGGATCGATGTCGAGGGAAATGATGTACGGCGACACACTACATACCTGCAAAAAAGTTTCGGCTAATGGAGATCGGATTGAAGTCGAGGGGCATCATGCATGCCTCCGTATCACGGTGAGCCAATCTCGCAAGACCAGATAGCAGAAAGTAGGGTGTCTTGAAAAGCATAGGCCTCGCTTCAACGATGGCCTTTTGCATGTCCCTCGAGCATGCAGCCAGCCGTAGGGCGGTCAACATATCCATACACGAACAACAGAGGTCGAGGATGTCACTGGGGAGATTGCTCCAATCGCGGCTCATATGGATGCTGCTCGGTTCGCGTTCGCCCATGGTGGAGTTTGGAAGGGGGCTTGATTTACGGGGGAGAAGGATGTTGGTGCTGGAGCGGCTAGCGAGGGAATAGTGGTACCGGGGGAGGCGAGTGAGACGACGGTACACGGGGGCACAGTGAGATGGAGACGGAGAAGGAGACGGAGAAGGAGACGGAGAAGGAGATGGAGATGGAGTGGTGCTATGGGAGCGGAGAGGGAGATGAGGCGAGGCGCCAATGTGATGTACATCAGCGGTGACAGACTGCACAGTGCACAGGGTGAGGCTGACTTTGGTAACCCGAACACGCCGCCTCGCCTGGACTAGTCTCAGGCGCATGGTGTTGTCACTTCACCGTGAGGACCGGATGAATAGTATTTTGACCATCAAGTGTACCACAGTTGTACTACTACTACTACTACTACTACTAGTAGGAACATGAGTACTCCAGTATTGTATAGCGGAAATAGGTCTCCCGTGCTAGCATGCCTGTTCACTTCATCGTTCAGGTATCATCCATATTGCGAGCAGAACCAAATTCTCGTGCATGCCCAATCAACGCCCTGCCGTGATGCATGCAGTGGTCGTTCTGGTGCATCAAGGATGGCATGCAGATCGTTCCACACTTGAGAAGAGGAAAAATGGAAAGGTAGAACGCGGCAGCAGAGGAAGAGAACGCTGGCTAACGAGGCTGGGAGGGGATCGGCAGGAAGTTAATGCTCCACGCCTAAAGGTTTTGGGAAAACCTGATTTTCATAAGGTGACTTATACTCACCTAAACGGAGGGAGTATTCCTTAACCAGAGAATGTTGTGTCTCCCACTCACGCGCTCAAAAAAAAAAAGCTACGACACATTTTTTTTATCTGTTTGCATAGGTCCCACCTATCAGGAAGGATGGGCACGTACACGAACAGGTACGACTCCTCAGTCTACCCGCATAGCCTTTTCGTTTAGTCTACCTAGCCGTCTAATCAACTGCCTGCATGCCACTTCTCCCATTTACTTCTCCATCGCGAACTGATTCGCCTCGGCTTCTTCACCTCCCCTTCGTCTTCATTTGCATCCAAACCCCACTGCGTTCACATTGTTTTAACCTCTTTAAATAATCATCTAATACTTCAGTTAGACTAGCCATCTAATCCTAATTCTCCAACCATAGCCCTCCGTTCCAGCGGTTCCAAATGGCGAAAGAGATCGAGATGCAGGTTTTTAGCGTCCAACATGTCCTCGTTGAAGGCTCGATGCGCATAGTTGCCACCGTCACCATCAACCCAAGGGTTGTTCGGCAGTGGATCAACAATGTATCCAACTCCCTCGAAAAGGTAGAGATGAGGGTCATCGGTCTCGACGTAGAGTACGGGCGTGCCCACAGGAAGATCCAGCGTGCCGCCGTCCTTCTGCTGTGCCTCGAAGATGATGTTTTGGTGTACCACATCATACACTCGCCCTCCATACCAGGTGAGCTTCAAGATTTCTTGTCTCAGGAGGACTTATAGTTCTATGGGGCAGCCATCGAAGGGGACAAACAGAAGCTGGAGCTGTACAACCTTGATTTGAAAAGCATCGCTGACCTACAAACCAGAATCAAAATTCCTGTAGAAGATTGTGCTAAACAGACACCATCCCTATTCGACGTAGCAAATTTTGTGCTCGGTACAAATCTTCAGAAGGGTGACGAGGCGGTGGCATTAAGGTAAATGCGGATGGGAGAATTATCCCTTGACGTTCGAGCGGATAAAATATGCTGCACTCGATGCTCGGGTGAGTTTCGAGATAGCTGCAAGGTCCAAAGAGCTTGTTGCGAAGCCGTCTCCCACAGAGAATGAGAACAAGAAGAAGAAGAAGAAGAAGAAGAAGAAGAAGAAGAAGAAGAATAAGAAGAAGAAGAAGAAGAAGAAGAAGAAGAAGAAGAAGAAGAAGAAGAAGAAGAAGAAGAAGAAGAAGAAGAAGAAGAAGAAGAAGAAGAAGAAGAAGAAGAAGAAAACGCTGCACCAGCAGGAGGGCATTATTGATGGATGAACTATTTTCTCTCTTGTAATAAAAATTATTCCCTCTCGGTGTATATTGATATAGATGGACTATTTCGATGGTGTGCATGTCTTTGGAACAGAGAAGTAGCATGGGTCCGCTTGACTATAAGGAACTATTTATCCGCATATATAGCTTTCTTTGCTACTCCTTCCAGTGATCGGTATGCAGTGCATGTGTCCGTAGACATGACAGCTTGTCCATGAAAGTTCAACTACGGCGACCATCACATTTCATCTCGCGATTCCCACGACGCCTCTCCAACCCACGGCACCACGCCCCCCGACGTGCGCCTCACCCCTCTCGGTCGCACCGCCCCTCTGCCTTTGTGTGCATGACATGTGGGCCACCTAAAATGCGGCGAGCATCAAGTTTCTACCCACTAGTAGAAAAAGGGTCAAACGTCAAGCACATTAGTGCCGGTTTGATTTTGGCCCGGTACTAATGGTACCATTAGTGCCGGTTCGAACGGATTTGCATTAATGCCGGTTCGTGTTGAACCTTTAGTACCGGTTCATGGCACGAACCGGTACTAAAGGGGTGGTGGCAGGCTGGCGTCAGGCCGGGGCCCCGCGATCACCTTTAGTACCGGTTCGTGGCACAAACCGGTACTAAAGGGCCGGTTCGTGCCACGAACCGGTACTAAAGGGGTTTGACCTATAGTACCGGTTCGTGCCCCGAACCGGTACTCAAGGTCAATTTTCAATCCCTACCCCGTATATCGCCATTTCCGTTTTGAAAAGACAAAAGAAAATAATAAAAAATTCAAAAAATAAAATTCTTCGAGACGTAGTTATATTACTACATCTACTAGTTAGGAAAATTAAAAAACTTAAATTTGGACATGTTTTGCAAAAAGTGTAGGGAAAATGTAAAACGTCTATAACTTTTGCATACGATGTCGGAAAAAAACCTATAATATATCAAAAAATACAGCACGAAAATCCGCATCCGATGGAGACGGCCTATGGCCTGTTTGGAATTTTTTAGAATCCTCAAATTCGAAAAGGAAAAAAAGATATGGTCAAATTTCAGTTTTTTTTAAAAAAATTTGGTTAAATTTGGTCAAACAACTTATTCAAGAAGTATTAATGTTACTACATAATTATTCAAGAATATTGGTGTTACTAAATAATTATTTCAATTTTTTGAATTTTGGTCAAACTATGGTCAAACTTATTCAAGAAATATTAGCGTTACTAAATAATTACTGTTTTTTAGAATAATAGTTTCAAACTCAAACGGTGAAATGTGTGACTTCATGCTCAAGCTAAACTCCTGAGGGTTAATAGGATTGACATCTTACTATTGTCAGGAAAACAACAAGTGCAGACTCGGAAATGAAGGAGAATAGAACCCGAAAGTTAAGCGTGCTCGGGCTGGAGTAGTGAGAGGGATGGGTGACCGGTCGGGAAGTTAGATGATTTGGAATGAGTGATCCACACTTGAGCAGTTAAGAGAGGTGATTAGAGACTAAATCATCAAATAATTCAGAAAAATTAAAAATCGAAAAAAAATCAAATTTTTTTTCCAAAATTTTCAAAAAAAAAACCTTTAGTACCGGTTGGTAACACCAACCGGTACTAAAGGTCCCCCTTACCAGGGCGTGAGCTCACGCCACGTGGTGGCTCTTTAGCGCCGGTTCGTGCCGAACCGGTACTAAAGGGGGGGGGGGCCTTTAGTGCCCACATTTTAGTGCCGGTTCCATAACTGGCACTAAAGGCCCTTACGAACCGGCGCTAAAGCTCTGTTTTCTACTAGTGACCACAGCCACCCGCGATTCCCACGATGCCGCTTGAACCCATGAAACCAAACGTCCCCCGACCTGCGGCTCACCCGTCTTGGCCCCACTGCCCCTATGCCTTCGGGAGCATTACATGTGGACCAGTCACCTATCGAGTCCACATGTTATTGACTCAAAGGTAGGTGTAGTAAGGCGCTGAAGCTCAGTCCCGATGGCCCTGAGAGGGAAATGTAACTCCTGCGCCAGGGCTTGTGGTGCTCCCGCAGCACGAACTCGTGCCAAACTCGAGATTTGTTTCTTTACTATACATGCACGCAACGATTTAATGGACATTGTAATCTCAACATGTGATGGGGAGCTCTAAATTTGAATTTGAAACTTATAAAACGAAAAGATTCAAAACAAATAAACTGGGAGAGAGGGAGTATATCGTAGGATGTGTCCCATACAAAATAAGTCCCCTGGTTTGTCACCGCGAAGATGCGGTTACATAGGAGCACAGCGTCTTCCTACTCGTACGGCAACAAATCGGCCACAGACAGCATGGTCCGCCTTTGACCGCCATGTGCAAGGTTCGTGCTATCTTTTATTCAATCTCACTATGGTTCCATCGTACCAATTCATGCGGTGGCCCGTTGCATGGCTGATCCCAATGTTGGACAAAGGTTCTACGGGAACGGTGTTATCGTTGCAAATGTTGTGCAAATTGATGTTGGTACCCTCCCGTACATATGCAAGCCAATCTCCACTCGCACCGAGCCTAGCCTGTGAAACAGTGGGCAGGGGGAGAATTAGGAAATGGACTCAGAAGTAGTCTTTAGAATGCATTTACTACGTGATCAAACTCATCTTACCTACTCATCGGAGGAAATCCGAGTGCCCCTCAACGTCGGCATCTCAAGGGGCGTCAACTTGCAACTACGGCCACACCGCGCTGGAGAGACCACCAAGGAAACATCCTCGTGCGTTCCACGGAACATCAAGATGCATTTGTATGAGTAGTTTATCTTGTGAGAGAAAAGGATGAACGAGGGAAGGCCTCTAGAGATAGAGATTGACACTACTACTACCAATGTGCTGGCCCGTGCGTTGCAATGGATCCAAACTAGTAGAATAATACTTGTTAACGTGCTTGAAATATAAACACTCTAGTTTTGATATACATGTGTCAGCAGACACGACAGCTTGTCCATGGAAGTTGAAGCACGGCGACCATCACCTTTCTTGTTTCTACCACTGCCACACCCACACGTGATTCCCATGACCCCGCTCCAACCCACGGCACGGCCTCCCCCGACGTGGACATGGATCCTCTGACGTGGCTATCACTGCCTTGCCCTGCCTTTCCTTCGCTGACAGGTGGGACCCACGCTTATGGGTCCCACATGTCAGTGACAGAATGGTAGGATTGTTTGTGCCCCTCATCCCTCTCGGCCCCACCGCTCCTCTGCCTTTGTGTGCATGACATGCGGGCCAGCTGAACTGCGGTGACCATCAACTTTCTACCACAGACACACCCGATTGGACGCGGTTTGCCTGCTCCGCTGCTGTGCTCCGATCCGTACTCCCGCACCATCGAATTTTCATCCAGCGGCTGTGACACATTTTGTCCCGGGCATCAATCCTCAGCTGGAGTACTTATGTACTACAGGTAGTACCCGCCGGTGTGGCCATCTACGCCTCGTAACGCCCCGACGCCCAGCTGTGGTACCCTCGCCACGGCCACGCCACCACCGGCCGGTTCATATCAAATGAGTGAGTCGCGAACCATGCCACCACCATGAGAATGACATGTGGGCCAACCGCATTTAAGGTCCGCATGTCATTGACTCATAGGCCGGGCACTAAGCCACTGAAGTTCGGTCCTGTGGGCCCCGAGAGGGAAATGTAACTCCTGCGGTAGGCCTTGTGGTGCTCCCATGATCTGAGCTCGATGCCAAAACTGGAATTTGTTTTTTACTACTACCAACTAGTACTTGTAAGGTACACGTGCATTGCACGCATGAGATTCTGATGGTTTGTGCATTATGCTTCTACATGTGGAGTTTTTTGGATTTTAACATGTGGCAAAATCTGGTGGAATGTAAGGTTAGGCAAGTTTGATTAACTCAGGTGAGTGTTTGGTTCAAGCCACACCTTAGGCAAGCCACACTAAGTCCCCACATGTCATACACACAAAAAATGTGGAAAGATTCCCTTAGGCTTGCCAACTTGTGGCTCTCATTTTGAAGAACTTAATAACTTTGCCAGAGCTTAGTTGTGGCAAAGTTAGTCATGAATTAAGTTCAACCATGGAGTCTTCTATATTATACATGTGGCAGAATCTGGTGGATGATATCCAACGGCCAGTAGTGCTCGGATTTGCCATCTTTGTACCGTCGGATTGGCTTCATCCAACGACCAACTTTCAAAGTTTTTCACACACTATATAGGGGGTATAGATATAGATGTGCCGGTCCGTTGCAATGGATCCAAAGTATATCTATTTAGTGGAGTGCACTCTAAACACATTATCTATTTATTTTTCTCTAACGTTCCTTAGCCATGCAACCAAGCCACATAAGCTTCATGGGTGCCCCCACATCATATTATTCATACTACGTTGCTTGAAAAAAAAGATAAATCACCCAAAGCAAGATCTTCCCGTTTTTTGTTCCTACGATGTTGTGCCGTGCACGTATCTACTAGTTGTATAGTGGTAGTACTGGTAATATAGTATTAGGAGTACAAACTTGGTAGTACTAGTAGGAGTAGTACTAGTACGGAATGCTCCTACTCTATGAACGAGCCCCGTCTGACACAAAATTTCTTGGCTTCCGTGCTACAGCTAGATCTTCCCCTTGTTTCTGTTTTCCAACCCGACGGCGGGCGGGGTGTCGGTTTGCTCAACGGCGGTCCCACATGAAAGTGAAAATGCTAGGCAGGCAACACGCCTCCCTAAGCTATGTGTCGTGCCGGACGAGCCGTGTTGTCTCCCGATTCCCGGGCATGTGGGGGTGCGACGCGAACGCGGCAGGCCTTTTCCTTTTACTAGCAATGTGCCCGTGCGTTGTGACGGATCCAAAGTAGTAGAATAGTAGTATTTGTTCACAAACTTGAAAGAAATCACTATTGTTTTGATATACTCCTAATATATTACTCCCTCTGTACCTAAATATTTTTCTTTTTTGATATTTCAAATGGACTATCGCATACGGATTATATAGACATATTCTAGTGTTTCTAGCAAGATGCCCGCGCGTTGCACGAAGTTGATGGAAAAGGTAAGCACAACTTATAAATTGACGGATGGAGTACTAGTTACAGTGATGCATATAATTAAGTAAAGGGATCGCACATGTCGGTATTGACTGGAACGAGAATGAAACAACACAATAAGAATTAAGGCCACGATGATGCAATCGCAGTGGTGGCTACAGAAGGCAAGAAGAAAGATGGATCCACGAACGTACGACCTCCTCCTCCTCAACTTAGTGCGCCGGGCCACCAACCGGCGGCTAAGGAGCAGCGGCTTTTGTGGCGAGGTCGAGGTGCTTCTCAACAAAGGCATCCAAGGCTTCCAGCCGGTTGAGGAAGGCCAACGTCGTAGCGTACTCACTTGCCTTGTAGATACCTATGTACACGATTTTCTTGTACGCGTGGATGTGTAGGTCGACGAATTCTTGCAGGGCGAGGCGCCTCGCGGCGGCCGACCTCAGTGGACATTCTTCATGGTGTCGGCGGGCAGTCGCAGGGCCACCGGTGCTTGAAAGAGGTTCCGGCCATGGAGGCCGATTAGGGTGGCAGGCAATGAGGAGCCCGGGTGCGCGGGCTGGAGAATCTGGCGATGTCGTCCGCGAGCTTCTTGAGGACGGTGAACTTGTTGCTGGTGGCAACGATCATCTGGTCCAATTGAGAGTCGTAGTTGGCGTCAACGGCGGCCATCCACCAGCTGGTCTCTGACACCGTCTGGAGACGATCCTTCGCGCCATGCCGCAGGCCGGCGTCGTGGACCATCTGGCGCAGCCGCTGGCCGCTCACGCGCATCGCCGCCATGTGTCTGGAGCGAGCTCTTTTGCGCTTAGGGTAGGTGCTTAGGCAAATGCTTAGGTGCATACGATGTAGTAGATGCATTGGAATGGAGGGGCGCCTTTATATGAGGGCAATGAGGGCAAACTGCGTTGCATTCACATCGTGCAGCCTCTTTTCCCGGACCTCCTCCCATTACTTCCCTCATGCATTAATTGAAGGAGGATGCATTGGCCGTTCAACATATCGGGAACCGCTACTACCTCCCTCGTCTGCATTAAAGCCGTATCGGGAACTGCGCCGCCCGCTGTCAAATCGAATACTCCCTCCGTCTAGGTGAGTATTAAGTCAGCTTACGAAAACCAAATACTAGTAAACACATAGGCGTGGTGCATTAACTCTCATGTTGTTTCTTATTTTTTGACATAAATAGAGGAATCAACCAAGAAGAGATGTGGGGCTTGTATGCTTTTAATGACTTGAGACTATCAAACATGACATGCAGTGGTCAGTTTGTTGCACAAGAACAAATACAACCCACGTCAGCACACACGCATCTTATAGCATCACATCCAATGGCTATAAAAGATGAATGAGACCAAATTATATCTCATCTAGATGAGTTCTAGCAAAACTGTATTAATAATACCTAGTACTCGTGCGCCATGTATCATATATTAGGCTGGTTGTAATGGGGAGTATCATATACTAGTATCATGCATATGATACTAGTGTATGATACTACATCCGTAATGCATGGTATCATATGTTGGTATCATATAGGACTACATTTATTGCCATGCATGACACAAAGTAGTATATGATACTCAAGCTCCTCTTTCCTCATTTAATTCAATGACACCTCATCAAAATTGCTTAGTTGGCATGCATGGTACTACCTATGATACTCCCATTATGACCAGCCTTAGTATCATGTAGTATTTTATTTATTGCCATGTATGACACATAGTTCACGAGCGCTCTTTATATGTACCACCTTTTTTTTAATTTCAAGTTTTGCTCCATGGCGCAATCCATCGATACTACTACTACTGTACAAAAGTGGAGTATATACATTTTTTAAAAGGCTAGAGGGCGGGGCAGTCTAGCTCGGTCAGTTTCACGAGAGGCGAGGGCCTTTGTGATTTGACGGCTTATTAATGCTGTCAAATCAAATAGTACTGCGCCGCCCGCTGCACTCCGGCGCCTCCATTAAATCCCTCCGTTAAACCCTTATGCAAACCGAGAATCCTACTCCGGCCACACATCCGTTCATGAGCGGGCCGGAATTAAACGCAACACCGGCCGAGCTCCTCCCGTCCGCCCTCAGTTTAAACGAGGCCAGACGCCGGCCAAGCTCCTACCGTCCGCCCTCTGTTTACACGAGGCCAGACAGACAGCGGGCAAGAATCGCACCCCTCCGCCGCTCCCCCATCTCCTCTTTCACCATTTTCTCCACCCTTCCGATGGCTTCCGATGAGCCGTTCTCCGGCATATTACCCGGCTCGGTGGCCCGCCGAGCCCTCCGGGTACGGGCGAGGCCGCTCAGTGCGTCACCAACCTCGGTTGGCCCGATGAAGCCAGTTGCCGCCCCAAGCAGGCGCGTGGTTCGGCAACTCGCTGCTCCAGTTCAGCTCAATGAGGAGTGGCGAGTTGCTCCACGCCGGCACGGCGGCGAGCACGCCGGTACGGGCGCCGTCACTGCCGCGTCGTACCGCGCCACCAGTGTCTGCGGTGGCCGCGCCTCCCGTGTCTGTGGGCGTGCCTCCCGTGCCTGCGGCAGCGCCATGCAGGCAGAGACAGAAGCCGGGTGCGTGGAGAGCGACGAGTCGGTGGCCAGCTTCTCCGTGTCCGCCGCCATCATCGAGGAGAAGTAGAACACGGGAGGCCGCCGCCACTTGGGACCCATGAAGGCCACCACCGAGGCGACGACCGCGGATTCAGGTGGTTTCTTTGCTGCTTCGTCTCTTCCGAGGACCTTCGTCGACCCCGCAAGTGTCTGACGGACATGAGGAAGACAAAGGGATCATGGTGACCATTTAGAACTAAAATAAGTCTAGATATATCCATTTCTAGGACAAGTATTTCCGGACGGAGGGAGTATTAATTATACAAGAGAGCCGGATTGGCACCTCTTAGTTCATGTAAATGTAATGAAATCCATCATGTTTATATGAAGATCCGGCTTTTTTATACGAAATCCTTCATGCTTATATGAAATCAGTCCATGTTTGCACAAATTTCATCTGGTTGGTTAGAGTTGTAAAAATGTATGCCGCTGGCGTTTGATGTCTTCCTCCGTGGAAGGAAGCGGGAGGAAATTTGCCGGCTGCCATTGGAGATGCTCTTTATGCTGGAAATAATAGAGTGACATCCAATCCATTTGAGTTAATTGCCTGTATGATTGTCCCTCTATAAAAAGTTAATTGCATGTACAGTGTACACGTGACTTGCAGGGTGGCTACAGCTTCGTACAGAAAGTTAAAAAGAAACAAGTCCATCCTTAATATTCTAAGTACTCTGTGGGTTCCACTGTCAGTACAGTAGCGAAAGAATTATATATTAAATAAGTAGAGTAATATATAGTATAAAAATCTAAAGTTAAAAGACAGAATTCGAACTCATGTCATCGCATTGCGAGCATCCGACGCTAACCAGCCCAGCACATTTTTGTTGTAGACCATGCTGGAGATATATCTCCATGTCTACTCTTATATATACTCCATTCGTTCCTAAATATTTGTCTTTTTCAGATTTCAAATGGACTACCACATACGGATGTGTATGTAGACATATTTTAGAGTGTAGATTCACTCATTTTGCTACGTATGTCTTTTCAAGACGGGGTCAGATTTGTCCTTGATTTATTTATGAGGTATCCAGATGACACTGCACCGCCAAGAAAAGAGGGTAACATCAAAATTATGGACTACTTTTTTGAGTATGTTGGTAAGGTCCGGTCATAGTCACTTGTTGAAATCTTTAAAAAGACAAATACTCCCTCCATCCGGAAATACTTGTCATCAAAATGGACAAAAGGAAATGTATCTAGACGTATGTTAGTTTTAGATACATCTATTTTTATCCATTTTGATGACAAGTATTTTCGTACGGAGGGAGTAGAAAACAGAGTTGGTGATGATGGCGTGCGTGCCATCCTGCAATATAGGTCGTCGGATTTATATCTAACGGATAGGAAAGAAACTATGACAATTTTGCAAAAATATACCCACACGTCTCTCCATGTTCGCAAATAAGGCCTTCCTCGTTCAGCCTTTTCTCTCACAAGATAAACTACTCATACAAATGCATCTTGATGTTCCGTTACAGCATACGGCAGCTAGCTAATTTCTTTTAAAATAGTTGCTGCGATAATTGGGTTGAAGTGATATATTTTATGTCTGCCCCGAATGATTTTAGATTCACTAGTAGTAACAAAGAAAAGGTTGCCTTGTGAATTAACAGAAAACAGGGCGAAAACTATCACATTCGGCCGGTAAAAACAAGGCACACTGGGTTCAGCGTCATCGTCACTACACCTGTGCGCACACGAGAAGTCTACATATCGAGGGGGCTACCGAGTGAGGCACCGAGACACAATGTTTGAGAGAGAAACCAATTGACAGATTATGATCAGATCGAGTTGTCACCCTTCTGCTGTCATTGTTGGGGGGGGGGGGAGGGAGAGAAAGACGTATTGAGAGTGTGCGCGGTAGGCACAGAGGCACAACTAGCGTGTGTGTGTGTGTGTGTGTATGTGTGTTTGAAAGAGGAGTAGATAGATTATTATCAAGATCGATGTGCCACCCTACTCCTTCGGTGCCGGGTAGTGTGTGTGTGTATGTTTCAGAGAGAATCCAGTCGATAGATTAGTATCAAGATCGAGGTGTCACCCTACTGATTCGGTGCCGGGTAGTATGTGTGTATGTTTGAGAGAGAAGCCAGTCGATAGATTAGTATCAAGATCGAGGTGTCACCCTACTCCTTCTGTGTTGGGAAGTGTGGGTGTGCGTGTGTGGGGGGGGGGGTGCAGTGACACTCACATATCTCTACTCTTATAAAAAAAAGAGTTGGTGATGATGGTGTTCCTGCCATCCTGCAATATAGGCCATCCGATTTATATCCGACGGACAAGAAGGAAAATATGGCAATTTTGCAAAAAGATACCCACACACCTCTCCGCATTTGCAAATAAGGCATTCCCTCGTTCATCCTTTTCTCCCACAAGATAAACTTCTCATACAAATGCATCTTGATGTTCCGTGCAATGCATGGGCATCTTGCTAGTAGGGAGAAGGAGTTTGTGTGACAGATATCTAGCTATATTAAGGGATAGGTAGATAGCATATGTGTGAGAGACATTATTATACTTTGATACATTAGTGGCCGCGGGTGGGCGGAACTAAAGGGGTGGACGTGTTAGAGATAGAGAGCGTGTGTGTTTCTGTGTGAGAGACTTGTAGGACGGGGTAGAAAGACGAATTTAACCCTGACGGAGGGAGAGAAATACATGAAGTGCGCGTGTGTGATTACGATGCCCACAGGGAAATGAGATATGTATGCGTGTGAGAGACTTGTAGGACGGGGTAGAAAGGCGAATTTAACCCTGACGGAGGGAGAGAAATACATGAAGTGCGCGTGTGTGATTACGATGCCCACAGGGAAATGAGATATGTATGCATGTGAGAGAGATTGCACAATTCATTCACGTATCACTATCTAGTGATCGTGGACGTGCATCGCTTGAACATAAGTCAATATCTACTTCGTATCGTGGCCAAAGGTACAATATCGATTCAACGCTGTAAAGGTTGGACACTCACATATCACATTTTTTCTATTTAAATAAACCTTTTCAGTTGTGCATGCCAAAGTTACAGTGATGTTTCTTTAAACAACCAATGTAGCTATCATGCACATGCACCATTGTTACTCTTGCATTCAAATTCATTAGTCTAGGATGATTTAAGTTTTTATTTTGAAATAATATATGTAATATTCATATATGAATTCAACGAATGCATAATTTATGAAATGGAGGCTATGTAATCATATGAGGTAACACTTTTAAGTAGCTAAATACAATATCCATTTCTTTTTGTGCGCCTCTACACTAGCACGTCAATGCATTATGTTTAAAGTAAATAACCAATGACCCTAAATTATCTATTTACACGAGAAATACATAGGCTAAGCGTTTGATCCCTTTTTTTTGTGAATGCGCCACTACACGCGTACGATTGGCTGCGCCCGTGTGAACGTCCAAGTTATCGGCGCATCATCCCGAGTTATTGTCTTTTTTCTGGGGTGGACTTCACACCAGTTATTAACTGCTGACGCGTGCCCCGTGTACACAGTCTAGCATGACCTTCCTGCTAGCACGGTCCAAAATTAGTTGAAACTGGATATGAACGATCCCGCGGGCGGCAAAATCTCCCGCCTCCTTCTAAAATTTCCGCCACCTTAGTCTTTAGCATGCGAAATCCCCCTTTTGTCCTTGGTGCACGGAGACCAACAGTTACAATCCGCCCTCATCTACATGATAGGTCGGGGCTGCTTTGGTAACTTCGGTTCCCCCACTACCACGGCACCCCCATTTCCTCTCCCCTCCATAAAAGCGACTAACTCCACAGCACAGAGCATCTTACATCACGCCGTCCGTGCTTCATCGCCTCTTTCTCCCTCCCCCTCGAAACCCTAGACTGCTCATCCACCGGCGTACCATAGCCCATTCACTGCCAGCGGCGTCCACCTCACCGGATCTGCTTCTGCGGCCGCATCTACCCCTCCCACCTCCCCTAGAAACAAGTAGACTGCTCATCCACCACTATACCACAGCCCATTCAGTGTCGGCCTTGTCCACGACGCCGGATCTGCTTCGCCGGTACTCTCGTCAACCATACCGCATATGCAGCGGCTCATTCATACTCCTCACCGGAGACGCTTCGTCCACACACCCCGGAGCCGCCCCACCGACGCCCTCGTCGATGGCCTCTGATCCTCTTCGCTGACACCTTCCTCAACCCTACCGGAGCCGCTTCGCCGACACCATCCTCAACCTGCGGGCAGCCGCCACGACACCATCGTCAACCTTGCCGGAGTAGCTTCGCCTATACCATTCTCAACCCTACCGGGGCCGCTTTGCCAACTCACTAGTCCACGGCCTCAGATCCGCTTCCTCGCACACTCATCCAACCTACCGGAGCAGCTTCTGACGCTCCATCCACGACCACAGATCCGCATCGACGACACCACCCTTAACCCAACCACCGGAGCAGCTTCTAACGCCCCGTCCACGGCCAGAGATCCGCATCGTTGACACCATCCTTAACCCAACCACCGGAGCAGCTTCTGACGCCCCGTCCACGGCCGCAGATCCGCGTCGTCGACACCATCCTTAACCCAAGCTCCGTGAGCAGCTTCACCTACGCCCTCGTCCACGGCCACAGATCCGCTTCGCCCACACCGTAGTCCACCCTACCGGAGCCGCTCCACAAACACCCTACTCGACGGTTCTAGATCTCCTTACCGGACCCCGATAGCCGGCGCAGTGTCATCACCCTCGACGTTTCTAACCTGATTCCCACCATCTGGAGAGATGCCAAGCACCCACCACGGCCTAGGTACTTGTCACCTTTAAACCCGTCCAGCATCACCTGCCCGATGTACTTCAAATATACTAATCGGTCTCTATTACCTGTTATGCAGCAGGCAAAAACTACAAGGACGATGTTTCTTCTGGATCTAACAGCTTGGCCAACCAAGATCCTGGACTGAGGCATTGCTATGATCTTGTAAGCGCGTCTCTCTCTCTTGTATTGTTCTATGCCTGCCAGCGTGCTTTGCTAGGATTTTCGACCAGTAATCCCTTTGTGCAGACAATGATTTCTACTACTGGCTGCTAAATTAGATATGTAGATGTCATACATGATACTACCTCGTACCTCCGTTCCTAAATATAAGTCTTTTAGAGATTCCACTATAGGCTACATACGGAGCAAAATGAGTGAATCTACACTTGAAAATGCATCTATATACATCTGTATGTGGTCCATACTGGAATCTCTACAAAGACATATATTTAGGAACAGGGGCAGTACATTACACAAAATCGTAGGTGGCATGTAGGAATTCCAGTGCACTACATTAGGCTCCCTTAGAGTGCCTGCTAGTCCAGCATACAGAGTCATGGCTAGTTTATGGTACGCACACAATCGTTAATTGGTGGTTTCAATATGCGCAAGGGATATGCAATATAGTATCATGTAGAGATGTCTGAAATTAGCCGTGTCAACTTGCAGATAGGGTTACACAATGAAAAAGTACAAGATGTATGTGGCAATTTCATGGAACATCGCAAAAAAGGAGAGGCAGCGGTGAGCACATACGGTGTGCTATAGTACGTCACTCCTCCATTGCAATCATCATGACATGTTATTTGTATGCCAGTTCTATTAGCCAAGTTTCTTAGGGACAGTTATTACGAGTTATCCTAAGAAAATAAGCACCTGTGAATATAAGCTCCATGTAATATGCCAACCAGTTCTTTTCATTGCGTTTTCAGCTTATCTTTGGTATGATCGGTGGAAAGTCTAGATTGCATTATATATTTTCATTTTGCTGCCCATATGGAAATTAATTTGACTTGCAAACATCGAGAAGTTGAACCCGGTGCAGTAATTAATATGATAGGAAAACAGACCATCACTATTTGCTCAAAATGCAAATACAAAGATACCATCTACTTGGCACAATCTACTTTGGTCAATGTTTTCCATAGAGATCCCATTGCCTAATTTAAACGAAGAACGCATGACCCACATTTAAATGAAGAAAAATTATTTATTGAAATTCGATAGTCCAAGTGGCTGGTTATTATCATACAGCAGCACCACCTGAAAGCATCATATAGCAGCAGCAGTCTGCAATTCATCGTATAGCAGCAGCAGCTCATAGCAATTCATCATATAGCAGCAACAGGAGCAACTCATAGCAATTCATCATATAGCAGCAGCAGGAGCAGCTCATAGCAATTCATCATATAGCAGCAGCAGGAGCAGCTTGTAGCAACTCATCATATAGCAGCAGCAGCTCATAGCAATTCATCATATAGCAGCAGCAGCAGCTCATAGCAACTCATCATACAACAGCAGCAGCTCATAGCAATTCATCATATAGCAGCAGCAGGAGCAGCTCATAGCAATGCATCATATAGCAGCAGCAGAAGCAGCTGATAGCAATTCATCGTATAGTGGATCAGAATGGAAATTTGGCAAAAATCGGAGGAGATCCTCACCTTGTTGGATGAGCTCATCCTTCAACAGCACCTCAAGGCCATGGCACGGGAGGAGGCGGGGGAACAAGGTGCCTTACGCATGATGTGGCATCATCCGTGGTTGTGCGACACCGCCGGAGTAGTGCGTTGGACGAACCACATTGGAGCAGCTTTGGAGACCATGAGAATAAGGGCGGCGCCCGGAGGAGGAGCAGCCAGGGAGATTTGCCCCTACCCGCCGGCCATGTAGCCTAGCTGGATATAGCATCGTCGAGGACCAGGCCAGATGGGACCAGTGGCGACGGCTCGCTGGAGGAACCCTAGTGCTGCAGGCAGGGGATCGAGGTAGAGGGAAAGGGGAGAGGAGATGCAAGTGGGCAGGGCAATGAATGCTTGCGTGTTTGTTTTTACTTGAGGGTCAGGTGTGACACGGGCGTCAGCAGTTGCATTTTGAGTGTAATATAGGCAGGCAACAGAGTCATTTCACTATTCTCCTTCCCTTCAATTTTTAGTGAGATTCTACCCGAAACACCCCCCTCCAAAGCGAAATTAGTTAAGCCCAAGCCCATAACTCAAAAATGACTTCTTTACATCTTTTATGGCTTATTTTGACAATATGCCCTGAAAAGGCGGAATCGAACTGGCCCTTAACCTGCAATTCAATTGTGCGTGCAATGATGAATCACTCCTGCCTGCTATCTATACATTTAGGCATCATCATACATGGCATAACCTAATACATGTGCATTCCATTGTAGAATCTGGAATATGCAATGTTTATGTTAGTTCATACGTTGCACATGATGTTTAAATGCCCCTTAAATCTGGTCAGTCAAGTGATGGTCTTTAAGCCTCCTTCTTTGCTTCTTTTCTTGATACGTAAGATTTCCTCACACATCTGTTCAATTGCTTGTTTGCATCAGCCAGCCATACTAGGACTGTTTGCTTTGATTACTTGCTGTTCTTTACCTAACACTCTAACATGGCTTGTCAACGATTTAAACACTAAGGGCTGCTATAGTGGGGCCTTGTCTAACTCATAGGTGACATAAAGGTTTGGCTGTACACTCTGATGGGCTCTCCAAGAGTACTGGAGATCCAGTTCGAAGGTATGCCTAGTTTTTACATAGTGCAGAACCACGATAAATGCTCATTTCATTGTGTGCAAGTGCAAGAGATGCGACATGTTTCATTATGTGGTGTTGTTTTGTTATAATCTCATCCTTTTGTGTTCATAGACTGGAAAGTATGCATATTTATCTTCCAAGGAGACGAGTAACTAGTTTGTGTCACCTTGCAGAGGGGTGCAATGAAGATAAGATTGAGGATTTCCAAGTACAAGATGTTAGGAAGGAGCCTTGCAAGAGAAGTAGGAGCTACTGAGCCTCTTCAACCTGCTAAGGTAAGTCCTTGTATGCAACTCAACAGTTCAATTCCTTGTTTGTTTCAGGCATAGTTAATTTTCTCTTTTCAATTGCTTTATTTGTCCTCACTTAATGAGATGCCCAAATAATTATGCCTGATGTTCGGTACTTGTATCACTATTAGTTGACATAATTAAAGGCGTTACCATTTAATTACTCTGCCGAGTGTGCCTGAAGCTTTGAAGTCTATTAACCAACTATTATTGCATGAGGCTCACAATCTAGTTTATACTACGCTAATGATTGCATAGTTTTGCCTGCTGTAGTATGTTTGTATGAAACCCTCTCCTGTTCATTATGCTCCCTAAGACTTTAATTGAGGTACATAATGGCCAACTGCTTGCTTACTTATACGCAACGTGTTGTCTAAATTTGTAACTTATGCGTGTTTTCGATTGGGCCCCAACATCATGCTCCTCTGGTGAGCTAAGAGGGATTTCTGTATGCAGGCTGCACAGATTATCTTTTTATAATTTTTAAAATATCACCTGCTTATGCTTCATGACGTGTAACATTTTTTGTGAAAGTGACGTGTAACATTATTGTTAGTCCTGTTTTGCCATGTAGTACAAAATACTGTCTTGTTCGCTTCACTGTTGTAACTATATTTTTGCCCTAGTCATGTGTACTTACAGAAACATTTCACGATGAAGTGACATCAACACAAAAATCTGCGAGCAGTGCGGCATGGCCATTACCGAATGATTATGGATTTGAATTGGAATGTGCTGATGTTCTCGAGCATCAACTAGAGGTGGCAAGACAACGTGTACATGATTGCCAACGTATAATCAACAAGTTGAGACTGGACATGCAGGTATTAGATGCAGGAGTCAAAAAAATGAAAGACACCGAGGTAACCATGAAGGAATTGTAGATTTTGCAGACTGAAATTTGTGCTATCTGAACCCGGCCAATCCTATTTTCTGGAGAGATTATAGTTCAAATGGAGTTATGTTGATGCGCGTTCATGATGTATGAGATGTATTTGCCCAGTGTATGTAATTTGCTATTTGTGCATGCTTTATTATCACCTGTGCCAAACCATAATGCCCAGTGGGATAATCGGCTGTAATTTCTTTATTGTATAGTGTAGGATTATTCTACCTTTCTATGCCTTGATCTCTTTGTTGTATAGTGTATGCTTTTTAGAGGTGGTAGTATTGAGTAGGATAATTCTTTGAATATGCTATATCATTCAAACGGGGGCCAACTCGCCCGACCATGGCCCTTCACGGGCCGTCGGATCCATGGGCCTTCTACGTCTCGCAGGATCCATGGGCCTTCTACGTCTCGCCGGATCCATGGGCCTTCTACGTGACGTAGGATCCATGGGCCGCCGACTCATTTATGGGTCTTGTACGGGTGAGGGAGTCCTGGATTAGGGGGTGTCCGGATAGACAAACTATCACCGTTGGCCGGACTCCTGGACTATGAAGATACAAGATTGAAGACTTCGTCCCGTGTCCGGACGGGTTTTACCTCCATCGAGAGGGCCCGAACCTGGGTAAAAACATCGTGTCCCTTGTCTCCTGTTACCATCCGCCCTAGGCACGCGATTCGCGACCCCCTACCGAGATCCGCGGTTTTGACACCGACATTGGTGCTTTCATTGAGAGTTCCTCTGTGTCATCATCTTTAGGCCCGATGGCTCCTTCGATCATCAACAACGACGCGGTCCAGGGTGAGACTTTTCTCCCCGGACAGATCTTCGTATTTCGGCGGCTTTGCGTTGCGGGCCAATTCACTTGGCCATCTGGAGCAGATCGAAAGCTACGCCACTGGCCATCAGGTCAGATTTGGGAGTTTGAACTACACGGCCGACATCCGTGGAGACTTGATCTTCGACGGATTCAAGCCACAGCCTAGCACGCTGCACTGTCTCGATGGGCATGATCTAGCTCTGCCGCCGAACAGTACCCTAGAGGCCGCACCAGTGTCTGCTCCGACCCTTAGCTCGGAGCCGACTCCGCCGATCGAGGACGAGTGGCTGGACATCGCCTCGGGGGCTACGATCTCTACAGCGATTGAGCCGAACTCCATCCCTGTCCTTTGCAAAGACCGTGACTCCAAGGTGACGGACTCCTCTCCGGACTCTGAACCCTCCGCGCCCCTGCCAATCGAATCCAATTGGGCGCCGGTTATGGAATTCACTGCCGCGGACATCTTTCAGCACTCGCCCTTTGGCGACATCCTGAATTCACTAAAGTCTCTCTCTTTATCGGAGAGCCCTGGCGGACTACGGTCGGGAAGGTTGGGATGCGGACGACGAAGAAATTCAACGCCCACCCACCACCCACTTTGTAGCCACTGTCGATGATTTAACCGACATGCTCGACTTCGACTCCGAAGACATCGACGGTATGGACGACGATGCTGGAGACGACCAAGAACCAACGCCTACAGGGCACTGGAAGGCCACCTCGTCATACGACATATACATGGTGGACATCCCAAAAGATGGGAACGGCGATGGAACAACGGAGGATGACCCCTCCAAGAAACAGCCCAGCAAGGCGTCGGTGACACCCTCTAAATCCCGCCACAAAAAGCGGTGATTCCGGCACGGAGATAATAACACCGACAGCGGTGCGAAGACAACCTCCTCCAGCAGGATTCATCACAGGAGGAGGGAGAAGCCAGCCCTCATGATAGAGCGGCAGACAGGGAGGTGGAGGACGATAATTATATGCCTCCCTCCGAAGATGAGGCAAGCCTCGACGATGACGAATTTGTCATGCCTGAGGATAACGCTGAACAGGAGCGTTTCAAACGCAGGCTTATGGCCACGGTAGGCATCCTCAAGAAAAAGCAGCAGCAGCTTAGCGCTGACCAAGACTTGCTAGCTGACAGATGGACTGAAGTCCTTGCAGCCGAAGAGTACGAACTCGAACGCCCCTCCAAGAGATACCCAAAACGCAGGCTGCTACCCCAATTAGAGGAGGAAGCACCGAAACCTACATCACCAGCGCATGATGCGGCCGACCAGCCACCCCGTGGCCGTGACAGAGAGGCCTCTAGGCCCTCCATTCAAGCCGCACCCCGGCGTCGCACGAAAAGTACCAAGGCACGGGGAAACGTGCCAAACAAGATCGATCTACTAATCGCGTGGGCGCCCCACGACACGTGATGATGACCGTCACGCCGGATACATCAATTCCGGCCGGGACGAACCTGATGAGACAAAGCTCATTTGAGCTGCGTCGTGATATAGCTCAATCTGAGGCGCGCAGACCCACTATGCTTCACGGGCGAAGTGATGGATCATCAAATCCCGAGGGTTTCAAACCCGTAAACATCGAATCATACGATGGCACAACAGATCCTGCGGTTTGGATCGAGGACTACCTCCTCCGTATCCACATGGCCCGCGGTGATGATCTACACGCCCTCAAATACCTCCCACTAAAGCTTAAAGGACCAGCTCGGCATTGGCTTAACAGCTTGCCAGCAGAATCAATTGGTTGTCGGGAGGACCTGGAAGCCACATTCCTTGATAACTTCCAGGGCACATATGTGTGACCACCAGACGCCGATGACCTTAGCCACATAATTCAGCAGCCAGAAGAATCGGCCAGACAATTCTGGACACGGTTCCTAACCAAGAAAAATCATATCGTTGACTGTCCGGATGCAGAGGCCCTTGCAGCCTTCAAACATAACATCCGCGACGAGTGGCTTGCGGCACCTAGGACAGGAAAAGCCAAAATCCATGGCAGCCCTCACAACACTCATGACCCGCTTTTGCGCGGGAGAGGACAGCTGGCTAGCTCGTAGTAACAACTTGACCAAAAACCCTGGTAGTTCGGATACCAAGGACAGCAATGGCAGATCGCGGTGCAACAAGCACAAGCGCCGCATTAACGGCGAGAATGCTGAAGATACGGCAGTCATTGCCGGATTCAGAGGCTCTAAACCCGGTCAGCGAAAAAAGACGTTCAAAAGAAATACTCAGGGCCCGTCCAATCTGGACCGAATACTCGATCGCTCGTGCCAAACACATGGCACCCCCGAAAAACCAGCCAACCACACCAACAGGGATTGTTGGGTCTTCAAACAGGCAGGCAAGTTAAATACCGAACTCAATGACAAGGGGCTGCATAACGATGACGAGGAGGAGCCCCGGCCGCTGAACAATAGAGGACAGAAGGGCTTCCCCCCACAAGTGCGGACGGTGAACATGATATACGCAACCCACATACACAAAAGGGAGCGGAAGCGTGCACTAAGGGACGTATATGCGATGGAGCCAGTCGCCCCAAAGTTCAACCCATGGTCCTCCTGCCCGATCACCTTCGATCGAAGGGACCACCCCACTAGCATCTGCCACGGCGGATTCGCCTCATTGGTTCTTGACCCAATCATCGACGGATTTCACCTCACTAGAGTCCTGATGGACGTTGGTAGCAGCCCGAACCTGCTCTATCAGGATATGATGTGCAAAATGGGCATAGACCCTCAAGGATTAAACCCACAAAGGCGACCTTCAAAGGCATCATACCAGGTGTAGAGGCCAATTGTAATCGGCTCGATTACACTCTAAATGGTCTTGATCCCGGATAACTTCGAGCGAAGAGTTAATCTTCGACATAGTCCCGTTCCGCAGCGGCTATCACACACTGCTTGGACGAACCACATTTGCAAAGTTCAATGCGGTGCCGCACTATGCATACCTCAAGCTCAAGATGCCATGCCCTCGAGGAGTAATCACGGTCAATGGAAGCACCGAACGCTCTCTCCGAACGGAGGAGCATACGGCGGTCCTCGCGGCGGAGGTGCAAAGCAGCCTCTCACAGCAATTCTCGAGTCCGGCTACTAAACGTCCGGACACCGTCAAGCGTGCCCGGAGTAACCTACAACAAGACCGCCTGGCACGATCCGAGCATCGCCAGAGCAATCTGGCCCCAACCCCAGCCCTCGCGAAATTGCGAAGCGATTACTATGCGTACATAACTACGCTCTGGAGATACCATGGGCATAAGGAGAGGCACGACCACGACACGCCTGCACGCGGCTCAACCACACCAGGGGCTCCCGATTGTGTCATTCTTTTTCTTTCTTCTTTTCTCTTACTTTCAGGACTCCGTTTTCCAGAAGCCCTGTCCGGCACTAGAATTGCCGAACTCACGATGCAACAGCCAGGGAAGCAGAAAGCTACGTCGAGTGTCCAGGTGGTCTCTACTACGAGCATTATACCTGTTTTACATACCATCCCGCAGCTTACCCCTGGAGGGGGACATGTTAAATAGTCCCATCCCTTGCTTATCGCACTATTTGTATCATTCTGCTTTCATTGCAGTACCTTTTTGAATAAACAATACATAGCTTTTGCCTATTATTGCACTCCTTTCTTTATCTATATATATATGTTCATTCATGACATGTTGCACCCGTACACTTTGGTACGGCCAATACACCAGGGGCTTAAGTACCCCAAAAATGTGGTGTGATAAGTCCGAACACTTTCACAAGTGCGGCACCCCGAACTTATAGCATTATATGCATCGGCTCCGAATCATGTCCTGAGTCAATAGTTGGTTTTACCCGGCTCCCATGTTTTGGTACCTTACGTTCCGTTATATGGCTAAGGAAGCGCTGGGAGAACCACTGCGGTTGTGCCCCGGTTGAGCTGGGTTGAGCACCTCAGTGGAGAAAGCTAAAACTGACCGTCATGATAGGGCGAGAGCCGGTCGCTGTTCAAGAGGTGTTTTCGGGTCCCTAAAGACTTATGCCGCTTAGAGAGAGGAGTCGTCATTGTCCGGCCAAGGCGTGGATAGCGTCCCGAACTCGGTCTTCCGAATACTAGGGGCTTCGCCGAAATTTAAAATTATAGAATTCTATGGCTAAGTGAGAGTGTTCTAGCACTATAGTCCGGTTGCCCTGTTCGTTGCGTTGAGCGCCTCCCTCGAAGGACGCAAGAATGGGAACAAGAGCGCTCAAGTTTATCCCGAACACCCCAGCACTCGTGGCATGAGGGCTGAAGCCAACGACTTGCCATCTCTCAGATTTGATAAACGGCCGCACAGAAGGTAATATTTTAAATTCACAAGCGTTGCTTAGCACATATGAACAAGTTTTCAGCGTACAGGATAACAAATGCGAGTCTATTAAAAAAATTACATCTTTGGAGCATTCACACTCTATAAGGCGGGCACCCTTCAGGACGCCCTCATAGTACATTTCGGGCTTGCGATGCTCCTTGCCCGGCGGTGGCCCGTCCGTCACAAGCTTCTCAGCATCCATCTTGCCCAGTGCACTTTAGCACGGGTAAGGGCCCGACGGGCACCTTCAATGCATACAGAGCGCTTGATGACTTCAATCCATGGACAAAGGCGTCCACCAGCCGTGACTAGCCCGAAGTAGCTCCTGTGCATGGCTTCCGGTGGCCACAGCCAAACAATGAGGCCCTTCATGGCCTGTTCGGCGACATTGTGGAGCTCGACCAGCTGCTTCAGCTGGTCGCTCAGGGGCACCGGATGTCCGGCCTCAGCATACTGAGACCAGAACAGCTTTTCCGTCGAGCTCCCCTCCTCGGCGCGGTAGAACGCGGCAGAATCAGACACACTACGGGCAGATCTGCGAATGCTCTGGAGAGCTCCGGATTCGGGTAAGTAATAGATAATTCACTTTCACATGCTTGCTTTGCATAAAGAATGCCTTACCCGCCACTATCTTCTTTAATGATTCAATTTCCTGGAGGGCTTTTTGGGCTTCGGCCTTAGCGGCTTTGGCACTCTCAAGAGCCGAGGCGAGCTCGGACTCTCGAGTCTTCGAGTCATGCTCCAAACTCTCGTGTTTTTCCATGAGAGCCTGGAGCTCTTGCCGCACCTCCACCACCCGCGCCTCCCGCTTCTCTCGCTCGGTGCGCTCCGCGGCAGCTTTGCTTTTGGCCGTGGACACCGCTTCCTTCAGGGTCGCCACCTCGTTCGTGGCCCCTACAATACCCACGTTAGTCCTGTCATTTTTGCAACCAAATCCTTTCTATAAGGTATTACTTTAATAAGGTATTACTTACATTCCTTGTCCTCGAGCTGCTTCTTGGCAAGGCCGAGCTCGTTCTCGAACCGCTCGAGGCTCTGCTTCAATGCATTGACCTCCACAGTCGGTCTGGCAGAGGTCGGCGCAGCCTGCATTCCCATATTGACATACTTATGTTAGACTCCTGCGTATATCTTTTTAGATCCTCAGTCGGCTTTTCTTTCCGAACACCGAACTAAGCATCAGGGGCTACTGTCTATGCGGTAATATTTTTACATATTCTAAAACTTACCTCAAAGCCTGTTAGAAGGCTGGTACAGGCTTCAGTCAGGCTGCTCTTGGCGGACTGAATTTTACGGATCACCACACTCATAACAGTGCGGTGCTCCTCGTCGATGGAGGGGCCGGTTAGCGCCACCAGCAAGCAATCCAGTGCCTCCGGATGGGCCGAAGGTCACCGGCGTCGCGATCTTGCCCTTCTTACGAAGGGGCCGCTTGCCGGACTTCGGAACCACTGAAGGTTCCGGTACGGAGTCCGGCACAGGGCCGGACTTAGAGCCCTCTGGGGTTTCGCCCCCTTTGTGCCCGGAGTCCGGGAGGTCGCCTTGCGGCGCCTCCAGGACCACCTCCTCCTGGCTGGGCCCCTTTTGGGACTCCACCGCGGTGTCGTCTGCGTCACAAGGAGAGGAGGCGGTCGGAAGTGAAGTGCTATTCACATCCGACCAATCCAGGAGCCGACGACAGCGGCGAGCGAGCCTCGTCCTGCCCGGGCAACATGGTTATATTAGGCGATAGAAGACACTATCCGACAAATAAAAAGTCAAGAGCTATTCCGGAGTCCGGACACTTACGATCTCGCTAGGGGCTTGGCCCTTGGTGGCCACTCCTCCTCGTCATTGTCGGCGTTGGTGGAGAAGTCCGGAGGAAGGGTCCTTCCTTTCTTGGACCCTCCGGCCTCCCCAGTCGGGGCGGCCTTCCTTTTCTTCTCTCCCCCCGCTGGGGGAGAGGCTTCTTTTTCCTCATCCTCATCCTCAGGGGAGGATTCCGCCTCAGAGTCGTCGGACGATGAGTCCGACAACACCTGGCGCCGGGAGCTCGTTCGAGTTCCCGTGGCCTTCTTCTTGGCCTTCTTCTCTGGCACCACGTGAGGTGCCGGAGCCAGCAGCCCCATCAATCGGGCGTCCGCTGGGTCTTCTGGCAAGGGGCGGACGGTCAATCTGTCCGGGCGTCTTGACCGATCTGTCAAAGGTTAGGGAGTTTTAGATTCCGCATAGAGTCAAACTATGAAAAAAGAGTCCCATAAAGGGTAAAATAACTTACCTCGCTGGCTTGAAGCTGCGAGCTGAATCCGCGATCTTCAGTAGCGGATGCGGGAGCTTCGGTGCCCTTGAACAGCACCTTCCAGGCATCTTCGTACGTAGTGTCGAAGAGCCGGCTCAAGGTTCGGTGCTGCGCTGGATCAAACTCCCACAAATTGAAGGCCCGTTGCTGGCATGGGAGAATCCGGCGGATGAGCATCACCTGGATTACGTTGACAATCTTGAGATTCTTGTCCACCAGGTTTCGGACGCAGGTTTGGAGTCCGGACAGCTCTTCCGAATCATCCCACGTCAGGCCCGTCTCTTTCCATGATGTGAGCCGTGTGGGGAAGCCAATCGGAATTCGGGGGCCGCCGCCCATTGAGAGTCACGCGGCTCGGTGATGTAGAACCTCCCCGATTGCCACCCCTTTATGGTCTCCACAAAGGAGCCCTCAAGCCATAGGACGTTGGCCATCCTGCCCAGCATGGCACCTCCGCACTCCGCTTGGCGGCCGCCCACTACCTTCGGCTTGACATTGAAGGTCTTGACCATAAGCGAAGTGGGGCTGGATGCAGAGGAAGGCCTCGCATTACCTGACGATAAATGCTGAGATGTTGAGGATGAAATTCGGGGCGGATCATGGAAATCTAGGCCGTAGTAGAACATGAGCCCCCGGACGAATGGATGAAGTGGAAACCCTAGTCCGCGGAGGAAGTGGGGGAGGAACACCACCCTCTCATGGGGCCTGGGGTGGGGATGAGCTGCCCCTTGTCGGGGAGCCGACACGCGATCTCGCCGGACAAGTATCCGGCTTTCCGCAGCGTTTTGATGTGCCCCTCCACTTGCCTCCCACTCCGGACATGGTTGGAGAAGGTTGAGGTGGGATGTGCGGACTTGGGCGCTGGAGCTCGAGTGCACGGAAATGGATGAGCAAAGGAGGAAGAAGGCGTAGGTTAAAAGGTGGATCTTTATCCCCTTATATGGACGGACGAAGCTATGCGTCCCCCGCCACCGGTAAAACTCGCTTATCTCCCAAGCACCGTAATCAATGGTGCGGTTGGGTTACCCACGTCCGTATTGATGGGAATCCCGGAATAAGGGGCACGATCTCCGCTTCGATAAGGCGTGCCAAGAAACCGCCTCGCTAAACGCTACGCTGAGGTGGAACAGTAAACGATTCGTATAAAGGCCTGGCCGTGGTGTGATGTCATGCCGCGGAATACGCCGCAGATCTGTGCAAAGGTTATTCTCTCTACGGTGGTATGTGGAACTTTTTTGCGAGCGGACCACGATCCTTGTGTTCAAAATCTTCTATGAAGTATTCGGAGGAGGAACCCGCCTTGCAATGCCGAAGACAATATGCGCGCCCGGAATCATCGTCATTGAAGCACAGTTCGAGGGAGCTCTTGAGGGAGTCCTGGATTAGGGGGTGTCCGGATAGCCGAACTATCACCGTTGGCCGGACTCCTGGACTATGAAGATACAAGATTGAAGACTTTGTCCCATGTCCGGATGGGACTTTCCTTGGCGTGGAAGGCAAGCTTGGCAATACAGATATGTAGATCTCCTACCATTGTAACCGACTCTGTGTAACCCTAACCCTATCCGGTGTCTATATAAACCGGAGGGTTTCAGTCCATAGGACGAACAACAATCATACCATAGGCTAGCTTCTAGGGTTTAGCCTCTCTGATCTCGTGGTAGATCCACTCTTGTACTACTCATATCATCAATATTAATCAAGCAGGAGTAGGGTTTTACCTCCATCGAGAGGGCCCGAACCTGGGTAAAAACATCGTGTCCCTTGTCTCCTATTACCACCCACCTAGACGCACAGTTCGGGAACCCCTACCCGAGATCCGCCGATTTTGACATCGACAACGGGCCTTTAATGGGCCATAGACGGGCCTATAATGGAAATCGTACGTTTATTGGGCTGACCATAACGGGCCGTTAATATGCCGTATTTTGTGATGCTATGAAAATGGCCTAATAGACTAACGGATCACAAACGGGCCGACTATAACGACGGGCGGAATTTGGCACACTAGCAGAAAATGACAGTAACGGTCCGTAAGTAACCGAATGCTGCAAATGAGCCCAAGAATAAATGGGCCCTCAGAAGGCCGAAAGTTAACTTGGGCTAGAAATGACCCAACGGAATAACGGCCCGTTAATGGGTATAAGGTGTAACACTGTTCATTACGGGCCAGTTTCACCGCCGGCCGTTATTGGGTGTAAAGTAATACACTGTTCATTACGGGTATGTAATTTGCTGTTTGTGTATGCTTTATTATCACCTGTGCCGAACCATAATGCACATTGGGTATAATGGGCTGTAATTTCTTTATTGTATAGTATAGGATTATTCTACCTTTCTATGCCTTGATCTCTTTGTTGTATAGTGTATGCTTTTTAGAGGTGATAGTATTGAGTAGGATAATTCTTTGAATATGCTATATCGCTCAAACGAGGCCAACTTCATGACCATGGCCCTTCACGGGCCGTCGGATCCATGGGCCTTCTACATCTCGCAGGATCCATGGGCCTTCTACGTCTTGCAGGATCCATGGGCCTTCTACGTCTCGCAGGATCCATGGGCCTTCTACGTCTCGCAAGATCCATGGGCCTTCTACGTCACGTAGGATCCATGGGCCGCCGACTCATTTATGGGTCTTGTACGGGCCTTTAATAGGCTGTAGACGGGCCTATAATGGAAATCGTATGTTTTATGGGCTGACCATAACGGGCCGTTAATAGGCCGTATTTGGTGATGCTATGAAAATGGCCCAATAGACTAACGGATCACAAACGGGATGACTGTAACGACGGGCTGAATTTGGCCAACAAGCAGAAAATGACAGTAACGGGCCGTAAGTAACCGAATGCTGCAAATGAGCCCAAGAATAAATGGGCCCTCAGAAGGCCGAAAGTTAACTTGGGCTGGAAACGGCCCAACGGAATAACGGCCCGTTAATGGGTATAAAGTGTTACACTATTCATTACGGGCCAGTTTCACCGCGGGCCGTTAATGGGTGTAAAGTAATACACTGTTCATTACGGGCCAGTTTCAGCACGGGCCGCTAATGGGCCAAGAGTTACAAAGGGCCTCATATGGGCCGAAAGACGTCATGGGCCATGCATGGGCTACAAGTGAAAACAGGCTGGAATCATATTGGATGGCCCAGATGACGCTACCGGGCCTAATTCGGATAGGGCGTAACGGGCCTTGGGTTAGCGGGCTGTAAATGGGCTATATGCTAACATGCTTTCAATGGGCCGGCCCGCCAGCTTTTGACCAAGTCAAACGGGTCGGCCTTTTCACAGGAATGGGCCACTGTTGGGCCGTGCCACGTGTCGACGTATCATAGGCGCCTTCTGTCCCAATGATGAGCCGACACGTGTTTCCTCCAGCCAATGATGATTTTACACGTGGAAAATCCCCATTGCTCGGGGCTGTTAACGAGTTATCGGATCCAAAACCCGACCCGATAGCTTAACAGCGTTCTGTTACGGTGGATACCACGTGTCGGTCACCCTTGACGAAAGCACTTCTGTGACGCGCGATGTATCGTCATGTAAGTGGACACTTCCGTGATGATAATTTTGGTAATGTCATGGAACACTTCTCTGACTGACACATGTATGACTATCTTGATTACATCATAAAATGCGTCATGGATGTACATACATGACAAAAAATGCGACCCATCGTGACAAACACGTATCATCACGGAAGTGTACTTTTTTGTAGTGCTTGCTCATGAATACGTAGAGATTTCTGTATGCAGGCTGCACAGATTATCTTTTTTATAATTTTTAAAATATCACCTGCTTATGCTTCATGGCGTGTAACATTTTTTGTGTGAAAGTGATGTGTAACATTATTGTTAGTCATGTTTTGCCATGTAGTACAAAATAGTGTCTTGTTCGCTTCACTGTTGTAACTATATTTTTGCCCTAGTCATGTGTACTTACGTAAACATTTCAGGATGAAGTGACATCAACACAAAAATCATGAGCAAAGGCGGCATGGCCATTTCCTAATGATTATGGATTGGAATTGGAATGTGCTGATGTTCTCGAGCATCAACTAGAGGTGGCAAGACAACGTGTATATGATTGCCAACGTATAATCAACAAGTTGAGACTGGACATGCAGGTATTAGATGCAGGAGTCAAAAAATTGAAACAAGACACCGAGGTAACCATGAAGGAATTGGAGATTTTGCAGACTGAAATTTGTGCTATCTGAATCCGGCCAATCCTATTTTCAGGAGAGATTATAGTTCAAATGGAGTTCAGTTGATGCGCGTCCATGATGTATGAGCTGTATTTGCCCAGTGTATGTAATTTGCTGTTTGTGTATGCTTTATTATCACGTGTGCCGAACCATAATGCACATTGGTATAATCGGCTGTAATTTCTGTATTGTATAGTGTAGGATTATTCTAACTTTCTATGTCTTGATCTCTTTATTGTATAGTGTATGCTTTTTAGAGGTGATAGTATTGAGTAGGATAATTATTTGAATATGCTATATCTTTCAAACGGGGGCCAACTCGCCCGACCATGGCCCTTCACGGGCCGTCGGATCCATGGGCCTTCTATGTCTCGCAGGATCCATGGGCCTTCTACGTCTCGCAGGATCCATGGGCCTTCTACGTCTCGTAGGATCCATGGGCCTTCTACGTCTCGCAGGATCCATGGGCCGCCGACTTATTTATGGGTCTTGTACGGGCCTTTAATGGGCCGTCGACGGGCCTATAATGGAAATCGTACATTTTATGGGCTGACCATAATGGGCCGTTAATAGGCCGTATTTGGTGATGCTATGAAAATGGCCCAATAGACTAACGGATCACAAACGGGACGATCAGAACGACGGGCGAATTTGGCCCACAAGCGAAAATGACAAGAACGGGCCGTAAGTCACCGAATCGCAAATGAGCCCAAGAATAAATGGGCCCTCGGAAGGTCGAAAGTTAACTTGGGCTGAAACGCCCAACGGAATAACGGCTAGTTAATGGGTATAAAGTGTTACACTTTGTTCATTACGGGCGATTTCACATGGGCCGTTAATGGGTGTAAAGTAATACCTTTGTTCATTACGGGCCGATTTGACGTGAAGCTAATGGGCCAAGAGTTACAAAGGGCCTCATATGGGCCGAAAGACGTCATGGGCCATACATGGGACAGAAGTGAAAACAGGATGGAATCATATTGGATGGCCCAGATGATGCTACTGGGCCTAATTCGGATAGGGCGTAACGGGCCCTGGGTTAGCGGGCTGTAAATGGGCTATATGCTAACAGGCCGTTAACAGGCTTTCCATGGGCCGGCCCGCCAGCTTTTAACCAAGTCAAACGGGCCGACCTTTTCACAGGAATGGGCCACTGTTGGGCCGTGCCACGTGTCGACGTATGATAGGCGCCTTCTGTCCAGTGAGTGGATGACATCTGTCCCAATGATGAGCCGACACGTGTTTCCTCCGATAATGATGATTTTACACGTGGAAAATCCCCATTGCTCGGGGCTGTTAACGAGTTATCGGATCCAAAACCCGACCCGATAGCTTAACAGCCGCTCGTTATTTGCGGTGGATACCACGTGTCGGTCACCCTTGACGAAAGCACTTCCGTGACGCGCGATTTATCGTCATGTAAGTGGACACTTCCGTGATGATAATTTTGGTAATGTCATGGAACACTTCTACGACAGCACAGGTATGACTATCTTGATTCTGTCATAAAATCGTCATGGATGTACATACATGACAAAAAATGCGACCTACTGTGACAAACACGTATCATCACGGAAGTGTATTTTTTTGTAGTGCTTGCTCATGAATACGTAGAGATTTCTGTATGCAGGCTGCACAGATTATCTTTTTTATAATTTTTAAAATATCACCTGCTTATGCTTCATGACGTGTAACATTTTTTGCGTGAAAGTGACGAGTAACATTATTGTTAGTCCTGTTTTGCCATGTAGTACAAATTAGTGTCTTGTTCGCTTCACTGTTGTAACTATATTTTTGCCCTAGTCATGTGTACTTACAGAAACATTTCAGGATGAAGTGACATCAACACAAAAATCTGCGAAAGCGGCGGCATGGCCATTACCGAATGATTATGGATTGGAATAGGAATGTCTTTGATGTTCTCGAGCATCAACTAGAGGTGGCAAGACAACGTGTACATGATTGCCAACGATAATCAACAAGTTGAGACTGGACATGCGGTATTAGATGCGAGGAGTCAAAAGATGAAACAAGACACCGAGGTAACCATGAAGGAATTGGAGATTTTGCAGACTGAAATTTGTGCTATCTGAATCCGGCCAATCCTATTTTCTGGATAGATTATAGTTCAAATGGAGTTAAGTTGATGCGCGTCCATGATGTATGAGCTGTATTTGCCCAGTGTATGCAATTTGCTGTTTGTGTATGCTTTATTATCACCTGTGCCGAACCATAATGCCCAGTGGGTATAATCGGCTGTAATTTCTTTATTGTATAGTGTAGGATTATTCTACCTTTCTATGCCTTGTTCTCTTTGTTGTATAGTGTATGCTTTTTAGAGGTGATAGTATTGAGTAGGATAATTCTTTGAATATGCTATATCGTTCAAACGGGGGCCAACTCGCCCGACCATTGCCCTTCACGGGCCGTCGGATCCATGGGCCTTCTACGTCTCGCAGGATCCAAGGGCCTTCTACGTCTCGCAGGATTCATGGGCCTTCTACGTCTCGCAGGATCCATGGGCCTTCTACGTCTCGCAGGATCCATGGGCCTTCTACGTCTCGCAGGATCCATGGGCCTTCTACTTCACGTAGGATCCATGGGCCGGCGACTCATTTATGGGTCTTGTACGGGCCTTTAATGGGCCGTAGGCGGGCCTATAATGGAAATCGTACGTTTTATGGGCTGACCATAACGGGCCGTTAATAGGCCTTATTTGGTGATGCTATGAAAATGGCCCAATAGACTAACGGATCACAAACGGGACGACTGTAACGGCGGGCTGAATTCGGCCCACAAGCAGAAAATGACAGTAACGGCCGTAAGTAACCGAATGCTGCAAATGAGCCCAAGAATAAATGGGACCTCAGAAGGCCAAAAGTTAACTTGGGCTGGAAACGGCCCAACGGAATAACGGCCCTTTAATGGGTATAAAGTGTGACACTGTTCATTACGGGCCAGTTTCACCGCGGGCCGTTAATATGTGTAAAGTAATACACTGTTCATTACGGGCCAGTTTCAGCACGGGCCGCTAATGGGCCAAGAGTTACAAAGGGCCTCATATGGGCCGAAAGACGTCATGGGGCATACATGGGCCAGAAGTGAAAACAGGCTGGAATCATATTGGATGGCCCAGATGACGTTACTCGGCCTAATTCGGATAGGGCGTAACGGGCCTTGGGTTAGCGGGCTGTAAATGGGCTATATGCTAACAGGCCGTCAACAGGCTTTCCATGGGCCGGCCCGCCAGCTTTTGACCAAGTCAAAAGGGCCGACCTTTTCACAGGAATGGGCCACTGTTGGGTCGTGCCACGTGTCGACGTATCATAGGCGCCTTCTGTCCAGTGAGTGGATGACATCTGTCCCAATGATGAGCCGACACGTGGAAAATCCCCATTGGTCGGGGCTGTTAACGGGTTATCGGATCCAAAACTTGACCCGATAGCTTAACAGCGTTCTGTTATGGTGGATGCCACGTGTCGGTCACCCTTGACGAAAGCACTTCTGTGACGCGCGATTTATCGTCATGGAAGTGGACACTTCCGTGATGATAATTTTGGTAATGTCAGGGAACACTTCTCTGTTGCCGCGGTATGACTATCTTGATTCTGTCATAAAATCGTCATGGATGTACATACATGACAAAAAACGCGACCTACTATGACAAACACGTATCATCATGGAAGTGTATTTTTTTTGTAGTGCTTACTCATGAATACGTAGGTCATTTTGAGGAAGCCCATCGTTGGAATATACAAGCCAAGTTCTATAATGAAAAATTCCCACTAGTATATGAGAGTGACAAAACAAGACACTCTCTATCATGAAGATCATGGTGCTACTTTGAAGCACAAGTGTGGTAAAAGGATAGTAGCATTGCCCCTTCTATCTTTTTCTCTCATTATTTTTGTTTTTTTATTGGTTTCTTTGGCCTCTTTTTTTTATTGGCTTCTTTGGCCATTTTTTTATTTCCTCACATGGGACAATGCTCTAATAATGATGATCATCACACTTCTATTTACTTACAACTCAAGAATTACAACTCGATACTTAGAACAAAATATGACTCTATATGAATGCCTCCAGCGGTGTACCAGGATGTGCAATGAATCAAGAGTGACATGTATCAAAGAATTATTAAAGGTGGCTTTGCCACAAATACGATGTGAACTACATGATCATGCAAAGCAATATTACAATGACGAAACGTGTCATAATAAACAGAACGGTGGAAAGTTGCATGGCAATATATCTCGGAATAGCTATGGAAATGCCATAATAGGTAGGTATGGTGGCCGTTCTGAGGAAGGTATATGGTGGGTGTATGGTACCGGCGAAAGTTGCGTGGCACAAGAGAGACTAGCAATGATGGAAGGGTGAGAGTGCGTATAATCCATGGACTCAACATTAGTCATAAAGAACTTACATACTTATTGCAAAAATCTATTACCCATCGAAACGAAGTACTACGCGCATGCTCCTAGGGGAAGGGTTGGTAGGAGTTAACCATCACGCGATCCCGACCTCCACACAAAGGATGACAATAAAAAAATACCTCATGCTCCAACTTCGTTACATAATGGTTCACCATACGTGCATGCTACGGGACTCACAAACCTCAACACAAGTATTTCTCAAACTCACAATTACTCCACTAGCATGACTCTGATATCACCATCTTCATATGTCAAAACAATCATAAAAATCAAAATTCTCATAGTATTCAATGCACTTTATTTGAAAGTTTTTATTATATCCCTCTTGGATGCCCATCATATTAGGGCTAAATTCATAACCAAAGAAAATTACCATGCTGTTTAAGACTCTCAAAATAATATAAGTGAAGCATGAGAGTTCATCAATTTCTTCAAAATAAAACCACCGCCGTGGCCTAAAAAGATATAAGTGAAGCACTAGAGTAAATGACAAACTACTCCAACAGATACTCCCTCCATTCCACAATGTAGTGCCTATAGATTTTTGTGAAAGTCAAACTTTGCCAACTTTGACCAAGTGTATAGAGAAAATTGTCTACATCTATAATATCAAACATGTACTTTTCGAAAATATAACTCACAATGTATCCAATGATGTGCATTTGGTATTCTAGATGTACCTACTTTTCTCTATAAACATGGTCAAAGTTTGTAATGTTTGACTTCTGTAAAAATCTATAGGCACTACATTATGGAATGGAGGGAGTATAAGTGAAGATAAATGAGTAGTACAATAATTATGCAACTATGTGAAGACTCTCTTACATTTAATAATTTCAGATCTTGGGATATTATTCAAAAAGCAAGCAAAACAAAATAAAACAAAATGACGCTCTAAGCAAAACACATATCATGTGGTGAATAAAAATATAGCCCAGTAAAGTTACCAATGAACGAAGACGAAAGAGGGGATGCAATCCCGGCCATCCCCAAGCTTAGGTTCTTTCCACTCCTTATTCAATAGTCCATCGAATCTTTACCCAAAACTTGAAAACTTCACAACACAAAACTCAATAGAAAACTCGTAAGCTCCGTTAGTATAAGAAAATAAAATCACCACTTTCGTACTGTTGTGAACGCATTCTTTATTTATATTGGTGTAATATCTACTATATTCCAACTTCTCTATGGTTCATACCCTCTGGTACTACTCATAGATTCATCAAAATAAGCAAAAAACACATAGAAAACAGAATCTGTCAAAAACAGAACAGTCTGTAGGAATCTGTTGCTCTCGAATACTTATGTAACTCCAAAAATCCAGCCCAATTAGGAAAATAGCGCTGAACTTTCTGTTTTCAAACACCAGCATGTATACTAGCAAAATAAGCATGGTAAAAGCTATCCTTGACATTTTTATTGAAAATATAGATGCAAAACATTATTATAAATAACAGAAAGAAAATACTAACAAAAGAAAATGACGCTCCAAGCAAAACACATAACATGTGGTGAATAAAAATATAGCTCCATGTAAATTTACCTATAGACGAAGACGAAAGAGGGGATGCCATCCGGGGCATCCCCAAGCTTAGGCTTTTGGTTGTCCTTGAATATTACCTTGGGGTGCCTTGGGCATCCCCAAGCTTAGGCTCTTGCCACTCCTTATTCCATAGTGAATCGAACCTTTACCCAAAACTTGAAAACTTCACAACACAAAACTCAACAGAAAACTCGTAAGCTCCGTTAGTATAAGAAACTAAAACCACCACTTAGGTACAGTTGTGAACACATTATAAATTCACATTGGTGTAATATCTACTGTATTACAACTTCTCTATGGTTCATACCCTCTGATACTACTCATAGATTCATCAAAATATGCAAACAACACATAGAAAACAGAATATGTCAAAAATAGAACAGTCTATAGTAATCTGTATCAAACGTATACTTCTGGAACTCCAAACATCCTTCCAAATTAGGAAGTCCTAAGCAATTTGTGTACCAATCCAGAGCAAAAAGAATGAGATCAAAATCACGTTTCTGTGAATTATTAAAACTAATATACTGCACATAAAAGTTTCTGATTTTCAGCAGGATCAACACAACTATCAGCGTAAGCTATCCCAAAGGTCTTACTTGGCACTTTATTGAAATAAAAGTTGTAAAACATGATTACTACAATAGCTTAATCATATGAACACACAAAAACAGTAAGGGTAAATATTGGGTTGTCTCCCAACAAGCGCTTTTCTTTAATGCCTTTTTAGCTAGGCATGATGATTTCAATGATGCTCACATAAAAGATAAGAATTGAAATAAAAGGAGAGCATCATGAAGAATATGAATAGCACATTTAAGTCTAACCCACTTCCTATGCCTAGGGATTTTGTTAGCAAACAACTTATGAGAACAAGAATCAACTAGCATAGGAAAGCAAAACAAGCATAGCTTCAAGATTTTCAACACATAGAGAGGAAACTTGATATTATTGCAATTCCTACAAGCATATATTCCTCCCTCATAATAATTTTCAGTAGCATCACGAATGAATTCAACAATATAAACATCACATAAAGCATTGTTTTCATGATGCATAAGCATAGATCTCCACAGAAGAAAATTTCTTCTCATGAATAGTAGTGGGAACAAACTCAACAAAATAACTATCATGTGAAGCATGATCCAATTGAAAATTAAAATCAAGATGGCAAGTTTCATGGTTATCAGTATTCTTTATAGCATACATGTAATCACAATAATCATGATAGATAACAACTTTGTTCTCATAATCAATTGGAACCTCTCCCGAAATAGTGGATTCATCACTAAATAAAGTCATGACCTCTCCAAATCCACTTTCATAATTATAACAATAAGATTCAACACCCTCCAAAATAGTGGGATCATTACTTCCTAAAGTTGACACTCTTCCAAACCCACTTTCATCAATATAATCATCATACATAGGAGGCATGCTTTCATCATAATAAATATTCTCATCAAAACTTGGGGGACCTAAAATATCATATTCATCAAATATAGCATCCCCGAGCTTGTAGCTTTGCATATCATTAGCATCCTGGATATTAAAGGAATTCGTACTAACAACATTGCAATCATGCTCATCATTCAAAGATTTAGTGCCAAACAATTTATAGCATTCTTCTTCTAACATTTTGGCAGAATTATCGGAATCCTTAATTTCACGAAAGACATTTTATAGATTTCTTCTTCTAACACTTGAGCACAATTTTCCTTTCCATCATTTTCACAAAAAATATTAAAAAGATGAAGCATATGAGGCACCCTCAATTCAATTTTTTTGTAATTTTCTTTTATAAACTAAAAGATTCGATTCGAAGATCTAAAGATATACCTTCAAGCACTAACCTCCCCGGCAATGGCGCCAGAAAAGAGCTTGATGTCTACTACGCAACCTTCTTCTTGTAGACGTTGTTGGGCCTCCAAGTGCAGAGGTTTTAAGGACAGTAGCAAATTTCCCTCAAGTGGATGAGCTAAGGTTTATCAGTCCGTGGGAGGCGCAGGATGAAGATGGTCTCTCTCAAACAACCCTGCAACCAAATAACAAAGAGTCTCTTGTGTCCCCAACACACCCAATACAATGGTAAATTGTATAGGTGCACTAGTTTTGCGAAGAGATGGTGATACAAGCGTAATATGGACGGTAGATATAGGTTTTTGTAATCTGAAATTATAAAATCAGCAAGGTAGCAAGCGATAAAAGTGAGCGCAAACGGTATTGTAATGCTTCGAAACACGGCCTAGGGTTCATACTTTCACTAGTGCATGTTGTCTCAACAATGATAACATAATTAGATCACATAACAATCCCTCGACGTGCAACAAAGAGTCACTCCAAAGTCACTAGTAGCGGAGAACAAACAAAGAGATTATTGTAGGGTACGAAACCACCTCAAAGTTATTCTTTTCGATCAATCCATTGGGCTATTCCTATAAGTGTCACAAACAACCCTAGAGTTTGTAGTAAAATAACACCTTAAGACACACATGAACCAAAACCCTAATGTCACCTAGATACTCCAATGTCACATCAAGTATCCGCGGGTATGATTATACGATATGCATCACACAATCTCAGATTCATCTATTCAAACCAACACAGAGAACTTCAAAGAATGCCCCAAAGTTTCTACCGGAGAGTCAAGACGAAAACATGTGCCAACCCCTATGCATAAGTTCACAAGGTCACTGAACCCGCAAGTTGATCACCAAAACATACATCAAGTAGATCATGTGAGTATCCCGTTGTCACCAGAGATAAGCACATGCAAGACATACATCAAGTGTTCTCAAATCCTTAAATATTCAATCCGATAAGATAACTTCAAAGAGAAAACTCAATCCATTACAAGAAGGTAGAGGGGGAGAAACATCATATGATCCAACTATAATAGCAAAGCTCGCGGTACATCAAGATCATCCCGAATCAAGAACACGAGTGAGAGAGATCAAACACATAGCTACAGGTACATACCATCAGCCCCGAGGGTGAACTACTCCCTCTTTGTCATGGAGAGCGCCGGGATGATGAAGATGGCCATAAGTGATGGATCCCCCCTCAGGCAGGGTGCTGGAACAGGGTCTCGATTGGTTTTTGGTGGCTACAGAGACTTGCGGCGGCGGAACTCCCGATCTAGGTTTCTTTTCGGGGGGTTCTGTATTTGTAGGAATTTTTGGCATCGGTTTCACGTCAGGGGGGTCTCCGAGTTAGCCACGAGGTAGGGGGGCACGCCCAAGGGGGTAGGGCGCGCCCTCTAACCTCGTGGATGACTCGGGAGTCTTCTAGCCAAACTCTTTTGCTTCGGGGGCTTCTTCTGGTCCATAAAAAATCGTCGGGAATTTTTAGCTCGTTTGGACTCCGTTTGATATTTCTTTTCTGTAAAACTCAAAAACAAGGAAAAAACAGAAACTGGCACTGGGCTCTAGGTTAATAGGTTAGTCCCCAAAGTCATATAAAATAGCATATAAATGCATATAAAACATCCAACATGGATAATATAGTAGCATGGAACGATAAAAAGTTATAGATACGTTGGAGACGTATCATATATCTCTTAGGATAGTGTTTCTGTTGGATATAATGACGTGTAACCTAAACTAAGCTAATTTTAAATAAATCTCCACTACAGTAAATTGCTGTAGTAGCACTCAAGAAAAAGGCTGCTGGTCAAGCCGTGGATTGCAGCACTGGGAAGGATAGAACACAAGTTGCTGATGAAGCTTCAGGTGGTGAAGGACTTAGAAGAGAACATGGCTCCACCATTAGATCAAGGTATGATCATCTCCATCAGATCAAGGTATGATCATCTTCTCCTATTTCCTGTGGCTCAAGCTTGTGTTGTGTTTATCCTGGAGAATCCAACAGTTTGAAGATATATTTAAGTTAAAGGAAAAGAACATACCATAAGACACCAATATTTTTCTCTGGGTAAGAATTGCATAAAAGGTATATTTATTCACAATTAAAGTTACAAAGTTATTCGCTATATATTAAGGACCTAGTGGTAACACATCTTCTATTGTAGATAAGAGGAACCTAAATTCCCGAGCACCAAATTGCCAGTGATTCTTATCTTAGAAATGCTTAGCAGGATGTGATACTCAGCACATGGTCGATTGAGTAACCACAGACTCACCAGCTCTTTCCATGTATCTTTACACTGGCAAAAGAATGGTCTCCAATTTGAATTTCCAATGTAGGATTGAAGCAAATATGTTGTTTTGTGATTTGAAGGTCCACTTTTTTTTCTTTGCTAATTCAGTAAAGTTTTGTGTATGTTACTTCAATACCATGCTAAGTTATTCATCTAGACAGTTGTTGTAATTTTAGGTCTCAACTGCCCAGCTTTCTTCAATTATACAACAGGGAAGGTTTTCAAGACAAAATACACATAAGTTTGGGCCGAGTAAGTATTAGTTGTGGCACTAGAGCTACTGCCAATATGGTTTGCTTCCTATGTGAATTGTAATCTTTTACGTGGACACACCTACTACCTACATGTACTCTTTTCTAAATACACTTGCTTAGTTTGGTCGGCAAATTCGAAGGAAACATTGAGTGAAAAAGGAGTAAAGAATGTTAGAATCCGAGCCCTTCCAGAGTGGTACCTCACTAATGGCTCGCCCCCCTGGAAGGTGGCCTTCTTCGTCTTCCACCTAAGCTACGCAGGATACGCCCAAAACCAATCCCAGGGAACAGTAAGCCAGGGTTCTGAGCTCTGATCCCTTCATGGGGCAGAGTGAAAACCCGCAGTCTGCGGTTCTAGGCTGATTAAGTAGAGTCAGAAGTCGTAAGCCCCTGATAGGGGAGACATGCCCTTTAGGCTCCAAAAAGAGGGTCCTATTGAAAAAGAAATTATCCAAAATAGAAAGAAGTTCTTTTTTTTCAAATTCAATTGTTTATTTTTCTCTTATTCAAAAATTTCCTTGTTCAATAAGTCAAACACATTAGCGTCGACTCTTCGGTTGGGCAGTACGGGTCGGAGAAGGGTAATCACTCGTTATTAAAACCAGCATTCTTAAGATCAAAGAGTCGTGCGTAAAAGGAGAGCTCTCCTTCACGGTTCTCCTCAGAATCGGATTCCCGGAACCACAAGAATCCTTAGAATGGGATTCCAACTCAGCACCTTTTGTTTTGATATTTTGAGAAGAGTTGCTCTTTGGAGAGCACAGTACGATGAAAGTTGTAAGTTGTGTTCAGGGTTGTATCTGCTTGCCGATTCCTATTAAGAATACGATAGTTACAAATGAGATGGAGATCTTGGCTATCATCAAACCATCCTCCCTCCGATTATCTCTTTCCTTTCTATATATATGATAAGTCTACTCGTGCCTCAAGGCCCGGTCATTTACGCTCTCCACTGCATGAACAACATTCCCAACTAGATCTGTAAGCCTTATGTTGTCTCCTTTCCGATTCCTGACTCTAGCTCACAGGTATCCATAAGAGCGACCAACCCTGAATGCTTAAACCTATCAATCCTCTCCTAAATTTCTTTCTTTTTGTCGTTAGGCAAGGTGCAATCCATTCAGCACTTTCTGATGGGGACCAAAAGCCACTGGGTTACCAAGAAGTCGGATTCAGTTCAGTCCCGTTTTCAAGATCCGAGTCAGTGTTTGGGGATAGCTTGGTCCAAGCCCACATCCATAGTAGATGGACTTGAGCAGGCAAGTATGCCATGTTCCGATATTATTGATTATGACAATTATGATATTGACTAGATGGTTCTGCAACCGATTGTACTGACTGGCTTACCCGCGAGAGCACCTAAGACATGTAGTTGGGGCTTTAGAGTCACATGACATAGTAACAAGAACAGGAGAACCAACAACAGTTTATACTGATTTCCAACCAACGGATCTTCTTACCTTTGGACCGGAACCTTTAGTTGTTTCCTACTCTGGTCTACAGCTTGGATTGAAATGAGGGAGCCATACCGTGTGGTTGAAGGAGAGTACCATTCTGAAGTGGATAGGGCACTATCTCTATTCGTAGCGCATTGCGTATTGCTCTCAATAGGAAAGGGGGACAGAACCCCTACCTTTTTGTTTACTGTTTGGCTTTTGTGCCTCTATTCATCCAAATTGCATTTCTGATTACATCCATTTAAGATATGTAACATATTTGCCAATTTTGTTAGTATCATTTTCTTGAGTCTATCGATAATCTTTTTCTGACTGAATGCAGAGACTCATTCTTTTCCTCATACTTAAAGCAATGATTACTTGAAAGAAACGGTTATCATTTGAGATAAAACAATGTGTTTTCTTCATGTATATTAAGATAAGAGGATGTATATTGACACTATTTAAATTGTAATTTGATACGAGCAGGCTCTCTAAGAAACATCTTATCACAACAACGTACGAGTTTATATCACGCTCATTCCAATCTGCGCGGCAAGGCGCGCATTACCCTTCTAGTATACTTTAACCACTCATGATTTGAAAGAGTAAGAAATTATTTTGTCCAAAGAAAATATTGTCAAAATTCAAGCACGTGCACAAGGACACCATTATATATATATATATATATATATATATATATATATATATATATATATATATATCAAAAATGGGGTGATTCAGTTGAGCAATGGTATGTTACACTATGGTATGCTACCGTCCTACCTTTTGCATTAAACCACCTCATAGACCGATTACATTAGCACCACACAGTCAATCTCAAGTTTTTCAGTTAAATCTCCTTAAGGCAAGGAAGGGGTGCTTTGGTTAAGTGTTTCCTTAATTGTTAGAAAATATGACCTTGGGATTTAATCCAGATGAATGGCAAATTCTTTTTAGTGAGGCCATTAATAAGTGGTGAGATGATGGCACTAAAATCACCTAATAACAAAGGATAAATGCCGGCTAACCCAAGAAAAATTAGACACTTGAATGGGGTTTGTCCAACACTGAATCCTGAAAATTTTAACTTCACCTTATTTGGTGGCATGAGAAGATATAATATTTACCAACAAAACAAGCTTCTTGGTGAAAAACATTTGTATAGAGCTTTTATTTATGAAGCACATGGAAAAATTTAGCAACAAGAATGACATCTTCATCTAAAATCTTGTTATAGGAAAAGATATCATCGAAGTACACCAGAACAAGTTTTTCCATCAACTGCCATGAAGCACGATTCGGTCACCTCGTGAAGGTAATAGGGGCATTTGACAAACCAAATGACGTAACTAGCCACCCGTAGAAACTTGGGTTACCTAGTTTTGGAAAGAATGGATACTTGTGTTAATTTCATTGTCCCACCCCGTGTATATTAAATTTGGATTTAAAATTACTTTGGATTACTTACTCATGCTTTGTGAACTCTAGATGTGCTATGGCGCATTGATAGCTTGATCACCCATATTAGCAATGTTACCTTTCCTCTCACGGTATCACCATTTCTTGTTTGTAGATTATTTCTCATAGAAAGATTACGACTCCAAAGTTGCTACTAGATAAGGGTAATTATTGTAATCTACCACAATTTTTTGCTCATAAGTTATTTCTCATAGTACCTTCTTCTTTGATTTTCTTTCTTACAATGAAGGCTTTCAACACCTCAGTATCTACACACCAACAACTTAAAGATTGTTATAGTTTTGCATTGACATTGAAAGAAACATAGGGCGTGCTTATCTGCAATGAAAAGACTGGGATATGGTTGTGCATACACATGTATTGTATTGTATTCTATTCATGACTAGAATGAAAATTTAGTTATATATGTCCAAGATATACAACAAGTATCTAGCTTGTTGCTTTCTTAGTTACATGGACTACAAGGAAAAATACATGCAAGAAATTCGAAATCTCACAATGGTAAATCTAATTATGCATACAATTCTTGGGAACATACTTAGTGGAGAAACAACAACTAGCACTTGATTTACACAGAATTTGATATTCAGCGTACCCTTATATGGGAGACTTAGTCTAATTAGGTTGATATATATACTGACGGTTCTTGTATTGGACGCTTCAAGCAACGCATGTCGGAGTCAATCTCTGGATAGTGATAGTTTGCTGCATTGAGGGAATGATGCAAATAATGTTAGCTCCTACACGTGCGTACCCTAACATAGGCTTAATAATTCACATGCAAATAAAGACAAGTTAAGAAAATATAGTTCACCACAAGGTGGATGATTCTGGTTCATCATCCCAAACTGCGTGGCGTGAATCCAGGCGAACTGAATTTTCGTCCGTTGGAGCAGTAATGTTGTACTTGGTAAAATGACTTGTGATTCCCATGTTCAGTGCTCCTTGCTCATTTAACTAAAAAATAGAAACATCATAACAACATTAGACGTGAAATTATATATGTACAATAGACAGTAATTACACACACGAAATATATATCCATGGAATCATAAGATTTTCAATCCTCCACATTAATTACAGAATTCAAGAAATCTTATCCATTGCTATGCTAGCATTGCGCAGTGTATGGCCCATATTGCGACTTAATACAAAGCAAAATATGTGGTCGATAAGTTCACATTAATAAGATACTAAATATTGTACACTACGATTTAAAATACATCTTTATATTAGGTACCATCTCAGCTGGGAAAAACTCTTTTCGAGCTTTGAATGTTAACTGTAATTTTTTTTACAAATCATAAGATATTAACTATGAAATGGCGCACCAAAAAATATGGGTTAGATTTTAAACTCGTGAATTATGAAATGATTCTCATGTTAGTTATGAGAGTTATGAAAGACAGTTAATACAAATTTTCAAAACTCATTGCTAATAGAATAATTGTTGTCTACCATAGAGAGGCCGCCACTTTGTTCATGTCCCATTAGTATCCAAAAGTTGGGATGCCCTGGGTAGTTTCTTTTGTCAGCTGGAAGGTAATGGATTTTTTAAACATGACTCATTGAAGTTTATTCCTATAAATCCCTATATTTTAATACATATATAGTTCATATACAATGTAAACATAATCTATGTTTTTGTAATTTCACCAGGGGTTGATACTAGTGCCCTTAACCAGAATGTTTGTAATCAAGTATGTGCACCTTGTTTTGCAATTCCGTATTCTCTTGACGAACGATGTTTAATTTCCTACGTAGCTCTATATTTTCCTGGCGCATGAGGCTTTCCTGCAGTTGAAAAGGTTATGATATGACATAAAACGCACAACAAACTGTAATATGCTAGTATGTAGTACAATCATAATAATTGACAGACTAGGCACTAACATTCTTGTTTAACTCTTGAATTTCATCACCAATAAATTTGTCCTGGAATAACGATTAATATAGTTAGTGACACTGTAGATGCATGAACCCAGGAGATGAGAACCACAAATATGTATTACCTTTGTTAGTTGAATGTTATACAAGCTCGTTTCTAGCTGATTTTGTAAACGCTTCAAGTCTTCAAAAGATAAACCTGATAGATGCTGCCCTAGCAACTGCCTGCAGTGGCTTAGTAAGGTACATATATATCATAATCTAATTACATGATTTTACTTTATACTTTACAAGTTGTTCGATATGTGTACCAAGTGTAACTTTTGCCAATCATGATGAAATGTGTGTGTGTGGGTGGGGGAGGGGGCGCGTGCTTGTGAACTCGTATTTAATATTTCATCTTACTAACGTGTATGTTTTAAAATGTAAGCTATCGATGTTGCACAACTTTCATACATGCTTTCGGTGACCACTTGTATATGGTATTTTTACTTTGTTCCAAAAACACACGTAACTATATGGTATTTTGTTTTAATATATTTTGCTCGGCTATGTGTAGTTTTGTGACCGATGCAAATCATATAGCAAGTCACCAAGAAACTAAAAGAAGGTATACATAGACCAAGAATCTAGGATAATAATAAAAGTATCTCCATAAGAATAAGAGAAATTGGCCCTTTTTTAGCTGAGAGAATAAAAACATATCCAAGGTTCTACATTTGGTTGTATATCAGTCATACCTATGATTCTCTTGCAAGTTACGTAGTTGCTGCTCCAGGCGAGCACTTTCCGCTTGCCAAAACTGTTAATGTACATTCACAAAGAAAGTTAATGCACACTGTAGAATTTGAAATTTGAATTGTTTAGAAATAATGGGGTATCTCTGACAGGTCATTGCCAATGGAGAATAGGATTATGGACCTCATCATAATAGCATGTTATTTTTGTGAAACTGACCATGTCACATAGGTATTGATGTATTTTTTTAATAGATTTTAACATCACCCAAGGTTTTTATAAGGTCCGTATTTATGTGATAGCTAGATATCAAGACGTGATTAAGCAACTCATCTGTAGTGCCAAGAGGCTCATATGCCTGATAACCTAGTAGTACACCCCCACACATATAAATTCAATCCACACAATTAGCGATAAGTCCCCGGTAACATGCTACCCCCCTACTCATCACGCTCACCCACATAACCTCTTCTTCCCAAACTCCCCTCAAGGATACAAAGTTTGAACTTGCATTTGCCAATTAGATTATTGTTGCTGTTTTCGTGGTTATTGCCCAGTGATACCAGGGTGCAAAAGAGCCCATTACAATCAATAGGTGACTTAGCCATGTGTAAAGGGTAAAACATCATGTTATGCTCGTACATAGCGTGGTGCTGAATATGTACATTTACAACCTTGAAAGTATGAAACATCTGAAGAAGAACAGAATCCATGGTTTGGAAGGTATGAAGCAGATGAGAAGTCACTGAGAACTACGGTGCAATTCATACCTTAGCTTCGGCACTTGCACTCAGGAGTTTTTGACCATCTTTAACAGCCTCGTATCTTTCAATTAAGGGTTTCATCCTGGTAAAGAAGGGAGACCATGCTATAATCTCAAACAGTTTTTAATAGTACACAAAAGAGATAATAACGTCATGTTTACTGAAATTTCTTGCGAGTGAGTAGAGTATCCGTCAGTGAGGCATACTCGTGTCAGTGTGATTAAACTATATGTCTCGATTTATGTACTACTACATTTCATAGACCCCATCAATGAATCTATTATAGATATTTATCATTCTCAATATTCCATATTAATTCTTCTAAGATACCATGATATAAGTAGTATGAAGAAAAAGGTATATAGCCTTAGTTTTCACAATATATTTATTTTATGTACAAATAGTATAAATGCGAATTTCATGAACATATGCACTCAAATGAAAAATTCATAGAACTCACTTTTGAGTGTGAGTAATTATTGATGCAGTGTATTAAAAATGAGAAAAATGCCTAATTGAGCCATGTAAATGGCGTATAAATGTGGATATACATACTCCTAATAGTATAGGATCATTTTCGTATACATTGAACAACTACTTGGCAAGCATTTTAAGGGTCGTAAAATATCTACTCTACAACCTGTCCACTTTAGTATGTAGAGACTCAATTTGGTGTTTCTATAATTTCTTGTTAACCATAAGGAATTTATGAAAGTGTGATATACCGAAGTTCACATTTAATAAAGATATTTCCCATGATATATGCTTTGCGTCATTCTAATGAACGATTTGAAATTGAAAACAAAAAGTTTTTAAAATTGCTAACATGAGAAATCTTCATAAATGTTCAGTATAAAGAAGTTGTGGCTAATCAATCACCTTCCAACAGAACAATTGCCGCCTCCACCCCGAACTCCCTTCCTAGCCAGTGCCTCCGCAGCCTCCTACCTCCCTGTCGTCCATTCCCCTTGCCATTTTTAGTGACTAGTGACCGAGCTAAGCCCTGATACTAGTCGAGGAAGGTGGCGGAGGGAGGTCTCCACTTTCTTATCCTTCAACTTGACATGGAATCTATGGATGAGGAAGAGGGTATGGTTGTGCAATGGCGGTGATGGCATTTTTAGCCTAGACATCAGATTTTGAGTGAGATGTGTGTGGCCATGATACTCTCTACAGGTACGCGGGCGGCAAAGGTGTCTTGTTGTGTCCCAACATGGTGTTTTTCTGCTTGGGAGCAAGGCTGACACTGTGGTCCTGCGTTGTTAGGCGATTGTCACGATGGCTCGGAGGGTCTTGGCTCTTAGGATAGGACAATAATGACTAGTTCAGTTTTTCCATAGGTTCTTATGCCACATGTAAGGACGATAAAGAACGACGGTCGTACGGGATTCCTGGAGGGTCTCGAATTGGGATATTGGAGGGGCCGATGATCTTCCTCCCTCATCAATGTCCATCACACATGCAATGTCGTGGCTGGAGTTCACGCTTGTGCATGCAAGTTATTTTTGCTTGCGTGGCATCACCTAAAGACCGTGGTAACATGTTGCTGATTGGATCATGGGATTTGGTGGTGACAACAATCATGACTGCAATTTGGTGCTGCTTCTCGAGTACCCGGTCTCAAGCTCCAGGATAAAAGCTCTAGGTATGAACCTAGTTGGTTATACATAGCAACAACGATGTTGTTGCGTCGTTACATTGTTGAAGTCATTGCTCGGACTTAGCTCTTTAGATTGAAAAACCTACAATTCGGCCTTCGCTGGTTGGATAGGGTGATGGTGGGGCTTGTAAGTCATTACCTTCCTAAAGTTGTTGCTATTGGGGAACTGTTCTTGTTTTCCTTGTGATGTCAAGAGATCGTCGGTGAGAATATGATCATTGATGTAGTTTGCTGATTGTTTTTCTGCTTGCTTTGGATTTTTTTGTCCGTTTCCTGGCTAGGCGTAGTTTTGGTCTTCTATGAATTTTTTCAATGCCAGCATGTTTGATTGATAGTTTGTTGGTGTTGGGTATGTGCATTCTAGTTATGCAGAGGATGGGTGTTTCCTCTTGATGCTTCATTTTGAGTCAATAAAATCTACCCTTTGTCGAAAAAACTATCTTGGCAACGTTGTATAGTTTGTATTACTCCTATGCACAGCTAAAAGCATATATTGTATATATTTTGCAAAACATGAAGAAGTCTGACTTACGACAAACCTTAGACTTTAGATAATTTGGAACAGAGAGAGTACTCCTCATATCATGCATCATCCTGATCCCAGTCAAATGGGGGTGCGCTGAATGTCAAACTCCTTGTACTCAAGGGCACCACAATTTAATGTTATTGTTGTGGAGTCATGTTTCCACCAATGAAGGGTAATCTCCAAGTGCTCATACTTAACACGTGCGAGCTTAACCATGAACAATGACTCGAAGAATCATTGTTAGGCGACAAATTTTCATGTGTTTGGTGTACTCATGGTGATATACGCACGTGTATGACACAATTTTCTAATTTAGAAACAACTTATTATTTACACTAGTGTATTTCACAACATCAGTAGTAGGAATGAACCGGACAGAGAATCTATATATGAAAAAAAATGCGAAGGCATTTTTTGATTTCACTTGAACGAATTAGCTTATATTTATTTCCATAGATAACATCTTAGAATAAAAGCTATGATTGCATGTACTACCCAATGAAAATATATTTATTTATATCATGTGCTAAAGAAAACAGATTTGGCATATTCTTTAGTTTAAGTGTATTTGTATTTTCATTTTGGGACTGTATCTTCTACCATTATATATTTTTCTTTCATGTGCGCAAGTGCGGGAGCCATCCTAGCACGGTAATATGATGTCAAGAGAAACAAGACAGTTGACAGTATAGCTAGTTGCATTTGTCTGATCTTTGAGATACTCTATGTTGCTTGATATATATCTATGTTGGAGGAGACAGTAGTGGATCAATATATATTGTTTACTTTTACCAAGACAAGTTTTTGTATTTCAATGGCAGAAATTGAAGCTCCAATTAACACAGTGTTCTTCAGCATTTCACGGTAATATGATGTCAAGAGAAACAAGACAGTTGACAGTATAGCTAGTTGCATTTGTCTGATCTTTGAGATACTCTATGTTGCTTGATATATATCTATGTTGGAGGAGACAGTAGTGGATCAATATATATTGTTTACTTTTACCAAGACAAGTTTTTGTATTTCAATGGCAGAAATTGAAGCTCCAATTAACACAGTGTTCTTCAGCATTTCACGGTTTTTGTGGTGAATAACACAATCCCCCCCCCCCCCCCCCCCCTAAAAGAATACTCGAAATAGTATGCTTAACAGAGGTCGAATGTGAACAGTTCCGGAGGATTTATATACTGCGAAGGCCTGCAGTTCATATTTCATATGAAATGAATTAAGGCTAGGAACTTGATGACATGGACATAAATGAACTTGCCATTTGATTAAACTTCGAGGTGTGTTGATTTCCAAGATCTGCTTACTGGGATTTGCACACGAGAGAGAGAGAGAGAGAGAGAGAGAGAGAGAGAGAGAGAGAGAGAGAGAGAGAGAGAGAGAGATGTTGTATCTCCAACAATTTGACCACCATATGGATGCACGCACTCAACAGTAAGAGGGAAAATTAAACAGATTGAATACATGAATTGAAAAAATATCTGTATGTTGCTATTAGATTCACAAAATAATTATCAATCCATATGTGAGAACAAGAGAAAGCAGATATGTGCACATACCCGGAATTGGAGTACTCATAGAGGCGTCCGGTGATGGAGAAGATGAAGATCCCTACCTGGGCATCACAGAGAACGCCCAGTTCCTTGCCCTTCTTGAACAATCCGCTCTTCCTCTTGGAGAAGGTCACCTGTCGGCTTGTCTGGTTTTCGATCTTCTCGATCACCGTCTTTCCGCGGACCATCACGCCTTCGTGAATCTTAGATCACGCCTTCGTGGAGTCGCAGCAAACACGCGGGCGGGCGTCTGACCAGAGATCTTGCCTATCTACCTGCGTACTAGGTGAGAGAGAGAGAAAAGGGGAGAGGTAGTAGCGGTATGGAGAAGAGTGGTTTGGTTTGGAATGTACTGGTACCTATAGCTAGTATTATACCCCATGACCGCTTGGTGCCATGACAACTAACCCGCGCATGCACGGACCTACTACCTCTTCTACTAGCCATGACCTACTCCTTTTACAAAACAGATGTCTGGATGGCGTTTCTGTTTATTGAGTTCCTTTTATCTCGTCATTGTAAGTAGGCATGCTAGCTCCCACTTTGCATTTTCTACTGGACAAGCAAAAGATTCCGGACGAGTACAAAGACAATATAAAAGGAGATCTGGATCAACATGTCTGACATATGCTATATTATTATATGCGTTAAAATATTGTACGGACGGCTATGGCATGTAGAGAACTGCAAAAGAAGCTTGATAAGAGCATCTTCAATGGCCGCGCTAAAAGACCCGCGCGCGGTAAACTGGCATTTTAGCGCACGCGGGCCGTTTTCGTGTGCTCCAGCAGAGACGGGAAACTAGCGCGCGGGAAGGGTTGCACACGCGGGGAAAAGCGGCAGCTGGCGCGCTACATTTGGCGCACGGCGTCCTGCGCGCCTATTAAGTTACAGCGCCCTCTGCCGCTCTCTCGTCGCTTCCTCCACCGCTTTCTCTCCTCTCCGCCGACACGCCACCATCGCGCCACCATGCCGCCGCGCCGCCGAGGAGCTTCGGGCTACCACAGCGTCCGCGTGCGTCTGTCCGGCACCTACGCCAAGATTCGGTCCGGCGACGTGCGCCTTGGCCTTGGAACCTTCGACTCCGCCCAGGAAGGCGGCCGCGCGTACGACGCTGCGGCGTGGCGCCTCCGGCGGTCCCGTTGGGACATGAACTTTGAGAATGTGGCGACGCAGGAGCGGGCGCAAGAGTTGGCGCCTCCCCCGCGGCTTCTCACTGACGAGAATCGTCGTGAGAATCAGAGGCAGGAGCGCCGTCTCAGCCTGGCCGAGATGGACGAGGAAGCCCTGGTGCTGTGGCGCCAACGCTTCCCGCAAGACGTCATCAACGAGCAACAGTTCTTCGCGGAGAGGAGGGCGGAGAGGGAGAAAAGGAGGCATGAGCGAGCCGCCTATCGCGAGGACAAACGAACGTGGAAGGCGGTCGCCAAATTGAACATAGCGCTAGGAGATGCGTCGTCCTGGGACTCCAGCGACGAGCGGTTCCTTGACGCCTACGCTCAGACGTCTGAGGAGGACATCACCGAGGCAGAGTCCGAGTCGGAGAATGACGAGTAGTAGTAGTTTTTCTATCTATCAGACGAAAAGACTATGTGCACTATTTTGTATTGTAGAAGCAGTATATGTGTGCACGTTTGTACTATCGGAGCCAGATGTGTGCGGGATCGTAGTTAAAAAAAGATGGAATATAGCGCGCCTGCTGTATCGACTCGGGCACGCTTTATTTTGCGGCGACCGCTGAAGCCAGCGCACCGCGGCGTGCAAAAGCTGACGATTCCAGCGCTACAAACTGATTTTTAACGCGCTGCGCGTTGGACGTCTGTTGGAGATGCTTTAAGGTGTATGCATGATCTAGCAGGAGTGAAACAAGAAAGTATCCACTTCTGTAGGGTAATACTATATCTTTGACTCCGATGTAATGTTTCCTAATTTCGAAAAAGAACCAGTGCTCTGTGTGTACATGAATACACGCGGCAGCAATAAAAACCAGTGCTCCTATGAAAGAAGCGTAAAACTTAAGCGCGTGCCAAGTGAAAGTAGGCCAACATTATCCCTCCAACATGTATGGTTCTAGGACAAGATGGTACATCCGTCTTCCAAGCTTCCTGTACTGTGATCTGTATTAACTTTATTTCTTATTAAGAAGCTGTCATCGGTACTCTACGTAGTTGCTTGTTTTTGCACGAAAGATGCTTTGGCAGTCGACTAGGAGGCCTCACGATGGCAGGAGACCCGTGCATGAGTTCCCGTGCAAACAATACAACAACCAGAAAAACCAGGGGCAATAAAGCGCCGGTCCGGAGACGCCAAGAGACGCGAGCAATTCAAAGATGCTACTAGTACACGACCGGACGCCCAGGTCCAGGCTCTCTAGAAATAGGAAAATGCCTATTCTTTTTGGTCAAACAAACAGGCTCATACACATTCACTCTAGCATCAAGAAATTGGAAAAACGCTCTGGGAGGAGAAAAATATGTGTGCACTTATCAAAGAACATGGGCCAACCGAGGAGGGTAAGCTATAGCTTATCACGCTGCTCCGTACGTGTATGGTATACTGTTGTTCTCCCTTCGTTTCTTTTTAGTCTGCATATAAAATTTGGTCAACATTAAATTTTGTAAAGTTTGACTAAGTTTATGTTAAAAAATATCAACATTCGCAATACAAAATCAATATTATCAGATGCATTATGAAATTAATTTTCATACTGTATAATTTTAGTATTGTAGATGTTGGTATTAGTATTGTGAATGTTGATATTGCTTAGTTTGATTTCAAGCAAATGTTATATGCGAAGAAAACAGAAACGGAGGGAGTATAGTAGTATATCGCACACCTGCATCTCGACTGAAGCGACGACTTTTGATCCATGGCAGCTGTGGATCGCTTAAGCGCTAAGGCATCCTACTTGCAATATATAAATTTACGAAGAGTGACGCTCTTGGTTAGAATCTGGCTTGACACATTATTTTTATTATGTTTTTATTTCTTTACTTGCAACTGACATGTGGGACCCATACATAGGTAGGAGCGTGGGCCAGCTGATGTGTCGTGTATGACGGAGAGTTAACGGAAATGTACTGAAACGTACCCGAAATGCAAGTTATAGGGTCGGTCCGTGACATTTTTCAAGTTTACGTATGCATTTGTACGCAGAGTGCAAGTTTATGTATCATAGTGTAATTAACTCTTTTTTGGTTAATCACATATTTTTTGAATATAACTATAGATGAAACAAATCATTCGTGGAACCCATAAAATTTACAAATATTTATCCAAGTGCTTATGTGCTAACTTTGTTTAGATGATCTTTTGGCTAGAAGAACACACAAAAATCCTGGGCAAGGTGGATGCACAAAAAGAATTTACGAATTTTAATATTATACTGGTTAAACGTTGATCAATGTATTTTTCGGTTATCCATATCTTTCTTTCTCCATTTACTTGTTTGCATTATTAATTTGTTATGTTTATGATGTGGATATAGTCCCGAGGATTTAAATTTGACTAATATATTTTGTTGGGAGGAGACAATAATCCTATTCAGGGTCCACCTTGTCCTCAATACCCAGTCAACAAGGTCCAAGGTGGTAAAAAAAACTCCATCTCGGTCAACAACACTCAAGGCTATGATACCGGAGGCTCTAGGAAAGTGGCTGAGAGACCATTCATCTTGGGGTGCGCTTACTACTTATAAGCCTTTTAGCAGTTATCCTTTCCACACTTGGCTATGTTAGACTGCATTATATGTAGCCTCTATGTATGACTTGTATCTTGTATTGTACACAGTGTGTACCTCTATACATATATGAGGTAGCCACATCCGTATTAGGGTGTCGTGCTGTTTTCCAAAAACTCTAAGTCTAATATGATATCCGAGCCAAAAGTCCAAACTCATGAAGAGAGATGGGCAAGACGGGCAATATATTTCAACAGGCTACCCATGTTTATCATTAGGAAGGATAAATGGTACACCAGAGGTGCACCCTTCCAGGTCTTCACAGTAGGTAAATGTCCACTCAATGCTCAAGCGAATTCACTCGCAAAAAGAAATGCTCAAGCGAATTGCTGTGCTCAACAAATCAAAGGAGAAACCAGAACGAATGGACAAAGTAAAAAATGGAGGCAAGGAACAAAGAGAGACCAAGTCTAAATGAGGGCCAAATAGCCAAGGCCCACTAATCCATGGATGAGAAAACCAGTGCGCCAATAACTATGAATACCCCCACCTTTAACTAATATATTCACGGACTCGTGGAGCTAGGCTTTACACCGGAATATGCCAATGGTGCTCAGGCACCTTGGAGTCCATTTCCATAAAGCCATTTCATACAACGCACTTCTTAGAAAAACTTTTTAAACATGCATATACATGTATACTATGTATGTGCAAAACTTCATACTCCCTCCGATCAATATTAATTATCAGTGATTTAATACAATTTAGTATTAAATCAGTGACACTTAATATGAATCGGAGGAGTAACATTTTAGTTTCAGACTTGGCGACAGAAAAAATAAATATGTAATTTCAATTGGGCTTGTTTGGACGTAATTTTTTTCTACAGTTTACAAATTATTATTTTTTCAAAATAAAATTTCGTGGACCCGTAGTGAACACACACAAGTTTCGATAAGTTTGCATTGGCTTTTACACCTCATACCGACCATAAGCATGGGTAACCTTGGTCATTTGTCTAAGCACCACCCCTATGTAAGGCCTACATCACATTCACTAGAATAAACTCAACGGGAGGACATCAGCGATCTTGAACCTCTTAATAGCTGTGTTGATGTTGTCTTGCAAATACTGGAACATCGGTACAATAATGTCAGTTAGTATTGTCGGTTTTTAAAATTCGTGCCGCCTCCACTGCCCAAGTAACCACCTCAAGCTGGATTATTGCAGGCGGCTTTGCACCGTGGTGACGTAACCACCTCCGAGAATAGTACTCACCAATGGTTCTGCTTTCTCGAGTGTCATTTTTGCTGAGCGTTTTTCCACAGAAACTCGACAAAGGCCATTTTTCCCGTGTGTCTAAGAAAAGCCGCTCAACAAAAAGCATAACATTCAATGTATAAACCTGTGGTAGATATTCGTTTTTGCGGCTTATCAATGAGAAATGTCAAACTAGCAATGAATATTAATTACTCTTTTGAACGACCGTGTGTACATGTATACAAGCGGTAGCTGTATGAACGAGTGCTCTTAGGGCATCTCCAAATCGGATAGTCAAATCTCTCTATATGTACTTTGTGCGATTCTTTGCATGGAAACATATGCATGGATCTGCGCATCACCTGGGGCCTCCTAATTGATTCCCTTGTCCGCAGACGATGCGGGAGAAAATTTGCATGTAGGCATTGGAGATGCCCTTATATCAAGTAACATGGCCAAGCGAGGAGGGCCAATTTCTATAGGGGGAAGTACACCGTAGCTTAGCTATAGCTTATCACGCTCGTCCGTACGTATATGGCATATTATTGTTATTTCCCACATCGGAATCTCGAGGAAAGCGACAACTTTTTGTCCATAGCAGTTGTGGATCGCTTAAGGGCTAAGGCATCTAACTTGTCATATAAATTATAGACGAATACTGTCATATACTAGTACTTAGGCTGGTTGTAATGGGAGTATCATATACTAGTATCATGCATATGATACTAGTGTATGATACTACCTCCCTAATGCATAATATCATATAGTAGTATCATGCAGTACTTTATTTATTGCCATGCATGAGACATTGTAGCATAACATTTATTATGATACGGTATCATGATATGATCTCAACCCTCTCTTTCTTCATTTAATTCTATGACACCTCATCGAAATTGTCTAGTTAGCATGCATGATACTAGCTATGATACTAGCATTACGACCAGCCTTAACTTGCGGGATAGATCAACTTTCGGTAAAATCATGTACGAATGACCTTAATCCATGCTGTGATCTCTTGATTGCTTTTTTTTTTGTACTCGTGCTTGGATCGGAGATACTGCAAAACCTGGTTTGTTAGGCCTCCAGACAAGACATTTGAGCAGTTACGTATTTCTTTTACTTTCCTAGTACTGTACCACAGACTGGGCATGTGGTGAGCAACATGGTGCCATGCGCTTGTCATATGAGAACTTAGTTTAGTACTACTCCCTCCGTTTCAAAATAGATGACCTAATTTTATACTAACTTTCTAGGGAGTATAACAGAGATAAAGTGTAGCCTAGCCTCTCCTTGCGACGGTACATGTGGGTTTGGATGCTAGATGGATCTACACCATTACTCTTTGGCCCACTCGATATTTTGATGAGAACCTGGTGGCCCTCCCTATGCGACGGAATCATCTTTAGTCTGCCAAATGTGCCGGACATAATTCTTTTGATTTTATGGACAAAAAAATTTATTCTGAAACGAATATCAAATGCACCAGAAGCAATTTTTGTCTTTTAGCTGTCAATTAATCTTTAACCTTCAGAAACACCATAACAATGTGCGTGCGTGCGTCTGTGTGCGCGCACGTGTGCTTGTGTGTTTTCCTGTAGTCAAATTGTGAGAATGCATGAAAATAAAGTTCAGATATGTAGCCGAATGGTAGATTGTATGAAATATTGCTTCGTTCTGTGGAACTAAACTGCAAATTGTGAGTCGACGGCATAATATGGTTTGAATATTTCTACTGTGGTCCTGTAATAATTGGGACCCATCATAATGCTGGCTACATGATTTCGACAAATTAATGTGGTATACTATGAAGATACTGGAAACAATGCGAGGCAGGTTCCACCACCATGATTGTAGTTTTTCAGCTCAACCCTTCATTTACCGGCTGATCATGCATGTAGAAACTTACAACATACATGCTGTGTCACACGGTTAAAATAACTTTTTCTGCGAGAAAACTTTCGATCTATTCATCTTCAGTCATAACAGTACAACAGACACTAGAAGTAATAAAAATTAAATCTAGATCCTTACACCACTTAGCGACTACAAGTACTGAAGCAGACTGAAGGCCCGCCGACATCATTACCCCTCCCCCTTCGGAGCCGGCAAAACATGTTGTAGTAGATAGTTGGGAAGTCGCCATGTTATGGCCCCATAGTATTAGCACACCAGAATAGCAACCATCGCCGATGAAGAGTAGCGTAGACCGGAAGGATCCAATCTGAAGACACATGAACGAAGATGAACGATTAACAGATCCGAGCAAATCCACCAAAGACAGAACCAACACAGACACACCTCTGCATGCCTACGGACGATACTAGATGCACCATCGTGACATTATCCCATCTTCAGAGAGCCGTCGTTGTCTTGTCTTTCCCGAGCAGGACACAAAGCCTAACAAAATTCAAAGAGATATGTAAAAATGGAGCCCTCATGCCAGCAAGGGCTGGGATCCACCGCGCCCGATAGCCCTAAGGTCACAGGAGACGAGGTGGACCAGCGGCAGCGCCGTCGGGAGGCAGCGGAACCATAAGCTTTTTAGGAGACTGTTAAAATAAGTTAAAATGAAAATAACATAGCTACAAACTCACAAACTTTACAAATATTTATCAAGTGCTTAAGTGCTCCTTTGTTTTAGATGATGATTTGGCTAGAAGAATACAAAATACTGCTCGGCAAAGTGGACACACCAAAAGAACTCACAGGTTTTAAAAGTTTTTTTAAAAAAAGGAGGAAGACCCCCGGCTTCTGCATCTGGGCGATGCATACAACCATTTTATTAATTATTAACACAAGACCTTACAAAGTCATACAACAATAAGACTAAAGCCACCGTCTAAGCAACATCTGTCGCTACTCCTATCAAGATGATGAAGGGGCGTTGGTAGTCTGGGCCTAATACGAAACAGACTTTGCAGCCAAACCTAACATCTAACGTCTGAGGTCCCAACCAGGACGCCTGCCGGGTATGGGCACCCACCAGTCCGGCGTTCTCCTCAACCAGGACGCCTGCCGGATATGAGGCCACCGCAGCCACCTGCCACCAATCCACCTTCAGAGTTGCACTATTGCATATACCTTTCCTGGTCTAGCTGCCGCCGACGCCACCACGACGCCAGACAGCGTCGACCTCCTGCGCGAGTCCATCATCACACATCAGACGCCTAATCTCCAGGGCGCCATGCAATCGAGATCCGACACCGTCAATGTGTATGATGAAGCACCGCTCCTCCTCTTGTCACCTCCCGCCATCACGTGCTCCAAAATGATGCCCCCATGAGGGAAAGCGATACTAAGAACGCCATCATCGTCCGATCCGCGAGGCCCAGAGCTAGGGTTTCCCCCGGAGCATCCCGAGCCTGATGACGCCAGCTACAACGACGATGCCTCGACAAGGAAACGACATCAAAGACGCTGCCATCGTCCGCCATGACCGTAGTTGGCGCGATTTTCATCAGCAGTTGCGCCACCGGGCGTATGCCGCCGGCCTCGCTGGTCCCTTCAACCGTAGCATACTCCAAAACGATGCCCTAAAGAGGGACTACGACGCAAAAGCACTACCATCGCTCGATCCCATGGAGATCTAGGGTTTCCCCCGGAGTTGCCTGAGTTGTCAAGGACCAGACAAGGATGGAATCCTGCGGATCCGTGCAGCTGCCGACGTGTCGCACTCGCCATCGCGCCGACCGTGACGCCCCAGATCTTGAAGCCGCCTACCATGGGGTATGGGATCGCCGGAGCACCGCCAGCCCCCGCCGTGACGTCCGGCCGCATGCCACGCTCCAGCCCGAGGGCGCCGGCCTGCGCCAGCTCCTGACGAGCTTGAGGGCACCTAGTCCCCGCCGCCGCCGGTGACGGCAAGGCTTTGCCTGGCCGCGCCCTCGGGTGGCGGCGAGGGAGGAGGAGGACGATAGGGGGAGTCGGGGGCGACGGGATCTGGGGGCCTCCCAGCCGCCGCACGGGGGCGACTCGGGAGGAGGAAGTATACCAATAAAACGTTGATGTATGTATTTTTCTCTTAACTAGACATTTCATTATCCCTTTTCTTCTTTTCATTTTAACTTCTTGAGATAAGTTTGACTAATATATTGTGTTGGGAGGAAATAAATAATACTCTTTAGGGGTCCCACATTGTCCACAAAGCTTGTCAACAAGGTGCAAGGTGGTCAAAAAGGATAACTCATTCAACAATGCTCAAGGCTTGTCATGAAAAGTCCCAGGTGATTGTCATGGTCAACTAATCAAAGGAGAGAGCCGAAAAAAGGACAAAGTAAAGAATGGAGGCAAGAAACAAATGACTATAATGTGGGGGTGGAGCGACTTGTACACTATGTCTCTGGGGTATTTGAGAGCTGATTTTGATGGGGTGTCCAAGATCGGATATAATTTAGGTCTAGAACTACGTCATCTTCCTCGTTGCGTTGGATGTTTAAGTATAAGTTGTCCCCTCCGGTTTGTATGTGTGGATATTGTGATGGGCCGCAGGTCATATGGACGCCATTCTTCCCAAGTCTCTTGATGTCAACCGACTCGGTCTTCCCTTTTCATGGCTTCTCCTACTTTTTTCAAGGGGTCTGAGTGATCCCACATTTGAGCGTTCCCTTTTTGACAGTGGATTGTTCAAAATACCACTTCCGAGATTTCCAGAAGACCGCTCCGGACCTGTACGCAACTAGATGTGTGCGTTATACGGATACATCCATTTTGAAGCACTTATTCTTATTATAATTACTCATTATTATCCATGTTTTCTAGATGATCATATCATAGTTATGAATTTTTTGTCTAAATTTTAATGTTCCGATGTGGAAATTACCGTAAAGGTGCAGAAAAGCACAAAAATGAGTCCTAATGGAGAAAATATTTCTCAGAAAAATACCAACAAAGAGAAAGTCGGGTATCCATGAGAAGATAATCATGGAGCAAAAAATGGGCCAATGAGGCCCCCATGGAGAACAATGCTTTCTCTAATCTAAGAAGGTGTTTGACGCCCAAGTGCAGAGGTTTGTTGTAGGCAAGAATTTCCCTCAAGGGGACGACCTGAAGGTTTATGCAACTGGTAGAAGTCTTGCAAAACAACCAAAGATCAGTACCTATGCACAAACAAATACATAATTTGACTAGACCTCCAACAAAACTAGTAAGATGGTCACTCTTACCAGCCTGGCTAGTTATACGGATAATTGCAACTTGTTTTTGGACTTATTGATTGCAATGAAAGAAAATAAAGTCTAGATTGTAAATGAAATAAAAAGAATACATTGATCAAGGTTGAAAGAAATATGGATGAATGGACTGGGATTCATAGTTCTGCTAGCGACATCACTCCAATAGAACAACATGGCATGGTGAAAAGTTATAGTTGTGTATTGATTTGATTCTTGTCTTTATGAGTAGGATTATGCATGGGATAATTGCATATAGGCATTGATACCTCTCCAGAGTATCTAACTTTTTTGGTTGTTTCATGCCATTATCTTACTACTTTCACATATTTTTGGCAACAATTTATATTATTTCTATTTGTACTAACCTATTAACCTAGTGCCAAAGGCCAATACCTGATTTATATCTTTTGGGGTCTTTAGGTGAAAAATGCACTTAGCCGGAACGACCTGCAAATTTTGTGGATTTTTTTTGTAATATATCTGAATTTTTACCGCAAGAACAAACATAAGATGGTGCCTACGGGCTCCACAAGGTAGGGGCACGCTCCCTAGGGCGCACCAGGGCGCCTTGTGCCCACTAAGTCGGTTGGAGCTCTCCTTGGGGCGCAAGAGAGCTAATATCAGGAAATAAATTTGTTAAAATATCAGCCCGATAGGAGTTATGGATCTCCGAATATTTATTAAACGGTGCTCGGCCAGGAAAACAGTCCCGAAAATAGAGAAGAAAACCTAGAGAGAGATATCCAATAACGGAGGGTCTCCCACCCCTCGAGGTGCGTGGTGGCCAAGGACCAGATGGGAAACCCTTCTTTCATCTAAGGGGAAGGCCAAGAAACAAGAATAAGGAGCGGGGCTCTCTCCCCATTTCTTCTAGTAGCGACGGAACGTCGCCGGGGAATCATCGTGATGGCGATCTACATCAGCAACTTCGCCGTGGTTAACAAGAACTTTCTCCGCCTCTATGGAGCATTGTATCCTCTCTCACCCCGCTGCAATCTCTACATGGAAATGGTGTTTTATGCTATATATTATTATCCAATGATGTGTTACAACTATATGATGTTTGAGTACATTCCTTTTGTCATTTGGTTTGATTGGTGATCATGATTGGTTTCAGTTCCATATTTTATTTTGGTGCTTTCCTTTTGCCATTGTGGTGGAATATCATCTTGAGCTTGTGTTCCCTTGAAAGAAGTGGGGTCACAATTCTCTTGCTAAGGAACAAACTTCGTCTTGGGGTATTGATCTTCTTCCCACTCAACTCCATTGGCATTGAACTTTTGTTCAAAACCAACACCTTGATTCTTCCGGTGTGTTCCTTGCTTGCGTACAATTTCCTCAAATTGTTTACTTCCAGCAAGGCTCTTGTAAACACCTTTCTCTATAATTCCCTTTAATAAGCTATTTTCTTGCTCAAGTGTGACTTGGCTAAGAGAATCATTAGTGGAATCTAGAGAACTACTAGAAGCAACAATATTGCATTTAACATGGTTATTGTTACTACTAGCGGAAGAATCCTTCTTTTTCGTATTGCTAGGTTTTACTTGTGACATATAAGTAGACAAGAGTAAACACTTGGCAATATAAGAAGAACTCTTCTTTCGAAGATCATCATTGATAGCTTTTAGGAACCCATGCTCTTGCTCTAAATTTAACTTCTCGAAGCGTAGCTTCTCATGAGTCCTTAGGAGCTCTCTATGATCCTCTAGAGTTGTTTCATGAGCTAACTTAAGAGTGTTTAATTATTTAGTTAGATGCTCAATCTTCTCTTTATCATTGTCATTCATTTCATCTTGATTAGCATGAATACTAGCAATTTCATCATAGTTTTCATCACTAGTGTTGTCAACAAGTAAATCATCATCACCTAGCAAATCATCTTCATCACTATTGAAATCAACATACTCCGGGTGTGATACCTTGGGGCCTTTAGCCATGAAGCATCTTCCAATTCCTTCAGTTGGTGAGTCAAATATGTCATAGGAGTTGGATGATACAAGTGCAAGACCGACAACACCTTCATCTTGAATATATTTGGAGTCGGGAGTGATAGCTTCTCTCGGAGTCGTTGTCGGAGTCGGAACCAGATACCCATTCACAAATGTGAAAAGGCAAATGCACAGTCGGACGGAAGGATAGAGCGAGCTTAGGTTTTTTAGGTGAAGAAAACATTCCGACTTAAACATGAGGAATTGGGGAGGAACTGAGGAGTAACTCCTCAAATATTGAGGAGTTAAAGTTTCAAAGGTAGGGCCTAGTCATGGTTAAGTCCTAATAAAAAAATTATGGAGTTAAAGGTTTTTAGGTGAAAGACCAGAACCTAAGACACTGAACACAGGATTTGACACAGATATACTGGAAAAATTGACTTGTCAAAAAGTTGCCTTGGACACTGAAACGAATGTAAAGCATAGATATATCACCCAACTAAGATAAAGAAAAGTATAGAACAATTCAAGCCAAAGATGTAAAATACAGATTCCATCTTATTCGAACAGGAGCAGCATACTGGTTAATATATTCCTTTCCGCCAATGTGATATGGCATCGTCATCCTTCTCCACTTACATCGTCCAGTTTACCCAGCCATGTTACTGTAATTTTTATCCGCCTATTGCCTATTCTGTGGATTGCAATAGCTTGAACTCTCTTCAGTTCCGAGAGTGTCAATATCTCAGGGTTTTCAAGCCAATAGTAGCTTCCTCCAGTTGGCCAGTTCCATCAATAATGATATATCCAGCTTTTTAACGGATGGGCTAAAAGTTGGATTATAAGCAAATACCATGTAAATGAAGATATAATATACTTAGTGCCCCTACTGCATGATCCACGGATCCATCCAAGTTTCCCTTTCTCATTGTCATAAATTACCAACTGATCCTGCATTGTGATATCTACAAACAGAAGATCAAATCGAACTATCACACAAAGATGCAAGGTATGATCATTTCATAGACCGGGTTGTGTGTTCACCCACAAAAAAAAAGACCGGGTTGTGTGAGTCTAGACTTTGTACCTCCAATTATGTTGAAATTAAGTTTAGCCACCGACCCGTCAAGAATGCCCAAGCACACATTTCCATTTTTCTGGCACAAACAATTGAGGATATCTTTAGCCTTTGTTTTTCCAATAAAAAGTTTGTGGCACACTACTAGTATTCGGTTGGGTTATCAAATACTTACGGTAACAATGAGGTAGTTTTCAGGAGCGATCTCCATGGCTGTATTCTTCGAAAACATCAGGAAGAGTGATTTGAACTCCTTCTTGATGTCAGACACAGATTTAAACACTTTCTGCCCTTTCCAGCAAAGAGGTAGACTGGGGTCAGACACCTTCGTAAGTGACTTGCTGAGACCAGCTTGGATCTGCAACATTAGCATCTCATTAATGCATTGTTTCCTTCTTCGGATACCTGGCAACAAGAATCTAGTGAGTTTCAGACCTACCGCAGAAACAGTCGCTTGGTATGGCTGGGCAGCAAAGTACGTATAGGTGCTACCGCTATCAAATACCACCTCCGTTGGCTTCACTCCTAGTGGGTGTTTATCAAGTAAAGTGTTCCTGAGCCAGGTGAGTAGTAATTCCTGAAAGTACAAGTGCTCTATTACATATGGAATCATGAGAATCACGTAAATCAAAAACACCTACAATTCAGTTTAGCCCTAAACAGATTGTGTTATTACTTTATAACAAAAAAGAGCATGTTTAGTATTCCTAGCTTCTTTTATTTGTATAAGCCACTGCTATAACAAATAGCATCATCTACAACTTCCCTCGTTAAGGATGATCTAAAGGCCACGGGCTGGTTAATAGACAGCAAACAAGAATGAGAGTACCAAATGTTTGTTTGCCAAAAAGCAGCATCAACAATTTGTCATATAAAACGGATGTGAAAAACTTGCCCTCTCATGATTGCGAACGGCAAAAAGGTAACTTCAAATTTAAGTTATTCTCCTTGGTCACGGTAATTATTTGGGAAGTGTGTTTGATGGATGCAATGTCGCTACTCACTGGTGATCAAGAACTAAACTATATACAAAAAAAGACCAATTGTTATTAGAGCTAAAACAAACAAAATTTAAACATCTTTACCTGTATTAAACTTTAAATGAAAGTATTGTTCCCTCCATGAATAACAAACAAACATCATGGATAACAGTGCGTACCCAGATGTGCTACGAGCCATCGGCACCCACGTTGCGCGTGAGGTAGACACGATATCATCCCCAAAGTAGAGGAACCCTCCTCCGTTCGTACTGAGGCAATGGGCAAGTACATTCTTGGTGATGCCTTTCTGCTTGAGCTGCGAGACCAAGCTAACTGATCCCCTCCCAAGCCCAAGCAAGCCATCTGTCGCTGCCTGCACTGCCCCATTCTTTCCCACCTGCTGGTCATAGCCACAGCTACACAAAATATAGAAGCAGATATAAAGAACTAAATCCAGCCACCAGTAATGACGCAATGCTTCACAAAGTGCATTTTTTTTTTGTAAAATTCACACAGTGGAGTTCTGAAAGGTCAACAAGAACAAATTCAGTCCCACTAATGGGGCAATGCTCCCCAAAGTGGATGTTGTGAAAGGGCATGAGTTGCAAAAAAGAATGAGTTACTAAAAGGACATAAAAAACAGCAGTCAGTGGTAGTACTGAGGCAATGCTTCACAAAGTGGCATAACTAAATTCAGTCACCAATAATGAGGAAATGTTTCAGAGTGACAATACCCAAAGGTGAGGCTGCGACTAACACGGGATGAATTCCGTAGGGTTAGGCCGAAGCTGTCGGTAACGAGCACACCGAGAGAAGACGAGCTGTCCGTGTACTTGATTTTGTAGTCGCATTGGTGTGGTGAGGGGCACTGCTTGTTGTTAGGAATCTGTGAGCTGAGCAGTGTAGTACAGAGTGAGTCTGCACAGGGCACAATCTTGCTCTTTGTTGGCTTGTACAATGGGTGCGGCACCTGCAATAACCATCAGATCAGACCAAGAGTACGCATTTGACACCAAATCTACTACAACAATAATAATGCATCAGGAAAGTTTTATACTTCACACACAAAAACCCAGCTTTAAAAAAAGAACTGGGAAACTCACAATCTTGAAGAACGCTGAAAATAAATCTGAATTAATACCTGTAAAACACCCAACCACCGTGGAATAATTATTTAATCTAGGCCTCATGGCCCATCTTTTAACCCCCGGATGTGGAAGATGAGAATCGAAGGTCAACAATGTGGCATCGTTAAATCGAAATTTTTCTATACTGCATTAGAATAGTGACCAGTAACTGGAATTTTGAATGCAGTTATGGTCAAACTAGTATTGGATTAGATTTAACACTGACGCGTACTCGAGTACTCTACCTTGTTGCAGCTTTGGCAGGGAGCGTCGCACTGCAGCCAAGTGAGGTCACTGCCGGTGTCAATGTCCAAGAAGTAGGGCCTCGCCGGATCCCCAATGTTCATGGTGGCATAGTAATGCCTGCACAGATTTATCGATTTGAAAAAGCTGGAATGATAAATCTAGAACGTTCAGGATTTGACCATGGCAAATCGAACATTTCGATGGTAATTTTAGTGACACGGTGATGACAAGTTTAGTTGACACGCATGGCAATTTTTGCGGCAAAAAATACACATAGATAGATTTGTCATGCAGGTCAACTACGTTCATCGGATTCTTGAAAAAATGCAGGTAACTTAAATCAATAGAGAAGTTCATAAATTCATTCCATCCACGCAGAGGGACCGCGCCCGAGGGAGGAAATCGTTAGGAAACCAGCGGGGAGAAAGGTTCGTACCCGGTGGGATATACGTCGCCCTGGAGCTGGAACACGACGGACGTGGAGGAGGATGATGCTGACGCTGACGGAGACCTTGCCGGCGTCGCGGCCTGTGCTGGACCTGGGGCGAAGGGGAGCAGGAGTAGTGGCAATAGGAGGCAGGCGGGCGCCATGGCGCGAGGGGCAAGGTGATGGCGGATTGCTGGAGGCACGAACAGCGTCAACCTGTGGGGGTTGTTAATACTTGAGTGAGTTTCTCCTCCGCGCGTCCCCTGCACGTCGGGACAAACGCCACCAGCTGCATCTCCTGCATACACATTGTGAGATGCCCTGAATTTACTCGATGCAACGGCGCGTTAAGCAACCGATACTAGACGCTTGTATATGCTCCTTCCGTCGCATAATGAGACGGATTGTATTATATACTCCCGGTAGTACGAATGTTGTCATCATATCTTCGGAATTTACTCCCACTTGCTCCTTGAACGTGCTGAAAGATTCTCTCACTAATACTATTTGAGACCATTTTGCCTCCGCGTATCACCCGCTGTTGATAAAACTAGATTCGGAGTACCATGATGACTATATTATAAGAGATCACTATAAAACCGAGTCATTACATGGTCATATGTTCTTTTGTGAATCTTGTGGACGTTGGATCTACATCCAAGCTACTCCCTCTTCTTTTGACGTCAAGAGAAAAGATTACTCTTTTTTGTTTTTTACCTGGTTAGGGCATCTGCAATGCAGACCCTCAAATTTGCTTCGGCATGTGTCCGTACACAGAGAGACCAGTCCACGGACATGGATGTGGGAGCAGGCCATTGAATATTGCTGGCATACATTTCAACCACCTTTTGAACTAAAATGATGAAATTCGTGCAAATACAGCGGATTTCATTAAAATTCAGAGGTAATTTACATAAAAATGTCGATAGTTTGACCGTTTAACTAAAAGCTAAAAAAATTCTAAACTCTATACCGGACGACAACTTCATACGCGTGGTGGCCCTGCCCTGCCACATATAGCCGTCATCGTCGTCGTCCCTCCAACGGCGCAAGGCCTTTAGAGGGCCGCGGCAGCCCTGTTCGGAGGCTGCCTGCCACTCGTGGCATAGCCGCTCCGCCTCCTCCTGTGGGTGGCTAGTGCCGATGGCATGGGCAAAGGCTTGGCAGTGGTCTTGACCTTGCCGGTGTTAGAGGTCTCATACTCTCGCAAAGAGATCACTCCTCACCGTACTTGGTGATCTCGCAGTCGATGCGACCACGACGTTTGGTGTACGTCTCATTACTGGTGACGGAGCGGTCTAGGGCCCACGCGACGGCAAGGTCCGCGTCGTTGAGCACTTATTCCAGCACCTTGTCGGTCTTGGCGAACGAGGTGCGGTGGACGGCGTTGCACCGGTCGTACCACACCCATTGCCACGCCACCCGCTCCTCCTCGAATACGAGGACCTTCGTGCCCGATGGACCATCGACACTGTTGTCTCTGATGTAATGGAGGATACGACCGTGTGCCTTCCTTATGGTTGGTGGTAGATCCTCGACGGCTTGGCGGCGGATGCGGCAAGGCGACGAGTCGGGCCCATTAGTGCGCGTGTACCGGCTGAGCACCGGTGGAGAAGTCGACCGTCCTTCACGCGGCGTCCAATCCGGACGTCATGTCCACGGTCGCGCAGGTGAGAGGCGGGCTCCACCTTGAATAGCCGTGGCATGGGGGGGGGGGGCATCGGCTACGGCTTGATGCGGTAGCGCGGCGGGTACGGTGGATCCTCGTGGACCCACACCGGCGATGGTGGTGCCGGGACCATCTAATGGAGTGAGCACTCCGTCATGATCTCCATCTGACTGACTATTTCTTCGTCCATCAAAGTCGCCTCCGCGAGGAGGCGTGGACGCTGCTCTGAGTGTTGCTGCAGCTGCTGGTCCTGCTAGTCGACGAAGGAGAGGACGATCTCCTCCTTGCCAAAAGATCCGGCTACAGTGGATGCCGAGGGAGTCGGAGAGCACTGGCGGTGGCACCAAGATCCACTCGAGGTTGAACTCACACCACCACCGCCTGTCGAAGTTGACCACCACGACTACGGCATCGCCGCTGTAGGAGGAGGGGCTCGGAGAGGTGGAGGACATGCTAGGAGAGGGGAGGGGATCGAAGAGAAGGAGGTGTGGATGTGCATCGCTGGAGCACGGCTTATATAGCCGGGACCTGGCTAGGTGAACGGGCATTCAACCAACTTCAATGCGGCGCAGTGGCTGGAGTTGGTTTCTCGGGACGCGCCGTCTGTATAGGGGATCAATTGTAGCCTTTCTCGATAAATAAGAGTGTTGAACCCAAAAGATCTAAAGGTAGAATTTATATTCCCTTCAAGTTCTATCGACGACAGATACAACTCTACGCTGCTTATTGTTTGCTTTATCTAGCACAAATATGAAGCTAGAAGTACTTTGTAGGTATAAAGGGATAGGTTTGCAAGATAATAAAGAAAACGTAAATAAAAGTTAGAGGCTGTTTAGATAAAGAAACAATTAAGTTAGTTTTCGTAGAGAGCTTTTTGTCACAAGAAATTTATTTGTCCCTAGGCAACCGATACTAGACTGGTAATCATTATTGCATTTTTTTATGATGGAGAGGCATGAGCTAACGTACTTTCTCTACTTGAATCATATGCACTTATGATTGGAACTCTAAGAAGCATCCGCAACTACCAAACATCATTAAGGTGAAACCCAACCATAGCATTATGTATCAAGTCCTCTTTATTCCCAAACGCAAGAACCCCCTTACTCGGGTATAAGCTTTCAACAATATACATCATTTTTTGGGACTAACCTATATCTATAAAAAAAATTTGTTCCATGTTGTTACAGTATCAATCTTGGATGTTTTATATTCATTTACTAGCAACTTTATATCATGTTTTGGGACTAACCTATTGACAGAGTGCCCAACCAGTTGTTGTTTTTTTCTTGTTTTTACTTCACAGGAAATCAATATCAAACGAGGTCCAAATGTGTAACACCCTCGATTCAATCGTACACTAATCATACATGAAAATGTTTATAATCAAGATCAGGGACTCACGGGAAGATATCACAACACAACTCTAGATACAAATCGAAATAAAACAAGCTTTATATTACAACCCAGGGGCGTCAAGGGCTCGAATACGTAAGCTCGATAAAAACGAGAGCCAGCGGAAGCAACAATATCTAAGTACAGACATAAGTTAAACAAGACTTCCTTAAGAAGGCCAGCACAAAAGCAACAACGATGAAAAAGGCAAGGCCTCCTGCCTGGGACCTCCTAACTACTCCTGCTCGTCGGCGGTCTCCACGTAGTAGTAGGCTCCGTCGGGGTAGTAGTAGTAGTCGACGAGGGCAGCTTGCTCCTGGGATCCACTGTCGGTGTCAAAACTGGCAGATCTCAGGAAGGGGGGCCCAAACTGTGCGTCTAGGGATCAATCGTAACAAGGGACCATGGGACACGATGTTTACCCAGGTCGGGCCCTCTTAATGGAGGTAAAACCCTACGTCCTGCTTGATTGTATTCGACGAGTATAGGGGTTACAAGAGTTGATCGACCTCGAGATCGTAATGGCTAAACCCTAGTTGTCTAGCCTATGAATATTCTGATAGCCTCTACGGACTACACCTTCCGGTTTATATAGACACCGGAAGGGCCTAGGGTTGTACAGAGTTGGTTTACAAGGGAAGAAAATAGCTCATCCGGACACCAATCTTGTCATCCACGCATATAGGAGTCCTACCCGGACACGAGGGGTGGTCTTTTGCGTTTATCTTCATGGCCCATCAGTCCGGCCCCTATCGAATAGGCCAGACGCCCGATGGCCCCCTAGTACAGGACTCCCTCAGTAGCCCCTGAACAAGTATTCAATGACGATGTGTTCGACACGCGGAGTGTCTTCGGTTTTGCAAGGCGGGTTCCTTCTAATGAACATTTTAGGTTAACTTCCTGTACAGAGGAGTTGTGTCCCGCTCTGCATAATCAATACAACCCTTAGGCACGAAGGCAAGATGTTAAAACAGGAACAACATCTTATACTGACAAATTTTTCGGCAAAGCATCACACTCGATCCTTTAATATTTTTGACCTTTTTCACGCCTCTCGTTTTGCGCTTCGAGGCTTAGCCTCCATTGGCACGTCTTGTCAAAATAGAGATTGTCCCCACCCATTACGGGATTCTCATCAATGTGATTTGGGTAACCCAACCGCACCTTACGCACGCTTTCTTGAGAGCAGGGCAGGTTTTATGGCTCGAGGGGGGAGGGACGGTTGGTATTTTTACCGTCTATAAGAGGACAAAGAATTCTCCTTTCTTCCCCACACCTTCCTATAGCTTCTTCCCTCCAACCTCCAAGCTCCAGCGCCCAAAAAAGACTCTGATCCTTCCCACCGCCACCACCCTCCCCAGTCATGGCCAGGTCGGGCTCCAAGGGCAAGTGGGAGGCCTCCTCTGTCACTAAAAAGGACGTCAAGGATCTCCGAAGCGCGGGCTATCTGTCCACGGATATCGCACATAGGCTCCCCAACAAGGACCAAGTCGTCCCCACTCCAGGGCCCGGGAAGAGGGCCGTGTTCATCACCCATTTCCTTAGAGGGCTAGTGTTTCCCCTCCACCCCTTCGTCCGAGGCCTTATGTTCCACTACAGGCTAGATTTCCACGATCTAGACCCAAATTCCTTCCTCCACATATCGGCGTTTGTCTTCGTATGTGAGGCTCTACTCCGCATCCCGCCACACTTCGGCTTATGACTCAAGGTTTTTCCATCTAAAGCCAAAGGTGGTCGACGGACAACACACGGTCTGCGGTGGGACCATGGTAAGCAAGCTGCCCAATGCCACATGGCCGAAAGGGGCATTCATCGAGACTGTCAAGGTGTGGTAGCAAGAGTGGTTCTACATCACCGAACCCGGGCGCGCCAACTGGGTGGCCATATCTGACTTCAGATCTGGACCCCCTACAAGACTCACCTCATGGACCGCCAAGGGCCTTGATTGGGGGTCCCAAACGGAGGTGAATATGTTACAGAACGCATCACCAACGTGCTGGGTACGAACACCGGCCTCATAAACGTGGCTCAAGTGATGCTCTTCCCTGCCAACACTAGGCCTCCCCCATGTCGGAGTTCAATCCGGAGGGGCCACGGGCCCTGAGGCGCTTCTTTGGCACCACACACGAAGACATATGGAAGTTGTTCTTCAAGGCCCAAAAAAGCTGGCTGACGAAGATCGCAGACATGAGACTCGACATCGAGAATCTGGCCTCAGAGGTAAGCATTAGTTTTTCCGAATACCCACTCGACTGATGTTTTAATTAATAGATATATTATCACCCGCCTTCCGCACAGGGCTGGACAAGAAAGGCAGAGCGGATCAACTGTGTGGCACCGCTGCCGGAGAACCCAACCACACCCCAGCTAACGGAGATGCTGGTTCTGGTGCCTTGTCAGGCGCCGGAGAAGAAGGCCAAGAAGAAGGGCAAGGAAGCGAAGGGCGGCCCTGATACGTCTCCAAAGTATCTATAATTTTTGATTGCTCCATGCTATATTATCTACTGTTTTGGGCAACATTGGGCTTTATTTTCCACTTTTATATTATTTTTGGGACTAACCTATTAACCGGAGGCCCAGCCCAGATTTGTTTTTTATGCCTATTTCAGTGTTTCGAAGAAAAGGAATACCAGACGGAGTCAAAACGGAACGAAATCAAACGGAGAAGTTATTTTTGAAAGGAAAGCTACCCGATGGACTTGGAGTGCACGTCAGGAAAGAAGGGAGGTGCTCACGAGGGTGGGGGGCGCGCCCACCCCGCTGGGGCGCGCCACGAAGCGCGCCCCCTGCTTCGTGGCCCCCCCTTCGGTCCACCAACGTACTCCTTTCACCCATATATACCTACATACCCTAAAACTTCCAGAACAGAAGAAAGATCGGGAGTTCCGCCGCCGCAAGCCTCTGTATCCACCAAAAACCTCATGGGAGCCCGTTCCGGCACCCTGCCGGAGGGGGAACCCATCACCAGTGGCCATCTTCGTCATCCCGCCGCTATCCATGACGAGGAGGGAGTAGTTCACCCTCAGGGCTGAGGGTATGTACCAGTGGCTATGTGTTTGATCTCTCTCTCTCTCTCTCGTGTTCCCTCTATGGCACGATCTTGATGTATCACGAGCTTTGCTATTGTAGTTGGATCTTATGTTTCTTCTCCCCCTCTACTCTCTTGTGATGAATTGAGTTTCCCCTTTCAGGTTATCTTATCGGATTGAGTCTTTTATAAGAACACTTGATGTATGTCTTGCCGTGCTTATCTGTGGTGACAATGGGATATCACGTGCCACCTGATGTATGTTTTGGTGACCAACTTGCGGGTTCCGCCCATGCACCTATTCATAGGGGTTGGCACATGTTCGTGATTCTCCGGTAGAGACTTTGGGGCACTTTTCGAAGTACTTTTATGTTGGTTGGATGAATCTGAGATTGTGTGATGCATATCGTATAATCATGCCCACGGATACTTGAGGTGACAATGGAGTATCTAGGTGACATTAGGGTTTCGGTTGATTTGTATCTTAAGGTGTTATTCTAGTACGAACTCTAGGGCTGTTTGTGACACTTATAGGAATAGCCCAACGGATTGATTGGAAAGAATAACTTTGAGGTGGTTTCGTACCTACCATAATCTCTACGTTTGTTCTCTGCTATTAGTGGCTTTGGAGTGACTCTTTGTTGCATGTTGAGGGATTGTTATATTATCTATCTATGTTATTATTGTTGAGAGAACTTGCACTAGTGAAAATATGAACCCTAGGCCTTGTTTCCTATCATTGCAATACCGTTTATGCTCAATTTTATCATTAGTTACCTTGCTGTTTTTATTATTTCAGATTACAAATACTTTTATCTACCGTCCATATTGCACTTGTATCACCATCTCTTCGCCGAACTAGTGCACCTATACAATTTACCATTGTATTGGGTGCGTTGGGGACACAAGAGACTCTTTGTTATTTGGTTGCAGGGTTGTTTGAGAGAGACCATCTTCATCCTACGCCTCCCACGGATTGAGAAACCTTAGGGCATCCACTTGATGGAAATTTGCTACTATTCTACAAACCTGTGCACTTGCAGACCCAACAACGTCTACAAGAAGAAGGTTGTGTAGTAGACATCAAGCTCTTTTTTGGCGCCGTTGCCGGGGAGGTGAGTGCTTGAAGGTATATCTTTAGATCTTGCAATCGAATCCTTTTGTTTCTTGTTTTATCACTAGTTTAGTTTATAAAAGAAAACTACAAAAAAATGGAATTGAGTTTGCCTCATACGCTTCATCTTTTTAATATCTTTCGTGAGTATGATGGAAAGGAAAATTGTGCTCAAATGCTAGAAGAAGAATTACATCAAATGTTTGGCACTAAATATTTGAATGATGAGCATGATTGCAATGTTGTTAGTATGAATTCCTTAAATATCCAGTATGTTAATATGCAAAGCCATGAAGATGATATTTTTTGTCCCCCAAGCTTTGTTGAGCAAATTTACTATGATGAAAGCATGCCTCCTATCTATGATGATTATTGTGATGACACGTATGCTTTAAAGAATAATGATAACCATGAAACTTGTCATCTTGATCTTAATTTTCAATCATATGATAGTTATTTTGTTGAGTTTGCTCCACTATTATTCATGAGAATAATTTTTCTTATGTGGAGAGTAATAAATTTTATATGCTTGTAGATCATGAAAATAATGCTTTAGGTGCTGGTTATATTGTTGAATTCATTCATGATGCTACTGAAAATTATTATGAGGGAGGAACATATGCTTATAGGAATTGCAATAATATCAAGTTTCCTCTCTATGTGCTTAAAGTTTTGAAGTTATGCTTGTTTTAACTTCCTATGCAAGTTGATTATTGTTCACATAAGTTGTTTGCTCACAAAATCCCTATGAATAGGAAGTGGGTTAGGCTTAAATGTGCTAGTCATATTCTTCATGATGCTCTCTTTATGTTTCACTTCTTATCTTTTTCTGAGCATCATTGAAATCATCATGCCTAGCTTCTGTTTAGATGTGGTTTTATGTTTTAATTAGTGTTTGTGCCAAGTGGAACCTTTGGGATGACTTGGGTGAAGTCTTTATGATCATGCTGTAAAAAACAGAAACTTTAGCGCTCACGAGATTAGCTAGAACTTTTTACTGGAGAGTGCTATTTAGTTGATTCTTTTTCATATGATTACTAGTCAAATTACTCAGGTCCACCAATTTATTTTAAAAATTTTGGAGTTCCACAAGTATACGTTTGATGCAGATTACTACAGACTGTTCTGTTTTTGACAGATTCTGTTTTTCGTGTGTTGTTTGCTTATTTTGATGAATCTATGGATAGTAAAATAGTTTATAAACTATAGAGAAGTTGGAATACAGTAGGTTTAACACCAATATAAATAAATAATGAGTTCATTACAGTACCTTGAAGTGGTTTTTTGTTTTCTTTCGCTAATGGAGCTCACGAGTTTTCTGTTAAGTTTTGTGTTGTGAAGTTTTCAAGTTTTGGGTAAAGATTCGATTGACTATGGAATAAGGAGTGGAAAGAGCCTAAGATTGGGGATGCCCAAGGCACCCCAAGGTAATATTCAAGGATAACCAAGAGCCTAATCTTGGGGATGCCCCGGAAGGCATCCCCTCTTTCGTCTTCGTTCATCTGTAACTTTACTTGGAGCTATATTTTTATTCACCACATGATATGTGTTTTGCTTGGAGTGTCATTTTATTTTCTTTATCTTTGCTTGCTGTTAGTTATAATAATGTTTTGCATCTTTAGTTTCAATAAAAAAAGTCAAGGATAGCCTTTACCATGCTTATTTTGCTACTATACTTGTTGCTGTTTGAAAACAGAAAGTTTACCGCTGTTGCAAAAAATTCCCTAGAAAAGTCAGAGCATGATATATTGTTAAAACTTTTTGTATAATGAGCTCTGATAAATTTACTACAGTGGGAACTTTATTTCATAATTTTTGGAGTTAGGGAAGTATGATGAATCTTGCATTCTTTAGAGACTATACTGTTTTGACAGATTGCTGTTATGTTTGCATTATTTGCATATGTTTGCTTGTTTAATGATTCTATTTGAGGATAGGAGTATTAAATATGCAGAGGAATTTAGTATGCAATGTTGAATAATAATTTTAGTGAGTTGTTGCAGTAGGAAATGATAAGGTTTTGCATTGGTTTATACTAACCTATCTCACGAGTTCTTGTTGAGTTTGTTGTGAATGAAGCTTTTGATAAAAAGAGAAACCATGATATGAGTGGAATTAAGGAGACACAAAATCTCAAGCTTGGGGATTCCCAAGGCACCCCAGGATATTATTTCGAGAAGTCTCAAGCATCTAAGCTTGGGGATGCCCCCGTTGGCATCCCACCTTTCTTCTTCAACAACTATCGGTTAGTATCGGTTGAGCCTAAGTTTTTCCTTCTTCACTTAAGTTGTGCTATCCTTGCAATGTAGTTTTATTTAGCTTTGCTTTCTGTTTGAATAAAGTACCAAGATCTGAAATTCTTAAATGGGAGAGTCTTCACATAGTTGCACAATTATTCGACTACTCATTGATCTTCACTTATATCTTTTGGAGTAGTTTGTTGTTTGCTCTAGTGCATCACTTATATCTTTTAGAGCATGGTGGTAGTTTATTTTGAAGAAATACATGAACTCTCATGCTTCACTTATATTATTTTGAGAGTCTTAAATAGCATGGTAATTTGCTTAAATAATCATAATATGCTAAGCATACAAGATTTGTAAGAATTCTTATGAGTGTGTTGAATACTAAGAAAAGTTTGATGCTTGATAATTGTTTTGAGATTTGAAGATGGTGATATTAGAGTCATGCTAGTTGAGTAGTTGTGAATTTGAGAAATACTTGTGTTAAAGTTTGTGATTCCCGTAGCATGCACGTATGGTGAACCGTTATGTGATGAAGTCGGAGCATGATTTATTTATTGATTGTCTTCCTTATGAGTGGCGGTTAGGGACGAGCGATGGTCTTTTCCTACGAATCTATCCCCCTAGGAGCATGCGCGTAATACTTTGCTTTGATGACTTCTAGATTTTTGCAATAAGTATATGAGTTCTTTGTGACTAATGTTGAGTCCATGGATTATACGCACTTTCTCCCATCTTTCCACCATTGCTAGCCTCTCCAATACCGTGCATTTTTTTTCCGGTATCATACACCCACCATATATCTTCCTCAAAACAGCCACTATACCTACCTATCATGGCATTTCCATAGCCATTCCGAGATATATTGCCATGCAACTTTCCACCGTTTCATTTATTATGACACGCTCCATCATTGTCATATTGATAGCATGATCATGTAGTTGACATCGTATTTGTGGCAAAGCCACCATTCATAATTCTTTCATACATGTCACTCATGTTTCATTGCATATCCCGGTACACCGCCGGAGGTATTCATATAGAGTCATATTTTGTTCTAAGTATCGAGTTGTAATTGTTGAGTTGTAAGAAAAATAAAAGTGTGATGATCATCGTTATTAGAGCATTGTCCCAAGTGAGGAAAGGATGATGGAGACTATGATTCCCCCACAAGTCGGGATGAGACTCCGGACGAAAAATAAAAATAAATAAAAAAAGAGGCCATAAAAAAGCCCCAAATAAAAAAATGAGAGAAAAAAGAGAGAAGCGACAATGTTACTATCCTTTTACCACACTTGTACTTCAAAGTAGCACCATGATCTTCATGATAGAGAGTCTCTCATTTTGTCACTTCCATATACTAGTGGGAATTTTTCATTATAGAACTTGGCTTGTATATTCCAGTGATGGGCTTCCTCAAATGCCCTAGGTCTTCGTGAGCAAGCGAGTTGGATGCACACCCACTTAGTTTCTTTTGTTGAGCTTTCATATACTTATAGCTCTAGTGCATCCGTTGCATGGCAATCCCTACTCACTCACATTGATATCTATTGATGGGCATCTCCATAGCCCATTGATACTCCTAGTTGATGTGAGACTATCTTCCCTCTTTTTGTCTTCTCCACAACCACCATTCTATTCCACATATAGTGCTATATCCATGGCTCACGCTCATGTATTGCGTGAATATTGAAAAAGTTTTGAAAATGTTAAAGTATGAAACAATTGCTTGGCTTGTCATCGGGGTTGTGCATGATTTAAATATTTTGTGTGGGGAAGATGGAGCATAGCCAGACTATATGATTTTGTAGGGATAACTTTCTTTGGCCATGTTAGTTTGAGAAGACATAATTGCTTAGTTAGTATGCTTGAAGTATTATTATTTTTATGTCAATATGAACTTTTGTATTGAATCTTTCGGATCTGAATATTCATATCAGAATTAAGAAGAATTACAATGAAATTATGCCAACTAGCATTCCACATCAAAAATTATCTTTTTTATCATTTACCTACTCGAGGACGAGCAGGAATTAAGCTTGGGGATGCTTGATACGTCTCCAACGTATCTGTAATTTTTGATTGCTCCATGCTATATTATCTACTGTTTTGGGCAACATTGGGCTTTATTTTCCACTTTTATATTATTTATGGGACTAACCTATTAACCGGAGGCCCAGCCCAGATTTGCTGTTTTATGCCTACTTCACTGTTTCAAAGAAAAGGAATACCAGACGGAGTCAAAACGGAACGAAATCAACAGGAGAAGTTATATTTGGAAGGAAAGCCACCCGATGGACTTGGAGTGCAAGTCAGGAAAGAAGGGAGGTGCTCACGAGGGTGGGGGGCGCGCCTACCCCCCGGGGGCGCGCCCCCTGCCTCGTGGCCCCCCCCTTCGGTCCACCGGCGTACTCCTTTCACCCATATATACCTACGTACCCTAAAACTTCCAGAACAGAAGATAGATCGGGAGTTCCGCCGCCGCAAGCCTCTGTAGCCACCAAAAACCTCTCGGGAGCCCGTTTCTGCACCCTGCCAGAGGGGGAACCCATCACCGGTGGCAATCTTCATCATCCCGACGCTATCCATGACGAGGAGGGAGTAGTTCATCGTCGGGGCTGAGGGTATGTACCAGTAGCTATGTGTTTGATCTCTCTCTCGTGTTCTCTCGTGTTCCCTCTATGGCACGATCTTGATGTATCCGAGCTTTGCTATTGTAGTTGGATCTTATGTTTCTTCTCCCCCTCTACTCTTTTCTGATGAATTGAGTTTCCCCTTTGAAGTTATCTTATCGGATTGAGTCTTTTATAAGAACACTTGATGTATGTCTTGCCGTGCTTATCTGTGGTGACAATGGGATATCACGTGCCACTTGATGTATGTTTTGGTGACCAACTTGCGGGTTCCGCCCATGAACCTATGCATAGGGGTTGGCACACGTTCGTGATTCTCCGGTAGAAACTTTGGGGCACTTTTCGAAGTACTTTTACGTTGGCTGGATGTATCTGAGATTGTGTGATGCATATCGTATAATCATGCCCACGGATACTTGAGGTGACAATGGAGTATCTAGGTGACATTAGGGTTTCGGTTGATTTGTATCTTAAGGTGTTATTCTAGTACGAACTCTAGGGCTTTTTGTGACACTTATAGGAATAGCCCAACGGATTGATTGGAAAGAATAACTTTGAGGTGGTTTCGTACCCTACCATAATCTCTACGTTTGTTCTCTGCTATTAGTGGCTTTGGAGTGACTCTTTGTTGCATGTTGAGGGATTGTTATATTATCTATCTATGTTATTATTGTTGAGAGAACTTGCACTAGTGAAAGTATGAACCCTAGGCCTTGTTTCCTATCATTGCAATACCGTTTGCGCTCAATTTTATCATTAGTTACCTTGCTGTTTTTATTATTTCAGATTACAAATACTTTTATCTACCGTCCATATTGCACTTGTATCACCATCTCTTCGCCGAACTAGTGCACCTATACAATTTACCATTGTATTGGGTGCGTTGGGGACACAAGAGACTCTTTGTTATTTGGTTGCAGGGTTGTTTGAGAGAGACCATCTTCATCCTACGCCTCCAACAGATTGATAAACCTTAGCTCATCCACTTGAGGGAAATTTGCTACTGTCCTACAAACCTGTGCACTTGCAGGCTCAACAACGTCTACAAGAAGAAGGTTGTGTAGTAGACATCAGGCCCCCACTGCAAAGGTCCTTCGGACACTATGTCCGGAGAGACCGAAGTCCTCTCCTCCCACGAGGGAGACGAGGAAGAAGAGGAGGAGGAGGTGGAGGTGGAGGTGGAAAGAGACTCCCCCCGCAAGGGGAGGAGGAAGAAGAGGATTGCCCTCGAAGACCCGGAGGGGGAGGTGCCGAAAAGAGGGAAGTTGGCCCTCTCGGACAGTTCGGACTTAGATTTCAAACACGTCCCAAAGAGACCCCCAGGGTGAAGCCCCTAGCCGAATTGTAATTATTAATAATCTTATTGTCCGTCTTCAGTTTACCTGCCTCTGTTATGTGAGTTGTATCACTATTTGCCTTTCAGCCCTCCCTGTGAGGTTCCACACACTCCCTTATCAGAGGGGAACTCCCTGCCGCCCGGGCAGGTGGACAGAGACATGCCACCACGAGCCCCCTCGCCTATTGCCATGGGGGACACCGAAGTGTCGTCCCGAAGGACTTCTCCTAGCCGAGGAGTGGCGGGCGAGGCTGTCGAGAAGGCGCCTGAGGTTAATACCTCGGTCGCCGAAGACCTGGCGGAAGCGACCCCATGACAACCAACGATTGGGAGCCCCATCAATCCGGCCCCCCGCTAAAAACCATCCTGGAGACCAACGCGGCTCCGGGATTGGATACGCAGCCCCCTTCAAGAGAGGGGGGAGGAGAAATAGCTCTATCAGCAGCCTCCATTAATTTGGAGGCGGCTCATGCCCTGGAGAAAGCATGACAAAGTGCTTCCGTCATGGAGGAGCACTGCACCCTGATGGGTGCGGTTATCAAAAAGGTTCAGTCTGCTAACAGGGGACTGAATGAAGCCTTCTGCAGCCTACTGACAGGCTTTGAGGTATGCGACGTAATGGTCTAAAAACTTTTCATATGAAAGGATAAACCTGTGTATAGACAGTAGCCCCTAAGGCTCAGTCCAGATTAGAAAAAACCGGGCAGAGGATCCACATGATAATCCGGGTAATAATATATTATGCTACTTTTGTAACAGACATCCATGTTGGCGGCTACCGGCCATGCCGCAGAGGTTTCCAAACTCGATCAGAAGCTTCGAGTGGCCGATGAAGAGCTCGACCGCATTAACAAGCGGTTCGAGAAAACGCAAGGTATTCGGAAATTTTTGAAGAAGGAATTTATTTTCATATCAGAAGTGATATGTATATTGAGTAGTTTAACACATGGAATTTTTTGATTATGATCATAGTTGGCGCAGCCGAGGTCGAGTCCCTCAAAAGCGCGCTTGCCTAAGCCAAGAAGGAGGCAGAGGCAAATAAGGCAGCCGCTGGTGGCGCGGCAGCGCCGGGCCTACGAGGACATCAAGGCCTGGTGCCACAGTCGCAAGGTGGGCGACATCGTCATCCTCGACAGCGACGAGGAGGACGCGCCCAGGACGTCCAACCCCCCGCTCTTCAGCGACTCTGGTCAGGGGTGCAGCAGGGATTGCGGCGGCTCCGGCGGGACGCAGGGCGGTGGCGACGACGGCGACGACAATGACGGCATTGGCGATGACCACTACTGCAACGAATACACCCGGTTCTACAGGCTCCTCAGCATGTAGAAGGCGGGTGGCGGCCGTGGCATAGGAGGGCTAGGCATAGTTTGTTAGTTTTCTGTTTTTTGTACAAATTTGAAAGAAAAATCGTTGAGTTTGTGCTGAATTTGAATCAAATCTCCAAGGTTGCGCCGAGTTGGGGGCGATGATTGGGAACACAATTGCCCTCACACCGAAAGTAATCGCCAGTTTGGCCCTAGACGACGCTTTTTCGGTGTCCGGCCTCAGGGGCCGAACGGCTAGAGATGCTCTAAGACTCGACCGTCCTCTATGCCCACCAATACTGCCTCCTCGTCCACTACCTCTAGGACTCGGCCATCCTCCACGGCCACCACTCCTACCTCCTTTTGTGCCACCGGCTCCTCTAAGACTCGATCGTCCTCCACGCCCACCAATAGAGCCTCCTCGTCCAGCCGTTTGACTAGTGGGAGTGGTGGCATCGATGCGTGGCCTTTTGGTGCATTTACTAAGATTGTATCCCGACTCATCACATTAACCACAATTGTTGATGTCTGGTGCCTCCATGAAATGGCTGCTACCAAATTGTTTCATTTCGGTGTATCCAGCTAGATCATCCATGTCACCCCTAAACCTCTTCTTTATTCTTCTTCCCTTTGTCGGCACCATGAGTTCGGGATCGGGGACGATGTGTGGCCCATCATACTCAGGACACTGTGACTGATCGAGGAAGGGGTGAAATCTAGGAGCCCATGTCAACCTCGTTTGTTCCAATGTGAACTCATGCAACTGCATGGTGGTACCATGGGATACGTTCAAGTTTCTGAACCTTGTCGCGGTCATCACGTGCGAGCAAGGCCAATGATACATGTGAGGTCTCTCAAAGTGACACCACCGGTTCATGAGGTGCACCTCCTACGCAGCTCTACCGTACGTCGCCCCGTCCCTTGTTGTGCCACCCGACTCATCGACTTGGTAGATTTGTTCTTTTTCATTGAAACTAATGATTTGTTGACGCGAGGACTTGCGCGCTTGATGCTTCAACCAGTCCTCAACTTTGAAGGGAAAATCCATATTTCAGCTATCCATTTGGCGGTGACTTCGTAATGCCTCAGAAAATACTATTGCAGTTGATCTTGAAGAAAGTATATTTCACTATTGCAGTCACCGGCAAGGAACATACACCCTTGATCACATTGTTGAAGAATTCCACCATGTTAATTGTCATGTCTCCGTATTTGAAACCTCCTTCATCGTGAGCACGGTACCACTTATGCTTCTCCGGAGGATGCATTGTCAAGAATTCTCTCCCTGCATTGTTCTTCTCCAACGCCCTGAATAGTTTATCATCGCGGCTTTGGAATGTGTCGGTGTTGAATGCCACACAAACATGGGTAAGATCCTTGCGAAACTCCTTACTCTTGCATGCCCGGTAAAAGTTTGCAACGAAGTGCCTGATGCACCAACGGTGCTGGAGCTTTTGATAACCTAGAATGTCAACTTCTATTGCTTTGAGAATCCCATGATGGCGATCTGATATGATCACAAAACCACAACTCTCTTATGGGGCCAATCACCTTCATGCTCACATTACCCATAAAGCACTCCCAGTTGTCATCGTGCTCGAAAGGCACCAACGCAAATGCCACCGGCAACACATTGTCATTGGAAGAGTGGGCCCTTGCCACCATCAACGTGCCCTTGTACTTGCCAATCAAGAATGTGCCATCAATTGACAAGATGGGGTGGAAATGCTTAAATGCCTCGATAGATTGCCCAAAGCTACAAAAAGCTCGACGAAACACTCCCTCAATTGACTCGACCTTATGGCGCATGCCCGGGTTCCGATTAGCACTGGCTCCCAACATTCTCTGAAGAATATTGTATGTGGTGACGTAATCACCATGCAAAATTCTTACAACGTTTGCCTTGTACATCCACACCTTTCCATACTTGACCTCGTACCCGAGTCATTCGAAGACAGAACTCATGAGGAACTTCACCTTCAAGGTTGGATCATGGGATCTCTCATTCAACAATTTATAGCCTAGATACTCGGATGTGAGTTGGCGGTATCCCTTGCTTTGGTCTGCTTTCTCCGGTGGTATGCACTCGTTGGTGGCCACACAACTCTTCAACTCCCATTACCCGGTTTTGTAGATATTTCTTCCACGGACCTTCCATGGGCAACCTTCTTTGTCACATTTGATGGTGTAGCGCACATTTTGGTTGGAACGACCAACAACGAATGCCCTATGGTTCCGGATGCCGTAGTCACTCAACCATATCTTGAACTCTTGAAAACAACCAAACTTGATCCCTTTCTTCAAATGAGCATTCTCGTCCTCACCTGGTGGCCTTGGATCACCCATCCTCGGGCAAGTTGATGGTTTGACCAAACAGAACTCATGCCACCATCAACAACGGCCTTGTCGGCAAGACTAAGATCACGAAACAAAGAGGGTCCTCTTTCCTTGCCATTGATCTTCTTGTAGACTTGATTTTCTTTCGCCGTGAATCCATCCTCGTCCAATTCTTCCGGCGGACCCTCATCATCCGACTCATACCTACACATATGTCTATAAGGGAGGTTACGATCCATGTCTTGTTGATGAACAATGACATCCAAGTCACCAATGGGATTGTGATGAATCTCTTCTTGTTCCGCATAAACACCATCTTGAGCAATAACCTCTTCATTAACATGGGCAATGGCATCTTCATCAACATGAGCAATGGCATCTTCATCAACATGAGCAATGGCCTCATCTCCAACATGATCACCTAGAAGAACTATGGCTCTAGCATTGATGTCCTCTTCATTTGGTTGGCTACTTAGTGGTTGGCTACAAGCAATGTGGTCATACACCACGACACCATCATGTATTGGGGAGGACACATTCCGGTTCAAGTCGAGTATTAGCCGAGGAACTTCAACCTTTGTGGCAAATAACTCAAGTGACTTGTCTTGTGATTCCTCAACTTTATCCTTATACACATTCAATGCAATTGAGAGGTGATGGGCATACTCTTTAATCGGGACTTTACCGCTACTCCCACATCATACTTCCCAAGAAGCTTCACATCATCACTTGGGTTAATCCAATTGAAGACGCTTCTCACTTTCATGATAATATCATCATAGCTCGGGCTGGTGTCAAAAACCATGGCCTCCACCCCTTCATCGGCATTTCCATTCATGAAAGACGCCTTGTCCAAATAATGCACATTCACTAGTTTATCCATCTAAAAACAATGGGAAAAAATGAGTCATCCATGGGCCAGCCATTTCATATGGATGAACTACCTAAAATATGCATACTTTGAATCAAACAACTAGTATACCTTAATCATAGCATTAATCCTAACCCTAATCCTAACCCTTCCCTAACGAAATCACTAACCATAACACATAAGCTAGCTTGCCACAACAAGGATTGACCCAAAATACTTAGGCAAACCATAAATGCACCATAAATGCAAAACTTGAGCAAGAACTAGGGTTTGCAAAACAAATTGATTCCAACAAAACTAGGTGATTCCAACCAACCAAATGAAGGGCGGGTGGGAGAGGTACCTTCAGTGATGCAAATGCCTCGGATCCACCAGACAAATCTAAAGCAATGGAGGGGGGGGGGGTCTAGTGGGTGCTTTGGTGGGGGAGAAGAGGGAGAGAGAGAGCTTGACCTCGGTGGAAAAAGATGAGTGGAGTTGGTGGGTGGTGGGTAGGCCTCACAACCTTATCCATC